>JAYKKM010000263.1:325000-1797500 GCA_035772405.1 Chrysogorgia sp. JL179-B06
TCAGAGACGGTTTGAATTTAGATATCAGTAAACTCTCTCGGATGAGAAGTTCAAAGTTGGAAGAACAAGAAGAAGAATTAATAGAGAAGTCATCAGGAGTAATAGTGTGATGGGTAAAATGAGTGTGAGACTGGATAGCAGAAAGGGAAGTGGTTGCTCGTTGGTTGTGGCTAGATGGAATACTCGCAGTTGAGGTGACCGTGAGGTACTAGGTCTGAGTCGTCTCATGGACGATCCTTTTCTTAGTGTTTAGGTTAGTATTAGAAAACCATTATGCGGGGGGTTAGAAAACCCATTAGGTGGGGGGTTAGGGTTAGGATCTAAGTTGTTTTGGGGTTAGCAGTTCCATTATTCCATCATACAGGCATGTCCGATTGTAACAATCTCTCATTTCGTCCAACCTCTCGTGGATAAAAAAGATCATCCAGAAGACGACTCAGTCCTAGTACCTCACGGTCACCTCAACTGCGAGTATTCCATCTAGCCACGACCTTGCTCGTTTCTTTCCACCCGGCAAGGCAGAGGAGCGGGGCGAGCGAGGCTCGATATATTAGCAACAATTAATTTCTCCTCCGCCTTGCCAATACGCGCACGTACAAGGATTGAGACGCCTGGGTACGAGGCAGCGATACCCCATGTCAGTGTTCTGAGATTCGCGTATGTAAATGTCGCCGTGTTTGATCAATCAATCAATATATCAAGTTTACCGCTCCAGACACAGTTGTGAGCCGGTCGTCGTTGGCTTCGCCTGCTCTAGGAGCGTTCGCACGCCGTTTCCGGCCTGTTTGTATTTATCACAATTGAATAGAGTTGCTGTGTGCGGCAAACTTGCGGCGTTGGTCGTTTATGAATTGTTCGAGCGGTGTACACTTGCAGAAATCCAGTATTTGTTCGTTTGTGTTCTTGTAGCGGAAATCGTTGTCCGCTGGGCAGCCTGTGTTGACCCTTCTGAAGCAGCCGCGGAGCATATGATATGGCGAAGGAGTGCGTCGAGTTGAGACGGCATTTTTGAGCACTTGTGAGGGTGCATGTTTGGCAGGCGTAGGTGAATGAGTCTGGCACGTATGGTCGTGAGGTGCAATGGAGACCACATTCATAGGCGTACCTGACCAGTTAAGTTTGGGGGTCAAAAATTTTTGGCCGAAAAATTAAGAGTCGACTGTCGATCATCGGATGCAGTGTGACAGGCGCACTGATCTCTAAATAAAGACTGGATATAGCAACTATTGTTCAGAAAATGAAGCCGGAAGTCCGCCATTACTAAGGGACCAACTGAGAATCCTATGAAGTTTTTTGATGGTTTATGTGCTCTTACCATCGACAAAATAAAATAATATTACTATAAAGAAGACCAGAAAACATTTTTCAAATTACTGGGTAAAACGATTCATGGCCTACCTACAGATTTGTTCGACTTTGGTCCCTTAGCAATGGCCGCCGTTGGCTCTAATTATCTAGTGAGAGAAGCCTGATACGAGACGTCAAATTAGGTTGAAGATTTTATGCATTTAATGTTAACAAAGAAACTATATTGGCCAGACACTAAACCTATTTCGCTAGCGTCACAGTTTGATTTGCTTGCAAACTCGGAGTTTCTAATGATCTCTCATTAATTGACATTATGCAAATATACAGGCTTCAAAATCAGCTCATCAGATACAATAGAAAGCTCAATCCAGTCTTTATTTAGAGATCAGTGGGCAGGCGCAACTTCATATGCGACTATTTCTCAGCGGTTTCCTCACCGAAATAGGGGAGTACTTCATCTATCGTACGTGATATAGCCTTTAGTATAATTTTAAACGTACCGGGTAACTGCAAAACAACTCCAATATATTATGTAATACCATGATTGCTCGGTTTCTTTTGTTCTCACCGGGCGATTTAATCTCTAATTCGCACTCTAAGTCTAACCGGGCAAATTTCTAATTCATGCATGAGCATTGAGCAAACATGCAAACAATACTCTTTTACACAACAAAGAAATGCATTAAGTAATCAAGACGATTATTATATTACCTCGTCAATCATGGTATTACAAACTAATACCACGACATGTCAGGAAATTTGTGATGCCCCTCAAGACTCGGGAGGATTTGTCGAAGTCCCTCGGGCTTCGCCCTTACCTTCCACAAATCCTCCCTCGGCTTTCGGGGAAATTTAATCATTAATTTCCCTCATGTCATGGTATTAATTATAATTAATGTAAAACATATTACTAATATTAAAACAGTTCAAAATATAAATGTTTTATGAATATTTAACAGCAATAATACCCGAATTTACCCGAAATTTCTTGCAAAAGTCTTTTTTTTTTTTGGAGGGGTCAATTTCCCCCACCCTTGCCCCACCCACCTGGTACGCCTATGACAAAATTGTTGTCTTCAACCACGAAAATAAACCACGGTGAGTAGTCTTATAATAAACGTAAATTCTGGCTGTGAACCGCTGAAAAAATTTAACGGTTTGCACGCTCACCCAGGTTGATTTCCGTGGTTGAACAACACTTTGGTCAACATAATACCTCGAAGTAATAGGTTCGCGTCGTCTTCGGGAGGATCTGTTTTAGTTTCCGCGAAGCTATGCTTTAGTAAACGGTCTTCGCCATCCCGAACGGTATCTGTCATCCTAAACTAAAAATACGTATACGCAATAACCCCTCATCCGCCTGTCCTATTAGACAAAATATTTATATTGAGACAATGGATGGGGGAATCCGCAGAGGGTTTAGGGTTATGATTGGGGTTAGGACCTTTTACAATAAGAGTGTTTTATCACATATTCGACCTGGTACTGATTTCCGTTGTGTTTACTCGTGAATTATTAATGTTGAGATGATAAATCTGCCAAATAGCGTAGCGTCTGGCTGCTATTAATAGCTCAAAATGCGGACAAACAAACCAAATTTGACTAAATTTGACCCGCAAATGAACTATTTTCTTTTGTTATGACCGCAAGAATTACGGGTAAAAGCGGACAAACAGGGATACTGACGTCATCTCGACGGAGCGCTATTACACACGCCGGCGATCACGGCCGTAACTGCAAAAAAGCAGTCACACAAAACAGCTTCTTACTTAGTTTTGCTATTCGGGTAGGGGGTAATTCTCGCCAATCATGATCAGAGTTTCAGAAGTTTACTACAATTTAACCCCCCAAAATGCTTCGCAGGGACGTTTGTCGGAAAATACTTGTCGTCTGTCGGAAAATTTGGGTGGTTGGGACTTGGGCAAGTTGTTGATTGTAACAGGATTAACGTTAACCTTTTATAAATCGTACTTAATAGTTTTGCCGTGTTGAGATTAGAGCATATGATACATAATGATAGCATTAAAATGTCGGATCTTGCGACTTGAATCTTGTGAATCAAGTTTAGAGCAACAGAGCATTTTATGCTAATTTTACTCTTCGAGTGAAATGGTGCATGCTCTTCTCAATGCCTGGGACTCTGGGAGTTTGGAGAAGGCGAAGCTGTTCCAAGGGATGCTGAAGATATTTATTATTTTTAATGAACTAGCACAACTTGACGGCTCAATTTGAGAACATTATAACGCTTTGGAAAGTCTGCCTCACCAGTTTCATCAGCACACGGATAAAAGAGCGTTTAGCAGCTTGAAGCATGTTAAGACGTACTGTACTTGAGAAGCACAATGTCCGAAAAGCGACTCTCAAACCTTGCATGCATCTCAATAAATCGAGAACTCGTTTCATCAATTTCTATTCGAGAACTTCAAAAACCATTTTTTAATTCGAAAACTAGAAGAATACTTCAATGATCCCCATCTTCCTCTTAATCCCCATTTTCATCTTCACACTCATCTTCATCTTCCTCCTCATCTCCATCTTCCTCTTCATCCCCATCTTCTTCCTCATCCCCATCTTCCTCATCACCCCATTGTCCTATTCATCCCTATATCTTCCTCTTCATCTCCCATCTTCCTCTTCATCCCCATCTTCCTCATTACCTCATCTTCCTCTTCATCCCCATTTTCATCCTCACACTGATCTTCATTCTCAACCCATCTTCCTCCTCATTCCCATTCTCTCACACCCATCTCCATCCTCATCCCCAACTTCATCCTCACACCCATCTTCCCAACCTCACACCCATCTTCCCAATCCTCACACCCATCTTCCTCCCCAATCCTCACACCCATCTTCCTGCATCCTTATCCCTATCTTCATGCCATCCTCACCCATCCATATCCATATCCTCACCCCCTCTCCATCATCATCCTTATCTCCATCCCATCCTTGCCCCCAACTTCATCCTCACACATCTTCCTCCCCCATCCTTATCCTCCCCCCCCACTCCATCCTCATCTTCACCACATCCTCAACTCGATCCCCAACCTTATTCTCATGCCCAACGTCATTTTGATTCTCAATTTCATCCTCATTATTTTTATATCCTCATTTCCATCTTCATCCTCATATCTCTCTTGTCCCCTCTTCTAAGAATCAGTAAGATATTGAGATTCTGGGCAACTGAACATATACCTTAATAATTGTGTTTCTTGCATTCAATTGTTGAGCATATGCATATGCCAACAACCAATATATGAAATAACACCAAAACAACAACTCTGTATATATATATATATATGTACCGTCTGTAGTTATATATATATATATATATATATATATACACAACTCGTGACTAGGCTCTCGGCAACGGCTTCCGTAGCTCAGTGGTCAGAGCACTGCACTAGCAATCGCAGGGTCGCGGGTTCAATTCCTACCGGAAGGCCGCTAAGTTGCATTTTTCGCAACTGGTCCCGGTTTGGTCTTAAAATGTATGTATTCCAACACTCGAAATTTTCCTTCACCATAAAATTCCTTTCAACATGTAGTTTGATCGAGTGAAATGCCAAATATTACCTATAATAATCCAGAATCTTATCCCGGCATTACCACCATATATACAGAACTCGTGACTAGGCTCTCGGCAACGGCTTCCGTAGCTCAGTGGTCAGAGCACTGCACTAGCAATCGCACGCGGGTTCAATTCCTACCGGAAGGCCGCTAAGTTGCATTTTTCGCAACTGGTCCCGGTTTGGTCTTAAAATGTATGTATTCCAACACTCGAAATTTTCCTTCACCATAAAATTCCTTTCAACATGTAGTTTGATCGAGTGAAATGCCAAATATTACCTATATATATATATATATATATATATATATATATATATATATAAAAAAAGTGAAATGCCAAATATTACCTATAATATACCCAGAATCTTATCCCGGCATTACCACCATATATACAGAACTCGTGACTAGGCTCTCCGCAACGGCTTCCGTAGCTCAGTGGTCAGAGCACTGCACTAGCAATCGCAGAGTCGCGGGTTCAATTCCTACCGGAAGGCCGCTAAGTTGCATTTTTCGCAACTGGTCCCGGTTTGGTCTTAAAATGTATGTATTCCAACACTCGAAATTTTCCTTCACCATAAATCCTTTCAACATGTAGTTTGATCGAGTGAAATGCCAAATATTACCTATAATATACCCAGAATCTTATCCCGGCATTACCACCATATATACAGAACTCGTGACTAGGCTCTCCGCAACGGCTTCCGTAGCTCAGTGGTCAGAGCACTGCACTAGCAATCGCAGAGTCGCGGGTTCAATTCCTACCGGAAGGCCGCTAAGTTGCATTTTTCGCAACTGGTCCCGGTTTGGTCTTAAAATGTATGTATTCCAACACTCGAAATTTTCCTTCACCATAAATCCTTTCAACATGTAGTTTGATCGAGTGAAATGCCAAATATTACCTATATATATATATATATATATATATATATATATATATATATATAATTATATATATATATATATATATATATATATATATATATTTAAGTTTTAAGTTTTACAAAAGCAATAGTACAAATGAACACAAAGTAGGGAAAACCTAACTGTTAATCTTGAGATACTTGATCGTAAAACAATCTCCAATAAAATATCTACACCATCAACTTCCTGGAGGAATGATGCCACATCCTGATAAAGGAAACAAAGATTATATATACACTGATGTACTACATGGACCATTGCCAAGATCAAACCCTTTGGAAATGAGACCCAGACAGCAATTGAACCCATAACCTTCTGATCACCATGAGATACTCTAACCAACCATTGAGTTCCAAAACAGTGAGCAAAGTTTATAATGAAGTACTGGCCAATGATGACCTGCCTATGCAGCAGTCACTATATATCAGTAATGATTGGGTGTGTTGTATATAATGCAGTACACATGCATTACAGTCTGATATGTGACTACCCATCGATAGGCATTTCCAGACCTGCCAAGTCTTGCTGGCATAAATGAGGGACAAAGCCATACTTTCACTTCAAAACTAGTATATCAATATACTTCATCTTATGGGCAACCATGGATCCATTATATCCCCATAAGATGAAGTACATACCCCAAAACTAGTACCAGACCTCGTGGAAGATCCGATCAAGTTATGCGGTAGCAAATTATGCAATTGGACATTTTAGAACCCCTTGCACACAGCGTATAAGGTATTATTCCACGTTAAATGCGGAGGGAATGTTAAATTTAAACACGTTAAATGCGACACGTCATAATCCGTGGAAATGTGTAACTTTAAGGGATTTTAGTCATGCAGGCGGGACAGCGGGAACAAAAGTACAATGAGTGACTTTCACGCTGAATGCAGAACACTTGGCAGGTCTGCATTTCACTGGTAGCTCAATGGTTAGATCGTCTCCCCGGAGAAGTTTACAGGTTCAATCCCTGTCGGACTTTGAGACATTTTCTGAGGATTTGAGCTTGACGATCGATCATCCATGTTAATGTATCTTCTTTAAAGTGCATATAACGTCTGTGGGGATTTAACATATTTGTAATCTATGGATTCTCCTGAGATAAATGGTAATATATCTTGTCAGCTGAAAATTTCATCTTCATAGATTTTTTTGCTGTTAAAGTTGACGGAAATGATGTCATAGCGGGCATCTGTCTATATCCCCATATCCCTCTTTACAGATTCCCGCTATGACGTCATTTCCGTCAACTTTAACAGCAAAAAAGTCTATGAAGATGAAATTTTCAGCTGACAAGATATATTACAATTTTTCTCAGGAGAATCGATAGATTACATATATGTTAAATTCCCACAGACGTTATATGCACTTTAAATGCTGTGGATACAGGTCCGACAATGGACCCCATTAGGCTAAACATTCCTGGTCCAACATCACTATATGATAAACATATAAACGCAATTGCGACAAAATAACCCTAAATCCTAACCTAACCCTAGATATCCCAATTCCTAACCCTAAATATCCCTATTCCTAACCAGTAACCCTAAATATCCCTATAATTGTCGGACTTGTATCCACTACAAGTATTATTTATGTATTCAAATTAAGATACCCTTCACAATTTCGTAACACATCTTACCACGTTCATGGACATATCCCACAGTTTACAAAGTTCAGTGTCCAAGTTATCTTCGCTTTTCGCGCATTCAGACTCGGTGTTGGGTAAATCTTCGGTGCTCTTTATTACTTCTGTCAGCTTGAACAAAGTTCCTAGCACCCACCTTTTACTAAAAACCGTATTTCCTATCGTATCTGAATTTAAAACAAGAGCTTCTTCTCCAGATATTGGTGGAGGAGATGGATTTCGTGCAGCCATTTGTCGTGACAGTTTGGACATTAGGGGGTAATATGGGATAAAGAGGATGACGCTTCGATATTGGCTTATTTGATCCGACTAAATTTAGAAATAAAGCCCAATCTGTATTTGTCTTTTCTGTGTGAATTGGACGAGACTTGGGGCCGCTTGGAACATTTGCAGCGTGTTTCACTAGCCTAAATCTCGCGTTTTATGAGGAAATTCCTCATCTCCCGAAAGTTTTGAAGCAGTTTTCCAATTATTTTGAAGTTTTATTCGAGGTTTTATTGTTGTGGATTATAAAATGTACTGCTTTAACAGTACCACAAATTATTTGAGGAAAACACTATTTGATATCGCAAAAATAAATTTATTACAGCAAAACTCTGCAATATACAAGCCGTATAACTTGATTTTTGTTAGCATTTCTCGTAGCCGGCCTCGTGGCCTAATGGATAAGGCGTCTGACTTCGGATCAGAAGATTGCAGGTTCGAATCCTGCCGGGGTCGTTACTTTTTGGTTTAGGCATTTTCTTTCAATTTTTTTTGCTCAACTCATTTATCCGTTTTACCATCTTTTTTCTTTTCGTACTAAAAGCTCTATAAATTCAAATGGTGGCCCTGATAAGTTGATAAAACTTGAAAACTATGAAATGCCAAAAGAACAATATTCCTTATCGTTCCCAGTCCACGCACGAAACTCTGGCGCGCCAAAGGCTCCTCTCCAAAAGTTCAAAACCTTTACAAGTTGTGTGGCAGCGTAATTTTGTGTTCGATTTTTCTGGTTTGATCGATTTCCCAGTTAATAACCTTTGCCGCGCGAAAACAATTCTCAGTCTGGAGGGCTTATTTTCGGGGGGGGGGAGGGGGGGGTGGTCTTACTAGTTTATTGGAGGGAATTTTGCATTTCAAAATAGTGTGAATATATTCAGGTTAGGAAGTTTACTTCGTTCAACATAGCACTATATTCTCACTGGTCGACGTTACACACAATGCCTTGAAGCAAAGGGACTGGATATGGGTGGAAACCAAAAATCCAACTGTGTTGTGTATGGGCTAGGGGTTTCCACAAGTTGCTCGAAATTCTGATAATAGTTGCTCAAAAAAAGAAGAAAAGTTGCCTAAAAGTTGCCCATTTTTCTCAAAAAGTTGCTAGTTTTCAAGAAAGTTGCTCAAAAGTTGCTACTTTAATTGCGCTGCCAAGTGCTGCTATTTTGAGCAAGAGTCGATACATACCTGGTGATGATGTTTAGAGTAATCATATAAATATGTGTCTTTATAAAAAAATGCAATGCACTTGTCTGTACATAATATAATGTGTCTTGATGAAACAATTTTTTAATATATTACTTCATAGTTCATATAATATAATATATAGTTCTATGTAATCGAATATAAAACCCGGCGTAATGTCAAAACTTAAAACAATTATGATAATGTCAAATACCAACTTTTGTGTAAATATGTCGGCCATTTTGAATTTTGAGAAGCCAAAAGTGCAAATAACTCCAGTATTAATTCCCCTAGCGGCTAAAATTACCGAGTATTAAATACCGATAAAGAGATATTGAGATTGACTGGACTTGGGTCTTGGAGAGCTAAAATTGTTTATTATTATCCTAATATGGTTTACCATATTTCAACACAAAATGAAAGTAAACGTTGTGAAAAACTCAAAATCGCTAAACAAATGTCAAATTTAGGAAAAGTTGCTCGAAGTTACAAAAGTTGCCGGTTAAAAAAAAGTTGCTCATAGAACGAAAAGTTGCCAAAAAGTTGCCGAGCAACTTGTGGAAACCCCTAGTATGGGCGACGCGTTTTAAGCGTAAATCATAGATTTCAACCGGGTTTGTAGACTAACTGTCCCGGTTTTTTATGACGAGACTGAGCTAAGCTCTACTAATATTTTCATATAAGTTTTGGCGAAAATTTTCGGAGTGTTTTCATGATACATTTCGGTTAAAGCGTTACTTGAAGTACCTTTAGGAAATGCAGACTCTCTGGAAACGAGGTCCTTCCCACAAAAATGTGACTGGTGGAAACATTTATCTGTACAATGGGAATTTTAACCGCCAATTTGCGTGGATAAACAATAGGATGGAAGGAGATTTTGAAGATGGAAAGAAGACACGCTAGTATATGCACAAAGTCTTGAAAAAAAACAACAAAAAAAACGCTTGATGTGCCGCTTCTTAGAAATTCAAACTTCGCATGCGTGGCAATTTAATATTCTAATTTTAATGTCTCCACTTTCTTGATAGCAGAAATTAAATGTCCCGGTTTTGAATCAGAGCCTGAGGTTGGAATGTCTGGTAAATTCTAAATCCTGCAGGTTTGAAGCACTTTATAGCTCTATCTCTCCCTAGGGATTTTTACTAATAACCGGCAAAATATTAAAATTGCTAATGTGGGGCTTATATCGAAGGGGTTTATTTTCCGAGGTCTCATTTTTCAGGCCCTTTCTCGATATATGAGCAACCGAAATTTAAAATTATTATAACATCAACCCAAGTCAGTTTTATGGTTAGGATTTGGGTTAGGATTAGCGATTGTTTGAATTTCGGTTTTACTTGTATAAGGAAAAATGTGATTTTTGTCGTAGCGGGCCTCGTGGCCTAATGGTAAGGCGTATGACTTCGGATCAGAAGATTTGCAGGTTCTGTATTTCGGTTTAGGCATTTTCTTTCAACCGATTTAACTCAACTCATTTAGCATCTTTTTTCTTTTCGTACTAAAAGCTACGGTGGCCCACAAGGGTCACGGCAAAACCACGCTAACTTAATTAGCGCGGTTTTGCCGTGACACTTGTGGACCACTGGTAGTGGCCCACAAGTGTCACGGCAAAACCGCCCTAAATTCTCACGGCAAAACCACGCTAATTCTTACGGCAAATTTGCAATTATCACGGCAAAACCACGCTAATTCTTACGGCAAATTTGCTATTCTCACGGCAAAACCACGCTAATTCTTACGGCAAATTTGCTATTCTCACGGCAAAACCACGCTAATTCTTACGGCAAATTTGCTATTCTCACGGCAAAACCACGCTAATTCTTACGGCAAAACCACGCTAAAAACCACGGCGGAAGTGGAACCCACGGCGGAAGTGCAGCATAATCAATGTCGTTTACCCGCTGACCAGTTTCTACGGTGGGCCACCGTACAAATCGGTACGGCAGTCTGTTGATGATTCGCACAGGTTGTAGGGGTGTCATGTGTAATTCGGACGGGTCGCATGCCCGTGCGAGTTTTTTCAAATGTTGAAAATTTCCATACGGCTGTCGCACGGTTCGCATAGTTCGCATTGGTCGCATGGGGGTCGCACGGCAGTCTGATAGGTCGCACGGGAGTCTGAAGGGACTCCCAGCAGACCCGTGCGACTTCCGTGCGACATCCATCGGACTGCCGTGCAACCTGTGCGAATCTCATGCGAGCGTATGCGAGCCCGGTGCGACTGCCATGCAAGTGCGATGCGTCCCTATGCGAGTGCGGTGCTACTGCCGTACAACCTGGGCGGATCTCATTCGCTACCTGATGTTCAAGCTGTCCAAGAAGACTGAGGCTGCTGGTGCTCCTTGCAGCACTGCAAGCAGATGATGCGCGCAACAACCTACTGATGGCCCTGATCAGCTTGTGATCAGCTTGTGCAGAGAGCCTTCTTCGCCAGCGCCTCCAGCTCCAGGTCGGCGGCTGCGTGCTTCTCGCCCTCTTCTTCGGCTGGCTCGGTGGCTCTGCTAGGGTGTCGTCGTGCATCAGGTCAGAGAACTCTGGCTGGCTCGACTGCTGGCTCAACTCCTACTGAGATGAGGCACTGGACAGCTTCAGCTTGGACGTCCTTGGCTGCTTGCGGATAATATGCCTGCTCAAGAAGTCGAGGACGCTTTACATCGGCAGCGGACGTGCGTCACAGTGTGTTGCTTGGCGCCGGACGGAGCCCCCTCCTTCAGCGGCATATCGTGTCCGCATACCCAGGTACCAGGTGTAGAATGCCGCGGGATCGACGTTCATCTCGCGTGCCCTGTCCTCCCACAGCTTTTCCCGCTTCGCCTTGTCTTTGTACTCGCGGAGGCTCCTGTCGTACAGCAGCTCGTTCTGTGCCATCCACTCAGCGAAGTCCTTCTCCTCCTCTGTGTTCAGGTTGAGCTTGGGGGGCTTGGCCTTCTTCGTCTTCCTCTTCGTCGCAGGGACGTCGTCGGTGGAGTGGGTTAACGCCGCCACTGACTTCTCCAGGCCGTCCGAGTAGCCGTGGGCCTCCTCCTCGGCGGGGGTAGGGAGTGGCAGCGGCGGTGTCTTCAGACTGATTGCTTGCTCTGCCTCTTCTCCTGGGCATTTCTTTGCTGCCTGCCTGCTTGTCATCACTCTTCTTCGGTGGCATTGTTGTGTAGTGTTGAATACTTGTTGACTGTCGAACATCAAGTACGGTTATGAAGATCGACGCCTAAAGGCCGTGCTTTTATGCGATTCGGGCGGATCGAACGGCTCTTGTACGGCGGTTGTACCGCACGCGCACAGGTCGCACGCGAGTTGAACAAAAATCACACGGCGCTTGCGCGGACTCGTACAGGTTGTACGGCATGCAGTCGCACGGAACTTGGACCGTTATCGCATGTTTCGGGAAGAAACATCGCACGCGAGTTGAACGGCAGTTGTACAAGTGAGACTGCGCGGGAAAAAAAAGGATATTCGTACGGGAATCGCACGGCTGTACGATTTTTTAGTCGCACCGCAGTTGTACAAAAAATCGTTCAATTGGCCTTTAGCTATGCTTAGACCTGCTTAGCTATGCTTAGACCTGATAAGCTATACTTAGACCTGCTTAGCCCTGCTTAGCAGGTCTAAGCAGGTCTAAGCAGGTCTAAGCATAGCTAAAGGCCAATTGAACGATTTTTTGCATGTACAACTGCGGTGCGACTAAAAGATCGTACACCCGTACGAATTTCCCTGTTTTTTTCCTGCGCAGTCTCACTTGTACAACTGCCGTTCAACTCGCGTGCGACGTTTCTTCCCGAAACATCCGATAACGGTCCAAGTTCCGTGCGCCACGAGTCCGCGCAAGCGCCGTGCGATTTTTGTTCAACTCGCGTGCGACCTGTGCGCGTGCGGTACAACCGCCGTACAACCAATCAGAGCGCCGTGCGACCGCCGTACAAGAGCCGTTCGATCCGCACGAATCGCATAAAAGCAGGGCCTTTAAGCAGGCAGGCAGCAAGAAGGGCAAGACCGACGCCAAGCATCCAGCCGAGGCACCCAGGAGAAGAGGCAGAGCAAGCGATCAGTCTGAAGAAACCGCCGCTGCCACTCCTAAGAAACCGCCGCTGCCACTCCTCCCCCCGCCGAGGAGGAGGCCCACGGCTACTCGGACGGCTCGGAGAAGTCAGTCCCTGCGACGAAGAGGAAGACGAAGAAGGCCAAGCCCCCCAAGCTCAACCTGAACACAGAGGAGGAGAAGGACTTCGCTGAGTGGATGGCACAGAACGAGCTGCTGTACGACAGGAGCCTCCGCGAGTACAAAGACAAGGCGAAGCGGGAAAAGCTGTGGGAGGACAGGGCACGCGAGATGAACGTCGATCCCGCGGCTTTCTACACCTGGTACCTGGGTATGCGGACACGATATGCCGCTGAAGGAGGGGGCTCCGTCCGGCGCCAAGCAACACACTGTGACGCACGTCCGCTGCCGATGTAAAGCGTGGGCGTGGTGGGAGAAGTGGACCCTGAACGCCCTCGACTTCTTGAGCAGGCATATTATCCGCAAGCAGCCAAGGACGTCCAAGCTGAAGCTGTCCAGTGCCTCATCTCAGTAGGAGTTGAGCCAGCAGTCGAGCCAGCCAGAGTTCTCTGACCTGATGCACGACGACACCCTAGCAGAGCCACCGAGCCAGCCGAAGAAGAGGGCGAGAAGCACGCAGCCGCCGACCTGGAGCTGGAGGCGCTGGCGAAGAAGGGAAGCTGATCACAAGCTGATCAGGGCCATCAGTAGGTTGTTGCGCGCATCATCTGCTTGCAGTGCTGCAAGGAGCACCAGCAGCCTCAGTCTTCTTGGACAGCTTGAACATCAGGTAGCGAATGAGATCCGCCCAGGTTGTACGGCAGTAGCACCGCACGTACTCGCATAGGGACGCATCGCACTTGCATGGCAGTCGCACCGGGCTCGCATACGCTCGCATGAGATTCGCACAGGTTGCACGGCAGTCCGATGGATGTCGCACGGAAGTCGCACGGGTCTGCTGGGAGTCCCTTCAGACTCCCGTGCGACCTATCAGACTGCCGTGCGACCCCCATGCGACCAATGCGAACTATGCGAACCGTGCGACAGCCGTATGGAAATTTTCAACATTTGAAAAAACTCGCACGGGCATGCGACCCGTCCGAATTACACATGACACCCCTACAACCTGTGCGAATCATCAACAGACTGCCGTACCGATTTGTACGGTGGCCCACCGTAGAAACTGGTCAGCGGGTAAACGACATTGATTATGCTGCACTTCCGCCGTGGGTTCCACTTCCGCCGTGGTTTTTAGCGTGGTTTTGCCGTAAGAATTAGCGTGGTTTTTGCCGTGAGAATAGCAAATTTGCCGTAAGAATTAGCGTGGTTTTGCCGTGAGAATAGCAAATTTGCCGTAAGAATTAGCGTGGTTTTGCCGTGAGAATTTAGGGCGGTTTTGCCGTGACACTTGTGGGCCACTACCAGTGGTCCACAAGTGTCACGGCAAAACCGCGCTAATTAAGTTAGCGTGGTTTTGCCGTGACCCTTGTGGGCCACCGTAAAAAGCTCTATAAATTCAAATCGTGGCCCTGATAAGGGCGATAAGTTGATAAGACTTGAAAACTCTATGAAATGGGTAAAAGAACAATATTCATTATCCTTCCCAGTCCACGCACAAAACTCCATGGCGCGCCAAAGCTCAGGCTCTGTTTGATCGATTCCCCAGTTAATAATTAACAAGACGCCTGCTCAGGCGTTGACTTTGCCTGCAGGCAAAATAAATGGGGGTTAATGGCACTGCTTAAGACTATAAATTGTGCACGTGTACGAGCCAGTTTAATTGTTACACCGACGACGAAAACAGACGGGCAGGCGGAGTAATTATTAAAAATTTTCACGAAAAAATCAATCTTTGCGGCGCGAAAAACATTCTCAGTCTGGTTCCAGTTTGCAGAGGGCGTTCTTATCTCAACCATTATTACCCCCCCTCTACCGCATTGGAAGGAGAGAGCTGGCAATAAACATGAACTGCCTAATTCAAGAATGTTCAAAACGAATTGATAGCAGGTATATTGAACGAAGTAAACTGCCTAACCTGAATATATTCATTGGAGGGAATTTTGCGTTTCAAAATAGTATGAACTAGTAAGACCACACACCCCCCCGAAAATAAGCCGGTAGAGTGGCGCTTATATCGGCGGGTTTATTTTCCGGTCTTATTTTCATCAGTCGTTTACGGATGGATGTCATATGGTTTGTTTTCAAAGCAGTTATAAGCAAATATTCGCTTTGGACCTAAATTGCGAGTTGTGTTTCCTTGTAAGGAAAGTTTGAAACTTCCATTGGACTATGAATGAATATAATCGACACACGAATGTGGTGACTTGTCTACTCAAACGGGAACAAGGTATTTTATCATCGAACAACCATCGAGTTCTGTGTCGCTTCGGGGAAGACCTAACGGCTTGTCAGACGAGCAACGCCGTGAAATGTCGACTACCAGGCACTCCTCGTTCAACGTTCTTGGTAGCTTTCAGCCCAGACCGGCGAATACTTGCTTCTACTCACGGTGATCATACGGTTCGGATTATCGATGGGAAGACAGGTCGTTGTTTGGACACCCTAGAGGGTCATCCTCGAACACCATGGTCGATTGCATTTCATCCTTCGCGAGGGGATTTACTCGCTTCTGGTTGTCTCGGTGGTGAGGTTCGTGTCTGGGATTTGAAACGTGGTGGATCAACTGTTTATCGTTCACCCGATTCCAAGGTCATTACCTCCCTTGCCTTTCATCCAACGGACATGGTCCTACTAGTTGCCACTGGTAACCAGTTGCTGTTCTGGAACTGGCATGACGACTCATCTCCTTTTGCCTCTGTCAATACCCAGTTTAAGGACGAGAAACTGCACTTGGTAAAGTTCGATCCCTTGGGCCACCACATACTGACTGGTGTACGGAACTTTGGCCAGAATTCGATTGTTTGCACAATCCACCCTCGGGGTACAGAACGCAACTTGGAAACTGATAGTCAGCAGGATGGTGCATCCCGCAGAGAGCAGCAACCAGGTGGTGTTCGTGTCACAAGATTTAACTTGTTTATTGAGAGCACTGGTGAACCCAGTAGTGATTACACAAACGCTGAAAACCTTCATGTGGTGACTAGTGATGGAGTTTCCAGGTGGCTTCTTGCCCGTTTAGCACAACAACAGGCAATTTCTGGCAGACAAATGAGCGAATCAACCAATACTGAACACGGGCAGAGCAGAAATGTGTCCTCGCCACATGTGAATCAACCTTCTCAGGAAGATATGCCATTTTATCCTCGGCCAACTGTGTTGATGAGTGGTGCTGGCCCCTCAACATCTACTCGGCACCTGCGTGACATACAAGCAACTGTAAATCATGCCATTGCAGATGCACTTGCAGAACGTGGTGACATACTCATGGCGTCGAATATTACCAGTACAACATACCGACTACAATGGTGGGATTTCAGCAAATTCGACATGCCCAAACTTTGCGACGAACACTCAAATGTCATTGTAGAAAGATGCAAATTGCACAATGATGCCAGCACGGATATCTCAGCAGATGGTCTACTTCTCAGTGCATTTGTTCCTAGTGGAAATGGCTTCACAGAATTTGGCAATGTCTGTGTTTTTTCTTTACAGAGTTATAATCTGGGGCATTGTCTTTTCTCAAAGAAGTTTGGCTTGAATGCGATCTCTGTGAGTTTTTCCCCACTCGCCCGATACCTTCTTGTTGGTCTGGCTACGAAGCGGCACAACATAGCAGTTTCTCAATCCGAACAGCTGGTTGCCCAGGTTTTTAAATTTAACAACACTCACACTGGGACTCCTGAGGAGGGAGAGGAAAGTATGGAACATATTTTAGATTTAAACTATGAGTACCCTAATGGTAGCCCTGTGTACAATGTGAGTGTTAATGCAGCATTTTGGCACCCTGTTATTGGGGCTGGGTTAGTGTATGGTACAAACAAAGGTGAGGTGCAATTTTGTCACATCAAGCCAAAGACTGCTGTAGCTAAACAAGTCAGCTGTATAAGATGGCATCACGTAATATGATTGCTAAGGTAATGGTCATATTATGTGTTATTCTGACCTGAAGGACAACATCGTCCGAAACTTTGTCCATTGTAAGTACTCTTACTTAAGTATTTTTCGACACATTGAAGTTCTCTTATTTCTCCTTTTCATATTATATCCAGTTCTTTTGAGAACTTAGCAGCTTTCATATTTATTATCGTTATATTATGTGATGCCATCCTTATATACCTGGCTTGTTAGTTTCAGACTTTTCAGCTAGTCTTTTGCATTATCTGGTAACAATAATATATGCTTTGGGTGAAGTTTTATATAAATCCCGAAATGACGTCACATATTAGTCAAATTTGAAATTAAAATTATTACAAAATACAAATATATATTATTATAAGAGGTGTAATGCTACATTCAGTCGACGATACAATACTAACAATGGCCATGATACGATTCGTATCTCGATACAATGCTAACAATAGCCACGATACGATTCATATCTCGACACAGTGGCAATACATGTGAAATACATACTGTAACTGTAGATTGAAATTAATATCTTTATTTTATTGTATATATTAATGTAGTTGTTGACATCTTTTTTTTTCATTATCTAATTTAGTAATTCTAAATGAAACCACAAAATATATTTTTTATGAAAATTAAATTGATGTTTCATAAATCCGTTTTATGACACAGGCAGTGCATAGGCGGCACATGGCCAAGGGTAAATTGTGCTTCCGGTTTTAAGTTTAACATTGTTATTTTGAATTTTTGAGTTTGATGACCACTAAAAACATTATGTGTATCATATATTCGTATCACGATACAGTTCTGCGAGTATCGTATTATGAGCCAAAGTATCGCGATATATTGTGTAACGGTATATCGTTACACCTCTAATTATTATAAAAATTAGAAATTATTATAAAGCATTATCGTAAGGTTTGGGGTTAGGATTATGTTTTGAAATTGGGAATTGGGATTAAAGAAATACCTAATGGTTTCCGTGTTTGGATACTGTGATCCAAACACGCGGGAAGTTGTGAGACTGGAGAAAAGCGTAAAAAAACACGAGCCGTTAGGCGAGTGTTTTTTAGCTTTTACAAGAGAACGAGCAGAAAAACTTAAGGAAATTTTTGGCAGGAAATTTCCGTGTTTGGATGGCCTGATCCAAACACGGGTATTGACCAATCAGAGCCTGCGTAGCATACATGTTATTTTATAAACTTATATGAAACATCAGCCAATGCTTTGCTGCAACCAGTGCTTGAAATAATGGTACAATGAGTCAACACAAACGGTCACTGATTTTCATTATTTGACCCCCCAAAATTAGGTCAGGTCAGCATGACAAGTGAAATTTTTTTCTACAAGTAAACTAATTTTCTTTTACCTTCCATTCTCATTGTAGAACTATTTTAATTTTCCTGTGTGATGAGAAAAATAGATTTATTTCGATGTTCTTGGCATGTAGATTCAAACCATCAAACATGTATATAGTATACAAAGTCAACTAAACCCATCGAACTGTTCTGCCGTCAAGTCATCACTTCTACTGTACGATTTTCTACTCAATGTTGGTGGGTTGTTGCACATTTCACTTTCCACACACTGGCTAAGCAAACATTTTCCACCTTAAATACATTTAGGTTTAGCAGGATTTTTTTTTCTTTCGAGATCACACGCTCAGTCATTAAGGTATTTACAGTGGCATTTAGTGTACAAATGATGTAAACAACTTGAAAGTTAAAGCCAGCATCTGTATCTATGATTTCTTGTGACGTTAAGTGTGCAGCTGCATTATCTGCTTGGATTCAATATTGATACAGGTTGACTTCCCCTTTGGCATATATTATAGTCAAAATGGCTGCAGCAGAAGTGATGGTCGAATGTTCTTAACTTTGCGTACTGATATAAAGTTGAGGAAAGAGAACTTTGATTTTAATACACAAATTAAGGAGAAAATGGTTGATCAGCCAAACGTTATATCTGACCCCGCAATTTCACGTCTGACCGGTCATGCTGACCACCGACCTTCCAACATTATTTTGTGCGCTGCATTGAATTAAGAAATAAAAAACATTTTTTATTATATTTATTTTTATTATACAGTTTTTAACAGTCATTTTCCATGCTTCAGCTAGATATTGCCCTGGATTTGAACATATTTTAATTTTTAAAGTGCCCATAACCTCAAAATGTTTTATTGTCTTGTTTGGAAGAACTTTTAAAATGGTAAAGTAACTTCTTTTGAAGATTTTCGTTTCTTTGCTTTCTTTTTGAGATATATCAGTTTGTTTGATGACTTATTGGAGAAATGTGTATATCTCTTTCATTCTCGAACGCGGAAATCCTTTAAAATCAAGAAGTTTGGTGTTGTGGGAGAAACGCACACATGTGTTATTCACACTTTAGTGTTTTTATTTCATGAACGCAAAGATATATAACATTCTGTGATAACACATTATGCATGTGTGACGAAATTCCAGATATTTGCATATCAAACAAACTGATATATCTCACAAAGAAAGCGAAGAAGTGAAAATCTTCAAAAGAAATTACTTTATCATTTTAAAAGTTCTTCTAAATAAGACAATAAAAAATGTTGACGTTAGGGGCACTTTAAGTATCCTTTGGGACTGGTCATTATTTGTGGGGTCTACTGGGTAGAGCAGCTTCCAAAGCTGTTCGAGTAATGTTTTGGTTGGGATAGCGGGATTTGCAGCAGGCATAGTTCAAATTTTGTGTAAAAATGAAGAATCACATGAACATAATTTGCGAACTAAAATTTGAGGATTTAATGCCAATTTTTTATCCAATTTCCCTTAGTTACATGTTGACTTAAAGAAAGTGATTCTTGCCTAACATTAATTAGTAACTAAGATACCCAAAAAATCATGAATATTTCAAGGACTGGTCAGTGTTAAGGGACTGGTCAGTATTTATGGATATACTGAGTCATGAAATATTTTGACCTTTCTACGGGCTATGAAATTTTTTGTTCATCAAAAACAACACACAATAAGATGAGCACAAGTACAAGAAAAAACACAAGGTTCGCGTGTTAACGAGACAGAAAAAACACAAAACCATAAATTTTCTTCTTACGGTATTTCTGTTCATGTGTGAAATAGGATTTTAAAAGTTCTAAGACAGTTTGAAAATACACCAGCCATGCAACTTTCAAAACAACATGCATTTTCATATTTTATATCGGATGTGCCCATGATCTCACAAGGATCAACCAGGTTTTAAATTCACCAAATATGCTTGTTTGGATGGGCTTCAAGAAATTTTATTCCTGATAGAGTGCCGTCATGAAATTTTATTCATGAAAATTTTTGAATTCAGGTTTAAAATATTCCTGACCCAGTGGCGAAGCTGGCCATAGCAACTGGTCCATGCTATGCTAATGTATAACATCTGCATACGTAAATCGTTTCAAAATTTGCATAGCATGACCAGTTGCTATGGCCAACTTCGCTGCTGACTCTACCTGTATACAAATTCTCATTAGTTATACTGACGTCATTCCGGTCCCGTAGCCTGATCGATCGAGACCGGCAAGCTGACCAATCACAGCGTGCAAAATTATTAAAATTATTTTATAATCATTGCAAAATTTAGGAGTATAATAGTATCCTATAACTTTGGCAAGGAATATAGCCAAAGTTAAATAAATAAATATATAAATAAATAATAATATGTTGAGTTCTCCATATTTTATGAAATTGATTGAAGTTGCAAAACTCGAATCACTGTGCAAGCTCCTGCAGCTTTTTGAGAAAATTCTGAAACTGCAAACCAACAGAAATAACAGAGTTAATACAAATACAGTCACCACCGTTTATATATTTTGCCAACTCGATTCTGACATGTAAGGAAGGTACAGTAGTTGGCCCGGTTAACCGAGTTGATCCGCTTCGTATATATATCCTATATCTATTAAAGGACATTGGCAACAAAAATTAAGTTTGTTTAATATCAAAGAACTCGTAAAATGATAGAGTAACACCTTTTATAACTTTCCCGAATTTTACTTCGTTTTTGAAATATTTCTGTTTGGATCAGAATGTAAATGAGATGGTCTCTGACGTCAGGTGCAGGGTAGAGTATTTTCACTCATTAAAAAATGTCTTATATCTCAGTGATTGCTAAGTTTGCAACGTTCATTATCACTAGGAGTTATTATACGCGTATTTTCAAGTAAATTTGTGGAACAAACTTGAAGATTGAACTAATATTTTAATGAGTGAAAATTCTCTACCTATCAAACAAACTGAAATATTTTAAAAACGAAGTAAAATACGGAAAGGTTCAACCTCGTACCCAGGACATTTTGCCTCCACGGCGAAATAATGGCCCTGGCTTGTCATAAAACTCAATTAATTCAGCAGAGTATAATTTATTCATCTAAATCTGAATGCTGTGTTCAAATTTTAGATAGTATTCCATATAAGGTCATATCGGACGGGCCGGGAAGAGCAAATACGTTGCCCTAACGAGCATATACGTTGCCCTAACGAGCATATAGCTTATCCGGCGAGCGAACCTAATTTTCTTAAAAAGAGCGGATAATCGAATATATCGTAACGTGTTACGGATCCGCATCCAGTGGGCTGGTAGGTTGCTTTAAAATCTCTTTAAATAATAAGGTTTATATTGTGTGTACTTGTTGATAGTTATCAAATTAAACGGGGTTTTAAAATAGAACGAAACAATTGTATATGATGAACTTTCCGTAATTTGACCCTTTTACTAACTGTCAACAGATACAAATAGCGAATGTGGACTTCGACAATTTATCCCGGGCGTTCTGTCACACCATCCCGCAAGCAATCGTCTTCTGGACGATCTTTTTCTTAGTAAGAAAACCATTAGGCGGGGGGTTAGAAAACACATTTGGTGGGGGGTTAGGGCATAGGCGTAGGAACCGGGGGGCCCCAAAACATTTTAAATGGGGGGCTGAGCCACCCCAAAAATCAAGTACTGACAGAAGTATGGGAACCAATCTAATACTCACGTGGCAAGGGTTTAGGGGTTGGCTAACATTTCAGGCTGTAAAATCTCATGTAGATGAAGCCCATAGGTAGATTACTAATGAGTAGCTTCTCTCCTAGCCTCTATAGTCGTACTAATACAATTGGGAAAACTTAAAACCATTAAATTTAGCAACGCTTGTCCTGGTGCAAACTGAAATGGCGTCACCTGGTAAGATACAGCAGTCAACTCTTGGATTCATTTGAACTATGTTCGCTGTAGAATTAGATGAAAAAGTTTGCTCAAATTGCTGAAAATTGCCTTTCCGAGCTTCTAGATTTCAAAATTTCCGTGAAAATTTGTTCCATTGCCTTTGTCTACTTTGTTGACCTGAATAATGGAGAAATATTCAATGCTCTTCAGAGTTGTTCATGTCAGCATTCGTCGGTATAAAAACAGCTAACAAGCTTAATAATCCACCATACATCCATTAAGAAGCATATATCCAATTTAGCGAAAACTATCACTTCTAATTTGCTGTAAAATTTCATATGGACTTATAGTACGTATTCCATATAAGGTCATATCGGACGGGACTGGGAAGAGCAAATACGTTGCCCTAACGAGCATATACGTTGCCCTAACGAGCAAATACATTGCCCTCGTGGTTTGTATTTCTGCCGTTAAATACGGTTTCAAAAGTGGACGGGTATTCTATAATTGCTCCCATAAAAGTATAAATTTCTCAAGAGCGATGCAAGATATGAAAGGACTCTAAATTACTTTTTCTGATAATTTTCGGAGTGTTTTTAATTAAACAAACTTAATTTTCATTTCATAGACACTAAATTGTTTTTATTTATTTTTCAACATCAAGTAATACCTTGGCAATATTTTCCTCGTCATTTCTTTGTTGGGCCAATGATAAACCTTTGCTGAATGTCTCCATTGCTTCGGCCAAATTTCCAGTCAGCGCCTGCGCTCGACCAAGGAAGATGAAAGCAAAAAGGTCGGATGAATCAAGCTCCAACAACTTTGTTGAACATTCTAGAACTTTGTCGTTGTCTTTAAACGCAAGCGATAACTCCACCATGTTGCGGAGCAATAACTGGAAATTATTAAGAACGAATACAATTAGAAGTGCAGCATACGTCAGCAAAGGGATATTAGTGACTCAAGCATATATGGAATTATTAGAAAGCGCAAATATTAGGATTTAGGGGTTTAAGGCTTAGGCTTAGGGGCTTAGGGTTATTTTGGGGTAAATATACGTATTTCTAGTACTCACCTGGTTGTCCGGGTGATGCTTTAAACCCTCGGTAAGCAAAGGCATTGCAACTGCGGTTTGGCCTTTTTCAACAAAAGAGGCGTAAGCTACCACGAAAATGTTTGCACTAATGTTCGAGTTCCTTAAATATTGCATTAACTTATCGATGTCTCCGGAATCACTGCAGAAGTTAATTTTATTGCGAAGTAGCATTTCGTTGTCAGGCCATCTGCATAGAAGAATTAAGGTAGAAAGAGAAATATCACGGATGGATCGATGGATGGGAAACTGGGATGGGAAGCGACGGAGGGAGGAAGACATGAAGGAATGAAAGAAGGAAGGAATGAATGATGGAATGAAGGATGGAAGGAAGGAAAGAATGGAAGGAAAGAAAGAAGGGAAGGAAGGAAGGAGGGAGGCAGGAAGGAAGGAAGGAAAGAAGAAAGGCAGGAAGGAAGGAAGGAAGGCAGGCAGGAAGGAAGGAAGGCAGGAAGGAAGGAAGGAAGAAATGAAAGGACGGATGGAAGGAGGGAGGGAAAGAAGGAAGGAAGGAAAGGATGGACGGAAGGAGGGAAAGAAGGAAGGGTGGACGGACGGACGGACGGAAGGGAAGAAAGAAGGAATGAAGTAAAAAGGAATTAAGGAGAGAAGGAATGAAGGAAGCAAGGAAGGATGGATGTATGGACGGAAGGATGGATGGATGGACGGAAGTATGGATAGATGGATGAAGAATTGATGAAGAATAAGATGGATGGAGGGATGAATGCATGGATAGAGGAATGTATGGAAGGAGGAATGGCTGGAGGTATGTATGCATGGATGGAAGAATGAATGAATGGAGGAATGTATGGACAGAGTGATGGAGGGAAGGATGGATGAATAGAGAGATGAATAGAGAGATGAATAGAGAGATGTATAGAGAGATGAATGGGGCCAAGAGATACATGGAAGGATTGATGGAGGGATGGATGGATTGATGGAGTTGTGGATGGTAGGTACAATCCTGGACAAAATTCATGTGGACACTGCGCGTGCTTTTGCATTATTAAAAGCATTTTACTCGGAACCAACAAAATACGGTCTCCCCTCCCCCTAGGCAATGTTGAAGAATCTACACGCGCAAAAACGTAGCATTTGTTTTTGTTTATCGTGGAATAACACAACATTGACGTGGGGAAAGGGGAAGGAACGTTTAATTTGGGCACAAATTGGGCAATAAAAAGAAAGTAGGTAATTAACGTTGTATGTTTCGCGTTGTCCACATAATTTTGTCCAGGATTGTAGGTATGTGGGTAGCTAGGCTGGTATAGGTAGGTATGTACGTACGTATAGGTATATAGACGGGTAGGTAGGTATACTAAGCATTGGTAGGTATATCAGTTCTACTCACTTTTCTAACGCATATTCTGTCGTGTGTTCATAAGGTCTTGTAGGTCTCTCATTTTCTGGCAGTTGACTATCAAAGTATTCTAGTGCGGCGTAATCTCTTGGCGTTGCAATACTTGTGCCAACCAATCGTTCAAATAATTTGTAAGCATCTTTTTCACGACCATTAGTAAGATAATATTCTGCCATTTCGTAGTTCAGACTCGCCAAGGAGTACTTCATTTTGTGTGTTCTGTGCAATATTTCACCTAAGAAAGGATGCTATGTGGTAGGATCATGTGCAATCGCCTATATCTAGCAGCTGATTATAGGACAATTCAGACCTACAGCAGGGGAAATAATTAGGGGGTGGATAAAAATTATATTTAGAAAAATATTTCTTAAACATTTTTGGAAATATAGGATCTCTGAAATAGCATTACCTGCCTTCTTACGACACGTTCACAGTAGCGGACCCGGACTGGATTTGGACTGAGACTGATATCGGACTAAACGTTTGCGTTCACAGAAGATTGGACTGGCTTTGGACTTCCGGCAAAAATACGGTCTGATGGGCAGTAGTATATACATTCAACAAAATAAACAAAAAGCAAATATGGCGACAGGCCAGTTGCTTTGTTTTATAATTTCTTTTTGAAGAGACGAAGGACACTAAACCGGAGAGAGTCAAAAGGCATTTTTCATTTCCTCTGCTATGTTATTAAACACTGTATTATTAGGTATGCCTTTGTCGTCTAGTTTCCACTGCACTTTTTCATTTCCCCAAACATTTAATTGATAAGAAACAGTGTCTCTTCGTCAGTCCAGGGTGAAGAGCTGGCGAAACCGTAATGGGTGAGACTGAATTCATGGTTTACTGTAAAACCGACGTTTTAAAAAAACTTTTTAACAAACATTTGGCGGTTGTTTTGTTTTTGCGGACAACTACCTCACCATGGAAACCACTCCATTTTCATCCCAAAGTCAGTCCGATTATGTTCACACTTGTTCGAGTTCAATCCGAGTCCTTTCAGTAGTATAGAGAGTGGGGGTACGAGCTCAATTTTTACACATTCAATGTTGAATGCGAATATAATCGCCAAAACATCACCAAATTTACACCAAATCCCAAACCCCCAAAAGTTCGATGTCATTTCGGTAATTCTAAATTTACAACATACATCAAATAAGACCACAAACTCGATTTATATGCTAATAATGTGACATTTCAATATTTTTGCATGTTTTTTTAAAAATAGAATGTGTCGTTTCACATTTTTCACATATTTAAAAAAGAGAGTGTCGTTTCAACATTTTCACATATTTAAAAAATAGAGAGTGTTGTTTCAACGTTTTCACATTTTTTTTCAACAAACTACTGTTGTCTCAACTCACGCGCGAAAAAAAACCACTAGATTTTCAAGTCTAGTGGTGATGTTTATCCAAATGGATAGCAAAATGATGCTCTTTTGATTGGCTAACAACATTGACTAACAAATAGCCAACTACTCTACGAATTAGTCTGTTTGTTCACTACTCTCAGTGGTATCTCTCACTACAATGTTTTTGTGACCATACGCGTAGGAGTCAATACCATTCTCTAAAAGGTATCGTTTGTCGTCAAAGCAGGACAGCGATACTTTATTAATTTCGTAGCTACCAATCTGATGTTTGACACTTCTAATGGTCTTCATTGTGTGTCGCAACTGTTTCTGCTCGAGTAACACGCTTTTGTAATCTTCGTGTCTGATTACCTTTTTAATTATATTTTTTCTAATACCTTTAGCGGTTTTCCCGCCACCTCCACCCTCTTTTAAATAGCTGTACATTTTACTGCGCAACCCGACGAACTCGACAATTGGCGTTCCAGCGCACTCATCCTTCATCTTCCCAATAACTTTCTTATTCTCTCTAAAGAAGAATGGGCTGTCTGCAGGGTAGTCGCTATTATCAAACCTTTCGCACTCCATCATAAAGTCGGAATAAACGTCGTCAGTTTTGATCGAGTACAACAGACTGTCAGTGTCAGTGAAGTGCAATCTACAGGTGTCGCTAGAGTACTTTTTCATAATATAATTGTAGTGAAAATTATACATCAACGTTTTACTCAAGTCTAGTATGCACATACCCACATATGCAGGTCTATTTAGTGTCAACGTTTCTTTAACTTTGTGGACAGCGACTAAATTCTCGCTAAATATTTTGCAAGACACAAACGTCGGCTTCGAGACAAGCTTTTCTAATTTCTTCGCAGTGGTCACTAATCTTACGTCCACACGCTTCCTCAAATTTTCCATCGTTTTTCCGAACACACTGTTGTTCATCAACTTGAAGAAGTCCTTCTCAAAAGCGTTCTTAGCCGCAGTTCTTTTGACTGTGTTAAAGTCAATGTACTTGCCCAACCACTTGGACTGGTCGAACTGTAGGACCCTATGAATCTTATTGATTTTTAATCCAAGATCCACATACAACTGCAGATTTCCGTAGTGACACACATACTTTTTTTTATCCTTCAAATTAGTCACCAACTTCTTCACACCGCCAACACTCACATTAAACTTATTTTTGATTTTCGTGCAGTACTCTGACAACATGTCGACAGTTATCTCCATCTTCTCGGGAGCCACCGGGTAATCGTTATGCAGGTCATGTAAATGAGCTGGATACTCCAAGTCGACTTCAAGCAGTAAGCCCTTTTTACTATCGTTGTGATAGTCGCATAGATTAACTTTTTCTATTTCTATCTCAGTCAACCACTTGAAGCCGCCCGTAGGTAGACTTCGACTCATCGCCCATCCATACAAATTGTTGGCGTCAAGGTACATCAAATACTTCGACTCTTGCTCTTTGTCATACCCTTCCATGTATTTATTATTCGCCACGCCGTGTCTGTTGCATATGTAGCTCACACCACCACGCATACCTAATTCTACAAACTGGAACATGTTAATGTCAGACAATAGTTCAAGTTCTACTCCAGTCATCTTTAACATAGCGTCCCAAGCCAATCCAGGCGATGTGAAATAATGACACGGGTCTAATTTATACTCGCGATGACATGTCTTTCTAAAGTTCTCAAAAACGTCGGTAAGCAAGAGCACATCACTTTTCAAATACAGGTCGTGATACCCACCCATACTCTCAACGTCGAAGTAGTCCCACACGTCGATGGCACGCTCGTACATTTCTTCCGTGATGTGCTCATCATTCAGAATGCTGTAGAAATCGTTTTTGGAGGGTAGCTCGCGCTCATCGAATTTATTAAAGGAGTCCATGTAATCATAGGGATAGACCCCCTTTCTTGTCATAAGTGTCAACCCCTCGTCGTGAAACACTTCTGACGTGTATTTGAAAGCGTCCCTTGGTAGGTTCCTTACCAAGTTGTCTAGACCACTACCCATGAACTGAAAGCTGTCCAAAAATACCAAGTTTTTTCCAAGCATGAACGCCATGTACTTCTCCATGTTGTTCGGTATCACATTTATGTCTTGACCAAACTTGCCAATCTCCTGCATGATGAAATGACTATCGTAGCCACGTAAGTTGTGAAAGATCACAGGGATTTTATCAGTCAACTTAAAGTTCACATTACAGTCACGATGTGCAGACCCTCTGTACTTACCTGACACATGACAGTGGTCTCTCACTCTAACGTCAGCGCTGGTGTACTCAACGCTACAAATATGACAACTCTTAGCCTCGTCGAAATTCTTCTTATCGACATCAGTCAGCGTCATTTCTTTGTTAAAGTGACTCTCAGATGTTTCTTTACAATATTCAACAATTTCTAACATCTCCCCGATGAACTTGTTGACTGCATTTTCACCACGATACACTTTCACTGGCTTACTATACTCATTGTCATAGCAACAAACTAGTTTATACCCATAACCGCAGTCAACGTGTCTCTGGTAAGCATTTGTGTAGCTACACTCGCTTGACAGCTTTGCTGTGTGCACCTTCTGTGTGATAGCCTCAAAGTCTGCATACACCACAAATGGTACGTTTAGCTGCCTACTAAAATTCTCGTATTTCACTTTCGCACCTTTTTGCGGCATTTTAATAGCTTGCTTCCCATTGATGACCAAACATACTTCAACATGACTTTCAAGCACGTCCGCTCGACTAAAACACTGCAGGCAATGTCTACAAAAATGTTTTCTAGCCTTATGCTCTGTCTGACGGTACATAAACTTGTTGAAATCGCGAATGTACACGTAGTGCTTGTTACCCACATCATTAGTTATCAACAGTAGGTCCATGTGGTCAGGGTACGCTTCCTTAGAAACATACACAGGGAATGGTTGCTTATTTTCATACCCGAAAACGTTGATGCTAATTTCGTTAGCCTTTTCGATCTTGTTGTAATCTTTGAGTGTGACTGGGAAGTTAATTCCATCATAATTCAACTCACTGACATGCCTAGCGTACTTTGATGTTCTATCAGAGTTTTTTCCAACAGGGAACTTATGCGCTAGGTGACACCATCTAAAACACTTGTTGTCATCATCATTATTCACGTTTACCAAACCCTTCTTACTATTGCGCAACTCCTTTGGTAACGTAATGTAGCTATACTCCCATTCAAAGGTCTATAAATAGCGATATTAACGTAGTGTGCATCTATTTTGTCGATAGTCCACCCAGACCCCTCAGATAACCACCCGGCTATCCGCGTCAAGATCTGTTCCGACCCACGGTTGGCAACACCTTCGATGTCACGCTCGTTAATGACGACAAACGTTTCACTGTTAAAGTAGGCAGTTTTGTACGTGGTCTTATCGAGTTCTAAAGCCTTCTCAAAAGTGACCTTAACTGTCTCTACCACTTTCATTCCGTTGGTCTCACCTAGTTCACGTCTCAAAAGATTAATGACAGCGCTTCTACTGCCGTTTACCTGATTGATGTCTCTATCGTTAACCACCTCGACTCCATAGGACCTGGTGAACCCTCTCAGCGCTTGACTCAACAGCCGTGGGCTATGGTCTTCAACTGCGGGTCGCGCTTCCTGATCTCTAACAAGACGGTTGTGTGTCCGACTGCCAACGTTAACTCGCCTGTTTGTCAGCGGATTAATAGTGCTGACATTTGTCGTGTCACTAAAAACACCATCTCTAACAAGTTGATTGTAGACTCGCCCGTGGACGTTGATTGCTCTACCTGTTAGTGGATTTACAACGGCTGCACCATTTCTAACAAGTGAGTTTTCTGTGACGTCATCCATGGCTTCTATATACTACACTTGTTTTTTTTTCCTAAGCCACTCGTTGTAATAGCGATCACCACTCTCACACCATCCCAACTTTGGATACACCACCCCAAACAGATTGTCGTCAAACAAGTCTTTCACCTTCCCGTCTTTGAGGTCTGACACCTTCTTGAGTGTCTCGACTCGTCTTCTGTGGCACAACCTAATAATGTAGTACCCGTATCTGCTAACATTTCTACCCTTTACCAAATTGCATGAGTACAATGCGTTGACAACTTTCAAGAAGTCCTCTTTTATCAACTCAAGGTGCTCACCCTTCACAACGTTCCGTAGTCTCCTCCCCATCCACCAAGACCGCTTGTGAACGCTTTTTGGTCGCGTGAGTCTCATGTCGCTGTAACTCTGAACGTAACCCCATTCGATATCGCCACACTTTGGACACGTGTACCCACCACATTCAGTCACATTTTTCACAATGTCACAATCCGAGCAGTAGTAGAGCCTGGAGGTGTCTCCACACTCAATTTGCGTCTCACTCGCGATTTCGTCAATTGTGTAGCCGTAACTCATCTGCCTCATAAGTTTGTCCATCACTCTTATACTACTCCAACATTTTTTTCACCGAACTAGTACCCACACCGCTATTCCACTACCCAAACCTAGCGCGCTAACAAACAACAATTGGTATTCCTTCATTTCCGCACTCGGTTGGTAGTAATCCGCAACCCTCGGACTCTCAGTGAACACTCGTCCGCTGTACTGTATGGTCATTACGCTTCTAAGTTCTTCCAACGCATGGTTTGTGTCATTGATGTCAGCGTTAGCGTCTGAGAGCATTTGCCGTAAACGCTGGATCTTATCTTTCTTAACGACCTCATTCTCATACCACACTTCTTTCGCGCTGGCTAACTGCTCCAACGCATGGTTGTGTCTTTTCATCTCAGCTTCATAACCCGAGTGATTAAATTTCGAAAACATAAAGCCAGCGCCTGCAAAAGCCACTGCATTAAATATCCCTCCAGCCACGACACTCGCCATTAACTTACGTTGATTTGAATGGGTCTGTCGGTATCCACTTTTTCGATTGCATCCATTTTACTAACAGCGTTCCTGCGCCAACAGCTGCAGCAAGTTTCACTGTGCCTTTCACTGTCTCTGGTGTTCCCAATGGTTCTCCCAAAGCCTTTTTAGAAATCATACTCACTACCACAGCACCAGTCGTAACAAGTAGCGCGTCGTACAATTCGTTCATAAGTTCTTTTCGATCGATCGCAGCCATATACATTGTCGTGTGTTTTGTTCAAGAATCGAATGTGTCTAACGCTGGACGACGAGTTTTATGACTCTCTGACACACTAGCTGCTGCAGTACTCACAGGCTCTAATCGTGTCTCTTTTTCACTGCTAATTGTGTACCATAGCGAAGCAGCAGCAATGACAACACCAAGTGTTCCGACAATATAACCATAGCTCCACTCACTACCCTGTTCTTCGTTGACTATCATTTCGCGCATTTTCTTTTCTTTCGCAGCTTTCGATATCTCAGCCAACTTTTTACCAGCAGCGACACGCTTTGGGTCCTTCACCTTAGCACTCTTCACATCAGTTGTGATCTTCGCTTCAACAGCCGTCTGTGAGTCTTCAACCATCTAATACACTATCACGTGTTATCTTACTCACAGTTGACCTCACAGGTGTCTCACAGTTGACCTCACAGGTATCTCACAGTTCCAGACCAAACGCACTAAAAATTAGGGTTTTTTCTGAGAGTATAACATAATGACTCAAGCCCGAGAAATTAGCGAAGAATTTATTGACCGCTTGCTGAGAACGGCCTTTGTCAGTGTGTCTACCTCACAAGACACCTCTGGGCCTAGCGTCTTAAACAAGTACTTCTCAACATACACACTGTTCGACCCTGACCCTGAAGGGCAGCCAAAACGGCTTAGCTCTCAGGTCCGCCATACGAGGTATCTTCTCGACGCTTGGATCGATCTTCGAGAAGATAGAGCCAACGAGCTTGCTGATACATTAGCTGGCATAATCCCTGTGTGGTGTTACTCATCATTCAAGTACCTTATGTTAGCAAGTGATGTCTACTTGAACAACCCTCGTAAGTCCACAGCCACATTACTCGGTAATTTCCTCCAAGTGTTCTTAGCGACCCTTATGTGGAAACCATGCCCAACCAAAGCCAAAGCGTGGCTAGAGCTCGCCGCAAACCGCGACGTTCACGTTTGCAAGGTGGGGTGTAATGAGATACTGGGTGCGGATGATATCAGGGACCACGTACTCTCGCCCACCCACAGACACTTTGCGAGAGACGAAAACGTGTACACCTGTTACCCATGCGGTGTGACCACCAACGACCCACTGCATCGCTTGAGACACGAGAGCTCACAGTCCCACCTTAAAAACTTAGAGCTTCAGCGGATATTTAACAACGAACAACAGTTGCCGCAACAGGAGAGAACATTTCTCTGGAGGTATAGTAATCATGAAGAAACTCGGTAAACTAGAGATCGTGATTGGCCCCATGTTTGCAGGAAAAACAACAGAGACTCTCCGCAGGTTAATCACGTTAAGTAAGTCAGGGCTCAAAGTCCTTTACATGAACAACACAGGTGACACTAGGCGAACTGACCACGCGTTCTCCACACATCGTCAGACCATTGTTGTTGGATCAGACAGTTTACCTGCGAAGTTAATCACCAACCTCCCGAGTTCTTCCGAGATAGCTGACTATGACGTCATCGGAATTGACGAAGGCCATTGGTACTCTGGGTTACTCCCAATTACCCGTGAATACATTAAAGCCGGCATTCACGTCATTATTTGTGGTCTCATAACAACAGAGCATTTAAAAAGACTTGGTGAGCTCGACACGTTGTTCCCAATGGCAGACGACATCACATTTCTAAAAGCGTATTGCGTTGTTTGTCGCGACACTTACGGAACAACTGTTGACGCACCATTCAATTGGAGATATAATCCAGGACCATCATTCGTTGGTGGTGCTGAGCAATATCGCGCAGTGTGCAGACGTCATCATCCTTCCACACAAAATTAAGGGTGTTCTCGGATACCCCACTTTTTTTAAAATTTATACATTGGTCACATGAAGCGTCCAATGTACAGTAGAAACGTTTTTTCACACAGTGGTCAGAAGGTTTGTGAAATAAAGAGAGAAAGTTTCGCAGATATTTTTTTACTGAGTTAAAAACGTCTTTAAAAAATGCTAGAGCAGTTGTCTCAACGACTCATTACTCGATGTCTAAAAAGTCTCTTTACAATAGCGTCTCTCATGGTTACTCAACGCTGATTTATTCTTAAATTTACGAAAACACTGAGAGCACTGAAACCCAACGTCAAAGAAATATTTTATTACCGTGGTAATAGCGTCATCGTATGAGTCGCACAAGAGTGTTAGGTACCCAGCGGATTTGTATCTGAGCAACAGAGACTCTTGCTCTTCAGATGTCTTGCCTGTACCACCTGGATTCTTGAACTCAATCACGAGCCCGCTGTGCTGTCGGTTTGCATTAGCAATAACTAAGTCAGGTGTTCCACGTTGGTAACCTTTTTTCCACGAATTTATTCTTTTACTCGAAGTGTCTTGATTCTCACCACAAGCGGCTATCAAAATAGCTTCTGGATAGTATTTCCTAAGAAAACCAACGACTTTCGTATGAAGGTCGAACTCAGTGATCATTTTAAACTGATTGTGTTTGAGACCGACGTCAGCTAAACTTTTTTTAACGCTTGGCAAGACCTCTGAGTGCACCCACTTTCCGAAGTGTTTCGCGCGCTCCATTTTACTCGAGAACACCAACGAGTAGACCCCAAGTTCGTTGATAAACGAGGCCTGCTCCATCTTCGTTTTACAGTCAGGCTCGACGTGGTCGTGAACCGCATCTTTTGGTCGGGCATAACCTAGAGCGCTCGCGACCTCTTTTGCTTTGAACCATATTTCACCGTTGTGATTAACCGTTGTGATTTGGTGACCGTCGAAATCAAATAGTTGAAGTGCTGTGGAAGTCATCACTATATTATAGTCTCCCACAAAAAACTCTACTCGATGTGGGTGTGAGGTTTTTTATAGATCTGGTTTGTTGTGTACCAATGCAGCAGGTGTGTTTTATTAGTCTTCAGTTTTCTACGTCGTCTGAAAAAGTTTCTAATGTTACGAACCAGTTTTCTAAGCCAACCCATTACATAACTTAGGTCACGTCTCCTACCACTCCCACAGTGTCTAATTCTGGTAACATAATAGGTTTGCCGTAAGTCTTTTTAGACCTCATACCAATCTCAGCGTGGAGCTCGAGAGTAACGTCACCGCGACCAAATGATCCACCAGCTTTGAACATGTGGTCAGTCGTTTTATTTATTTTATATGTTTCATGAGGTCTCGAAATACATGCTCCCATTTACTTTACACCATATTCCTTCATCATTTCTCCACCCATGATTATGATGTCTCGGTTCGTCATGTAACCACTCACAATTTTCACACCGTAGAATTCTATCAACGATGGGTATGCATAAGGTGCGAGTGGTATTCTTGGTCGGTGTATTCCAAAAATTGTTCCGTAGGGTGTGCCTATTTTTTTCATGTTCGCTATGAAGTCTGAGTCGGCTGACTTAACGTTGTTGACTCTGACGTGCGAATTGTCCATTTGCCAATGTATTGATATCATATGCATTTTGGTGAGGTCAACGCCACTTGGAACAGTGCATATGCTCTCCATCCCTGGGACGCTACCACCATACGCGAGTCCATTAGTCATACCAGTCTTGTACCCTATGAACTTGTCCCACTGACCGTCGTCGTTTGATATAATTGTCTCCCAATTTGACCCAGCGGTACGAGCAGGTAACCTCACCACAACAAAAATGGAGAGATCACACCATTGCATACTTGGACAATTAAAGTGGAGACCTGACTCAAGTGGGATTGGTGTTAACACAGGGGATAGAAAACTTTGGCTTACACTGCTGATGCTAATAATAGGACCATAAGTTGGGTTGTTTTGCACTAATTTGCTTGTTTCACCAATGGCTTTCACTTTGTTTGAACCATTGGTGTGAAACTCCACGTTTCTCAAGGCGTGTGTGCTAACGTTGAAGTCAAACACAATATTGTAGGACTGGCTCTTGAGGTAGCTTGATAGCAATTGCTCTAGAGTTCTTTTATTTGCAGCGTCTGAGTCATCGACTGGGTCTGCCACGTTTTTTATCGCTGAGCCTTGCATGTCTATTATTCCGGACATCCTTCCACCGGTCGCACTTAATTTAGGATCTTCGTCCAGATGCCTTTTCGTTCTCTTTAGTATTTTATCGTGAGGGTCGTCAGACTCATACCCATAGTTTAGACTCATTACTACCTGAAGGTGTATTTGGTTAGCAGATAGCCAGACACCGCTGAGAACCCCAAGATTATCGCCAACGTTGTCGTGTCTGACTTACTTGTGGCCACTGCTTTTCTCATGGGAAGTGGTGCCGCACTTTCTTGGTAAACTTTTTTAGCCACGAGATTACTTAGCGCCACCACATTTTCTTGGTGAGCTTTTTTCTTCACAGTTGTTGGTACTACTAATGAGTGAGTCACCACATTTTCTTGGTGGACTTTTTTAGCCGTAATTGTTGGTGTTGTTGCATTCAAGCTAGTGTTCACCCCAAATTTCATGGACTCTGTAGCAACCTTTAATAAGTTGTTGTACCCAGCGATTTTATTCTTGAGAATCACCACATTACTTGGCATTAACCATGTACTTGGTGACACTGCGAGATTTTGGACAACGTTGGTGTCTCTAATCGATTTATTCATGTTGAGAATCCATGTCGACACGTCATAGTTGATAACACTGTCAGAAAACAACTTGCGGAACTCTTGTTGGGTTTCTAGACTCCCTGCAGAACCACCAACGACTGATACACGTGTTCTCGCTTGTGCACCAAGTGTGGAGTATACGAAGGCTTCTATGCTCTGATTTAGATATTGCAGCCCAATGTTGGTGAAACCGTCTGACAATCGCGCGACGTATCGTTTATAATCGTTATGGGTGTCGTTGAGTGTGTAGACTCTGGTCTCACCTGTTGTACCATCGCTCAGGACTTTATTCTGGTAGTAATGTTTTCTGGGAATCTTAGAAATCTTACCATACAATTCAGAAGCGTTGAATTCTCTACTTATTGATTTCATGGTCTCACCACCTTCCATTCTTCTGAGAAGTCTTCTAATGGTGAAGTACAAATGAAATCTCATTACGCTCGTGACCACGGGGTGGACTTCTTGTGACACTGATAAATGTTGCAATGACACTCCACAACAGAAACTAGCGCAATACGTCGCAAACACAATGCGGTAGTAAGATTCGCTGTCATCCCACTCTGATTTTGTCTTTGATGTGGTGACTCGCAAGACTGGTAGCTTTGACATGAAGTAGCTACTCTGGTTAACGAAGACTTTAAAGTTATTCACTGGATAATTCAACACGTTTTCTGTTGGATAGCCATCCCAAAGTCCCCAGTGGTTCTTATGACCTTTTGGCAGTGGTTGGATAGTTCCACCACCTTGCCATATTATTGGGAACTTGCTATTGTGCAACCACTTCCACATGCTTTTATCATTTTTGAAGGTTGTGCTGGTTATGTCCGTGCTGAGGATGTCATTGTTTCTGAAGTACACATCGACACTCATGATCTTACCATCTTGCGAGATATTTGGATAGAACTCGAATTTGCTTAAAGTAGCGTGTGGGTACTTTTTGATGAGGTCTGCCTTTGCGTCGTGTGTGGCCTTCGATGTGTTAGCCATCGCGAGTTTGTAGTACTTTCCATAGTACTCATGAAGGGCTTTCTGCATATAATATACCATATGTTATACATAATGCGAAAGTTGACGGTATTTATTGAAGGTGCGGAAAAAGTTGTGTCCTTTGACAACGCGATGATGGTCATACATGATAACCCATGCATTGTGGTCAAGACAGCTACTGTGTTTTGGGACTACCATAACACAACAAACGACGACAGCATTCAGGTCTTCACGCTGGATAACTCTAGGGTTGGCTCTTTTAAAAAGATTAAAGTGGGTGAAGGGTACTTTAGCTTCGACGCATTGGTCAAAGTCTTGAAACATGAGTCTAAAGAGCATAAGGTGAATCTTGAGATAGAGAAACTGACACCCACAGGCAAGTGCAGGGTTAAGGTTAGTAGCTCAGCTGTGTTAGACACCATTGGGCCTCTACTTGGTTTCGCGAAGGGTGAGGTGATTCAGAATGACTCACAGTGGCACACTAGCCCAAACGAGGTCGACATGTACAGAGGTCTGAAGTATATAGAAGTTTCGTGTGACGTCGTTGAAACGGAAAGTAATGTGGGTATTGATGGGAAGCGCAGTGATGTGATCACGACGTTGCCAATACCCACTGAACAGTCTTTGAAGGGGTCAGTACAACGTCATGTGGACATTGAGTCAAAGGTGAGTATTAAAAAAGGTGTCTACTCGAGTATGACGTTTCGTGTCAAACCAAATAACGGCGATCTCAAAATTGGTGCGGTGTTATTGGAACTGTATATTGTGTGAATTATATGGAGCTTGGTGTGGAGACAGAGCAAGGGTTGAGAGACATCTATTATAATCCCAAGACAGGGTACACTGGTGTAGAGAGGCTGTATCAAAGTGCGTTGGGAGACGGATTGAAAGTAACTAGAGAAACAGTGAAAGAATGGTTGACAGCGCAGGACACCTACACTAGGTACAAACCTATTGTGAGAAGACATAAGCTCCGTGCGACTTTTGTTGGATTTCTTGGTGAAGAGCTTCAAATGGATTTAGTGGACATGAGTAAGTACTCAAAACAGAATGGAGGTTATTATTGGATATTGACAGGCATTGAAATATTGAGTAGATACGCTTTTGGCATTGCAGTTTACAGAAAAGACACTAAGAACATGACTAAGGCTGTTGGAAAATTGTTGGTCGACTTTAAAGATCGGTTTGGGGTCACACCTAAGTTAGCACAATTTGACGATGGACTTGAGTTCTATAACGTTGGTGTTAAAAGTTTGCTAAAAGAACATGGTGTTGAATATTTCAGCACTAAGAGTGATAAGAAAGCTGCTGTTGTTGAGCGTTTTAATAGAAGTCTCAAGAGCATTATGTGGAAGTACTTTTATGCCTGTGGAACGTATAGATGGGTCGACGTTCTTGATCAGTTTGTGAGCAATTACAATAGCAATGTGAATCGAAGCATTATGATGAAGCCAAAGGATGTCGATAAGTCAAATGAGGGTGAAGTTTGGACCACTTTGTTTGGTCACCAATTTGCAGATAATCCATTACCAAAGTTTAGAGTTGGTCAATCGGTGAGAATTAGTAAGTACAAGAGTGTGTTCACAAAGGGTTACGAAGCTAACTTCACTGAAGAGTTGTTTAAAGTGGTGAAAGTTATTCGTGGTGATCCGAATGTGTACGAAATTGAGGACATAAGTGGTGAACAGATTATTGGTAAATTTTACGAACAGGAATTATCACTGGTTAATAAGAAACCTGGTGACGATGTGTACAGAGTTGAGAAGGTGTTGAAAAGAAAGAAAGTCAAAGGGAAGAAGATGGCGCTGGTCAAATGGTTGGGTTATGAGAGCAAACATAATTCGTGGATACCAGAAAGCGATATTCAAAACGTGAGCTAATGTAATATGGCTGAAGGAGGTGGGGAAGGCTTCGAGATGAAGAACCTCGATGAGTACAAAGACGTGAGTACTGAGCAACTAAAAGAGGGGATCATCGAGACTAAAGAGGAGCTCAGCGAGATAACCATGGTGTATGGTATGAGAGAAGAAATGTGGAGGGGAGACGTTAGCGTTAATTACATTAAAGTTCACGACCGCATGTATAGGGAGGAAAGTGAGCTAGCTAGAAGACAAAGTAGGCTAGAAGAAACGTCATTTATCGACACTGACGATGGTAAAACGGTGACAATAGGGGGAACTAACACAGAAGTCCCATCAGTAGAGTTTGTTGAACAGGAGCCATATGGCGACGTCAATGACACAAGTTTCTACGCAGCTTTTGGAGAGTCGGACGAAGTCGAGAGGAGACTTGGTGAGCTAAAAGCGTACAACAAAGAGCAAGTAGAAAATAGAGTAAAAAACGAAGTAAAAAGAATCAAGCTAATAGATGAGAAAATACGTGAGTTGTATGAAAAAAAACTCAGTCGTGACGACGCGTCGAGGAGCGTAGTCAACAGATCATATGTAACTAGATCGGGGTCTATTCTTTTCAAACTGATAAACAAAGATGGTAAACAAGGGATACCCAAACGAATTCTAATACTTGGGAAAAAAGGTTTGATCTACAGTAAAGATGTGAGTAGTAAAAACGCGATCGAGCAGTTCAAACAGTTAGTTGGTCAAATCCCTGAGAGCACAGAAACAACAGTTGTCACAACAGAAGTAGTCCCAGATGACTTCCCAGTAATTGAAACAAAAGTAGACCGTGCTGACACACACGGGCTAACACCAAACGAAAACCGCGAGCTGAATGGCGTGCTTAATCCAAGTGATGGTGTGTCGCGTGAATCAAGAGTAGGTGACGATGGTGCGCTGCAAATACAAGCGGACTAGCGTTGCCTTTGAATTGAGAGAGCGTGTTGTAGGGCTTGAAGAAGCTCGAGACAGAACTATTGAGCAGCGGCAAATAGAGGAGGTTAGAGCACAACAAGAGATCGACATTGACAGGTTTCAGAAATTTAAGGAATGGGCTAAAGAGAATATGGTTGGGTTGAGCGCTGTGGCAATTTCAGTGGCTGGAATTATAACAACAATTATTATCGCTGGGAGATCTGCTGCTATGAAAGGCGCTATGGCCACAAAGTCGTTCGCACAGGCTGTTAAGAACGCGATAATGAAGATGGGTCCATGGGCTGTTGGGTTGGCTAACTTAGTTTACAATGCGTTGACGTTGGGTGCTAAGGGTCTCGCATGGCTGGCTCAAAATCTGTGGGTACTCGCGGTGGTACTTGCGTGGTTTGCGTATGATTATTACAAGCTAAAACGGTAGTAACAAAACATATGCAAAGTATATGAACGTCACGTCAGCAGAGTTGAGCCCTGGTTTTAGACGAGCGACCATGGGTGTCATAAGAGGGGCGAGAACGCAACACGTAATCACGTTGAACCCTAATAAGGTCAGTCCTGGCGAGGAACTCTACATTGATATACCGAAGCTCAAGGTTAGTAGCTGTTTGGTGCCTGGGTCGTTGGGTCTAGTGTTTGACTTTAAGAACGTAAACGCCAAAAGCTGGTTCTTGAATAATGTTAGTAAGTTGTTGGTTGAAAAACTTACTGTGAAACTAGCTGGGGAGACTGTGTATGACAACAATGGGGAAAATTACACTGGTGTTTATCGCGACCTTTGGGAAAGTGTCACTGCGCGAGACCAAATGGTTGACTATGGTATTGGTGGTGAGAACTTGAGAAAGCTAATTTCTAAGGATGACAGTGGCGCGACGAGTGGAGACGTTGTTAAGGTTAGTGACGCGTTGATGTTTGGTGTGATTGGAACAAAACAGCGGATTAAGCTTGGTAAAATCATGAACGACCATGGATTGTACGCTCCTTTTAGCATGAACAACAACTTGCAGTATGTGATCACACTTCCGAAGGCCACAGACATCATGGTGGCGCAATCCGGTAGTAGTGTGGGTGGGTACACTCTGGAGAACCTCGAGCTTGAGTATGAGACGATTGATAACCAGGATCTCGCTGACGAAATAGCGTCGGGCTATGCAAGTGGTCGTAGTCTGTCATACGAACACGTTACGTTGATGAAAACCACCGAATGGGACAAAGGCACGACCATTGTGAACGAGAATGTTAATCTTCCAAGAAAAAGCATGAAGGCAATTGTGTTGCTATTCACGAATAAGGTGCGAACAGACAGCGAGGAGTTTCTTTACCCAAATATCGAGAGTGTTAGAGTCACAATTGAAGGTGTACCAAATAGTGTGTACTCACAAGGCATCCCAAAGTCGAAGTTCTACGCAGAAGCGAAACGATTGTTTGGGTTGGGTGAAGAACACGCTCAGTTCATGACCATACAGAAATTCTATAAAGATGGCTTTGCGTTAGTCATCGACTTGAGGAGTGTTCAAGATAATCGTAACGTCGCCACTGGTAAGAACATTGTAAACACACAATCCGGTGTGCTTCTTGAGATCACTAAGAAAGCGACGACTGCAAATGTCGTGTGTAGGGTGTTTGTGATGAGTGATGGGTTGGTCAACTTCATGAACAATGGGCTGCAATCAATCCAGTATTAAATCAAACGTGAGTTAATGGAGACTCCGTTTAATATGTTAATTGTCGGTATGACAGCTTGTGGTAAGACGCATTATTTGCTGGAAACATTGGAATCTGAGTACTTTAGTAAATTTGACTACATTGTGTTGATTTGCCCTACTTTCGAGTGGAATAAAGCGTATCAAGATTGGAAATATGTGCGCGACCCCGACGTGTTAGCGATAGACTGCGCGCAAGACAGTGTCGACGCTGTTCTCAAGTGTGTAACAAATGTTTTTAAAGGCACTAACACTCTGATCGTGTTGGATGACTGTGCAAGTTCTCAAGATGTCAAGAATAGGACTAGTCAATTAGTCAACTTAGCTTTTAGTGCGCGACATTTTATGTTGAGCGTTATTGTCATCACACAACAACTGACGTCGATCGCAAAACCGTACAGAGAAAATATTAGTAAGCTCGTTTGCTTCTACTGCCCGAGTAGGAGTGATATGAAGGTCGTTATCGACGATTACCTTGGAAACATTAGCAGAGAAAAATCGTCGGCGATTGCGACTGCATTAAAAAATAATAAGTACGCTAGACTCGAAATCTCACTGCGCTATCCATACAGTCACGAAGTTGTTATTCCACAATAAAATATGGGTATAAGTAATAGCGTGATGGTGAAACGCAAAAGTGAAGAAAACCCCACGATTGAGGAATTAGTTGAGGAGACTGATGACACCTCAACTGTGGAAGACAACGTCGACGTTAGGAGATCCGAACTTATTAGACTGTCCGGTGACGGTGTGGTAAGTCAGTCCGAAGCGTACATTAAAAAAGCGTCCGCGAAAGTTATTGATAAGATATGGCGCCAACACGAGTTGAAGAGAATGGAGATCGCAAACGCTTTTCTCACCGACTTGCTAATCAGCAAATTCGCCAGCTTACTAGATGGGTTGAACGCTATCGAGAACCCTGAGGAACTAAACGACGAACTACAAAAAGATCCGTTACTAAAGAAAGACGTTGAGAGTATTGTCGCGATTGTGACACCGTACGTACCTTTCTTGGGCTTGTTGTCGGGAGGAATTATAACATCGAAACACGTGTACGATCATCATTTTAGGAGCGAGGTGGTAGACACTGAGAGTAGTGAACAAACAGACTAATTCGTAGAGTAGTTGGCTATTTGTTAGTCAATGTTGTTAGCCAATCAAAAGAGCATCATTTTGCTATCCATTTGGATAAACATCACCACTAGACTTGAAAATCTAGTGGTTTTTTTTCGCGCGTGAGTTGAGACAACAGTAGTTTGTTGAAAAAAAATGTGAAAACGTTGAAACAACACTCTCTATTTTTTAAATATGTGAAAATGTTGAAACGACACTCTCTTTTTTAAATATGTGAAAAATGTGAAACGACACATTCTATTTTTAAAAAAACATGCAAAAATATTGAAATGTCACATTATTAGCATATAAATCGAGTTTGTGGTCTTATTTGATGTATGTTGTAAATTTAGAATTACCGAAATGACATCGAACTTTTGGGGGTTTGGGATTTGGTGTAAATTTGGTGATGTTTTGGCGATTATATTCGCATTCAACATTGAATGTGTAAAAATTGAGCTCGTACCCCCACTCTCTATACTACTCCTTTCGCAGACCACCTCGAATAGGTGGACTCAAAGCCAGTCCAAATTCAGTCCAAATCTAGTCCAATTCCAGTCCGATTGCGTTCACACTGTCGGATTCGCAATCCAAATCCAGTCTGGGTCCTCTAGTGTGAACGCGCCTTTAGACTCTAATTTCCAGCAAGTTTGAACTGATAGAAAATCAATCTTTAATTCTAAAAATTTAAAGACGCTGAAAGACTTCTAACAACAACTATTGGTCTATTTGTGCTACTTTTCACTGAGCTTTCTGCGAGGTATTATCAGCCTCGTACCCAGGCACTTGTTTTGCTTTGCGCGATCTGCGAGGGCTGAGCGCGCCGTAGCCTCCTTCGCAGCCGTGTCCGGCACGTCGCGTCCTCCCCAAAAGCCCCCGCGCGCTCAGCCATCGCAAGTCGCGCAAAGCAAAACAAGCGCCTGGGTACGACGCTGAGGTATTATACTTGCGCATGATGATGAATTGGATGAATGGCCGTCGGATAATACTACAGTACTACAAGATAATTCGCCTAGTGGTTGTCACATGGGTTACGTTAAGTGTTCGAAATATCAAAATACGTATCCGTAATAACCCCTCGCCAGCTAACCCACTGCGGATTTTCACCATCCATGGTCCCAGACATTTAGTGTAAATCGCAAATGGCCGTTTCGTCGTACGTAGATTTTAAACGTTATGAAAACAGATTTGGAATTACCGAGTCTAAATACATAACATATGAAAATGTGCATACTTTTCGTAAAAACCTGTTTATCTAGAACCTGTTTAGACATTAATCGGCAATCAGGCGGCCGCTTCGTCGTAGATTTTTGAACGTTATATCGGTCAATATTTACTCGATTTCAATTCTGAAAACAGATTTGGAATTACCGACTCTAAGCAGTATATCTTTCGTAAAAACCTGTATCAGATCACAAATCGTCATTGACCGCTTCGCTTTGTCTGCCAAAGATATTGTCCGATTCAAACGGATCACCCAAAATGACTTTAAAATTTCCCTACTACGGGCCTGCAATTTCAGCCAAAGTTGAAATTAATAATCATGAACTATTACAGTCCAGTCTGAAACCGAAATGTGAAGTAAAAACACGCACGGGAAACTGCGAAGAAATCATGCTGGTTTCCGTTTTACGCATACATGCGTAAAAATATACATAACCTCAATTCAGCCCGAACTGAAAAATTTGATCGTTTGCGTGAGAAATTTCGGCCCCAGCAAGAAATACGTGTACGCAACAACCCCTTACCAGCTCACTGTTGCCGCTTATCGTTTAAAGCTAAGTTGTTTTACTTGAAAATAGACCATATAGCCCATACATTTGCTTTTACTTTTCTCACAGACAGATGGGTAATAGAACAAATTGTGTAACTTGATGATTGAAATTAATATAATTAATTCAATTTTGATAGTCTAGTGAAAAACTCACTCGTGCGTGTTTTTTTCCAAATTGCACTCGAATATAAATATACTAGGAGTAATCAAAGATTATGTAATTGCGTTCGGCGCATGTGGTGCAGTAAATGGCGAATGAGATCGGTAATTATGCTGTAACGAATTATGAAAATAAATAAAGCTAATAAATATATAACAGCGTCTTAATTGAAGGAGACACTGCAACCTCAATGTTTTTGACAACGGTGACATCCTGAGTGATTTCCGTACGTTATTTTAGTATTAGGAGAGTATATTTCCCGTTCGTTTGTTCGATTTGAAAGTTGACCGCCAGTCTATACATGTAAATCGTTCAATTCAGAAATATTACAATCGTGAAGTTCGATTTGGCAAAAGTTTCATAACTTCGCGAGGCTTGCTCGTTTCGAGTAAATGATGTTCGGATTAGATGTATGCATGGTGTTTAAATGATCAGATTCAATTTTGACATATGATTACAGTTATACCGTATGTTATTTTAAAATGAGAAGGCCATGGATTGGACCATATGATCGACTTGATACGTGGTTTAGATTGTTATCGATTGGAACACGGCAACAAACGACAGCGTCTTAATTCAAGGAGACACTATATAAACCTCAATGTTTTTGACAACGGTGACAACGGTGACTAGTACTAATGCCATAATTTATTCCAAATTACAAAACGGTAATTTATTCAAAAAGGGGAAAGATTTTATCTTGATTTCTTTTAGCTGTAAAGCACAGGTAACCCATAACATGCAAGATTAGAATGCGTTCTCCTTCGTCGAACGCAAAAATAACCGGAAGTAAATGAGCGAGAACACGCCATCTGATTGGTTACTGAGCTCAAAAACCGTGCATTATAACTCAATAAAGCATGAGCTGACGTGATTCCTCGCGTAGATTTTGTCGTTTTTGACGGATTTTAAGTAGTTTAAATCACAAAAGAAACTCAAAGGATACCTGGATACAAAGCTAATCAAGGTACTAACACAACAGAGTGTTTTAACTGCAACGTTGAGTGCATTTTCATCGCTAAAATCGCCAACGTGTTTTCATCATAGACTTCCTAGCAACGCACATAGCAACGTCATTTATAACAGGTAAATTTACATTTTTCATGGCTTTATTGTTAATTTAATGGCCGTTCTTTTATAAAAGAAATAAAAAACTATGTCTTGTGCGATTATCGAGTTATAATGGCACTCGAGAAGCCAGTAAAACACTCGGCTATCGCCTCGTGTTTTACACGCATCTCTCGTGCCATTATAACTCGATAATCACACGCGACACGTTTTTTATTTCTTAAATACAAATACAGCAGTATCAATTTCAAAACCACAAACTAAATTATAAAGGACTTTAAACTCCGCAAGTGAACACAGTTATTTTTTCTTTTGGTCAAATAAAACAATTTGCCAAACTGTTTTTCGTGAAATTAGATTTCATAACCATGTTCTATGATCAAGTAGCTTTAAATTGATATATGATATGTAGTGATCGCATTGTAATAGAAGTACAATGCGAGCTTTTGTACGAGACGATACTGGGTTACCCTATATTTCTGCCGAGTCTAGGTTTCTGTCAACCTTTCCCAGGGCATTTTTCCTCCATCGACTGGTCCACATGACACTCAGAATTTCTGGGTGTTTTGATATGATAATTTATGATAATTTAGGTAATTTGTCTTTGTTTACTCTGTTGATGTGATAATGAATGACAAGTATTCAACGCTCTGCAGACTTGTTCATGTAAAGCATTTATCCAAAAAGCAACTAATTCATAATACATCCATGATTATCTGATATAAATATCATGGACGAACAATTATATATCAACTGCAGTTCTTGACAATTAACGGTAACTAAATTTAAAGGCGAGGAAATTTCTTAACATGTGGATTTAGATAATAAATTATACTCTAACTGAATTAAAGAGGATGAGTAGCTAATGCTTTGCGCGCTCACAAGCTTGCCCGCGGCCATTTTTTGGGCCACGAAATTGAACAAGTAAACCAATCCTTCGATATCTGCAATAACAGCTTATTATGTCGTAAGAAGATAACCAAACAACAAGAAAACGTAATAAACCGAGGTATTTTCCCAAATCAAAACAATAACACAAGCGCGCAAAGCATTAGCTGGACACTCATCCTTTCATCGAGTTTTAGAACTGGTCAATAAGATTATGGAATCGACCAGCCGATCCCAGGGCTATTTTCACTTTAAGCTTTTACCTTCAACCGTGGCGCCAAAATGCCCTGGGTACGAGGTCGGGTTTCGGTGGCATCCTGTATTAGTTTTTGGGTCAACAATCCCGATAGGCTTTGCGAAACCACGCGGTGTGCCATGATCTTGGTGCAATGAGCGAACGGGTCGCACGTGTGTAGCTACCAAACTCGAATATTGGAGGGGGACCTACTATTTAACATGCGCCATCTTCTTTGGTCGCTATTGCTCGAGTGTTCGCTCAAACTATCCAAAGATATACAAAATAAGGAATGTGGCTGGCAAGTATCTTTATCACGATTAAGCGCAAGTAGCCCAAGTTAACGCCTAGCGTGCGTCTTGTTGAGTTTTGAAACGGGACAATAAGAATATACAGTCGACCAGCCGATCCCAGGGCCATTTTCGCCGACCTTCCGCACCGTGGAGGCAAAATGCCCTGGGTTACGAGATTGCGTCAGCGACTCGGCAATTTTCCAAATCACCAAGCTACCGTAAATACACAAATTACGTATTTAAATTTATAGATAAAATTGTCCACCTGCTTTGTTGAAATATTCATGAGCCTCGTCATATCGTTTGAGTGACAGGTGAACAAGCGCCATGTTTTCTAACGACAATGCTGTTTCGACATGATCGTCTCCACCGAATGCCTAAAAAACAAAGAAAAGTTTCCAAACATAACTCAGCAATAATGTACTTCGAGAGAACCATTGCATTGTAACGTTTTCGCAACAGCGTAGCAAGCAAAGGATCACGATTTTAAGTTTATGATTCTCGCCTGGTTACTTGCTTCCTATACGAAACAATGAAATTTTGAGTACTATGGCGATTCGCTTTTGACAAAGGTAGTCATTAAATGAGCAGCAGATATGAGCTGATATAGTTAAGGAAAACGTCAGTTTTCGATAAGATATCAAGGTCCCAAGCTCTTTAATTCTCTTGCTGCTGACTATTCACATCAAAATTTAAATTGTCCTTTTATCTTTCATATATTGTTAGTCTTGTTAACTTGTTAACTAAGTTATGGACTTGTTTGTTTAAATTCTAAAAACGTCATCTTTGTACTCCTATAATTAATTTACTGCTATTAAATTCCTGAAGCGAGTGATAATTATAAGCCCTATGTTTTCAGTGGCACTTTAAATCATAAATCTCATTTCCGCTATCACATGAAATCTAAAGACGCCATTGTTGACGTTTGACCGCTGGCTATTCCCAAACATCAACTACCGGCTGATTGATTATGATTGATTAACCAATAAGAATCGCGGATTGGCGATAGTTGATATCTACTAATTAACAATTAGATAACGAGTCTGAGTTTTGGATAGGGGTATCTAGTACGTATTCCTTACAAGGAGGAGCAAATAGAAGCCATTAACGATCAAATAGAGTGAATAGCGCTCCGTCGAGATGACGTCAGTACCGATGTTTGTCCGCTTTTACCCATAATTCTTGCGGCCATTTCAAATTTGGTTTGTTTGTCCGCTTTTTGAGCTATTAATAGCAGCCAGACTCTACGCTATTAACGAGCACATAGCTGACACGTTGAACCCTCGTACCAGCCTCCTAGTTAATTGGATTGTAACCGAACCCAAAACAACAAAGGTCCTAACCCTTTGGAAAACGTTTTCTTGACTAAATAAACCACCCCCAAAGCTATAGAATATATCAAAGAAGGTTAAATGATCTATTTACAACATACGTACAGCGTTATCCCGGTAGCTAACTTAGTTCTCTTTAAAAGCGCGGATAATCGAACATGCCCAAAAATATAATTTTCGCAATACGGATACCATCTTGTGAACAAAAACAAGAACTTTCGGCTGTCTTCGACGAACGTTTTCTTGAGAAATAATCAACTCCCAAAGCTACAATATACTTAAAACAAAGATAAATTATTTGTTTACAATATGCTGTTTACAACAGCTTATCCGGCTAGCGAACGTAGTTTTCTTAAAAAGAGCGGATAATGGCGAACATATCGTAACGTGTTAACAATCCCACATCCAGTGGGCTGGTACGAGTGCCATGTATTTGCTCGTCAATGCCTTGAGTATTTGCTCGTAGGCCACTTCCTTATATGGAATACGTACTAGAAGTACATATGGAGTTTTCTTAGTCTCCTTCGCAGCCGTTCTTAGTGTCGGTCCTATAGGGAGAATAGGACCGACACTAAGAACGGCCGCGAAGGAGACTAGAGTTTTCTGAGCGTTTCCACGTTTCATTGAAGACAACGTTGATCAACTGCTAGAAGGTAAGGCCAGTTGCTAAAGTTAAACGTTATCTCACTGATTGAATGGGTTTTGCCGAAATTTTGAAGCTTGTATGAACTAGAAAATATGTACTTCATTTCTACATTCGACGGTTTGAATCAAGATTCAGTGATAAAATTCAACCACGCTTTAGGTTTTTTAGTCCTCCATATTGGGATTTCAAATCCTTCATTATCTTTGTTTTGTATTGTAACTTTTATTGAAAAATACGCCATTCGCAATTTCCGTCCGTGGATCAAGAACGCCACTTGCTTAAGATCCTGTTTTCCCGCGCGCCTTCGCGCAAATAAGCCTAGTCGCGCAAAGCAAAATACGCGCCTGAGTACGAGGCTGCTTATGATCCCTATCTTTTCAATACCACAGGAGCTCAATGTCATCTCACATTAAGCGCTATCATATATGACAATAATAATGACCTGGTATATATTCAATGACTTCGTATAGTGCTCAAGGGCGAGATCATGGTTACTTTCAGTATATTCCAAAGTACCAAGGTTACGATAGATCATACCGACATCAACATGGTTGTCACCCAGCGTCTCGATACGAATGTTTAGTACCCTATAAAGTACAAATATTTATATGAGTTGAAAATGAAACAAGTGGGCGGCTAATCGTCCTTACTCGCAGCCGGTGACTGAATTACAAAGGGCGCAGATTGACATGGCCAAGTCGAATGTATAAAATAAATTACTTTTAAATAAAAAGTCTTTAAGTGTGATGTTTAGAAATGTTAATAGTTTTACGGTATCTGCTCTTGTACTCGAGAAATAACGTTTTCATTCTCGTATTTTATGCTTCTGGACGCCGCCATTTTCGAGTTTGCTCGACGGCTCAGACTCGAGGTCCAGCGGGGGTATCTTTTCAATTTTGACGTCACTTGAGTGCAAGGAACAAAAGAAAAACACTCAATGACGTCAAATTGAAAAGAAAATCACCGCTGTACATCAATCTTGAGCCGTCGAATAAACTCTAAAATGGCGTCGTCCAGAAGCATAAAATACGAGAATGAAAACGTTATTTCTCGAGTACAAGAGCAGATACAGTAAAACTAATAACATATGTATAACATTATACTTAAAGACCTTTTACTTAAAAGTAATTTATTTTTTGGCTACATTCCCTTTAAAGGCGCATCATGAGGCAGCCACCATAGACCTCTTTCACAATGGCACCCAAATTAAATATTATTTTATACTCATTTAAATTATTAGTCTTTCCGACCCACTGATCTCTAAATAAAGACTGGATCGAGCAACTATTGTTCAGAAAATGAAGCCGGAAGTCGGCCATTACTATCGACAAAATAAAATAATATTACTATAAAGAGGACCAGAAAACATTTTTTCAAATTACTGGGTAAAACGATTCATGGCCTACCTACAGATTTACTACGACTTTGGTCCCTTAGCAATGGCCGCCGTTGGCTCTAATTATCCAGTGAGAGAAGCCTGATATGAGACGTCAAATTAGGTTGAAGATTTTATGCATTTAATGTTAACAAAGAAACTATATTGGCCAGACACTAAACCTATTTTGTTAGCGTCACAGTTTGATTTGCTTGCAAACTCGGAGTTTCTAATGATCTCTCGTTAATTTACATTCTGCAAATATGCAGGCTTCAAAATCAGCTCATCACATACAATAGAAAGCTCAATCCAGTCTTTATTTAGAGATCAGTGTTCCGACCTCGTTCGTGTGTCTGTAATTCCAAAGGGTCTTCGCTTTGTAACGAGGCCAGAAAGGCTAATTGCTGCATATCAAAGAATATTTAGACTAGCCGCCATTATGAAAGAGATCTATACGACGCATGACTGACCACGGAGCACAACCAAGATCTATAAGTGTTGATTTTAAGGAGAACCCGGAGAAAAACCCTCGAAGCACGGGAGACTTACAACAACTCCACTCACACGAGTTTCAAGTGCGAGAACCAACACGAGGTTATTCCCAGATGGTCACCCATGCAACTATACTAACGGCGTCCGATCGGACTTAACTTCGGACCTCAGCGGTAGGTGGCATCGTCCTAACAGCACACGCCATCCGTAATTTATAAGTAATTTTATCGAGTTGGTCATGGCCAAAGGAAATAAACGGAGCGTAGGTTTCAAGATGGTCGCCATTTTCACTAGGAGTTGTAATTAAAGTGCCTACCACATGAAGTGAATAGTTGAATGACAAAATATTTTATGATTTGAGCTTTGAGTTGATGTTCTATAAAGGTTTGTTTGTCAGAAATAATAATGAGTGTGACGTCACATCAGTCATCATTTCCGATACAATATTCTGCTACTAGAGATGTTATCAACCTTTTCACCTCAATCCTCAGCTATCACACGGAAAGCAGAACAAAAAGCCAAATTCACATCATTAGCATTTCAGACACACAAACCGTTATAGAAATCATAAAATATTTTGGCATTCAACTATTAACTTCATTTGTAGTATATATAATATCAGTAATATATTATTGGGGGTTAAAGGCACTGTTAGAATAGAAAAGCACTGGTATGTAATTGATTCCTAATACTAACCCTAATACTAACCTTAATACTAACCCTAATACTAACACTAATACTAACCCTAATACTAACCCTAATACTAACCCTAATACTAACCCTAATACTAACACTAATACTAACCCTAATACTAACCCTAATACTAACCCTAATACTAACCCTAATACTAACCCTAATACTAACCCTAATACTAACCTTAATACTAACCCTAATACTAACCCTAATACTAACCCTAATACTAACCCTAATACTTACCCTAATACTTACCCTAATACGAACTCTAACTCTAATACTAATTTTAACACTAACCCTAATATACTTGCCCTAACCCAAACCTTAATCTTGGCCGCCATCTTGAAACCTACTTGCCAATACCGTTCATTAGAATTTGCCTCAAGTCATTGCCATTATTCGTTGCCGGTTTCTTGCCAACGTCACTGGATTAATGAAAACTGAAAGACGAAAACTACGAAGATAACAAACGATGCATTCTTTTTACCTTTTATAGATTTTCCTTGCTTCTTCGTTTTTACCTTGTCGTCGATAACATAAAGCTAAGTTGTTTAATGTTACTGTTACTTGAGGAGGTAAATGACCAAAATAAACAGATTCGTATATCTAAAACAATAACAAATATATTTTATTTACCGTATGGAAGGTCCGTATGGATAAATATTTCCTGATAAACATTTTCCTAATGAGTTAGGTCTCTTTTCGGATAAAAAACTTACTTATATGTCTTTCAATATGTTCAATCTCGGTTGAGTTAATTTTCAAATGTTTTTAGATTAATATTTTATGGCTAATAAAACGCATTTAAAACTGAAATTATGTCGAGCGGTCAGTACTTTATACTTTATACTTTATACTTTATTAAGTGTTCCCAACAGGGCTTTTAAACACTAATTTACAAATGTAAAATCTAAAACCTAGTTTCTAATAACATGGCATAATGTTTTTACAAAAGTTAAAATACTGTTTTAAGAAAGTGGTGTTTAAGTTTAGATTTAAAAATACTAAGTGACTTTGCACTCTCAATGTCATCTGCTAAGTTATTCAATAATTTAACAGCTCTATACTGAAAATATCTTTGACCTGAAGCTGATTTACAAAGTGGTATTTGCAAGAGCCCGCTGCTGATTTACAAAGTGGTATTTGCAAGAGCCCGCTGCGGGTTTTACGAGAATGTATTTCGGACCGTTTAAAAAACTTATCGCATAAGTACGAAGGGGCAAGGCCATTCATACATTTATAAGTCATAATCAACTCTCTAAACAAAAGATGTTCTTTGATTGGTAGCCAATTCAACTGACGAGCGGACCATATGGGTCATACTGCCACTTACCCTTTGAGCTTTATCGAGATATTCCGTAGCTTTCTTATAAATATCAGAATCGTGAGATGGATTGTTGGACATGACTACGACGCCCCAGTTATTGTAAAGATTTGCAAAATATACATGCTCAGGAGGTAATTCTTTCTGATAGATCTCAAGGATTTTCTGATTGTACTCGTCAACCTTAAATAAAAATGAACAATTATTGAACGGGGCTGAGCATGATAGTATGGTTGTGACCTATAATTATATTATTATGCATATTATTGGCATATTATTGGCATATGGGTTACTAGTGCGCTAACATGGTCAAAGCACACCTTCGATCGCTGCACAACAGCCAACAAAATGCTTGGTTTTCTGCGCAGGTCTGCTTCGGAAATCAAAAATGAAAAGATCCACCGCTCATTGTATCTGGCAGTTGTGCGATCTGTTCTGGCCTATGCCACCCAAGTCTGGTCCCCGCAGTCAATCGAGCTTATCAAACGAACAGAGCGCATCCAACGCCGAGCTTCAAAATTTATCTTGAAGCTACCATATATGTGCGAAGAACATTACGAAGAGAGACTTGTTTCTACAAATCTACAACCACTTTCTTACTGGCAAGAGTATCTTGACTTACTGTTCTTCTTTAAGGCTATCAATGGCATTGTACCTATTTCAAGCGATATCTTACCCGAACGTCTTGTTCCCTTAAGACTTACTAGATCCTCCGCAAATGTCAATGCAATCTCATTCCGTCAACGTAAATGTAAAACAACTACTTTCAATCGCTCATTTTTTATTAGAACAACAAGGACTTGGAACTCTCTCCCTGAATACTTAAGACTAGATCATTTAAACTTTAAAAAATTTAAGAAATTACTATTAGACTATTAGAATTATGCTCTATTATCCTGTTACAATGTTGACGATCCTCGAACTTGGAAAACTGTCTGCCTAAAGTGCAACACATCGCGAAGCCTCACTGAACCCATAACTTGCTGTTATTAGTTATTATTTTATTTTTGTAAGGGCCCACTGTAATTGGTATTTAACTGTTGTGGTGACCCTGCTTCTTCTATGTTTTTTTAGAGGCGAAGCTAAATAAATAAATAAGTATTAGACGATATATGGACGATGGTCAAGCTCAAATCCTCAGAGTCCCAAACAGGAATCGAACCTGTAACCTTCACTCTCCTCTGTAGCTCAATAGTTAGAGCGTCTCACCGGTAATCAGAAGGTGACTTGGACTGACGGCAAATACATTGGACTAGTACCAGGGACGAGAGTCGAGAGGTAGCCAAGATGATGGCCCAACCTCGTACTCAGGGTCTTCTCAGTGCCCGGGGAGGGAGCGCCGGGATGGGAGGGGAGTGGAGCGAGGGAAGAGAAGACCCTGGTAAAGGCTGGTCACGTGACTCCAAGGATATTGGATTATTTTGTAACCTGGCTTATTCTACCTTATATCATCCGGGGGCCGAATCGCTGTGAAAACATACCATAATACCATTTACAATTTATTGGAAAGACAGTACGGACTGCAGACAGAAGTTGAAAGATGGTGGATCACTTCGAAAACTACGTTGATTTACTGGACATTTGTTGCTGTCTATATTTTTAAATTATCCATATACTGTACTTTCAATTATAAACGTTTGTGGTATGTTTTCACAGCGATCCGGCCCCCCGGATGATTATAAGCGAGAATAAGCCAGGTTACAAAATAATCCAATATCCTTGGAGTCACGTGACCAGCCTTACCAGGGTCTTCTCTTCCCTCGCTCCACTCCCCTCACATCCCGAGCGCCCTCCCCGGGCACTGCGAAGACCCTGGGTACGAGGTTGGATGATGGCCAAGGTGATAAAGGGTTTATATGTATAGACAATAGTGTGGTTTTGAGTGCAATTTGGAAAAAACACGCACAAGTGAGTTTTTCAAAGATTTCAAAATATTATATATTTGGAGTATTTTTGAAAAACTGAGGAGTGCGTGTTTTTTTTTCAAATTGCTACTATTACTATTACTCATACTATTACTTAATAATATACAGGACAATGTTCGAGACAATATTCATTCAAACTTAAATTTAAATTTGCTTGTTTGTACGGCACAAAATGACAAGTTTTCACTTGACAAGTTCAGTACACACAGAACTTTCTCTATCTTGATATGTTTTTGCACTGTGATAACAGATTTTTGCACTGTGATAACAGATTTTTGCACTGTAATGACATATTTTTGCACTGTAATAACATATTTTTGCACTGTGATAACAAGTTTTTGCACTGTGATAATAAGTTTTTGCACTGTGATAACAGATTTTTGCACTGTAATGACATATTTTTGCACTGTAATAACAAGTTTGCACTGTGATATGTGATAACAAGTTTTTGCACTGTGATAATAAGTTTTTGCACTGTGATAACATATTTTTGCACTGTAATGACATATTTTTGCACTGTAATAACATATTTTTGCACTGTGATAACAAGTTTTTGCACTGTGATAACAGATTTTTGCACTGTAATGACATATTTTTGCACTGTAATAACATATTTTTGCACTGTGATAACAAGTTTGCACTGTGATATGTGATAACAAGTTTTTGCACTGTGATAATAAGTTTTTGCACTGTGATAACAGATTTTTGCACTGTAATAACAGATTTTTGCACTGTAATGACATATTTTTGCACTGTAATAACATATTTTTGCACTGTGATAACAAGTTTTTTGCACTGTGATAACAGATTTTTGCACTGTAATGACATATTTTTGCACTGTAATAACATATTTTTGCACTGTGATAACAAGTTTTTGCACTGTGATAACACGTTTTTGCACTGTGATAGCATATTTTTGCACTGTGATAACAAGTTTTTGCACTGTGATAACAAGTTTTTGCACTGTGATAACATATTTGTGCACTGTGATTACATATTTTTGCACTGTGATTAAAAACTTGTTATCACAGTGCAAAAAATAGTGCATTGTGTAACAAGTTTTTGCACTGTGATAACATATTTTTGCACTGTGATTACATATTTGTGCACTGTGATTACATATTTTTGCACTGTGATAACATATTTGTGCACTGTGATTACATATTTTTGCACTGTGATTACATATTTTTGCACTGTGATAACATATTTGTGCACTGTGATAACAAGTTTTCGCACTGTGATAACAAGTTTTTGCACTGTGATAACATATTTATGCACTGTGATAACAAGTTTTTGCACTGTGATTACATATTTTTGCACTGTGATTACATATTTTTGCACTGTGATAACAAGTTTTTGCACTGTGATAACAAGTTTTTGCACTGTGATAACAAGTTTTTGCACTGTGATAACATATTTGTGCACTGTGATTACATATTTTTGCACTGTGATTACATATTTTTGCACTGTGATAACAAGTTTTTGCACTGTGATAACATATTTGTGCACTGTGATTACATATTTTTGCACTGTGATAACATATTTGTGCACTGTGATTACATGTTTTTGCACTGTGATTACATATTTTTGCACTGTGATAACAAGTTTTTGCACTGTGATAACATATTTGTGCACTGTGATAACAAGTTTTTGCACTGTGATAACAAGTTTTTGCACTGTGATAACAAGTTTTTGCACTGTGATTACATATTTGTGCACTGTGATTACATATTTGTGCACTGTGATTACATATTTTGGGCATTGTTTGGGATTAACTGCACTCAAATCAGCCAATCATAATCGAGAAACATTTTCCTGTATATTATTAGCACTATAACACAGATTACCTTCTCATAGTCTTTTTGTTTCTCGTACAACACAGCTAAACCATGAAGGCAGGTTGCAATCTCAGTGTCGCCTTTGAAAAACTGATTGGAGTATCTAAAAAAAAAACAATTCCCCAGAAAATACTGAGAATAGAACACGTATCATTCTGATTGAGTGATATAAAAGTGGTGCTTACCCTAACCGTTGCCCTAAACCTAATACTAACCCTAACTCTTATGATAATGCTTTACTTTAAAGGACAGTGGCAACACAAATTAAGTTTGTCTAATATGAAAGAACTCGTAAAATGATAGAGTAACACCTTTTACAACTTTTCTGTATTTTACTTCGTTTTTGAAATATTTCAAATGTTTGTTTGATATGTAAACGAGATGGTCTCTGACGTCAAGTGCAGGGTAGAGAATTTTCACTCATTAAAATATTAGTACCATCTTCAAGTTTTTCCACAAATTTACTTGAATTTTCATAATGAACGTTGTAAATTTAGCAATTCTGAGATATAAGAGATTTGTTAATGAGTGAAAATTCTCTGCCTTGCACCTGACGTCATAGACCATTCATTTACATGATATCAAACAAACTGAAATATTTCAAAAACGAAGTAAAATAAGGAAAAGTTGTAAAAGGTGTTACTTTATCATTGCTGCCGACCCTCAGGGAGGCAGCACACTAATCTTGACTTGGGTCCCCTGTGTTTCGTGCCCAGACCTCTTCGCGGAACTATGTAAAGCGAACATAGACTCGACACAGTGGATGTCCTTCTGGATGGATGTCTGTCCAGTTTTATGATGTTTTGTGACGCAGGTTTCAGTTTCGGATATTATTCGTTTGTTCGATTTGAAATATGACCGCTCGATCGCCAGATAAGCTAGTCGCTCAATTCAGAAATATTACAAACGTGAAGTTCGATTTGGAAAAAGTGTTGCTTGAATGGGAAATTTATAACTTCGAGAGGCTTGCTCTTTCGAATAAATGTTGTTCGAATTAGATGTATGGCGTTCAAATGGTCATATTGAATTTTCACATTATAAACGCGCCATATGATTACCATATGTTATTTTAACATTAGAAGGCTATAATGGGCTATATGATCGCCTTGATACGGCAACAAACGACAGCGTCTTAATTCAAGGAGACACTATAACCTCAATGTTTTTGACAACGGTGATTTCCGTATGTTATTTTAATATTAGAATGGTATTCCCGTTCGTTTGTTCGATGTTAAATATGACCGCACGACCGCCAGATAACTCCGACGTTCAATTCAGCAAATATTATAATCGTGAAGTTCGATTTGCCAGGGGTGTTGCTTGAGTGGGAAATTTATAACTTCGCGAGGCTTGCTCTTTCGAGTAAATGTTGTTCGAATAAAATTAGATGTATGGTGTTCAAATGGTCACATTGAATTTTGACATAATAATACCGTATGTTATTTTAATATTACAAGGCTATATGATCGCCTTAGCTTGATACGTGGTTCAGATTCTACATTCTATATTTATTTGATCCTCTACGCTATTAGTATAGAAATTTTTTAGCACCATTCTGTTTGCATGCCTGATTCTGAACACTGCTCCAACCTCGTACCCACTGCTCTTGTGTCAGTCCAGAGGCAGCATTTCACTTCTGATAATTAAGAACTCCTAGTTTTACGAGTTCTTTAATATTAGACAATAACAGCTGATTTTAATTTCGAATTTTACTACCTATATAGTAGTCTATAGATAGCCTATGTGACGTCATTTCGAGATTTATATGAAACTTCACACGTAATTTAAACACTACGTTTGTCAGGTGTCAAGCTAAAACTTAATGAATAGCTAGTTTTTTGGATCAACTTTATTAATCTCGAGTTTAAAAAAAAAGTTATTCAGAAAAGTGAACAAAATTATTAGAAGCCCGAAATGACCGCGCGGTTATGGCACTCAAATTTCGCAATGTTTTGTCAAATATTATATTTTTCAGACGAGTTTAGGCCGTTATAATAACGTAAGAAGATATAGCAGGTCATTAACGTTTTAAAAATTAAAACACGTTAAAATCGGCGATTTTCTGGTTGGCCATTTTGTGTTACAAGGGGAGTGGATGCATAGGCGTACCTGACGTTATGTTTGGGGGCAAAACAATTTTGCCCGAAAAAGTGTCGACTGTCGATCACAGGATGCAGGCGCAACTTCACATGCGACTAGATTTCTCAGCGGTTTCTTCACCGAAATATAGTGCAGTACTTCATGTATCGTATGTGATATAATCATTATTATAATTTTAAACCGGGCAACTGCAAAACAACTCTAATATATTATGTTAATATTAAAACAGTTCAAAATATAAATTTTTCATGAATATTTAACAGCAATATTACCCGAATTTTCATTTTTAAAAGGTTTTTGGGGGCAATTGCTCCCCCTGTCCCCCGCCTGGTACGCCTTTGAGTGGATGGAGTTCATGGCTGCCCCCATTGTTGGATTCAAGACCCAGGCCCCAGTTATCGCTCCAGTCTATATACAGTTCAGTGGGTTATGTACAGTAACAGATTACGAAAGCCGACTTTACCTTTGTCTTAAATCCAATGCTTGTTTATGTAAAGGTTCAGCTTCATCCAGCATGTCTAAGTCAACGTAAAGACAAGCTAGTTGATAATTGATATTACAGTAATGTTCAACAAATTGAAGATCTCCACAGGTGTCCTCGACAGAATCCTACATTGAAAATACAATTAGGTTTCATAATTACATTCAGAACACAGTATAGTATTTATATATAGCCCGGCGGTTAAGCCCGAAATTTTGCTTCAATTGTGCGTTTTGTGATACAAGCATGAAATTTAGCAAGTAGATAGAGTACTAGTGCTGACGATATTCTGATATAGAGGCAACGCAGATTTCTTCCTGGTTGCCACAAAATCGAGTTTTTCTTCCAATTTACCTATTAAAGTACTATATTATAAAAAAGTGAAAATCTCAAGTTGATCACTTTCAGCGAATATCACCCATTATCATTAGAACGTTCGCAAAAAACTATATGTGTCCTTCAATTAGCAGGACGATTTTCGTAGTCTATTTTGAGTTAACTCTCAAAAATGTGGAAAATGCCGTAAAATGCTACAAAATGCTTTTTTTAGTGGGTTTAGCCTTCTGTAACTCAAAACGAGCTTGGAAAATTGTACAACCCGCTTGAATGTCCTTCATATAGTTTTTGCGAATGGGTGATATTCGTGAAAAAAAGTGAACTTTGAATTTTCACTTTTTCATAAGATAGTACTTTAATAAGTAAATTGGAAGAAAAACTCGATTTTGCGGCAACCAGGAAGAAATCTGCGTTGCCTCTATATCAGAAAGTCATCAGCACTAGTAACTCTATCTACTTGCCAAGTTTCATGCTTGTATCACAAACGCACAATTCACCTGTCACGATTTGCCTGGTTACTCAGCTAAGCGTACTTTTTGATTTTTGATTCGGAATCCAAAATCAAAGCGAAGCGAAAGCTAAACGATTTATTCGATTCGTATTTGTTATTTTCATGTTGGTGGGTTATTTCTGAACGAGTTATAAGTAAAGCGTAATGACAATTTAATGTCTAATCGTGGTGGGAAACGAGAAGGAGCTGGAAGGCCACGATTGCCACAAAAAATCAACAAGTACGCTTAGCTGAGTAACCAGGCAAATCGTGACACACCCTTTAACAGCTGGACTAATATGTATAGTTTAAAACAAGAGCGGCAGTGTTTATCGGGTGGATAAAACACGAGGCGATAGCCGAGTCTTTTCCTAAAAGAGTCTTTTCCTTCAGCCCGGGCTGAGATTTCAGCCCGGCTACTGAGGTATGGTAAAGAGGGAGAATAGAAATCACGGTGTCGAAAGCGGTCAAGCCATTAGAAGACGCGCCCGGAGAAAGTGTGTAATGTATGCTCGCAAAGTGTGATGGGATGTGTTCGTAGATACTTTACTGTGATTGGTTGATTAATGAGTTTGTTTCTATGGTTACTCGGTCAGAGAATCACTTGAACTCAAGACTGCTGTCAGCGAACACGTTTTTATTCAAAGCAAGCGATAAATATTTTCATCTATTTGAAACGGAATTCTATTTTGGAAGAAGAAAATGAATAGTTTTAACGTTTGAGATTCCGTCGAAGCTCTTGACGAATACGTGGGAGAAGAAGTATATTAGGCTGGTCGATAGCTAGTTTTCCGAGGTTGACCGCAAGGCAACATGGGACAGTCACCTCAATTATTGAGGTACATGTCCCACAATGCACAAAGCGCAAAATTCCACACTTTCTCCGGGCTCATCTTGTCATGCGGTAACAAATATGGCATAAAACAAAGCTATTTAAATGATTTTCCATACTCCGTAATTTACCATACCTCAGTAGCCGGGCTTAAATCTCAGCCCGGGCAGGTTGAAAATACGAGGCGCAGCCGAGTTTTTTAACCGGTTTGTCTGTATTTAGACATCAGAGGGTGTTAGAACTTGCTTCTCAAACGAATCCATATTTTGTGAGAAAATCGAGGTTAAAGTTAGCGAAATGTGGCTGCAATTTTCCTCTTATTTCTAAATACTCATTAAATATTGATTTCTTTTGAATTTTCATCATGAATTATTAATGAAATTATTATTTAGAAATATATTTCTAAACCTCATTAACAATTCATAAGCAAAACACAAATGAAAATCACCACCCGTATCGGATCTTTATATGTGATATAAACTCGATCAATAAATTTCTCCCTGTTATTTTAATTCGGCTAAGATAACATTAATTTTCAAAATTACTACGCCAATGAACGTATGAAATGATTCTGCAGCTTAAAAGATATTTACAAACCGTGCAGTACGGTCTATATCAGCTCTAAAACACTCGGCTATCGCCTCGGATTTTATATCTGAGAAGGCGGCTTCCTGCATTATTCGTGACGTGCGTGACAGTGAGTGGCCGTGCACTGAAGTGCTCCGTTATTCCATCAGGATTTTGACCTCTCCTCTCTGGATTTTGGGAATAACATTGCATGCACCAGGTGTTGGTAAAGTCTCCCTCCACTTCAGCTGAGATTTTCGCCGTTGAATCCCAAGCTCGCGCACACTATAGACGGCGGTTGGTCATCAACACGCGAGCAAACAAAACGCGTTGACGATAGCGCACGTGTTTCAACGGTCATCGAACTAGATTTGTGCGCGTGCAGAAATTAATGAAACAGAATAAATCTCCAAAACATCATGGTTTCGAAGTTCAACAACATGTTCAACAAATGTGCGACGGTAATTGGACGGTTTCTAATCCCAGCAACAATTTCTTGCCTACCCTGGCTATCCTCAAAATCGAAACCTCTTCTCCTTCGTGAGACCAATACTACTCCAGGAAACGTTTATATAATATTAGAATATAAAAAATTAGAAATTCAAAGTCAGTTATCAAATTTAAATCCTGTTTAAAGACTTATTTTTTTAATTCATGTACTGCGGAATAATTTTTAGTTTGTTGTAGGTTAACTTATTGTAATTTCACCTTGTAAACGCATTGAGGCTTTGCGAAATGCGCGGCAATGGCAAGAGCTGTAATTATTATTATTATTATTATCAACATGTTTATGTAGTAGTTAAAACATGAGCGGCCGATGTTTATGGGTAGTTACAAAGGCGAGCCGTTGTAAATGCCCATAAACATCGGCCGCGAATGTTTTAACGAACTTGTAAAATGAATAGAATATATAATGCATACTTTGTTTGGAAGTAGTGTGGAAACGGTACAAACAAATTATTTTAACTCCGAAAAAGCTCAATTTGAGCAAGTTAACTTTGATAAAACATTGATGTTTTATTAATCAATGTTTTATCCTGTGTTAAAGATGCTGATTAAATATTAATTTCTTTTGACAATATGTAATTTTACAATATGTAATTAAATATTACATATTGAACATGTTGATCATCAGATTCATGTAAATGGTTTGAAGTGAGTGCAATTGTATTCCGCTGCGTGTCGGAATTGAAGTAAAATACGAGTTTAAAGAGTTTGCAATATCTTTGGAATCCGTTATGTCATATCTCTCAACCTGCCTCCTCCGCAGGCTCTTAATCGGGAGTGGGCAGGCGGAGCGGCGCAGGCTAGCAATAGAGTGCCAGCAATGGTTGATGGGAAGGTGATAAAAACAACTCGTAATTTGTACGCGAGCGACTGGGGACGAGGCAGTCTCTCAACTGTTATTTTCTCAATTTCAGTATCTTATAATTAAAGGCACTCAACAGCGTACCACGTGACCACATTTACCGCTGATTAGCATTCAACTTAAGCGACGGCGCAACACGCGATTTGGTCGATAAAAATAGTAACAACAGTGTCAATGGTGTAGAATTACTCTATATTTTATCTATATCTAAGTAAATAGACCAACGAATACACGGAAACCTATCGCTTGTATTTAATAAATAAAGAAAGAACTGGTTATGTCTTGAACATATGTTATAAATATTTTCGCACGATTTATATTACTGGGAGATTGAAAACGTATGAATTCAACACACGATCGAGAATCAGAAATATATTTTAATGCCACAAACAACAAGAATGTATGCTTAAAGCTATTCCGTACTAAACCAGGGTTAGTTTTAAGGTTAGTGTTTAGATTTAACACTTTATCGTTGGCTCACCTGGCCTGGTTTAGGTTGATTCTATCTATAGTGCCTTCCGCTGGCCTAAACAACCCACGCGGCCTGACAAAATATTTTTGATTGTTTTATTTGTGTTGGTTCTTCGAAGCTTTTTCAAAGTAAAAGTTTATTCAGTACTCATGTAAGTACGGAATAGCTTTAAGCATGCTTTAAGCATACATTCTTGTTGTTTGTGGCATTAAAATATATTTCTGATTCTCGATTGTGTGTTGAATTCATACGTCTTCAATCTCCCGGTAATATAAATCGTGCGAAAATATTTATAACATATGAGTTCAAGACATTCAACCATCCTTTCTTTATTTATTTATTAAAAACAAGCGATAGGTTTCCGTGTATTCGTTGCTCTATTTAAATATAGATAAATATGTAAACAGCGTATAGATAGAGTAATTATACACCATTGACACTGTTACTATTTTTATCGCCCAATGACAGGTCGGAGCAATTCCTGCATTTAGCCGCATGTTAAGTGGAAGAAACTGACATTGACATTGAGAATAGAGAAGTCGAAGAACACCATTCTGATGACCATGAAGAGGTAAGATACTTCGATTTAATTTTGTTCGTTTGAATTTGCCATGGCATTGGTAATAATTGTAAACCACTCGAGCCTGCGACGCCATGTTGGATATGGTAATCTTGAATTTGAACATGAACTTTTTCAAGATTCGCCATTTCGCTGTTGAGTGCCTTTAATATGAATAATAATATACATGAAAAAATTGATGCATTCTGATTGGCTGAGAGAAGTGCAATTTAGAGGAGATACAGTGCAGAAAAAGGAAATACTTGTTAAAACAATAAAACAGTTCTTTTCAAAATTTAAATCTCATTCTGATACAAGAACACTTCGCACGGTTCACTAGTGCGCATGATTCTATTTTGTTATTGTTTTTATTGAATAAATTATATCACATGACAATTGTGTGTAAAAATACTTCCTGTTAAATTTTTTCATGCATATTATTAATAACTAATAGCATGGTTTCTCGTGCAATTTAAAAAATACGCACTTGTAAGTTTTTCAGAGACCTCAAATAGCGCTCGTCCTTCGGACATTTGCTATTTTGATAGTTTTTGAAAAACTCACTAGTGCGATTTTTTTCCAAATTGCACTCGAAACCATGCTATTACCTACACAAATACTATGAGATAAAAAAATAAATGTATTCAAAGTGCTGAAATGTGTGGTCTTTTGAGTATTTTATATGACGTTTTATTATGACCTTCAAAATTCCGTAAAATCTTCCCCCAAAATGCAGGAAATGCCATTTGTAGAGACTGTAGATTTAAAGACTCTAAACACAGATGAGTTAGGGCAGCATCTCTAAAACAATAAAAAAGCTAACAAGTGCCTTACGTAGAGCTGTTTTGCTTTGATAAGGATGGGTATGGCTGCTTTGCCAAATCCAGCATCCACCATGAATGTGGCAATCCTGAGAACAACTGGAAGCAACTAAAAGAGCAGAATTAACATCAATAATGAAGAGAAGGGGTGAGAAAATACAAAGGGTATTATATACGAAGTTGCTATATTTACGGCAGGATATAACAACGATATATAGGCGTTCGTTCCCAAACCCGCGATTTCCGATCGAGTTTGATAAACATTAGTTTGCCTTTTTATTATATAATTGTATTTGTATTGTATTGTATACCTTGTATTTGTAATTAAAATTCATTAATAATTCATAAGGAAAAAACAAAATAAATTGTTGAGGCAGATACAAAATCCTCCTGATTTAGATAAACGTGTCCTTCGACTTACTCGGCTACAATCAGCTTGAATCTTCAATATTGTCGATAAACATGAACATTTAGATGCATGAGTATCTTAAGCACTTTACAATATTCCTGTCCGTGTTTGTATCGGGTATATTTGTAAATAGTACGAATTATATTTGTATTTATATTGCGTCGGATATATTATATTAAGTAAATAGTTGAAAGGACATAGACCTCTTTCATAATGGCAGCCAATTTAAATATTCCTTTATGTGCATTTAAATTAGCCTTTATGGACTCGTTTGTGTGTCAGCAATTCAAAAGAATCTTTGCTTCCTAACGAGGTTGTAAAGGCTAATTTATATGCACATAAAAGAATATTTAAAATGGCAGCCATTATGAAATTATTGGCAACAAAAAATAAGTATCTTTAAAGGGACACTCCACCCCCAAAACAAGTGTTTCTTAAATGAAAGTTCTTTGTCGCCTGACATGAGAATGAGTATTAGTTTTCTTCTAATCTTTTTAGTCTTAGAAAAATTTGGCTTTGTTTATCGTATTTTTGGTAAATTGAAGGTCGCCATTTTGTTCTGATTGCAGGCGAATGCAGTCGATCCCATTATTTTTTGACGTCATTGAGTAATAGGAAACCCTTCACAATAGCATGACAATAACGTTGTCTAAAGCTTAATTTCCACTCGCTACTTTTATCTCGCTATCTACTTTTTTCGATCGCTTTCTTTTCTTATTAGCACTCGACCGGATCCGTTCCAGCCGAGGGCTCATAAAACAAAAGAAAGCGATCGAAAAAAGTCGATCGCGAGATAAAAATAACGAGTGGAAACCAGCCCTTAGTCTATTGTGCAGATTTCTATTCACACTATTGACTCGACAAAGTCAAAGATTAACGAGAGCGACCGCATTCGCCCGCAATCAGAACAAATATGGCGGCCTTCAATTTACCACAAATACGATAAACTAAGCCAAATTTCTCTCAAACTGAAAAGATTAGAAGAAAACTAATACTCATTCTCATGTAAGGTGACAAATAACTTTCATTTAAGTAACATTTGTTTTGGAGGTGTAGTTTACCATTAATTTAAAATTATTATAAGTAATAGCATGGCATTGAGGTTGATTAGTGATTAAATGTCCCGAAAGCCGAGGGAGGTTTACTAAAGTCTTTTACTAAACCTCCCGAGGCTTGAGGGACATTTAATCACTAATCAACCGTAATGCCATGCTATCACTTTGTAATATTATGGCTACCGAGACAATAGGAAATTCAACAAGTTAAAATGGAATAAAACTTTGTGAGTTGCTATTAATGGTATTGGGAATTCGACAATGAAGTAATGGTTCACTTCATGTCTTCGTTAGTTATTCTATTGAAATGTTTTAGAGCTGGATGAGTAACGTGTTTGGCAGTGCAATTTGAGTAAAATAAAACAGGTCTTTTACATAAACATTAGGTATGATTAGTTACTAATCGTACCTAATGCATAAACATTAGGTAAGATTAGTTACTAATGGTACCTAATGTTTTATGCAGGTGATTGATCAGGTTATTTAGAGATTAATCGTCCCTCGTGAAACAAAGGATTTCGAGGTAGCCATGATATCATGTGACTTAAAGGGGAACTACAATCGTTGCAGAAATTGTTGGGACATATGTGGTGTACCATAGCACCTACCCCTTCTCCCCCTTTACAATATTGGTTTTATCACCAATAAATTCTGTTGCGTGGCCTGAACAAGGTTGAATCTACTGCAGAATGAAACAACATTGAACAGGGGGGGGGGGGGAAGGGGGCACCATGGAATTTGTATAAATTGTTATTTCAGGAGATACTTGTCTAATCGAGATTTAAAAAAGAGTCCCAACTAATTTCTGCAACTATTGTATACTCCAAAAATAAATTACTTTTAAATTAAAAGCCTTTAAGTATAATGTATAGAAATGTTAATAGTTTTACGGTATCTGCTCTTGTAATAGAGAAATAACGTTTTCATTCTTCTGAACATTTTAAGTATTTTAAGCCTTTTATTGATGGCTCAGACTCGATGTCCAGCGAGGTTTCTTTTCAATTTTGATGTCATTGAGTGCACAGCCGTTGCGCACGTTGTAAGCAATAAATTATTGGCATTATAACAGCATTGTAACCAGTAAGTTATTGGATTGTAACCAACCCCAAAACAACAAAGCTATATCATATATATATATATATATATATATATATATATATATATATATGAAGTAGCGGTGTCCTTTAGCAATAATGCAACGCTCGCTACCATTGTGGCAGTTTGAGCGCTCTGGCCCCATGTGCACTTCACGCTATCTGGATGTTCTGATCGCCGGTGCTATCCCACAAGCGGTTGTCAATGACGATCGCAAGTGTATAATAGTCCAGCCAGACTCATCCAGATTGTTCCAAGCTACACTGATGAGCTGTGGTACAGCGAAACACGTGTCTGTAGATTGAACTATATATATACTCCTTCACTTCGGTGTTGTTGAGCACTCTGTGAAGTTGGTGTAGGTGTCCTTTAGCGATAATGCAACGCCCACTACCCTTGTGGTAGTTTGAGCACTCTGGCCCTACCGCTTCACGCTCTCTGGATGTGCCCATGACCGCTATTTGTCCCACAAGCGGTTTGTCACCGGCAATCGCTTGTGTATAATTAGTTCTCATGCCCATATCTAGGTTGTACCAAGCTACACTGATGAGCTGTGGAGCAGCGAAATACGTGTCTGTAGATATTGCCGTGTATGGTAGGATCAAATCTCATACACATGATTGACTAAGACCGAGTACGCCTTTTGAGTGATCCGTTTTAATCGACCAATATTCGTGGAGAAAATCGGCACAAACATGGCCGATTAATTGTAACATAATAGGCACGTATGTTATGTACTTTGACCAGATAATTTCAATCTGTTTTCAGAATTGAAAAGGCTTAAATATGGACCAATATAACATTCAAAATAATACACGACGAAGCGACCTCCTCATTGCCGAATAATTTCTAAGTACAGAAGAGATTTTTACGAAGGATAAGCATGTTCTCATAATATAATAGACACGTATGCTATGTATTTAGACTCGGTAATTCCAAATCTGTTTTCAGAATTGAAATCGAGCAAATATTGTCCGAGATAGCTAAAAAATAATTTTCTACGACGAAACGGCCATCAATACACGGCGTGCGAGGTCTGGGGACCATGGATGGGGAAAATCCCGCAGGGGGGATTACATAGTTGGCGTGATGTCGAAAGAGACTTTGCCGACTTGAAGTGCCACTACGATCAAATTTTTACCCATCGATATTTTTACGTATTTATAAAGCAGAGCTGCTAAATATTACTCGGTCGAAACCGTTTTGTGATAAGACGATGGCAAGTATTATTTTTCTAACTCCGAATCTGGAGTTGTTATGTCCGCCATTAATGGTTCATGTTCCTGACCATACACGAAGTGACGTCAGATTCTCAACGCGAAGACTCCACATGGCCAATTCTTCAAGTAAATCAAGGTCGTTTATTCAAATTCTTCATCTGAAAGGCTGAACATTTAATCTACTTCTCGAAGAAAACAAGAAAACAAATAACCTCGACTGAAATTCAGGCGTAGCATTGAGAATCTGACGTCATAAACAATATTACCTTTTGAAATTGCGGGCTCACTTGGAACACGTTTTTAGTAATGGTGGCCGAAATAATAGTGATTTCAGAGCTCAAAATACTTACTTCAAAATACCATTTTTTAGTTGTTTTTACATCGATGATCACTTTCGACCCTGAAATACTAAAGAAAATCTAAAAGACGGGGATGAATTTTCATCGTAGTGGCACTTTAATACAATATAGATGTAGATATGTAGATAGAAAAGGCGAGCGAGGGGATTATTGCGGATTCGTATTTCTAGTCTAACCCTAACTCCCCGGCTGTATTTTGTATTAGCGACATGTTAACTTACGCACCTTTTCGTGGGTAACCACTGGATTTTTGGCTTTCATTGTCAACCTTTCAAGGTCACTCTCCTTTAATCGCGTAACATCCTCATCAATAGACGCTAAAAACGCTTGAGAAATTCGCTCATTGGAATACTTCGTGATAGCCCAGTATTCCATCATGCTAAACCAAGCAGGACTGTCACTACGAATAAATGAATGTACGGATAGATTAGTGGATGTAGCAGTATAGATACGAAATAAAACATTTCGATTTGGTTAAGAGCTATGTCTTTTAAGTAATATTTGGCATTTTACTCGATTAAACTGCATGTACTAAGGATTTATGGTGAAGGAAAATTTCGAGTGTTGGAATATATACATTTTAAGACCAAACTGGGACCAGTTGCGAAAAATGCAACTTCAAGGCCTTCCGGCTGGAATTGAACCCGCGACCCTGCGATGCTAGCGCAGTGCTCTGACCACTGAGCTACGGAAGCCGTTGCCGAGAGCCTAGTCACGAGTTTAACAGCTTTATTGGACACGTCTATGTGACATACTAATAAAAATACATAGATACAAGAAAAAATAAAAGACGAGCCCAACAGGGTTTGCGCGAACGGGACACAGTCCCATGCGCGTGGCGCAGCCACACGGTAGGAAAACATACATCATAAAAATACATGAAAGGGCAATAATACATATATACATAAAAGTTTAAGCCCGATGACAGGGGCAGTCGCGCACAAGCGACCATGTGCAGGACATGTCTATATCAAAAGTATTATTAAGTAAATAAAAATATAAGTTACAAAGAAAACCCTTAAAAGAAGCAGCACTATGGAAAGTATGTAATGGGGCTAACTTGCAAATAAAGTTCCAGGGTTTAACGATTCTGTTAAAATACGAAGCTTGGAAAGTACTGGTTTTACAAATGGTGGGTTTTAAAGTTAAAGTTGGGTTAAGATTACGTGTGCGCCCATGCTGCACAAACGAAACAAAACATTCAATATTAAAATTAGTAGGGCCAAAGATTGCTTTGAAGAAGAAAGTCAGGTCTTTTATTTCTCTATCATACACCAATGGCAGCAGGTTAAGGGCCAGCAGCCTATCCTTGTACGACGTCTCGCCTGGTTTCGACCTTAGGATCCACCGCGTAGCGCGCCGTTGGACTCTCTCTACCATGGATTTTAGCTTAACTGTTGCCGGCGACCACACCTCGGTAGCATAGCACATCTGAGATTTAACGAGTTCTGGATGTGGTGGTAATGCCGGGATAAGATTCTGCGTATATTACAAGTAATATTTGGCATTTCACTCTATTAGACTACATGTTCTAAGGATTTATGGTGAAGGAAAATTACGAGTGTTGGAATATATACATTTTAAGACCAAACCGGGACCAGTTGCGAAAAATGCAACATCAAGGTCCGACTGGAATTGAACCCGCGACCCTGCGATGCTAGTGCAGTGCTCTGACCACTGAGCTACGGAAGCCGTTGCCGAGAGCCTAGTCACGAGTTCTGTATATATAGTGGTGGTAATGCCGGATAAGATTCTGGGTATATTACAAGTAATATTTGGCATTTCACTCGATTAAACTACAGAAGGAAAATTTCGAGTGTTGGAATACATACATTTTAAGACCAAACCGGGACCAGTTGCGAAAAATGCAACTTAGAGGCCTTCCAGCTGGAATTGAACCCGTGCCAGTGCAGTGCTCCGACCACTCAGCTACGGAAGCCGTTGCTAATGGTGGTAATGCCGGGAGAATAATTGGGTATATTACAAGTAATATTTGGCATTTCACTCGATTAAACTGCATGTTCTAAGGATTTGTGGGTAAAGGAAAATTTCGTGTGTTGAAATATATACATTTTAAAACCTAGCATTACAGGGTTCAATTCTATCCGAAAAGCCTTGATGTTGCGTTTTTCGCAATTGGTCCCGGTTTGGTCTTAAAATGTATATTCCAACACTCGAAATTGCGGGAAATCTTGATGCTAGATCTTGTATTACAACCACATGCTTGGATGATGGCATCGGTCCGAATAAGTCCACTGCTACTGTTTCCCAGCACTTCTCTGGTACTTGGTGTGGTTTGATTAGCTCTTTCGTCTTCTTGTCCACGAACACGCTGCAGTTGTTGCATGATTTTACAAACTCCTCCACCTCCCTATCCATGCCATGATATCTGAGTTGCCTGATTGGATCATCCGTACTGGTTGGAGGACGTCGGGTTGAGCGTCGAACTTGATTATCCCAAGCTGTTCTGCACTTTGTCCTGCGAGTACAGGTTCACATGGGCTGTCGATAATGTGCCAGTCGACTGGGATGGATGTAGCTCCGAATGTGACCGCGCATTTGGCAATTCCATCCACTGGTATCACGGGGCTGTTATATGGCTTGATCTTGGTTTTGGTGTTGATCATTCGTGGTAGGAGATTCCACCATTGTGCTTGCTCTCTTCCACAGACATAATACTTGCACCTGTATCAGCCAAACCCGTCGCGAGGCTGTTGTTGATAACGATTTGGGCCTTGAAGTCTCGTGTCTTCATTCTTCCCTTGTGTAGTGGTTGCTGAGTTGTTTCCGTGATTCTGAAAATGTTGATGTGATAGATCAGCCGCCTTGGTCATGATCTTCGTTGTGGAGCTATTGTGCAGATTCTTTGTCTTCGGATTTTATTTCATTAATTGCTTTCTTTTTCCTGTATACAGTTACGTAGTGGCCAATTGCATGCACAGAAGTTGCATTTACTGGTTTTTGCTCTGCAGATTTTCATGTGTGCAATAATGGATGTCTGGATGTCTTGTCCACAATAGTACGATCGGGGTTTTCCAGATTCGGGTTTCTTCTTCATATTTTTGTAGGGGTATTTGCCCATTTTGTTTACTGGATTTTCATTGTCGAGTTCTTGCAACCCTTTCGTGGCACTTTCGATCTGCATTCCTTCCATTCGTAGCTTCTGGAGGTCCCATGAATTCTTGAGGGCTCTTCTCTTATTTTGTCATGTGTTGTCCCGATAATAATCTGGTCGCGAATGGTTGTATTTTCTGCTGTGCAATCTTCGTTGTGGCATTTGAGATTGCAGTGCTTTGCTTCTTTATATGTATAGGTAATCGTATGATAGCGAGTGTAATTAAGGATTTACTCCACGAGTGATATTTGAAAATTGTACCAAAATTGCACGAGCCGTTAGGCGAGTGCAATTTGGCACAATTTTCAAATATCACGAGTAGTGTAAATCCTTAATTGCACGAGCAAAATCATATGATTACTCATTTATTATATGCATGACAAAATTATGACACGTATACGCTTCATCTTCATCCAAGTCTTTAAAAACGTCTTGTTTCATCAGTTGACAACAAAGCTTTTCACTCTTGGTGTTCTTTGTACTCAATTCAAAATATTTACATGGAATTTTCAATTCATAGTATACCACAAGTCGTTGGAAAAGTGAAAACTTTCCATTGCAGAATAGGCCACCATTTTGAATTTTATTGTCAAACTTGTTCCCAGTGTCTTCTCTCTTTTCATTTATTACACTCGAGTGCAATAAATGATTTTATTGCACTCCTCTCAGCCAATCAGAATCCAGTAATTTTGTCATGTATATAATAAACGCGTTAACAGAATGCCGGAAATGCTTCATGAGCTACTGTGCCAAAGACCGGAACTGATGGTTTTCTAGTGTAGGATTCTCTGTTGACTTGTAATAATGTTGCATCTTTATGATGAAATATTCCCATTGCGCTTTCATTCTTTTTGTTTCATCGGGCTCTGCCACTTTCCATATTCCGAGGAGTTTAGTTGATCGAACTCGTCTCGGATAGTGTCGTATTCAGCAAGCGAAGGTTTTACATCGTCGTTTGCGAGTTTCCACCGCTCAATGGCAGCGTCAAGAGAGACTTTTGGAGGATCCGGATATTGTGCGTCATATCGGAGCTCGAAGCTTTGGATAAATTCGTTAAAAGCTCGCAAAGTGGCGTCTGGATGGAGGTCAGGTTCAAAGTATATTGTTGATCAGCTCGCCATACTATAGTCTGGTATTTCTCCGCTTTCGTTGCTTTGTAGTTCTGGATATTTGCTTGTTGATTGAGGCAGTGGTTTTGGTAAGTGATCCTTTAATCCTAGTCGCCAAATATATTTTGGTTTTTTGTAAACATATATTAATATGAATGTATCTCTCTGTTTAAATTGCTTTCTCTCCTCTCTGCTTTTTCCGCCCTTTCATTATCCTCAAATGTTCCTTTGATATTTACAGTGTATATACAGTATATACAATAACAATACATCCACTGCTGTAGTGAATGTGGGAGAGCTTGGACTGGTAGACATACGATACATGGATGATCGTTAAGCTAATTTCTTCAGAAAAGTGTCACTGAGTCCCAGACAGGATTCGAACCTGTAACCTTCTGATTGCCGATGAGACGCTCTATAACCATTGAGCTAACGAGACTCAGATGGAGAGCGAAGGTTACAATGATGTACTGGTTCGATTGATATACGTACTGCCTATGCGGCAGTCACTATATATCAGTAATGCTGGATGTGTTAATATATACACTGCTGTAGTGAATGTGGGAGAGCTTGTTGAAGACAGACGATACATGTCAAGCTCAAATCCTCAGAAAATATTTTTGAGTCCAGGACAGGAATTGAACCTGAAAACTTCTGATTGCCGTTGAGACGCTACAATAAGCTACCGAGACTGAGATGGATAGAGATATCAATCGAACCAGTACATTATTGTAACATCTTCGTACACGATGGAATCGGACTCCATTTTTTTATAAGATCTGGCATGCCCTCGCAAGGAGAGAAGGATGGATGGAAGCTAGGATGGGAGGGAGAGAGTAAGAAAGGAAGGAAGGATGGGAGGGAGAGAGGAAGAAAGGAAGGACGGATGGATACAAGGAAGGAAGGATGGGAGGGTGTATGGACGGAAGGATGGAATGAAGGTATGAAGGAAAAGAGGGATGAAGGGAGGAAAGGATGGAAGGAAAGAAGGGTTGGATGATATTGGACCTATATATTATACCATAATTATTTGCGCCAAGCAAACATTCTATCTTGTAGTAATATAAGAAGATCGGTTTCAAAACGACTAAATTTAGTAAACTTAATTCATGTTAATATATCAATCAATGTTTAGTTCCAATTAGAGCTAATTTCAGTTCTCAAAGCATTGCGATCCGTATCTTCAATTATTTGACTCACCTAACGACACTTGCCATAACACAAAGTTTGGTAAGATAACTGGCCAAATTGTCTGCATCATTCAGCTGGACGAGAAGTCTTGGCAATTCAGAAGATATTCTTGAAGGTACAGTGTCATCAACCAATAATGAGAGACTCTAAAATTAGTAAAGATAACAAGGAAAATCTCTTAATTCACGCCAAAGATATTTTCCCTTTCGTAAATGATCTTTGCTATCCCCCGATGGTTTGTCCCATCCCAATACCAAAGACAATACAAAATATATAATACCAATATAGGACGGAATAGTTTCTTTTTTAAGGCAGCAACCATTTTTAATGAGCTACCATTGGACATTAGACAATTATCAACACGAGCACTATTTGTACGAGCTGTGGATGATTATTTTAGTTAGCTTCTTATATTGTATTATTTTAATATTGTTTTAGGAGTATTTTTATGATTGTATTAGGTAAACACAGGACCCTGTTGATAACAGTACTTTTTGTACTGATTAGGTTATCCTGTTTTAAATATTCGTAAATAATAATAATAATAATAATGGTCGTTGCCGCCCCTGATGAGTTTTGAAATTCCTTATAGTCTTTGCGATCCCCGATGGTTTTTCCCACCCAGATGGTCTTTGCTTACTCAATGGTTTCTCCCATCCCATATAGTCTTTCCATCCTTGATGATCTATGCTATCCCTGATGACCTTTGTAGTGACTGATGCTCTTTGCCATCAGTTAGACTTTGCCATCCCCGATGCTCTTTGCCATCTCCATTGGTCTTTGCCATCCCCGATGGTCTTTGCCATCCCCGATGGTCTTTGCCATCCCCGATGGTCTTTGCCATCTCTGATGGCCTTTGCCATCCCCAATGGTCTTTGCCATCTCCAATGGTCTTTGCCATCCCCGATGGTTCTTTGCCATCGCCAATGGTCTTTGCCATCCCCAATGGTCTTTGCCATCCCCGATGGTCTTTGCCATCCCCGATGGTCTTAGCCATCCCCGATGGTCTTAGCCATCCCCGATGGTCTTTGCCATCCCTGACGTTCTTTGCCATTCCAGTTGGTCTCTCGCATTCGCGATGGTCGAAAAAACATAAAATACTGGCGAGAGCTTAAGTTCCTGGTAATGCCACACTTGGTAGGGGACCGATCATTATTTATGGTCGGGGTGGGGGCCGAAGAGAAAATGGTGGGGTAACTGAAGGGTTGGGTAGAAAATTTTTCATGACTATTTACATAAAAAAATTAAGAGTTCATCATTTAAAATCGGAAAGCTTTTGTTATTATATTCCTGCTATGTATAAGGAGATAATAATCTGAAAGTTACAGTCGGATCTGTCTGTATATCTATTTGGGTTTGTTAGACTATATAGAGGTCAGACTAAAAGTAGTCCGTTTCTAATTGGGAGAGGGGCCTTGTTAGCCTTGGTTGAGAACCTTTCTACAGTTAATGTCTCGATAAAAAATACTAGTTGGTAGTAACTTAAAATGCATCTCATACTTTGTATGATGATGTCTACATATAATAATATAGATAATGACGTAAATGAGACCAGATCCAGCAACGCAGGTGTCATGTCCGGCAGGTGTCCTGTGGCAGAGCAGCGCAGTCCTGGTCGTCATCCTGCTACTGCTAAAGTAATATAGAATAAAGAACTCAACAGGAAATGTAATGTTATTTAGGAGGTGAGCCAAACAGTAGAGGTTTCCGAAAAATAATGTTAAGTTTGTGCGTCGTGTACTTTCTCCCAAATTGACAGGGTGGGTCAGGATTAGTAGGTACGAAACTAATTAGCCTGCGTGGCGGCGTTAAGGGGAGGGGGAAAGCGGAAAGGCGAAGTGGGAAGGGGGGGAGGGAACGCCTGCACGAAAGACCCATGTTTTTGGATTTCCGCACACACGAAGAACTGTCAAAAACAACCAATCAGCAACTAGCGGGCTTTCCTCGATGATTAAAACATTTCACTTCGGGCCGAATCGTGAAATATCCATGTCTGAAACTCCGTAAAAAGCTTGACTGCATCTGGTGGAAACAAGATTTATTTTGAAAATTTATTGAAGCAATCGTGTAGACATGGAAGCACAGAGTTGATTCTGGCTGAGGCTTGTGAATCAATCGGCTTTGCATTACTACGCAGTGAAACTTTCTCCGAGCGGGTTTGTAGGTCTTGCGGCAGAAATAAAAATAAGAAATGCTTTTGAACTTTATAACTTTACGAAATCAGTATTAACACATGCGAAAGGAGACAGCAATGTTCTACCAACCCATAACATTAATATCCCTGATAGAATGAGGCGACATCTGACTACCGAACACCGTAACTCCAGAATGGGATTTGGCCAAGAAATTTCATATGCAAGACAACGTAGAAACCATCACTTATATACGTTTAGCCGTAAGTCTATTTATTTTGAAACGTCAAAGGAATTCTCCGAAGGCCCAGAGAGCATTGTTGAAACACCTGAAGACAAGGACAAAGTAGAAATCACAATAATATAGCTGCTTCCCCTGCCTAATACTAATGAGTTGAGATTAGCGTCCTCTGGTGGACGCAGAAATCCAAAAACATGGGTCTTTCGTGCAGGCGTTCCATCCGCACTCACCCCAGTCCCCGGCCCCCTCCCCCAATCCCTAAGCGCCTGCTTCGCAGGCTAGAAACTAATGAGAAAAAGCAGTAGGTAGCCCAACGGGGACCAGTTGCGAAAAATGCAATGCAACTTCAAGGCTTTCTGGTTGAAAATTGAACCCGCGATCTGGGGTCTCTAGACCAGCGCTCTAACCGACTGAGCTACAGAAGCTGTTGCCGTTAGCTTAGCCACGAGTTCAGTATAAATGGTGATGAGGGTAATGCCGGTGATACAATACACAAAATTGTAGTTTCGACTGCGCATAAATATGACACGTTCTGAGTCGGGCCTAAGAGGCTGTTTACATGAATCCGGATTCAGTTTCATTCCGGATTGAACGTGAATTCAAACCGCGTTTATATAGAAATTCTATCCCAGTATCGAAAATCGCGCGATCAATAACATTATAGCGGGTATGTTTCTTTCAACGATTTCTGCGCTTGTACATTTCAACATGTGCCTTAAACTGATAATTTGGCGAAGAATAAACATAAAGAAAAGGGGAAAAGCATCACTAGCAACGATAAGGCCAAAGAAAGGCGGCGTTTTTTTTGTTTTTTTTCAAAATCACCGAAATTCTACGCACGACGTTGCGAAGAACATCGCCATTTTGACATCCTCGTTATAGCGCGAGGGTCTGGGTACGAGAAAAATTCAAATAAACGCCCCGGTTTGTTGGCGAAAGGAAACGAAAACTGTAAAACGGAGAGTTTTTAATACATCAATTTTAGCGGTTCTTTCGCTGCTTTCTTTGACATTTATATATTTAAAAAACAATCAGAGGCGGCAAAAATCGAGAGGCGGGCGGTGACGCTAACCAAGTAATTTTTTTCTTTGCCCCAATCGATGCGGTCGCAAGTAAACAATTATTTAATTCACCTTTAATTTAGAACGTCATCGACAAAGAGCTATTTATATTGAACAATATGACGTCGGCGCAATTCCTGTTTCTAGCAGCAAATTGTCGTCTATAAATGTTAAAAGCACGCATGTGTTGTTCGTTTCAGTCTTCTAGGTCGTATTTTTCATTCCGGAATAAAATCTCGCACCGCCTTTATTACATGACACCGGAATGAAATTTCAATGAAACTCAATCCAGAATAAAACTCAATCCGCAATGAAACAGAATAAATCTCCAAAACATGGTTTCTAATCCTAGCTGCAATTTCTAAACCCCAAAATCGAAACCTCTTCTGCTCCTTCGTGAGACCAATGGCAATGCTACTCCAGGAAACGTTTATATAATATTAGAATATATAATATTAGAAATTCAAAGTCAGTTATCAAATTTAAATCTTGTTTTTCCATGTAATACGGAATATTTTTTAGTTTGTTGTATTTTATGTTATTGTAATTTCACCTTGTAAACGCATTGAGGCTTTGCGAAATGCTTGGCAATGCCAAGAGCTGTAATTATTATTATTATTATTATTATTATTACTATTATTAATGAGAACCGGAATGAACTCAATCCGGATTGAGCTGCATCTCATTCCGGATTCATGTAAACACCTAAAGGGATTTTAACAGAACTGGTATGACTTCAATTCGGAATGAAACTCAATCCGGATTCATGTAAACAGCCCCTAAATCTTATTTCATATAACATAAGGCTTAATCACCCATATTATTATTATTGTGTTAATATACACACTGCTGTAGTGAATGTGGGATAATGTGGAGTAGACAGACGATACATGGACGATCATCAAGCTCGTATCCTCAAACAAAAATCGCAATCAGAAGGTTACAGATTCGATTCCTGTCCGGGACTCAGAATCATTTTTCTGAGGATACGAGCTTGACGGTCGCCCATGTATCGTCTGTCTATTCCAAGCTCTCCCTCATTCACTACAGCAGTGTGTATATTAACACATCCAAAACCTTACCGATATATAGTGACTGCCGCATAGGCAGTACGTATATCAATCGAACGAGTACATCATTGTAACCTTCGCTCTCCCTCTGAGTCTCGGTGGCTCAATGGTTAGAGCGTCTCACCGGCAATCAGAAGGTTACAGGTTCGATTCCTGCCCGGGACACAGAATGATTTTTCTGAGGATACGAGCTTGCCGATCGTCCATGTATCGTCTGTCTATTCCAAGCTTCTCCCACATTCACTACAGCAGTGTGTATATTAACAAAGCCATGTTATGTATGAAATAAGTTTCTTGCCCGACTCAGAACGTGTCATATGCGTAGTCTACGTATAGGGTATATTAAAGTGCATATGCAATGAACAATTCAGTTGTAAAATAACTCTTGTTTGAAAGAACTCTTGAAATTATAAAGACTAACCATTTACAACTTTTTCATATCTCACTTCACTCTTGAGATATTAAGATTTGTTTAATATGTAAATATCATACTTATGACATCACAATGCATAATAACTTATTGAAAAATTCTGCATATCTTTACCATTATCACATGGAATCGTTTGATGATTTGCATATTTGATGTCATTGGAACATCCACGCACATGCACCTGCATTTCAAGTGATTTCATTATACATAATCTCAAGGATATATAAGCATTTTCAATAAGTCATTGTGCATTGCGATGTCATAAGTACGATCGTTTACATATTAAACAAATCTTAATATCTCAAGAGTGAAGTGAGATATGAAAAAGTTGTAAATGGTTAGTCTTTATAGTTTCAAGAGTTCTTTCAAACAAAAAAGCTATTTTACAACTGAATTTTTTATTGCATAGGCACTTTAAAGATAATATTTTGGCATTTACATCAGGTCAACCTCGTACGGCGAAAATGGCCCTGGGATCGGCTGGCGATCACATGACACCCAGAATTTCTGGGTGTTTAGATATCATTCCATTTCCTTTGTCTACTTTGTTGACCTGAATAATTGAGAAATATTCAATGCTCTTCAGAGTTGTTCATGTCATCATTCGTCGGCATAAAAGCAGCTAACAAGCTTAATAATCCGCCATACATCCATGGTTATCTCTTACAAAAGGTATGAAGAAGCATATATCCAATTTAGCGAAAGCTATCACTTCTAATTTGCTGAAGACAGCATTCAGATTTAGATGAATAAATTATACTCGGCTGAATTAATTGAGTTTTATGACATGCCAATCGGATTATAGAATGGACCAGCCGATCCCAGGGCCATTTTCGCCGACTTCCGCCGTGGAGGCAAAATGCCCTGGGAACGAGGTTGACATCAGGTGAATCAGATGAAGGAAATGTTATGGTAAATTACATATACTTTTCTGATTGATGAGCAGAAAAAAATGGTTGTTTTCAACTAGTTAGTTACTGTACCTGGAATTTATCTTCAAAGTAGTTGGCAAGTTTCTGAATGAACATCAGCTTGTCAGAATCCAATTCGAAATAATATTCCTTGACCGCCTCACTTAGATCTTCATAGGCGAAACTGAAATGTAGATAATGTAGATTCATTCATTTACACCTGTCCTTGATTATCGTGACACTGTGTGGGATGTGCTCAGCAACACACAACAAGAGAAGTTAGAAAAACTGCAAGACAGAGCCATCCGAACAATTACTATGAATAAACCTTGCCTATTAAGAATGAATTGGCCTTCTCTAAATTTTCGTCGTAAAATGCATACTGCAATTATGACTTTTAAATGTTTAAATAATCATGTTCCTTACTTCTTACAAAATGATATTACCTTAATTAAAGCTAAATGTGAAACACGAAATTCAGAATTTAAATGTAATATACCTAGAACTAAACTTGTCACTGGAAGTAATGGTTTCTATGTTAGAGGTCCTCAAGTTTATAACAATTTACCTATTTTTATTTGAAAAGAAAAATCGTATATGAAATTTAAGGCGCATGTTTCCAAACATTTTACTGAACATTGCACGGAAGTGAACGAAACTTTTATCGGCATTTTAAAATTTATTTTATATTCGTTTCATGTAATTTTTTTATCTTAATAACATTTAACTATATCGATCTGTATTAGTTAAGTGATCAGGGCTCACATTGATACCAGTTCTTTTGAATTGACGTATTACCCTGTTTAAATAAAGTTTTATTGAATTGAATTGAATAATTTAGTCAAATACATATATGGAAAAAGTGACTGCCCCAACCGGGAATCGAACCCTGGTCTCCAAATCAACGTTTCGGCGCTCTGACCTTTGAGCTAATGAGACACGGTCAGAACAGTCAGTGATTTCTCCATATACATATTAAATTCGCCGCTTTCACTTGACACCAACAGGCAGACATCTCATCTAACCATAACGTGGAGCAAGACCTCTCGAGCGGAGACCAGGGTTTGATTCCCGGTTGGGGCAGTCACTTTTTCCATATATATATATTTGACTATCTTAAATCCTCTCTAATATTAATTATTTACACAATTATTGTATTTATATCCTAATACGGATTCACTATATGTACAGCACGTCGTCACATCAAAATACCACCTCGAATTATTCGACTTTAAACTGAAATAAGGTTAGGGTTAGGGTTAGGTTTAATTTTGGGTAAGGGTTAGTTTTGTATTTTTAGAAAATAACCAAATAGTGTTGAAATTGTGACGTCACGACATGAACTGCTATACAAATAATGACTCGCATCCTAGTACCGTGTCGAGGCCTGTTTTATCGTGTCGACGCCTGTTTTACAAGTACGATCGAGCACCTTTCGCACCTTTTTAAGAAACACTGCCCTTATGAAAAATTCCTGTAAGATCCTATAAGAATTCCTATAAGAAAATTGCATTTCCTATAGGAATTGTGCTAAAATCTAATAGGAATACATTTCCTATAGGAATTCCTATAGGATCCTATAGGATTTGGCCAAAATCTAATAGGAATTCCTATTGGATTTTCTTGTAAGGGTGGGTCAGTATAATTAGATACCATCTATCTCTTTTCCCAAATCGACAGGCCTGAAACAATTAAAGTGTGTATGAAGTGAAAAATTCGCAAGCATTTTTTTGCTTTAACGCGCATAGTAGCACGACAAGAGCGTACACTGAAAATTTCAAGTGAATCTGCCTCATAGTCATCGAGTTATCAATTCTCAAATTTGGCATGGCTAAATGTTTTTGGTGAAATCTGAAACGCGCGGTTCATTGTCTTGTGACGTATGCAGGTGTACTATGCATATAACTGTATATAAGAACAATTGATTTGAACATTAATGATCACCTGCATACGTCATATACCACATATATTCAATCCCAGTCTTTCCCTATTTTGTAACGTGAAACTATGCCAATGGACAAACTTTGAGAGTTGATAGCTAGAAGACTATGCAGCAGATTCACTTGTAATTTTCAGTGAACGCTCCTGCCGTGCTACTTTGTCCGCTAAAGCAAAAAAATGCTCGCGAAATTTTCACTTCATAGACACTTTAAATCAATTTCTTTTGTTCTCACTGCGTGATTTAATCCCTAAATGTCCTCAAAACAGGGAAACTTTCTAATTTCCCCTCGAAACTAGGAAAAGGTCTAATTTTCCCTCGTTAGCATGAGCGAACATGCATTGGTTGAAAGTTCGCAATGAATTTCAAGCAATGCAAATTATATATTCCGTCGCTAAACATGGTATTAAAAACCAATACAATGCATGTCGGGAAATCAGTGATTAAATGTCCCTCAAGCCTCGGGAGGATTTGAGTATGATTTATTATGTAGAGTATGATTCATTTAGAGTCGATCACGCAGGATAAGGTTACCCTATTCATCCGAGGTATATATGTGAGTCTGAGTCACTTTTTGTGAGCTACTTTGCGTGAGTCACTTTTTGTGAGTCACGTTTTGTGAGTCACTTTTTGCGTCACTTTTTGTGAGCGACTTTGTGTGAGTCACTTTTTGTGAGTAACATTTTGTGAGCAACTTTTTGTGAGTCACTTTTTGTGAGCCACTTTTCGTGAGCAACTTTTTGTGAGTCACTTATTGTAAGTCACTTTTTGCGAGTCACTTTTTGTGAGCGACTTTTTTATCTACTTTGTGTGAGTCACTTTTTGTGAGTCACGTTTTGTAAGCTACGTTTTGTGAGACATTTTGTGTGAGTCACTTATTGTGAGCGACTTTTTTTATCTACTTTGTGTGAGTCACGTTTTGTGAGCCACTTTTGGTGAGCCACTTTTTGTGAACCACTTTTTGTGAGCCACTTTTTGTGAGCAAAGTCTTGTGCGCCACTTTTTGGAAGTCATTTTTTGTGAGCCACTTTTTGAGAGCCACTTTTTGTGAGCCACTTTTTTGAGAGTCACTTTTTGTGAGCCACATTTTTGAAAGCGACATTTTGCGATTCACTTTTTTTGAGCCACTTTTCGTGAGCCACTTCTTGTGAGTCACTTTTTGTGAGTCACTTTTTGTGAGCTACTTTTTGTGAGTCACTTTTTGTGAATCACTTTTTGTGAGCCACATTTTGTGAGTCACTTTTTGTGAATCACTTTTTGTGAGCCACATTTTGTGAATCACTTTTTGAGAGTCACTTTTTTGTGAGCCACGTTTTTGTGAGTCACTTTTTTTGAGCCACTTTTTGTGAGCAACGTTTCTGTCAGCAATTTTTTGTGAATCACGTTTCGTAAACCACATTTTTGTGAGCAACTTTTCGTGATTCACTTTTTGCGATTTTCTTTTTGTGAGCCACTTTTTTGAGAGCGACTTTTTGCGATTCACTTTTTATGAGCCACTTTTCGTGATCCACTTTTTGTTAGCCAATTTTCGTGAGTCTCATGCTGAATACTAAAACTACTTGGGTTCCTATTATGGGGGAGTTACCAACTCAAGAATCTGCCCTTTCCACCAAATCAAATGTTATTATGATTTATTTTGATATATGCTGTACAAACAATACTGTAAGTTGAAGACAAGAAACACAATTGTATGCATGTATTTATCGATTTATTAATTTTCGTTTGTTAAAGATTTACTGAGCAATGCTATTTAGGGAATATCTTGATAATATTCGTCAGGTTCTTTACTGAGGCTTTTGTTTTACAGAGAAGCTATATTTTATGCTAGCTTGGTATTGTTTGACTATTTGGTATATGTTTCCTTGCGTTTCCTCTTCGTATCAATCTGTTTCATATTCATTTTCATTTTCATGTTCATGTTCATTTTCATTTTCATTTCCATTTTCATATTCATTTTCATATTCATTATTATTGCCATTTGCGTTCCTTTTCTGTCTGAAAAATGCCTTGACCTTGGCTTCATCACCTAGGACAAAAATAGTTTTTGAAAAAATATTTTGATACTTACACATTTGATATTCAGTACTTACTACGGGGGGCTGTTTATATCAGCCGGGTCAGCCAGGCTGATTCGCTTACAGAACGTTGGCAACATGGACATTGGAACTCGTAAAATGATAGATTAATGCCTTTTACAACTTTTCCGTATTTTGCTTCGTTTTTGAAATATTTCAGTTTTTTTGACATGTAAATGAGATGGTCTCTGACGTCACGTGTAGGGTAGAGAATTTTCACTCATTAAGAAAGTCTTATATCTTAGTGATTGCTAAGTTTACAACGTTCATTATCATGAGCAGTTATTGTACGCACATTTTCAAGTGAATTTGTGGAACAAATTTGAAGATGTAACTAATATTTTAATGAGTGAAAATTCTCTACCCTGCACATGACGTCAGAGACCATCTCATTTGCATATCAAACAAAAAAATTACAGCGAACCGTCCCGGATGTGTGGCATTTGTATAGGTAATAGCTACTGATCTTAAAAATAGAACTGGATTGAGCTTTCTATTATATGTGATGAGCTGATTTTGAAGCTTGCATATTTGAATAATGTAAATTGACGAGAGATCATTAGAAGCTCCGAATTTGCAAGCAAATCAAACTGTGACGCTCGCGAAATAGGTTTAGTGTCTGGCCAATATAGTTTCTTTGTAAAAGTGCCCATAACCTCAAAATGTTTTATTGTCTTATTTGGAAGAACTTTTAAAATGACAAAGTAACTTCTTTTGAAGATTTTCGTTTTTTTGCTTTATTTTTTAGATATATCAGTTTGTTTGATATGTAAATGTCTGGAATTTTGTCACACATGCATAATGACTTATTGGAGAAATGTGTATATCTCTTTCATTCTCAAACGAAATCCTTTAAAACCAAGAAGTTTGGTGTTGTGGGAGAAACACGCACACGTGTTATTCACACTTTAATATTTTTATTTCATGAATGCAAATATATATAATATTCTCTGATAACTCATCATGCATGTGTGACGAAATTCCAGATATTTGCATATCAAACAAACTGATATATCTCAAAAAGAAAGCGAAGAAGTGAAAATCTTCAAAAGAAGTTACTTTGTCATTTTAAAAGTTCTTCCAAATTGGACAATAAAAAATGTTGAGGTTAGGGGCACTTTAAATGTTTGGTGTCTTTTGATACAACCGACAAAATACTCTCGGGCATAACAGTTAACGAAGCAGAATGTTTTGCCGACATCTTGGCAACGGATGTAATCAGACACAGTTTATATCAGTGAAAAATATTATCCTTGGACCGTTTATGGCCTTCATTTTTGTTGATCTACGAGTTAGACATTGTAAAACGATATTTTTATCAACCAATATAATTAAGGCCAAATGGCATAATTTTTCATCGTATTAAAATTGAATAAAAGTCGGATATAGGACGCTTCTCGCTGCCTCTACATATATGCAAAGAATATAGAGAAAAATAGATTGTGTAAAGGATAAAAGCCGAAACCCTATCCATTATTTGAGAGAATGGAGTGCACACGAACCCGCAGGGCGAGGTGCAGTGCATTCTCTCAAATAATGGATTGGGTTGAGGCTTTTAGACTGCTTAAAACCCAACTTCTATACATTAGTTTTGAAACGAATTGATGCGTTTGCACATCTAGTGCTTAGCAATGCGTAACAAATAATGGACATTGACTGAGTAGAAGTATTCATGACAAGTTGTTGAGTGCGAGTTTGTAAACAAATGGCGGAATCGAGTGAAGGCGATGAAGTATTATTTATAACTCATTCGAAATGTTTAGTAGTAGAGATGTGGGAAGTGATACTGATGGTATTTTGAGTGGATTGTAAGTAAAAGACATTGGAATACATTGGAATTGAATTAAAAAGGATTTTTATGTGTTAATGTATGGATGATGCATAAATTAAATATACATTGCGTGATATTGAAAAATAATGGACAGCGTCCATTATTAGAAAAATAATGGACGGTTGTGCAAAATAATGGATAGCTTCTAGTCCATTATGAAAAATAATGGACACCTACAACAATAGGGTCACAACGCAGTTGGGTTTTAACATAACATCCACGAGCTACCACAGCCTGGCTTTGATTTATTTTTGTTTACTCAATAACCTTTTTTAGTATTTTACTAGTAATTTCAACAAGATTTGGTTCTTACCGAAAATGTCTCGTTTTTTCAATCCATGGTTAGATCTCTCAGCGTTAATAACACATGCCAGAATCAAGACAAGAACGAATACAAAATACGTAGCCTTCATAATGCTAGAATGAAATACACAAAGAACAACATTGTTTGATTATTACCGTATATCGCCAGATGGAAAAGCCATCTGAACCTATCTTGATGAAAGGCATTATTGAGTCGGACACAAAAGTAAAATTATAATATTTAATAAGGTTCTAACGTTTCGTTGTTATAATCACAACATCTTCAGAGAATAATTTACATAAGTGCAGAAAGCGTATATATAATTATATAATTATATATATATATATATATATATATATATATATATATATATATATATATATATATATAGATAATAGATAATATAGATAATAGCCAAATATTAATGCCAATAGAAATGCCAAATATTATCTATAATATACCCAGAATCTTGTCCCGGCATTGCCACCATATATACAGAACTCGTGACTAGGCTCTCGGCAACGGCTTCCGTAGCTCAGTGGTCAGAGCACTGCACTAGCAATCGCAGAGTCGCGGGTTCAATTCCTACCGGAAGGCCGCTAAGTTGCATTTTTCGCAACTGGTCCCGGTTTGGTCTTAAAATGTATGTATTCCAACACTCGAAATTTTCCTTCACCATAAATCCTTTCAACATGTAGTTTGATCGAGTGAAATGCCAAATATTATCTATAATATACCCAGAATCTTGTCCCGGCATTGCCACCATATATACAGAACTCGTGACTAGGCTCTCGGCAACGGCTTCCGTAGCTCAGTGGTCAGAGCACTGCACTAGCAATCGCAGAGTCGCGGGTTCAATTCCTACCGGAAGGCCGCTAAGTTGCATTTTTCGCAACTGGTCCCGGTTTGGTCTTCAAATGTATGTATTCCAACACTCGAAATTTTCCTTCACCATAAATCCTTTCAATATATATATATATATATATATATATATATATATATATATATATATATACATATATAGTACAATCTACAGACACGTGTTTCGCGGCAATCGCTCATCAGTGTAGCTCGGTACAATCTAGATATGGCATGAGAACTATTTATACCCAAGCGATTGCAGGTGATGCATTATAACCAATAACCAATCAGAGAAAGGTATACTATAAATAAATATATTATTATAATATTATTAATATTAAACAACCTTATTAAATATTATGATTTACTTTTGTGTCCGACTCAATAATGGCTTTCATCGAAATATTATGCTGGGCTTTGATATCATCATTCCAGTAAAAGTTACAAAAAATAAAGGAACTAGTCACAGTACAAAGTTACAAAACTAGTTACAAAGTTACACATCTTGATTTGGGGTACTAAGATAATGAGCAAAGACATACAACCGCGATAAAATGATTCCAGGTCTTAATGTCCAAATACAATTTGTGACTTCGAATGAACGAGCGTTCATCTGAATCGTAAACAGTGAAATTTCACAGGAAGAGGGAATAAAAGTCTAAATCAGTGAAATCATGGTAAAATCAACTACATAAACTAAATGTAGTTATCGTTACTTTTAATTTTGTAACTTTTGTTACAGTTACAGTTACAGTCACCTGATTTAGAAAAGTAACTATAGTTATCGTTACAGTTAAACAGAAAAATAACGATTACTTTTAACCAGTTACTTGTAACGAAGTTACTCAAAGCACTGTATATAAAACATTAGTTATACAATGAAATTAAGGTGTTTAATTAAAAACAAAAAACTTATTTTCTTACCAATAGTAAGTTTTTGTTCTCTTGACGTTCACTACAGCTCACTTCTCTATTTCAATTAAAACTGAGATCAACCTTTTATACATTAGCATCAGCGAAACCGGAAGTACGTAAGAAATTTGAGTGGAAACTGTATCAAGTTAGTAAATAAAACCATCCAAGCCAGAAATATTTCATTTAAAACGACAGAAATTTACAGGTTTTCAACTGAGGATGATAATATGAACAGACAATTTCTGGAAAATAGGTGAGGCAATGGAGAATTGTTATATTAATACAGAAATCGATGGGAGGAAGTGCAGGGCGGGGAAGAATACGTCAAGTATATTGTGAGTATAGAAGGGATATTGCGCGATGGAAGATATGGATTGTATGTTCGAGTGGCAAGAACAATATCTCACGGGTGAGCGTAGCGAACGAGTAGATATTGTTCATGACACAACAACTTAAAATTCATATATTTGAGCTACCGTGTAATGTACTATATATTACTGTGTATGGACAATGAAATTAGACTGGTGGACATGGTAACGAGTGAGATTTTTTGTTTTGGCAACGAAAACTTAAAATTCATATATTTGAGCTACTTTGTAATGTTCTATTTATTATACCGACAATGAAATTTAAAACTACAGTCGCTTGGCCGCAGGAAATAAAAAATAAAACATACAACATATTAACAATGGCTTCCTACATGTAAATACGTGATTTAACATAAAAAACAAAAAAAAAAAGAAAAAGTTTCTGGTTCTTACTTTATTCAAAAGTCAAAACTATCGGGAAAAGTGATGATAATATAATAACAAATTTATTCACATGAGATGCTAAACAAATAACAGCAAAGCTGAGAAATCTATGGCTCATTTTAGTTCCTGGCAAAATACCCTTCTCCATATAATAAATGTTAACCAGAATAATATAAAAGAGAATGTAATATATCATACACGAGAAGGCATTTATTATCTGATTTGAAAACACCGAGAAGCGTGTTGAAAAACGAGGCGATAGCCAAGTTGTTTCTCCAACTTTATAACTTCTCAAACGAACCAGTATTTTAAGAGAAATTTGAGGGGAAAGTTGGCTTAATTCATGGACGTTTATCACCACATTTACAAACAACGTCTCGGTTATGATTTTCCTTTGTATTTTCCACGTGAATTATTAACGAGTTTGAGAAATATCATTACTTCATTGTAACCTTAGCTCTCCATCTGAGGCAACCAAAAGGTTATAGGTTGGATCCCTGTGATTTAAGAAATATTTTCTGAGGATTTGAGCTTGACTATCGTCTAGGTTTAGTTTAGTTCAGTTTATTACATTCGCCAGATAAAGAAAAATACAATAACACACACAAAAATAACAATAAATAAATAAAAGATGGCTGGGTGTCCAATTACTGCGGACTTTTGCCATGAAAGACAATATTAAAGAAACTGACACGAAGTAGAATCGCGAGGTAACATACCGAATAGTCCAGACCAAGGTTAAAAGATAACTTCTCTCTAAACCGTATTATATTATAAAAAAGAAGAATATGAAGATATTCTCTAAATAGGACTGCTAAGTAAATCATTAACAAAAATTAATAAATACATCTATACAAGATATTTCTTGACTTCAACTTATTCTTTGTACTCGATATCTCTAAATCAATCATATTTTTTGGTTTGGTGGAAAGGGTAGATTATTCAGTAGGTAACAACTATATATATATAGGAATGCAAGTAATTAGTGTTCTGTGTGTGGCTAACGAAAAGTTGCTCACTGAAAGTGACTCACAAAAAGTTGCTCACGAAAAGTGACCCCCAAAAAGTAGCTCACAAAAGTTCTTAAAAGTTATTCCACAAATAGTTGTTCCACAAAAAGGTGCTCTCAAAAAGTGGCTCACAAAAAGTTGTTAAACGTTATTCCACAAAAATGTGTTCCACAAAAAGTTGCTCACAAGTGTTGGTCACAAAATGGGACTCACAAAAAGTGGTCTGTGACTGGCAAAATGTGGCTCGGAAAAAGTGGCTCGCGAAAAATGGCTCACGATAGTGACTCACTGAAAGTGACTGACGAAAAACGGCTCACGAAACGTGACTCACGGAATTAATACTAAAAACTGTGCTTTTAAAAGCTGAAAGCAGATGTCGATGCAATACCTTTCCTGCAACTTTTCACTCATGCAATCACTGCGCGACATCGTCGCTATGCAAATATCAGTGTATATAAATAAATATCAGACTTATATCGAACTTCCATGACGACGTTCTCTTGAAACAAACAGACGAGTCGGTCGTTAATAAGAATAAGAAAGCTACTAAGTACTCAAACGAACTGGATACTGTAAAAACTTCAGTATATCGAAAAATACTGTGCCTCAAAATACGATTATATTTAATTATATACAGTAAAAACCCGCATAAAAGAACCAGTGGATTAAGAACCATCAGCCTGAAATTTAGGCAATTAAGCACCCAAAATACAAGAACCACTTCAGGCTGACAAATGAGACTGGTTCTTAAAAAAACTTAACTTTTGTACTTTAACTGAAGTAGAAAGCAATCATGTTCTAAGGGCAGGTATATAGGCAGGTACATACTTAATTTAATATTAGTACTCAACGAGGATATACATTTTATAAAATTTGGAGGCTTTTAATATGAAATACAATATGAAATATATTTGGCAATATGAAATACAATTGGGATGTTAATGTTCAATTTATGTGAATACAAAGACCTTCCAGGGTCAACAGCTCCAAGGAAACAAATCATTTGAAACATTAAACCAGGAACAATTGTTTTTGACTAGAAATAAGAACCAGTTAAGAACCAACTCGGCCAGATTTCTCACTAAGTACCCATTATATAAGAATCACTTCAGCCTGACGTCAAAAAATAGTGGTTCTTTTATGCCGGCTTTTTTTAAGTGAATAGTTGAATGAGAAAACTTTACTAAGTGAATAGTTGCATGACAAAATGTTTTATGATTTGAGCTTTTCGTTGATGTTCTAGAAAGGTTTGTTTGTCGGAAATGCTAATGATAATTGATAAAATATCTAGTATAGCGTTCAAGTATATGATCAACGTTTGAATTAGGTGAACTATTGCTCTATCAGGAGAATATTATATCAGAAATGATGACTAAATTGACGTCACTCTCATAATATTAGCATTTCAGACAAACATACCGTCATGGAACATCAATATCGAAATGTTTTGGATTTGAGCTTTGCAGATATAGATGAAATTTTTTTCGTAAAATTATTAACAGCTACTGTATATGGCTGAATTGAACCAACTAAAGGTAAAAAAGGTAAGATAAAAAACTTTATTTATACAGGGTATAGTCCCTTTCAGCTCTGAGGCTGATATCCATGCATGGGAGCCCCATGTATAAACAATTTACAAATATAAGTAAGAATATTAATTAGGTCCCAAGGACAGTGCAACGTTTTATAGAATTATGCATCGTATTAAATAAAACAGTATAGCATAACGCATAACACAAGTTTATGCCGTTCAGGATTTTAAATTGCTTGCTTTAATATAAAGCTGCAGTATTATTGATAGTTAATATACTGTTAGTTAGATAAACAATTCTTGATCTTTATTATTTTAATCACTACGTTAATAAAGGTGATAAGTTGGACAGAACATTGTGGCAACTATGTCTATGGATAAAATTTTACTGTCTAATGCCCTATGATTATTGGGAACAAACACAAAATCCTAATATAGGAGAGTTATTGGCACAAAACGATGAAAACAATAAACATTATAAAAGTAAATTTTAGTATCCAGACGCGATCAGAAAGAAACAACAGAAAATAATGCTAAATCTGGTATTTTGACGAAGTTAAAGGAAGCGAAGTATACAAAATTGATTTTGTAATAAAAAGTGCCATATACACTGTAATGGACTACTTAATAACCTTGACTGTTCGGTCTTTACAGTGAAATACCAAACCTTCGCCGCTATTACTCGGCCGATACAGCAAGATCTCGGTTAGATATTTTACCATAAACTAACTCTTGGTCATTAAGTAGTTAGACTATTAAAAATATTTTACGTGTCAAAAACCCCATCCCTTGATCTTTAAAAAAAATCAAATTTCCCTGTCTGAGAAAAAGTCAATGGGTTAATATTGATAGGTACATCGCAAAATAGCTCTAGTGAAGGAACATGGGCTAATAGAGAGTCAGAATCTTATGAATATTTTGACAAGTCACTTAATTACAACAAGCATATTGACAGAACCATCAAAAAAGCTTCAGCGAGGGTTAAATTACTATCTAGTATCCGGCAGAATATTAGTCCACATGTTGCCGAGATAATTTACAAAGCTATGATAGAATCAACTCTCCGTTATTGTAGCAACCTATTTCTTGGCATATCAAACACTGAAGCCCTCCGATTTCAACAAGTTCAAGATCGTGCTTTTAAAATCGTACATGGAAAAAATGCAATTCCAAACCGCTGGTGCCCAATAAGAAACATCAGGAAACTACATTGTGTACAAGAAGTTTTTAAATGTCGACATGGACTTTATTTAAAAAATAATATAAAAAAATTAATAAAAAAATTTAATGGCATTTTTGAAAAATTCTCTAATCTGAAAGAAACAAGAGGCAACAATTCAAAACTGAGGCTACCAAAAGTGAAAACATTATCTGGCCGCAAGATGTTCTCGTTTCAAGGAGCATTGGTATTTAATGAACTACCAGATGAATTGAGGAATGAAACGTCGTTTTTGACTTTTAAAAAAAAATGTAGAAATTTTTATGGAAATTGACTAGTACAGTATATTTTAAAGAATTTTAAAGAACTACTGTACATTTTAAAGAATTACATTTTAAAATAGGATTAATTTAATTTTTAATTTTTATATTTATTTTTACAGGTCCTTGAGTGATAGCAGCTAGCGTGTGCTTGGCTGACCAAGCTAACCTGTATAAATATTGTATATTATTATTATTATTATTATTATTATTATTAATACAACTATTCAGGCAGTTTCAAATGCTCTTAATTTGACAATTCATATTCAATTGGAACAGCACCAAATTTCTCCGAGGCTACAATTATACAGCCAATAAATGGCCAAGGAACAAGGCATGTCTTTATTTGGCATACAGAGGAAATTCATTGTGTTTCAACAGCGCTCGAAATAACTTTTCCAAAGTTCCCGATCATGGTGATCGCCAGTCATGATTTCCCGTCGATCAAATGAAATTCACTACACTATGACATTGCGGTCACAATCTATTTTCACATTCTTTTGTTTCTAGATGTGATGACTGAGATAATTTTCTTTCTTCTTGAAATGCCTTTTGATTTCTCTAAAAGATAATAGTAGATAACCCCCCCCATATACCGTTCAAAGGGATGCCGCCTCATTAAAAAGTCATTAAGACGGATCACTTTCGTGTGATAATTGCTTCAAGCTCATTGGTGAATTTTCAGTCGGACCTCTGCGAAGACATCTCCCTCTTCTTCGCGCGTTTTCCGAGGCAGAACAAAGAGCGTTGCGTACAAAAAGTAATTAGTATTGTTAGTGTGACGAACGCAAGGGACGGAAGTAATTACCTCTAAGCCTCTTTCACCTTTACGATCCCTAGCCCTAGTCTCGTGTACCTTTGGGACCCCATCGTGTACTTCACAGGTGGCTCTCTGTGTGTGTATTAGGCCCGTTTAGGCCCTATCTGGCCTTCTTTGGCCCGATAAGGCCTTTTGGCCCGTTCGTACACGCTATTCAGCGTTCGATTGAACCTGTGTTTTCACCGCTAAGAGATGAACCCTAATAATTTTGGCCGTATTATGGCTTATCTCGCTTTAGTGTACACAATTCCTATGATGAAGAAACACTTCGGGGAAACAGTGCGAAGAACTGTTCAAGATCTCAAACATATTGAAAAATATAAATATCAACGTCTTGGTTAAACTGGATGACTCGGCTATTTTATGACGCCGTTGTCATGATGTATATTCACGTTGTTAAGGTTAAGATTTGCATACATGTTCATGAATTTGGCCGAATTATCGCTAATTATATCCATGAATTTGGCCGAATTATCGCTAATTATCTCGCGTTGGTGTACGGGATTCAGTTAGAACGAGGATATATAACTAACTTAGCAGCTTGAATAAACCTGTCCACCTGATCTTAGATAAAAGCGTGGGAGCCATTAAGCGTAATTAAAGGTTACATGCAATTCCACAGACAAAAGAGGGCACACATATTTCGATAAACACATCAAATAAATAGTATACAATATTGAGTTTATGAGATTTTTATTTCAAGTTACAAATAGTGGTTATGATTTAAGCTCAATCATAATATTATCTCCAGTGCCATCTGTTACAATAGTATACGGACATGCAGTACAAAAAAACAATATTGTGTAATATAGTCAAAGGTGATGCTAAGCCACATAATTTACATTGATGAATATTGTTGTAAAAGTCTTGCCATAAACATTTGGGGCATATAGCTAAATGTACACCAGTCATCTTGCTTTCACAGTAATTACAAATGTATCGACTCTCATCTTTATCAATGTCATATTGCGAGATTGTTTCTTCCTCTTCTTCTTCTTCTTCCTCGTCATCTTCGTCTTCTTCCTCGTCATCTTCGGAGTTCTCCGCGGCGCTTCTCTCTTCGCTGCTTTCATATTCCGAATCTGTATCTTCTGTTCCTTCGCGTGCCAGTAATGCAAGTACTTCAGGATTTTCAATGAGATTCTTATTGACTTTGACTTCTGCAAGCCCTCTCACGAAAACGTTTAGGCCAGGCGGTTTGGGAATGTCGGTATCGTATTCGGATACACAATATTCGATCAGATTGACAATATTTGTGTTCGGTATAACTCTACCATTGTAAACGATTTCCCGTTGAGCATTCCATATCAAAATGTCATGTGATATAAGCAAACTGTGGAGAAGATTTGAAGCCTTTTCAACATTGTTGTTAAAATGGGATAGTACATGTCGAATGCGTTGATCATTGTAAAAGGGAGATGTTTGTTCGCTGGTGTCCATTACTTCGACTGACTCTAGTACAATGAACTGATTTCTTTTATACTAATTCTGCAAGTCCTTCTAAAACTGGACCAAGTAACAGACCGAGAAATCCTCCTCCTCGCTGGACCAGTATTTGTTTCTTTCTCATGAAACTTCTTCCGGGGTCAACTAAAGTACTTATGTCTTTTTCGTACGGTCTCACTTTTTCGATCGTTTCCCGAGGTAATTCGTATTTCATTTTGCAAACATTATGGATACAGTCATGTATACACTTAACTTGTTCGGGGGTAGCTCTCTCAAGAAGCGCCTGTTGTTCTCCAGAATTCGACAAACAGTAATGTCGAAGAAAAGCTCTCTGCTTCTTGTTAAACATCTCTGTACGATAGCCAACGTATAAATGACGAGGTCACCCCCTGAAGTACACCTTTTATATTACTCTTTACTCATTTACTCATGGCAAGATAACATAAGGACATAAGGATAAAGATAAAGATAAGGATAAGGATAAGGATAAGGATAAGGATAAGGATAAGGATAAGCTATATAGCCGGGATAAGGATAAGCTATATAGGATAAGGATAAGGATAAGGATAAGGATAAGCTATATAGGATAAGGATAAGCTATATAGGATAAGGATAAGGATAAGGCCATAAGGATAAGGATAAGGCCATAAGGATAAAGATAAGGCCATAAAGATAAAGATAAGGCCATAAAGATAAAGATAAGGCCATAAAGATAAAGATAAGGCCATAAAGATAAAGATAAGGCCATAAAGATAAAGATAAGGCCATAAAGATAAAGATAAGGCCATAAAGATAAGCTATATAGGATAAGGCCATAAGGATAAGGATAAGGCCATAAAGATAAAGATAAGCTATATAGGATAAGGCCATAAGGATAAGGATAAGGCCATAAAGATAAAGATAAGGATAAGGATAAATTCATAGAACATTCCTGAGAAACATCATTTGGCTTCTATAGTCTTCACCGAGTGAACATGTCATTTGCCTGTGATATATGCGGAAAGAACTTTTCAACCCGAGGTAATCTTCAGCGTCATATCAAGTACGTCCATGGAGGAGGTGACCATTTTAATGCTCAGCCTTCAGTCGTCGGTGGATCTTCCGTTATGAAACATCCTTTTACGTGTATTGTGGCTGGATGTACTCAAAGTGGCAAGACCGTTTGGGTGAAAAAGCTTTTGGAAAACGCTCAAGCAACCATCAGTCCCCCTCCTGAACGTATCATTTGGTGTTATGGCCAGTGGCAACCTATGTACTTGGATATGATCACAACTATACCAGGCATTGAACTCAATGAAGGAATACATGACGACATTGCCGAAAAGAACTTCTTAGATGTCTCTGAACGCAGCCTCATCGTTCTCGACGATCTTATGGCTCAGTCAGGGGACGATAAACGTATTGCCGATTTATTCACAAAAGGAAGTCATCATCGGAATCTGTCTGTGATCTATATTGTTCAAAATATATTTCATCAAGGCAAAGAAACCAGAAATATCAGCCTCAACGCCCACTATATCGTACTGTTCAAATCTCCACGGGACAAGCAACAAATCTCAGTCTTAGCACGACAAGTTAACCCTGGTCATGTTCAAGAGTTTATGAAAAGTTACGAGGAAGCGACAAAGCGTCCACACGGATATCTCATGCTTGATCTAAAACCGACTACCGATGATCAACATCGATTAAAAACGAATGTGCTACCAGATGAAAATACCACTGGTCAACTAGACATGGACCATTATATTCGAAAGCAGTCATATGAACAACCACCTATCACAGTTGACCAATATCAACTGAAATCGAACGTGATCACGATAAAAAAAACGCGCGAAGAAGAGGGAGATGTCTTCGCAGAGGTCCGCCTGAAAATTCACCAATGAGCTTGTAGTAATTATCACACGAAAGTGATCCGTCTTAATGACTTTTTAATGAGGCGGCATCCCTTTGATTGCTATATGGGGGGGGTTACCTACTGATAATACATTATACAGTGAAAAACCACTGCTGAAAATCTCACGCTCCTTCAGACTATAAGCCGTTACTATATCGGATGTATCAGAAATCGCTTCGCATAAATTGTTATATGAATCGTAAAACCGTCATTTAATGATGGTGTAATTGCAATGTACTTTGAGGAATTGGTCTGTGACTGCAACAAAACGTCCGCATTGAGTGTGTCCGTAACAAAACCAACAAGCACTTAACTTTACGCGTGTGTATCTTTTTGAATGGTTCAATATATTTCTTGTCGCCAACCATGCATGCTTTTCCGCCGATCATAAACAATTTCTTGTCGATCAAGATGATCGCCAACCCTGCTTTTCCGCCGATCATAAACAATTTCTTGCCGATCATTGATCGGAGCTTATTTCGAGCCCTGTACAACAACAGAAATGAATCTAACAGTGCTTATGCACATGTCAACAGTCCCAAAATGATAGTCGCGACCATACAAAACAAAGTAATACAGACAATTTCATTAATACAAGCTGTCAAATCGGTACTCATATTAATGCTGAACAGCTCAATACCCATGCAAAACATATCTCTACATATATGTATTTCTATTAAGCCCAAGAATATACTGTAGAACAAAAATTTCAAAAATCAAATGCTGATAAAATTAACACGAAGTAAATAGCGAAACTATATAGAACGTAAATAATACGCTTTACAAAAGTGCAAAAGTTTAATTTCTAACAAAATAATCTCGCAGGTTATGTTCCATTTATAACAGTCGGAAGAGTCGAAGACAAATACGTTGCGCTATGACACAACGTGACAGAAATATCCTGAATGTCAGACCTTTATTTTATATCCAGGCTCGTCTTTCCCTAACAGACAACGAATCCTTTCTCCTACACCATATTAAATACTGTAAATCCACAAAATCCCTGTTTAGAGAAGACATATACCATATTTTTTATTTCGATATAATCAATTTCAGCTCGCGCGTGCGCAGTAGCATGTTAAGGTAAAAACCCGGGGGACATCTCTTATATTCGAGACACATTATGCAATATTCAAGATAACGAAATAAAAATGCATTACAATTTGACATGTAAAAAACCCATCGATAATTCACTTAACGACCGTCTACTCTCATTGTCCAGGAATCTGCTTAGATATCCCATAGATTTTCAACTGATATTAGTCTTTCTAGATTCGAAATACGACATGTTTCCATATCGCTATATTTATTCACCTCCCCCCGTAAGTGGTTAAATGTTAACACTATGCCTCTCTCGCTCACCCAAATTCCACTAAAAACGTTATTTAAGTATCCTGTGAACCACTTTTTGTGAGTCACTTTTTGTGAGTCACTTTTTGTGAGCCACGTTTTGTGAGTCACTTTTTGTGAGTCACTTTTTGCGAGTCACTTTTTGTGAGCAACTTTTTGTGTCACTTTTTGTGAGTCACTTTTTGTGAAGCACTTTGTGTGAGTCACTTTTTGTGAGCAACTTTTTGTGAGCTACGTTTTGTGAGTCACTTTTTGTGAGTCACTTTTTGTAAGTCACTTTTGAGCCACTTTTTGTGAGCAAAGTTTTGTGAGCCACTTTTTGTGAGCAACTTTTTGTGAGTCACTTTTCGTGAGCTACTATTTCTGAGTCACTTTTTGCGAGCAACTTTTTGTGAGCCACATTTTGTGAGCCACTTTTTGTGAGCAAAATTTTGTGAGTCACTTTTTGTCAGTCACTTTTTGAGAGCAACTTTTTGTGAGTCACTTTTTGTGAGTCAATTTTTGTGAGCCACTGTTTGTGAGTCACTTTTTGCGAACCACTTTTTGTGAGCCACGTTTTGTGACTCACTTTTTGTGAGTTACTTTTTGTAAGTCACTTTTGAGCCACTTTTTGTGAGCAAAGTTTTGTGAGCCACTTTTTGTGAGCAACTTTTTGTGAGTCACTTTTCGTGAGCAACTTTTTGTGAGAAACTTTTTGTGAGCCATTTTTTGTGAGCAACCTTTTGTGAGCCACTATTTCTGAGTCATTTTTTGCGAGCAACTTTTTGCGAGCAACTTTTTGTGAGCCACGTTTTGTGAGCCACTTTTTGTGAACCACTTTTTGTGAACCACTTTTTGTGAGCCACGTTATGTGAGCCACTTTTTGTGAGCCACTTTTTGTGAGCCACTTTTAGTGAGCAAAGTTTTGTGAGGCACTTTTTGTGAGCAAAGTTTTGTGAGCCACTTTTTGTGAGCAAAGTTTTGTGAGGCACTTTTTGTGAGCCACTTTTTGTGAGCAAAGTTTTGTGAGCCACGTTTTGTGAGTCACTTTTTGTGAGTCAATTTTTGTGAGTCACGTTTTGTAAGTCCACTTTTTGAGCCACTTTTGTGAGCAAAGTTTTGTGAGCCACTTTGTGAGCAACTTTTTGTGAGTCAATTTTCGTCAGCACCTTTTTGTGAGAAACGTTTTGTGAGCCACTTATTGTGAGTCACTTTTTGTGAGCCACTTTTTGTGAACCACTTTTTGTGAGTCACTTTTGTGAGCCACTTTTTGTAAGCCACTTTTTGTGAGCAAAGTTTTGTGAGTCACTTTTTGTTAGCCACATTTTGTGAGCAAAGTTTTGTGAGCCACTTTTTGGAAGTCATTTTTTGGAAGTCATTTTTTGTGACTCACTTTTTGTGAGCCACTTTTTGTGAGCCACTTTTTGAGTCACTTTTTGTGAGCCACATTTTTGAAAGCGACTTTTTGCGTTTCACTTTTTGTTAGCCACATTTTCGTCAACAATTTTTTGTGAACCACATTTTTGTGAGCCACTTTTCGTGATTCACTTTTTGCGATTCACTTTTTATGAGCCACTTTTTTGAGGGCAACTTTTTGTGCGCAAGTTTTAGTGAGCCACTTTTCGTTATCCACTTTTTGTGAGCCAATTTTCGTGAGTCTCATGCTGAATACTAAAACTAGTTGGGTTCCTATTATGGGGGAGTTACCTACTCAAAAATCTGCCCTTTCCACCAAATCAAATGTTATTATGATTTATTTTGATATATGGTGTACAAATAATACTGTAAGTTGAAGACAAGAAACACAATTTTATGCATGTATTTATCGATTCATTAATTTTCGTTTGTTAAAGATTTACTGAGCAATGCTATTTAGGGAATATCTTCATAATATTCGTGAGGTTCTTTATTGAGCCTTTGTTTTACAGAGAAGCTATATTTTATGCTAGCTTGGTATTGTTTGACTATTTGGTATACGTTTCCTTGCTATTCCTCTTCGTATCAATCTTTTCCATTTTCATATTCATTTTCATTTTCATTTTCATTTTCATATTCATATTCATTTTCATATTCATTATTATCGCCATTTGCGTTCCTCTTCTGTCTGAAAAATGCCTTGACCTTGGCTTCATCACCTAGTACAAAAATAGTTCTTGAAAAAATATTTTGATACTTGCACATTTGATATTCAGTACTTACTATTAAGGGACTGTTTATATCAGCCGGGTCAGCCAAGCTGATTCGCTTAAAGGACATTGGCAACAAAAATTAAGTTTGTCTAATATGAAAGAACTCGTAAAATGATAGATTAACACCTTTTACAACTTTTCCGTATTTACTTCGTTTTTGAAGGGCAGGGTAGAGAATTTTCAGTTTACAACGTTCATTATCACGAGGAGTTATTATACGCACATTTTCACGTAAATTTGTGGAACAAATTTGAAGATGTAACTAATATAATTTTAATGAGTGAAAATTCTCTACCCTGTACCTGACGTCAGAGACCATCTCATTTGCATATCTAACAAAAAAATTACAGCGAACCGTCCCGGATGTGTGGCATTATAGCATGGTTTCGAGTGCAATTTAGAAAAAATACGCACGAGTGAGTTTTTCAAAGACTATCAAAATAGCACGAGTCCGAAGGAGGAGTTTAAAACACGAGCAGCAGTGTTTCATCGGGTTTAATATTTTTTTTATCGGGCAATAGCCGAGTGTTTTAGACCCATAAAACACTGCTGCGAGTGTTTTGAACGGCTTCAAAAACGAGTGCATCTAAATAACCATGTTTACCAACTATTTCAGTGATTCAAGCCGTTTTCGCCGAGAAAATCAAAGGAAACGTTTATGTAGTACTGTAAATCAAGACGAATCTTTATCACATATAAATCCTCCGCCATGCCACTGATTTCCTGTCTTTTCTTCGTGAATTATTAATGATTTTTTGCCGAGAGGTCTTTGAAAAAGTTACGAGTACGTGTTTCTTCAAATTACACGAGAAACCATGCTATTACTTATTAATAATATACATGGTAAAAATTAACAGGAAGTGATTTTTACACGCGAGTCATGTGATATAATTTATTCAATAAAACAATAACAAAATAGAATCATGCGCTCTCGTGAACTTTGTTCTTGTCTCAGAATGAGATTTAATTTTGAAAAGAACTGTTTTATTGTTTTAACCAGTTTTTCATGCAACAAACTGGAAAAATTTGACTGTATTTCATTTTTTCTCATGCACTGTATCTAAATTGCACTGCTCTATGCCAAATAGAATGCAGAAATTTTTCATGTATAATATTACGGAAAAAATACCACATGTGGTAGAAAAATTTAAGTTAAATTTTGATGTCATTATCAGGAATGAGTAAAATCGATTGAAATGTTATTATGTGCGTAATACAATGACCAAGTATTAGGCCAATTTTACATGTACAGTATCTCCTTAGTCAACAAAATACAATGCAAGTTTAGTAAAAGACTATTGCGGCAATATAACCATATTTTGGTATTTTTTTATTCGTTTTTTATAATATATCATAGAATGAATCGGTATCGTATCGGATTCCGAATTGCACAGGCATCATGAATCAGATCAATCACTAGTGATAATTTTCTTCTCCGTTAAATCATGGTTAAATGTTTGATGTCTATTGAAACAACCGACAAAATACTCTCGGGCATAACAGTGAATGAAGCAGAATGTTTTGCCGAACTCGCCACGCTCAACATCTTGGCAACGGATATAATCAGACACAGTTTATGTCATTGAAAAATATTATCCTTGGACAGTTTATGGCCTTCATTTTTGTTGATCTAAGAGTCGACATTGTAAAACGATATTTTTATCGGTTTCTGTTATCCGCGAACATAATTATTGGTATCACGTTTAACCTTGTCTATAATAATTGTGGGAGTAGATTCAATGATTGACGAAACCAATATAATTAAGGCCCAATGGCATAATTATTTATCGAATTCAAATTGAGTAAAAGGCGGATATAGGACGCTTCTCGCTGCCTCTACATATATGCAAAGTATATAGAGAAAAATAGATTATCACAACATCCCTGAGTTACCACAGCCTGCCTTTGATTTATTTTTGTTTACTCACGAACCTTTTTTAGTATTTTTGTTATTACTTTACTAGTCATTTTACCAAGCTTTGGTTCTTACCCAAAATGTCTCGTTTTTTCAATCCATGGTTAGATCTCTCAGCGTTAATAACACAATCATTCAATGCCAGAATCAATACAAGAACGAATACAATATACGTAGCCTTCATAATGCTAGAATGAAATACACAAAGAACAATTGTTTGATTATTACCGTAGATCGCCAGCAGAAAAAGCCATCTGAACCTATCTACACAAGAGTAAAATTATAATATTCAAAAAGCTTCCAACGTTTCGTTGTTATTCAGAGAATAATTTACATAAGTGCAGAAAGCGAATAATATATTAGTTACGGATTTGTCATTAATTATACATGTATTATAACCAATCAGAGAAAGGTATACTATAAATAAATATATTATTATAATATTAATAATATTAAACAACCTTATTAAATATTATGATTTTACTTTTCTGTCCGACTCAATAATGGCTTTCATCAAAATATTATGCTGGGCTTTGATATCATCATTCCAGTAAAAGTTACAAAAAATAAAGGAACTAGTCACAGTACAAAATTACACAACTAGTTATACAAAGTTACACATCTTGATTTGGGGTACTAAGATTAGCAAAGACATACAACCAGAATAAAATTTTTGTTTTATAAAAAAAATGTCCAAATATAATTTGTGACTTCATGAACGAGCGTTCATCTGAATCGTAAACAGTGAAATTTCACCGGAAGCAGGAATAAAAGTCTAAATCAGTGAAATAATGGTAAAATCAACCACATAAACTAAATGTAGTTATCGTTACTTTTAATTTGTAAATTTTGTAACTTGTTAGTTACAGTCACCTGATTTGGAAAAGTAACTATAGTTATTGTTACAGTTAAACAGAAAAATAACGATTATTTTTAACCAGTTACTTGTAACGAAGTTACTCAAAGCACTGTATATAAAACATTAGTTATACAATGAAATTAAGGTGTTTAATTCAAAACAAAGAAAATGTATTTTCTTACCAATAGCAAGTTTTTGTTCTCTTGAAGTTGACTGCAGCTCACTTCTCTATTTCAGTTGAAACTGAGATCAACCTTTATACATTAGCATCAGCGAAACCGGAAGTACGTAAGAAATTTGAGTGGAAACTGTATCAAGTTAATAAACCAAACCATCCAAGCCAGAAATACTTCGTTTAAAACGACAGAAATTTACAGGTTTTTAACTGAGGATGATAATATGAACAGACAATTTCTGGAAAATAGGCGAGGCACTGTAATGGGGAATTGTTGATTAATAGAGAAATCGATGGGTGGAAGTGGTGTGACATGTGTTAAGTGGTGATGGATGGAAGTGGTGTGACATGCGTTAAGTGGTGAAGTACATTATGAGTATATACAGATGGGATATTGCACGATGTCGAGAAGATATAGAATGTATGTTCGAGTGGCAAGAACAATATCTCACGAGCGACCATAGCGAACGAGCGAGACATTGTTTTTTGTTGCCACAAGAACTAAAAATTCGTATATTTGAGCTACCGTGTAATGTTCTATATATTATATTGACATATTGACAAACGGTGGTCAATAAAAAAATTACAGCCGCTTGACGTAAAACGTGCAGAAATATTAAATAAAAGATGTCAACAATGGCTTGCTAAATACCTGATTTAACATGAAAAATCGAAAAAAGAAAAAGAAAAAAGTTTATTGAAAAGTAAAAACTACCAAAATTAAAGCGGACAAGAAACTTGTCGATATTCCATTCACGAGTGTGACATAGTAATTATAATAATAATAATAATAATAATGTAAACTTCATTTTATTGATAATTAATAATTAATTTACAATGATAAACCTCACTTTTACAGGTAGTTTACCAATGTCTACTTGAACTGATTTTATATGATAATAACAGATTAGATGTTTATTAGTTCTGGGTTATTCCATTCTTTGTCCGTTTACAGAAAACATAGAACGTGCTCCTTATACACATGTTCATTATTTTCTTTAAAATATACTTCCTAGAGCGTGCGTCATATTCCAGCTTTTTTAACGTTTCAACAAAATCTAGTGATGCCTACAGTCCGAAAACTCCAAGTTTACTGATTATAGTTTTTGCGCTGATCTTTAATTAAATTTAAGTCTCTTACGGGTAGTAATAGTAATAATAATAATAATAATAATAATAATAATATAACAATAAAATTATAAAATAATTATTTAACCATAAACAAATAACAGCAAAGCAGAGAAATCTATGGCTCTCTAAGTTGACTAAAATACAATACAATTTATTAGTGTTGAAATACCATTTAAAGTGTATATATACCATCTTTAAGTGAATAATAATTGTAATACTGTCACTCTACGAGTGTTTTATGTCCTGGTAAAGTACCCTTCTCCATATAATAAATGATTCCCAAAATGTTGCTCACAAACAGTTGCTCCCAAAAGTGCCTCGCATAAAGTGCTTCACAAAAAGTGACTGACAAAACGTTGCTCATGAAAAATGTATCACAAAAAGTGGCTTATGAAAAACGTCTCACGAAAAACGGCTCGCAAAACGTGGCTCACGATAGTGACTCACTGAAAGTGGCTGATGAAAAACGGCTCACGAAACGTGTGATTCACGGAATTAATATTAAAAACCGTGCTTTTAAATTGCAAGAAGCAGATGTCGATACAATAATAATAATAATAAAATACATATTTACACAGGATAACCTCGTCAGCGCCTATATTGGTGCTGTTATCAATGAGGGTCCTGTTATCAATACTTTTCCTGCTACGTTTCACTCATATGCAATCACTGCACTGAAGTGCTCAGGCGATATCGACATCGTCGCTATGCAAATATCAGTGTATATAAACAACTATCAGCCTTATATCGAACTTCCATGACAACGATCTCTTGAAACAAACAGACAATTCGGTCGTTAACAAATATAAATAAGGATGCTATATATAAGTTCTCAAAAGAGAACTTCAATATGTCGAAAAATACTTACAGTGCCTGTTACCTCAAATATGATATTACTGATATAGATTGTAAAGGAGTTGATATTTGGAATGGTATCGAACTTAAAAAATATAAAATCCTGTAATATCTTTAAAAATATGATAAAAAAACGCTTCTTACAAATCATTCAAATCTCAAATAATTAATCAATTATATACAATGTAATATATTGTACTATTGATAGTTTTGTTTACTGTGGTTTGGTTGGAATCTGGCAAGTTATATTCCCTTACATTGCCAAATTTTAATTATTAGTTTGTTTATCTCCCGTGAATTTGATTGGCTACTTTCTACTTGTGACACCCTTTTGGCATATATATATATATATATATAAGCCCTATTTATTTTATTTCATCTCGTTTTACTCTGATGAAGAGCTCTGCTCGAAACGTCAGTATTTCTTCGCTGAAAATACAAATACAAGGTTACAGGCACTGTAAGTATTTTTCGACATATTGAAGTTCTCTTCTTTCTCTTTTTTTAATATATCCAGTTCTTTTGAGAACTTATAGAACCTTTTTCACTTTGCTATATTCAAAAACCCTGCTTACGCACGCAGCACTCTACTTGTTCTACTCTTTCTATACATATATACTGTGTGTACATCTCATACCAAGTTAAGGATCTTGTCTCCACGGAGATGAGACCCTGGGTATAGGGTTGCTATTAATCCAATTTAATATATAATTCTTTCCTTTTTAACGGTAACTACCTATGAAATTTATTTTTAATTTTATTGACTGTAAGTAGAAAATAATACATTCAACATTTTAACTTTGCGTCTTAAATAAAAGCCTGTCCAGGTTTCTGGTAGGCCCCTAGCGATATCATTAATTAAAAATAATAATGTAAATATTTTATAATTTATAATATGTGGGCAAAAAATATTAAAAAAATAAACAAAACATAAAGTGTATAGTTGAATGGCTTTAAGTGTTAATGGTGTAAGTGGCATGTGTGGCATAAGTGTTTTATGATTTGAGCTTTGCATTGATGTTCTAATAAAGGTTTGTTTTTACGAAATGCCAATGAGTGTGACGTTAAATTAGGAATTTGGCTTTCTTTTCTGTTTTCAATGTGATAGACTGGTTAAGGATCAACCTCGTACCCAGGGCATTTTGCCTCCACGGCGGAAGGTCGGCGAAAATGGCCCTGGGAGCGGCTGGTCCATTCTATAATGCGATTGGCTTGTCATAAAACCCAATTAATTCAGCCGAGTATAATTTATTCATCTAAATCTGAATGCTGTCTTCAAATTTTACAGCAAATTAGAAGTGATAGCTTTCGCTAAATTGGATATATGCTTCTTCGTACCTTTTGTAAGAGATAATCATGGATGTATGGTGGATTATTAAGCTTGGTAGCTGCTTTTATGTTTAGGAATGCTGACATGAACAACTCTGGAGAGCATTGAATATTTCTCAATTATTCAGGTCAACAAAGTAGACAAAGGCAATGGAACAAAGACCACAAACATTATCATTTCTAAACACCCAGAAATTCTGGGTGCCATGTGACCAGCCGATCCCAGGGCCATTTTCTCCGACCTTCCACCGTGGAGGCAAAATGCCTTGGGAACGAGGTTGGTTAAGATTTAGGTGATGTTATGAAAGAGGTCTATAGCGTTCAAGTATACGATTACCATATACACGTTTGAATTAGGTCAAATTTCTCTAGCTGCCGAATATTGTATCCGAAATGATAAGTGATTTGACATCACACTCATAAAATATAAACATAACACTGGCAAATAATAAATCATTTTGACATTCAACTATTTACTTCATGTATAGAATCTGTAAAAGTATTATCGTATTCGGAGTTAGAATTCTCATTAATAATTTGTTGAATTAATTAATTAATTAAGACAAAAAAAAGACAAAGGAAATCAGTGGCATGACGGTGGTTGTACCGTGTGTATCAAAAAACCGCTACCCTTAGAAAATGAACTAGCATTCTTAAAGAAACCTATTGTAATTTTTAAAAAAATTATACACATGGGAAATTAAGATGGTCCAAGCGCTGCGTTAATCAAGAAGAGAGAAAGCAGTTTCAATACGAATGCAATCCAAGATATTTTTTACGCATTCGTTGCTCAGAGGTGTCTAAGCCTTCAAACTATTACAATGGGTTCTTTGAAAAAAATGCTAATTCACAGTTGCTTCCGGTAGCGGTTTTTTTGATACACACTGTATATCTGATACAAAATTCTGCTGATTTACATAAACCTTTACTTCGATTTACGCGGTTAAAATGGCTTGAATCTTATTTCAATATTGTCGATGAATATGACCATTTTTAGATGTACAAGTGTCCTTATATCCGATGCAATACGGCCGCTTACGTTACACTTATAGGTAATTGTTTCATGATTGAGTCGGATTTATTTGATGTACCGCGGGCTTTATAGAGCATAAAGCCCAGTGAATACTAATTAGACTAGGAGTTCTTATCAGAAGTGGAATGCTGCCTCTGAACTGACACAGGAGCAGTGGGTACGAGGTTGGAGCAGTGTTCAGAATCAGGCATGCCAACAGAATGATGTTAGAAATGTTCTAGAGCATAGAGGATCAAATAAATAGAATGTAGAATCTAAACCACGTAGAGCCTTGTAATATTAAAATAACATACCGAAAATCATGCGGGATGTCACTGTTGTCAAAAACAGTGAGGTTATAGTGTCTCCTTGAATTAAGACGCTGTCGTTTGTTGCCGTGTTCCACTCGATAACAATCTAAGTCAAGATTAGTGTGCTGCCTCCCTGAGGGTCGGCAGCAATAAGAAATGAAGAAAAACTAGGAAAATCTTTGTGCAAGGTGGAAAAAATAGACAAAACTTTGTTGGAAAACCTTCTCAATCATGAAATAAGTCAGATAAATCCCCTCGAACGTCGGGATGTACGATGATTATATAGCATACATCCGTCGGGATTTATCTCTTACTTAGTTCAAATTTTAGTCGGTTTTCTTTGTTCTTTGTACGGATTTATATCCTATACATCCTATACATATCCTAAATCTTGGGGGATTTGAATAGTCTTCAAGGAAACGCGAGGTTGATGAATTGAATTCAATAGATAATTAAAAATTAACGGGATGTATCTGTATACAACCAAAGGCTGTATCCATATACATCCCGTGAATTTTTAATATCATTATTATTATTATTTATTTCGCCCATGCATTTGAATTATTTACATAATTGAGAATTTTCATTTTTTTGGTCTAGGGGCCTACTAGAAACCTAAAAGGCTTTTTAAATAAGACCCCTAGTGGAAGTTATTTGTTAAAGTGCCCCTAACCTCAAAATTTTTATTGTCTTATTTGGAAGAACTTTTAAAATGATAAAGTAACTTCTTTTGCAGATTTTCACTTCTTCGCTTTCTTTTTGAGATATATCAGTTTGTTTGATATGCAAATATCTGGAATTTCGTCACACGTGCATAATGAGTTATCAGAGAATGTTATATATCCTTGCGTTCATCAAATAAAAACACTAAAGTGTGAATAACATGTGTGTGCGTTTCTCCCACAACACCAGAATGAAAGAGATATACACATTTCTCCAATAACTCATTATGCATGTGTGACGAAATTCCAGACATTTGCATATCAAACAAACTGATATATCTCAAAAAGAAAGCGAAGAAACGAAAATCTTCAAAAGAAGTTACTTTATCATTTTAAAAGTTCTTCCAAACAAGACAATAAAACATTTTTAGGTTAGGGGCACTTTAATCTATTTACATATAATCAGTTCAAAAAGGTTTATATAAAGTTTAAAGAGAATTATCATTAGATAATAAAGATAGAAGAAAATTATTATATTTACAGAGATTAATAAGTGCAGTATAATGAAGGTACATGTATTGTTAAAAGTACATACATATTAGTAGTTCAGTATATAAAAAGTAGTAGACAAACTAATTAACAATGAATAATTATCTATTGAATTCAATTGCTCAGCCTTGTCCTGCTCACTGCTCCTAAATCTCTTCCTACAAAAACTTTCTTCCCATAGAGAAAACGTTGCTAGAAAAAACATTTGAACTACAAAAATTGAACTAAATCAGTTCTTTGTCTCTTATAGCCAGATCCATCTGGCTACGAACCTCCGTTCTCGGTATACTCTCATTTTAACATATATATCCTTATGTATCTTAGTTTACTAGAACAATTTTGAATAATGTAAGGGTATGATCATATTAGGCGTTGTTGCCCAATTCTGTTTTGCCCGAAACATGAAGAGTCGAGTATCGATTTTTAGGTCGTAATCAATGCACGAGTTTCCTCATGAGCCATACAAAATATGGAAAATAGTATTATACTTAACAGGAAATATTCTCAAGGATTACAGATCATAAGAATACTGTATGGTAGCTTTTAGTCCAGCTGTTAAGGGGTGAATTGTGCGTTTTATGATACAAGCATTAAATTTGGCAAGTAGATAGAGTTACTAGTGCTGATGACTTTCTGATATAGGGCCAATGCAGATTTCTTCCCGGTTAATCGATAAGTATATATATATTATAAAAAAGTGAAAATTCAAAGTTCACTTTTAGCGAATATCACCCATATCATTAGAAAGTTCGCAAACAACTATATGAAGGACATTCAAGTGGGTTGTACGATTTTCCAAGTTCCTTTTGAGTTACAGAAGGCTAAACCCACTAAAAACAAGAATTTTGTAGCATTTTGCGGCATTTTCCACATTTTTGAGCGTTAATAACTCAAAATAGTCTTAGAAAATCGTCCTACCCGCTTGAATGTCCTTCATATAGTTTTTCGCGAACTTTCTAATGATATCGGTGATATTCGCTAAAAGTGAACTTTGAATTTTCACTTTTTTATAATATATGTACTTTGATAGGTAAATTGGAAGAAAAACTCGATTTTGTGGCAACCTGCAGGAAGAAATCTGCGTTGGCCCTATATCAGAAAGTTGCATATAAGAACAATGGATTTGAACATTAATTATCCCACCTGCATACGTCATATACCACATATATTCAATCCCAGTCTTTCCCTATTTTGTAACGTTAAGCTATGCCAATGGACAAACTTTGAGAGTTGTAGCTCGAAGACTATGCAGCATATTCACTTGAAATTTTCAGTGAACGATCCTGCCGTGGTACTTTGTTCGTTAGAGCAAAAAAAATGCTAGCGATATTTTCACTTCATAGACACTTTAAGAGGAATGAAGACTTGCGAAGTACAATAGAACAAGACAGGTTGCACAACCTTATTATTAACATCGAACCCACATACACAAATGAAGTCATTGAAGGGAAATAGAGGGAATATTTTACGTATTTGGTGAGCTCAAAAGTCAGAGACTCGTTCTTTTTCTGATTGCAACTAAAGTTAGGAACGAAATACTGAGGTTTCCATTGAAATACAGAGCGTAGCCATTGCTCTTACTCTGATGATTTCGGTATTTCGTTCCTAAAAGCTCTCAGCAGTTCACCTCCTTTTTGCTTTGCTATATATCCAAAACACTGCCCAGTACGCAGCACTTTTTGCAACTAAAGTGGTCGTTCATATGATCAATTTTATCTTTGTGTTGCTTCCCTGTCTGTTTAGAAGTACGGAGTATGAACTGTGTTCCTGTTTAATTTCTTCAAATAGCCCGGCGGTTAAGCCCGAATAAACAATATACAAGCCTCATGATCAAACTTGGCAAATAGATAAAGTTACTAGTGCTGATGAAGTAAGTACACCTGTATACGTCACAAGACAATGAACCGCGCGTTTCAGATTTCACCAAAAACATTTAGCCATGCCAAACTTTGAGAGTTGATAACTCGAAGACTATGCAGCAGATTTACTTGAAATTTTCAGTGAACGCTCTTGCCGTGCTACTTTGTCCGTTAAAGCAAAACAAATGCTAGCGAATTTTTCACTTCATGTATAGACACTTTAAGCGAATGAACAGTCTGCAGCAGAGCATGATGTCGCAGGAATTGCAAAATAATCGTACTGCAAAATAATTTATGGTAAATATAGTTCATCGTGAATTTAACTTAAACATTTTACGGCTCAAAATAATTGCCCAAAATTACCCGCTAAAAGTGCCCGAATTTTATTCAAAAAATCATTTGGTGGGGCAATTTAGACCCTGCCCCACCCGCTGTGAAATCCAAAGGTCGTAATTCTTTTTGTCATATACAACACACAGGAAACCAAACACAACACAGGAAGATTAGCGTTGCTGTTATATTCATAGTAGGAAATGTAAATGCTTCAGAATGTATAAAACGCCAGTCAGCCTCTACTTATGCACTTGCTCTGTGTTTAACAGTTTACCTTGATACGTTTTTAGAAGACATCGAATGAGATTTTTATATAAATTTACTCTTGCTAAAATCTTTCAAATTCAAACCCTTTTCCATAAGGCCGCAATGTCTAAAACTAGTCTGTGCCCAAGGTTAGGTCACTTTTCGTGAGTCACTTTTTTGTGAGTCACTTTTTGTGTGAGCCACTTTTTTGTGAGTCACTTTTTGACTCACGTTTTGTGAGCAACTTTTTTGTGAACAACTTTTTGTGAGTAACTTTTTTGTGAACAACTTTTTTTGAGCTACGTTTTGTAAGCAATTTGTTTTATCTACTTTTTGTAAGACATTTTTATGAGCAACATTTTGTGAGTCACTTTTGTGAGCAACGTTTTTGTGAGCAACTTTTTGTGAGCCACTTTTTTGTGAGCCACTTTTTTGTGAGTCACTTTTTGTGAGTCACATTTTTGAAAGCGACTTTTTGTGATTCACTTTTTGTGAGCCACTTTTTTGTCAGCAATTTTTTGTGAATCACTTTTCGTAAACCACATTTTTGTGAGCAACTTTTCGTGATTCACTTTTTGTGAGCCACTTTTTGAGAGCGACTTTTTGCGATTCACGTTTTTGTGAGCAACTTTTTGTGAGCCACTTTTCGTGATCCACTTTTTGGAAGCCAATTTTCGCGAGTCTCATGCTGAATGCTAAAACAACTTGGCAGGTTTTTTTTTAAGAAAAATTTAGAACTGCACATGTTGTCATAGTCACATGTCATAGCATGAAATTTAACTCGCGCAAATGGCACAAATGTTTTCTTATTAATAAACTTTCATTAACTCATTCTCGTCCGTATACAAATATGAACGATGCTGACTTTAGTATTTCAGTTTGTCCAGTAATGCCAGGCGATTTAATCCTCCATGGGAATGTCCTCAAATGCGTTCTGACGAGAACTAGAAAGGTTCAATTTCTATTATAATAATCGGACAATATTTGCATGGTTATTCAATACAATTGGGGCTACGAAGTAAAAGTTAAAGTGTTAATAGAAAGCTGTTACATAGACAGAAATCGCAGATATTCATAAGACATAACACGAAATTCGGCCTGAAAAGGTCAGGAAATCTCCTAATGTTTATCTTCGTGAATATGCCACAATGGTTTCAGAATATAGCTTGCTTAAATTCAGTATTGTTAACGGTCCGTTCTTGAATACGCATGGCATACGAGTCTCCCAAACTATCTTTCCGTTAAGATTGAACTTGTCCAGAAGCGTGCCCTACGTATATTATATCCAGGAACACATTACGCTGATGCTCTTCAGATCGCTCGATGCCTCCGTCTAGACATTAGGAGACAGGATCTGTGTTTGAAGTCCTTCAAAAAGATAAGCGATCCTAGTAGCCGATTGCACCACCTGCTGCCTCCGACCCGTGTAGCTGCTCACGGAAGTGCCCTGCGCAATAAGGACTGTGTTTCTCTTCCAAAGTGTCGGACTGATCGATATAAACGTAGTTTTATTCCCGCCATGTCTTATTACGCAATGTCCAAGCGATAGTTTTACCTTGTATATATATTAATAACCTTTGCAAACGCCGATATATTGTATTTTTTATAACATTTTACATTCTTGTACATAGTCTTTTATTGTTGCTTGTCATTGTATAATGTACACATATCATAATTCATTTCATTTTGTAAATGAGAAGATATGTTATTAAACCTTGATTATTATTATTATTATTATAGATTGAAAAACTTAAACAGCGAAGAAAAAACAGAGAAGTTATTGTTAAGTAAAGAAAGTTTAAGTTGTCAACAACAACTATATTGTTAAGTTTGTTATGAGAAAACAAATATTCTGCTACTGCTTTTGTTATTGAAGCTATATGTATTCCATTACCTTCGATTACTTTAGTTTTCAACTGCACATAATTTTTTTTAGAGTTGCACAAATTGATTTAGAACTGCACATTTTGTGTAGAACTGCACGTTAAAAAAACAACCCTGCTACTTGGGTTCCTATTATATGGGGGAGTTACCTACTCAATAATCTGCCCTTTCCACCAAATCAAATGTTATTATGATTTATTTTGATATATGCTGTACAAACAATACTGTAAGTTGAAGACAAGAAACACAATTGTATGCATGTATTTATCGATTTATTAATTTTCGTTTGTTAAAGATTTACTGAGCAATGCTATTTAGGGAATATCTTCATAATATTCGTCAGGTTGTTTATTGAGGCTTTTGTTTTACAGAGAAGCTATATTTTATGCTAGCTTGGTATTGTTTGACTATTTGGTATATGTTTCCTTGCGATTCCTCTTCGTATCAATATCTTCCATTTTCATATTAGTCATGTTCATGTTCAATTTCACGTTCATTTTCATGTTCATTATTATGGCCATATCCGTGCCTCTTCTGTCTGAAAAATGCCTTGACCTTGGCTTCTTCACCTAGTACAAAAATAGTTCTTGAAAAAAAATATTTTGATACTTGCACATTTGATATTCAGTACTTACTATTAAGGGACTGTTTATATCAGCTGGGTCAGCCAGGCTGATTCGCTTAAAGGACATTGGCAACAAAAATTAAGTTTGTCTAATATGAAAGAACTCGTAAAATGATAGATTAACGCCTTTTACAACTTTTCCGTATTTTACTTCGTTTTTGAAATATTTCAGTTTGTTTGATATGTAAATGAGATGGTCTCCGACGTCATGTACAGGGTAGAGAATTTTCACTCATTAAGAAAGTCTTATATCTCACAACCTCGTTCCCAGGGTATTTTGCTTCCACAGCGGAAGGTCAGCGAAAATGGTCCTGGGATCGGCTGGTCTATTCTATAATCCGATTGGCTTGTCATAAAACCAATTAATTCAGCCGAGTATAATTTATTCATCTAAATCTGAATGCTGTCTTCAAATTTTACAGCAAATGAAAAGTGATAGCTTTCGCTAAATTGGATATATGCTTCTTCATACCTTTTGTAAGAAATAACCATGGATGTATGGTGGATTATTAAGCTTGTCAGCTGCAATTTATGCCGACGAATGCTGACACGAACAACTGTGAAGAGCATTGAACATTTCTCAATTATTCAGGTCAACAAAGTAGACAAAGGAAATTGAACAAAGACAACAAAATTTATCATTTCTAAACACCCAGAAATTGTGGGTGTCATGTGACCAGCCGATCCCAGGGCCATTTTCGCCGACTTTCCACCGTGGAGGCAAAATGGGTACGAGGTTGTTATATCTCAGTGATTGCTAAGTTTACAACGTTCATTATCCATGAGGAGTTATCAATTCGGTACCGTATCGGATTCCGAATTGCACAGGCGTCATGAATGATTAATTACTAGTGATCGTTTTGTTCTCCGTTAAGTAAGAGTTAGATCCCGAGAAGGAGGGCTTTATGCTATATAAAGCCCCGAGGACGCGCATCGTCCGAGGGCTTTATATAGCATAAAGCCCGACATCCGAGGGATCTATCTGATTTAGTTCATGATTGAGGAGGTTTTCCAACAAAGTTTTGTCCATTTTATCCACCTTGGACAAAGATTTCCCTAGTTTTTCCCTTCATTTCTTATCTAATTAGTATTCATGGTCTTTATGCTTGATAAAGCCCGCGGTACATCAAAGAAAACCGACTCGATCATGAACTAATCATGGTTAAATGTTTGATGTCTTTTGGAATAACCGACAAAATACTCTCAGGCATATTACAGTGAACGAAGCATAATGTGTTGCCGAACTATCAGACACAGTTGAATAATATTATTCTATTATTACAGTCATTGAATAATATTATCCTTGGACAGTTTATGGCCTTCATTTTTGTTGATCTAAGAGGCAGACATTTGTAAAACGATATTTTTATTGGTTTGTGTTATCCGCGAACATAATTATTGGTATCACGTTCAACCTTGTCTATAATAATTGTGGGAGTATATTCAATGATTGACGAAACCAATATAACAATATAATTAACGCCCAATGGCATAATTTTTCATCGCATTCAAATTGAATAAAAGGCGGATTAGGACGCTTCTCGCTGCCTCTACATATATGCAAAGTATATAGAGAAAAATAGATTATCACAACATCCAACGAGCTACCACAGCCTGCCTGCCTTTCATTTATTTTTGTTTACTCACGAATATTTTTTCTTATTTTTGTTATTACTTTACTAGTCATTTTACCAAGCTTTGGTTCTTACCCAAAATGTCTCGTTTTTTCAATCCATGGTCAGATCTCTCAGCGTTAATAACACAATCATTGATTGCCAGAATCAAGACAAGAACGAATACAATATACGTAGCCTTCATAATGCTAGAATGAAATACACAAAGAACAAAATTGTTTGATTATTACCGTATATCGCCAGATGAAAGGCATTATTGAGTCGGACACAAGAGTAAAATTATAATATTACAAAATTATCAGAGAATAATTTACATACGTGCAGAAAGCGTATATATATATATATATATATATATATATATATATATAGCAAAACAAAATGTTACTAATGGTTTAAACTTAAAGTGTCAAACTAGTCACAGTACAGAATTACACAACTATAGTTATACAAAGTTACACATCTTAATTTGGGGGTACTAAGATTAGCAAAGACATACAACCGCAATAAAATGATTCCAGGTCTTAATGTCCAAATACAATTTGTGACTTCATGAACGAGCGTTCATCTGAATCGTAAACAGTGAAATTTCACCGGAAGCGGGAATAAAAGTCTAAATCAGTGAAATCATGGTAAAATCAACTACATAAACTAAATGCAGTTATCGTTACTTTTAATTTGTAAATTTTGTAACTTGTTACAGTTACAGTCACCTGATTTAGAAAAGTAACTATAGTTATTGTTACAGTTAAACAGAAAAATAACGATTACTTTTAACCAGTTACTTGTAACGAAGTTACTCAAAGCACTGTATATAAAACATTAGTTATACAATGAAATTAAGGTGTTTAATTCAAAACAAAGAAAATGTATTTTCTTACCAATAGCAAGTTTTTGTTCTCTTGACGTTGACTGCAGCTCACTTCTCTATTTCAATTAAAACTGAGATCAACCTTTTATACATCAGCATCAGCGAAACCGGAAGTACGTAAGCAATTTGAGTGGAAACTGTATCAAGTTAGTAAACCAAACCATCCAAGCCAGAAATATTTCATTTAAAACGACAGAAATTTACAGGTTTTCAACTGAGGATGATAATATGGACATTATATACAGACAATTTCTGGAAAATAGGTGAGGTTATGGAGAATTGTTATGATTAATACAGAAATCGATGGGAGGAAGTGAAGGGCGGGGTAGAATAGGTCAAGTATATTGTGAGTATAGAAGGGATATTGCGCGATGGAAGATATGGATTGTATGTTCGAGTGGCAAGAACAATATCTCACGAGTGAGCGTAGCAAATAAGTAGATATTATTCATGCCACAACAACTTAAAATTCATATATTTGAGCTACCGTGTAACTGTGTATGGACAATGCAATTAGACTCGTGGACATGGTAACGAGTGAGATGTTTTGTTTTTACCACGAAAACGTAAAATTCATATATTTGAGCTACCTTGTAATGTTCTATTTATTATACCGACAATGAAATTAGCCTCGTGGATCGGTAATGTTGACATAAGTGTTTTAGTTTCTGGCAAAATACCCTTCTCCATATAATAAATGTTAACCAGAATAATATAAAAGAGAATGTGTTACCAAGTGTCAAAGTTCCCTAGTATGTCATTGGTCGAGAGTGTATCACGTGCAAGTGACGAAATTTAGCTGTTTACCCCGCAATAGCTCTGAGAGGGCAATAATATGTTGTTGACCGTCAATAATGAAAAAATCACGTGAAATACCATGTGAAAATGCGACCTTTGGACTTTTTATTGAACTTCACAATTTGAACTGTATGAACTCTCCTTTCGCCTTAATTTAATTTAATTTAATGTTTGCAGAATACAATATTTCATGTCTTTACGTTTTGTTTTTCTTTGACACTTGGTATGATAATAAAGCACTTCCGGAAAGCAGTATGTTTCGACGGTCTCGGTCCCAGTAAAGTAAGAGTTAGATCCCGAGAAGGAGCGCGTCCGAAGGCTTTAGTATAGCATAAAGCCCGACATTCGAGGGATCTAACTGATTTAATTCATGATTGAGGAGGTTTGTCAATCAACAAAGGTTTGTCCATTTTATCCACCTTGGACAAAGATTTCCCTAGTTTGTTCCTTCTTTCTTATCTAATTAGTATTCATGGTCTTTATCCTAGATAAAGCCCGTGGTACATCAAAGAAAACCGACTCGATCATGAACTATAATTAGTGTTAATTACTTCATTGTAACCTTAGCTCTCCATCTGAGGCAACCAGAAGGTTACAGGTTCGATCCATGTGCGGTCAGTTTAGTTTAGTTCAGTTCATTAGATTCGCCAGATGAAGACAAATACAATAACACACACAAAAATAACAATAAATAAATAAAAGATGGCCGGATATCCGCAACAGTAAAGCCAATTACTGCGGACCCTTCGTATGAAAGACAATTATGTGAAAGAAACTGACACGAAGTAGAATCGCGAGGTAACATACCGAATAGTCCAGACCAAGCTTAAAAGAACCGTATCATATTATAAAAAAGAAGAATATGAAGATATTCTCTAAATAGGACTGCTCAGTAAATCATTAACAAACGAAAATTAATAAACCAATAAATACACTTATAAAAGGTATTTCTTGACTTCAACTCATTCTTTGTACTCGATATCTCTAAATCAATCATATTTTTTGGTTTGGTGGAAAGGGTAGATTATTCAGTAGGTAACAACCATAATTATATATGATTGCAAGTAATTAGTATTCTGTGTGTGACCCATAAAAAGATGTTCACGAAAAGAGACTCACAAAACGTTGCTCACGAAAAGTGACCCCCCCCCCCAAAAAAAAGTGACTAACAAACAGTTGTTAAAAGTTATTCCACAAATATAGTTGTTCCACAAAAAGTGGCTCACAAAAGTGGCTCACAAAAGTGGCTCACAAAAAGTGTTTCACAAAACGTTGCTCTCAAAAAGTGGCTCACAAAAAACGTTGCTCACAAAAAGTTGTCAAAAGTTATTCCACAAAAATTTGTTCCACAAAGAGTTGCTCACAAATGTTGGTCGCTCCAGAAAAGTAACTCACAAAAAGTGGTCTGTGACTGACAAAAAGTGGCTTGCGGAAAATAGCTCACGAAAGTGACTCACTGAAAGTGGCTCGCGAAAAACGACTCCACAACGTAAATTGATTAATATTAAAAACTTACTGTGCTTGAAAAAGCTGAAAGAAGAGTCGATGCAATATCGCTTTGCCTGTAACGTTTCACTTAAAGTCCCCACGCGACATTGTCGCTATGCAAATAAGAGCGTATATAAATAAATAAATAAATATCAGACTTATATCGAACTTCCATGACGACGGTCTCTTGAAACAGACAGACTGCTAAGTATTCAAAAGAACTGGATACAGTATAAAGTAGAAATAAGAGAATTTCAATATATCGAAAAATAAGGTGCTCCAAAATACGATATTAGTTATATATACATGAAGTGCATGGTTGAATGCCAAAATATTTTATAAAGGTTAGTTTGTCGGAAATGCTAATGATAATTGATAAAATCTGTAGTGGTAGCGTTCAAGTATATCATCAACGTTTGAATTACATGTCTGTAATGTAATGTTCACCTGGCGGTGAAATTGTATGTCTATGAGCTGGGAGACAGGTTCAAATGCTAGTGGGTCGAACCTCCACTCAAGGTCTTAAAAATAATTGAGGAGAAAGTGCTGCCTTTGCAATAATATCAGCAAATGGTAAGACTTTCAGGTCTTCTTGGATAACGACCTAAAATCGTAGGCCCTCGGAACCCCTATAATTGGGCGTTTAGCCTGTTGGGTTATTCCGTTCACCTATAAGAGTGATAAATCTAATAAACTAAACTAAACTAAACTAAACTAAACTAAACTAAACTAAACTAAACTAAATATACAATATATAATAACTAATAACTATAATAACTATAATAACTATACAATAGTATCCGAAATAATGCCACTAATTTGATCACGTCACACTCATTAGCATTTGAGACAAACATACTATTAACAGCTATATATGCCTGAATTGAACCTGAACTGAGTTTGCGAAAAATTTGACTTCGGCGGAATTTGAACATATAGAATAATAATAATAATATAGCGATTTAGGTACCATGTGGGAAACGTAATTTTAATATAAAAATCAAATTGAGATCTCATGTTGTCTATTCATATAAGTGTCAATGCTGTGATGCATTGTATGTTCACACATACCGACACATTCACACACGAATCCCCGAACATATGGGTATTTCCCATATAACTGGAAAGAAACGTTCTGTTTCTTTTCTCTATCCAGTGTTCTATCACATAATCATTTCACCAAAAAACGCTATTTCCTAACCTTCTCTGCAGTCCTCACCTCTGCAACATCTAAATTTGAATTACTTCTTAGAGACAGTCTTATGATTTCCAAACTCAAACCCAGTCTTAATGCTAATATCAGCTCTATACCACTTCCATATGTATTTAACAATTATTCACCGCAGGCGAGGTGAATATCGGTGAATAAAAACCGAGACGAAGTCGAGGTTTTTAATCACCGATATTCACTGAGCCTGAGGTGAATAATTGTTTTAGTATAAATCAGTACACATTTTCCCACTCTTAGGAACAACATTTCCTTCAAATATACTAGTTTCTTGACTTTTTTCTCCTGTCACTTTGACAAATCGGCTGGCGGCCATCTTGAAAAAACGCTGGAGGTGATTATCGAGAAATAATCCGAGGTAGCTCGACCAATCAGCGCACGCAATTTCTATAATCACCTAATATATTTATACTAAATATATATATTCTCTAATTTTCCAATCGTCTCCTTTAGACACGCTCAATATCATCATATAATATATTATTTGAAATAATTAATCTAAAAATTTCCTCTGGTAGGACAGGCGGGCAAGGTGTTATTGCGTAACGTAATTTTCCTGTCTTGATTTCCTGTTTGGAGCCAACGGACTCAGGCCACCGAGTTGTATTCCAATGGAACTGAAGTTAGAGAATCCACTCGTACGTCGCTATGATTTTAAAGTGCTATTCCGAGTGACGAACCAGTAGCAGTAATGATTTTATAAAGCTGGCTCAAGGGATAAAATATAGATTTTTCGTGCAAGGCAATTCCCAAGGAAATTCCGTCGCTTCAACGGAAAAATTTGATTAACAATACTCGCCCATTGCATATAGCTCTCAAGAATGTAATAGCATGAGCAAGCGGCGTCATGTAAATTTCAAAAGGTGCTGAAATGTATAAAATTATCATATGAATTGAAAATGTTACCTCTCTTCGTGTATTTGTCATTGAAAGTCAGGTACTTTATGTAAGAGTTAATTACCGAGAACTGAGGCTTTTAGCCAAATACAGCCTGAGGGCCGGAGGTTTTTACACAAAGACCTTTTACACAAAGACAAAGACCTTAAAGTGGTAGGTACTACGATTAAATTTTTACCTATCGATATTTTTACGTATTTATAAAGCAGAGCTGCTAAATATTACTCGGTCGAAACCGTTTTGCGATTCGACGATGGCAAAGATTATTTTTCTGGCTCCAAATCTGAAGTTGTTATGTCCGACATTAATCGTTCATGTTCCTAACCAGCGTAACGAAGTGACGTCAGATTCTCAACGCGAAGACTCCACATGGCTAATTCTTCAAGTAAATCAAGGTAATTTTTTTCAAATTCTTCGTCTGCAAGGCTGAACATTTCATCTACTTCTCGAAGAAAACAAGAAAACAAGTAACCTCGACTGAAATTCAGGCGTAGCATTGAGAATCTGACGTCACAAACAATATTACATTTTGAAATTGCGGGCTCACTTGGAACACGTTTTTAGTATAATGGTGCCAAATAATAGTGATTTCAGAGCTCAAAATACTTACTTCAAAACACCATTTTTTAGTTTTCTTTTACATCGATGATCATTTTCGACCCTGAAATACTATTCTATGCTAAAGAAAATCTAAAAGACGGGGGTGAATTTTCATCGTAGTGGCACTTTAAAAAACCTGATTTTGCGTAATTTTTATTTGATTTGCATTACCATTAGTCATTAGCTCGTCAACAAGCGTTAGCTTTCGGAGGTTGGGTTGTTATTAAAATCAGTTGTTTTAAGAATGGTTGCAGGCATTGATACCAATGATCATGAAGATCAAGCGGTGGACAACGGGAACGACAGAGGAAATCGTAAATGTTTCTTCGCCGTAAAGGTAACTAGCGACATACATGCAAATTTTATTGCCAAGTCCTCAAAGGGATTTTTCGGAGATAAGTGATTATACAAGTATATAAGTTTGAAATTAAATTACAAAATAAATACCTAATAAATTAATTAAACATTGGTCTAGTATAAGACTATAAATCAATCATTTACAAAATCATTTAAAAGCTTGTTCTTCGACATATCGCTGTCTAAAGAGTTCCAGATGTTGACTATTCTATATTGAAACGTTGTCTGACCACTTATACTGTTGTAAATAAATGGATATTCAGAGTAGACTCTGAGTTCCTTTTATCACACGTTTTGACACCTTGGTAACGTTTGGTGAACGTTGGTAATTCGGAACACAGACACATTACAAAAGTATAGAGTTGTTGTGTCACAGGGAGCCAACTGAGTTCCTTCAATATAGGAGTAAGACACGCAAAATTGTGTACTGCCTGGAGTTTATTTAAGTACTAGGAGTTCTTATCAGAAGTGAAATACTGCCTCTGGACTGACGCAGGAGCAGTGGGTACGAGGTTGAAGCAGTGTTCAGGTCAGGCATGCCAGCAGAATGATGCTAGAAATTTTCTATAGCATATAGCGGATCAAATAAATAGACTGTAGGCTACACTAACCGCATATCAAGGCGATCATATATAGCCTTGTAATATTAAAATAACATACGGTAATCATATACGGAGCGTTTATAATGTCAACATTCAATGTGACCATTTGAACGCCATATATCTAATTCGAACAACATATACTCGAAAGAGCAACTGAGCAAGCCTCGCAAAGTTAGAAATTTTCTATGATCAAGCGACACTTTTGCCAAATCTAACTTCACGTTTGTAATATTTGCTGAATTGAACGTCAGAGTTAATAGATTTATCTGGTGGTCGTGCGGTCATATTTCAAATTGAATAAACGAACGGGAATACCATTCTAATCCCTCCGCCTAATGAGTTTTCTAATCCTAACCACCCCCCCCCCCCCCCCCCCACCTAGCTAGTTTACTAACCCTAACCCCCGTCCGTATTTTCTCCGTCCGTATTTTCTCCGTCCCTAACTCGGGATTTGAAAGCCAACGAATGTAGCTATGTTTATATTGATGTAAAAGCTAATATATTGTGAGCAATGATGGTATTAAATTTGGTATTCAACACTGGATGACATAACGTAAATGATGGAGCATTGTTGTTCAGAATGCATTTATACGTTAATAAAATAATCTTAAATAGTGATGATGATATTAATAATAATGATAATAGTCGAAGAATAGTGCGAATAGTACTCGATATCGTGAGATTTTCCCATCCATGGTCCCCAATTCTGAAAACAGATTTGGAATTACCGAGTGTAAATACATAACATACGTGCCTATTATGTTACGCAAACGTGTACCCCTTCGTACAAACCTGCTTATGTACTTAAAAATTAATCGGCCATGTTTGTGCCGTTTTTCTCCCCAACGAATATTGGCCGATTAAAACGGATCACGCAAAAGGCGTACTCGGAACTTACCGGTTGGTCTTAGCACTTCTCGGCGAACTCACAGCGTTCTAGTCTCTACTCTATATTATCTCTAATATTACAAGTCACATTATATTTCTATCAATCACCAGTACATAATTTATTTTTATTTTAATTTATTTATATTATATTTTTATATTTAATATTTTATATTATTATATTTTATTTATTATATTTATTATTATATTTATATTTAATATTATTATATTTAATATTTAATATTATATTTATATTTTTTATATTTATAATTTTTTTTAATTTTTTTAAATATATTTTTATTATTATCTTGAAAGAGTTTACCGACTTAATAAATTCAAAGTTCAAAGTTCCACAACTATATATAATCTATTGTCCTAATCTCCAACAGTTAATCTGATTTTACTACACACTATTTTTATCCTATTTTTAGTACTACAAATTAATATTTTATTACGACACGTATTACGACAACAACTTTTATAAAATACAGCTTTTATCACAAGTTTAATTCTTCAGTGCAGAACCATATAAGTAATTAACCTTTACATAGCAACTATTCTCTTTCGTTTCGCAATAAAACATGTGGTCATTGGCGTTCCCGTTGTGTTGCAATTTAAATACTTTCCTTTGAATTTTCTTTAGGTATTCTTGTTTGTTCTACTACTAGCACGTTTACTGTTGGTCTTTGTTTTTATCTTTTTTCACCAAAAATGTGCACACCATGAGAAAGCCTCCATTTTCAATTGCACACAAGAAATATCGTTTCCTCGCCCCAAGAGTTGGATCGTGGTATGGTTCGTGATCTCAATTGTCTCCTCAATTTTCGCAGTTGTCTTGTTCTTCTGGTTGACTCGAGAGAAGAAGAACTGCAAAACGTGGTTACCAAAAAACCTACATTGCAAAGGCTCGTTCTGGTCGTTTATTATCTTATGCCTGCTAAATGTTATTTTAGATTGTACCCTGTTTTTTAATTCGATGGATGTTTTGATGATTTTTTAATTCAAGCAGTAAAAACGTACAGGAAGCAGAGACTGCTTAGCGAATTTGTTTGCAATTCTTTGATTTCTAGTGATACATGCATGAAGATGGCGCTAAGATGGGCGTAGTTTAAGTTGGGGGCACAAGTTATCAGGGGCATAAATATATACTATTTGTCTATATATTCTTTGTTCAAAAAGGGCACTTATCATGTTTAACAAGACGCCCGCTAGGCGTTAACTCAGGCTATTTTAGCCTGTGCAGGTTAGGGCTATACTTTGGCATATTGAATACTATTATGCAACAAGCTAAATAGCTTGAAGAAACATTATTTCTTCCCGAAACCAACATTTTCAACCAGAACATATTTATTCAGAGTACATTATTATGGATTCTATCCTTCAAAATCCTAAAATTCAGTTGCGTGAAATAGCGACTGAAATAATCAATTCAACTGGTTCTGCATTTAGTGCAGAGACTTTATGTATAGCTATTCACAGACTTGGCCAATTACACACAAGAAGGCGACAACAATGATTAACATCTTACTTATGAGTCGTATACTGTATTTGCCATTTCTTTTCTCGTGTTAACACTAAATGTACTGATGTACTAAATGTACTGATGATGTAAACTATTTACGAATGAAAACATTCATGTATATGATGGATGCAAACTTCTTGGATAGGCGTTAACTCAGGCTATTTTAGCCTGTGCAGGGTGCAGAGAACTGCGTATCAGGCAATTTGGGTTTTTAATCCAAACCAACTGGTTTTCTTGGATAAAACAGGAATTAATTGTCAGTTGTATAGTTACATCAATTTTAATACCGACTTAAAATCAGATTTTCCACTGTGTGTAATATAACGGTCCTGATTATTCTTTTCGGCCTGGTATAGGACAAACGAATTGCTCGACAATAGCGGAGCGCGTTAATGCTATTTATAGAACCAAAACTCAGACAAACAAACCGAAATTGACTCTCAAGGGATTCCTAACGACTCTTTTTCTATTGTTTGGATGCAATAATTTATAGCAAACTCAAATATAAAACATACTGACGTTATTTCCTCGTGGAACACCAGTTGTTGTTAAAGATCACAGCTATGCAAGATTGGGGCACCACCATTATGTGATATCGGCAATATCGAGTGAAGCCGGGACGCTTGCGTTGGATATTCTGGACGCAGGACAACGATTTAACACTAATGCGTTCATTCAGAATATTTTAATCAGAATCTTTTGCCAGCAATGAATCATTTAATGGGAAAATCCTCGCTCTGTTCTTGTTATGAGTAATTACGTTAACTGAATATTACTTTAGCTGAATACAACTGCAGTGTGTATAAAAAAAACTGAACCCTTAGAAAACGGTCTGATACTCCTGGGAAATTAAAAACACGGTTTTTTAAAGCCCAGGTGTATTAAGACCGTGTTTTTAATTTCCCAGGAGTATAAGACCGTTTTCTAAGGGTTCAGATTTTTTTATACACACTGTATATATATATATGCTAAATCGGTTTGACGAACTTCGTAAAACATCGCAAAGGACATTTGTAGTGCAAGGGAAAACAGTTCCGAAACGAACGTTGAAACTTTTAAAGCGTTCAACTAGAAACTTCATTCAGACAATTTGAAAGGCTTCAAAAGTTCTGTCTTATATATGATAATTTTATAGCAGTGATATTGTGAGACCATAATAAGTGAAGTCGCCGTAGCACCAAGACATGTATTGCAAGTGGTCGCGGCATTCGGCGAATAATTATACTAGCATTCGCTTTAAAAATTGACGAATTTAACATGCAAATTTAACGTAAGAATTCTGCGCGCGCTCTCCGACTTTCATACTTTCCTGGACAATATGTTTATATGTAAAGATAAGATATACAATAACCTGTTTACTATACGCGCATTTTCATTGGTTGTTGGCCATGATCTATTAGAGGACAGATGCACGGATGGCGTCAGCTCACGTCAGCTCACGCCATACACGTCAGCCGACTGCTTTTATCTTTTTTCATGCCCCAGAAATCGCCAACGAGCTAATAATCCTCTTGAATGGTTTGTTTTCAATTTTATTGTATAAAACAAATAGATTCCATTTTGCCGTTGTCTGTTCAGTTATATAGATGCACAGAGGACGTCAGAACGTGGTAAAGAACATCAGTGACCCACTCGACTCCGTCTCGTGGGCCACTTTTTGACGTCATCTGTGCATCTATAACTGAACAGACAACGGCAAAATGGAATCTATTTGTTAATTATATATATATATATATATATATATATATATATATATATATATGAAGATCCTGAAGATTCTTTTTACAGATGAAACAAGTTGTAGCAGACCAGTTTTGAGGTAAGCGAAAATATATATATATATATATATATATATATATATATATAAATATATATATATATATATATATATATATATATATATATATATATATATATATATATATATATGAAGATATCAAAGTAAACATTGCTATCGTATACAGTAGTTTCAAACAAATCGACAGTCTTGACAATTATAAGCCTCCTCATTATAAGTACGGTCTCGCAAACTCGGTTGGCTGAATTTGGGCACATTTAGTCTTAATAATGGAATATGACTTGCAGCTTGGTTATTTCAATTTAGTAAATTGTTTGCTGCTCAAGAATGTTTCTGAACCATGCACAGACGGGAAGCTGCAAGTTACATTTAATATATATTCATAAAATGCAGTGTTCTAAAGATACAGTATCATCGGCGGGAGATGACAAGTTCGTAAATGGCGTCAAAAGGTAAACCCGTTTTCCCTTTTTTGATGCTGTTATTAATCAGTTTACAAAGATATTTTGCAAATATGTTCGAGTAATCAGGCTTTCATTTGATGTATAGCATAAGTTGCTAGAGTTAGTAGTTCAAAAGATATCGTCGTCGGAATATCTAATATATTTATCAGCCGTTTGTCAATCCAATCCGAGCTTTTTAAAGCTGTTCCTGTTGGCAATCAGTCCCAGGGCTTCATTATACCATTGGAAAACACAAGTGAAATTAAACCTTAATTTTACGAGGAACCATGTGATTACCTGTTAACTTAATCATATGGAGGGCAAAATGTATTCATAAATAAGTTAGCTACGCACATCAACAAAATGAGAAAGTCAGCCAAATGTCAAAACCAAGCGTGAAAAACAACTATACAATCCACTGAAAGTAAACGGTACATTACAACCAACTTTGTTGAGTTAAACATTGACTAAGAGAACAGGGGAGCTTGGATTTACCAGTAAAACACCAATCAGGTAGAAGTAATTTTGCCCTTAATTTCAGAAAAATGCTCTCCTCATTAGCCAATTTATATATTCGAGTAATTTTGCCCTCTATAATTATTATGATTAGCCTATATTTACTGTACAGTGGGCCTGGACTACAATTTTGTAGTATAAACAAGCAATTACTGTATACTGGTCAGTGGTAATATGCGCACTGCTGTAGTGAGTAAGGGAGAGCTCAGAGTAGACAGACAATACATGGATGAGCGTCAAGCTCATATATCCTCAGAAAAATGATTCTGAGTTACAATGATTTATATACTGATTACATTATGTCCTATGCGGGTTGAATTACTAGAGCAGTTAACACATTCAAACATTACTGATGTATAGTAACTGCCGCATAGGCACTTATATCATTTGAATCATCAGTAGATCATTGTTACCTCTCTCCATCTGAGTCTCGATGGCTCAAATGGTCAGAGTCACCAGTGATCAGAAGGGAATAATTTTTCTGAGGATATGAGCTTGACGATCGTCTATGTATTGTATACTGGTCTGTATTCCACAAACAATATGTGTTTACTCCATCCATTATGAAACATGTTAGGCCTACAGTAGCTGGCCTAGTGGGCCATAACTTATTGTGTCTGATAATAGGCTTGGACAATACTGGTCCCAGACTTGCAATGTAAAATACATGTACAGCTTATACCGGTATAGGATTATGTTGACACATGGATATGTTGACACTCACTATGTCAGATCATTGTCAACAAGCAGGCTATAAGCAATGGGTCGTCCTGATTTATGCCATGCTTTGTTGGACGTACATATGGCTTTTGTACTAACCATCAAAATATGATATCTGCAGACTGCATTAGGCATTATTATTATTAATAATAATAATAATACAATAATATTTTACAGGATATCCCCTTCAATGCTAATACTGGTATTAATGGCAGTCTTATTTCCTAACAAATTAAAGTTATTGCAAATATAAACACATAATTCATATATGTACAGTACAATGTTACAAAAGCTAATTTAATTTAACTCAAAAGTTGTATATGCTGAAGATGTCAATTAAGGTAATTGATAAGGTGCGAAAACATGTGTCTTTAGATATGATGATAGATATTAGTTCTATATAGTTACAATATGTACCAATTCTAGGGTTTCTATTAACCAATCAGTTTCAAGTCCCGAGTTAGGAAAGATCAGTTTCCCTGTTCTGCATTGATACCTCTCGACAGAAATCAATATTAAGTCATCCACATCCCCTGCCAGCTCCACATCGCAGTCGTCCAATGTGGGTAGAATTATCAAATTACTGCATACAGGTATAATCTATCCACACCAACAATCAGGGTAGAATCCCTAATATGTGTCCAATTAGTAAACCCTATTTGAATGGGCCCTATACATTTGCACTATATATAAACCCCAATGATAAAGATGCACTTTCTTCCTTCAACAGTCAATAGTGTCTGTTTATACTAACTATTACCATTAATGTATTTAGTTATTTATTTTGATGTCCTATGAAATAATTAAATTCGGACAACACAAAGCTCTCGGAGATATTGTCCACTGAAAGTCTTGTTTGGCAAATGAATGTGCAATTGTAATAAAATCAAAAGTTTGTAGCTATACACCATGTTTATTTTAAAGATACAATTTGCTGAGCTTTCGTCCCGTATGCAGGACTTCGTCAGAGCGTGACTACACGTGAACTGGTAAAAACAACAATTACAAAATTATTTGTACACGTCAACAAATTATAACGAAATCGCGCGTGCAAGCATATGCTTGCGTCACCACATAGAATGTGCAATCATTTAATTCAAGTACAACTGAAAGTGAGAACTAAAAGAAGTACTGTAAGCAAAAAAACTTTCAAACAGTATAGCGAGGGGTTGTTGCGTATACGTATTTCTAGTTGATAAAATATATACATATCGAGACTGCTGATCTCATAGTACGTATGTCGCACATACGCCTCTCAATGGTTAGAGCATCAGTAACCGGAGATCAGGAGGTTGCGGGTTCGATTCCCGTCTGGGTCTCAGAAACATTTTTCTAAGTTTGCATTAAAGCTTGAGTAGCAAACAATTTACTATATACTATATCTACATGTTGTCGAGTGCATGTGCAATTCAAGTAATAGCACTAAATGTCATCCACATATATAGGTTAACTCATGGTTAACTCATCATCTATCTTAGCTGGTCTTATAGCAACTGCATGGTCATGCATGCTATGCTAACTTATAAACATCTGCATATTTTGAAAACAATATATTTCTAAAGATCTGAATATGTAAATCATTTCAAAATTTACATAGCATGACCAGTTGCTATGGCCAACTTCGCTATTTATCTCACAAAAGCTACATAGCTCACGAAAAGTGGCTAGTCGCATGTTATGTTTCGAACGGAAGTCATGATTTGAACCATGATTTGATATTCGAGTCTTACGTTATCACTTTCTATCCTATAGTGTCTCCCTGACTAGCCATAGAAATCCTAAATAAATTATTCAAAATATTCTAGTAAACCACGCCATTGCACATTTCATCAGTGATTCAATATGATTCAAGAGGATTGAAGATAATTCAACATGATTCAAGAGAATTGAAGATGATTCAATATGATTCAAGAGGATTGAAGATGATTCAATATGATTCAAGAGGATTCAAGAGGATTGAAGATGATTCAATATGATTCAAGAAGATTCAAGATGATTGAAGAGAATTCAAAAAGATTCAAAATTATTCAAGAGGACACATTATCAGACAACCCGACAAATATTTTGTCATGTAAACGTGTTGTGCTGCGTTGGGATGAGTGTAGAAATACAAATCGAATATTCCAAAAGGTTGTGTATAGTGAGGAAATAGTGTGCAGGAGGTCTAACGTTTCGCGAAAAGGCCCTTCGACAAAGAGTGAAACGAAGAGCCTTCGTTTAGACCTCCTATCTACATATTTCGGCAGTCGCCTTAGTTATTCGATATTGAATATTTTGTTATACTCTTTTCAGTTATTTGGTCGGTTCAGCCAACTTCCCAAACCCTCCACCTCCATGCCTTTCGGACAGTGAGTAAAGGGACTGCATATTCGTGTGATTTCTACACACGTCTCTCGTCATACCAAAATCGTCGAACAATTCGACTGATTTTGGACAGCAGTATCTCTCCAGATCTAGAGAGCGTATGCCAAGGTCGTTTAATTATTTTCTGTCCGGTCGAGTCAAAATCGGTCGTACAATCTGATGAAGTCGTGAATCGAAAAAACACGGCACACACAGTAACACAAGATTAAAAATTGATAAACGACAAGTGCCAGGCACGAGATCCACTCACACGCCAAGTTTGATTTGATTTCAGAAACAACTCTGCGATTGGTGACATTTTGAATTTTGAAGGATGCTACGCGGGCGTGCAAAATTAGTTTCTCTAGAAAAATTAAAGTTTTTCAACCTAATTTAGGATAATTAAAGCAAATCTATATTAACATAATGTTTATTGTTCGGGAATTTTAAAGGCATTGGTAAAAGCCCGTTTATTGGGCTTTCAGAAAACGTTATTTCCAGAGATATCAAGAGAACAAAGAGGTGGTTCAATTTTGGATGTTTTTCAGCCGGACAAGAAAGAGTTAAGATATCACGTTCCAAATGTCCCCCAAACACTCAAGCTTAAAATATTTTGTGAGGGACTCCTTAAGGTAAGTGGTGAATATTACTTTGCACTCACTTGCAGCTTTAATGTCATCCCATCGTACATCAATATCGAAAAAACGAAATTGCTTCGCCTTTCCGACTTTCATAACCCACTGTTTTTCAGCCACTTTTTTGTGAGCAACGTTTTTGCGAGTCAATTTTTTCGAAGAAATTTACAGAGTTGAAACATTTATAAATTTCAAAGAAATTGATATACTTGGAGATCGTCCAGGAAGGCCTAATTGATGTTGCATTTTTCGCATCTGGTCTTAAAATGTATATATTCTAATGCCATGATCGCCTCCGATTCTTTTGTTCTCACTGGGAATTTAATCGCTAATTTCCCTCTAAGGCCCAGGTCAAACGTCGAACATTTCATGAGTCGAACTCAATGCAAATGAACTTAAACAAAAGAGTTTCCTAATTTACATTGAGTTCGACTCATGAAAAGTTCGACGTTTGACCCGGGCCTAACACTGAAAATTTCTAATTTTCCCTCATTAGTATGCGTAATCGAACATGCATTGGTTGACAATGAATTTTAAACAATACAAATTATATTTCATCGGTAAACATGTTATTACAAACTAATACCATGACATGTCGGGAAATTAGTGATTAAATGTCCCTCAAGCCTCGGGAGGAGTTGTGAATTCTTCCACAAATCCTCCCTCGGCTTTTGGGGACATTTAATCACTAATTTCCCTCATTTCATGGTATTAACACTCTTTAATTTTCCTTCACCATAAATCCCTATAACATGCAATCTAATCGAGTGAAATGCCAAATATTATTGTAATACACCCAATTCTTCTCCTGGCATTACCACCATTATATATACAGAACTCGTGACTAGGCTCTCGGCAACAGCTTCCGTAGCTTAGTGTCGTGGGTTCAATTCCAGCCGGAAGGCCTTGAAGTTGCATTTTTCGCAACTGGTCCCGGTTTTGTCTTAAAATGTATATATTCCAACACTCGAAATTTTCCTTTGCCATAAATCCTGAGAACATGTAGTTTCATCGAGTGAAATGCCAAATATTACTTGTAATAATGATACCCAGAATCTTATCCCGGCATTACCACCACTATATACAGAACTCATGACTATATAGGATCTCGGTAACGGCCTTCGTGGCTCAGTGGTCAGAGCACTGCACTAGCATCATAGGGTCGCGAGTTCATAATTTCCAGCCAGGCCTTGAAGTTGCATTTTTCGCAACTGGTCCCGGTTTGGTCTTAAAATGTATATATTTCAATTTTCAACACTCGAAATTTTCCTTCACCATAAATCCATTTAACTCATGTAATATGTTCGATAATTCAAATTACGATAGTCTTTGAAAAGCTCACTCGTGCGGTTTTTCCCAAATTGGACTTGAAACCATGCCATTACTGCCTATACTAATATCAGTAGATTTAGAGAGGATATGCTTAATCATGAAAATTGGTAGCCGCTATATAACAAACAATGCGTCAATAAAATGTGGTCATCTTGGAGAACTCTCTTTCTGGATATTTGGAATAAACATGCTTGAAAAGGCACGATTGGGGAACATATAAAGCGCCGATAAAAAACATTGCTCTGCGTGAAGAGAGAGAGCTGCTTTCGGGGACATTTAATCACTAATATTCCTCGATATTGCTACCCAATTCAGATGTTGTGACGTAAACAGACGTTACTCTGGCCAGTATATTGTTCAATTTTCATTCTAATCATAATACTATAGAAATACGTATCCACAAATAACCCCTCGCTCACTTGTTCTATTCCCCCTAAAGGAGTTTCATCCTGCAGGATTTTCCCCATCGATGGTCCCCAGACCTCGCACGTCGCGTATTTGTCGATCACAAATTGCAAAAGGCTGTTTCGCCATAGATTTTTAACGACATCTCGACCAATATTTAACCATTTCAATTGAAAACAGATTTGGAATTACCGAGTCTAAATACATATGTCTATTATATTACGAGAACGTGTATGCCTTTCGTAAAAACCTGTTTATGTAATTAAGAAATTAATCGGCAATCAGGCAGCCGCTTCGTTACAAACTTCGCAAACTTCGCTACAAACCTTATCTCTTTTTAGAAATAGTATAGCTAAAATAGATTTTACTAACAAAACAAATATTGGCTGTAGATGCATGCGTTGTATCTGTGCTTCTTAATGTATTCTTAATTTTTATTGTCTAAGTTACTTATAACTGTTAATTGTACCTTTTATACTTTTATTGTAAATATGTAATTCTTAATCACTTGTCGAGCATTTTTAACATGAGCATTTTTAACATGGCTCGGGAGATTGGGTAACCACTCCCTATGCCACCGACATTAAATAAAATATTCGTATTCGTATATTATTTTGAAAGTTATCTCGGTCAATAAATAACCGTTTTCAATTCTGTAAACAGATTTGGAATTACCAAGTCCAAGTACATAACATAAGTGCCTATTATGTTACGCAAATGTGCATACCCTTCGTAAAAACCTGTTTATGTACTTCGTCGGATCATAAATCGCCATTGACCGATTTATATATATATATATATTCCAACGACCAACACTCGAAATTTTCCTTCACCATAAATCCTGAGAACATGAAGTTTAATCGAGTGAAATGCTAAAATACCCAATCTGGCTATTATACTCGAATCATCCTTAGCGTTACATCAAGAAGAAAATTTTCATCAACTAATATGTATAGTATTTACACCAGTAACACTCACCTGTAAAGACCACCTCTATCTATCAGAAAACTTGCCATTGCAAAGAATATAGGGGACCAGGTATGAGAGTCGATGTGAAGAATAGATCGCAGCTCTTCTTCAGATAATCCTTCATGTGAAATTTTAATCAAGCACAATATCTATAAATAAAGACAGTCAGAAGAAAACTAAAGACTGAAGATTTATTTTGTTTTAGTCTTTCGTCAATATCTTCGCTCCCTCGTTTTCCAGACACAGTAAACTGTTAGGTTTAGTTACTAGTTTTTCATTATTTTAGTGTTAGATTAAAGGGATACTCCAGCCAAAATACAAATGTAGTTCATATGAAAGATCTTACTGACTTTAGTTTATTACCAAAGTTTCAGCATTCCTATCAATTTAGAGAAGAATATGGCTAGTTGAAGTTGGACATTTTCTCCAGCCAAAATACAAATGTAGTTCATATGAAAGATCTTACTGACTTTAGTTTATTACCAAAGTTTCAGCATTCCTATCAATTTAGAGAAGAATATGGCTAGTTGAAGTTGGACAGTTTGTCCAATTTCGACGCCATATTTTTTCTCAAATATGACGTCACTGAGTGATTCTATCTCGTATTATGCCTAAGAAGCTCCTCTACTTTCCTGCATGAGGAACTAAATAGTTTATTTCGACTAATTTTCGTCCAAAGAGCACTCACAACAGCTATCACCATGTGATCACCATCAAAACAACTCTACTGCCGATAAAGAACCACTCAATGACATCATATTTTCAAAACCAACATGGCGTCAAAATTCTCATTATTTCAACTTAAACAATAGCCATATCTTCTTAACTAAATTGATAGGAATGCTGAAACTTTAGAAATAAACTAAAGTCAGTAAGATCTTTCATACGAACTACATTTGTATTTTGACTGGACTATCCCTTTAAGGTTACAGTTATAGGGCTAGTTTCAGTTAGAGTTAGAACTTTGATTACGGTTTCAGTTAGGGTTAGAGTTTTAATTAAGGTTTCAGTAGGGTTAGAGTTTTGATTAAGGTTTCAGTTTTAATTAAGGTTTCAGTTAGGGTTAGAGTTTTAATTAAGGGTTCAGTTAGGGTTAGAGTTTGGATTAAGGTTTCAGTTAGGGTTAGAGTTTTGATTAAGGTTTCAGTTAGGGTTAGAGTTTTGATTAAGGTTTCAGTTAGAGTTAGAGTTTTAATTAAGGTTTCAGTTAAAGTTATACTTAAATAGATAGGTAGATAGACAGACAGACAGACAGACAGACGGACGGACAGACAGACATACAGACAGACAGACAGATATTTTGATTAATGTTTCAGTTAGTGCTAGGGTTTTATTAAGGTTACAGTTACAGGACTAAAGAGATGGGATCAACTGGTTTTATGCTAAAAAATGTTGACACCCCGAGTGTAACCAAACGTCGAATTAATAAGAAATTTATATGTATTTCATCAACACCAGCCCTCACAATAATGTTTATGAAACGGTTAAACACGATCAAAGCACGAGGTTTTGGGTATAATTATCTGTGAACGTTATTGGATATAATACTCAGTCTATATTAATACTGAGGGTTGTGGGCAGTCTCAACTGAAAGGCCGGGCCTCCATATATATTCTATTATTCCACTTACGTCTCGTACAACATTTTCCGACAAAGGTTGTACGTCATGATCATCAGTTCTATTTGAATTGTAATCCATTTCCATTCTCTCGATAAACTTTAGGAAAAGGATTTTAGTGCTGAAGAAAATACAAAAGATATATAATTAATTGGAAATTTACCCTATGTTTCCAAAATTACAGTACCCAGCTCATGTTTGGCCTTGTTGTACATTTATGATCTTCATTGGCACTTTCAAAATACTGCTGAATATTATCATCAGATAAAATTTCATCTTTATTGGTTAAAGTGCTTAAGGAAGCCCAGTTTTTTTCCCCTGATGACTTATGTTCATGGAATTCTCCATTAAGATTAATCACATTCTCGCAACATTTTGTGTATATAAACAACAAGTCCAAAATATTATAACAGTTTTTTAAATATTTTTCATCTTTTCTCTGCCATTTTTCGCATTTCCATTGGTGAAATTTCTTGAAACTTCAGTCTTGTGGGAATTGCTTCCAGAAACATTTTAGTGAAAATATAAATGTAGGGGGCTGTTCAAATGGGTTTGTCAACATCGCCAAATTTAATGTTTTTTAACATTAAGCAAGATTTCTCTGATAGAAATTTTGGAAAAAAGTATAAGCTTCATCTTGAAGTGTGGAAATTTCCAAGAATTCACATTGCAAGACGTTGTTGATTAAGTCAGTCATTTTCAAAATCTATCAACAGAGTCAGAGTACAATTCGACCAAAGGTAAAGCTGTCGAAAAGAAGCAACTCGGCTTTTACATGCCTCGAGGTTCGCAAAGCCTGACGGAAAATATTATTGCGCAATTTTTCAAATTTATGGAACCCTAAAAATAAAAATAATAAAGCAGAATTTAAGACTCGTGCTACCAAAGTAGACCGAGTAATTAGCCCACCAATCTAAAACATCTTCCGCCGACAATTGTTCGCACCGCCAAAAGTCGTTCTGTTTACAACGCCACACTGAGAATATTTTGACGTCTTTAGGACGGTAACTCGCGGAGAGATGAGAACTGCGAAAACTGAGCTGGTAAGTTACTTTACAGCTTTTGATTTAGTCCGTTAGTTCCCAAGATATTTGCTTCGAAAAAGCCCAATTTTGGACTCCCTGCCAGAAATTGGCGAGAATGTTTTCAATGCTTTAGGCCCTGGGAACTAGGAACCGACGCCGCTCGCTCACTGATCTCGGATTACAAAAAAACTGCGTCCTATCAGTTCAAGCTTGCCCAAAACGTCGAAATTCCACTTCACCATTTCGCTCGCCGCTAGAGAAACTTTTCGGCGATGACGTAATTTTTTCCCGTTTTCATTGGTGAACAACTGAAAAAATGATGTCATTGTGGAAATATTTCGCTACCGGCGAGAGAAATGGTGAAGTGGAAAATGCGCTTTAAGGTCCCTTTTAAGCCATTCGTAATGTTGACTGCGCATCAAAATGACGTGTTCTGCGTCGGAATAAAACTTATTTCAATTCATAACATCAGGCTAAAACCACAATAGACATTTACATTTCTATTTACACTTGCAAATTCGTTGTACTGAATTCCCCAGCCTGATGTTATGAATTGAAATAAGTTTTATCCCGACGCAGAAGGCGTCATTTTGATGCGCAGTCGACATTGCGAACTGGCTTATTGGAGTTATGTGATATGCAAACATAACCTACGACGTCAGGATGTTTCTAGATTGAGAAAATTAAGTATATCTTTAAGATTATTCAACGAACTCACTTGAAACTTTGCACATTACACCTAACACCTAACATTATTACATCGAAATAGCGATGACAAATTAATTTACTATTTCTAATTTCTTGATTTTCTAAAAATGTAGAAACATTTTGACGTCATAAATTATTCATTTCCATATCACACAAGTCTAAGGGGCTATTTATCTGAGCTGGGCTAGCCTGCTTTAAGATCTACGACGCAGCAACCTCGATAACGCGGCCTTAAAAACGTTAATAGTTACAAGTTGTATGAATTTAAACATTTAAAAGAAGCCATGGTAAATCGATTGACGTATTTGATGTTTGAAGTATAGTTAAAATTTTATCGGGTATAGTAAGTATAGTAAGTTAAAACATGAGCGGCCGATGTTTATGGGCAGTAAGTTACAACTGCCGATAAACATCGACCACGAATGTTTTAACGAACTTGTAAAATGAATAGAATATATATTATACATACTTTGTTTGTAAGTTGTAGAAACGGTACAAGCAAATTATTTTAACTTCGAAAAAAGTTAACTTTGATAAAATGTTTTATTACTCGGGTAGCCGAGTATTAATTTCGGTGGCATTCCTGTATTTTTTTAATTTGTCGGGTCCGTAAATTGCAATAGACTCATGCTGTCTCCTTTTGATTGGCTGTTTGTTGTCCGAACTTATTTAACAGCCAATAAAAAGGCGATACGGATGAGTGCTATAGTTGCCATGCGGAAAGGTCTATTAAACAAGCCATCTTCTTTGGTCGACATTGTTCGAGTGTTCGCTCAAACCACAGTGTGATAAGATTCATAAGGAATGTGGCTGGCAAGTATCTTGATCATAAACACGCTCACAATGCTTCACTAAAAGATGACGAGCGATTTCGGAACCTGATGTGTACTCGATCAAATCTCGATAACCGTACGCTGATGTGTACTCGATCAAGTCTAAAGATTCTCTCCAGGATAACTGGATGAAAGAAATACAGATGAGAGATTAAAGAAAGAACTCGCAAAACCATGGACGAAACGTAAACATGACAACATATAGAGTTCGGACTTTCGTTTTATTGGCAATGAATCGCAGTTGGAAAAGTTTACCGAGACCTGTAAACCCGCAAACCATTGCAAAGATTCTCTCCAAGATGAGAGAAACACAGATGAGAGATCAATCATGAAGACGGAATGGACAGCCGAAGGACAGGAAAATATTATACTGTGTTGACATTTATCCCGTGATATGAAATGTTGATTTAAATCAATTCTATATCGAAATGATCACTTGAATCTGGCGAATCGAACGCTGTAGGTTTCGTCTACTTAAAATGTGAAGATCAGATGTTATATGAGAAAATGCGTAAGCGATTAAAGCGAGACTCGTCTTTAAAATCAAAGGACAGCCATTCAAGATCTATTCGTTGTTTACCCGATGATTTAATGCTTTTATGTCCATTAAACCGATGTAATTTCGTAACAGATATGTTTCGTATACCTAGCCGTTGATTTTTATATAAATTTTGACATATATTAGAAAAAATAGCATTGCCGTGTTTAGTGTTCACATTAAATTTCGTCTGCGTGTCAGGCGTTCTCCATTGGGGGGGGGGGGGGGGGGGGGGGTTAGCCTGCGTGTGAACGCCTGATTTTTCTTCGTCTTCATTTCTAGCCCAACTCGAGTTAACGCCTAGCGGGCGTCTTGTTAATCAATGTTTTATCCTGTGTTGTAAAATCATTGATAATTCACGAAGAAAATTCAAAAGAAATTCATATTTAATCAATATTTGTAAATACGGATAAAACATTGATTAATAAAACAGCAATGTTTTATTGAAGTTAACTTGCCCAAATTGAGCTTTTTTGGAGTTAAAATAATTTGTTTGTACCGTTTCTATGCAACTTCCAAACAAAGTATGCATCATATACATTCTATTCATTTTGCAACTTCGCGTCCGATGTTTATGCGCAGTTACAACGGCTCGCCATTGTAAAATTCATTAATAATTCATGAAGAAAATTCAAAAGAAATTAATATTTAATCAGCATCTTTAAGTAGTAGTTAAAACATGAGTTTATGGGCGAGCCGCAGGCAAGTATGCAATGGCGAGCCGCGGGCAAGTATGCAATGGCGAGCCGTAGTCAAGCCGTTGTAACTGCCCATAAACATCGACCGCGAATATTTTAACGAACTTGTAAAATGAATAGAATATATTATGCATACTTTATTTGGAAGTTGTAAAAACGGTACAAACAAATTATTTTAACTCCGAAAAAGTTCAATTTGAGCAAGTTAACTTTGATAAAACATTGATGTTTTATTAATCAATGTTTTATCCTGGGTTAAAGATGCTGATTAAATATTAATTTCTTTTGAATTTTCTTCATGAATTATTAATGATTTTACAACTCAGGATAAAATATTGATTAATAAAACATTAATATTTTATCAAAGTTAACTTGCCCAAATTGAGCTTTTTTGGAGTTAAAATAATTTGTTTGTACCGTTTCTACAACTTCCAAACAAAGTATGCATCATATATTCTATTCATTTTACAAGTTCGTTAAAATATTCGCGGCCGATGTTTTAACTACTAAAGATGCTAATTAAATATTAATTTCTTTTGAATTTTCTTTGTGAGTTATTAATTTTACAAGCTTGTTTTATGACCTCCAAAACGCTCCAGTTCTGCTAAAACGATTGTAGTGTTTGAGTCATCACTAAGGAACATCATTAAGTCATCATTAAGGAACAGCTCTCATCTCTCAGCGAGTTCACGTCGTCCTAAAGACGTGAAAATGTTCAGTGCTGCGTTGTAAATTGCTCATTCTTTTTGTTTCGCATGAAGAATTATTTGTTTTGAAGGCCGCGTCGTATATCTTAAAGTCCTTAAAGTGGCACTACGATGAAAATTCACCCTCATTTTCTAGATTTTCTTTAGCATAGAATTGTATTTCAGGGTCTAAAGTAACCATCGATGTAAAAAAACCCTAAAAAATGGTATTTTAAAGTAAGTATTTTGAGCTCTGAGATCACTACTATTTAGGTCATGACCATTTCTGAGAACGTGTTCCAAGTGAGCCCGCAATTTCAAAAGGTAATATTGCTTGTGACGTCAGATTCTCAATACTACGCCTGAATTTCGGTCGAAGGTTATTTGTTTTCTTGTTATCTTCGAGACGTAGATGAAATGTCCAGCCTTTCAGACGAAGAATTTGAAAAACGACCTTGATCACTATGGATTTACTTGAAGAATTAGCCATGTGGAGTCTTCGCATTGAGAATCTGACGTCACTTCGTTACGCTGGTCAGGAACATGAACGATTAATGTCGGAAATAACAACTCCAGATTCGTAGTTAGAAAAATAATACTGCCATCGTCGAATCGCAAAACGGTTTCGACCGAGTAATATTTAGCAGCTCTGCTTTGTAAATACGTAAAAATATCGATAGGTAAACATTGTACCACTTTAAAGTCCCTGAAGTCCTTATAAATACCCTAAATTGCTTAAAGTCCCTAAAGTTTCAAGAACGACGTGAGATATGAAAGAGCTCTAAATTACCATTCGTAATCATTTTCGGACAAACTTAATTTTCATTTCATAGGCACTTTAAGTTTGTCACCACAACTAAATCGTTATTTTATTATGAAAATAAACAATGTAGTATGTATAGGTAATCATGATAGCGAGTACAATTAAGGATTTACAATGCGAGTGATATTTGAAAATTGGGACAAAATTGCACGAGCCGTTAGGCGAATGCAATTCGGCACCATTTTCAAATATTACGAGTAGTTGTATCCTTATTTGTACGAGAAAAATCATATGATTACTTGTTTATTATATGTATGACAAAATTTGATCCGCCATTTTGTTGCATGTTTTGGGAAAATCATTAATTGTACTGCAATACAATTAACAAAATAATTGTACTCCTCTCCACCAATTAGAATGCAGTAATTTTATCATGCATATAATAAGTATGGTAATGATATGATAGCGAGTACCTTTTACACTACGAGTGATACAGTAAAAACCCGCGTATAAGAACCTAGATTTTTCCAAGTTAGCCTAAAAAGGTTCTTATATAAATGGTGTTTACTGCAAAATTAGGCTATTTAGGTTCTTAAACAGGTTCTTATTTTCTTAAGAAAAAAGCGACTTGGTTTTGGTAAGTGTGGTCTATTATTTATATAAATTATGCATAAATTTCCTCCAAATGACTGCAATCTAAGCAAATACAAACCATATATGCACTTTTAAAGCTACACTGTATGTAATTTACAGCTTATAACTGTGTAAATTCAATGGAACAAAATAACGTATACAACTGTAGACTTATATACACTATTTGTCTGGTTCTGGCTCATTTAAATTACTTTGTAGAGTTGATTTTCTTTGATTTATAAATTTTTAGTTTTGACTCTATTTGATAAAATAAGAACTTGCTTTCACATTTTAGCCTAAAACAGGTTCTTATGTAAAGGGGGTCTAAATGGAAAATCTTAGCCTAACAGGTACTTAAAATCTAGGTTCTTATACGCGGGTTTTTACTGTATTTGAAAATTTGGAACCATTTTCAAATATCACGAGTAGTGTGAATCCTTATTTGTTTATGTATGACAAAATTTGATCCGCCATTTTGTTTGTTTTTGGAAAATCATTAATTGTACTGCAGTACAATTAATGAAATAATTGTACTCCTCTCAATAAAACAGAATCACAGTAATGTTGTCATGCATGTAATAAAATTATAATGAACACAATATTACATGTCTGCTTAGAGATACGAATTTTATCTTCTCGTCTTGGTATTTATTTTTATCTCGTTTGCTTTTTGGTATTTTATCTTCACTCTTTTGCTTCGTCCATTCTTGAGATGTAATATTTCATAGCCGACAATGCGGACTGGATTTCAAGTCCTTGCACAACCTCGTACCCAGGGCATTTTGCCTCCACGGTGGAAGGTCGGCGGAAATGGCCCTGGGATCGGCTGGTCAATTCCATATTCTTATTGGCCAGTTCCTAAAGCTCGATTAATTCAGCTGGAGTATTATTTATTAATCTAAATCCACATGTTAAGAAATTTCCTAGCCTTTAAATTTTACCGTAAATAAGAAATATAAGGGCTTTGGTTAATTGTCAAGAACCGCATTCGATATATACTTGTTCATGAATGATATTTATATGAGATAATCATGAATGTATTATGAATTAGTTGCTTTGTGGACGAATGCGTTACATGAGCAAGTCTACAGAGAGTTTCATATTTCTCATCATTATCACATCAACAGAGTAAACAAAGACAAATGACCTAAATTACCATAAATTAGCATATCAAAACACCCAGAAATTCTGGGTGTCATGTGACCAGCCGATCCCAGGGCCATTTTCGCCGATCTTCCACCGTTGAGGCAAAATGCCCTGGGTACGAGGTTGTGCAAGGACTTGAAATCCGGTCCAGTCCGAATTGGAGGCTTTGAAATGGCATCAAAAACGAAAACAAGTCGGTATTTACTGAGAAATTTGAGGTTGAAATCGTCAAAATCCTATGATAATTAAGATCACATATCCAGTTGCCGTCACGGAGTTGATTTTCTTTGTTTTTGGTTCATAAATTATCAAAGAGTATTTGATGAGATATTTCCTACACTCGCGAACATAATATTCTTATCCCGCGTAGTTATGTAATATCCTCTACAAATGGACAAAACTGTTTTATACCTCTTCGCGTCAAGTAAATGATCAATTTGTTTATCGACTTGAAAAAAGTCTCCAAAATTGCACATTTCTTCGAGGAAAATCTTAAGATACAATGGGTTCGTTGTTGGTTCGTGGGCAAGCATTTTCACCATTTGGTTGTCGGAGAACTCCTTGCCTCTCATTGCCAGCATATTCTGAAAATAAATAAAATGATCAATATCGCGTATCAAGACGCGATAAGGCCGAGTTTTTCACAAAAAACAATGATTTTGTCTCGTTTTTCGAAATAATTTTGGATTCATATGTAGATGTAGACAGACAGACAGACTGTATGTGTGTGTATGTATGTATGTGTGTGTGCCTGTCAGTCAGTCAGTCGGTCAGTGAGTCAGTGAGTGAATCAGTGAGTCAGTCAAAGTGTGTGTGTGTGTGTGTGTGTGTCTGTCTGTCTGTCTGTCTGTCTGTCTGTCTGTCTGTCTGTCTGTCTGTCTGCCAATACAATCTTGTATTGAGCATTCTATATTTACTGGGCAATTGGAAACACAATATATACTGGCCCACCAGGCCCTACAAGCCGGCCCACCACTAACACAAAATTGGTCCACCACTGCATGGGCCCCCTCCTTTACATATTGCTACATTCCACAACATTTCATTTATCAATTATTGAACGAGGTTGAGCATGAAAAGAAGAATTATCAAGGCCGAAGTTTGTGTTATCTACCGAAGCCGAAGGCTGAATCCATTGATCAAGGCACAGTTTTGGCACTGAGGTTGAGGAAAACACTCCTTGCCTCATTTTTAGCAGTTACACCACACAGTATGGCAAGTTGGCAACTGAGCGTGTTGTATCTCACTGCAACCGAGTAAAGACAGATGACAGAGTATCTTTGAAACAGGCAACTATCAGCAACATTTTACAAATTTCGTTGATCGTTTGATCCAAGGGCAAGGGAGGCAGTGGCTGAATTTTTAAAACAAAAAAACAGAAGAAACTCCCAGCCTGACATGGAACTTTTTAAAGTGGCACTACGATGAAAAGTCACCGCAGTCTTTTAGATTTTTTTTAGCACAGAATAGTATTTCAGGGTCGAAAGTGATCATCGATGTAAAAAAAACCTAAAAAATGGTATTTTGAAGTAAGTATTTTGATCTCTGAAATCACTATTATTTAGGCCACCATTACTAAAAACGTGTTTCAAGTGAGCCCGCAATTTCAAAAAGTAATATTTGTTTGTGACGTCAGATTCTCAATGCTACGCCTGAATTTCAGTCGAGGTTACTTGTTTTCTTGTTTTCTTCGTTAACCTTGATTTACTTGAAGAATTAGCCATGCGCGTTGAGAATCTGACGTCACTTCGTTACGCTGGTCAAGAACATGAACGATTAATGGCGGACATAACAACTCCACATTCGGAGTCAGAAAAATAATACTTGCCATCGTCGAATCGCAAAACGATTTTGAACGAGTAATATTTAGAAGGCTCTGCTTTATAAATACGTAAAAATATCGATAGGTAAAAATTTGATCGTAGTGGCACTTTAAAGATAGAGAGTATGTGGAAAAAATGTTTTAGGGATTCCACTGGATATTCGTAAATGTACCTAACATGAATAGGTTTTGTGATTGGCTACATGGAACAATAGTGGTTAGGGTTAGGACATTGATTTCTTTGTGGTTGATTCTATTGTTTTATTGTTTTAATCAACCAATCACAAAACTTGATAGTATAGGTAGGTGGCGACCCTAAATTATGTCATACAGTAATGGCAGACAGGAACACTGAAACAGCAATGTTATGATTCCATATTAGACTAGAGAGACTGAGAGAGTCGAGAGACTATCAAACTATGGAGTATTCCCGTACTATACATTTAGTACATTTCCAAAATCGCATTTCTGCCAATATTTAATATTATGTAATCTTACTCTCAATACTCTGGGCTCTAATATAGTTTTGGCCCAGCACTGTAAATTTCTTAAAATATGCCTTGCATCTAGTACAACCCTTTCATACAACGAATGAAACTTACTTTTGCCAACGTTTCTCTTTCAACATTGCCCAAACAACTTATATCAAGAGTCGAAAATGAATGCTCTTCAACCAGAACACTCACACAGGCTGCATCTTCAGTTCTAGTCGATACAATTAAACAAATACCAGGAGGTAAAATCTTTGGCAACCAAAACAGAATCTGTAAAAGAACAAAATACCAACTAGAAATACGTTACGCAATAACCCCTCGCCCGAATTTTCTATCCACCCCTCACCCCACCCCACTACAGTTTCTTTTCCTCATCCATGGTCCCCCGTTCCCAGATCTGGGCACGAGGAACCGCGTCTGTCGAAAACAAATCCCAAAAGGCCGGTTCGTCGTACGTAGATTTTGAACGTATCTCGGCCAATATTTCTCGATTTCAAGTTCTGAAAACAGTTTGGGAATCACCGAGCCTAAATACATAACATACGTGTCTATTATATTACGAGAACGTGCATACCCTTCGTAAAAACGGTTTATGTACTTAGAAATTAATAAATTATTCGGCAATCAGCCAGCCACGGCCCGCTTCGTCGTATATTATTTTGAACGTTAACGCCATTAATATTTAACCGTTTTCAATTATGAAAACAGATTTGGAATTAGCGAGTCTAAATACATAACATACGTACCTATTATATTACGCGAACGTGTATATCATTCGTAAAAACCCTGTTTATGTAGTTCGTCAGATCACCACTCGCCAATGGCCGCACTTCGCTCAAAATCCAAATATTGTCTGATTCAAACGGATTACCCAAAACGACTTTTTACTTTCCTAGGGAGTTGGTCCTACCATGCCTCCGCTCAAATATATATATATATATATATTTAAGAAATAGAAAACATTTTCCGTGTTTACATACTGTTATATAAACACGAGTGGAAGTTTGGGAGAACGAGAAATCATAGTGATTTCCATGCGATTTCGAGTTCTCCCAAACTTCCACGAGTGTTTATATAACGTATGGGAACACGGATAAAAATGTTTTCTATTTCTTTTATAAAATAACCCGTAGAAAGCAAATAAAATGTACAAATATCTTTTTTATCAACACGTAAATTCTCCTTACTGCGTATGATGGCGCCGTGATGTCTAATTGATGGCGTATGATGGCTAATTGATGGCGTATGGTGGCTAATTGATGGCGTATGATGGCTAATTGATGGCGTATGATGGCTAATTGATGGCGTATCGTGGCTAATTGATGGCGTATGATGGCTAATTGATGGCGTATGATGTCTAATTGATGGCGTATGATGGCTAATTGATGGCGTATGATGTCTAATTGATGGCGTATGATGGCTAATTGATGGCGTATGATGGCTAATTGATGGCGTATGATGGCTAATTGATGGCGTATGATGGCTAATTGATGGCGTATCACGATGGCGTAATCCATCCATGTTATATAGCCTGATATAAACACGGTAACTGACCAATCACAGCGTGCGTAAGACACGACTTATTTTATAAATATATATATATATATATACGGAAGTATACAAATGTGCCCTACCGGCTATCACCATATGGCTTCATGGCAACTGTGGACTTGGGACCCACTATGTACGGCTACACATTGTAGGATTGCATTGTGGAGTTACCAAAGCGCTCAAACTGCGAGCAGTGGGCGATGCGTAATGCGAACAGTAAACGTCTCACTGAGACTCTCCACCCAATCCATGAGAGCGCTCAAACCACACGAGCGGTGAGCGTAATATACGGAAGTATACAAATGTGCCCTACCGGCTATCACCATATGGCTTCATGGCAACTGTGGACTTGGGACCCACTATGTACGGCTACACATTGTAGGATTGCATTGTGGAGTTACCAAAGCGCTCAAACTGCGAGCAGTGGGCGATGCGTAATGCGAACAGTAAACGTCTCACTGAGACTCTCCACCCAATCCATGAGAGCGCTCAAACCACACGAGCGGTGAGCGTAATATATATATATATATATATATATATATAGGTAATATTTGGCATTTCACTCGATCAAACTACATGTTGAAAGGATTTATGGTGAAGGAAAATTTCGAGTGTTGGAATACATACATTTTAAGACCAAACCGGGACCAGTTGCAAAAAATGCAACTTAGCGGCCTTCCGGTAGGAATTGAACCCGCGACCCTGCGATTGCTAGTGCAGTGCTCTGACCACTGAGCTACGGAAGCCGTTGCCGAGAGCCTAGTCACGAGTTCTGTATATATGGTGGTGATGCCGGGATATGATTCTGGGTATATTATAGGTAATATTTGGCATTTCACTCGATCAAACTACATGTTGAAAGGATTTATGGTGAAGGAAAATTTCGAGTGTTGGAATACATACATTTTAAGACCAAACCGGGACCAGTTGCGAAAAATGCAACTTAGCGGCCTTCCGGAATCATATACCCAGAATCATATCCCGGCATTACCACCATATATACAGAACTCGTGACTAGGCTCTCGGCAACGGCTTCCGTAGCTCAGTGGTCAGAGCACTGCACTAGCAATCGCAGGGTCGCGGATTCAATTCCTACCGGAAGGCCGCTAAGTTGCATTTTTCGCAACTGGTCCCGGTTTGGTCTTAAAATGTATGTATTCCAACACTCGAAATTTTCCTTCACCATAAATCCTTTCATTATATATATATATATATATATATATATATATATATATATATATATATATATATATATATATATATATATATATATATAATATATATATATATATATATATATATATATATATATATATATATATATATATATATATATATATATATATATATATATATATATATATATATATATATATATATATATATAATTTAAAATAGTTGAGATTAGTTTGTCACTGACTAGTTAAAAAAAACGTACATACAACGTTTTTATAAAACTTTATTAAGACGTTTCGACCGAACAACTACGGTCTTCGTCGGTTAAAAATATATTGAAAGTCAAAACAGACTTAAATAGATCCAAGTTATGCTAATAGAATACAGTGTTAAAAAAGGGACTTATAAACATCGGGAATTTCTATATGGTCATTATGAGCATTAGCATCCTTAACAGAATACCACGCTTCAAGAAACAAGCGTTGATGGTAATTGTCCGACTTATTCATGATGGCAATGTTATTGAAATCTGGACAATGATCCTTTTTTTCTACATGTTGAGCTATTTTTGAATATTTGTCAAGGTTCTTGACAGTTCTTTTGTGTTCGTTTATCCTAGTCTTCAAAGCTCTGCCGGTCTGTCCGTAATAAGTGAAGTCGCATTGAGAACAATCGATCTTGTAAATTACACCTTTTGTTTGTTCAGTCTTTTGTTTATCCTTTGGTTTTGGAAATTGTTGGTGAAGTGTATATAGACGGGTTTGTAGCTGACTTTCACATTTTCTCTTCTGAGCGTTCTTGCTATCTTTTCAGAGATGCCTTTGATGAATGGTAGGACGACAAACGATGACCGTTCGTTGGAAGTAATATTGTTATCATTTCGGTTGTGCAGGGCATGTTCATTGGAATTGTTTGAAACAGCGTTAGATTTTCTTTTCGAGTCACATCTTTTGATAAATTTCAGTGGGTACCCATTATCTCTTAATACTTTAATGACGTGTTTTCTCTCCTTACGTTTGCCGGCATTTGAAGAGGGTATTCGTTCTGCTCTATCAAGGAGAGTATTGACGACGGATTGTTTATGTTGTATAGGGTGGTGTGATTCATAATCTAAATATCTGTCAGTGTGGGTTGCCTTTCTGTATACATCTACTTGTATGCGACCTTTTATTCGCGTTGTCATGGTGTCGAGAAACGCGATACTATTTTGATGCTCTATTTCTATGGTAAATTGTATGTTAGGGTCTATAGAATTTAAATGTGTAAGAAATTCGTCAACATGCTGTTTTTTTAAACACGAATGACTATCGTCGACATATCTATACCACCAACGAGGAGGATGTGGAGCAGTGGACATAGCAACTTCTTCAATATGTTCCATTACGATATTAGCGACGGTGGCGCTAATGGGAGAACCCATTGCACAGCCAGAGATCTGTTGAAAGTATTGGTCGTTGTTTGTAAAATAACTATTTCGAAGTACAAACTCTAGTAATCTAATAATGTTTGAGGCAGAAACGTCGGTCCTACACGATAATTGTTCATCATCCAGAAGTCTGCGTTCGGTCACTAGTAACGCAAGTTCGATGGGAATTGAAGTAAACAAGGAAATAACATCAAAAGATACCATAACTTCGTCTTCTAGAATCTGGTGGTTTTTGATTTGTTGAGCAAAGGCGACGCTGTTTTTGACTGAATATGTTTTCATTAATTAAGGGCGATAAAACTGTAACCAAGTATTTTGATAGATTATAGGTTGGAAACCCAATAGAGCTGGTTATGGGTCGTAGAGGTATGTTGGTTTTATGGATTTTTGGTAAGCCATAAAATCTTGCAGGAACACCGTCCGTGCTGTGAAGATGGAAGTAGAGTTTGTCATCCATTTGTTTCTTGTTAGGATCGTGTTGTGAAGGCAGTGTTTTTACTTCTTGAAGCAGCTTGTTAAGGTCCTTTTCTACTTTAGATGTAAAATGTTCTCTTGAAGCGTGGTATTCTGTTAAGGATGCTAATGCTCATAATGACCATATAGAAATTCCCGATGTTTATAAGTCCCTTTTTTAACACTGTATTCTATTAGCATAACTTGGATCTATTTAAGTCTGTTTTGACTTTCAATATATTTTTAACCGACGAAGACCGTAGTTGTTCGGTCGAAACGTCTTAATAAAGTTTTATAAAAACGTTGTATGTACGTTTTTTTAACTAGTCAGTGACAAACTAATCTCAACTATTTTAAATTATGACAAATCCTGGCTGCAATTTTAGCATTTTTCATATATATATATATATATATATATATATGTGATATATAGGATAAAATTTCATCCTAATTTACATAAACTTTAGCTTTGATTTTCTCGGCTTAGACAACATCGATTTTCAAAATTACTACGCCAATGAGCTTATCAAATGGGTCGTTTTTCAATGAACTTATCAAATGGGTCGTTTCTCGCAGCACGTGTTTTATCAGATCTAAAACACTCGGGCTACGCCCTCGTGTTTTATAACTGATAAAACACCGCTGCTCGTTTATTAAACAGTACATATACATATTTATTATATGGCTAAGACAGATAGCGCACGCTGATTGGTTCGTGAGAGGACCGGAAAAAAGCGTATTGCCCTCCCGGCGCTGTGAGAGGGCAATACCCCTTTTTCCAGACCGGTACGTTTTGGCGAGAAAATTTCTGAGTTTAGATTAAAATAAAAGAGGATTTGAGTATGTTCGTCGAAAAAGTTCGAACAATAACACATCCTGGAACATTAGTGCTGCTTTTCTTGAAAGCTGTTTATCTATAAGTGAAGAAAATGAATGCCTAACGACCAGTAACGCGTGTAAACATGAAGCGAAATCAACAAGCTCAGAGGTAAGGTAAACGGCAACATCTAAAGACAAACACAATGTTAAAAACAGAGAACAAAATGAACCAAAAGCTATATAATAAATGTCTTATTAACCTCGTTTGCTTGGTCTGTACGGTAAAGTATTTGCCGTTGCTTGGTCTTGTACGGTAAAGTATTTCGCACAAACCTCGCTTGCGAGCGGTATATATTCCTGCACAAATCGTGCACCCGTTTACACACGTCGATTTGTGTTGTTTATATTAATTGTATATCAATGCATTGCAGGAAAAACTTCAAACAACAATCAATATGGCGGAATGCTTGAGCAGAGAGAAGCTGTTGGCGATATTGGAAGTAGGTAACTCTACGGTGGCCCGTACGGGCCACCACTTCTCCGTACAAACACGTAGCTTCTCCGTAGAAACCGAGCTTCTCCGTGGAAATGTGACACTTCTCCGTAGAAATACGCGCGTGTTCCGTGGAAACAGGCGCCTTCTCCGTGGAAATATGCTCATTCTCCGTGGAAACAGACGCCTACTCCGTATAAATATGAACCTTCTCCGTAGAAACAGACACCTTCTCCAGGAAAAGTAAAAAACACCCCCCGGAATTACCCCCTAAATTTTTTCATTATCGTGATACGGGGGGTAGAAAATTAGGCAGTTAAAACATTGGCACCATGATTTAATATTCCCACGATGTACATTTCACCGTGACATAAATAAACGCTCTATCCGGCATCTGACAGTTGATAAAGGTCAAATCTACCTTGTTATCGAAAAATTGTCAAGTCTGATTATTTGCTCAACCTAGCTCAACTTAGACGATGAAGAGCTGTTGCCAAAACTTTAACGGAGAGATTTTTGCCAAAACTGTGGAAAGAAGTTCATGACAAGTATTTGATTGAATTTTCAATGTCATATTATAATGTACATACTTAATTCTGTAGCGTTCGTGGAAATTTAATATCCACAACGTTTTGTAAACAGCTATTTGTGACGAATATATGTTGACGGATAATAGTATATATGTTTACGGTGAATATCCACGGCGATAACAAAAAGCTAGCAGAATTAAGTATGTACATTACAGTATGACTTTGAAAATTTAAAAAATTCTTACGTCATGAACGTCTTTCCACAGTTTGAGCAAGTAAACAGACTTGACAATTTTTCGATTAACAAGGTAGATTTGATTTTTATCAACTGTCAGATGCCGGATAGAGCGTTTATTTATGTCACGGTGAAATGTACATAGTGGGAACATTAAATCATGGTGACAATGTTAATTTTAACCTAATTTTCTACCCCCCGGATCACGAGAATGAAAAAATTGAGGGGGGTGATTCCGGGGGGGAGTCTTTTTACTTTGCCTGGAGAAGGTGTCTGTTTCTACGGAGAAGGCGTCTGTTTTCACGGAGAATGCGCATATTTCCACGGAGAAGGCGTCTGTTTCCACGGAACACGCGCGTATTTCCACGGAGAAGCGTCGCTTTTCCACGGAGAAGCGTCACATTTCCACGGAGAAGCTACGTGTTTGTACGGAGAAGTGGTGGCCCGTACGAGCCACCGTATAACTCCCCCCCCCCCCATCCACCGCCACAAAGGATGCTGCCGCGCGCTGGTTGGTCGAGAAACGCACGTCATTTTGAGCGTGACTCACGCGTGACGAACGCCGTGACGAACGGATATAGCGTGACGAACGGAAGTAATTTGCGATATGCAAGTACGAATATAGAAATACGTATCGGCAATAATCCCTCGCATTTTGTGCGAATAATATTTTAATATTTTAAGCCTCTTTTCCAGTCATCGCAAAAACTGGTTCGCAGCTCGCTGCGAGTACTTGCATGTAATTAAAAAGAACTCGCAGTGCTGGTTTGCTCGTTGTGAGTTGTTTTTAATCAGATGCAAGTGCTCGCAGGTTGCTGCGAACCAGTTTTTGCGATGACTGGAAAAGAGGCTTTAGTTGAATGATTTGCAAGTGCGGGGTATAGCTAATGTCCTGAAACGTTTAAATCAGGTGTTTAATAATTTACTTGGTCGTGTGGTTTATTATGAATTCGACGCAACTTGAGTATCCCATTTCGCTGCCGTTCATGTTTAGAAAGCGACGGACTGTCGAAAGAGTCTTAGACGAAATCGAACGAGTGATCCAGTCGAACGATTCACCTTATATTGACACGATTACAGTATATATTATTTATGTCGAGATGCCGTCATGCCGAGCGCTGGGACAATATTTGGCCAGGAAACATATACTATCGTCCGTATTCAAAACAATCTCTGTCTGGTTCGTCGCAAAAGGCCAAATCAATCAACGCTATGCATACATTAAAGATTATCGAAGGCCATTGGCGTACAGTACTTGCTTACGAATTGCGCGAAAAAGCCAGCGTTCCACTCAGGCAGTGCGGTATCAACGTTTCAAAGCAATTTGGGCAACTAAATAAACATCGTCTCAAATGTCTCGATGGACACTTATTGCGTTGCTTTATTCGGGACAGGTGTCACGCGAAATTTCTGACCTGCGAAAAAACTGACTTTTCTTGTTGTGCGCATGTGCAGGGGATGCTCCGCCCCCATTCTGCGTCAGATATTTTGTAAGGTAATTCGTCCAAGAAATTCACTCTGTTGTTTACTTTGTTGCTCACTTTCACGACTGTTAATCTACTGTTGACACGCTCTTCTTTTGGGCTACGTTACTACGTACACTTGCTTCGCCTATATACTTTTGTGAGAGAACGTCGAACCTGAGAATGGACAGCGCAGATATTAACACGCCGAGTACTGACTCTGTCGCTGTGAGACAGAGTTGTTTGATGATTTATTAGGCAAAACCTGTGACTGTGCATGGACAATTTAACGATAATAAATACACACTTATATATAGTAAACTAGAAGTTACTATCGCAAGGGGAAGTTCTGCCTCGAAAGTCATGGGAAACCTAATTTTGTATAAAATTTCAAAAATGAACCCACTGTATAGTATGTACACATTTCTATCAATTATTTTAATTATTTTAAATACAGCAGACTTAAATTACAAATGACTATCACTTATCTGAATATAATTGGCAAGGCTTTTGCCTGGATAGACAGTATACATTATGACTACAGTATGTAGTTGGTGATTGGTAAACACATTTCTGATAAATCACTGCCACTATAAATCATGCATCTTACTGTCAAATCTGTCAGCGGAATCGCAAGTGTCTGATATGTTATGACAAAGCAAGCGCTAAACAAATAGGCGCTGACTAAATAAATACCAGAAAATGAGGTTATGTATGGGTTATGACATAACCAAGGTTAACAACAAGGAAACCGTTGTTAAAAGGTTGCGTCACAAGATGGCAGGAACTGGGAGGAGCCTGATAGGACTGGTTGGGCATACATCTCGTCATCAGTACATTAGTACGCGAAGTATTAGCACATACGCTAGTAATCATCGAAAATCGAACATCACATTAAAGAAAGAAAAACGGCAGACCCTAGTGGATCCACCAGTGACGCAACCCATAGAGAAGAACTTCCACCGTCACCCGCAATCGACTGGGCTACCGCCTTCAGCTCGCCGGAATTTATGCATGTCTTTAAACAATCCGCCATCGCAATGCTCGGTCAAGGCACAGTTATGGTCAAGGGCATGTTTGGCCCGCGTCACCCAAACGCTGGACGCTCACCACTCAGAAGACTCCATAAACGCTGGCTCAGGTATGTTAAATGGAAGTACCAATTCATCGCGCTCGCGATGTGTTTTCGGTACAAGCTCGATCGTCGCTTGCGTTTGGCATCGTACTCTTGTGGAGTATTAATACTAAAACAGAATGGGCCATGAAGTGCTCATTCATCGCGCTCGCGATTGTGTTTTTCGGTACAAGCTCGTGGCGTGCGTTTGTCAACACTAAAATAGCATGGGCTGTGATGTCATCAGAACACGAAACGAACTGTACTTCAGCAAACGACCACCCCGAGGTGATCGATCGACGACTACGTTTTAACTGAAATTCAGGCAAGAAGAGTGCTCGAGCTAACCACAGTGTCTCCTCACTCCCTGCACATTAATCGTCTTGGCGTTATCTCCAAGAAAAATAAATAAATAAATAAACCAAACTCATGGCGGCTAAGTTTGGATCTATCATTCGCCGCCGGCCATAGCGTCAACGATGGCATTTTTAAAAATTCCCGGTCTCATATTCCAGAGTAGACGACGCAATAGGCATGATCATACGCGCGGGTAAAGGCGCTTTAATGGGAAAGTCGATATTAAAAGTGCGTTTCGCATTGTCCCGCGATACACCCTTCGGACAGACATTTATTGGGTATGTAATGGCGAGGTTAATTTTACGTTGTTTTGTCTTCACTCCGCCCCCTGTAGTTTTAACACCCTAGCTGACATGTTCGAGTGGACAAAGAGCTCTACTCGATTGCGTTATCGTGTCACATTTGGGGGTTCAATTCTATTGCGACAACCAAAGTGTCGTGCATATCATACGCTCGGGCTCATCAAAAAACAATGCTATCATGCACTTACTTCGGGAGCTCGATCTTTCTAATATCTGCCAAGTTTAATTTCTGGGTCTCAGCGGTACACATTCCAGGGAAGATCAACGTGATAGCGGCTGCCCTATCTCGATTTAAATTGCAGGAATTCTTTCGGTTAGCCCCTCGAGCGAACAAGACCCCCATGGTTATACCCAACTTACTGCTAACTCGTCTCACATGGAATCTCTGATCACTTATCAAGACAAAGCAGCTATGCGTTTAGTATCTTATACTTGGTATAAAATAGTTTTGTTCGTTTCTATTGAGAAGTCCTTGCACAGATGGTCCTATGTATATATTTAAAAAAATAATAAAAAAATAAAAAAATAAAGAAAATAAAATAAAATGTTGTGTCTTCCTTCGTGCTCGCAATCTGCTGGAAACGCTCACTTTAGGCTCTTACTCTACGCACACACTACGAGTACAAACAGCACAGACTCCGTCGCGTTCGCAATAATGTACTATCAACGCTGTGGGTCCTAAGTTTGTGGTCCTCATCAGGAGAACGAATCGCTCGAGCAACAAACGTCCATTCATCGCGCTCACTATATGCTCGTTAATGCTCGTCCTCCATGCATGGTCATGGTACGTACTCATCGGGAGTACGAATCGCTCGGGCGATATATAAGTGCCCATTTATCGCGCTCGTTAATGTTCGTGTTCCATCGCTCGGGTTTCATCGTCAAGGTACTCATCGGGAGTACGAACCGCTCGGGGGATAAGTGCCCATTCATCGCGCTCATTAACGCTCGTGTTCCATCGTTAAGGTACTCATCGGGAGTACGAACCGCTCGGGCTTTAAGTGCCCATTCATCGCGCTCATTAACGCTCGTGTTCCATCGTTAAGGTACTCATCGGGAGTACGAACCGCTCGGGCTTTAAGTGCCCATTCATCGCGCTCATTAACGCTCGTGTTCCATCGTTAAGGTACTCATCGGGAGTACGAACCGCTCGGGCTTTAAGTGCCCATTTATCGCGCTCGCAATGTGCTCGTCAACGCTCGTGGTCTATCGTCCAGGTACTCATAGGGAGTACCAACCGCTCGGGCTTTAAGTGCCCATTCATCGCGCTCATTGGGAGTACCAACCGCTCGGGCTTTAAGTGCCCATTCATCGCGCTCGCGATGTGCTCGTCAACGATCGTGGTCTATCGTCGAGGTACTCATAGGGAGTGCCAACCGCTCGGGCTTTAAGTGCCCATTCATCGCGCTCGCGATGTGCTCGTCAATGCTCGTGGTCCATCGTCCAGGTACTCATTGCCAGTACCAACCGCTCGGGCTTTAAGTGCCCATTCATCGCGCTCGCGATGTGCTCGTCAACGCTCGTGGTCCATCGTCGAGGTACTCATTGGGAGTACCAACCGCTCGGGCTTTAAGTGCCCATTCATCGCGCTCGCGATGTGCTCGTCAACGCTCGTGGTCCATCGTTGAGGTACTCATTGGGAGTACCAACCGCTCGGGCTTTAAGTGCCCATTCATCGCGCTCGCGATGTGCTCGTCAACGCTCGTGGTCCATCGTCGAGGTACTCATTGGGAGTACCAACCGCTCGGGCTGTAAGTGCCCATTCATCGCGCTCGGTCAGAGTTCGTGTCAGTTTCGCTATTTCTAATTTGACTTCGGTATTTGGATGAGTGATGCTAGGGTATCACCTTGGTGGTCAATTCAAGATTTCACCTGCTCGGATCTTGACTTGAATCCAAATACCGCGACTCGTCTCAGGCTTCCCCCTCGCTCAACAGCTTGCAAGTAGAGGTGCACGTAGTTGTAAATGGTATGTAACAGATGTTTACGATATTGTTGCAGCATTATTTATATCGTCTAAATTTTATTGTTGAGAATGCGATACTTTCAAGATCTTTGATGTATTAGTTCATTGCACATGTCCACGACTCCACATATTATACTGTAATTGTCGTTTGGGAATACACCACAGTCAAGTGCAACCACTGTATTTTATTTTCCCAAAGAACTTGTAATATTGTATTTACTGCATACCAAATATTATGGTTATCCATGGCACACAAATAATTTCTATTGTGCACTGAATTTTCACAAAATGGACAAATCCACTGAATTTTCACAAAGTTGAGGTAAATAATTTCTTGAAGACATGCAGTTCCATGTACAGTTTATTATATATACAGTTGGGCAGATCAATATATTTTTGTGCCTCAACGGGCGATATATTTGTGTCGATCACTGATCGACACGACAAGTTGTCTTCTATGAGTTCTAACCAACAGCAACAAACAACGGTTGGTAAGTTGTTCAACGACAGAAATCCCTGACGAGGAATGAGATCATGGTTAAAAGCATTCAAGTACATGTTGTCTCCTTGTACTAAGATATTGTCGATGGTTGTCGAGTTCCACTTCGTAACTGGAAGCCCAACTGCCCAACTCATGAAAGAGCACTGATTTCCTCGAGACTGGCCACTGAAACCTTCCTGGCATTGATGAATACTTCCACGAGAAAGTAAAGACATAATTATTGTTGTTACCGTGAATTTCCTGTGAAGGAATTGTCGAGAACTTCGAGAAGCTATAAATGCATCCAAACAAACAAACAAACAAACGCAAAATTCTGGTCAGCTATACATAGTTCGGTAAAAGGACTGGGCACGAGTAAACGCAAGAGGCATGTCAAGAATAGTGTGCTGCCTCCCTGAGGGGAGGCAGCAATAACTATTAACTGTTGAATCGCATCACGGTTTATAACGATCACATTGACTTTATTTTGCAATAATTTGCAACAACACAAACATCAATACATTTTAACGTATTTCAATCACTGATTTCAATACAGCATTCGAATAACCTATCAAGTCGGCTTCATCAACGACAACTTCTATTATCTTGGCAATTGTAATATAAAAGCTTGTTTGAGAGAGTTTTCGAGTTTGTCGCCTAACAAGATACTTTCCATTCCCAACCACATAACGTCGAACACTTCCAAGCAATCGCTGGTAAAAACTTTTCGCTTCGATTCGAACCATAAATTATATTTAAAATACTAAAAAACACCGAACCTTTTCCGGTCAGTTATTTCGCAAGCGTCATAAATTTCGCACCAAAAAAGCGAAATTTCTGACTCGTCACGCTTGGTCTGTTATTTCGCTTGACACCGGAAGCGTCAAAACGTTTTACATTGCGATGTAATCTCAAACGGCGTGACTCAAATTAATAACACGAACCGCGCTTATAAAAGCTCGATGGTAATACAGAGCCAATACTTTACTTACAGTTTTACACCGTAGTTTATTGCGTCTACCGTGTTGTTCAATTCTCTGGGGGAATTGTGGGAGTGCTTAGTCCTCCGATAGTCCTAAATAGTCCTCCTGTAGTCCTAAATAGTCCTAAATAGTCATCCGATAGTCCTAAATAGTAGGACTACAGGAAGACTATTTAAGACAACAGGAGGACTATTTAGGACTATAGGAGGACTATTTAAGACTACATGAGGACTATTTAAGACTATCGGAGGACTATTTAAGACTATCGCAGGACTATTTAAGACTATTTAGGACTATCAGAGGACTATTTAAGACTATCAGAGGACTATTTAAGACTATCAGAGGACTATTTAAGACTATCGGAGGACTATTTAAGACTATCGGAGGACTATTTAAGACTATTTAGGACTATCAGAGGACTATTTAGGACTATCAGAGGACTATTTAAGACTATCGGAGGACTATTTAAGACTATAGGAGGACTATTTAAGACTATAGGAGGACTATTTAGGACTATTTAAGACTATTTCGGATTATTTAGGACTATCAGAGGACTATTTAAGACTATCGGAGGACTATTTAAGACTATAGGACTATTTAAGACTATAGGAGGACTATTTAGGACTATTTAAGACTATTTAGGACTATTTATGACTATTTAGGACTATTTAGGACTATTTAAGACTATCGGAGGACTATTTAAGACTATAGGAGGACTATTTAGGACTATAGGAGGACTATTTAGGACTATAGGAGGACTATTTAGGACTATAGGAGGACTATTTAAGACTATAGGAGGACTATTTAGGACTATAGGAGGACTATTTAGGACTATAGGAGGACTATTTAGGACTATAGGAGGACTATTTAGGACTATAGGAGGACTATTTAAGACTATAGGAGGACTATTTAGGACTATAGGAGGACTATTTAAGACTTTAAGACTATTTAGGACTATCGGAGGACTATTTAGGACTATCGGAGAACTATTTAAGACTATTTAGGACCTAAATAGTCCTCCTGTAGTCCTAAATAGTCTTAAATAGTTCTCCGATAGCCCTAAATAGTCCTCCTGTAGTCATAAATAGTCCTAAATAGTCCTTCTGTAGTCCTAAATAGTCCTGTAGTCCTAAATAGTCTTCCTGTAGTCCTAAATAGTCTTCAATAGTTATCCAATAGTCCTAAATAGTCCTCCTGTAGTCTATCGGAGGACTATTTAAAGTGCACCTGACATCAAAAATTTTTATTGTCTTATTTGGAAGAACTTTTAAAATGATAAAGTAACTTCTTTTGAAGATTTTCGTTTATTCGCTTTCTTTTTGAGATATATCAGTTTGTTTGATATGCAAATGTACGGAATTTACGTCACACATGCATAATGACTTATCAGAGAATGTTATATATCTTTGCGTTCATCAAAAATAACACGTGCGCGTGTTTCTCCCACAACACCAAACTTCTCGATTTTAAAGGATTTCGTTCGAGAATGAAAGAGATACACACATTTCTCCAATAAGTCACTATGCATGTGTGACGTAAATTCCGGACATTTGCATATCAAACAAACTGATATATCTCAAAAAGAAAGCGAAGAAACGAAAATCTTCAAAAGAGTTACTTTATCATTTTAAAAGTTCTTCCAAATAAGACAATAAAATTTTTTGATGTCAGGTGCACTTTAAGACTATTTAGGACTACAGGAGGACTATTTAGGACTATTGGATGACTATTTAGGACTATTTAAGACTACAGGAGGACTATTTAGGACTACAGGAGGACTATTTAGGACTATTTAGGACTACAGGAGAACTATTTAGGACTATTGGATGACTATATTTAGGACTATTTAAGACTACAGGAGGACTATTTAGGACTATTGGATGACTATTTAGGACTATTTAAGACTACAGGAGGACTATTTAGGACTATTTAGGACTACAGGAGGACTATTTAGGACTATCGGAGGACTATTTAGGACTATTTAAGACTACAGGAGGACTATTTACGACTATTGGATGACTATTTAGGGGTGCGCCTAGATAGTAGTCGTCAGAACCATGTTGAGCCTGCCAACACCACTAACCCAGCGGTGACATGTTTGTCGTAAAACAGTCGCAAAACGCTCGTAAATCTACCACACATTATTTCAAAAATCAAAATATGTAAATATTTAGTATCTTTATACACGCACGTGGAGAAGAGCGTTCATGCAGAAGAATACATGACACTCTCTCGATCCTAGACCAGTAAATTTGATTTTGTCCGGCATCGATAGTCAAAACGGGCTCGTTCTTCGTGTAGAGGACACAGACTATACGTCATAGTCTGATGAACGTTATTTTCGGAGGAATCAGAAGCTTTACAGCAACAAAAACTCTAACCATAACCCAAACAAAAACTCTATCACTAACCCTAAAATAAAAAAATACTAACTATACTTCTAACCCAACTTTTCGATTATGCAAATTTCTGTGTCCTCTACACGAAGAAGGACCCTCAAAACGGATATTTCACTGAAATATATTTGTGGACAGACAAAATATATTTGTCGACTGAAAAAATACATTTGTCGACTGAAACTATTTATGCGCATTGCATTTACGTTTATACAGTATATTACTTAAGCATTTCAACATTTGCCATAGAACATTCGTAAAGTCACTTACTAGTCATAGATGCTTTGAAATAAGTGATAAAACGTGTTGTGCTGCATAGGCACGGTGTAGAAATACAAATAAAATATTTCAGTAAAAAGGTTGGTGTACGGACGAAATAGCGTGTAAGTAGTCTAACGTTTCGAGCGAAGGCCCTTCGTCAGAGAGTGAAACATAAAGTGAAATAATTACTCACGTTATTATTTCACATGCAGTTTACGTTTCACTCTGTGACGAAGGCGAAGGGCCTTTTCGCTCGAAACGTCAGACAACTTCCACACTATCTCATAGACTTAATTGTTCCAAATCTGCTTCTTGATTGTTTCGGGTTTGTTTAAAGACGGGTTTGTTTCGAGAATACAATCCGTCTTCTCGAAACAAACTCGTCTTTGAAACCAAACCATCGCGAAACAAACCCGTCTTTAAAATTAAACAAACCCAAAACAAACAAAGAGGCAGACTTGAAGCAAGTCTAACTATTTCGGCAGTATTCCGAGTTCCGAGCGTTTGGCGAAATGGTTCGTAATATTTACGACGAACATGTTACCGCTGGGTTAGTGGTGTTGGCAGGCTCAACATGGTTCTGGCGACTACTATCTAGTGCGCACCCTATTTAGGACTACAGGATTATTTAAGACTACAGGAGGACTATTTAGGACTATCGGAGGACTAAGCACCCCCACAATTCCCCCAGAGTCCAACACACTACGGTGTAAAACTGTAAGTAAAGTATTGGCTCTGTATTACCATCGAGCTTTTATAAGCGCGTTTGAGAACTATGATTTGAGTCACGCCGTTTGAGATTACATCGCAATGGTTAACGTGGGCGTAATCCGGGCCCGAATAAAGCAGCGCAAATAAGTGTCCATCGAGATATTTGAGACGATGTTTATTTAGTCGCCCAAATTGCTTTGAAACGTTGATACCGCACTGTCTGAGTGGAACGCTGGCTTTTTCGCGCAATTCGTTAGCAAGTACGCCAATGGCCTTTGATAATCTTTAATGTATGGCTAGCGTTCATCGATTTGGCCTTTTGCGACGAGCCAGACAAAGATTGTTTTGAATACGGACGATAGTATATGTTTCCTGGCCAAATATTTGTCTAATGGTTTGCGTCCCACCGCTCGGCATCTCGACATAAATAATATATACTGTAATCGTGTCAATATAAGGTAAATCGTTCGACTGGATCACTCGTTCGATTTCGTCTAAGACTTTTTCGACAGTCAGTCGATTTCTAGACATGAACGGCAGGGAAATGGGATACTCAAGTTGCGTCGAATTCATAATAAACCACACGACCAAGTAAATTATTAAACACCTGATTTAAACGTTTCAGGTGTACACGCCTGTCGAGACATTAGCTATACCCCGCACTTGCAAATTATTCAACTAAAATATTAAAATATTATTCGCACAAAATGCGAGGGATTATTGCCGATTCGTACTTGCATACCGCAAATTACTTCCGTTCGTCACACTATATCCGTTCGTCACGCGTGAGTCACGTTCAGCATGACGTGTGTTTCTCGACCAATCAGCGCGCGGCGGCATCCCTTTGTGGCGGTGGATGGGGGGGGGGGGGGTGTTACCTACTCCTGGAAGCTGAATTGGACGCTGATACAAAGATAAGAAATAGAACAGTTTGAACGAGAGAATGGATTCAACGAAGGAAAGAACGTGGAGTATTTAACGGAGAGTTAGCCATCGATGATGGCCCTGCTTTCGCAGAATATTTCTTTCCCTTTATCTTTTTTCCCTCCCTTGTAATTTGAATCCCATAAAATGGGGACAGAACGATACAGCTCAATTAATTTAAACTTCTCCCTGTCGTCCAACTTATCGTCCTCCATGCTGCTTTGGATTCATGGGAAATTTTTTGCGACACAAATCGGCTGCTATCGTGTTACACTTGTCAACTTGCAAATGCAATGCCGTTGCAGCAACGCGTTGAAAGTTTTTGATCCCACATAAAAAACTTGCAATGCTTCGGCAGCGTGAAAACCGGCGTTGCATGGGTATGTTTATATACACGCCAATTTGTGTCGCAATGGCGTTGCGACACAAATCGGCACTGCGCGCAGGCTAGTATAACCGTGGCTTTATACGCAGACAAACGAACCTTAGATCTCAACTATTTTAGATCTCACCTATATCCCTAATCTTCAGTCTGACGAGCTTTGAACGTTATCTCGGACAATATTTAATCATTCGATTTCAATTCTGAAAACGGATTTGAAATTACAGTCTAAATACATAAATTCGTGCCTATTATATTACGCAAACGTCTATACCCTTCGTAAACATCTGCTTATGTAGTTCGCCAGATCACAAATCGCAATAAGCCAGTTCGTAATGTCGATTGCGCATCAAAATGACGTGTTCTGCGTCGGGATAGAATCTATTTCAATTCATAACATCAGGCTAAAACCACAATATACATTTTCCGTTCATTAACCGCTATTGTTGGTGTACGAAAATCAGTGATGAAAATTAATGCGGCGTGGCGTGAAATTTTCATACGCGTATGCTATCATATCGTGTTTCAGGAGGATAGGATGTGACGCGTAACGCCAAGTGGTAGCGACCGTTTAGGAAACGGAAAATTGGCGCCGACGAGAGCAGTCTGAGCGCCGCCGAGGTAGTGTGAAAGTGAAATAATATAGTCTATTGAATTCGCCTCTTTGTATTGTCTGACCTACCTAACAAGCCTAAACGTGAAGGCCGCTAAGAATCATGTCTTTATATGCTTTATATAGGGAATTGTAAACGTCATATCAGTCAGGATGTTTCGCCGCTGTCGCCACATGGGAAAGGCTGTTGTCATATCAGTTGCAATGCATATTATCATGCTGACGATCATAGTTTATCTCTTTGAAGAAAACAACGTGTTAATGACCAAACTGAAGACGATCGAGTCCTCGGACCAAAACGAACTTCAACATAAACAGTCGCTCTCCTCGGAAGATAAACCGTTGGAGCTGCAAGGAGAAACTCGTGGAGAATTCATTCCCTCGAGCTTAACAATACTGCTGTTCAACGAAGCTGGCGGCGACGCGGAGTCGAATTTCAACGACCAACTGGAAAACCTAAAGAAGCTGTTTCCTCTTTCTAAGTTTCTATGGAATAAGAAGAACCACAGTCTGGGCAAGTCGCTCAATCGTGAAAACCGAATACTTTCTGTTCGTGGAACCGCGCGTGACGCTCGCAGACAGACCGCAGGAAAGCGCGACTTTGCTGTGGAAAGCTTTACAGCAATTTCCGGAATTGGATTTCGTGGGAGGATCGTATTTGTCGCGTGGTAAACTTTACGTGCCTTGTTATTGTTTTCGTTTGTGCAAGTGGACGTTCTCGGAGAGTTACGAATATGAAAGATCTCTGGAAAACCTAATGATTTGCGAGGGCATTTCTTCGTCGTTCATGGGAAGAACGAAGAGCGTGAAGAAAGTGAAGGAAGGATTCGATGGAAACATTCCCGATATATTGGTGGTGAAAGACTTCTTCCTTCGAGCCAAAGGTAACAGTATTGTGGCAGCAACGAGACCCGGTGTATTATTCCTAATCGATCGGTACAGAAGCTTGTACGAGTTGTGGAGTTCAACAGACATAACGAAAGAACTCGTCTCGTTTGCGGTCAAACACAAGGTGTTCCTGTTCAAATATATCGATGGCAACGTGATCGATATCTGCAGTCCAACTAGTCCATTGAGCGGAAAGGGTTTGTGCATTGAGAAAAATTCGCACAAACAAATGCTGAACGGTGGCCATTGGGCGTATGATGGTCTCTTTACATACCCTTATTTGCTAAAATACCTCGAGCGCACACTGTCGAAGGTCGCGAAGTTCTTCAACCAACACAACGTCAGTTATTTCGTCGACGGAGGAGTCGCTTTGGGAGCCATTAAGATGCGCTCTATCTTGCCGTGGGATGCCGGTGATATCGATATTGGTGTTTACGACATGACCCAAGACCAGCTCTACAACTTGCTCGAACCACTCCGCAAACAAAAAGGTTATGTTGTTAGAAAACGCAATGAGGAAGTTCAGCTCTTCTGTACACCAAGAAACGTCGGAGACGTTTCAGGGGGGCTGGCATCGATTTTTCCTCACAGCGACAAAGCTCCGCCGAGAAGTGAATTCGTCGAGATTCTAACGAACGGTGTGTGGATCCGTTACAAAAGAGATTTGATTTCTTATCTGGAAGAAGAATACAGCGAGAGATTCCTTGAGCATAAGATGTACAGGGCAAGCGAGACTTCGTCGTGTAAGATCAAGGGACACAACGCCTGCATGCCAAATTTCAAAACTTTACTTGGGGGAAAGGCGGGAACGTTAAGGACATTTTTCTGCGATATATAAATCAAGACCACTGATCTCTAAATAAAGACTGCATTGAGACACTATTGTATCTGATGAGCTGATTTTGAAGCCTGCATATTTGCATAATGTAAATTAACGAGAGATCATTAGAAACTCCGAGTTTGCAAGCAAATCAAACTGTGACGCTAGCAAAATAGGTTTAGTGTCTGGCCAATATAGTTTCTTTGTTAACATTAAATGCATAAAATCTTCAACCTAATTTGACGTCTCATATCAGGCTTCTCTCACTGCATGGATAATTAGAGCCAACGGAGGCCATTGCTAAGGGACCAAAGTCGCAGTAAATCTGAGGTAGGTGATGAATCGTTTTTATACGTACAGCTTATCCGGCTAGCGAACGTAGTATTCTTAAAAAGAGCGGATAATCGAACATATCGTAACCTGTTTTCTGGTCCTCTTTATAGTAATATTATTTTATTTTGTCGATGGTAAGAGCACATAAACCATCAAAAAACCTCATAGGATTCTCAGTTGGTCCCTTAGTAATGGCGGACTTCCGGCTTCATTTTCTGAACAATAGTTGCTCGATCCAGTCTTTATTTAGAGATCAGTGGGCAAAATGGGGAAGGCTAAAACAGATGACTCAAAAGGACCTTTCTGTTTTTTTCTGTTTTTTATTTTTCGTTAGGTTATGGATAGCTACGGTTAGGGTTAGGTTTAAGGTTAGGATCAAGGTTAGGATAAAGGTTGGGGTTAGGGTTAGGATTAAGATTGAGATTAGGGTTAGGATTAGTAGTTCTAAAAAAGGTGAAGGTCCTTTTGAGTCATCCCTTTTAGGCCTTCACCGGGCAAAATGCCCTGGGAACGTGGTTGATCACCTGCGGGATTTTTTACCCACCCCTGGTACCCAGACCTCGCACGCCGTGTATTTGTAGATCACAAATTCTTCGTAGATTGTGAACATTATCTCGGACAATATTTAACCGATTTCAATTCTGAAAACAGATTTGGAATTACCAAGTCTAAATACATAAATTCGTACCTATTATATTACGCAAACGTGTATATCCATCGTAAACATCTGCTTATGTAGTTCGCCAGATCACAAATCGCAATAAGCCAGTTCGTAATGTCGATTGCGCATCAAAATGACGTGTTCTGCGTCGGGGTAGAACCTATTTCCATTTTTTTTTTTTATAATAATCTTTAATGAGGAAACTTTGTCACCAAAGTGATTTTCGCAAAGATCCTACACATAGAGACTATGCATACAATAATCATACAAATATATGTAACTAAGAAATAAGTAAAAATAGGTCTAAGTTAAAAGTTTTGAGAATATATTTCTCTTAAAAGTCACTAATGTAGGAGCATTCCTTATTTTCACAACATCAGGCTAAAACCACAATAACATTTGCATTTTTATTTACACTTTTTATTTATTTATTTATTTAGCTTCGCCTCTAAAAAATACACAGAAGAAGCAGGGTCACCACAACAGTTAAACACCAATTTACAGTGGGCCCTTATAAAATAATAACTAATAACAGCAAGTTATGGGTTCAGTGAGGCTTCGCGATGTGTTGCACTTTAGGCAGACAGTTTTCCAAGCTTGGACTGGCCATTGTGCCATCTTTTGCCAGAACAATGGCAGACAGTTTTCCAAGTTCGAGGATCGTCAACATTATAACAGGATAATAGAGCATAATTATAATAGTCTAATAGTAATTTCTTAAATTTTTTAAAGTTTAAATGATCTAGCCTTAAGTATTCAGGGAGAGAGTTCCAAGTCCTTGTTGTTCTAATAAAAAATGAGCGATTTACATTTACGTTGACGGAATGAGATTGCAAATTCGTTACACTGAATTCCCCAGCCGGATGTTATGAATCTAAATAAGTTTTATCCCGACGGAGAACGCGTCATTTTGATGCACAGTCGACATTACCAACTGGCTTATTGTCTCTTACGCTCCCGGGACCCCCAAACAACAAAGGTCCTAACCCTTTGGCAAACGTTTTCTTGAGAAATAAATCACCCCCAAAGCTATAGAATATATCAAAGGAAAGTTAAATGGTTTATTTACAACATACGTACAGCTTTATCCCGGTAGTTGACTTAGTTCTCTTTAAAAGCGCGGATAATCGAACATGCCCAAAAATATAATTTTCGCAATACGCATATCATCTTGTAAACAAAAACACGAACTTTCGGCTGTCTTCGACGAACGTTTTCTTGAGAAATAATCAACTCCCAAAGCTACAATATATATTAAAACAAAGATAAATTATCTGTTTACAATATACGTACAGCTTATCCGGCTAGCGAACGTAGTATTCTTAAAAAGAGCGGATAATGGAACATATCGTAACGTGTTAACAATCCCACATCCAGTGGGCTGGTACGAGTGCCATGTATTTGCTCGTCGGCCACTTCCTTATATGGAATACGTACTAGAAGTACATATGCTCGCGCTCGACCGGCTTGACAGCTGTAAATTATGAATGGCACTCAGACTGCTCTCGCCGGCCACACCCTCCACGAGGGTTCAACGTGTCAGCTATTTGCTCGTTAATTCGCTCTGCCTTCTATTTGCGCCTCCTTATAAGGAATACGTACTAGATACCCCTATCAGCGCGAGGTAGTGTGAAAGTGAAATAATATAGTCTATTGAATTCGCCTCTTTGTGCTGTCTGACCTACCTAACAAGCCTAAACGTGAAGGCCGCTGAGAATCATGTCTTTATATGCTTTATATAGGGAATTGTAAACGTCATATGAGTCAAGATGTTTCGCCGCTGTCGCTACATGGGAAAGGCTGTTGTCATATCAGTTGCAATGCATATTATCATGCTGACGATTATAGTTTATCTCTTTGAAGAAAACAACGTGTTAATGACCAAACTGAAGACGATCGAGTCCTCGGACCAAAGCGAACTTCAACATAAACAGTCGCTCTCCTCGGAAAATAAACCGTTGGAGCAAGGAGAAACTCGTGCAGAATTCATTCCCTCGAGCTTAACAATACTGCTGTTCTACGAAGCTGGCGGCGACGCGGAGTCGAATTTCAACGACCAACTGGAAAACCTAAAGAAGCTGTTTCCTCTTTCTAAGTTTCTATGGAATAGGAAGAACCACAGTCTGGGCAAGTCGCTCAATCTTCTGATATCTCGAGTGAAAACCGAATACTTTCTGTTCGTGGAACCGCGCGTGACGCTCGCAGACAGACCGCAGGAAAGCGCGACTTTGCTGTGGAAAGCTTTACAGCAATTTCCAGAATTGGATTTCGTGGGAGGATCGTATTTGTCGCGCGGTAAACTTTACGTGCCTTGTTATTGTTTTCGTTTGTGCAAGTGGACGTTCTCGGAGAGTTACGAATATGAAAGATCTCTGGAAAACCTAATGATTTGCGAGGGCATTTCTTCGTCGTTCATGGGAAGAACGAAGAGCGTGAAGAAAGTGAAGGAAGGATTCGATGGAAACATTCCCGATATATTGGTAGTGAAAGACTTCTTCCTTCGAGCCAAAGGTAACAGTATTGTGGCAGCAACGAGACCAGGTGTGTTATTCCTAATCGATCGGTACAGAAGCTTGTACGAGTTGTGGAGTTCAACAGACATAACGAAAGAACTCGTCTCGTTTGCGGTCAAACACAAGGTGTTCCTGTTCAAAGATATCGATGGCAACGTGATCGATATCTGCAGTCCAACTAGTCCATTGAGCGGAAAGGGTTTGTGCATTGAGAAAAATTCGCACAAACAAATGCTGAACGGTGGCCACTGGGCGTACGATGGTCTTTTCACATACCCTTATTTGCTAAAATACCTCGAGCGTACACTGTCGAAGGTCGCGAAGTTCTTCAACAAACACAACGTCAGTTATTTCGTCGACGGAGGAGTCGCTTTGGGAGCCATTAAGATGCGCTCTATCTTGCCGTGGGATGCCGGTGATATTGATATTGGTGTTTACGACATGACCCAAGACCAGCTCTACAACTTGCTCAAACCACTCCGCAAACAAAAAGGTTATGTTGTTAGAAAACGCAATGAGGAAGTTCAGCTCTTCTGTACACCAAGAAACGTCGGAGACGTTTCAGGGGGGCTGGCATCGATTTTTCCTCACAGCGACAAAGCTCCGCCGAGAAGTGAATTCATCGAGATTCTAACGAACGGTGTGTGGGTCCGTTACAAAAGAGATTTGATTTCTTATCTGGAAGAAGAATACAGCGAGAGATTCCTTGAGCATAAGATGTACAGGGTAAGCGAGACTTCGTCGTGTAAGATCAAGGGACACAACGCCTGCATGCCAAATTTCAAAACTTTACTTGGGGGAAAGGCGGGAACGTTAAGGACATTTTTCTGCGAGATATAAATCAAGACCACTGATCTCTAAATAAAAACTGGATTGAGCTTTCTATTCGGTATCTGATGAGCTGATTTTGAAGCCTGCGTATTTGCATAATGTAAATTAACGAGAGATCATTAGAAACTCCGAGTTTGCAAGCAAATCAAACTGTGACGCTAGCAAAATAGGTTTAGTGTCTGGCCAATATAGTTTCTTTGTTAACATTAAATGCATAAAATCTTTAACCTAATTTGACGTCTCATATCAGGCTTCTCTCACTGGATAATAGCGCTCCGTCGAGATGACGTCAGTACCGATGTTTGTCCGCTTTTACCCATAATTATTGCGGCCATAACAAAAGAAATAGCTCATTTGCAATCATTTGTGAGTCAAATTTGGTTTGTTTGTCCGCTTTTTGAGCTATTAATAGCAGCCAGACTCTACGCTATTAGAGCCAACGGAGGCCATTGCTAAAGCCTGGTTTCCATATGGTCGCTGCGCTGTCTTTACGGTCGCAGAAGTGAAGCAGTGAAGCGTGTTTCTTTTGTTATGACAAAAGAAACACGCTTCACTGCTTCACTTCCGCGACCGCAAAGACAGCGTAGCGACCATATGGAAACCAGGCTTTAGGGACCAAAGTCGCAGTAAATCTGTAGGTAGGCGATGAATAGTTTACAAGTTATCTTAATTTCCCAGGTGTATTAAGACCGTGTTTTCAATTTCCCAGGAGTATAAGACCGTTTTCTAAGGGTTCAGTTTTTTTTATACACACTGTACAGAGTGTCCCAAAAAAAAGGCTACCTTTTCAAATTCAAATGAGCGTGTTAATTCAAACAACCTATTGTGTTTAATATCCCATGTGTATAAAACTGTGTGTTTTTACGCATTCGTAGTTCAAAAGCGATAATGAATTTCAAAGAACTACAATAGGTTGCTTGAATTAACAACATGCTAATTTGAATTTGAAAAGGTAGCCTTTTTTTTGGGACACCCTGTATTGCAAAATAATGGACAGCGTCGATTATTAGAAAAATAATGGATAGCTTCTAGTCTATTATGAAAAATAATAATGTACACCTACAACAATAGGGTGACAACACAGCTGGGTTTTAATAACTAATAACTCTACTCACATGAGTTCCAAGCTCGCGAATCAACACGAGGTTCTTCCCCCGGGTTTTGAAAGATGGAAATATTTCAACTCCCAAGGCGAATAAACAATGCACGCTCGCCCGCGCGGGCAAAGCGGACGTAATGGCAAAACGGCCTTTAGCGGTGAGTGGCACTAGCGCCCGGCATGTTGTAAAAGATGGACTGATAAAACATGGACTGATAAAACATGGACTGGCAAAACATGGACTGATAAAACATGGACTGATAAAACATGGACTGATAAAACATGGACTGATAAAACATGGAGGGTTAGGATCTTTGTTGTTTTGGGGTTAGCGATTATTTGTCAATGTAGACATCTCATATATGATGTATATACTGTACATTAACAAATAATCGCTAACCCAAAACAACAAAGATCCTAACCCTCCATGTTTTACCAGTCCATGTTTTACCAGTCCATGTTTTACAACATGCGCTAGCGCCCTAATATCACACGCCACTCGTGCAACAACATAAAGCATAGTATCCTCAACCTACCATAATATAGACCACTTTCAACCGAAGTTTTCAGACATTTTTATGCTTGACACTTTTTATAATGATTGCAGTTAGTGTTCTGGGTAAACTAAACTAAAACTTGCAGCCAGAGCTTCTTTAAGCTCTGGCACCCAGGGTACGTGCCCGTGTGTGTGAATGAGGAAACTTCACAGGGGGGGGGGGGGGCGTAAAATGGAGAATGAGGTTATGTAATAATCAAGGTTAACAACAAGAGAACTGCGCAAGCGCAGGGGACATCAGAGTATCATATGACAAGCATGTTGGGATAAGGTCGACCATTAGCGAGTGACCGTAGCCAGAGCAGGACACGGCTTAGAGGGCAGTAACGAGAACGTGCGGAATTGAACATCCCACCAACCCTCCCTTTATACCAAAAGCTTTTGGTGTGATAGGTGCAAGTCGACAACAGGGTGTGGTGGTGTACTGGTGTGGTGGTCAGATCAAGATCAGCTCGCGTTATCTTGACCTGAATTCCAAGTAACAATAATACTGGCGTGAAAAACCCTGTAGCAAGACCTGCAACGCAGGTGTTAAGGCGAAAGTAACACCTGCCAAAATCCTATTCATATACTACCATTTGCAATGCAATATTTATTTTTTTACTGAAGCTTAATTAGTGCATATCTTTTTATTGGTTATTTTGCGAACTAAAGTAAACAATGTCAATCATGCTAATGAATTTTGTACGCTTTTATGAATAGGATTTTGGCAGGCGTTACTTTAGCCTCTCCATTTCCGCCCAGCTTTTCAACATGCACTCTTGTCAAGGAAAAACTTGTCAAGTCGCGAAACCTTCCAGTGTATATGACACGTCAAGGAAAATATCCGTAGTTACTAAAAGAGGGAACCATAACGAGCCAACATCGCGTGTAACGCATTAATAATGCACACATGACTAGCCTGCGTAGCCGACTAAAAAACCGCCGGCTACGAAGGCTATGTATAACCACTGACTATACAAGTATAGGGGAAACATCCAAACCTCATACATACTCGTATTGCATAGCGAGCGCACAGTTACTATTGATAAACCAAAACTCAGGAGCGATATTCAATAAATAACAAACAAACAGCTCTTTCTTTCCTGCATATATTAAATTCGCTTCACCCGTCTTTAAAGTTTACCCATGAATTTGAAAATAATAAGAAATTGGCTTTCTTGGATGTTTTAGTTCACAATATTGATAACTGTTTTCTGACAAGCATTTAATATATCGAAAATCTACATTTACAGGCCTTTCAGTAGCGTAACTATAGAAGGGGCGGTCACCCCCGCCCGCGAAGCAGGCGTTTAGGGGCTGGGGAGGGGGCCGGGGAGTGGGGCGAGGGCGGATGGAACGCCTACACGAAAGACCCATGTTTCCACCAGAAGACGCTAAATTCTGATTGGCTAACTCAACTCATTAGTATTCAGGGTTTCCTGTCACGAAATAAACATTTAAAAATGGCTACCTTAGAAAAACCAGTGTTGGTAGATCATTTTCTTTCGAAAGGTTTAACCGATCTTCAGTTCGTTGCTGGTCGTAGCTTTAAATTAAAATAGGAACAAAAAGTTGCAACGAGGGAGCTGCTGGCAGGAAAACATGTTTTGATGTTATTACCAACGGGATTTGTAAGAGTTTGGTTATGGATTTAGTAGATTTCCCAGACGTTTGTGCCGCGTGATTCACAAGCCTCAGCCATAATAAACTCTGTGCTTCCATGTCTACATGATTGCTTGAATAAATTTTCAAAATAAATCTTGTTTCCACCAGATGCAGTCAAGTTTTTTACGGAGTTTCAGCCATGGATATTTCACGATTCGGCCCGAAGTGAAATGTTTTAATCATTGAGGAAAGACCGCAAGTCGCTGATTGGTTGTTTTTGACAGTTCTTCATGTGGGCGGAAATCCAAAAACATGGGTCTTTCGTGCAGGCGTTTTCTCCCTTCCCCACTTCGCCTTTCCCCCTCCCCCTAACGCCGCCACGCAGGTCAGAGCACTGCACTAGCAATCGCAGGTTCAATTCCTACCGGAAGGCCGCTAAGTTGCATTTTTCGCAACTGGTCCCGGTTTGGTCTTAAAATGTATGTATTCCAACACTCGAAATTTTCCTTCACCATAAATCCTTTCAACATGTAGTTTGATCGAGTGAAATGCCAAATATTACCTATAATAACCCAGAATCTTATCCCGGCATTACCACCATATATACAGAACTCGTGACTAGGCTCTCGGCAACGGCTTCCGTAGCTCAGTGGTCAGAGCACTGCACTAGCAATCGCAGGGTCGCGGGGATTCAATTCCTACCGGAAGGCCGCTAAGTTGCATTTTTCGCAACTGGTCCCGGTTTGGTCTTAAAATGTATGTATTCCAACACTCGAAATTTTCCTTCACCATAAATCCTTTCAACATGTAGTTTGATCGGGTGAAATGCCAAATATTACCTATAATAACCCAGAATCTTATCCCGGCATTACCACCATATATACAGAACTCGTGACTAGGCTCTCGGCAACGGCTTCCGTAGCTCAGTGGTCAGAGCACTGCACTAGCAATCGCAGGGTCGCGGGTTCAATTCCTACCGGAAGGCCGCTAAGTTGCATTTTTCGCAACTGGTCCCGGTTTGGTCTTAAAATGTATGTACTCCAACACTCGAAATTTTCCTTCACCATAAATCCTTTCAACATGTAGTTTGATCGAGTGAAATGCCAAATATTACCTATAATAACCCAGAATCTTATCCCGGCATTACCACCATATATACAGAACTCGTGACTAGACTCTCGGCAACGGCTTCCGTAGCTCAGTGGTCAGAGCACTGCACTAGCAATCGCAGGGTCGCGGGTTCAATTCCTACCGGAAGGCCGCTAAGTTGCATTTTTCGCAACTGGTCCCGGTTTGGTCTTAAAATGTATGTATTCCAACACTCGAAATTTTCCTTCACCATAAATCCTTTCAACATGTAGTTTGATCGGGTGAAATGCCAAATATTACCTATAATAACCCAGAATCTTATCCCGGCATTACCACCATATATACAGAACTCGTGACTAGGCTCTCGGCAACGGCTTCCGTAGCTCAGTGGTCAGAGCACTGCACTAGCAATCGCAGGGTCGCGGGTTCAATTCCTACCGGAAGGCCGCTAAGTTGCATTTTTCGCAACTGGTCCCGGTTTGGTCTTAAAATGTATGTATTCCAACACTCGAAATTTTCCTTCACCATAAATCCTTTCAACATGTAGTTTGATCGAGTGAAATGCCAAATATTACCTATAATAACCCAGAATCTTATCCCGGCATTACCACCATATATACAGAACTCGTGACTAGGCTCTCGGCAACGGCTTCCGTAGCTCAGTGGTCAGAGCACTGCACTAGCAATCGCAGGGTCGCGGGTGCAATTCCTACCGGAAGGCCGCTAAGTTGCATTTTTCGCAACTGGTCCCGGTTTGGTCTTAAAATGTATGTATTCCAACACTCGAAATTTTCCTTCACCATAAATCCTTTCAACATGTAGTTTGATCGAGTGAAATGCCAAATATTACCTATAATAACCCAGAATCTTATCCCGGCATTACCACCATATATACAGAACTCGTGACTAGGCTCTCGGCAACGGCTTCCGTAGCTCAGTGGTCAGAGCACTGCACTAGCAATCGCAGGGTCGCGGGTTCAATTCCTACCGGAAGGCCGCTAAGTTGCATTTTTCGCAACTGGTCCCGGTTTGGTCTTAACATGTATGTATTCCAACACTCGAAATTTTCCTACACCATAAATCCTTTCAAGATGTAGTTTGATCGAGTGAAATGCCAAATATTACCTATAAACAACTATAGATGGTCACTGCCTCGTAGGGGGTAGCGAAACGCGCGCGCAAGGGGAAAGATGGTCATCTGTCGGAAAATTCTGATTCGCTGTCGGAAATTTCCATTCGAAAAAAGCTCACAGCTCAATTCGAAAATATTACCACAATGCTCAGACTTGATCTAACTTTGCCTGTTTCCTCAGCTCATGATGAGAGGGCATTCAGTTGCCTTAAGCGAGTCAAAACTTATTTACGGAGTACAATGACAGAACACCGTCTTTCTAATCTCGCATGCATGGCTATAAATCGCGAGCATGTCTCATCCATTGTTGTAAGGGATCTTCAAAAGTCATTTTTAATTAAATAAATATATATATATATATATATATTATATATATTATAGGTTGATAACCTGAATTATTGTCCACCATCTTGGATGTATTTTCGATATGCGTGTGACGTCACAACCGGGGTAAAGCGAATTTTTTATCTAGCCATCCTCATGTCTTCATAAGTTTGAAACTGGATTTTTACGAATGTCTTCCTTTTTCAATTGAACCACACCATTTTAAAAACATTCCGCGGAAACTCGGCTACCTACAGAGTAGTTCAGCAGGTTTACCCTGGGTGTGACGTCACCAACCTCCAAGTTAATTAGGCAAACTATTACAACAAGATGGCGGATGATAGGATTGTCTTTGGTAAAAATTAGTGATGTTATTTTGTACAACTTGGATTACCTTCGTAAGCCTGTTTGTTAATCATAAAGTCAAAAATTCGAAATTGTGATTTATGTTGGCAATTTCCTTTAAACGACATTGTCCCTTACTTTCAAGAGTTCATTCCAATAAGACAAACTTAAGAAGTTTTGACCACATTGACATTGATAATTGATATATAATTTCTACTTAATTATAATTTTAGTACATATTTTATATTAGGATTATGATTCCTGTAATTTCTGCACATATTGTATGTTAGGGTCATTTTAATTTTGTTTTATTTCTGTTGTGGCAATACGTGAAAATGAGTGTGTCTAAATGTACTTGTTCACGTTATTGTGTTGTATTGCATTGCATTGCATTGCATTGTATTGTATTAATAAACAATTATTGGATGAGGCTAAGCATGATGCCGGTGAGAATCTCTAACCATTGAGCTACTGAGACTCAGATGAAGAACGAAGGTTACAATGATGTACTGGTTCGATTGATATATGTACTGCCTGGATGTGTTAATATATACACTGCTGTAGTGAATGTGGGGGAGCTTGGCGTAGACAGACGATACACGGACGATCGTCAAGCTCATATCCTTAGAAAAACGATTCTGAGTCCCAGACAGGAATCGAACCTGTAACCTTCTGATTGTTCGTGAGACGCTCAGAAAGTTACAGGTTCGATTCCTGTCCGGGACTTGTTATGAGGATATGAGCTTGACGATCGTCCATGTATCGTATTGTATTGCGTTAGGAGCATTTTCATAGCGCCAATTAATACTACTATATTTTGACCAGCTAAGTCATATGCTTCGCTATGAAAAGTAGTTAGTTATTGTTGCCAATATAGAACTTGAACCCTACATTAGCAACACGATAAAGGATTATAAACATTAATAATTAATAATAATAATAATATAATTTCTTTCTTCAAATATTTGATAAATATTATTCTACAGCTCGCACCAACCTTGCCCGTTTTCCCCAAGAAGTCCGTTTTGTTAAGAGCATCAATGATAAGAAATACCGTTCTCTTCGTTTCCGATATCCTTTGGGTCAACTGTATGAAAAAGAGGAAAGTGGATGCCTCAATTCACGGCTCCAAAAAGATGGCGACATAACCACAATTTTTACCACATACATACAACACATAACAACGGTAAAACACATAAATAAAACACATAAATAAAACACATAAATAAAACACATGAATAAATACATAAATAAAACACATAAAACACATAAATAAAACACATAGATAAATAAAACACACATATAAAACACATGAATAAAACACATAAATAAAACACATAAAACACATAAATAAAACACAACATAAATAAAACATATAATTAATAAAACACATAAATAAAACACATAAATAAAACACATGAATAAAACACATAAATAAAACACATAAAATACATAAATAAAACACATACATAAATAAAACATAATAAAACACAAATAAAACACATAAATAAAACACATGAATAAATCACATAAATAAAACACATAAAACATAAATAAAACACACATAAATAAAACACATAAATAAAACACATAAATAAAACACAAATAAAACACATAAATAAAACACATAAATAAAACACATAAATAAAACACATAAATAAAATTAACGGTAATTAACAACTTTTATTGGCGGGCTCCAATAATTCTTGAAATAAGAATTGAAAAATAGGACCGCAATGCGAACATGTGGGTACCGCATGGAACATTAATGGTCAGCCTTGTCAATGAGTAATGAGCATGGGATTGGGGTGTGACCAAAACTGAAATATCCAAATCTGTAATACTAACTGAAATATTAGTATTATTCGTTTATTACTGGGGCATTTATCTCCACTATGGAATCACTGCCATGGAGGCTCTTTATCATTATTGTAAAGTCTTTATTGAGATAAAAATAGAATAGTTTCATTATATTGATGTGGTGCCTTTAAAGTGTCTATGAAATGAAAATTCGCTCCAGGTTTTTTTACTGTATTTGAAAGAACACTTAAAATAATGAAAAATGGCTTTTTATGTTTAATTATACGCTTTATATAATTTGATCTCTGACGTCACAATATGGACACAGCATTATAAAAACAAAACTGAAAATCAGGCATATCTTCAGACTGGTTCAACTAAATAGATTCAAACTTTGCTGACTTACTCAATCAAGAAAACTAAACATTGTAATGGTTCTAATGTGGTTGCTATGGTAACGGATTAGTTTCCAGATTACTCTCTTCCTTTATAACAATTCTTTGTTTTCAACCACATTTACAGCAACTTATTTAGTTTTAGGAAGTGGACATCCTTTTCTCATGATTTCCAATGTAACAATACTGTTTAAAACAATAAAACAGTAACTGCAACGACAAAAAGTAGAAAACTTTGTTTCTATACAAAGTAGTGGCCTGGGGAAAAAATCTGTTACCATGGGAACCTAATAACAACAATCTCAATGCAGAGTCTTGTTGACTCAGTAAGTCTGCATGGTTTGGTTTATTTTGGTTTATTTGGTTTGGTATTATTTTATTTGGTTTGGTATTTGGTTTGAGCCGGTTAAGTCAAACCAATCCGAAGATATGCCTGATTTTGAGTTTTGATGTAATGCTGTGTCCATCTTGTGACATCACAGCTCAAGTTACATGAAATGTATGTAATAACTCGAGAATGGCATAAGATACGATAGTTGTGTAAAAGCTATTTTTCATTATTGTTGTTCGTAAGCTAACAGCAGAATTAACTAAATCAGCAGAGAATTAATACATTTGTAAAACCATTTTTAATACAAACAACATTACCATTATTACATGTCATGGATAATTCATAACAGTATAACAGTATAACAGTATTTTATTTGCCAATAAATACAAAACAAGAAGAAAAAAACAACCAGAATAATACAAATGGCGAGGAAGCCCAAAAGAAACCAAAAGGCTTATATGGCATTGGGCTACCATATTTAAATAAACTTAATACAAGATTAGGAGTAGCTAGAGAGACTATATAAATATATATATATATATATACATACACATATACACATATACACGCACGCATACATACATATATATACATATACATACACATGAAAACAATAAATAACCGATAATTTGATTTACAATATGAGTATTACATTAATAAGTAAATAAATACATAATATATTAAATATTCATAAACAAGAGTGAAGATATTTTTTAAGCTTAGAAAGAAACGAATTAACGGTCGAAGCTTCTTGGGTGTCTACGTTTAGCGAATTAAAAAATACAGGACCCTGATAAATTACAGAAAATTGTCTGATTTTTGTTCTACAGAAAGGAACAGCGAATTGTCTAGAACCTCGAGTATTATAATTGTGAACTTCATTGATTCGTAAATAGAAATGGTCAAAACTTTGAGGCAATAAACTATTTTTAAACAAAAACATAAACTTGCCCAAATAAAATAAATAAATATTACTAAATTTTAGTACCTTCATTTCCTTAAATATTGGGTCCGTATGAGCATCAAATGCATCCTTATTAATAACTCTCATCGCACGTTTTTGAAGCAGAACAATACGATCAAGGTTAGATGGATACGTAGATCCCCATACAGTAACACAATATTGAAGGTATGGATAAATTAAAGAATAGTATAGAGTACGTAATACAGGTTTAGAAAGGCAAAAACTTGATTTATATATAATACCTATTGATTTCGAAATTTTACTTGCAACATTTGAAATATGAGGCTTCCAAGACATGTGTTCATCCAGTATCACACCAAGGAATACGACCTCACTAACTTTATCAATCCTACAGTTATTTATTTCTAAAATCAAATCAACTCTTTGCCTTTTTTGCCTGGGTTTAAAGATCATATATTTAGATTTTTTAATGTTAATTGATAATTTATTTGTTTTGAACCAGTCAGATAACTTGACCATTTCTATATTAATTGTATTCAACAAACAAGAAAGATCGTTATGAGAATAAAATATGTTAGTATCATCAGCAAACAAAACAAAATCAAATATATTAGAGGCATTACAAATGTCATTGATATAAATCAAAAACAACAGCGGACCAAGGATTGACCCTTGCGGAACACCACACTTAATACTATTTAACGAAGAACATATTCCGTTATATTCAACAAATTGAAGTCTGTTATTGAAATAACTCTTTATCCAGTCAAGAGCCAATCCGCGGATGCCGTAGTGCTCAAGTTTGTCAAACAGAATCTCGTGGTTCACAGTATCAAATGCCTTAGATAGATCAAGAAAAATTCCCACAGTATGATTTTTCTGATCAATTGACGATGTAATTTTGTCAAATAAATAAAGAAGAGCCAGATAAGTAGAATGATTTTTTCTAAAGCCATACTGATTATTAAATAAAATACCATGTCTATCAAAATACTTCAATAGGCGATTATACATTGCTCTTTCCAAGAGCTTGGAAAAAATTGGTAAGACCGAAATTGGTCTATCGGTTAATGATTCACCACAGGTTGATGCATGGATCAATTCTTCCTGTAACCATCCCCCCCCCCCCCCGGGCAACCCCGGGGACAATGCAGAAAATCAAATCCCGGGTGTATAGGGCGGCCGCCCTTGGAAGTCTGGTAACTAAAGTAAAGTATTCATATTCAAAATGGCGACGAAAAAAAGTTGCAGAAAATCAACTTACTGGGGGGGGGGGGGGGGGGCGGGCGGGCTGAAAAAGCGAAACGAACTAGAGCTCAAAGGAAGCAGTAAACAGCTTATGCTGATGTTTCCTGTTTAAATAAAGCTCATCATTATTATTAGCAGAAATGAGCCGCTGGTTAAGTTAAATTTACATTTGATATTAAAATTTGTCTAATTATACATTTATTTGATGTTAAAACTCATGTGTTTTTGTATTGTTTCCGGCTTGCCCCCAGGGGTGGGGAATTTTCAATGAGCTTTGATAATAAATACAAATCCTCGGGGTATTGCCCGGGGATGATTACAGGAAGAATTGATCCATGCATTAAAAGACACAAGTTTTCTCATTTATAATACAATGTTAGGAACATCTGTCAACAACAAAAAAAAATTTCCACAGAAACTTGAATACAATTACTGCAGAGAAGAACCATTCTATAATGCTGAAATCATCTTAATGATGTTCATAATCTTGGCACAAATTATTACTTGGGAGCTTTTGACCATCTTGAAATAATTGTCTGACATTGTCAACACTGAAACAATCAATTGTTAACAAGCAACATTCATAGTTGGTTTCTAAACCAAAAAATAAGTTTGTAAATGCATTTTTAGACAAACATAAGGGCCAGCAGCATAGTTAACAACAAAATATATTTATTTACTGAACCTTTAATTGCAACCATACAAACAATTCACATGAAACAAAATATTGTTCAAGCCAGACGAATTCCAATTATAAATATGTTTACCGGTAATGTATTTAACGATAAATGACTTTGCTATACACTGTTTACCAGCATTGTCGCCTAACTTAGACTGACTTCCTCACCTGAAACAGATGGATATACTGCACAACATTTGAATTTGACGAATAAATATAAAACAAAAACAGCCACAGACAGTATAAACATAGCTACTCAGTCAGGAGCGAAGCTAAAGCACATCAATTTATGATCAAAGAAATACCTACAGAAATACCTGAAAACGAGAAAGATACAACTTACCTTTAATGTAAACTACACAAGTTCAAGAAAGACAAGACGTTTTGAGGATTGTCGAAAACTTCTCCGAAAAGCCAAAAACGCACAGTCTCGATCAGAATAACAGAAGACACGCCGGGAATTATTAAGCCAAAAACCATAACGCACTCGATCAGACGACACCACGAAGATCATGAGCATTCGACTTACACGACCCGACCTTTGTACGTTGTACTTGTCGACAAGTTAAGGTTTTTCGAGATTTTCTACCGTAGTTTGTACACGCAAGAATCCTTCGATGATCGATATTTATGCCCTAACGGTGGAGACGACATTTTCCGACGAATTCCGAATTAGCATCTGAGTTGCGCAGTTGTAATTTCGATGTTGAACCCTTACCTACCTAGCCACCTCAACGCCATGACTATATGGGTACCGCTGACGGTCAGCCACAAAAATGATTACAAAAAACCTTACAACTAGGAGTTCTTGTCAGAAGAGAAATGCTGCCTCGGAACATACAAAGGAGCAGTGGGTACGATGTTGGAGCAGTGTTCAGGATCAGGCATGCCAGCAGAATAATGCTAGAAATATTCTAGAGCACGAGGATCAAATAAATAGAATGTAGAATCTAAACCACGTATCAAGGTTATCATATAGCCTTGACCTGTAATAACATACGCGGTAATCATATTGCGCGTTTATAAAGTCAAAATTCAATATGACCATTTGAACGCCATACATCTAACTCGAACAACATTTACTCGAAACGAGCAAGCCTCGCGAAGTTATAAATTTTCCATTCAAGCGACACTTTTGCCAAATCGATTTGCCAAATAATCACGTTTGTGATATTTCCTGAATTGAACGACTTATCTGGGTGTGGAACGGTCATACAAAAAAAAAACAAAAAAATAAATAAATAAAACTGAACATCTCGTGATCTCGACAGACGGCAATTTTCATAAATCAAGATTTCGTTGACTATACATATGTCGGCAAAGAGATCTGGGCACGAGACACAGCAACGGATTAGTCAAGTCAACGGATTAGTGTCACCACTACTCGACCTGTCTTAAGATAATAATATACACCTCAGTCTTAACCAAAACGTCAGTCCCCATAAATTGCCATAAAATTCAGCAACAAATAAGAGAAAATAAGAGACACGTAATGTATGGTCATATGTTGACGTACTCATTTACTCATTTACATCTTCGATAAACTATATTATCATTTTGTACTATATGATGTATACAGCTAAATGAATTAACGTTGTCCTCGACAAAGCTAAAAGGCTAAAGCTAAAAGGCTAAAGCTAAAAGGTCAAAGCCAAGCGCGAAACGTACGATTTCCTACAAACTTTTAGCTCTTGGCTGCAAGTCTCCCCTGTATTTCAATTTTCAATGGCGAATTTCGACACAACTAAATTAAAACTTGTCGCTATTATCGTACTTTTCGCGCTTGGCTTTGGCCTTTTAGCTTTGGCCTTTTAGCTTTGGCCTTTTAGCTTTGGCCTTTTAGCTTTGTCGAGGATTTAGCTGTATATTTTTAAGACCCGTTCACACGGACGATTTTTGCTGCGATTTGATTGCAATTTTAGCTGTGACTTTTATCGCGCTCGCACTGCGATTTCAAACCGCGCGTTTTAAAACAATGTTTTTTTCTCTTTCCCCTTTCTTACTCTTGGAGTGCGTTTTCCAGATTCTGTGACCGCCATTTTGCGCGCGAAATCAGCCTTTGTGTGTGTGAGGGGGTCTGCTCTAGCGTATTTTGATGCTTTTTCATATAAGATCGCAGCGAAATTCGAGCAAACTCGAAACCACGGCGATTTGCTGCGATTTTCAAACAACAAATCGCAGCGAAATCGCCGCCTGTTCACACGCGCGGTTTGAAATCGCAGTGAGAGCGCGATAAAGTCGCGGCTAAAATCGCTATCAAATCGCAGCAAAAATCGCCCGTGTGAACGGGCCTTTACGAGTGTATGTTTTAATTAAAGTGCCTATGACACGAAAATTAAGTTTGCCTTACTTGAAAGAATACTTAAAATGACAGAGTAACATATTTTGTAGTTTTTCGTTTCCTTGCTTCGTTCTTGACATATTTCAGTTTGTATTATATGCAAATGACAATGGTGTGACGTACATGCATAATGACTTATCGGAGAAGGTTATATATGTTTGCTATTATCACACAAAATCACTTGAAACTCTACAAGTTCCATGTTTTTGGAAATACTCACGGACATGCTTCATTCAAATTAAATTTTGTTTTATATTGGCAAACATAAATAACCTTCTCCGATAAGTCATTATGCACGTGTACGTCACACCATTGTGTGACGGTAAAGTGGTCGGTAAAGTGTTCTTCTATATTGGAATCTGAGAAACTCCAAGTATCCTTTTCGCCATCTAAATAATATTTGGTGAAATACCGGATTGTCTATACCGAGATTTTTAACGTTTGTTTTTCAAGCTCGCGCAAAAACGGTTGGTCTTCACACGCAAGCAAACGAAGCACGCTACGTATGCTGACGACAGTGCGCGTGTTTAATTTGATCTGTGCACGTGCGTGCAGTAATTAACTGTACGCCGCGCCCTGGTACTCGCTGTAGACACACACGCCCATGATTTTGCTCCGAACAATCCACGTTATCCTTTTTGTTTGGTTGGTTCTTCGCGGGATTCGTCATACTGAGGAGAACCTAGTGACCTTGTTACGTCAGTAATAATTAACAATAATGAATTAATAGTTTTTTCTTCATAGTGGTAATATATGTAGTATACGATTCGCCATCACAAATCCTTTCCTTGATTCAAATCCTAACGCTAATCCTAACCCTTATTGCATCCTTAATCCTGATCCTAACACAATCCTTACCCCAATCCTGACACTAATCACAACCTTAACCCTATCTAGACTCGGGGGGTGGAATCTGCCCGCGCTGAATTTAAATGCTGGTATCTCAATAATGGACACAGCTATGAATCTAAAATTTTACGACTTTTCCTAGTTATGCATTGGTAGTATGGGCTGAAAAAATATTCGGTATAAAAAACGTTATTGAACTGCTTCAAATCCGAATTTTTGACGACCGATGACGTCATAATGACGTATCATTTGTTACCATGGCAACAAAAATGTAACTATATTCAATGTTACCATACTATCAACCTGAAAATTTCATTGAGATACATCTAATATTTTTGGAGATATTGGCCGCGGGCAGATATTGGCCGCGGGCAGTCTGTGCATTAGCTATTAAACGTCCCGCTCGATGAGGTCATTTAGTAAACCCGAATCGAGCGGGACGTTGAATGGTTAATGCACCTCTTTTTATGCTATTCCTTTGTAATATAATGTTTGCGGGTATTTCTTTTGTTCTTTCGTAATCGTACATCCGTTGGCGTCAAACCGGGTATGATTAGTTCTAATCAGACCTGGTTTGCCGTCAACGGAGGTAAGATTAGCAAAATGGATATGAGGTATATTAGTTGTTAATGCCCTGTGAGAACAAAATAAATACCCGCAAACATTATATTACTTATAATTATAGATATAGGATTAATCCTAACCCTAATTCTAACCCTAATCCCAACCTTATTCAAATTATCCTAATTCAAACGCTAATCCTAAAACTAATTCCACCAAACTTAATCCTAAACCTAACCCAACCCTAATCAATCCTAACCCTAATCCTACTCTCGCTGTAATAAATTTAAAATTTCTTAATCGCAGTAATCAACGAATTAGTTTTGTTGCAGCTTGTCTCCATGAACTGCATGCCTTCGCACGCCGTACTCACATTATATTTAAATGCCTATTATTTAAAAGTAATTTATTTTTTGACTACAGTTTCCCATTAAGATTATCTAACACAGCCCTGCCACTGATAAGTGATAATACCACTGATAAAAGCTCCATTCATTCATCTCACCTCAGTAATGTTGGCCAAAAGCTTCTGTATGGATTGATCTCCTCCTCCTTTCGGGAGAAGATCTTTTGGAGAAAATTTCTCGTCTGGCTTCTCCTCGATTGCAGGCTTTAGTTCAGCTTTTTCATCTTCTACATAATATATAATAAAATCTAAACTTTATAAATGGATAATTTTGGTGTATTGATACCTGCACGAGGATAAATCGTAATGTGACGCATTTAACAGTAGAACAAATAAATGACAAAACAGTAAAACAGTAAAACATCGAAACATTCACCCGTAACAAATGACTCTACCAACATCACAATACCGTCAGTCACCATCATCACAATCACTTCACCATCATCATAATTACTTCAACTATATCATCATAATCACTTCACCATCATCATAATTACTTCACTATCATCATAATCACAGCATCGCCATCATAATCACTTCAATATCAATATCATCACCACCACTTCACCATCATCATAATAATCACTTCACTATCATCATAATTCTTCACTATCATCACTTCACTTCACCGTCATCATAATCACTTCGCCATCATCATCATCACTTCACCATCATTATCACCCTCATCACTTTACCATCATAATCACTTCACTTCACCATCACCATAATCACAGCATTACCATCATCGTCATCACTTCACCATCATTATAATCGATCAGAGCATCATCATAATCAATTCACCATCACCTTCACCATCATCATCACTTCATCATAATCACTTCACCATCATAATCACAGCATCCCTTCATCATAATCACAGCATTACTTCATCATAATCACTTCACCACCATCATAATCACAGCATATCACCATTATCATCACTTTACCATAATCATCATCACTTCACCATCATCATCATCATATTCGTATACGATAGTTTTCAAGTTCAATGTACTCGTGTTTACTTTCAGTTTAATCTATTTGAGATCGCGGACCATTTGTATTTTGTATTTGTATTGCATTTGTATTTTGTAAGCATTCTGAACGTATTTATGAAGAATCCATACATAGTTGTAAGCCACATCATTGATGAAGTAGGCAAGTTAAACCACTGTGATCAACGTCAAACCAAAGTCGCAAAAGAAAGAACCACGCGCGTGACTCGCAAGATCAAGCATACAAGTTACTCAAAAGCCTTATGGGAAATATTGCGCAATTTTGAAGATTTGTGACACCTGGGTAATTAACACGCGCTACCACGGTGGCCGCAGTAACTAACTAATATTCCGAATATTGCAACTTGGGGGTGCAGCACCACCAATACCCCTTCCCTAATGGTTGCAGTCGTAGATCGCAAGCGCCAGAACATTATCACCATTGCCAACAAATACTACCAACAAAGACCATGATAACCCCAACCCAGTGCTGTGAGTAACTTCGTTACCAGCAACTAGTTCGCTCAAATTTGTACCCAGGCCCCAGGGTCTTATCTCCGTTCGACGTTTCTGCAATGCATTCTGGTTAATATTGATCAGAATGCATTGCAGAAATGTCGAATATGTGTGTGTGCAGTTGTCATTTTCCTTAGTCGATGCACTGACCCTACAGCCTGCAGTGACTTGATGACACAGTATAAACACAGCAAGATGTATTCGCAGTTGGTATCGCTATTCCATGGCCGTACTTGGCTAATTATGTTCATTTTAAATCACGAACATGCCAACTTGTTTACTTTGTTCACCGAAAGGAGTGCTCGGTTTGCCTAACTTCGTTATCAAATTTGCGTCGAAAATATGTCCATGCATTTACTTTTACTTTTCATAGCTTTACTTTCTTTAAGTCACAACATGTATTGATCAGTATATAATAGTATATGTAATTAACCATTGCCCAGTGCCAACTTTGTTCCCAGTTTCAATAGCGGTAACTGAAACCAAGGAATGTAACTTTGTAACTATAATCATTGACACAAATAGTTGGCACGACACTGCGGAGTCGTTTTGAAGTGCTCTATTGCACGAACATTTTAATTTATACTGGGCATGAGTACGTGAGCCCCCCCCACTTTTATCTGGCTAGTAATATGCATTAATCCCCTCGCCCGGCGCGAAGCGCCGGCCGAAGGCCTGAGGGTGATAATATCGACCGGCGTTTAGTCCCTCATCACGGATTCCAGGCGTAATGTAAAGTCACTTTCAGTTTCCTTGTATATATATATTCAGGATCAACGTCGTCGATCATGCGCGGCATTGGAAAATTTGGCCCTGGTAACTAGATATGGTAAATACTAAATATCTGCATTTGAATTAAAAGAAAAGTACGTGTTTTGTCGGGTTATACGGTGAATGAAGATTTGTGTTCAAAAAGATTGTGAAAAGGCAGTGAAAATGCAATATATCGTCGTCGGAAGATGTCAAGTTCGTAAATCAAGTTTTATACTTTTATACGTGGCGTCAAACTCTAAAGGTAAACCCGTTTTCGTTTTTTTAAACCTGTTAATCAGTTACAAAGATCGTTTTGCAAACATGTTCGAGTATGTTATTCAGGCTTTTATTTGATGTATAGCATGATTTTCTAGAGTTAGTAGTTCAAAAGATATGGTCGTCTGAATATCTAAAATATTTACTCGGAGTTTGTCAATCCAATCCAAGCGTCGTCGCTTTTTTCAAGCTGTTAGCTATCAGTTACAAAAATATTTTTGTAGGTATGTGAGAGGCTGTTAATCAAGCTTTCATTAGATATGTAGAATGAGTTCTTAGAGTTAGTACTTCAAAAGATATTGTGGTCGGAACATTTCACTTTTGGCATGTCGTCATGGCAACCGAAATTTAAAATTATTATAACATCAACCCAAGTCAGTTTTAGGGTTAGCGATTATTTGAATTTCGGTTTGTTCATATATCGAGAAAGCGCCAATCAGACATCACAAAATCACTCTTTCAAGGGCTTTCGCTCGAAATTGAATAGTCCTTACACACGATATACCAATTAATACAATCCGGTGTGTACGCCACTACACGAACCGACAAAGCACAGTAGCACACTACAAATTTGGAGGGTCGCAGTCCCCAGGGAATCTCTTCAGCCGTGCATACCTTACACCACCCCTCTAGTGAGCTGCCACGGGCCTGGCAGTCCTGCGAGACGCCAAGGCCTGGCCTTTCCATGTGGCCCTGGCCAATAATCTGTACTGCCAGGTTAGGTCCTTTGTGGTGTTTCTTGCGCGGCCGAGAAAACCCTCACCCATGCGACACCTCCAGCTAGCTGGAGCGAGGGATTCGAGGACGCGAACCCTCCCCCAAACAGGAGCACCCAACCCCAGCTTAGAGCATAATCGCGTTGTAGGCTTACAGTATGTAAGCATAGTCGTGGTCTTCTTACTTTGTAGTCTTATTGCGTTGTAGTCTTATTGCGTTGTAGTCATACGCAATTCAGCTTCTGCCACATTGAACAATAAACCGAGTACTGACCGGCGTGTACGCAAACACCCCAGCTTTCCTACTGTTCGAAATGCCCACAGTGCAGTGTCCAGTTCCTATGCCTGACAATAGACCATAACCCAGCATGTGCCAATCCGACTATTCCTAGGTGGACGTCGTTCCCAAGAGCCCCGAACCACAAAGCTTGCCCTATCATGTCGTAGTTACGTATTATAAGACAAAATAGCAACATGTAAATTGCCCTATAAACTAATAATTTTTGTGCGCAATAGCTGCAACCAATGCTTAACCCAGTAATTAATGTCACTTATAGCCCCACAGCATACAATGGGCACATGTTTAATGGTACTTAAACACGATTGCACCCAAAATACGATGTCGCACAACCCACGAACGATCCCGAAACACTGACGCTACACATGCCCTACTCTAATATTAATATGTGAACTGAATACTCCACTATCAGTTGGCAACAGACAGTTGTCAGATACCTGTAACAAAAGACTTAATGTACAAAGCCTTCCATGCCCGCAATGTTGTCTACCGAAATGCTGGAAAACTGCTATTTTCCCACAACATTAACACATACCGTTCGTAAATTACCAGCCTCCCAGGGTACATAGCTGCGAGAAATCACTGATCGGGAAACCAGCATTAAACTCTCTTTTATTGTGTGGTTACCTAAAATAAATATGTCACACACGCCGTTGGCTCCTCGTTACATATTCACCCCTGGATAGCTGTCAAAACTGTCTCTCCTAATTGGTTCATTCACGCAGGGTGTAAGATGGGGTGCGGGCCAGCGGGGGCTACCCTCCCTTGTTGATCCCGTTGTATTATAACCGCTGTCGACATGTGATAATAAATAGACGTAACTTAGAACAGTTGCACAAAAATGCAGTTGAACAGAAATATATACTGTATAAAACACATATGTACAACATAGTTCTCTATGTACAAGGCTTGCAAGAAACGCATATCAATAAGAACACAAAAGATGATGTAATAGCAGAAGCACCAGCGACACGGATTGCATTCTTCCGCATACTTAATATTGTGAGAAACAACGAACTCAGACCAATATATACCTGATAAAATAGAACATAAATGTTATTCACAAACAAATAATTTGATAATTGTGAGAACCAGGACGATTAAGTTGGCCGGCTTGGCGCGTTGTCAACAATAAATCGGAGATGACAATAGACATATCTATACTAGTTGCCTCACCTTGACAAGAGAAACTTTCTTCACTGAAATCAAAGTTAAAATGCGAAAACACGACCAAGCTAAAGCACCGCTGCCAGAGGATTACAAAACCGCGGACGAACGAAGCTCTTCACAAGTATCATGGCCCTGATGCCGTTGGCGAGTTCTGAACATTGATTTGGATAGCTTCTGCATCCGACGATTAAACGAACATCTCCGCGTAACGTCCTAAATCTGTGGACGTATATTATTTAAAAGATTGAGCGTAATTCAATGTCGATCGACTAAACAAAATTCCGAGAAGACTTGACACGTGACACAGTGACCCAAGTAAAGATTAGTGTGCTGCCTACGGCCGCAAATATAGCCACTTTAAGATAATATACCCTTTCCTGCTTCTTGCCAGCGAGCTGACACTATTAATTATTCAATATACAAATTTCCCCCCTCACACAATGTCAATGAATGTCAATTTCCGGAATACCTAATTTGTGCCAAAGAGGACGAAGCAAACCCGATACAAGCATGTTTACACCACCGAAATGAAGGACCGCTCTAAATATGAAAATCGTTGATTCTATAACCGCACTACGTGCCAGTTACGACGATACAATTTAAACCAGCCAAAGGACCTTCGAGCTCGCGATTGTGCCGACTTAAGCCTCAACACTTTAAATTCCTACACTTGACATGCTTCCAGGGCCCCTAAGGATACCAGCCTTTGTTGCTGATTGGGCTACCCTGCTTAAATAAATTAAAGTGTTCATAAAACAAATCATACCACCCGCCTTCGAATCAATCGTATAGTGGAGTTAACAGAAATCACAGCGCGAACTGATAACCAATCGACATGGCAGTGAAGACCGCAACTGAACAACAACACGGAATTTTGCTAGAGAAGCACGAGATTATAATAGCCTATTTGTGTAACTATTAAATATGCAGTGCAAGGATACTTATGTTCGCATATAATCCACATACAAATGCATGTCTAAAAACAGATTAAACAAGTGAATTGCTTCAACACGATTTCAACTAAAACACTCATAGTATCTGTGATGATCCAGCTTCCGAAGTTAAACAAGGCGTGCTAATTGACAAGAATAAATAGAAATAGAATTAAATAACACAAAAAGATTTTGGTGAGCTAAATGATAATCAGGCCAAATATAAAGAACCTGTAGCCGTACGTATAATATGGCCATGGAATAAGTATTTGCACTGAATATCCGACCGCCTAAAATAAGAAATTAGTATATAGCTACAATGCTCAAGCAAAGGTGATACACAAACGTTTTGCTAGCACAAAGTGGAAGGATACACGTTGCATCGACCACCAAAACGTCCCAACGGCCAACAAAAGGACAGAACCGCGAACAGCACAAAGTATGGCAGGCGAACGGCTAACGGTTTGGAAGTCCAGACAGAACGAACGAACGGGAGAACTACGAGCGTTTGCAAATAACCCAACTAGGAACGGGAGGTAACAACCGACGAGGCGGCGAGAGGAAAACTCGTTGCGATGGACAAAATTGAACGAACTAAGAGAGCCAACACGAGAACTTCTGAAGAGAACCTGAGCACACGAGTCCACGTTTTACACTGGGAGAAAACCCTCGAGGTTAGCTAGCTAGGAGCGGAACCCAATTACGTCAAACAGATAAGCTGGCTAATGATTGGCTGTTGGGAAACCAACCCTAGAGACCCAGACCCCAATCGCGTTACACCGTCTGTTTTAATATTATTTATTGCATAAATCCAATAAATTATGTGCTTTAATTTAAATTATCCATCACCATTGTTTCACTCGGTCACTTTGCAACCTCATCCACAATGGAATAATTGCAATACTTGATAATTAGCCTATATAGTGAGTACCAGTACTGGTGGTAAGGATGTAAAAAAGTACGGATTATAGTTGTGTTTATACTGCAAGTCTATAGGACTAACCAGGCCCCAACCTGGCTGAATGCCACCTTGGGCCTGGCTTACATTTTACTGACTTTAATAGTCTATAAACATGCACCACACTGGTTACAACAATCAGTGTTTATACACTCATCTGATGGCATGCTGGTCTGGCCAATGGCTTAGTGTGTTTGTGTAAACACCTTTGTCCTGTATTAGGCCTAGACAATGCCAGTCCTAGGCTTGCAATGTATATATTTACACAGCTTTTGTAGGATATATACTGTATATAGATACTGTATAATTGGGTAGGTTATAACACTCACTGTGTCAGGGGAACACATTAAGGATTAAACAACTGGTCATCATCTCACTGACAACAAGCAGCTGAAGGGAATTTCATCTTGAATTAATGATATATTGGTGAAATAATTATATTAAGCAATGTTCTTTGTTGCATATTATGGACTAGCTTTTGTCATTTCATCTTTTTGAAATGTGTTACCAGTACTTGAATACCATTGAAATACCGGTACATGCATGCATAATTATATAATATAATAAGATTATATATTAATAAAAGCATCGAGCTTATCAATATATAGTCAGACAACACTCATTGCAAAACTCAAAAATTAGCTGATATAGAGTATATACTGGTGTCTTGTAGTAAGGATGTACAAAATTACAGACTTTAGCTGTGTTTACATATATTGTAAGTCTATAGGACCAAGCTGCCAGCCACGACCTGGGCCTGGCTTACATTTTATTGACTTTAATAGTGTAAACATACACCATACTGGCTATAACAATCAGCATTTACACTCATCTGATATTATGGCATATGCCCTTCTGGCCAATGGCTTAGTGTGTGTGTTTAAATTCACCTTTGTTCTGGATAGTAGGCCTGGACAGTGCCAGTCCTAGGCTTTCAATGTATATTTTTACACAGCTTTTGAAGGATAAATACTGTATAATGTATAATTCATGGGTAGGTAATTAACACTCACTGTGTCAGGGGAACATGTTACAGGGATTAAACAAGTGGTATCATCTCACTGACAAGAAGCAGCTGAAAGGAATTTCATCCTGAATTAATATATATATTGGTGAAATAATTAGATTAAGCAATATCGTTCTTTGTTGTATATTATGGGCTTTTGTCATTTCATTTTTTGAAATTGTGTTACCGGTACTTGAATACCATTGAAATACTGGTACATGAATGTGCATATTAATAAAAGTTGAGAAACAGAAGTCTTCTAAAAGAATAAAAGGTTTATCAGCCTTATCAATTTGGTCTAGGATAAATTTAGGTATTGAATCTTTTGGTATCTGCTTATACTAACAATTGGACAATAAGGAACATGCAGATTACATTATTACAGTAGGGTACATGTATCTGCTTATACTGACAATTAGGCAATAAGGAACATGCAGACTACATTATTACAGTAGGGTAGGTTATGCAGTCTCGTGAATACAATTGTACTTTGAGTAAAATTATGAGTATGCTACTGTTACTGTAAACATGCATGTTGAAATTTATTATTAAAAGGATAACTGACATAATTAACTTAATTATGTAATATATAATTAATACAATTATTATTTAAATTAATAATTGTTAAAATTAATTATTAATTTCAATAATCAACAGTTACACAATTGGTTTCTAACCCTGCCTGCAAGACAATTTAGTGTTGGCAGACTTTCCCACTTGGGTACTGTTCAGTACACTACCCACAAATTGCACCCAAAAAATAAGCAGTTTGAAAATCTGTTCAGTTTGGCAATATTAATTAAGCCTCAAACAGTAAGCGGGCGAGGGTTGTTGCGTACACGTATTTCTAGTATGCAAGTAATATGCAACCTCACATGCATTTGGTGCGACTGTTAGCGCATGGGAATACATAAAACTTAATTTCGTTAACAATGGGCTTGTTTATCTTTAAAAAAGTCTAAATATTAACACCTTACAGATTATTTTTTCAGAATTTTCCTCGCAGAAATCGCTGGAAATGCACTCCTGGAACTATCAAAATTCAATTTTTTTCTGGGGAGGTACCCCGCTGGCAAAATAATCCTGCGTACCATTGACTGTTCCCATAGATCAGTAGCTAGCCCTATTTTTGCCATGCATCTGCACCACAAATCCGCTCGATCAATCGCAGTGAGTAAAAAATTGTTTAGAATAACAATTGTATAGCACATGTATACTGAGGGTAACAGGTTATAGAACATCCATATACGTCGCCGTGCCAACTCACTTTTATTGTCGTTCCGACGCCTCTGATTTATACCCTGTTCCCCCCACCCCCCGTCTCAACGTTGGTACCATTACGATGATAGAGTGTCAAAGGTATCACAACACCATTAGTACATGATTTAGGTCCTATACAACATTGAAATGGGGGAAGGGTGTCCACAGCTGGTAAACCTGTAATGCGTGCCAACCATTTTGTGATCAACGATTGTAGTTCATAAATTTATGAAAGTAACTTTGTAACTGTAACTAGTTACTTATTTTGTCTTGTAACTGTAACTGTAACTGTAACTGCAACTGTAACTGTAACTGTAACTGTACCTGTAACTGTAGCTGTAGCTGTAGCTGTAGCTGTAACTGTAACTGTAACTGTAACTGTAGCTGTTTATGTAGCTGTAACTGTAACTGTAACTGTAACTGTAACTGTAGCTGTAACTGTAACTGTAACTGTAGCTGTAACTGTAACTGTAACTGTAGCTGTAACTGTAACTGTAGCTGTAACTGTAGCTGTAGCTGTAACTGTAGCTGTAACTGTAACTGTAGCTGTAACTGTAGCTGTAGCTGTAACTGTAGCTGTAGCTGTAGCTGTAGCTGTAGCTGTAACTGTAGCTGTAGCTGTAACTGTAGCTGTAACTGTAACTGTAACTGTAACTGTAGCTGTAACTGTAGCTGTAACTGTAACTGTAGCTGTAACTGTAACTGTAGCTGTAACTGTAACTGTAGCTGTAACTGTAACTGTAACTGTAACTGTAACTGTAGCTGTAACTGTAACTGTAACTGTAACTGTAACTGTAACTGTAACTGTAACTGTAACTGTAACTGTAGCTGTAGCTGTAACTGTAACTGTAGCTGTAACTGTAACTGTAACTGTAACTGTAGCTGTAACTGTAGCTGTAACTGTAACTGTAGCTGTAACTGTAACTGTAGCTGTAACTGTAACTGTAGCTGTAACTGTAACTGTAACTGTAACTGTAACTGTAACTGTAGCTGTAACTGTAACTGTAACTGTAACTGTAGCTGTAACTGTAGCTGTAACTGTAACTGTAACTGTAGCTGTAGCTGTAACTGTAACTGTAGCTGTAACTGTAACTGTAGCTGTAACTGTAACTGTAACTGTAACTGTAGCTGTAACTGTAACTGTAGCTGTAACTGCAGCTGTAACTGTAGCTGTAACTGTAACTGTAACTGTAGCTGTAGCTGTAGCTGTAACTGTAGCTGTAACTGTAGCTGTAGCTGTAGCTGTAACTGTAACTGTAGCTGTAACTGTAACTGTAACTGTAACTGTAACTGTAACTGTAGCTGTAGCTGTAACTGTAGCTGTAGCTGTAGCTGTAACTGTAGCTGTAGCTGTAACTGTAACTGTAACTGTAACTGTAACTGTAGCTCTAGCTGTAACTGTAGCTGTAACTGTAGCTGTAACTGTAGCTGTAACTGTAGCTGTAGCTGTAACTGTAACTGTAGCTGTAACTGTAACTGTAGCTGTAGCTGTAGCTGTAGCTGTCACTGTAACTGTAGCTGTCACTGTAACTGTAACTGTAGCTGTAATTACTGTAACTGTAACTGTAACTGTAGCTGTAGCTGTAGCTGTAGCTGTAGCTGTAGCTGTAACTGTAACTGTAGCTGTCACTGTAACTGTAACTGTAACTGTAATTACTGTAACTGTAACTGTAACTGTAACTGTAACTGTAACTGTAGCTGTAACTGTAGCTGTAACTGTAGCTGTAACTGTAACTGTAACTGTAGCTGTAACTGTAACTGTAACTGTAACTGTAGCTGTCACTGTAACTGTAACTGTAACTGTAGCTGTAATTACGGTAACTGTAACTGTAGCTGTAGCTGTTTATGTAGCTGTAGCTGTAACTGTAACTGTGACTGTAACTGTAACTGTAACTGTAACTGTAGCTGTAGCTGTAGCTGTAACTGTAACTGTAACTGTAAAACTATAACTGTAACTGTAACTGTAACTGTAACTGTAACTGTAACTGTAGCTGTAACTGTAACTGTAACTGTAGCTGCAACTGTAACTGTAACTGTAGCTGTAGCTGTAACTGTAACTGTAACTGTAGCTGTAACTGTAACTGTAGCTGTAGCTGTAACTGTAACTGTAACTGTAGCTGTAACTGTAACTGTAACTGTAACTGTAGCTGTTTATGTAGCTGTAGCTGTAACTGTAACTGTAACTGTAACTGTAACTGTAGCTGTAACTGTAACTGTAGCTGTAACTGTAGCTGTAACTGTAGCTGTAACTGTAGCTGTAACTGTAACTGTAACTGTAACTGTAACTGTAGCTGTAACTGTAACTGTAGCTGTAGCTGTAGCTGTAACTGTAGCTGTAACTGTAACTGTAACTGTAGCTGTAACTGTAGCTGTAGCTGTAACTGTAGCTGTAACTGTAGCTGTAACTGTAGCTGTAACTGTAGCTGTAACTGTAGCTGTAACTGTAACTGTAACTGTAGCTGTAACTGTAACTGTAGCTGTAACTGTAACTGTAGCTGTAACTGTAACTGTAACTGTAGCTGTAACTGTAGCTGTAACTGTAGCTGTAGCTGTAACTGTAGCTGTAACTGTAGCTGTAACTGTAGCTGTAACTGTAACTGTAACTGTAGCTGTAGCTGTAACTGTAACTGTAGCTGTAACTGTAACTGTAACTGTAGCTGTAACTGTAGCTGTAGCTGTAACTGTAGCTGTAACTGTAACTGTAGCTGTAACTGTAACTGTAACTGTAGCTGTAACTGTAACTGTAGCTGTAACTGTAACTGTAACTGTAACTGTAGCTGTAACTGTAGCTGTAGCTGTAACTGTAGCTGTAACTGTAACTGTAGCTGTAGCTGTAGCTGTAGCTGTAACTGTAACTGTAACTGTAGCTGTAACTGTAACTGTAACTGTAACTGTAACTGTAGCTGTAGCTGTAACTGTAGCTGTCACTGTAACTGTAGCTGTAACTGTAGCTGTCACTGTAACTGTAACTGTAACTGTAACTGTAACTGTAGCTGTAGCTGTAACTGTAGCTGTAACTGTAGCTGTAACTGTAGCTGTAACTGTAGCTGTAGCTGTAACTGTAACTGTAACAGTAGCTGTAACTGTAACTGTAGCTGTAGCTGTAGCTGTAACTGTAACTGTAGCTGTAGCTGTAACTGTAACTGTAGCTGTAACTGTAACTGTAGCTGTAACTGTAGCTGTAACTGTAGCTGTAGCTGTAGCTGTAGCTGTAACTGTAGCTGTAATTACTGTAACTGTAATTACTGTAACTGTAACTGTAACTGTAACTGTAACTGTAACTGTAGCTGTAGCTGTAACTGTAGCTGTAGCTGTAACTGTAGCTGTAACTGTAACTGTAACTGTAACTGTAACTGTAACTGTAACTGTAACTGTAGCTGTAGCTGTAGCTGTAACTGTAACTGTAACTGTAACTGTAACTGTAACTGTAACTGTAACTGTAACTGTAGCTGTAACTGTAGCTGTAGCTGTCACTGTAACTGTAACTGTAACTGTAATTACTGTAACTGTAGCTGTAATTACTGTAACTGTAACTGTAACTGTAACTGTAACTGTAACTGTAACTGTAGCTGTAACTGTAGCTGTAACTGTAACTGTAACTGTAACTGTAGCTGTAGCTGTAGCTGTAACTGTAACTGTAACTGTAGCTGTAGCTGTAACTGTAACTGTAGCTGTCACTGTAACTGTAACTGTAACTGTAGCTGTAATTACTGTAACTGTAACTGTAACTGTAACTGTAACTGTAACTGTAACTGTAACTGTAACTGTAGCTGTAACTGTAGCTGTAACTGTAGCTGTAACTGTAACTGTAACTGTAACTGTAGCTGTAACTGTAGCTGTAACTGTAACTGTAGCTGTAACTGTAACTGTAACTGTAGCTGTAGCTGTAGCTGTCACTGTAACTGTAACTGTAACTGTAATTGTAGCTGTAATTACTGTAACTGTAACTGTAGCTGTAGCTGTTTATGTAGCTGTAGCTGTAGCTGTAACTGTAACTGTAACTGTAACTGTAACTGTAACTGTAACTGTAGCTGTAGCTGTAGCTGTAGCTGTAACTGTAATACTATAACTGTAACTGTAACTGTAACTGTAACTGTAACTGTAACTGTAGCTGCAACTGCAACTGTAACTGTAACTGTAACTGTAGCTGTAGCTGTAACTGTAACTGTAACTGTAACTGTAACTGTAACTGTAACTGTAGCTGTAGCTGTAACTGTAGCTCTAGCTGTAACTGTAGCTGTAACTGTAACTGTAGCTGTAGCTGTAACTGTAGCTGTAGCTGTAGTTGTAACTGTAACTGTAACTGTAACTGTAACTGTAACTGTAGCTGTTTATGTAGCTGTAGCTGTAACTGTAACTGTAACTGTAACTGTAACTGTAGCTGTAACTGTAGCTGTAACTGTAACTGTAACTGTAACTGTAGCTGTAACTGTAGCTGTAGCTGTAGCTGTAACTGTAGCTGTAACTGTAACTGTAACTGTAGCTGTAACTGTAGCTGTAACTGTAGCTGTAACTGTAACTGTAGCTGTAACTGTAACTGTAACTGTAGCTGTAGCTGTAGCTGTCACTGTAACTGTAACTGTAGCTGTAACTGTAACTGTAGCTGTAGCTGTAACTGTAACTGTAACTGTAGCTGTAACTGTAACTGTAGCTATAACTGTAACTGTAACTGTAGCTGTAACTGTAACTGTAACTGTAGCTGTAGCTGTAACTGTAGCTGTAACTGTAACTGTAACTGTAGCTGTAGCTGTAGCTGTAGCTGTAACTGTAGCTGTAACTGTAGCTGTAGCTGTAGCTGTAGCTGTAACTGTAGCTGTCACTGTAACTGTAACTGTAACTGTAGCTGTAGCTGTAATTACTGTAACTGTAACTGTAACTGTAACTGTAACTGTAGCTGTAACTGTAGCTGTAGCTGTAGCTGTAACTGTAACTGTAGCTGTAACTGTAACTGTAGCTGTAACTGTAGCTGTAACTGTAACTGTAACTGTAACTGTAACTGTAACTGTAGCTGTAACTGTAGCTGTAACTGTAACTGTAACTGTAACTGTAACTGTAACTGTAACTGTAGCTGTAGCTGCAACTGTAGCTGTAACTGTAACTGTAACTGTAACTGTAGCTGTAGCTGTAACTGTAGCTGTAACTGTAACTGTAACTGTAACTGTAGCTGTAACTGTAACTGTAACTGTAACTGTAGCTGTAGCTGTAACTGTAACTGTAGCTGTAACTGTAGCTGTAACTGTAGCTGTAGCTGTAACTGTAACTGTAGCTGTAGCTGTAGCTGTAACTGTAACTGTAACTGTAACTGTAGCTGTAGCTGTAGCTGTAGCTGTAACTGTAACTGTAGCTGTAACTGTAACTGTAACTGTAGCTGTAACTGTAGCTGTAGCTGTAGCTGTAGCTGTAACTGTAGCTGTAACTGTAGCTGTAGCTGTAACTGTAACTGTAGCTGTAACTGTAACTGTAGCTGTCACTGTAACTGTAACTGTAGCTGTAATTACTGTAACTGTAACTGTAACTGTAACTGTAACTGTAACTGTAACTGTAACTGTAGCTGTAACTGTAGCTGTAACTGTAACTGTAGCTGTAACTGTAACTGTAGCTGTAACTGTAACTGTAACTGTAGCTGTAGCTGTAGCTGTCACTGTAACTGTAACTGTAACTGTAGCTGTAATTACTGTTACTGTAACTGTAACTGTAACTGTAGCTGTAATTACTGTTACTGTAACTGTAGCTGTAACTGTAGCTGTAGCTGTAACTGTAACTGTAACTGTAGCTGTAGCTGTAGCTGTCACTGTAACTGTAACTGTAACTGTAGCTGTAATTACTGTTACTGTAACTGTAACTGTAACTGTAGCTGTAATTACTGTTACTGTAACTGTAGCTGTAACTGTAGCTGTAACTGTAGCTGTAGCTGTAACTGTAGCTGTAACTGTAGCTGTAGCTGTAACTGTAACTGTAACTGTAACTGTAGCTGTAACTGTAACTGTAGCTGTAACTGTAACTGTAACTGTAGCTGTAACTGTAACTGTAACTGTAACTGTAGCTGTAACTGTAACTGTAGCTGTAACTGTAGCTGTAACTGTAACTGTAGCTGTAGCTGTAACTGTAATTACTGTAACTGTAACTGTAACTGTAACTGTAGCTGTAACTGTAGCTGTAACTGTAACTGTAGCTGTAGCTGTAGCTGTAGCTGTAGCTGTAATTACTGTAACTGTAACTGTAACTGTAACTGTAGCTGTAACTGTAGCTGTAACTGTAACTGTAGCTGTAACTGTAGCTGTAGCTGTAGCTGTAGCTGTAGCTGTAGCTGTAACTGTAGCTGTAGCTGTAACTGTATCTGTAATTACTGTAACTGTAACTGTAACTGTAACTGTAACTGTAACTGTAACTGTAGCTGTAACTGTAACAGTAGCTGTAACTGTAACTGTAGCTGTAGCTGTAGCTGTAACTGTAACTGTAGCTGTAGCTGTAACTGTAACTGTAGCTGTAACTGTAACTGTAGCTGTAACTGTAGCTGTAACTGTAGCTGTAGCTGTAGCTGTAGCTGTAACTGTAGCTGTAATTACTGTAACTGTAATTACTGTAACTGTAACTGTAACTGTAACTGTAACTGTAACTGTAACTGTAGCTGTAGCTGTAACTGTAGCTGTAGCTGTAACTGTAGCTGTAACTGTAACTGTAGCTGTAACTGTAGCTGTAACTGTAGCTGTAGCTGTAGCTGTAGCTGTAACTGTAGCTGTAATTACTGTAACTGTAATTACTGTAACTGTAACTGTAACTGTAACTGTAACTGTAACTGTAACTGTAGCTGTAGCTGTAACTGTAGCTGTAGCTGTAGCTGTAACTGTAACTGTAACTGTAACTGTAACTGTAACTGTAACTGTAACTGTAGCTGTAGCTGTAGCTGTAACTGTAACTGTAACTGTAACTGTAACTGTAACTGTAACTGTAACTGTAACTGTAGCTGTAACTGTAGCTGTAGCTGTCACTGTAACTGTAACTGTAACTGTAATTACTGTAACTGTAGCTGTAATTACTGTAACTGTAACTGTAACTGTAACTGTAACTGTAACTGTAACTGTAGCTGTAACTGTAGCTGTAACTGTAACTGTAACTGTAACTGTAGCTGTAGCTGTAGCTGTAACTGTAACTGTAACTGTAGCTGTAGCTGTAACTGTAACTGTAGCTGTCACTGTAACTGTAACTGTAACTGTAGCTGTAATTACTGTAACTGTAACTGTAACTGTAACTGTAACTGTAACTGTAACTGTAACTGTAACTGTAGCTGTAACTGTAGCTGTAACTGTAGCTGTAACTGTAACTGTAACTGTAACTGTAGCTGTAACTGTAGCTGTAACTGTAACTGTAGCTGTAACTGTAACTGTAACTGTAGCTGTAGCTGTAGCTGTAGCTGTAACTGTAACTGTAACTGTAATTGTAGCTGTAATTACTGTAACTGTAACTGTAGCTGTAGCTGTTTATGTAGCTGTAGCTGTAGCTGTAACTGTAACTGTAACTGTAACTGTAACTGTAACTGTAACTGTAGCTGTAGCTGTAGCTGTAGCTGTAGCTGTAACTGTAATACTATAACTGTAACTGTAACTGTAACTGTAACTGTAACTGTAACTGTAGCTGCAACTGCAACTGTAACTGTAACTGTAACTGTAGCTGTAGCTGTAACTGTAACTGTAACTGTAACTGTAACTGTAACTGTAACTGTAGCTGTAGCTGTAACTGTAGCTCTAGCTGTAACTGTAGCTGTAACTGTAACTGTAGCTGTAGCTGTAACTGTAGCTGTAGCTGTAGTTGTAACTGTAACTGTAACTGTAACTGTAACTGTAACTGTAGCTGTTTATGTAGCTGTAGCTGTAACTGTAACTGTAACTGTAACTGTAACTGTAACTGTAGCTGTAACTGTAGCTGTAACTGTAACTGTAACTGTAACTGTAGCTGTAACTGTAGCTGTAGCTGTAGCTGTAACTGTAGCTGTAACTGTAACTGTAACTGTAGCTGTAACTGTAGCTGTAACTGTAGCTGTAACTGTAACTGTAGCTGTAACTGTAACTGTAACTGTAGCTGTAGCTGTAGCTGTCACTGTAACTGTAACTGTAGCTGTAACTGTAACTGTAGCTGTAGCTGTAACTGTAACTGTAACTGTAGCTGTAACTGTAACTGTAGCTATAACTGTAACTGTAACTGTAGCTGTAACTGTAACTGTAACTGTAGCTGTAGCTGTAACTGTAGCTGTAACTGTAACTGTAACTGTAGCTGTAGCTGTAGCTGTAGCTGTAACTGTAGCTGTAACTGTAGCTGTAGCTGTAGCTGTAGCTGTAACTGTAGCTGTCACTGTAACTGTAACTGTAACTGTAGCTGTAGCTGTAATTACTGTAACTGTAACTGTAACTGTAACTGTAACTGTAGCTGTAACTGTAGCTGTAGCTGTAGCTGTAACTGTAACTGTAGCTGTAACTGTAACTGTAGCTGTAACTGTAGCTGTAACTGTAACTGTAACTGTAACTGTAACTGTAACTGTAGCTGTAGCTGTAACTGTAACTGTAACTGTAACTGTAACTGTAACTGTAGCTGTAGCTGCAACTGTAGCTGTAACTGTAACTGTAACTGTAACTGTAGCTGTAGCTGTAACTGTAGCTGTAACTGTAACTGTAACTGTAACTGTAGCTGTAACTGTAACTGTAACTGTAACTGTAGCTGTAGCTGTAACTGTAACTGTAGCTGTAACTGTAGCTGTAACTGTAGCTGTAGCTGTAACTGTAACTGTAGCTGTAGCTGTAGCTGTAACTGTAACTGTAACTGTAACTGTAGCTGTAGCTGTAGCTGTAGCTGTAACTGTAACTGTAGCTGTAACTGTAACTGTAACTGTAGCTGTAACTGTAACTGTAGCTGTAGCTGTTGCTGTAGCTGTAACTGTAGCTGTAACTGTAGCTGTAGCTGTAACTGTAACTGTAGCTGTAACTGTAACTGTAGCTGTCACTGTAACTGTAACTGTAGCTGTAATTACTGTAACTGTAACTGTAACTGTAACTGTAACTGTAACTGTAACTGTAGCTGTAACTGTAGCTGTAACTGTAACTGTAGCTGTAACTGTAACTGTAGCTGTAACTGTAACTGTAACTGTAGCTGTAGCTGTAGCTGTCACTGTAACTGTAACTGTAACTGTAGCTGTAATTACTGTTACTGTAACTGTAACTGTAACTGTAGCTGTAATTACTGTTACTGTAACTGTAGCTGTAACTGTAGCTGTAGCTGTAACTGTAACTGTAACTGTAGCTGTAGCTGTAGCTGTCACTGTAACTGTAACTGTAACTGTAGCTGTAATTACTGTTACTGTAACTGTAACTGTAACTGTAGCTGTAATTACTGTTACTGTAACTGTAGCTGTAACTGTAGCTGTAACTGTAGCTGTAGCTGTAACTGTAGCTGTAACTGTAGCTGTAGCTGTAACTGTAACTGTAACTGTAACTGTAGCTGTAACTGTAACTGTAGCTGTAACTGTAACTGTAACTGTAGCTGTAACTGTAACTGTAACTGTAACTGTAGCTGTAACTGTAACTGTAGCTGTAACTGTAGCTGTAACTGTAACTGTAGCTGTAGCTGTAACTGTAATTACTGTAACTGTAACTGTAACTGTAACTGTAGCTGTAACTGTAGCTGTAACTGTAACTGTAGCTGTAGCTGTAGCTGTAGCTGTAGCTGTAATTACTGTAACTGTAACTGTAACTGTAACTGTAACTGTAGCTGTAACTGTAGCTGTAACTGTAACTGTAGCTGTAACTGTAGCTGTAGCTGTAGCTGTAGCTGTAACTGTAGCTGTAACTGTAGCTGTAGCTGTAACTGTATCTGTAATTACTGTAACTGTAACTGTAACTGTAACTGTAACTGTAACTGTAACTGTAACTGTAGCTGTAACTGTAGCTGTAGCTGTAACTGTAACTGTAACTGTAACTGTAACTGTAGCTGTAGCTGTAACTGTAACTGTAACTGTAACTGTAGCTGTAGCTGTAACTGTAACTGTAGCTGTAGCTGTAGCTGTAGCTGTAACTGTAGCTGTAACTGTAACTGTAACTGTAACTGTAACTGTAACTGTAGCTGTAACTGTAGCTGTAACTGTAGCTGTAACTGTAGCTGTAACTGTAGCTGTAACTGTAGCTGTAGCTGTAGCTGTAACTGTAGCTGTAACTGTAACTGTAACTGTAACTGTAACTGTAGCTGTAACTGTAACTGTAGCTGTAGCTGTAACTGTAGCTGTAACTGTAACTGTAGCTGTAACTGTAGCTGTAACTGTAACTGTAGCTGTAACTGTAGCTGTAACTGTAACTGTAGCTGTAACTGTAGCTGTAACTGTAACTGTAGCTGTAACTGTAACTGTAGCTGTAGCTGTAGCTGTAGCTGTAACTGTAGCTGTAGCTGTAGCTGTAGCTGTAGCTGTAGCTGTAACTGTAGCTGTAGCTGTAGCTGTAACTGTAGCTGTAACTGTAACTGTAGCTGTAACTGTAGCTGTAACTGTAACTGTAACTGTAACTGTAGCTGTAACTGTAACTGTAACTGTAACTGTAGCTGTAGCTGTAACTGTAACTGTAACTGTAACTGTAACTGTAACTGTAACTGTAACTGTAACTGTAACTGTAGCTGTAACTGTAACTGTAGCTGTAACTGTAACTGTAGCTGTAACTGTAACTGTAACTGTAACTGTAGCTGTAACTGTAACTGTAGCTGTAACTGTAACTGTAGCTGTAACTGTAACTGTAACTGTAGCTGTAGCTGTAGCTGTAACTGTAACTGTAACTGTAACTGTAGCTGTAACTGTAACTGTAACTGTAGCTGTAGCTGTAACTGTAGCTGTAACTGTAGCTGTAACTGTAACTGTAGCTGTAACTGTAACTGTAACTGTAACTGTAACTGTAGCTGTAACTGTAACTGTAGCTGTAACTGTAACTGTAACTGTAGCTGTAGCTGTAACTGTAGCTGTAACTGTAACTGTAGCTGTAACTGTAACTGTAACTGTAGCTGTAACTGTAACTGTAACTGTAGCTGTAGCTGTAGCTGTAGCTGTAACTGTAGCTGTAACTGTAACTGTAGCTGTAACTGTAACTGTAGCTGTAACTGTAGCTGTAACTGTAGCTGTAACTGTAACTGTAACTGTAACTGTAACTGTAGCTGTAGCTGTAGCTGTAGCTGTAACTGTAGCTGTAGCTGTAGCTGTAGCTGTAACTGTAACTGTAACTGTAGCTGTAGCTGTAGCTGTAACTGTAGCTGTAGCTGTAACTGTAACTGTAGCTGTAACTGTAACTGTAGCTGTAACTGTAGCTGTAACTGTAGCTGTAGCTGTAACTGTAGCTGTAACTGTAGCTGTAACTGTAGCTGTAACTGTAGCTGTAACTGTAGCTGTAGCTGTAGCTGTAACTGTAACTGTAACTGTAACTGTAGCTGTAACTGTAACTGTAGCTGTAACTGTAGCTGTAACTGTAGCTGTAGCTGTAACTGTAGCTGTAACTGTAACTGTAGCTGTAACTGTAACTGTAACTGTAGCTGTAACTGTAGCTGTAGCTGTAACTGTAACTGTAGCTGTAGCTGTAACTGTAACTGTAGCTGTAACTGTAACTGTAGCTGTAGCTGTAACTGTAACTGTAGCTGTAACTGTAACTGTAGCTGTAGCTGTAACTGTAACTGTAACTGTAACTGTAGCTGTAACTGTAACTGTAGCTGTAACTGTAACTGTAGCTGTAGCTGTAACTGTAGCTGTAACTGTAACTGTAGCTGTAACTGTAACTGTAACTGTAGCTGTAGCTGTAACTGTAGCTGTAGCTGTAGTTACAAAATAAAAGTAACTATTACAGCTACTTCCCCAACCTAGCTCCTACCTTCATGACAGTCCTTACCTTCCTTAAGTTTTGGTGTCTCATAAACTTCATCGTTCTCCACACTATCGACTTTGTTTCCACGAAGGCACGAAAAAAATCCCATCAAACTACCGGAAGACGTACTGCTTTTACCAGACCTTGCATGTCCCTCATCATTTATTTCCTTGCCTTCTATATTTACTTGTTCCTCACACTTGTCCATTTCAACTTTGCCATTTTTATCATCATCAATCTCTCTCTCAGATTTCTTTTCGAACTCATACTTCAGTTCACTATATATCCTTGAGAGCACTTGTTTAGGATCTTTGGATTAAACAAAATAAGTAAAGGTTACATACCGTAACAGAGGTGTTTAAAGTGCTTGCCGTAAACCTCCGAATATAAGCCCGGGCACTGGGGACCATGCATGGGACAAAGATGGGTGGGGGTGAGGGGATTATTGCTGATTCGTATTTCTAGTATGTTATAATATGATTGTTATGTTAACCTATGTTGTCTTATGTTATCTTGGAATAAACACAAGTTCTTGCCCGTATATAAGCCCCTGTATATAAGCTCCCCCATGTATAAGCCCAGCAAAAAATGCTTACGAACTTATATAAGCCCCAGACCGCGTATTTATAAATTTGTAGTCTCTGTTGAGAACATTTTGAACGTTATCTCGGCCAATATTTACTCGATTTCAATTCTGAAAACAGATTTGGAATTATCGAGTCTAAATACATAACACATGTACCTATTATATTGCGAGAACGTGCATACCCTTCGTAAAAACGGTTTATGTACTTAGAGGCGCAATTAGTCAGCAATCGACCAGCCGTCTGGGGCGCTTCGTCGTATACTTTGAACGTTATCTCGATTAATATTTAACCGTTTTCAATTCTGAAAACAAATTTGGAATTAGCGAGTGTAAATACATAATACACGTACCTATTATACTACTCAAACGTATATACCCTTCGTAAAAACCTCTTTATGTAGTTCGTCAGATCATAACTGAATCGCCAATGGCGGCTAGGGTTTCTGCCAAAATATTGTCCGACTCAAACGGATCACCCAAAACGACTTTTTACTTCCTTATAAGGAGTTGGTCGTAAATATATATATTATACACAAACTATTCGTGAGAAAAGGATCCCTGCGAGATTATAACCAAAACGGAAATGTATGCGTATGCATGTATTATAGGGGAACTGTACCCAAAAAATAAATTACATTTAAATAAAAGGCCTTTACATGTAAGTATAAATGTTTAGAAATGTTAATAGTTTTACGTTATCTGCTCTTGTACTCGAGAAATAACGTTTTCATTCTCATATTTTATGCTTCTGGACGCCGCCATGTTCGAGTTTGCTCGACGGCTCAGACTCGAGGTCCAGCGGGGGTTTCTTTTCAATTTTGACGTCACTTGAGTACAAAGAACAAAAGACAAGCACTCAATGAGGTCAAAATAAAAAAGAAAATCACCGCTGTACATCAATCTTGAGCCGTCAAACAAACTCTAAAAGGGCGGCGTTCAGAAGCATAAAATACGAGAATGAAAACGTTATTTCTCGAGTACAAGATCAGATACCGTAAAACTATTAACATTTCTAAACATTATATTTAAAGGCCTTTTATTTCAAAGTAATTTATTTTTGGGTACAGTTCCCCTTTAAAAGTACGGTATATTCTGTTCATGTTTATCAAACTCGCAGATTTTGATCGTTTAACAGCGCGTATATGCAGATATTCCCGCATGCGCGTTTACCCGGGGTGGGCTTATATACGGGAGAACAGGGTATTTAATATATTTTTAACATTGTGTTACCTATTCTGTGTTTTGTCATTCTTTTAATTCCAAGTTAACTTCTACAGATAGTCTATAGTTTCTTTTCCAAATTGCATGCAAAACCATGCTATCATCATCACCTATACAAATACTTACACTACAACTTATTTTCTTCACTCTAATAATTATAACCTGGGGAATCATTCTTAACCCACTGGTATTATAGCCGAGTTTTACCTGTAGTATCAGTTGCACAGCCAATGAAATGATACACAACAATGTCTTCAGGACTTTCCCTGGAATGACAGTCGATCCAGTTGCAAAGAAGAGCAGTTTTGCCACTTCCTAAGAAAATGCAATTAATAAATCGAAACGTTGAATACTCAATCAAGTGCTGACGATATCTGGAGATATATCTATAGACATGCCCTGTCTCTCTCTCTCACACTCTCTCACACACTCCCCCTCTCGCATGCACTCCCTCTCTCACAGACTCACACTCCCTGTCTCACACCCTCTCTCACACTCCCTCTCACACACTCCCTCTTTCACACTCCCTCTCACACACTCCCTCTCTCACAGACTCACACTCCCTGTCTCACACTCCCTGTCTCACATAATATCTCACACAATATCTCTTAATATTGTATATAATTAGTCTCTATGTATATTTATTCCTTTTATTATGTAACTAACGGCTTTTATGAAAAACAATGTAATATTGATAGAATTACCGTTATTAAATAAAGTTGTCTCTCTCTCACACCCTCTCTCACGCACCCTCTCTCACACTCCCTCTCTCTCACACACACTCCCTCTCTCACACTCCCTCTCACACTCCCTCTCTCACACTCCCTCTCTCACACTCTCTCTCTCTCACACACACTCCCTCTCTCACACTCCCTCTCTCACACTCCCTCTCTCACACTCCCTTTCTCACTCTCTCTCACACACTCTCTCTCTCACACACTCCCTTTCTCACTCTCTCTCACACACTCTCTCTCTCACACACTCCCTCTCTCACACTCCCTCTCTCACTCTCTCTCTCACACACACACTCCCTCTCTCTCACACACACTCCATCTCTCTCACACACTCCCTCTCTCTCTCTCTCACACACACTCCCTCTCTCTCACACACATTCCCTCTCTCACACTCCCTCTCTCACACTCCCTCTCTCACACTCCCTCTCTCACACTCCCTCTCTCACACTCCCTCTCTCACACACACTCCATCTCACACACTCCATCTCTCACACTCCCTCTCTCACACTCTCTCACAGACACTCCCTCTCACACACTCCCTCTCTCACTCCCTCTCTCACACTCCCTCTCTCACACTCTCTCACACACTCCCTCTCTCACACTCCCTCTCTCACACTCCTTCTCTCACACTCCCTCTCTCACTCCCTCTCTCACACTCCCTCTCTCACACTCCCTCTCTCACACTCTCTCACACACTCCCTCTCTCACACTCCCTCTCTCACACTCCTTCTCTCACACTCCCTCTCTCACTCCCTCTCTCACACTCCCTCTCTCACAATTCCTCTCTCACACTCCCTCTCTCACACTCCCTCTCTCACACTCCCTCTCTCACACTCCCTCTCTCACACTCCATCTCTCACACTCCCTCTCTCACACTCCCTCTCTCACACTCCCTCTCTCACTCTCTCTCACACACACACTCCCTCTCTCTCACACACACTCCATCTCTCTCACACACACTCCATCTCTCTCACACACTCCCTCTCTCTCTCACACACACTCCCTCTCTCTCACACACATTCCCTCTCTCACACTCCCTCTCTCACACTCCCTCTCTCACACTCCCTCTCTCACACTCCCTCTCTCACACTCCCTCTCTCACACACACTCCATCTCACACACTCCATCTCTCACACACCCTCTCTCACACTCTCTCACAGACACTCCCTCTCACACACTCCCTCTCTCACTCCCTCTCTCACACTCCCTCTCTCACACTCTCTCACACACTCCCTCTCTCACACTCCCTCTCCTTCTCTCACACTCCCTCTCTCACTCCCTCTCTCACACTCCCTCTCTCACACTCCCTCTCTCACACTCTCTCACACACTCCCTCTCTCACACTCCCTCTCTCACACTCCCTCTCTCACACTCCCTCTCTCACTCCCACTCTCACACTCCCTCTCTCACAATTCCTCTCTCACACTCCCTCTCTGACACTCCCTCTCTCACACTCCCTCTCTCACACTCCCTCTCTCACACTCCATCACTCACACTCCCTCTCTCACACTCCCTCTCTCACACTCCCTCTCACACTCTCTATCACACACACTCCATCTCTCACACTCCCTCTCTCACACTCCCTCTCTCACACTCCCTCTCTCTCACACACACTCCCTCTCTCACACACTCCCTCTCTCACACTCCCTCTCACTCCCTCTCACACACCCTCTCTCACACACCCTCTCACACACCCTCTCTCACACTCACTCTCTCACACTCCCTCTCTCACACTCCCTCTCTCACACTCCCTCTCTCACACTCCCTCTCTCACACTCCCTCTCTCACACTCCCTCTCTCACACTCCCTCTCTCACACTCCCTCTCTCACACATGCACTCCCTCTCTCACACTCCCTCTCTCACACTCCCTCTCTCACACTCCCTCTCTCACACTCCCTGTCTTACAACCTCTCTCACGCACCCTCTCACATTCCCTCTCTCACACTTCCACTCACACTCCCTCACTCACACTCCCTCTCTCACACTCCCTCTCTTCACACTCACCAGTCTTATTCTTCACACTCACCACACTATTATTCTTCACACTCACCACACACACTCTCTCTCTCTCTCTCTCACTCACTCACTCTATCTTCTCACCAGCATTTCCTACAATGGCGACTTTAGGTGTTGTATCCTTTCCAACATTACAGAGTGACGTCAGTTCATCAATTTTCTTCATGTATCCATCGCCACCAACATACTTTCCACCTAAAAATATTGGACGTTTGGTGAATCAGGTGATTTGTAATATTTGGGTCTTCCTGAGCAAAATCATAATATATCTTGTCAGCAGAAAATTTCATCTTTATGGACTTTTTGCTGTTAAAGTTATGGAATGCCTGTTGTGACATCACATCCGGTAACTTTGACAGCGAAAAACTCCATGAAGATGAAATTTTCGGCTGACAATATATATTATGATTTTGCTGAGGAAGACCCAAATATTACGGATATGTAAAATCTCCAAACGTGAGATAGTGGTCCCATAGCAAAGTCCCAAAATTTGATAACTTTTGGGACGAGTAGTGACGTAAATACTTTGGGAAACGCTATTGTTTACAGCTCGACCACAGGAATTTTGCTATTGAAAATTAACCAAAGGTATTTACGTCACAGGCCTACTGTGTACATATTTGAAAGTAATAAGATCATGAAATATCTGAGTAAGCCTACGATTCTGCCCGCTTATGATCAATAAAGTATCAAATGTTGCATGTCAAAGCCGAAAACCAATGTTCTGGAATCATTCCATGATATGGAATGTACACCTTTTGATGGAGCCACAAATCTGTTAATTAGTTCATTGCATATTATCATATGGCTAGGGCTACTTCCTGTAGAATTACGCAATATGATAATAATAATAATAATAATAATAATAATAATAGTAATACTTATATAGCGCACATATCCAATAGCTGTTCAAGGCGCTTCACAATGATAATACTAAATAAAAGTCATTAACAACTGTCTACGTACAAATAACAAAATACAAATGACTCAATGATCTTATTAAAATAACACAAATAGACCGAGGTTGACCGAAAGCTTACAATGGCGCCTCTGGCTACCGCTATGCAGTCCAAACCCCTGAACCTATGCAGTCCAAACCCCTGAACAATTAGTATTAGTTTTTGTTGGATGGCCGTTGGCTCCTAAGAGCTCATCCGCCCTTTGACAAGTTTTGTTTTTAATCTTGCTGGATGTCCAACCATCCTCCTCACTGGCGAGCCAGTGGGGGAGCCGGTTTAGTCGCCTACAGCTCGACCATGAGCAGGTAGTACCGGATTACATGGTTACCGGTAGCAGGAATATTCCTGACCTGACGTTAACTTGGTTAACTTGTACTCCGGATTTTTCCGTAATGCCCGTTGGCGACTATGGATTTTCTAACAGTTTTCGCGGGAAAACTTTTTTCTTGATTTGAGCAGAAATAGAAGAGAACTAGGATCTTGATTGAAAAATCCTGAACAATGAAGCATGTTGGAACATTAGTGTTTCTTTTCTTTCATGCTATTTACGTAAAAGCACGACGAGTGTTTCATTCGGAACGAATACCAACAGGTGCAAACGCGAAGGGATTCATTAAGATGTAAGGTAAAGCAATGAAAACACCGCTAAAAACAAACAAGAAAATCAACTAAAAGCCATATAATAAACAACTTATTAGCCTCGTTTGCTTGGTTTGTACGGGAAAGTATTCGCCATTCGTCACTCTCTCTGTACGAAAACCTCAGACATAAGTTCATAAATTCATAATTCATTCCCGTAGTCGTCTCACATGGTTAAGGTGGTCTTGGACAAAAATAGTAAGATTCTTTAATGTTTGTATTTTCAAACATATTTTGGATGGAAATGATAGGATATCATATGCTGATATAAAATGAGTCACTTTCATATGTGCTGTTACCATGGTAACCTAAAAAAGACCCCCAACAGAGTAATAAAGGCACTTGTTCGGGGCAGAATAACATGAGAAGTGAAGACTAGAAAAATATAAAATTAGGTTTAGTGTAAAGTCAATAGATATATCCAACATGTAAACCTCAAAAAATAAGAAATTTATATATATTTATCTCAAAAATTTAATTTTTTAAACAATGCCAAAATTCGGATAAACACAGTCGAGAAAAAGGAATTTTCTAAAACATATATTTACCATGTACTAATTTTTTGAGGTTTAAGTTTGAGATCTATTTACAATGATGAGATTCTGAAAAATGTTGTCAATATGACTAATATTGAATGTAGCATAGCGTCCCATGTCTAGTAAAATAACGGTTTGATAAATTAGAGCTTAAAGATTTGAAATAACTTTGTATTGTCTATTGTATTCTATTGTATTCCGTTCTATTGTTTTCATTGTTTTCCATTGTGTCGCCTCATTATCTGAAAACCACTCAATATTTATCCCTGTACGAATAAAAAATTTAACACCAGGAAACGAAAAAGCAATGATTAATAATATATAATTTGGTAATTTTGTAAATTTGATTTTTTGGAAAAAAGTTTGTCCAAGACCAAAGTAGATATTAATATTTCGATTAGTACATGTATGTATTTATTATATTTGTACTTACAACTTGTAGTACTTCATAACAACATACGGCCTTTTTAAAGGGGAACTGTACCCAAAAAATAAATTACTTTTAAATAAAAGGGCTTTAAGTATAATGTTTAGAAATGTTAATAGTTTTACGGTATCTGCTCTTGTACTCGAGAAATAACGTTTTCATTGTCGTATTTTATGCTTCTGGACGTCGCCATTTTCGAGTTTGCCCGACGGCTCATACTCGAGGTCCAGCGGGTGTTTCTTTTCAATTTTGACGTCACTTGAGTGCAAGGAACAAAAGACAAGCACTCAATGACGTCAAAATTGAAAAGAAAACCACCGCTGTACACCAATCTTTGAGCCGTCGAACAAACTCGAAAATGGCGGCGTTCAGAAGCATAAAATACGAGAATGAAAACGTTATTTCTCGAGTACAAGAGCAGATACCGTAAAACTATTAACATTTCTAAACATTATACTTAAAGACCTTTTATTTAAAAGTAATTTATTTTTCGGGTAGAGTTCCCCTTTAACTTCTTTTACAAATGAAAACACTTATTAATCTGAAATGATATACTGTAATAAAAAAAGAAATTCAAAAAAAAATTCGAACTAATTTATTTTTTGGGTTCAGAATAGAACACTTTTAAACTTGTATGGTTGATAAGCTACCGTGTATATAAAGATTATTAAATTGAAATTGAATCGAATTGAATCCTTACCGATAGCATATTGATTGACAAAATATGCATCATGTTTTGCCTTTTCAACTTCTCTTGGGGTTACGTTAACGTCTGCAACAGTTGCCAGCATTTTTTTGATTTGGGAGTTAATGGCGTTGAACATCATTTTCGCAGCCTCAAAGAAATTTTTAAGATGTGAAGTTATTAATAGGAAAACAAATGCATTACCAAGACTTGAAGACTGACCAGCTGTTGTGGTCTAGTAGTTACCACACATGTTTATGAGCTGGGAGACACAGGTTCAAATCCTGGGTCGGACTTCCACTCAGGGTCTTAAAAATAATCGAGGAGAAAGTGCTGCCTTAGTTTGCAATAATATCAGCAAATGGTAAGACTTTCGGGTCTCCTCGTGTAACGACCTTAAATCGTAGGCCCTCGGAACCCCTATCAATTGGGCTTCTAGCCTGTTGGGTATTCCGTTCACCAAAGAGTGATAAATCTAATAAACTCAAACTTATAATGATATGGTCCTTAGGAAATGCAATTACAAAATATCAGTTAAAAATACCAAGCCTTCCCTACGGCTTTATAAGCCGTCAATAACAGGCCAATCCAAGCGGTCAGTGACAGTGTTGGCGGAAATGCAAAGAAATCAAGCTTTTTCTCAACTTTATTTTTGTAATCGCTATTAAAACCAAAAACTGGGCTCCACGATAAGTAGCACAACAGTAAGTAATATCACGTTTGCGAGTTTTCCCTTTGTCTTAACGGGTTGATTTAATCACTAATACACCCCGATTGAAGTTGTATTAGAACTAATACGACCGCGGCAAACCGTGACGACAGGTAGTACTACACTAATACGACCTAAGGTAGGATGAACCCAGTAGAATGATCAAATCACACACGAAACATTGCAGTATTACATCATTTTTATTAACCCAACGAAAACACAAATATAAAACGTCCTGCCATCTCGAAGTATGCAAAGCTGCCGCACCCTTTCGGGAAAACTCGCAAACGTGATATTACAAAGTAATATCATGAAATGAGGCGTATTTGCTATTAAACCGCGCCCACTCGATTCGGGTCATTTAGTAAAATTCCCTCGGGCCTTCGGCCCTCGGGAATTTTACTAAATGACCCTCATCGAGCGGGCGGTTTAATAGCTAATACGCCTCATTTCATGATATTACTTATAAAAATACAACGCTTACAGGTCATATCCCGCCCCACTCCCCCCGCGTCTATCCCTACCCGGCCGGAACAACTCGGTTCAGTGGAGCGCAGGAGGCTAACTAGGTCATAATTTCTGCTAAACATAAAGGAGAACTGTATCCAAAAAATAACTTACTTATAAATAAAAGGCCTTTATGTGTAATGTTTAAATATGTTAATCGTTTTACGGTATCTGCTCTTGTACTCGAGAAACAACGTTTTCATTCTCGTATTTTATGCTTCTGGACGTCGCCATTTTAGAGTTCGCTCGACGGCTCAAACTCGATGTTCAGCGGTGGTTTTCTTTTTATTTTGACGTCATTGAGTACTCGTTTTTTGTTCCAGCCGTTGCTCACGTTGTAATCAATAACTTATTGGCGTTGTAATAGCATTGTAACCAGTTGTAATTGGATTGTAATTGGATTGCAACCAACCCCAAAACAACAAAGACCCTAACCCTACCCCCCGCCTAACGAGTTTTCTAACCCTACCCCCCGCCTAACGAGTTTTCTAACCCTAACCCCCGGCCATATTTTCTTGTTTGTATGACCGTTCACCCGCAGAAACCCGAAGTTTAAGCTGCGTGCAATGGACGAACCGGCGCAGTGTGTGCACACATGTACCTCACTATAGGAAGTTAAGCCCGAATCGGAGGTGGACCTACTAACGTCCTTATCCTAGAAGACGATCGGTGGATCCGCCGAAGCGGCTATGGACCTACGGTTTTACGCCATTATCAGAGAAGGCGAACAGTCCGAAGACAACTAATTGTTTAGCGCCTAAGTAGCACGTTTTACGTCCAAGGGACAACGTTTAATGTCCAGGAAACGGATCACTCCCCCAACCAAAATGCTTGCAAATGCGGTTCTAGCCATAAAGGCCCTTGTTTTCTGGAAGATACTATATGTCATCGACCTAAAACAAATGCGCCAAAAATCAGTCATCCAGGTGTCAGCGGTATAAAACTCATTAGACGGGGGTTTAGGGTTAGGATCTAAGTTGTTTTGGGATTAGCAGTTCTATGATGTATATCATAAACAACTTAAATCCCATATAACTGCTAATCCCAAAATAACTTAGATCCTAATCCTAACCACAGGCTGTACTTTGACGTATTAACCACATTTTGGTTACGAAAAAGAAAGAAATAATGTCTTAAACATGTCTTCAACATAAATTTAATATACCGCTGACACCTGGATGACTGATTGTTGGTGCACCTGGTTTAGGTCGATGACATGTAGTATCTTCCTTGTTTTCTCCGTCCTTAGCCCCACCACATCCACTCCGCTACTTGGGGTCCTAAATTAGTAGTAGACTAGTGAGAGATACTAAGCATGTGGGACTAGTAATTGACTGTTACACGCATGCGCTTACAATCCAAAACGTATTACAATCCAATAACTTACTGGTTACAATGCAATTACAACGCCAATAATTCATTGCTTACAACGTGAGCAATGGGTGTTTGTTCCTTGCACTCAATGACGTCAAAAGCAACCCACGCTGTACATCGAACCTGAGCCGTCAAGCAAACTCAAGAATGAAAAATAAAATGGCGGCATCCAGAAGCATAAAATAAACGTTATTTCTCATGTAGAAGAGCAGATACCGTGAAACTATTAACATTTCTAAGTATAGTTTAAGACATGAGCAGCAGTATTTTAACAAACGGCTTCAAAAACGTGCATCTAAATAATCATATTTACCAACTATTTCAGTGATTCAAGTCATTTTCGCCGAGAAAATTAAAGGAAAAGTTTATGTAAATTAGGACGAATCTTTATCACATATAAAACCTCCGTCATGCCACTGACTTCTTTGTCTTTTCTTGATGAATTATTAATGAGTTTTTGAAAACTTGTAAAATCATTAATAATTCATGAAGAAAATTCAAAAGAAATTAATATTTAATCAGCATCTTTAAAGTGCCCATAACCTCAAAATGTTTTATTGTCTTGTTTGGAAGAACTTTTAAAATGATAAAATAACTTCTTTTGAAGATTTTCGTTTCTTTGCTTTCTTTTGGAGATATATCAGTTTGTTTGATATGCAAATGTATGGAATTTCGTCACACATGCGTAATGACTTATTGGAGAAATGTGTATATCTCTTTCATTCTCGAACGAAATCCTTTAAAATCAAGAAGTTTGGTGTTGTGGGAGAAACGCACACACGTGTTATTCACACGTTAGTGTTTTCATTTCATGAACGCAAAGATATATAACATTCTCTGATAACTCATTATGCATGTGTGACGAAATTCCAGATATTTGCATATCAAACAAACTGATATATCTCACAAAGAAAGCGAAGAAGTGAAAATCTTCAAAAGAAGTTACTTTATTATTTTAAAAGTTCTTCTAAATAAGACAAAAAAAATTTTGAGGTTAGGGGCACTTTAAGTAGTAGTTAAAACATGAGCGGCCGATGTTTATGGGAAGTAGGCGAGCCGTTGTAACTGCCCATAAACATCGACCGCGAATGTTTTAACGAACTTGTAAAATGAATAGAATAAATGAATACATACATTATTTGGAAGTTGTAGAAACGGTACAAACAAATTATTATAACTCCGAAAAAGCTCAATTTCAGCAAGTTAACTTTGATAAAACATTGATGTTTATCCTGAGTTAGTTAATGATCGAGTCGGTTTTCTTTGATGTACCACGGGCTTTATCTAGCATAAAGACCATGAATACTAATTAGATAAGAAATGAAGGAAAAACTAAGGGAAATCTTTGTCCAAGGTGGATAAAATGGACAAAATTTTGTTGGAAAACCTCCTCACTGTGAAATAAGTCAGATAAAGCCCTCGAACGTCGGGCTTTATGCTATATAAAGCCCTCGGACGCTGCGCGTCCTCGGGTCTTTATATAGCATAAAGCCCTCCTTCTCGAGCTTTATCTCTTACATAATCACTTCACTAAAAACACAAGGTATTTATATGACTGGTTGGAGCGATTTATCTATATAAATACCTCATTTTTATATTTATATTAATAATTTATATAGATAAATCCCTCAATATATTTAGATTTTACACAAAAATACCTCATGAATAAGATCATGAACTAGGTCAGATAAACACCTCGAACGTCGGTATTCAGGCATATAAATCCCGAGGGCCTACGGGCCTTTGAATTTTCTTCATGAATTTTTAATGAATTTTACAACTCAGGATAAAACATTGATTAATAAAACATCAATGTTTTATCAAAGTTAACTTGCTCAAATTGAGCTTTTTCGGAGTTAAAATAATTTGTTTGTACCGTTTCTACAACTTCCAAACAAAGTAAGCATTATATATTCTATTCATTTTACTGGTATTATATATTCTATTCATTTTACTTGTATTATATATTCTATTCATTTTACTTGTATTATATATTCTATTCATTTTACTTGTATTATATATTCTATTCATTTTACTTGTATTATATATTCTATTCATTTTACTTGTATTATATATTCTATTCATTTTACTTGTATTATATATTCTATTCATTTTACTTGTATTATATATTCTATTCATTTTACTTGTATTATATATTCTATTCATTTTACTTGTATTATATATTCTATTCATTTTACTTGTATTATATATTCTATTCATTTTACTTGTATTATATATTCTATTCATTTTACTTGTATTATATATTCTATTCATTTTACTTGTATTATATATTCTATTCATTTTACTTGTATTATATATTCCATTCATTTTACTGTATTATATATTCCATTCATTTTACTTGTATTATATATTCTATTCATTTTACTTGTATTATATATTCTATTCATTTTACTTGTATTATATATTCTATTCATTTTACTTGTATTATATATTCTATTCATTTTACTTGTATTATATATTCTATTCATTTTACTTGTATTATATATTCTATTCATTTTACTTGTATTATATATTCTATTCATTTTACTTGTATTATATATTCCATTCATTTTACTTGTATTATATATTCTATTCATTTTACTTGTATTATATATTCTATTCATTTTACTGGTATTATATATTCTATTCATTTTACTGGTATTATATATTCTATTCATTTTACTTGTATTATATATTCTATTCATTTTACTTGTATTATATATTCTATTCATTTTACTTATATTATATATTCTATTCATTTTACTTGTATTATATATTCTATTCATTTTACTTGTATTATATATTCTATTCATTTTACTTGTATTATATATTCTATTCATTTTACTTGTATTATATATTCTATTCATTTTACTTGTATTATATATTCTATTCATTTTACTTGTATTATATATTCTATTCATTTTACTTGTATTGTATATTCTATTCATTTTACTTGTATTATATATTCTATTCATTTTACTTGTATTATATATTCTATTCATTTTACTTGTATTATATATTCTATTAATTTTACTTGTATTATATATTCTATTAATTTTATTTGTATTATATATTCTATTCATTTTACTTGTATTATATATTCTATTCATTTTACTTGTATTATATATTCTATTCATTTTACTTGTATTATATATTCTATTCATTTTACTTGTATTATATATTCTATTCATTTTACTGGTATTATATATTCTATTCATTTTACTTGTATTATATATTCTATTCATTTTACTTGTATTATATATTCTATTCATTTTACTTGTATTATATATTCTATTCATTTTACTTGTATTATATATGCTATTCATTTTACTTGTATTATATATTCTATTCATTTTACTTGTATTGTATATTCTATTCATTTTACTTGTATTATATATTTTATTAATTTTACTTGTATTATATATTCTATTAATTTTACTTGTATTATATATTCTATTAATTTTACTTGTATTATATATTCTATTCATTTTACTTGTATTATATATTCTATTCATTTTACTTGTATTATATATTCTATTCATTTTACTTGTATTATATATTCTATTCATTTTACTTGTATTATATATTCTATTCATTTTACTTGTATTATATATTCTATTCATTTTACTTGTATTATATATTCTATTCATTTTACTTGTATTATATATTCTATTCATTTTACTTGTATTGTATATTCTATTCATTTTACTTGTATTATATATTCTATTCATTTTACTTGTATTATATATTCTATTCATTTTACTTGTATTATATATTCTATTAATTTTACTTGTATTATATATTCTATTAATTTTACTTGTATTATATATTCTATTCATTTTACTTGTATTATATATTCTATTCATTTTACTTGTATTATATATTCTATTCATTTTACTTGTATTATATATTCTATTCATTTTACTTGTATTATATATTCTATTCATTTTACTGGTATTATATATTCTATTCATTTTACTTGTATTATATATTCTATTCATTTTACTTGTATTATATATTCTATTCATTTTACTTGTATTATATATTCTATTCATTTTACTTGTATTATATATTCTATTCATTTTACTTGTATTATATATTCTATTCATTTTACTTGTATTGTATATTCTATTCATTTTACTTGTATTATATATTCTATTCATTTTACTTGTATTATATATTCTATTCATTTTACTTGTATTATATATTCTATTAATTTTACTTGTATTATATATTCTATTAATTTTACTTGTATTATATATTCTATTAATTTTACTTGTATTATATATTCTATTCATTTTATTTGTATTATATATTCTATTCATTTTACTTGTATTATATATTCTATTCATTTTACTTGTATTATATATTCTATTCATTTTACTTGTATTATATTTTCTATTCATTTTAAAAGTTCGTTAAAACATTCGCGGCACGTTGTAACTGCTCATATAAACATCGGCCGCTCATGTTTTAACCACTACTTAAAGGAGTTAATAGTACTTTGGTTACAGTTCCCATTTAACAATTATACAGTCAAAATTAAACAGAAATGTTTTTAATCAACTGGTCCCTCGGGAAAGCAAATCTCACTATTTCCCTCGGGAACCAGTCATTAATAATTTAGTGTTACATTAATATTCCGATACAAAAACCAACTTAAAGGACATTGGCAACAAAAAATAAGTTCCTTTCAGATCAAAGTATGTGACCTAAATAACCGGAATATCGTAGTTTGAGGTTGTGAAAACGCTCGTATCGCGTATTAAAGGTGAATTAGGGTTCTCTGTCACATGAACTGTGACGTCATGTGCTGGGTCATGACTTGCGCATGCGCAAGTCTGTTTTCTCTTCGAGAGGTACTACAACAAATACAACACCAACAAATGGGTGTTGTAGCACCTCTCGTAAGAGTGAATCTGATTGGCTAATGGGTTTTCTAACTTAAAATATATTGAGCAAAGTCACTGTCACTGCAGGAATTACATCCAGCCAAGCATTTCGCATCAATCCATGACTGGTATATCGTTTGACTTGTATATAATGACTGGTATATCGTTTCGGTCACGTAGATCCTTTTATTGTTCCATCTTTTCTTGTCTTCTTTACATTGATCCTGTAACTTCTTCTTGCGACCGGAGTTCTATCGCTTTCCACCATGCGATTTACCGAGTATGGACGCCATTTTGAATTGTTAAATTTTTTCAAGTTCGCACGCATGCGCAAGTCACGAGTCTCACGACGCTACCCTTTTAAGCTTCTTCTCAACGTTATTTTAGTAATCGCTGTCAAAACTTCAAAATCTCATTAATAATTTACGAAGAAAAGACAAAGGAAATCAGTGGTATGAATGAGAATTTAAATGTGATAAAGATTCGTCCTGATTTACAAAAACTTTTCCTTTCATTTTCTCGGCGAAAATGACTTGAATCACTGAAATAGTTGGTAAACATCGTTATTTAGATGCACTCGTTTTCGAAGTCGTTCAAAACACTCGCAGCAGTGTTTTATCGGGTCCAAAACACTCTGCTATATATCGCTATATTTTAAACCCGATAAAACACTGCTTCTCGTGTTTTATACTAGGCAATACATGGACCCACGATAGCACAAGAGTACAAGTAGCACAAAAGTACGAAATACAACACTTTCCAGCACATGACGTCACCGTCATATTCAAAATGCTGGCGTTTTTACATGGTTTATTCAACTTTAAAATGTTGCGAGAATTTTCATAGCGGCAAACTACTATATTCCGACTTTTAAGTCCCTTCGATATAAAAAGTACTTATTTTTACCTACCGATATTTTTACGTATTTATAAAGCAGAGCTGCTAAATATTACTCGGTCGAAACCGTTTTGCGATTCGACGATTGCAAGTATTATTTTTCTAACTCCAAATCTGGAGTTGTTACGTCCGCCATTAATCGATCATGTTCCTGACCAGCGTAACGAAGTGACGTCAGATTTTCAAGACTCCACATGGCTAATTCTTCAAGTAAATCAAGGTCGTTTTTTCAAATTCTTCGTCTGAAAGGCTGGACATTTCATCTACTTCTCGAAGAAAACAAGAAAACAAGTAACCTCGACTGAAATTCAGGCGTAGCATTGAGAATCTGACGTCACAAACAATATTACCTTTTGAAATTGCGGTCTCACTTGGAACACGTTCTTAGTAATGGTGGCCTAAATAGTAGTGATCTCAGAGCTCAAAATACTTACTAAAAAATACCACCTTTCTATAGGGTTTTTTTACATCGATGATCATTTTCGACCCTGAAATACTATTCTATGCTAAAAAAATCTGAAAAACGGGGCTGAATTTTCATCGTAGTGCCACTTTAATATAATACAACTTACCTCCTGAGGTGTTTCGTAGGACATGCACACATCAATGCACTAAAAAATGTTTTTAGAACTGATTGAAGTAATGAACGTGTTGCAAAAACATTGAACTATTTAAAGATGTACTCCAGCCAAAATACAAATGTAGTTCATATGAAAGATCTTACTGACTTTAGTTTATTCCCAAAGTTTCAGCATTCCTATCAATTTAGTTAATAAGATATGGCTAGTTGAAGTTGAAAATTTGAGGATTTTGACGCCATATTTGTTTTGAAAAGATGACGTCATTGAGTGCTTCTTTGTCGGCAGTGAAGTTGTTTTGATGGCGGGGTGGAGGCTATTTCAGATACGGTAGAGCACCTAGTCACCAGGACTTTGGTGATTGTTTATATAAGCAGTGATGGATTTACAGGCAGGTGCGCCCTGGCCTTGGCGAAGGGGGGTGCCAATTGCCTTGTCAATTGGATTTGGCAAGGCAATTGTCAAACAAAAATAAAATAGAGACAAAATAAGATAACGTACAATAGTTAGACATAGAATAGGGGGCTGTGTCCCCAGACCTCTGCCGTAGCTCCCTCAGGCGGCACTCCACCCTGGCTCGGTCTCGCCCCACACCGCGGGCCTGATCTCACCTCGCTCGCTCAGCAGCCCCCCCCCCCCCCCCCGACCAGATCAAGCTGGATCCATCAATGTATATAATATATATGCTTCGTTCTTTAAAACCCCGCTTTAAATTTCTGTTTCGATTCAGTAATAACCCTGCTTTTAACAACCCTGCTTTTCTGAATCTAAACAGAAATTTAAAGTGGGGTTTTTAAAGAACGAAGCATATATGTTATATAAACAATTACCAAACTCCTGGTGACTAGGTGCTCCACCGTATCTGAAATAGCCTCCACCGTTCACATAGTGATAGCTGTTGGGCGCGGAGTACTCTTTCGGGGAAAATTAGTCGAAATAAATTATTTAGTTCCTCATGCGGGAAAGTAGAGAAGCACTCACTGACGTCATATTTGAGAAACAAATATGGCGTCGAAATTGGACAAACTCTGCAACTTCAACTTGCGATATTTCCTTAACTTAATTGATATGTGTAATGTCTAAATAAAGACCCGAGGGGACACAGGGGAACAAAGAAGGAGGGAAGAAGGCCATGTGTAAGAGGGAGAGAGAAAAGCAAGAGAAAGAAATTAAAGCACGCTAAAAATAACATTGTAGTTGTTCTTGTGACCAGATAGAGACTATTACACTGGCGACGAGGATCTAAACTAAAACACACGCGTTATGGCAGAAATAATAGATCCAGCTCTAGCAACCGCGGGGAAACCGTGCGATTTGGGCAACGACCCATCGAAATATCTGGAGAGATTCACCGTTTGGTACGAACATACCAGCCGACTACACCTTGTTATGGGGAGGCAAGGATTTCTGCCAATTCACTAAGGATGCTAGCGGTGTGCTAACAGGAGAAGATCACGATAGTCTTGCAACCGCCATTACCAAAATAAAAACAACCTGTAGAAAACACGTCAACCTGTCGATGGCCGTCCACAAACTAATGCACGCCAAGCAAGGAACGAAAACTGTCGCAGAGTTTTCCAAAGAGCTAGAAGAACTAGCGACACAGTGCCAGTTCGACGAACAAGCGTACACCAAAGAAAGAGCGATGAAAGACGCCATCATCTTTGGGACCTCGGATGACAAACTACGCCAAGAAGCCCTCGCTAAAGACTTTGATTACAACACACTCGTGAAAGTAGCACTGGGATATGAGCAATCACGAAAAGCAAGTGGAACTATAGGATCTAATACAGCTGAAGAAATCCGACAACTGACACATACCCAAGAAGAAGTCGATCACATTGTCTCTCGTGTCATCGCTGGCAAATATAGCGCGCGAAAACAACCAGGCCCCAAGGAAGACTCGCCAAAGCCCAGATGCCACAACTGTCCTCCACACTACAGGCCACACGAACCCAGTAAATGTCCCGCACGAGCTAAGTCATGTGTAGTGTGTAAAAAAGAAAATCACTTTGCACGCTCTTTGGTGTGTCAGGGGACCCTACCATTAGATGTTTAGAAGAGGAGAACATCCCCTCACCACTATAACTATACGAGGACCTAACACTTGGCCATCTAGAAGTTGTAGAAATAGGACAGCTAGCCCAATCAAGAAAACAAAACCTCCCTCAAAATCAACAACAAAGAAGTGGAGATGTCGACTCAGTATGTAAAAAAACACTGATACCTCGAAGCCTGTATAGCAAATGTATGGGTAAAATAGAGCCCACCGACCATATGGGACCTCAAAATACATACAAGCTGCCAATGGAGCACAACATAACACCACAATATATGTTGTGCAAGGACACCAAATAGATGCATTGCTCGGAGATGAAGATGCCAAAGTCCTTGGCATCATTACCACCAACAAAGGTGGTTACCAAGTCAGGGGACTTACTAGCCAGGCCCCTACCCTACCAGGACACCAGACTAAAGTAACGAGCATTACAACCAACATACGAGCAGCAGGGATACAAATACAAGCCGCGAAAGAACTTGATGAATCCATCCCTCCAGAAGAGAAAGCGCGAGTACAATCCATAATTGAACAGCATCAAAAGGCCTTTCCTGGCATAGGGCTCCTCAAAGACGAGGAGGTCAGCTTTCATATCGACCAGTGACGACCACACCATCACACCAGTTGCAGTCCCTTATCGATCTGTCCCACTGGCAAATGCCCACCTCCAAGCCCTTATAGAGAGGAAGCCAAGATAGAAGATGTTGACCCAGATGCCAACTGCCCATAAATATAGTCATCGCTGGAAAAAACAAAAGGGACAAATCCGTATGAACATAGACATGAGAGAGGCCAACAAAGCTTTGCATCGCACAAAACGACATGTGGAGACAACACAAGAGATCAGACACCCTTGGGTGCCACCCGGTTCTCAGAAATGGACATGGGACATGGTTACCACCAAATAGCATTGGCAGACGATTCACGCCACATGAGTACCTTCCAGACACATGAAGGCCTACACAGATTCAAAGTTTTATTTTTTGGAGCATCTCCAGCAACAGAACTAGCTGTTCCATGATCGAATCAAAGCAGCACTGGCACACCTACCCGGCTGCACCTCCATCCACGACAACATATTGGTGTGGGGACGCACACCAGAAGAACACGAGGCCAACCTAGAAGCTTGTCTAACCCGCCTGTAAGAAACAGGACTTACCCTGCGCAAAGAGAAGTGCACTTTTGGAGCCACTTCAGTGTCCTGGTTTGGCACAATCTTCTCCAAATCAGGCATGTCTGCAGATCCAAAAAAGATCCAAGCCATCAAAGAGGCAGGCCCACCTCTCAGCAGAAGATGTTAAGAGCTTCTTCAGGCTTGCCAGTTCAATGCACGATTCATGTACAACACAGAAAGCGCCTATATGACTAGATCACAAAGCCACTGAGAGATCTAACAAGGAAGCACAACAAATTCAATTGGACGCCCCAATGTGAACAAGCCTACAAAGACATACTGCAGACCATGACAAGCAGCACCGCCCTGCGACCATTTAACCCAAACCTGAAAACCATCCATATCACAGATGCTGGTCCAGAAGGTATTGCATCCAGCATTTTCCAACCTTCTGAATGCTAGCCAGCAAAACCTTTACAACTTTACTATCTTCAAGCTGCACTCTATCTAACCTAACCTAACGAAATTAGTTTTGTTTAAATGGGCTCTTGCAATTCAGTATTTCGAGCAGGGCCGGATTAACAACTTCGCAGGCCCTATAGGCACTTAGCAGCATATCGTAGGCCCCCAGTGACGACACATTCATAGCGGGGTTCGTGTAGCCTGCGTGGCAGCGTTACGTTTGGGGGCGGGCGGAATTGGGGGCGCGGCGGAAAATGGAGAGGCGAAAGTAACGCCTGCCAAAATCCTATTCATAAAAGCGTACAAACCTCATTAGCATGATTAACATTGTTTACTTAGCAGTTCGCAAAACAACCAATAAAAAGATGTATACTAATTAAGCTTCACTAAATAAATAAACATTGCATTGCAAATAGAAGAGGTCTTTTGTTGCGCGATATAAAGTGACATTAAACATAACTTCGAAACAAATTGTGAGATCTCGATCGCGAAGAACTTAAAAGTGCCGCTGCTCCAAGAGACTATCGACTATCTAGTCTCTCAAGCGGACAAATGGCAAGACAACTGGACGAAGTTGGTCTATCGTTATTCGTCTTGTGAAGGGTTAACTTTGACTGCCTGGTCACAAACGCTAACATGTGGAATATCAAACTTTTCCAAATGCGGTAAGCAAAATAGCACGACATCACGACCATTTATAAGTTAGTCACGCTGTTCGGGCTTAAGATTAATTTCATAGGGAAAATCCAACGCTACCTCATTCCTTTGATGTATTGGGCAAGTTTGACAGTTTATTTACATAAGACTCGAACGAACCAATGGGAATTTAGCCGATACTTTTGGTGGAGTTTGTACGCTTTTATGAATAGGATTTTGGCAGGCGTTAATTACTTTCGCCTTCCCATTTTCCGCTCCGCCCCCAATTTCGCCCGCTCCCCCAAACGTAACGCCTGCCACGCAGGCTAGGGTTCGGGGGGCAAGTCTCCCAGAAATGTTTTAATTTTGGGCCTCTGAAATGGCATTTCCTGCATTCTGAGGGCAATTTTGAGGAAAATATAAAGGTCTTAAATCACATTTTTTAACAGTGTACTGTATCATCATTTTCAAGAAACATTTAATTTTTATTATTCATTTTCAAGAAATATAATTTTTAGTTTTACGTAAATAATACAATAATACCATAATACAAGGATTAGGTAGCCTGCAACTAGCCAAGGTAGGGATTAAGTACACTGTACACAAAACTGAATCTTTACGACTTTACCTATTGCTGACCATCGTTTATAAAATATATAAATATAAAGAAAAAATGTAATAATTTTCGTTGGCTCCATTAACTTTCGTTGGCCCTAGGCACAGTGCCTATAGTGCCTATTGGATAATCCGGCCCTGATTTCGAGGCCTTCTTCGAGAGGCACGCCGCCCCTGATGGGCCACATACAGTAATTGAGGGAGGTGCATATTTGAGTGAGTATTTAGCTCAGAAAATGCGGAAATATATTTTCTCCTCACAAACCTTGTTACGAGTTGCATAAATTCTTTGCTTTAAATCTTCCAAATGTTCTGCTGCACGAGGCCCATCGGTGGATGAACGAAATTTTCTCATTTCTTTATCGTTGCCTTGTGCTTCATAATAAGCATACATCTTGTCATCGTAAGCCTGGGGTAGAATAGAAGAATTTTTCACATTTACATACATTAATTGGATGGAAGTTGATGAGACTGTTCAACTCACTCTCCTCAACTCTCATCGTCTCTCATCAACTCTCATCAACTCTCATCAACTCTCATCATCTCCCATCAACTCCCATCATCTCTCATCAACTCTTATCGTCTCTAATCGTCTCTCATCATCTCTCATCGTCTCTCATCATCTCCCATCAACTCCCATCATCTCTCATCAACTCCCATCATCTCTCATCAACTCCCATCATCTCTCATAGTCTCTCGTCGTCTCTCGTCATCTCTCATCATCTCTAATCGTCTCTCATCGTCTCTCGTCAACTCTCATTGTCTCTCATCATCTCTCGTCATCTCCCATCAACTCCCATCATCTCTCAACGTCTCTCATCGTCTCTCATCGTCTCTCATCGTCTCTCATCGTCTCTCATAAATTCTCGTCAACTTTCATCAACTCTTATCAACTATCATGCACTCTCTCGTGCAACTATCATGCACTCTCACCAACTCTCATCGACTGATCGTCATAATTATATACATTTCTGGTTGTAATTTCATACGCTGCAGAGATAAAAAGATTTGAAATTGTCTTGCTAATTATGCGCCAAAAAAGCAATGGTGATGCATGCAGCTAACGGTACCTTGTCTCTGAAGTAGAAACATGCTGGGCGACCTCCTGGATCCCTGAGGTGTCCATGAAGAAACTCTAATTCTGTAACCGCCTTGTCTCGATAATCTGCCAGCCATGGATACTTCGTTTGAGCAGCATCAAATGTTTGTTGAAGATGTTTGTCGTCACCATGCCAGCCATATCGCTTTCAACAAAGAGGAATTTTGAGATAAAACTATTGAATTGATCTAAAGGTAGTGTACATCTGAATGCATGGAGCCAGTACTGTACCTAACAGCCATGAATTGATAGAATGGGTGGATGGATTGGTGGATGGATGGGTGGTTGGATGGCTGGTTGGATGGGTGGGTGGTGTGTTTGGTTGGGTGGGTGGGTGGATAGGATGAATGGGTGGGTGGATTGATGGGTAGATGGTTGGGTGCATACATGGGTGGGTGGTTGGGTGGATAGATGGGTGGGTGGATAGATGGGTGGGTGGATAGATGGTTGGGTGGTTGGTTGGGTTCATAGATGGGTGGTTGGGTGCATACATGGGTGGGTGTTTGGGTGGATAGATGGGTGGTTGAGTGCATACAGTACATGGGTGGGTGGTTGGGTGGATAGATAGGTGGTTGGGTGGATAGATGGGTGGGTGGATAGATGGGTGGGTGGATAGATGGGTGGGTGGATAGATGGGTGTGTGGATAGATGGGTGGTTGGGTGCATAGATGGGTGGGTGGATAGATGGGTGGGTGGATAGATGGGTGGGTGGATAGATGGGTGGGTGGGTGGATAGATGGGTGCATAGATGGGTGCATACATGGGTGGGTGGTTGGGTGGATCGGATAGATGGGTTGGTGTGGATAGATGGGTGGGCATGGATAGATGGTTGGTTGGATAGATGGGTGGGTGGTTGGGTGAATACATGGGTGGGTGGATACATAGGTGGATGGTTGGGTGGATAAATGGGTGGGTGGTTGGGTGGATGGATTGGTGCCTGGATGGATGGATGATGAATGAACAAAATGAGAGATGAATGAATGAAATGGGAGATGAATGAATGATGGATAGATGGGATAGATTTGTAGGTGGGTTGTCGGATATATGGGTGGTCGGATAGGTGGGTGAACGGACAGGTGCGTACTTGTGTTGAAAAATTGGTTTGTTTTGGTTGTTTGGATAGGATGGATGGATTATGGGTGGTTGGATGGATGGATGTTTGTAGATGGGTGGGTGGATAGATGGGTGGGTGGGTGAATAGATAGATGGGTGGGTGGTTGGATAGATGGGTGGTTGGGTGGATGGGTAGATGGTTGGGTGCATACATGGGTGGGTGGTTGGGTGGATAGATGGGTGGTTGAGTGGATAGAAGGGTGGTTGGGTTCATAGATGGGTGGTTGGGTGCATACATGGGTGGGTGGTTGGGTGGATAGATGGGTGGTTGGGTGCATACATGGGTGGGTGGTTGGGTGGATAGATGGGTGGTTGAGTGGATAGATGGGTGGTTGCAGGGTTCATAGATGGATGGTTGAGTGGATAGATGGGTGGTTGGGTTCATAGATGGGTGGTTGGGTGCATACATGGGTGGGTGGTTGGGTGGATAGATGGGTGGTTGGGTGCGTACATGGTGGGTGGTTGGTTGGGTGGATAGATGGGTGGTTGGGTGGATACATGGGTGAATGGAATTGGTACCTGGAAGGATGATGAACGAACGAAATGAGAGATGAATGAATGAAATGGGAATCATCTTCAAGACAGCCCCTGTGAAAAGCCCAAATCCGAGTAGAAATTATTTGGGGGGGGGGGGGGGGGGGGGTACGAAATGATCGCTGGATCCTCCCAACATTCCTGTGAGTGCTTTAATAGATGACAATATATATAATTGGGGTCTTACTAACTGCAAGTAATAATTTACATTACAAGCGTATTATTTCAATCACTCGAAAGTCAAGCCCACCTTTTTTATTTTTGAGTACATATATGTGTTGATATTAAAGTTATAAGATCAACATGTGTTTTTACAAATGTAACTTTTCTATATACACAAAGATATATTAGCTAAACTTTCTTGTGAAACCATAAAAATATCTTTTTATGTGTACTACTTGTTATGTTCTAAATTAATTTAACTAGAGCCCACAAAACGCAGGAAATCACATCGCAGAGGCCCCAGAATTCACTTTTTTCCCGGACGCCCTTGGTGCCGCGCGACTTCGGCGCTCGACCCCTCCAATGTATAGACCCTGGCTACGCCACTGAATGCGAGATGAATGAATGATGGATAGATGGGATGGATGTGTACTAGGTGGGTTGTCGGATAGGTGGGTGGAAGGATAGGCACTGGGTGGACGGATATAGGTGGGTGGATGGACGGATAGGTGCGTACTTGTGTGGATAAGTGGATGGGTGTGTGGATAAGTGGGTGGTTTAGTGGTTAATTATTACATATACAGTACTGTACATATAATCAAATTAAAAATGTACCAGTACCTGGCCAAAAAATCCAACAAAAATATCAGAACGATCTATCTCATGTAAACAAATATTTAGTGTTGATGCACTGGCTGAATGCTCTGAGGTGATCCCCCATCGGAGGTCCACAGGTATAAAGGTGTAGCCATGGCGACTACACAATGTCTGAAGTTGTGGCCAATAATTCTTGGTGAGCTGTTCACGTTCCAACTCAAGACCCCCGAATGGAGAGCTGAAGAAGACTCGGATAACTTTTTGTGAAAGTTTGCTGTGAGTTTCATGGGCTTTTTCCAAGGCTATAGAGATACCCTAAGACAAAAATTGAAAATATTAATTGTGTAGTTCCAGAAAAAATCCATAACCCCCCCACGGAAGGCACTGGAATTTCCGAGGGGGTGGGGGGTGTTGGACACTGAAATTTCCGAAGAGGGGGGGGGTCAGAGTCGTCTTAATTTTCCAGATGGTGTCACATTTGATAAAATATCTTTGGTTTGATTGTCCATTTAACGCAGTGTAACACGATAGAACGTGTTTTGGTGTATCGTAGTCTTTATATTTTAGATATTACGGCCCGTAATTGCTAGCGATAGTCGACAATGCGACTATTAAATATTTCTACTTGGCGACGAGCAGACGAATATATATTATGCAGAAAGTCTCCGCGTTTGCGCCACGTTAGCGACTGGAAGGAATTAAAAGATTCAAGGTGATCAACAATTGCTTTTGTCTTGTACTTGCTCGGAGAAATATGAGTAAAATCAGTTGATTAAGTCGGTTTACTTTCCAAGTTAGTGTCGACTTCAAACCGCGACTCATCGCATTGTTGACGCCATTAATAGCGGTTTATACAACAAACCGTGGGAGCATTAATTTTCAGAAAAAACGCGAACTTATTCTTGCTGTAAAGTGGCAGGCTTTTTCGCGTTTGTATTAAGGCTGACTTTGAATTCTATTTAAATTCGAAGTGGCGTTGAACAGTGTTTCTCTCCATAGTTTTTGTGGACGACCGAAATTTCGCAAGTATATAGCAAGACAATGTTTGCCAGTATCACGCGGGTTAGTTTCTCTGCCTCTTGGATGATTCGTTTTCTCGAGAGTCCAAGCAACATTGATAGCACCTTGAATTTCGCCAGATTTGAATGTTTTCAACGCGTTGCTACTACAAATCTCCGCTTGGCGCTTTCTTGTTCCAGAATGGTGTGTTGCTACGGTGGCTCACAAGGGACATGCTACAAATAAAAATGTTGGTGCAATTCTTTTAAAATTGATGCAAATTAAAAGTAATGTTGCTACAAAGTAAAGTTGCTGCAATTTAAAAGTAAAGTTGCTGCACTTTAAAAGTAAAGTTGCTGCACTTTAAAAGTAAAGTTGCTGCACTTTAAAAGTAAAGTTGCTGCACTTTAAAAGTAAAGTTGCTGCACTTTAAATATAAAGTTGCTGCACTTTAAAAGTAAAGCTGCTGCACTTTAAAAGTAAAGTTGCTGCACTTTAAAAGTAAAGCTGCTGCACTTTAAAAGTAAAGTTGCTGCACTTTAAAAGTAAAGTTGCTGCACTTTAAAAGTAAAGTTGCTGCACTTTAAAAGTAAAGTTGCTGCACTTTAAAAATAAAGTTGCTGCACTTTAAAAATAAAGTTGCTGCACTTTAAAAATAAAGTTGCTGCACTTTAAAAGTAAAGTTGCTGCACTTTAAAAGTAAAGTTGCTGCACTTTAAAAGTAAAGTTGCTGCACTTTAAAAGTAAAGTTGCTGCACTTTAAAAATAAAGTTGCTGCACTTTAAAAATAAAGTTGCTGCACTTTAAAAATAAAGTTGCTGCACTTTAAAAGTAAAGTTGCTGCACTTTAAAAGTAAAATTCATGCGCGCGCAGGTGGACTGGATCGAGGTAATGGCGCGCGAAGTTGACATTATCGAAGAGATGTTTAATGTACATCGTGTGGCGAGGTTTGTGAACCTGATCCGTCCTGATGCACATTTTTGTCATGAGTGTGGTTATAGTTTTAACAATGGGGCTGTGGAAATTACGATTGAAGAAGTAATAACGGGGTATTTTAATCGAGGTTATCAGTATAGCGCTATTGTAGGTTTGCTTGAAAAGCATCATGGACTAGAGTGCAGATGCACGTCAGAACGCTTAAAAGGAAACTCAGAGAGTTTGTTTTAAAAAGAAGAGGAGCTAATTATGACGAAGCGACCGTTCGCCAGTGTATTGAACGTGAGATGCAAGAAGCAGGTATGCTGGCTGGGTATCGTCACATTTGGCATGCCATAAGATTACGACATCGTCTACATGTCCCACGCCGACTGGTATCTGCCATTATCTGATGGTGTTAGAGAAAGGAGGGCCAGGCGATTGACAAGACGAAATTATATTTCATTTGGGCCAAATTTTGCCTGGCATATTGATGGTACGTATTTTTATTTATCAGTTTTGTCTAGTTTTATTAAATACAGTGTGTAGCAGTCAAATACAAGTTGTTTACCTGTCAGGGTATTTGAAAACAAATTTTACTGGACATCTCCTATCATTGCAGTGTCACTTGGATCATAGGCAACCCAAATGTGAATGCTTTGCAAGCGACAGGAGAGTGAAACGAAAACTCACCCCACACTTCTCTTCGCGCGACGCGGTATGTAGATGTTGTAGTATATATATATATATGGAAAGGTTGGCAACTAAATTCAACTTCACACACTAAACAGTTCGACAAACACTCAAAATACCAAAAAAATACCAGGAGAACCATCAAGAAAATAACAACACATTAAACACTGATAATTTTACTACCTTATCACAAACTAGTTGGGTTATGAATACTTTGGACTGAAAAGAAATGAGCAAATGTTTACAGGTTTTTGGCCGAAATTTTCTCATTGTCGATGCGGGATCCACCTAACACCGATCTGAGATTTTGTGATGCAATCTCATTGGACATCAGAAATAAACAAACTATCACGTCTTAGGGGTAGTTTATATGGAGGAGGGCTAGCCCTCCTAGGAGGGCTGACTCATGTCACAAAATTCTTACCTCGACCGCAAAAGGAGATTTGAATTAATGTAAAGATTTGTTTACATCTAAACTAAACCAATTCTCCTTTGTAAATTTAGTTTATATACGTTTCAAAACCACAATGCGATCCTAATCAATCGCGTGAGCCGGGCTAGCCCGGTTAACCGGGCTCATGTAAACAGCGTATAGGTTTATATCATGTAAACAGCGTATGACGACTGCGTATAGGTTTTGGGGTTTTTCACTCCATTATGTTATTCTCTTTTAAATATTTTTACGGTATTTCACACAACAACTGCAGTGGTTTATAATTAAAAACGAGAATTATACTAGAACGGCAAAATCCCCCGTGTCCCTGTAACTTCTCAAAAAAATACTATATGTTTATATGAAAACCTGTCGAATCTCATTGAAATATATATTAAAGCTGCAGATCGAACGAAAATACCTGGCAAAGAAATGTTCAATAATAGATATTCATAACTTATACCTTACCTTTTCAAAAACGGTTGCTGGAAAAACAATATATTTTACGCTTAAACATTTTCGAATGTCTTGCTGCATGCTCCGCGTTCAAAAACCTGATAAAAACCTGCTTTTTCATATCTGTAACTTCTCTTCACTCTTGAACAGGGTGTAATCAATAAGAAATTCAAACTATTGTTTATATTTATGTTTATTCTCGCCATGAACCAGACAAACCAAAAACGTCTTCGTTGCTTTGTCTTGGTTCTTGGCTTTGTGTTATGTCAATAGCTCCCCCCCCCTGCTGTTCGTATTTTATCTCTAAGGGGCTGTTTACATGAGCCCGGTTAACTGGGCTAGCCCAACTCACACGATTGATTAGGATCGCATTGTGGTTTTGAAACGTATATAAACTAAATTTACAAAGGAGAATTGGTTTAGTTTAGATGTAAACAAATCTTTACATTAATTCAAATCTCCTTTTGCGGTCGAGGTAAGAATTTCGTGACATGAGTCAGTCCTCCTCCTAAGACGTGATAGTTTGTTTATTTCTGATGTCCAATGAGATTGCATCACAAAATCTCAGATCGGTGTTAGGTGGATCCCGCATCGACAATGAGAAAATTTCGGCCAAAAACCTGTAAACATTTGCTCATTTCTTTTCAGTCCAAAGTATTCATAACCCAACTAGTTTATGATAAGGTAGTAAAATTATCAGTGTCTAATGTGTTGTTATTTTCTTGATGGTTCTCCTGGTATTTTTTTGGTATTTTGAGTGTTTGTCGAACTGTTTAGTGTGTGAAGTTGAATTTAGTTGCCAACCTTTCCATATATATATATATACTACAACATCTACATACCGCGTCGCGCGAAGAGAAGTGTGGGGTGAGTTTTCGTTTCACTCTCCTGTCGCTTGCAAAGCATTCACATTTGGGTTGCCTATGATCCAAGTGACACTGCAATGATAGGAGATGTCCAGTAAAATTTGTTTTCAAATACCCTGACAGGTAAACAACTTGTATTTGACTGCTACACACTGTATTTAATAAAACTAGACAAAACTGATAAATAAAAATACGTACCATCAATATGCCAGGCAAAATTTGGCCCAAATGAAATATAATTTCGTCTTGTCAATCGCCTGGCCCTCCTTTCTCTAACACCATCAGATAATTAACAGTTATTCCACGAACTCGAGTCGTATATGAGCTGATAGCCGACGAGGCGCTAGCCGAGTCGGCTATCAGCCATATACGACGAGAGTGAGTGGAATAACTGTTTTATTATATACACAAGCTCTGGATATGAACAACATAAAATTGCAAGTTTGTATTATACAAGTAATTGAATAGATTTTTAAATTTTCTCTCAATATCCGTCATGCGTAATGAAGACAAAATATGAATAATTAAATTATGTCACGTGAAAGTGAAACGCCAATCAATCACTCATGGAAGGCATTCATATTATAAACAGTTTGAACGAAGAAAGTTTCGCTCTGCAAAACCACTTTACCGATCAAAAAACAGTTCAGCAAAGTCAGTTGTAAATGTTCACATTGCAATGGTGAAAGTTGAACACTGTACTTTTTGTCGTGGAGCTTCGCCGACTGCCATGTTTGAATACTGAACCCCGTTCATGTTGACATCAAACTTATTGCATTTTGAATCATTTGGACGCTGAAAGAGACTTTCACTAGACTTTCACAGGCATGATTTAGATGCTTCAAGTATTTTTGGATCGTTTCGACAGGGCGGATGCTTGAGTCTCGAATACGGAAGATTTTGCCGTAGGACTCATCTTCGGTGTTGCTGAGGGTCGCCTTTTGCTCTTTTGAAATGGTTTTTGTGTAGACTACTCCAGCTATCTTGCCAGACTTTCTCAAGTCTTTGACGAAAGCTTCTAGAATATGGTTAGCTTCAGCAAAGGTAGGGTCACCAATTATGCTAAAACCTTTGTTTGACGTTTTTTGAGAAATCTAAATGGCAGCTCTAATGAACTTCATTGTTGTTTTTATTTACAAGCCATCTTTCTGCCTTAGCAGAAATGTGAAATTGCTTTATTAAGCAAGAATTTAACTTTGTTTTGGACATTTCTGTTATGTACTTGTCAAATTTCTTTGAACTCGTAAACCATTCATTCGTAAACCAAGTAGAAACGCAAAAATTTAATTTTTTGAAGGCCAAAAATATTTCTAGCAACGCCACTTTAAACGTCGCTGTTTTTCTAAAAATATGAAATTTGGAGAGCTTTTCATAAAATCTAGTTCTATCTACCGTCAAATACTTTCATTCCGAATTTGGTTGCTTTCTGTGTGCATTTTGGTGTACTATTTCCCAGTAAAACTTGAATTTCTTCTTCGTTTAATTCTGCAAATCTGGCAGCCATTTTGCTAGATTTCTCTACTAGTAGGATATGAGCTGATAGCCTACTAGTAGAGGAACCAATCAGATTGCAGAATAGCTCATATCCAGAGCTTGTGTATATAATAATGGCAGATACCAGTCGGCGTGGGACATGTAGACGATGTCGTAATCTTATGGCATGCCAAATGTGACGATACCCAGCCAGCATACCTGCTTCTTGCATCTCACGTTCAATACACTGGCGAACGGTCGCTTCGTCATAATTAGCTCCTCTTCTTTTTAAAACAAACTCTCTGAGTTTCCTTTTAAGCGTTCTGACGTGCATCTGCACTCTAGTCCATGATGCTTTTCAAGCAAACCTACAATAGCGCTATACTGATAACCTCGATTAAAATACCCCGTTATTACTTCTTCAATCGTAATTTCCACAGCCCCATTGTTAGAACTATAACCACACTCATGACAAAAATGTGCATCAGGACGGATCAGGTTCACAAACCTCGCCACACGATGTACATTAAACATCTCTTCGATAATGTCAACTTCGCGCGCCATTACCTCGATCCAGTCCACCTGCGCGCGCATGAATTTTACTTTTAAAGTGCAGCAACTTTACTTTTAAAGTGCAGCAACTTTATTTTTAAAGTGCAGCAACTTTATTTTTAAAGTGCAGCAACTTTATTTTTAAAGTGCAGCAACTTTACTTTTAAAGTGCAGCAACTTTACTTTTAAAGTGCAGCAACTTTACTTTTAAAGTGCAGCAACTTTACTTTTAAAGTGCAGCAACTTTACTTTTAAAGTGCAGCAGCTTTACTTTTAAAGTGCAGCAACTTTACTTTTAAAGTGCAGCAGCTTTACTTTTAAAGTGCAGCAACTTTATATTTAAAGTGCAGCAACTTTACTTTTAATGTGCAGCAACTTTACTTTTAAAGTGCAGCAACTTTACTTTTAAAGTGCAGCAACTTTACTTTTAAAGTGCAGCAACTTTACTTTTAAAGTGCAGCAACTTTACTTTTAAAGTGCAGCAACTTTACTTTTAAAGTGCAGCAACTTTACTTTTAAAGTGCAGCAACTTTACTTCTAATTTGCAGCAACTTTACTTTGTAGCAACATTACTTTTAATTTGCATCAATTTTAAAAGAATTGCACCAAAATTTTTATTTGTAGCATGTCCCTTGTGAGCCACCGTATGTTGCACTATGCCTGTACTCTCGTTTATTTCGCTTGCGCTGGATATCTTGATCTTTGTGTATTCTGTGTCTTAGTGTCTATACAGAAAGAACCCTATTCTGTTACATTGCACTGCATTTTAAGACGTTTTTCTGCAATTCCTTGTTTGCTATTCACATTTCATGAAACTTCGAAAATTCCAGGGGGTAGGGGGGGGGGGTCAATGTTTGACTGGAAAAAGGAAATTCCAGGGGGTATGGGGAGTGCTAGACAAATTGCCTTCCGTGGGGGGGTTATGGATTTTTTCTGGAACTACACAATTACCAATTGACTGCGAACGTGATTTTTGCTTCATTATTAACTGGAAAATGGAAAACTAACACATAATTGGATTCAACTAAGATAGAAATAATATATTGGTTTGTTTTTCTTTCCTCGTCCAAATAATGCAGTAATTTACAAAACTAAAGTAACTCAAATCTTTTACCTTGTACAGTATAATAAAAAAATAATAAATATATATTATTTACTGTCAGTCCGTACGTATAGAAAAATAGGCTAAATTATAGAATACCCGTCCACTTTCGCCATTTGTATCTGTGGACAGTTAGTAAAAGGGTCAAATTACAGAAAGTTCATCATATACAATTGCTTCGTACTATTTTAAAGCCATTTGATAATAATCAACAACTACACACAATATAAACCTTAGACATTTTAAAGCATCCCGGTTTGTATTTCTGCCTTTAAATGCGGTTTCAAAAGTGGACGGGTATTCTATGATTGCTCCGAAAAATATTTGCCCTCGGCCTTGCATGGTCTCACTTAATGGCCTACTGTAGCTTGGGCAGTTTCTGAAACATTGGCAGTTTCTGAAACCTTGGGCAGTTTCTGAAACCTTGGGCAAATATTTTTCTATACAGACCCCCAATCTGGTAAATAACATATATATCTTACTGGCAACCAGTTAAGATTGCTAAATACTAGTTTAATTGCAATAATGCATGCATACAACGTACAGCGCATTTCACATTGTTTGCTAGGCACGACTGGGTCGCCATGTAGGCGCCTATATCGCCTATAGGCAATGTTCCAATTTCCTATAGAAGCCTATAGGCACCTATAGGCATCTATAGGCTAATACGTTTCATTATAGGTCGCCTATAGAAAATGTTCCAATTTCCTATAGAAGCCTAGGTTCTCTATAGGATCTTATAAACAAGATATATGTAACACGTTTTGTGATATTGGTTGATTAAAACAATAAAACAATAGAATTAACCATAAAGAAACCAATGTGTGCAATGTCCTAACCCTATAAACCACTTTTGTTCCATGTAGCCAATCGTAAAACCTGTTCATTTAGCCGTATTTACAAGCACGATTCGATGACATTACTGTTGCTATGGTTATTATAATATGTGAGTGAATATATGGAACAATAACAACTATTTCAAAATATAACAACTATTTCAAAATTGTTTGAGAGTAATATGTGCACGTATATTGTAGTAACAGATTGATAATTTTAGGTCCCAAGTTTGTTGTAACGATTAAACTTCTGTAATTCATTCACAGACTGTGTTAGGTGTATAAAACAGATCGATGTAACTAACTTTGTGTTCAATTAGAAGTGTACAGTATATATCTAATTTTCATTTATTCTCTGTTCATTTAACCTTCTATGTCTTATCATATTTGTTATCTTCACCGAATAAAAATTTGATGTGTTCTACCTATTTGATTGATATAAATATCTAGCCTATACATTACCGCATTTGTTGTCAAATTTTTCTCCTCGATGCTTTGCATAATTTTCTAAAGTTGTTTCGCATCCGACTGCCGAAGCTACGTACAATCCAGATCATACAGTTATCTCATCATGATTCTTGTGTCGTTGTGATAAAATAGAAGCAAACAAGAACAAAAAACGTCCCCAAAATAAAAACAAAGCTAGTCTGCAATAATTTTCGCGCTATTCCCAACACAGCGACCCAGGCGCACAATGTGAGTATTCTTAATTTTTCACGCAAAAATATTTTGTCCTCCCAAACGGCTTTAAAGTGCCACTACGATGAAAATTCACCCCGTCTTTTAGATTTTCTTCAGCATATAATAATATTTCAGGGTCGAAAGTGATCATCGATGTAAAAAAAACTAAAAAATGGTATTTTGAAGTAAGTAATCACTATTATTAAGGCCACCATTACTAAAAACGTGTTCCAAGTGAGCCCGCAATTTCAAAAGATAATATTGTTTGTGACGTCAGATTCTCAATGCTACGCCTGAATTTCGGTCGAGGTTATTTGTTTTCTTGTTTTTTTCGAGAAGTAGATGAAATGTCCAGCCTTTCAGACGAAGAATTTGAAAAAACGACCTTGATTTACTTGAAGAACAAGACGCCTGCTCAGGCGTTCACTTGGGCTACTGATTTGGGGGCAAGGCATGCAAGCGAATATGAAGCGAGTTCGGACTTTCGTTTTATTGCCAATGAATCGCTGTTGGAAAAGTTTACTGAGACCTGTAAACCTGCAAACCATTGCAAAGATTCTCTCCAAGATGAGAGAAACACAGATGAGAGATCTTCAGATCAATCATGAAGACGGAAAGAACAGCCAAGGACAAACATATTATTACTCGGGCCTCCCCCCCTTGGGGGGAGAGCACGAGTCTTAGAAAGGGCTCTGTTTATTTTTTTTATTTTGGCAATGTCGCGAAATGGCAATTATTGCATCATTGTTGACTAAATTAGTAGACTAGTGAGCCAGACTATGAATGTGGGATTACTACACATGCGCAGTGAAGTTATCCCCAAAACAATTTTGCCCCCCGCAGTCGTTTTCATCATCCCGATCAACCTCTTACCCAGGCTTTCCACCTTTGCGAAACTGAAAACACTGCGTATATTTCTGATTTATTTACTCATCTGATCTGACACCTTTCTTCGAGTGCTCTTCACTGAAAATCTTTGATGTGGCTGGCAAGTATCTTGATCTTATATACGCTCACAATCCAGATCGCTTTTGAAACGGGTTGGTCTACGATTTCGAGAACCTGTACTCGATCAAATTATATGTTGCCATTACGCTTTTTGTCTACTAAATGTTTAATAATTTAATATGAGACTCAACATATGAATGCTGTATGGAAATATGTTAACTGTTCTGAGGTAGCTGTAATATTTTTATAAGCTTTGTTGCCTGTATTGTTTATTGTTATGTAATTATACAAAATAAAGTCGATGCTACAGTTTATTGTTTCATATTATACCAAGTAGAAGTACTATTATTAAAGTATGCAATGTTGCTATATATCGAATTAATTACCCTGTTTCACTTGATATTGTACCAGTAAGCTTAAATGGGGCTCCAAAATGTTCTGGGTTATCAGTAAGTTTGTATCGATTGTTCATATTATATGCGAATGCTTACAAATGAACGTACAGTATATAAATCTCTGACACTCATTGTTGCCATTGACTTGAGTAACCCTGTTTCACTCGATATTTTACCTGTAAGCTTAAATGGGGCTCCAAAATGTTCTGGGTTATCAGTAAGTTTGTATCGATTGTTCATACATGTATTATTATACACAAATGCTTACAAATGAACACACAGTATATAAATCTCTGACACCCATACCAACTATCAAGATCAAGGAGTAAAGAGTTTGTTGTTGTTTGACCTTGCTACTGCCAGCTAAATGCATGGTTTGATTTACTGCCATGCCTTATACACTGAGAAAAAGATTAACTGATTTAATGCTTGCTCAAACTGAACCTGTTTGCCGGACTGACCATATGAATTCTTATTACATGAGCACAGGCCGGCTCGCTTGCCAGGCTGACCCTGTTGACTAGAACTGGATTAGGTCAGCAAACAGGATGGCTCATTTGGTGGGGCAGACTTCTCAGTTCATATAATCAAAGCCATTGGCCAACACTATGTTATGGGTTTGTAATGATGGAAAATTTAACCACCCCTGCACTGACAGCTGTATCATTACATGTACCATTGTACCTACAACTATAGATTTGTGTATATTGAATTCAAATCACTGAATTTGCCTACAATGTCTTTCAACAAGCCACAACCTCAAGTAGCCCGAGTTAACGCCTAGCGGGCGTCTTGTTATTATTATACTGTGTTGACATTTATCCCGTGAAACTCTGTAATATTAATCATGAAATATTGTGTTTTTGTCCGATTTAAATCAATTCTATATCGAAATGATCACTTGAATCTGGCGAATCGAACGCTGTAGGTTTCGTCTACTTAAAATGTGAAGATCAGATGTTATATGAGAAAATGCGTATTAGCGATTAAAGCGAGACTCGTCTCTAAAATCAAAGGACATGGCTTCAAGATCTATTCGTTGTTTACCCGATGATTTAATGCTCTTATGTCCATTAAACCGATGTAATTTCGTAACAGATATGTTTCGTATACCTTGCCGTTGTTTTTTATATAAATTTTGACACACGAAGACCTTCAATCGAACAGATATTAGAAAAAATAACATTGCCGCGTCGGGTATAAATATCACAACAGCATCAGCATGTTTTATAGTGCCTGTCACTTCATTTATCACTTCATCAATGTTCTTCATTCTTCCATTTACAGCAATTGAGCAACATATTTCAGTACAATTTAGTAGCACATTTAAACAGTTTGATCGATTCAATAAAACATGTAAACATAGATTTGATCGAGTACACATCAGCGTACGATAATATTAAATGGAGACCGCGGAACAACCTGTTTCAAAATCGCTCATCTTTTACTTTTAGTGTAGGTCTACCGCTATCGGTGTCTGCGATTGTAAGTAGTGTGAGCATGTTTATTATTAATATACTTGCCAGCCACATTCCTTATCAATCTTATCACAAATTTGCTAGAGTCTTGAAGTTGATCAATGGCAATGGCGACCAAAGAAGCGTGGATGAATATAAGGTCAGCGCTCGTTTTCATCACTGAAACAGTCATGACGTCATGAGAATAAACACTGAAACAGTCATGACGTCATGAGAATAAAGAACAACGAAATAAGATCACGTCAGTTTGATAGATGGCAATTAGTTGCATTTTGTTGACCAGAAAAATAAAAATAAAAATAAAAATAAAAATAAAAATAATACAGAAGTGCAGCCCGTTTTAAGACTTGGTGCTACCCCACAGGGGGTAGCCCAAGTAATTAGCCACGTGGAGTCTTCGCGTTGAGAATCTGACGTCACTTCGTTACGCTGGTCAAGAACATGAACGATTAATGGCGGACATAACAACTGCAGATTCGGAGTAAGAAAAATAATATACTTGCCATCGTCGAATCGCAAAACGGTTTCGACCAAGTAATATTTAGCAGCTCTGCTTTATAAATACGTAACAATATCGATAGGTAAAAATTTTATCGTAGTGGCACTTTAATTCAGAGAGCGTTTTTTTTTAATGACAAGCGATTCGGCAACCAAGGTAGTTAGGAGCGCCAGCAAAGCAATATCTACCACCGCGGTTTGTTTTTTCTCACTAATTTCAACCATCTTTACAGTACTTGCAAACACCTGACGTCACACCAACAAGTCACGTTCGGAAAATTCGGACACCTTCAGGAAATCTCGCCTGTTTTCGGGCAATTTCAAGCAAAATCATAAAAATTTAGAGTTGATTTTGTTCATTTGTCCATTATTTTTGGGGCAAAAATCCTTTGACATCCAAGCACAATTGGGCTGCTACGCCCGCCTATGGTGGTTAGGATGAAACTGTTGTCGTGGCCGTATGGGTTAGCATCTATAACGGCTATAGCCTGCAAAGCTGGCTCTTGGGGGAGGGAGACTGGAGCGAAGGGAGGGGAAAGGAGAGCCCCAAGCCCTGGTAATTTTCATCACTCTCGGCCGCTGACGGCCGCGTATTTCTATTGGTCGAAATCTTGATTAACATACAGATTTAATAATTTATGTCCCACAGGCCACAGCGACGCCGTCGAGGTATCCGTGTGAACCGTCTGTTAATTCATCCATGTTTCAAACTAGCTACCCAGAATTTGACACGATATCCTAGTTCCTTTCCATAAAGAAGAGGTTCTTTAACTCCGGAGAGTTTTAACACTACCGACCGACCGTCCAGAAATGATCAACAATGTTTTTGGTCGAAACGCTATTCCAACGGCGTGCGTATCTCCCAAAACGTTTGAACAGTCTGGCGAAAATACCGAACGGTTTGCCACAAGCGTTTGGACGGTTTACTAAAACTAAAACGCCGGATTATTGCAAGACAAGCGTTCGAACGTTCGTCTCAAAACAAGTGTCAAATCTTGGTGTCAAATCCTCGATGAACTCCTTTGTTAGTCTCATGTAAACATATGAATAAAATGTGTCAAACTGTAGTCGCACGTTTCACCGTGAAAAGGAACCGTTTTTCTCTCGATTCATTGAATAACAATGTATGTATGACCAAAAGAATTTACCAAAACGAAGAGCTCGAAAGAATAAAGAGAATAAAGTATATTATTTTTGTTATGCAATAGCGTTTAAAATTCATTTAACAGTACCGGAAACCAGTCTCGGGCTTGTCGTGTCAAGCCAATGTTTCTCTGTTTTGAATTGAGGGTAGTCTAGATAATCTTTATGACAAAAGATAATCTTTATGAGCAAAGCGTTCACACATACCGTTTAACTGCAAGGCGTTTCAGACTGTCAATTGTTCGAACGCTTTGAAAACAAAGCGTTTAGACATTTCAACGCTTTGAATCAGGCGTTCGAACGGTTCCAGTTTAATAGCCGTTCGAATGGCACCCAAGGGCAGAAAGTTGCTTGCAATGAAAATTATTCACAAGTTTGATTAATTTATTCGCATATAATTGAAATTTAACAGTAGGCGGCTCTCCTTTCCCCTCCCTTCGCCCCAGTCCTCCTCCCATTTCAAAGCGTCTCCCTCCCAAGAGCCTGCATTGCAGGCTATAACGGCTACCGTTTAGTGTTTACCACGACATATCCTTGGTAATTTGAGATTCCCACAAACTAACAGTGTGACCAGATATTTTGCAAGGCAATTACTAAATAAGCATGCAAAAAATTACCAAAATGTAGAAAAAATTACTAAATTTCTGCTGTCAACCAAAGTGGTTTGAAAATCAGTAAAACAGCGATGAATGGCTAAATAATAGCTCTATAGTATAATTTATTATTTATACTAATTCTCAACAAATATTCTTAACCAGAATCCTTTGCGATGCATTAACATAATGAGCCCGCAATCAGCACAGGTCAGTGGTGATCAGCACGATTCGTCGATTCAGCAACCCGCAGAGAGCCTGCTCGCAGGATCAGCTTTGCAGGCATGGACCTGCAACTGTTCTCATTGAATTTTTGAATAACAGGTTGTGTCATTGGCGTATTTGGATGGCGTATTTGGTTGATAACCAAAATATTACTAACTTTAAGAGAAATTACTAAAAAAATTACCAAACAATATTTTCAATTACCAAAAAAGTCCGAAAAATCGCGAAATATTACCAAAAGTAATTAAAATTACCAAATCTGGTCACACTGCAAACTAACTTAGTAACAGATTAGTTCCCAGGCTCCGTTCATCCTTTAAAAAACTTCTTTATTTTCTGCCATTTCTAAAACAATCTTTGACTGTCAACTAGTGAAGTATATTTTTAATCAACTTGCAGCGCATGGTGGAAAATAGAATTTTTTGGTTCAGGAAGAAAGGAATCTGGGAACTAATCTGTCACTGTGGCAACGATAAAGTTGACATGGGATATTCAATTCAGTGAACAATTTAGTGCAAAGTTTCAAGCAATTTCATTTAAAGTGCCCCTAACCTCAACATTTTTTATTGTCTTATTTGGAAGAACTTTTAAAATGATAAAGTAACTTCTTTTGAAGATTTTCACTTCTCCGCTTTCTTTTTGAGATATCAGTTTGTTTGATATGCAAATATCTGGAATTTCGTCACACATGCATAATGAGTTATCAGAGAATGTTATATATCTTTGCGTTCATCAAGTAAAAACACTAAAGTGTGAATAACAGTGTGTGCGTTTCTCCCACAACACCAAACTTCTTGATTTTAAAGGATTTCGGTCGAGAATGAAAGAGATATACACATTTCTCCAATAATTAGTCATTATGCATGTGTGACGAAATTCCAGACATTTGCACATCAAACAAACTGATATATCTCAAAAAGAAAGCAAAGAAACGAAAATCTTCAAAAGAAGTTACTTTATCATTTTAAAAGTTCTTCCAAACAAGACAATAAAACATTTTGAGGTTAGGGGAACTTTAATAGTTTTGAAGATATGCTTCATTTTCAGATTGGTCATACTTTTGTATATAATGCTCCTAATACGTCTTTTATTATTATTTTTATAATGGTGGTTACAACTTGTGACGTCATAGGTCATATATTACGCAACTTTGAATAACTCAAGAACGAGATACGATATGCAACTGTAAAAAGCCACTCTTTATCGTTTTAGTTCTTTCAAATAAATCAATAAAAAAGTCATCTCAATTTTTGTTGAGTAACAAACCCAACATTATCATTAAACCGGAAAATCGGAAATACATCATGTACTAGCACTAAGTCGCTAGGTTATTGCATCAGATTTTAATTTCAGAGTGTTATAATAGCACCTTCATAATGACAAGTGTTATTCTAGCACCGATTTGGGTGCCAATTTAACACCATAAAATCATGAGTTGGTATAAAAGTGCTAATTTAGCACCTTAGATATCTAACACTTTTTTAAGGTTCATGCTAAAATAACACCTTACCTGTAAGTGAAAGTGCTAAAATAGCACCATTTCAAGAGTTAAATTTTGGGTGTCAAATTAGCACCACATAAACACGTTTTTCGCATTCAAAATGGCGGACGATGAAGGAGCGGCGAAGTTTTATAGACAAGTAAATTGGGAAAAATATCGCAATTCTTAATAACTTATTGCTATTAATAAATGATCGCAAAGCAAGTTTGGTTAAACTGAACAACTAAAAGATGAGTGGCAGTGGAGTGAAGGCAGAATTTGGAAGGATTTTAAATAATAACAAGTTGGTTCGTGATATGGCAAGTACTTTTCAATTGCTGGTAAAGAAAATGATCAAGTATGCTTCCGGGTGCACCAAAAGAAGCATAAAATCCCTGGTAAGCATGATGGAGAGGTTGTTGGAAGAGGAGCCAGATAGAGAACCAGGTACATAATTTAAATAATTCTTACTTTTTCATGAGCATATAAAACCCAAAGTATCCTGTTCCCAAAATTTACCTTTGGTGCCTTATCCTCCCTAGGTCCACCATTCATTAGAGCCCCCATGTACTAGCAAATTGCTTCTGAATTAACACATTTTTAATTCATATTCTTTTTCTCTTGACAGAGATAAAGAGTACAGTGGCTGCTTTGATCTTACAAGATGTATTAAAGGAGAAGGCAGCAGAACTATTGTTTCTAAACATTTGTTATGTAAGTGTTTGCAATTAACAATAAATATAATGTTAAAACGTATTGCTTTTAGCCCATTAGCTGGCAAGGTGCCCGGACATGCCCCACTTTAGTGTTTTACTGTGTCAAACACCAGGGTGTTTTTCTTGTTAGTGGTAGGGTACTGCCAGTTAATGGATTAAGCTATTTATAAACTGTCTGTGAGTCCTTGTCTGAGCCTTGACTTTGGTCTATTTAACTACCCCTTTTGTGTTCTAGGCCTGGAACAAAAGGGTAATATCATGTTTGTAAACCATGTACTGTGCCATATAAATAATGTTTTGATTTTTATATTTAGGACGATGAATCGAATGATGAAGAGGTTTCCAAGACAACCTACCCAAGGCTAATTGTTGGATCTGGAGATCTTCCCCACGTGGATCCCCTGTTCATTGCTGTAGAAGGACAAATATTCCTGGAGTTATCTTCAGTAACCAATAATCAAATACCTATGGCAGTGGTACTCCTCGTTGGTATATTTTATGTATTAAACATGGTATACACACCAGGTGTATCGAATGTTTATGCCTTCTTGGAGCTATTATGTTGAGTCGGCCACAAGAAGCGAAGAAAATGATTTCTGTGCAAAAACTTATTAAAGAATTGAACATTACTATTAGCTCATAAACGTACACTCGCTCATTGGATAGATAGTATAAAGTAGATAATATACATATTTTTATGCATATATTATAGTTTTTTATACATATATTATAGATAATATACATATTTTTATAAATATTATTGCAGTTTGTGTGCCAAGGAAATACATTTTAGGATATTATGGTGGTGAAACAGTACCATAATCAAGTGCTATATTAACACTAAGGTGTAAGTGCTAAAATAACACTTAAATCCGGGTTATTATGACACCAAAAATGGTGCTATTTTAGCACTTCGCAAGGTGCTAAATTGACACCTTAAGGGTGTTCAGACATATTTATTTTGGCCTGTTGCTAGGGAAAACTTGATTTGACCACAGGGCTTCTGGAGCTTTACAAATTTGATCCCCATGCTAGATATCCTGCACGTGGTATATATGAACGAAGATCTTTTGTTCGGTGACGTCATACGATGACGTCATCGTGACGTCATCGTGACGTCATCGAGATCAGGAAAAACCTATAATTTCTGCCAATTTTTAAGTTTTGTGAACAAAACAAGTTTCACCTAAACGAAAACTGTTATGTGCAAAAAAGTACGCATGCATTTCTCAATTGAGCAAATTTTAATGATTTTATGGCCGTTTAAGTGGGATATTTTCAATAAAAAATGGAATATCTTTGTCATTTTTGGTTGATTCATAAAACCCATGCGTACTTTTTGGGAGACGTATTAGCCCTATGTACAAACGAATACAAAGTAGCGATTTGATGAATACTTGCGGAAATTATAGGAATCTTGTTTTTGCCGGGAATAGTTCAACCTAGCCCGCGAATATCAGGCGAGGGCCCTCTTCCCGCCTGATCGGATGGAGTTCGAAGAACGCAATGGCTGACCTCGATTCAGGTTCTAACAATTCACCTCGAAGAATCACCTCCTTTCTAGCCTGCCTGACACTCCAATCGGCAATTTGTTTGACACATGGAGCTATCCATTCAATCACACGTCCCCACTGTTTTTCACTCATTGATGGAAGACCGGCCGTTCGTAAAACTTGGCTGTAATCTTTGTAGTACTGACCGTTGAGTAAAAAACAAAGAAGGATGTAATTTGGCATGTAGTTTTTTGCTTTGGTTTTACCACATTGAATTGCCTCGGCCCTCATCGGAGGAAGAAAACAATGACTTGGCCTCACAGTCGTGGCAGATGACAGTTAGGGAACACTTCATGAAATCACTACGTGTACGAACTCGAGAGGTTAGTTCGTCGATATCAATGTTCGAGCTGCCACACTGTTCGCACTGTTTAATCTTACTTAATTCCATCAACATTTTAGCAGAAATTATGTAGTGGGCATCATCTTTGATAATTATTTTTTTATCAGAAAGTTCGTTTTGGTTATGTTTTGTAACCATAAATATTTTGTTCATTTCACCCTCAAGTTTGACACTTTCGCTTAGTTCCTGAAGCATGCATTCGCTTTCAGTTTTTTCACTCTCCTGAGACTGAGAGAGAGGATTCAAGCCAAGTTCACTAAACACATCTTTTAAATTTTTGGCATTGTTGAATGCTTGGAAAAACTCGGTGTTGATGTTTTTAGGTTCACGACTGCGTCGTCGTCGCTGCACAATGTCGATGTTTCTCCTCGTCCGTCTCGTTGCTCTCAATTTTTCGGGGCTCATATTCTTCCAAAAAATTAGTCTGTATTTCAACGTCTTTTACTTCGGCCTTTTCAGTTTGAGTTTCTATGTCCTTCGTTTCTTTTTCAGTTTGAGTATCTACGTCCTTTGTTTGTTTTTCCGTCTGTCTCGACGTCCTTCAAGTCTTTTGCATCAATTGCATGCCAGCGACATTCTGCTGCAGACGAACATTCTCCTTTTATATACTTTCTTTCCACAACTTTGCTCGTTCCTTTTCATTTTTTGTTTTTATTTCATGGTTTTTTTAATTAATATATATACTACAAAAATATGTTTTTAAAAAACTTTCCCGACCGGAAGTAATTTTCCCGCGGAGAACCTAATGTCCTTAGCAACCGGTTGTCTAGCAACGAAATACGTCCGAACACCCTTAAATAGAGGTGTTAAAATAGCACCCCAAAAGGTGCTATTCTGTACCTTTTTATTTAACACCACTTTTGGTGCTAAATTAACACCCTAAAATTAACAGTGTAGCCTTTTGATAGCTATGCTGATAAAAGGCTTACCCGTGGAATACAAGACGTTTTCAGCTATCATTTCGCAAAAAGACGACAAGATGACCTTCCAAGAGTTTAAGACCGCGCTGAGAAATTATGAAGAAACCGAAAAATCCTCTATCCCATAACGAAAGGATGAAGACAGCGTTATGAACTTTACATCTAGAAGACCACGAGCAGACAACGATATCATAACGTGCTACTCCTGTGGTCGTACTGGACACAAATCGACGGAATGTTGATCGAAAGACAAGCAGAAGAAAGGGAGCAACCAGTGGTGCAGTCACTGCAAGTCAAAGACACACAACACTGACGTATGCCGTAAGAATAATACTGCAAAAACAGTGAGTGACAATGAGTGTAGTGATCAGGGCGCTTCATTTGCGTTCAAAGTGACTGTAGACATATTTAATTATACTAGAGAAAACTATTTATTAGTAGATACAGGAGCTACGGCTCATATCCTCAATGACAAATCCAAATTTATAGGATTTGATGATAAGTTTAAATCTGAGGATCACTACATAGAATTAGCAGATGGTAGTTGGGAAAATGGTATTGTATCTGCCAAAGGTAGAGCGCTAGTTATCTTACATGACGTAGAAGGTATCGCTCATGAGGGTTTTCTAGAAGAGGCCTTGTATATACCTAGTTACAAACAGAATATTTTCTCGGTTCAAGCAGCTATTGAGAAAGGGGGTACTGTAAATATCGCACCCAACTCCGCTGAGTTAAATGCACCAGATGGCACAAAGTTTGCCATAGAGAAACAAGGAAAACTGTATTACTTAAATAACCTAATACCTAGCACTGAGGCACAGTCTGCTGAGACATGGCATAGGATACTAGGGCACTGTAACATGAAAGATGTGTTTAAGCTAGAAAATGTTGTTGAAGGGATGAAAATAACGACAAAAGGTAAACCGACATGTGATACTTGTGTACAAGGTAAAATGCCACAATATCAAAATAGGAAGCCAGATTGTCGTGCCACTGCCCCCCTTCAGTTAGTTCATACGGGATCCATTACACCAGAATCGAAGGAAGGCCATAAGTATGCCATTGTGTTTGTAGATGATTACTCAGGTTGTATGGGAGTATATCTTTTGAGGAATAAGAGTGATGCTACTAGAGCAACAGAGCAATTCCTAGCTGACACAGCACCCTATGCTTACTGTAAAGCGATTAAGATCTGATATTGGGGGTGAATACATTAGTGACGACTTCAAATCTCTCTTGTTGAAGAACCCTATTAAACATGAAACATCAGCTCCTTACTCGCCCCATTTATGGAGGTCGCTTTTTGATATGGCTCGATGTCTGTTGATTGATAGTGGTTTGCCCAAACAGTTGTGGACATACGCTATCATAACATCAGCGTACATACGTAACAGGTGTTACAACCCCAGAATGGATAAAACCCCCTATGAAAGTATGACGGGTATAAAACCCAATCTGTCTAATATGCATATATTTGGTAGAGCGTGCCACGCACATGTGCACATTAGTAAAACCAAATTGGATGCTCGAGCTGAGAAAGGTACTTTTGTGGGTTATGACAGGTCAAGCCCTGCTTTCCTTGTGTACTTCCCACAACAAAATACTGTCAAGAAAATCCGATGTGTCAAATTTTCCGAGAGGTTTGACATTGTCAATGAAGGTGTTGAGCCGTTAGCACTCAACCCTGTAAAATCAGGAGAACCAGCAAGTGAGCCAGAATTAGGGCCAGAGCATGTAGAGAATGTAGAAGGGGATCCAAATAGCAGGTACCCTAAAAGAAATCATGTCAGGCCCAACTATCTCGATGAAAATCTTGATGATGTAAGAGACAGTACCGCAAGTTGTATAGACTATTGTTACTCAATAACCAGCACTCCCCAGTCATACCAAGATGCTCTCTTGTCCCCAGAATCTCCTCAGTGTTGAGAGGCTATGCAAGAAGAACTAAATGCCTTATGGGACAATGAAACCTTTGAACTCACTCATCTACCAGAAGGTAGAACCTTAGTGGGAGGAAGATGGGTCTATACAATCAAGCTTGGCCCCAATGGAGAAGAAAAGTACAAGGCACGCTATGTTGCCAAAGGGTACTCCCAAGTACCCGGTGTAGATTATCACGAAACTTTCTCCCCAACAGCTCGTATAACATCAGTCCGCATGTTAATGCAGTTAGCTGTTCAAAAAGATATGATGTTACATCAAATGGATGTCAAAACCGCATACTTGAACGCACCCATTGACTGTGAGTTGTACATGACACAACCTGAGGGTTATGATAAAGTTGGCTCAAATGGTGAGAAACTTGTGTGCAAACTGAGAAAATCCCTGTATGGTTTACGACAGAGTGGTCGCAACTGGAATAATATGCTACAGAACTATTTCATACAGGAAGGGTTCTTACAATCTCAAGCTGATCCCCATGTGTATATACCAAAATTACTGAGACCAGTACAGTAATTGTAATTGTATTTGTCGATGACATTATCATTACCAGTAGCAACGAATATATGTTAAAGGGGGTGAAAGAATCTTTGATGTCGAGGTTCAAAATGAAGGACCTAGGTGTATTATCATGGTTCCTAGGTATCCAATTCAAATGTAAAAATGATTGTATTGAGATGAGTCAGAGTCAATATGTAGAGAGAATTCTGTCTAGATTCAGGATGACAGATTGCAAGTCCAGAGCAGCTCCGTGTGAGCTAGGGGCAAACAAAGCCAAAGTAGCTGATGACGATAAGTTTGAAAATGTGAGTTTGTACCGTGAAATCAGTTATCGGAAGCCTGATTTATATTATGACCTGCACAAGACCGGACTTATGTTATGTTGTAACATATTTGTCCCAACATCTGTCAAAACCTAAGAACTCGCACTTTGGTATGGCAAAACAAGTGCTGAGGTATCTAAAAGGTACTCAAGACAGATGTTTGACATATGTAAAGGTAAACCATACCAAGCTGATGGGATACTGCGATTCAGATTGGGCTATGTCCACTGATAGACGCAGCATCAGTGGTTATGGATTCAGGCTGGATGACAAAAGCTCACTTATCTCATGGAAAAGTAGAAAGCAACCTATGGTATAAATTATCTACGTGCGAAGCGGAGTATGTAGCCTTAGCCACTGCTATACAAGAAGAAAAATTTCTTAGGCAACTTTTAGCAGACCTAACGGGTCTCCCTTGTAAGAGTGTTTGCATGTATGTAGATAACCAGGGAGCAATTGCTTTAGCAAATAACCCTGTACACCACAATAGATCCAAACATATCGACATAAAATACCATTACATAAGACAAGAAATTCAAAATAGAACCATTGAGTTGATATACATACCCACAGCCGATAATATAGCAGATATGTTCACTAAGCCTCTGAGTAGAGTTAGACTCGATAAATTGCTAGGCTAACAAAAATTAAGTAACTTCTAGATGTTGTGTTTGAGAGGGGATGTTGAGCAACAAACCCAACATTATCATTAAACCGGAAATACATCATGTACTAGCACTAAGTCGAGGCTAGGTTATTGCATCAGATTTTGTTGTGACAAAACTGTTGCTGTTAACTGTTCATCTCTTGTTAGTTCTTATATACATTATCTTCATTAAACAAAGTATAATAACATTGTCCGTCTATTATTCACACCGAGGACATGTCCACCTCAACAATTTTCGGGTCATATTCCCTTTAATTCATCTCATTAAATTGTTTATGAAACGAAAATTAAGTTTTAGTTATTTAAGGTGATTCCTCAGTTTTGCATTGCGCACATTTACTGCGCACATGCAATAATCAGTGTTTTTATGGCCATTATGCTACACTTTCAAAACATTCCGACCATTTTAGGACAATTTTGTGCCAAATCTAACAATGGTCGCTTTGTGTACTGGTAGGGAAGAGTTATTAAGGGACTAAATCAATTTTTTTCGAGAACGGTTACACAAATCTAGCTAGGGCTCCCTGTACAAGTAGGTTTGTAAACTACTTGATAATGCCGATTTAAGGCCATAGTTCTTAAAGAAGGTGGGTGACCATAATTTTTCCTTAATAATTCTTTTCTTCTACCACTTTTACGTGTTGCGAAAAATCATTTCTACAACTTACAATATTTTACATTTTTGATGAATGTTTCTTCAAATAACATGTCAAAGAATATGGGAAACGACCTTTCTTTGTCATAATAAACCCTGTTAGCTGTTTCTTTTTCCCTAAAATACCATGTTTTCTTGTATAAAATTACTAGTTGCGAAAAATAAAAATATATCTGTCAAAAGGTTCTAGGAAAAGTTGTGCAATGTGGTTTTTACTCAACTCGTAAATTGGTCACAATGACGTCGCCATACTGAGTAAGAGGTGATCTGCGATATGCCATGACCTTTTTTGTTTCGTTTTAATATAAGCATGTCAATAACGTTAAGACTGGGAAGTTTCAGCAAATTTTCATTTCGGAAAGAATTACTGAAGAATTACCTTAAATGAACTTCTAAAATAACGAAGAATTGTAATTTAGAGCTCTTTCATATAATGATAAACGTCAAATAATGATAAACCCTGGGTAACTTTGAATTTGAAAAAAACTTATTTCACGAAGACAGCTTGCCTTCGTGAAATATGGAAAATCCTCGAGCGAATTTAATCATCTAAGAGATAGGGTTCAGTATGAGATTGACCTATGAAAGTCTAAGTATTACGATAAGAGAGTGAAAGATGTTAAGGACGGGGGAAATGTCTCTAAGTGGTGGAAGGAAACGAAACGTTTGGGTGGGACTACCGCTCAGGGGTGGCGCCAGAGGGGGTGGCATGGGGGCCACAGCCCCCCCGTCGGGAAAATTAACAATTCGTCGGGGAACGAGCGGGAAGAAAAAAGAAAAAATAAGAAAAAATATGAAAAAAGAAAAAAAGTTTGTCTTTTGTTTTCTTAGAATCGTAAAATTTTTTTACATATTAACAAAGGTAAATCAACTATTCGTCTCAAAGGTAATCAACTTTCATCTCTTGCACAAATCTCTCACTAGTTTTTGCATATGAATATTATTGTTAGAGTTAGTTTCGTATACAGTAAGGAAATACTGACTATAATGTAATGATTTTCATTGTTTTTCATTTTAATTTTTTTTGTTAAAACTGCAACAAAATGCAGGAAATAGCGTTTCAGAGGCTTAGAAAATCAAAAATTTCCCTGGGGAGGCTGGGAGCATGGCCCCCGACCCCCTAGATGAGTTACCAATACCTGTTAGCCCCCCTGTCGGGGGGACGTTAGCCCCTGCGTCGGGGAATTCCTGGCGCCACCCCTGCTACCGCTACTACAGACTGGTGCCATCAATTGTTAAGCGATGATGTAACAACCATAGCACAACTCTCTGAGAAGGTTAATGACTATTTTGTGCGCCTGATATCAGACTTTCAACCACTGCTCCTACAAGATAGCATTAATAATTCACTGATTCGATGTCCCTGGTGAATTCTTGGTTACAGAAAATATGTGTTGTAGGGAATTAAGGAATGTTAAGAGCAAGGTCCTGATTCCATCCCGAATAAAATATTAAAAGAGTTTGTGTTAGAACTCGCACCAGCAGTGGCGTGATACCAAGTCATATTAAGAGTAATTAAGCAGTCTATTGTCTCTCCAATTCCAAAATGTATACCGCCCTAAAACTATCGAGGATCATCTCCGCCCTATATCTCTGAGTCGTGACATCTCAGATATCGAAGATCATGTAAGGGTTCACATTGAAACAGTTATTGGCACAAGTATCCAAACTTTTCGTGAGAAATGGATCCCTGCCGCGGCGAGATTATCACCCTCGCTTGCGAAGGCGGGATAAAAATGTTGTCTGATTGGTCAGACGAGGGGTTAATGCGTATACGTATTTCTAGTGTATTTTTAATTTTTTCAAGTTGTATATCATTAGAAAGCTTATAAAATGGGATTTCTCCTGAAGGACTCAAATATATTTTGACATTCTCTCCTTGGGAGAAATATAATTTCAGGAGTGAAAAATGGGAATTGGAATGTTGGAAAGCACATTGCCTTCATTTGAATATAATAGAATTTCTTGCGACTTTTATAGCATCATTTCGATATATAATATTGCTATTTTTAAATGGTCCTCTTTCCGGCATAGCGGCGGCCAGTTTAAATATTCTTTTATATGCATGCAAATTAGTTTAAATAATCCGATTATCACGCTTTTGTCACGATTTATCCTTGGCTAACGTGCGGTCGGAGAAGTAGGAATTGTGTTGTGAGCATTTGACATATTCCAGGAAATGTGACATAGTCTAATATAGCAGAGGGCTGTTGCAAACACGTATTTCTTGAAATAAATAATTATGTCGACAGACGAAGTACAAAACGAGGGCAACAATGAACAACCGCCTGAGCTCAATATTTCTATTCACAAAGACGTGGGAGAAATTAACCCGGAGTACAAGAAATGGAATTGGGAATGCCCTCAACTCCCAACGGAGGTCTTGTTATTAACAGTGAAGAATCACGAATTTTTGAGCTGTTATTACTACCTTCAGAATGTCGTCAAGAGTTTCTGCCAAGGTCTGGGGCATGTGTATTTTGGCGAAATTGGTGACGACGATAGCAAAGAGAAGGTAAAGGTTTCTTTAGTGAGATGCGATAAAGGCTCTACACAAGCAGGTGGCGCGCTGGTCGTTGTCAGAAATGCAGTGTCGTATCTCAAACCTAAAGCTGTAATTTGCGTTGGCTTTTGTGGCGGTTTGAATATGGATAAAACGAAGCTCGGAGATGTAGTGATATCGGCAAAGCTCTGTACGTACTCGAGTAAAAAAGTGACGAAGAACGGAGATGAGCAGCGTGGTGTTAAAGTAAATGTATCCAAGAATATGGGGGATCTTATCCGGTCCGCTGCGGACGGTTGGAAGGCTCCCTTGAAGGATCCAAAGGAACGCAAAGTGAAGGTTCATTGTGATGGAGTAATTTTGAGTGGCCCAGAACTCGTCGATTTTAAAGGACGTCAGGAAGAGCTCCTTGAACAGCATTCGGAAGCAATTGCAATTGAAATGGAAGGCGAAGGTAATTACTTACTAGGTTTATAGTTTCATGTTACGAGGGCTCCAAATATATTAGCTGGGTTAGTATTAGTATTAGAGTTTGTATTAGGGATCGTATTAGGGTTAGTATTAGGTTTATAATATATTTGGAACCCTCATAACGGAAAATATATACAATTCAGTGGCGCTCAGACATTTTGTAAAACCTTCGTGGGCTAAAGTGCGTGTAGTCTTCGTGTACACGCAGCATTCGAAATATTACCGCGAGGGATGAAATATCATCCCGAGGGATAATATTTCGACGAATTCCCTGAGCGGAGGGTCTATAAATTATATATTATACCGAAACAATCTTGAATACTGTCTTGAAACATCTTCTTGTTCCTCCATTGTCGACAGGCTCGTCTTGCTTTACGCGCGTGGTTTTGGGTTTTCCCCTCCACAACGGGGTACTTACTAAAATATTCCCCGACACAGCGGGGTATTCTAGCTAGCGTTGAATTCGAGCTCGAATACCACGAAGTGGAGGGTAATTCTATGAAAAATTGACTGGTTACGTGGAACAAATCTAGCTGGACAATTTGCACAATGTTTTGCGTATAGTTGAGTACTGTATATGGTAACGTTTCACCAAAATGTTTGGCGAAAAACGCGTAGCAACTTTATTACAACGTAACCTAGCATGTAAAATAGACACGTCGTGTCTATTATTTTAAAATAATAAAATTTCACCACTGTAATGCGACAGCTGCCATTTGAAACCTCGTGTCAAAATTATTAAAATATATGCCATGAATTCGACATTTGAAACCGGTTTAGTCGAACTTCTATCGGCCCCGTTGAGTCGTTGACGAGTGTCGAACAACAAAATTCCTCTAGTTCTAACATTTCATCCTTTCAATTTTAAAGTTAAAGATATTATCAATCGGAATTTTCACATTTTACAAAATGATACATTTTACAAAACGAGACGTCGGCCATTTTCACCGATAACCCTTTGGTATCTTTTCGCCGTAATAAAAACATCCGTGATTCCTTAGTGCATAGTGCTCTTAAACAAAATACCTCGGCACCAGCGGGAACATTTTCTTGCGGCCGTTCCCGCAGCTACACATGCCCTTTTCTCAATCCCACTACAGTTATTACTGCGCCGAAATTCGACCACATAATCCGTCATACTTTTTCATGCACGTCCACCAACATCATTCCTTGAATCCTTGCGATAAATGCCCCAAAATCTACATCGGTGAAACTGGGCGACGCCTTTCAGACATCAATGATGTTGACAAACATGTAGCGCGCCATTAATTTCAGTAGCAAATGATTTAACATTTTCACATCTCATTAATTATTAGAGAGTAGTAAAAAAGTAGAGTGCTGTGTACGAAGTGTTTTGAAGTGCTTCGTCGCTAACTTGACGTGGTAAATAATTCAGTAATTCACCAAGTCTTCTCAGAAAACCCTATAGAGGCTTTCGTATTCATCCACAATCCAAATACGTCGACTCAAACACTCATTTTTTTTGTTTGTACCTCGCCATTTGGTCTTACACGCTTCGCATTAGTCAAGGCTGACATAAATCGAAACGAAAGTCAAGAAAACGTCGAGTTTTGTGAAAAATACAGAAGTAATTACTTTCTAAGGTATATCTTCTTTCAATTAAAAGACAAAATGAATAATTTATATCAAGTTACGGATGCAGTTCACGAAGGGAATTTCGTTCTTCAAAAAATGGCCGACCGAGCGTGCAATGCGACACTCACTCTTTAAGTTTTGTGTATGTTTCAACATGAACAAAAAAGTTGAGAAAATAGAAACGTTGCGTACACGACGACCGCGTAGGGGACTGAACTGACGGGTTCAGTTTTTCCTCGGCTACAGTCCAGAACATAGTTTGGCGCGTAGGAACTGTAGCGGCTTTGGCCGCTACACTTTTTTGCACGACCTTACCATTCTCCGCCTTTATTTACCAAATTGATAATTTATTTTTAAACTTCTGGGTTTTTTGACTTTGGGCGTTTGCACAAGCGCCATTTGTTCAACGGTTTTAAGATAGACCGTTCCTTAAGTCTGGTTTCCATTTGGTTGCCACGATCGCAACGGTGTCATAGTGGACGATGTAATAGAGTGGCCATCTATATAATATCTGCAATCAGTAAAGACTGCTTTGCATACAGCACTGCAGACAAAAGACAAGATAGATAGACACTCTATTACATCGACCACCATGACATCGTTGCGATCTTGGCGACCAAATGGAAACCAGGCTTTACAGATGTTTTATAGTTTGGCTGTTTAGCTTGGGTTATTGAATCTGATGGTTACTGCTTTTCTCAAAATGCAGGAAATTTCTTTTCAGAGCATTGGAAAATCAATTTTCAGGGAGCATGACCCTCGGGACCTCTTAGATGTTTCTCGCACTTCGTCGCTGATCGCTCCTGTAGAGCTCACATGTTCGACCGTGGAGTGTGTGAATGTGTGAGTACAAGAATGTGGGAGGACGGTCGAACTTCGGTCGAACCAAGCTCACACACTCCTATATAACAACTACTTACATGCATTATAATGTACGTACATGTATATATTAAGTTACTTACATTATGTACGTACATGTATATATTCACAATCGTATAGAGTTTTATATTGTTTTTTAGGTGTTTATACTGCAGCATTTGGTCTGCAAATTGAATGGGCAGTCATAAAAGGAGTCTCAGATTATGCAGATGGCACAAAAAAGACAACTGCAAATTGGCAACCTTTTGCCAGTGCAATGGCAGCATCTGTTGTGAATCATATTTTGAAGCACCCTGATGTTTTAGAATGCTGGCCCCACTACAAGGAAGTAAACTGTTCGCCTACAGGTACATTATCTACATTCTACATATAACCATAATGAAGATATTTATATCAGGAGGGAACCACCAGGACTGTCAAGGCGTAGTTATCTTTGGGAAAATAGGAGCCGTAAATATTGCGGTGCTTTAGCAACGCTTTATATTCCGTGTGTTCGTTCGTTCGTTCGTTCGTTCGTTCGTTCGTTCGGAATCAATAGCAAGCATCTACTTCATGTAGGCAGATTACCCACAGGGTACCGAACTTTAGCACTGGCTGGTTCCATCCAGGAATCTATCTCAAAGTGTTTATGCAGTGACAAATTCAGTTCAAAATTCTTTTGAACTCTCTTACTTGAAAGAAATATAGAAATTATAAAGATTGCCGTTTACAACTCTTCCATATCTCACTTTGTTCTCGAGATATTAAGATTTGTTTGATATGTAAATTATCCTCACTTTGACGTCACAGTACTGCACAATGACTAACTGAAAAAGCCTGTATACAGCTAAATCAATTAAGGTTGTCCTCCGACAAAGCTAAAAGGTCAAAGCCAAGCGCGAAAAGTACGATGGGATCGACCCCGTTGAAACAGGGATGACTTGGGGTCGACTGCTATATAGTTTGACAGACATGATGGGGCTGGATGTTGAGGAAGTTGATTTTGCACTTTTATCTGATATAAATATCAAAAAGAACCGCTTTCGCGTGGGTTGATAAGCAGTTATTAATAGACTGTTTATGCTGAATTGTTTAGTTACTTGAAATTTGAAGTAAACATTAATTGTTATTAGTTAAAGTGATTCCCAAAGGTATAAAGTTGCTAATTAAAAGGCGGACAAACAAACTGAAATTGTCTCTCTAGGGATTTCAAATGAGCAATTTTCTGTTGTTGAGAATGCAAGAATAAATCGTAAATGCGGTGACAAAATAATGATGAATACTGAGCAGCACTGTTAACGAAAAGCGAGTGTTTAATACCGTAGTAATGTATATACAGTGTGTATAAAAAAATCGGAACCGGCATAAAATGAATTAATGTTGGTTCAGAGGTGTCCAGGACTTTCAAACTACTACAATACTGTAAGTTGTTTGAAAGGAATATTAATTAATTTTATACCGGTTCCGGTTATTTTTATACACACTGTATAGCGATGCGTACATGCAGGTTACGTCAATATTCATGTTTTTCATTAATAATCTCAAGGGAGTCAATTTCGGTTTGTTTGTTCAACTTTAGTCGTATAAATATGCTAAATAAATAATTAAATAGAGTAATTCCCATCGTACTTTTTGCGCTTGGCTTTGACCTTTTAGCTTTGTCGGAGGACAAACGTAATTGATTTAGCTGTATCTTTGGGATTAGCAAATCAAATCATTCTAAACGTAAATTCGTATGTCTTATAATCATGGGACACACACAGGCAGATACACACTTTCATAATTTCGTTGCATAATCCCAAAGTTATACAGTCTTCTTCAATAAGTCATTATGCAGTATGGCGACATAGTGAGACAAAATTTGGGCGTCTTTGGAGGTTAAATTTCTTGTGATAGAATATTTGTTGTTCATTTTTTTGGCAAATACGAACATTTATTAACCTAAAATTTTGTTCTGTAACAAAAATTGGCGTTTATACAACTCTTCCATATCTCACTTCCACAGCAGAGGTATGTGATTGTGACGTCAGAGACTCAACACGTGACAAAGCTTTATGAAAATTATACGACAAGTTATAATTTTTAAATAAATAAATAAAGTTTTCCCCAAGTAGCTTTATATTCATACACAACTAGCCACGTGTTGAGTCTTCAACGTCACTTCCTCTAATCGCAACCTAAGCGTCCGGAACATGTTCGAGTAATGGCGGCCGTATAATTTCATATAACTAAACAGTCTGAAAAGGCGACTTCCCATCCTCGCAATTGCTTGAAATTTGGCAATTTAAGTAAGAACACCATGCTCTTTACAAATATGTAAACATTCGGGATACCAAACATTTTAGGGACGGTTTGAGAATTACAAGGCGAGCCGTGTAAGTCCCATAGATCGACTGCGAATGCATATCGAAATTAAAGTACGAATGCATCTAAATAACAATGTTAACCAATTAATCAGTTGGTGATATGATATGATATTAACGTTTATGTATATTACGAGAAATCTCTGATTTACAGATATTGACTAAATATTAATTTCTTTTGAATTTTCTTCATGAATTATTATTATAACTTCAGATGTTTTGTTAGGTAGTCCAGAAATCGAATTTTAATTTCTTTCACGATATAAGTGGTCAACTATTATTGGGGTGTTGATTTTTGTTCTTGCTCTAGGTATTGGCCAGTTTCAAGCAGATAAAATTGACCGGAAGGAAGGTCCAGGTTCGATAATCTGTTGCTTATGTTAAAGAGAGTGTCAACCGTGGCATTGCGCGTTTGTGTTTATCTTTCCATATGGTAACGAAATGTTTTGAAGTGCTTTGTTGCCAACTTGATGTGGTATAAATACTTCGGAAATTCGCCGAGTCTTCTCAGAAAACCGTATAGAGGCTTTCTTATTCACCCACAATCCAAATACGTCGACTCGGAACATGATTTTTTTGCTTGAACCTCGTCACTTGGTCTTGCACGCTTCGCGTCAGTCAAGGCTGACATAATTTGAAACAAGTCAAGAAAACGTCGAGTTTTGTGAAAAATGTAGAAATAATTACTTTCTAAGGTATATCTTTTTTGAATTAATAGACAAAATTAATAATTTATATCAAGGATTGTCGATTGACAAGATATTTACGGATGCAGTTCACCAAGGGAATTTCGTGCTTCAAAAAATGGCTGACCGAGCGTACACTCATCCTTTAATTAGGTCAAGCGCAGGGAAGGGCTGCATCTCCCAACTTTTATCACGAAGTGAAGTTTTTCAAAATCACTGATTTGATTTTGTGTTATACACTGATGCAGTGAATATGGGAGCTTGGTGTAGACAGACGATACATGGACAATCTAATCGTCGATGATCATTGAGTGATTGAGTCCATGTTCATGAGTCCCGGATAGGAATCGAACCTTTAACCTTTTGATTGCCGGTGACCCGATCTAACCATTGAGCTACCGAGACTCAGAGAGCGATAGGCATCACATATATTAATCGAACCAATACATCATTGTAACCCTCGCTCTCCATGCATCTGCGTCTCTGTATAGCTCAATGGTTAGAGGGTCTCACCGTTAATCAGGTTACAGGTTCGATCCTATCCGGGATTCAGAATCATTTTTTTGAGGATACGAGCTTGACGATAGTCCATGTATCGTCTGTCTACTCCAAGCTCTCCCACATTCACTACAGCAATGCATATATGTATACTAGAAATACGTGTACGCAACGACCCCTCGCACGAACTTTGAAGCTTTTATAGTGTAGATTGAAAATAATTTGTAATGAGGAGGTCCTATAATTAAAAGTAATAACAAATGGTAAAAATATCATATATGGTCAGTAAAATCAAAATAAAATAAGGTAAAATATCAGTTTAAAAAACACCTTTCCTGAGTTCTTGTTTAAAAACAGTCAGTGTTGTTGATTCACGCAGGGAAGGTTCCAAAGAGTTTCAAGTATCGGATGAAAAATTTAAGTGTAGTCCAATGACCCGATCTTCTTATTGCTGAAGATTTACGAATATCATTTCTGTTTTGTGTATTATAGCTATGAAAGTTCCTTTTAAAATTATTTACAAAAAAAGTATTTAAAAAACTATTTAAGCTAAAAGTATTTACAAAAAGATTATTAACTGTAAAGATTATAAAGGGATTGCATCAGGGATCACGTCCGTATTTGTAAATATGCAGACGATTGCACTCTATATGAATCCATTGCCGCAACAGAAACAAGCCACATGCAACAAACTCTCGACAGCATGCAACAATGGGCAATAAATAATAAGATGGTACTAAATGGTTCGAAATATATGCCTGAACCCAACGCCATCACTCAGGAAAATAATCGCATTGAAATTTGAAAGAGTCTCTAAATTTAAAGGGACACTCCGGCCCAAATACAAATGTAGTTCATATGAAAGATCTTACTGACTTTAGATTATTTCCAAAGTTTCAGCATTCCTATCAATTTAGTTAAGAAGATGTGGCTAGTTGAAGTTGGAGAGTTTGTCCAATTTCGACGCCATTTTGTTTCTCAAATATGACGTCACTGAGTGACGTGTCTCGTATTATGCCTAAGAAGCTCCTCTACTTTCCTGCATGATGAACTAAATAGTTTATTTCGACTAATTTTCGTCCAAAGACCATTCACAATAACTATCACTATGTGATCGCCATCAAAACAACTCCACTGACGATAAAGAATCACTCAATAACGTCATATTTTCAAAACCAATATGGCGTCAAAATCCACAAATGTTCAACTTCAACTAGCAATATCTTCTCAACTAAATTGATAGGAATGCTGAAACTTTGATAGGAATGCTGAAACTTTGCAAATAAACTAAAGTCAGTAAGATCTTTCATATGAACTGCATTTGTATTTGGGCCGGAGTGTCCCTTTAAGCTCTTGGGAGTATACTGCCAGGAAAACGTAAAATGGAACAGCCACGTCAAAGAAATCACGGGCAAGGCAAACAAGAGGCTCTTTCACCTGCGAGAATGTAGGAAGGCAAGACTTCCTGTTGACCGATTACTATGTTCTGTTCTAAAATAAGACCACTCCTTGAATATGCAGCCCCTATTTGTGGTGGCTTGCCAAAATACCTTATAGACGAAGTTGAGAAAGTTCAGAACAGAAGTCTATCTATCATAGGAATACCAAAAGACTCCCTTGAAAAGCTTAGCATGAGAGGCGCATCGAAGCGATCAAGCGTGAACTGCAAAGAATGATGAGGAAAACCACCCATGTTCTAAGTTTATTACTAATAATAATCATAAATATAATCTCAGATCAGGAAGTATATACAGGCTTGCTCTGCTACTCTCTGGAACTGAAAGACATAAACAATCTTTTATACCACGCTCGTTAAGACTTTTTCTAAAAACGTGTACAAGCCTGGTGACGTCGGTGGTTATTCATTTGCATATCACAAAAGTCGAAATATCTCAAGAACGACATGAGATATGAAAGAGCTCTAAATTACAATTTATGTTATTTTAGAAGTTCATTTAAATAACTAAAACTTAATTTTCGTTTCATAAACACTTTAAACCATATAAACTTGTGTTGTCTGAATTTCATTGTTTTATTGTTGTCTGAATTTCATTATTTAAAGTGGAACTACGATGAAAATTCACCCCCGTTTTTTTAGATTTTCTTCAGCATACAATAGTATTTCAGGGTCGAAAGTGATCATCGATGTAAAAAAAACCTAAAAAATGGTATTTTGAAGTTAGTATTTTGAGCATTTAGGCCACCATTACTAAGAACCAGTGAACTCAATATAGATAACTGGAACGATAACTCGTAAAGCAAAAAGTGAGGCAAAAAGTTCCAGGCCCCTACGCGGTTTGCAGGTAGATTTCAGGCCCCTGGTTAATTCTGTCTCTGCTTCAAGGTAAACGTTTTTGCATAATATTTTTGGTAAATAACTTACTTGAACCATGGATAGCCAGTAAAATAAATTTATTTCACTATCTATGGTTGAACTGGTGAATCGCATCTTCAAAACAAAAACACAAACTTTCGCAATTGTTTGGCAAACGTTTTCTTCAGTATTTCTGAAACCCCCAAAGCTATAGAATATATTAAAGGAAAGATAAATGATCTATTAACAATATACGTACAGCTTTATCCCTGTAGCTAACTTAGTTTTCTTTAAAAGCGGCCTAACCGAACATGCCCAAAAATATAATTTTCGTCACGGATACCATCTTGTAAACAAAAACACGAATTTTCGGCTGTCTTCGACGAACATTTTCTTGAGAAATAATCAACTCCCAAAGCTACAATATATATTAAAACAAAGATAAATTATGTGTTTACAATATGCGTACAGCGTATCCGGCTAGCGAATTTAGTTTTCTTAAAAAGGAACGGATAAAACATCCAAAATAAAAAATAAAAATACAAAATATGTTACCCTGCCTCACTTTTTACCCGACTTATGACTGGGAGTTAGCGTTCCATATATAGAGTTCACTGCTAAGAACGTGTTCCAAGTGAGCCCGCAATTTCAAAAGGTAATATTGTTTGTGACGTCAAATTCTCAATGAATATCAGTCGAGGTTACTTGTTTTCTTGTTTTCTTCGAGAAGTAGGTGAAATTTCCAGCCTTCCAGACGAAGAGTATGAAAAACGACCCTGATCACTATGGATTTACTTGAAGAATTAGCCATATGGAGTCTTCGATTGAGAATCTGACGTCACTTCGTTACGCCGGTCAGGAACATGATCGATTAATGGCGGACATAACAACTCCAGATTCGGAGTCAGAAAAAATAATACTTGCAATCGTCGAATCGCAAAACGTTTTCGACCGAGTACTATTTAGCAGCAGCTCTGCTTTATAAATACGTAAACATATCGATAGGTAAAAATTTGATCGTAGCACCAAACTTACTTTTTGGTGAAGAACCAGCTAGCAGACTGCAGTACTGAACAGAACAGTTTTCTACCATCCAGGTGTTTCTACCATCGGTTACTAATCGTAATAATCAAAACCACTGTAACTTAATGCAAATCCTAATTGTAACCATGATTATATTTTGTAGTGTCTATTCCAGGAAACATAAGATGTGTCGAAGATTCACTTTATGAAGTGTTCCAAAATCTCGTAGGCGGTGCCAGTGGCCAGGTTTGTAAAGTATATATATATATCATCAGAAGTACACTGCGAACATAGCGCGAGCACTGATCTCGAAAGAAGACTGGATCGAGCAACCTATAATCGGCCGGGTGGAGGCTATTTCAGATACGGTAGAGCAGATAGTCACCAGGACTTTGGTGATTGTTTACATAACATATATTTCGTTCTTTAAAAACCCCGCTTTAAATTTCTGTTTCGATTCAGAAAAGCAGTGCTTTTCTGAATCGAAACAGAAATTTAAAGCAGGGTTTTTAAAGAACGAAGCATATATGTTATATAAACAATCACCAAAGTCCTGGTGACTAGGTGCTCTACCGTATCTGAAAAAGCACGATGGCAGAAAAATCAGGCGCCATTCCTAAGGGACCAAAGTCGCAGTAAATCCTATAGGCAGGCCATGAATCGTTTTGCACAGTAATTTGAAAAATGTTTTCTGGTCCTCTTTATAGTAAAATTATTTTATTTTATCGATGGTAAGAGCACAAAATCCCATCAAAAAACCTCATAGGATCCTCAGTTGGTCCCTTAGTAATGGTGGACTTCCGGTTTCATTTTCTGAACAATAGTTTCTCGATCCAGTCTTCATTTAAAATCAGTGAGCGCGAGTTGTAACACGTCTGCAACGGGCTAGTTACTGAGGGTGTAAGCCAGAAGAAGAAAAGAATCTGCACATTTGCCTGAATTGGGAAATTGTGACAGCCCTCACGAAGCGAAGAATAGTTGCGAGAAGGAAAATATAGGGGGTTGTGGCCGTGCGCTGAACGCAAGAGAAATCATCTTTACAAGGGTACTCCATGAGTCAAAATACAAGTGGAGTTGATCAGGTGGATCTGAAAGATCTTACTGACTTTAGTTTATTTTCAAAATTTCGCCATTCAAATCAATTTAGTTAAGAAGATATCGTAAGTTGAAGTTGGAGAGTTTGTCTAATTTCGACGCAATATTTGCCTCTCAAATGTGATGTCACTAAGTGGTTCTATCTCATATTATGCCTAATATGTTCCTCAATAGTTTTCCTTATGAAGAACTATTAGTTTATTTCGAATAATTTTCATCCAAGAAGCAGTACTATCACTATATAATCGCCATCGAACCGGCTGCGGGGGTCAAAAGGACCTTTCTGTTTTTATCTGGTCTTTCTCTGGTCTTTATTTTTCGTTAGAATATCAAGGTTAGGCCCGATCGGACGAGGTTAGTACTTGGATGGGTGACAACCCCGTTCGATTCCTGAGCTTCATGAGATCATAGTCAATCGAGATATGGTCTGGAAACTCTGCAAACTTCAAAGCGACGATAATGAGCTAATATTTAAACAACACGGTTGAGCGATTAAACCCAAACGATTCTATTGGATGATTGCTTCATTATACTAAAATACAATAGGTTCAGTGACCGTGCACCGTGCACAAAATTGATAGAACAAAGACTTTAGCTGAGTTTCCAGACCATATCTCGATTGACTGCTCTCACTGTGCTTCGAGGGTTTTCCGCCCTCCCTAATATCAACCCCAACACCAACTTTAGCTATGCTCCGCGGTCGTCATGGGTCGTATGGTGGCAGCCTGTGGCATCTTTACTAAGTTAAGCCTCGTATATTGATTTGGCCCACGAGAAACGTCATATAGACGTTTATATCGATATGCGAGGCTTCCCTAAACCTTCGACTCGTCCGCGTTAAGCTGCGTCCGTCGTGTAGTTCGTAGAATGATTAGCATGACCCCTTTACCTTTACCTTTAGGGTTAGGATTAGTAGATCTAGAAAATGTGAAGGGTCCTTTTGAGTCATCTCTTTTAGCCATCACCACCATCTGCACTACCGATAAAGAAGCACTCACTCAATGACGTCGTATTTTCAAAACAAATATGGCGTCAAAATCCTAGTCAAATTTTCAACTTCAACTAGCCATATCTTCTTAACTAAATTGATAGGAATGCTAAATCTTTCGGAATCAACAAAAATCAGTAAGTTCTTTAATTTGAACTTCATTTGTATTTTTGCTGGACTACACCTCGGTTAGAGTTTTGGTCGAAAGTCAAAACGTTGCAAATTTCGCTGAAAAGTCGGAAATTGATTGCGTAATAAAATAACTCTGAAAAAAAAAAATATATATATACGTAATATTTGGCATTTCACTCGATCAAACTACATGTTGAAAGGATTTATGGTGAAGGCAAATTTCGAGTGTTGGAATACATACATTTTAAGACCAAACCGGGACCAGTTGCGAAAAATGCAACTTTAAGGCCTTCCGGCTGGGAACCGAACCCGCGACCCTGCGATGCTAGTGCAGTGCTCTGACCACTGAGCTACGGAAGCCGCCGCCGAGAGCCCAGCCACGAGTTCTGTATATATGGTGGTGGTTAATATGGCCTGTATATATGGTTAAAATGTATGTATTCCAACACTCGAATTTTCCTTCACCATAAATCCTTTCAATATATATATATATATATATATATATCGCCTTGATATAGTGAATGTGGGAACTTGGATTAGACAATGCAATTGGCTGCGTTTATTAATATTTGTATATATTTTGGCATGTTTTTTTGGCATGTTTAACAAATTATAACATGCATGTATGACTATCAAGCCACCTTAAACTTCATAATATTAAAAACTCGCGACCAGCATAGCACACACTCTTTTTCGCGCCATAACTGTTTGTTCTTCTTGTATCTGTAGATCAACTACAAGGGTCGTACTATAGGGTACAGAGCACATGGAAGAGTTCATTCGCTCAAAGAGCCATGGGTGTATGATGTGACAGCATGGGACATTGAGAGCGAATTATCTGTAAACAAAAAACACTGTAAAGAAAGCGAAGACGCTATCAAAAGTGCCGTGAGTGAGCTTATCGAGAAACTGAAGACGGAAGGAAAGATTTCCAATTAATCGGACCATGTTATATAGTTTTACTGTAGGAGACAGAGACTTTTTCGTCTCTGATCTTTTAAGATGCTAAAATGAATCAGTTGTCCAAGGTTTTCCCATAATATAGAACACAAACTACGGCTCTATTACAGTAATTATGAATAATATTATATACATTTCACGTTAAGATTAATAATACTATATATATAATTTAAAATCAGCAATTGATTTAGCATTAATTGCCTCCACAGGTAAGCTATTCCACAGTACATTTCCTTGGTATGTAAAGCTTCTCTTGAGTGCCTCGGTTAAAGGTCTCCGAACAAAACGTTTAGAATCTGAACTTCGTAAATTATGACTATGAACCGAATTAACTGAAATAAATTAGTTAGAAAGATATTCTGCAGTACCATTTTATTGATTGTTTTATACATGAGCTTTATACATAAGCATTTTGAATTTCTGAGACCGTCTTTTTTCTAGATTCAACCAATTTAATTCGGTCAGAATTTCATACGGCCGTACCGGCTATATAGTCTGATTCACTGTTGATACGAGCGGCCCTATTTGATATTTATTCTATAGCCTATATATATTTTGTCTATATAAGCCTATATATATATATATATATTGTCTTAGTAAAGTCCAATTTTCCCTTGCGCTCATGTGAAACCGCTGTGCTGGGGGTCTCAACGGTCGCAAGGGGGACATGATGAATATATGCCGGGGGCAGGGCCGTCGCGAAGGGGGTGTGACACCCCCCAGCAAAACTAGTGCTGTCGGCAAATAAAGGATTTGTCGGCAAATGAAACCTTTCTGCGGTTTGCTAAATAACCGCGAACCCCAAAACAACTTAGATCCTAACCCTAACCCCCGTCTTAAGTGTCTTCCTAACCCTCCCCAACCTCGTACCCAGGGCCTATCTCCGCCCGCCGCCGACCCCCCGCCACGCGCGCTGCGAAAAGGCCCTTGGCAGGGGCTGGTCACGTGTCACCCAGATTCTGGGTGATAACAAAAATTAATTTAGTGGGAGGGGATGGTACGTTTTGGTTGTCCAGGTGCAGCTACTCGCGGCATGTAATGGCTCCGATACTGAAGTTTTATCCTGTCGTCGTAGATGGAATCGATCTTTCCTCGAACCGTCGCGGACTCCGCACGCTGTAAGAAGTTGAAAATGTGTCAAAAGCTCATGGCGACGTGCTTCAGCGAAACAAAGCGCTTCCTGAACTCATCTGTCGTCGTTGAGAAAGAAAAGTAAAGAACGCTTCAAATTTAAAGAAAATTATTGCTAACACGCGAAAGTTACTTATCCAGAATTCAGCCGATTTAAAAGGTGCATTGAAATATCGCCGTCTGCCCTTTCCCTAGAGAAATATTTCTAAACCGACGCCGCCTCGTCGTCTTCAATTTTCAAAGGTTAGTTTTAAAATCATCAGTTGTTGTTTTAATCTAAAATATATAATAACATCATGACAGAACGTTGACGCTTTATAACTGCCTTTTTACATTGAAAGAGTTGAATAGAGATAACAATGATCGTCACTGCGTCAAGTGATTTTCATAATAGCATATTTCCAATGTAGACATGTTAACCCGAAATTTTCGAAGTTGATAGAAAATGGAAAATAACACTGCGTACGCAACACTGTGTACTTTGTTATTTTCGAATGTCTAGGATAGTATTATGCTTGTGTCACTTCATATTAAATTAAAATATTTCGCAAATATAAGTAATTCGATCGATCGGATATTAAAATACTATATTTGGGATAAATACTATCAATAGACATTCGAAATAACAAAGTAGACAGTGCTGCATAGACTGTTTCTTTTCTATTATTAAAATCACTTGACGCAGTGACGATCATTTCTATCTCTGTTCAAAAGGCAGTTAAGCGGTAAACGTTATTATATATTTTGGATTGAGTCAACAACTGATAATTTTAAAAACTAACCTTTGAAATTGAAGATGACGAGGCGGCGTCGGTTTTGAAGTTCAAAAACGTTCTTTTCGACAAAGGGACAGACGGCGTTCTTGCAGTACTGTATGTGGAATCCTCAAGGGATTCGCAGAGTCGATAGAACAAAAAATCGATTCCATCACAGGATAAAACTTCTTCGCATCAGTGGCAAGGTGCAGCAACTGGCATATAATGGCCACCTGGACAACCTCCCCCTCCCACAAATTTTTTGTTATCACCCAGAATCTGGGTGACACGTGACCAGCCCCTGCCAGGGCCTTTTCGCAGCGCGCGTGGCGGGGGGCGGAGATAGGCCCTGGGTACGAGGTTGAACCCTCCCACCTCGATTCCCTTGATGTTATCCAGTTGATGTGACTGCTGACCAACAAGATTTCATGCTCATCCTCGATCACCCAACTTTTGTCGGCAAATCTTTTTTCGGCCAGACAGCAAATTACTGTTAGAAAATCGAAATCACGAGATATACAGCAGAGGAAGTGAAGTCTGATGTACACCAGGCCTTTCTATACTATTCTTTTAGTTAAACCCCACTTTCATTGACCCCCTTGCAGCCAATATACCGATAGTTGCATCTTTCCTGTGAGTCGATGTTTTTGGAAGTTTGGTCGTTCATGTCTGGGTTTATTATTTTTGAACGACCACACCCAATGACCACGCCCATTTGTCGGCAAAATTAATTATCACACCCCCCTGCTCAATCCCCTTCGCGACGGCCCTGGCCGGGGCCCGCGCAACCTTAATCTGGCCCTGTATATAGAGCTCACTAGGGTCTTGTAAATACGAGAAACAAAAAAAAAAAAATGTACGATAGCTATAGGGTTACCCCCTCCTTGTAAACAGGCCGTTGGTTCTCATATAATAGTCCCAATCCTGCGAGTCGTTTCAAAAAGTACGCTGATCGCGATGATTATATGAGAGCCAGGCTTTTATAAGCACAATATTTTGGAGTCTCAGTCCATATTTAGATACTTCGGACTGTTAACGGATAAACATGCCGGACACAGTTTGTTTGCTCCAAAAAGATGGCCACCACGAGCTACTTCCGGCTTCATTTTCTGAACAATAGTTGCTCGATCCAGTCTTTATTTAGAGATCAGTGGCCGGCTACCACTGAGCTACGGAAGTCGTTGCCGAGAGCCTAGTCACAAGTTCTGTAAAATGATGCTATAAAAGTGCCAAGCATTCTAATATTACCGTAGAATCTCGAAAGTAACCGCCCCCTGGAAGGAGTATAGCCGCCCCCTCGAAAGTAGCCGCTTTTTGTTTCTGAAATTCTGATGACGTATATACCGTAATTATTCGAATAAACGCCTCCCTCGAATAAACGCCTCCCTCGAATAAACGCCGCAGGGACAAGCAAAAATATTATTAAACGCCGCCCTCGAATAAACGCCGCACCTGAAGCGCCAAAAATTTAATAAACGCCGCGGCGTTTATTCGGTACTTATCTTTAAAAAACAAGACAACATTAAATCTAAAGCAGTCTTGAATATTTATTCTTCTCGATTACAATGTTATTTAGTTCAAAGTGGCTATACTTCATAGCTTTGCTACTTAGTTCTCTCTCTAAAACTTCTGCGCAGTTCCGTGGTGACAGCCGAGAATTTTGCCGGTACAACTAGTCCGATTTCTCTCTTTCTTTTTCCAGTGGCTTTCGCGAATAGTTTTGTTCTCAGTGTTTGCGCCTAGGAAGTTCTTTAAATAAGCGAGACAGTTCAATTTTTCATATATATTTATATATATTTAAAAGACATATGAATTTTATTCTTAGTTTTTTAATAAATTCACGTTGTTGTTACAAAAATTTGCAATAAACGGCCGCCCTCGAATAAACATATATATATATATATATATATATATATATATATATATATATATATATATATATATATTATATATATATATATATATATATATATATATATATATATATATATATATATATATATATATATATATATATCGTATTTAAAGGGACACTCCACTCAAAATACAAGGGGTGGTTAAATGAAAGGTCTTACCGACTTTAAGTTACTCCCGAAGTTTGAACGGTTAATTATTTTTAGTTAAGGAGAAATCGCTCGTTGAATTCAGTAAAATCGACGAATTTGCGACGCCATGTTGTCTTTCTCAAGCAGACGCGGATTGTCAGCGGAGTCCCAAATATGACGTCACTGAGTGCTTCTTTCTCGACAGTGGCGTTGTTTTGATAGCGATTATATATGTAAATGTTGTTGTCGAATGTTCTTTGGGGGGAAATTAGGCAAATTTAAGCGCTCTATACCTTCAAGCAGGAAAGTAGGGGAACGTCTAAGGTATGATGCGTCAGTTTACGAATTTTGGAACATTAATTTCAAGAGAATCAACGATATGATTCGTAAACTTTCGAAAAGGACAGTGTCGGCTCACAGCGATGCAACTGTTCCTGTGGTCCTGTTCATGTCCTGTTCAACTGAATAACTTGGAAATTAAAAGTAAGTTATACTGTGGTTACTTTATCAATTACAATTAATACCCATATGGCAAAAATTTAGGTTCACTTGCGTTTCTGATCAATATAATTTGGCAATTTGCAAATGGTATCCCTGTATCATCATTATTATATTATATTATATATATATATATATTAATATATATATTACTATTACTATAGTATGTAAATTATATTATTATATACAGTATTACAGTGTAAGTTTATAGTTGTTTCGTTCCAGTAGAAACGGAATTGCACATAGATTATGCTAAGGTGTTACAAGAAAATAAATGTCTTTACATCTTGTGTTCTCTCATTTTGGGTAAGGATTATCACAGTAAAATTTTTGTACAACATCTGTATGAATTTATTTGATGTTTGTACAACATATATATGTACATTGCACTCTGCATTGAAGCATATCTGCCCAAAAAACTTTCAAAGTACACTAAAAATCAGAAAAGTAATTGAAAACCTATCATAGAACAAGATGTTGAGGATATATACTCATTGATCACAAAACAGTTTGATCGCATTCGATGGAGAAGCAAAACCTTAAGGTAAACGTTTGTTATCTTTCGTAACTTGTTCGATTGGCACACGAGTGCCACAAGTAAGATCACAGGTACAAAAATAACTAAATGGTTCAGATCTACTCACATCATATGCAAAGTATGTCTCAATTCTCAAGGTATACAAAAACAATTGAATAATCATCAACAACTTATTGTACCTTGCATGCTACATACAAGTAGTTCACACAAATTTAATAAGAATATGAGATATCCACCGTACAAAAAGGCCGTTTACCTCTATAAAATTTAGTCAAGGGCAGCCAGTATATACATGTATTTCAAGCAAAATAAATAGCGAAGGAATTCCTAACTCCAATAATTATTGAAATATTTTATACCATCACAAATCTAGTATAGATCTGTTGTGCTTTTCACTGCTTTTCTGAATATAACTCACATTAGGAGAAGTTAGAAAAGAAAACTGTGTATACTCTATGGGTAGAATGAAAAGTCAAATAACTTACATACAATTCGGTACAAATATTTTACTGTGATTTTGCCTTAACACAGTCTATTTGCAATTCCGTTTCTACTGGAACGAAATATATTTATATAAACTTTAATATATACACTGTAATATATAATGGTATAGTATATAATAATATGCAGGGCTATCATTTACAAATTGAAATTGCCAAATTATATTGATCAGAAACGCAAGTGAACCTAAATGTTTGCCATATGCGCATTAGTGTAGTTGATAAATAACCACAGTATAATAAAACTTACTTTTGGTTTCCAAGTTATTCAGTTGAACATCAACATGCATGAGCTGACACTGTCCTTTTCGAAAGTTTACGAATCATATCGTTGATTCTCTTGAAATTAATGTTCCAAAATTCGTAAACTGACGCATCATACCTTAGACGTTCCCCTACTTTCCTGCTTGAAGGTATAGAGCGCTTAAATTTGCCTAATTTCCCCCCAAAGAACATTCGACAACAACATTTACATATATAATCGCTATCAAAACAACGCCACGTCGAGAAAGAAGCACTCAGTGACGTCATATTTGGGACTCCGCTGACAATCCGCGTCTGCTTGAGAAAGACAACATGGCGTCGCAAATTCGTCAATTTTTTTGAATTCGACGAGCGATTTCTCCTTAACTAAAAATAATTAACCGTTCAAACTTCGGGAGTAACTTAAAGTCGGTAAGACCTTTCATTTCCCCACCCCTTGTATTTTGACTGGAGTGTCCCTTAACAAATAATTTCCCAACACAAGCAGGTGATTCTATTTCTAAATATTATTTTATATGCAAGCAAAGTTCACGAACGGTATTTCAACGTTTTTCCGATTATCACGCTTTCTCATTGGCTAACGTGCGGTCGGAAGTGGAACTGTGCAATCTATTCCAGGAAATCTGGAATAGACTAACAGATCAGAGCGCTCGGTTGCGAAGACGTAACTGTATTTATTGAAATAAATAATTATGTCGACAGACGAAGTACAAAACGAGGGCAACAATGAACAACCGCCTGAGCTCAATATTTCTATTCACAAAGACGTTGGAGAAATTAACCCGGAGTACAGGAAATGGAACTGGGAATTTCCTCAACTCCCAACGGAGGTCTTATTGTTGACAGTGAAGAATCACGAATTTTTGAGCTGTTATTACTACCTTAAGAATGTCGTCAAGAGTTTCTGCCAAGGTCTGGGGCATGTGTATTTTGGCGAAATTGGCGACGACGATAGCAAAGAAAAGGTAAAGGTTTCTTTAGTGAGATGCGATAAAGGCTCGACACAAGCAGGTGGTGCGCTGGTCGTTGTCAGAAATGCAGTGTCGTATCTCAAACCTAAAGCTGTGATTTGCGTTGGCTTTTGTGGCGGTTTGAATATGGATAAAACGAAGCTTGGAGATGTAGCGATATCCGCAAAGCTCTGTACGTATTCGAGCAAAAAAGTAACGAAGTACGGAGATGAGCAGCGTGGTGTTAAAGTAAATGTATCCAAGAATATGGGGGATCTTATCCGGTCCGCTGCACACGGTTGGAAGGCTCCCTTGAAGGATCCAAATGAACGCAAAGTGAAGGTTCATTGTGATGGAGTAATTTTGAGCGGCCCAGAACTCGTCGATTTTAAAGGACGTCAGGAAGAGCTCCTTGAACAATATCCAGAAGCAATTGCGATTGAAATGGAAGGAGAAGGTATTTTTACTTGGTTTATAGTTTTATATTACGAGGGCTTCAAATATATTAGAATGGGTTATAGGGTTAGTATTAGGGGTTATAGTATCACCAAAATGCTAAAATCTATATTGTCTTGGCATTCTATAACCTGTTGCTTCTGTTTAACAGGACATTGTTGTAAATCTTTGTTGATATAGTAATTCCTTCTTGAGTTACAAAATTTTGAATTACTTAATACAGTATATATATGAATAGCTGAGGTCAGCATGTTTTTAAAATGTCATGAAAAGCTATATTTTCCCCAACTTCAGGTGTTAGGTTTGATTAAACAATCGGTAGTACCCTATTCCCCACATATAAGCACATCCTGGATAAAGGTACTGTACATTATAACCAGACTCCAGCTGGGAGATGCAGGTTTAAATCCTGGTTCGGACCAGTACCACTCAGGGTCTTAAAAATAATTGAGGAGAAAAATGCTGCCTTTGCATTAATATCCAGCAAATGGTAAGACTTTCAGGTCTTCTTGGATAACGACCTTAAATCGTAGGCCCTCGGAAACCCGTATCAAAATTTGGGCGTCTAGCCTGTAAAAGAAAAAGAAAGTCCCATAAAAGAGTGATAAATCTAACAAACTAAACTAAACTACTGTATGTCAGTATTAATTTGTTCACGTTTTTATATTTTTATATTGTTTTTTTTAGGTGTTTATGCTGCAGCATTTGATCTGCAAATTGAATGGGTAGTCATTAAAGGAGTCTCAGATTATGCAGATGGAACAAAAAAGACAACTGCAAATTGGCAACCTTTTGCTAGTGCAATGGCAGCATCTGTTGTGAATAATATTTTGAAGCACCCTGATGTTTTAGAAGGCTGGCCCCACTACAAGGGAGTAAACTATAGAGATATGCCTACAGGTACATTATCATAACCATAATCCAATTGTTTATCAGGTGACTATCAAGATTGTCAATGGGTAACCAAGTAGTCCAGAATTCAGGGTGGATCCAGGCTCATCTCATAGAGCGGGGCAGATTTTTCAGGGGGGTGCACCCATCCACCACCACCTTAAGTTATGTCAAAAATGCCATAAATCATGAAAATTTTAATATATACTGGTGGATGCCAACTTTTTCTGGGGGGTGCTAATTTTATCTGGGGGGTGCACACCCCCCTGCACCCCACCCCTAGATCCGCCTATGTCAGAATTTATCTAGTGGAGATTTTGAGTGATTTTGAGGTGCTAATGATTTTGAGGTGCTATGGTGATTTTGAGGGGCTAATGATTTTTCAACGGTAAGTGTTTTGAAAATTCACCCGAAAAATAAGACAAGGTGCAAGGGGGTCATCAAAAAGTTTGTTGACAAAAATGTTTTTATAATATCAGTTTTATATCTGATACTGTTGTCTATTCAAAAACTATCCTTGTTGATACACCCTCACGTTTTCTCGCAAAACGTTTTGACCAATAATCATGGTGATTCTGAGCTCTGACTCTAGCAGCGTGTTGCGAATTAATGCTGCCGTCAATTTCAGACATTTACACAAAATTAAGTAGCGTGTTGTGAAAATGCCACCGTCTTTTCCAGACATTTACACAAAACTAATTGTACCATCACTCTCAATGTAAAATACTGAGATGCAAAATATACTTACATCAGCCATTTCAGAGGTCAGTTCAAGATGGGGGTCATAACAATTTACCTTTGTTTGCAGGATGTCACGGAGGGGGTTCAGACAAAATTCGCTAATAACATTAAGGTGGGATCTGCGAAAAACACAAGGGGAAATTTTGAAAATCACCATAACCCTCACTAAATAAATTACAAATGCTCCCTTAGGTTTAGGGTTTCAAATTTGACCATTATCTGCATCAAAATAACACAAATTGGTGATTATCATCAAAATACGTGTAAAGGTAACAATAACCTGGTGGCTGCTTACGTCATATGTCACTCTAACGACCTGGGGATCGACCGAGGATCGACCAAAGTTCAACCAAGGTTCGACCGAGGTTTGACCAAGGTTTCACTGGTTTTCATAATAGCTTAATTTTCAGTGTACCATAAATACTGTGGGAACCATAAATATTCCATCCAGGAATCTATTAGGCTACCACAAAAATTTTGGATTGTTGTAAGGATGTTTTTGGGTGCACTTGGATGTGTTATACACTTGTACTGTAGGTACTCCCAGTCCCAGAAATCTAATCTTAGTTTATTTTAGGAAATAAATGGTCAATTATTATTGGGGTATTGGTGTTAATTCTTGCTGTTGCTCTCGGTTTTGGTTTGTTTCAAGTGAGCAAAATTGACCAGAAGGAAAATTCAGGTATGTATCGATAATCTATATTGCTATACTATACAATTACTGGATGAGGTCGAGCATGATATCTTGTGTTATGAATGCCGAGGTTTGTATTAAGGCGGATTTCCATTGATCAGTGCTTTTTATCGCATGATCAACTTTATTTGATTGCTTTCTTTTGAATTATGAGCCCTCGACTGGAACGGATCTGGTCGCGAGCTCACAATTCAAAAGAAAGTGATTCATGAATAAAGTCGATCATGCAATAGAAAACACTGAGTGGAAATCCACCGTAAAGTTTATACACTGAAGGCTGAGGCGGAATTAACACAACATATCATGCGAAAACTGAATTCAATAATTGTTTTAATATACAATTATCAGAAAAGCTAACAAAGCTTGTGAGAATTATAAACTCGGCTAATTAACAATTCCGGCATCAACTACAGACAATTTTGATATTTTGGAGGTGGTAATTAAGACATTTAACAATTATTGGATGAGGTGAAGCATGATAATCTGCCGAAGCCGAAGGCTGTGGTGGATAACACCTACCGAGGCCTTGATAATTCTCGATATCATGCGAAAACCGAATCCAATAATTGTTTTATTATGCACAAGAAGTGCTATTCAACACTTCACCGAGTCGCTCCTTTTCTTCGGGTATTTCACTTATTTTCTTCGTACATAATAGTCGTACATGTAGAAGATTCCCAGTGCTGTCTTCGTAGCTCGTTTTGTGTTCACTACCTCTTTGTCATCTAATAGTTTCTTAAAATCGTTTTTTTGTTATGTTGGCGAATGTTTGCGAAGAACCCGCCATGATTTTCCCATTTTCTTTCACCGTAAACAAGCTAGCAACAGCAAGCTAGCAACACGATATTGCAATAATGATGTCATAGCTACACTTTTTGAACCATAATATTGGAACATTGACGTCACATGAAGCTGACGAATTAGCTGTATGCCAATCAAAATCGAGATAGAGTAGAAAATGCATAACAACAAGAATTGTCTGTAGGTTATTTTCGCAAAGCTAAAGAACACTCGCCTATCGGCTCGTGTTTCTTTACGCTTTTCTTAAGTCTCGCAACATCCCACGTGTTTGGATCACGTTATCCAAACACGGAAAACCATTAGGTATTTCTTAAATCCAAACATGGAAAACCATTAGGTATTTATTTATTCTAAAAAATGAAAGTTTTTCAACCTAATTTGTGATAATTAATGCTATTATTTATATTAACATAATGTGTCTTGTTCGGAAATTTAATAGCATTGGTAAAAGCGTTTTCAGAAAATGTATAGCTGTCGCAATTAGTTCCAGACATATGAATAGAACAAAATGGTGGTTCATTTTTGGACGTTTTTCAGACACGTCACTTAGGATGACTATTTTACAGTGAAAATTTCACCGAATCGATTTTTGTTTGTTTTGCAACAGGTTTCTGGTACTCCTACTTTAGAAAGAGACATTAAACGGTTGACTAGAAATACGTGTACGCAACAACCCCTCGTCCGCAGATAATAACCCATTTAATGTGAATAGACGATTGAGATTCATTATAAAAACGCGGTGTATAACCCTAATCCTAACCCTAATCCTAACCCTAATCCTAATCGTAATCCTAACCTAACCCTAATCGTAACCCTAATCATAACCCTATAGCTTAATCCAAATCTTAACTCTAACCATGACTATATATTATAGTGCCTATTCCAGGAAATGCAAGAAGTGGCGAAGATTCACTTCATGAAGTGCTCCAAAATCTCGCAGGCGGTGCCAGTGGCCAGGTTTGTACAGTGTGCATATCATCAGAAGTACACAGCGGGTATAGCGTGAGTTGTAACAAGTCTGCAACCGGATAGTTCTGAGGGTGTAAGCCGAAAGTAGAGGTTCTGAGGGTGTAAGCCAGAAGAAGAAACAAATCTGCATTTGTCTGAATTGGGAAAATTAACAAACTTCGAGATGTTTGGATATCCTGATGAAACACTCTTCCGAGTGTTTCATATCACATCTCAAACAAATCAGTATTTTAAGAGAAAATCGAGGTGACAGTTGTCTTAATTTATGGCATTTTTTCCTCCGACCACTGTCTCTGTACAGGGTGTATACAAAAAAAACGAGACCTTTAGAAATTAACCTATTGTTGTTAAGCACAACATTTTATGCTCCTGGGAATTTAAAATAGCTTCTAATCGTATGAAGGAGCATAACTGCATAACAAATTGTCAAAGTACTAATTAGTCATATCATCAGTTCGAATAAAAATGGTTCAACTGACCACCCAACGAGTTTTTACTATTTTACATTATACCGCGACTCAATGTACTTACTCAATGTAAAAACTCGTTGCTCTGTGGTCAGTTGAACCATTTTTATTCGAACTGATGATATGACTAATTAGTACTTTGACAATTTGTTATGCAGTTATGCTCCTTCATACGATTAGAAGCGATTTTAAATTCCCAGGAGCATAAATTCTTGTGCTTAACCCCTGGCCGGGCACACCCCGGGAATTTGACTCTAAGCTGTGTGCGGGGAGTAGAGAATTTGACCGGTGGGGAATTTGAACCGGAAGTCTAGAATTCGTGAGTTTTCGGGTGGAATTCCTGCTCGTGGTCAATCTCGTTCCCAGAGCCTTCGCCGACCACCATTTTCTTTGCAATGGCGGCGGAATCAGTGGAAGGATTGTTATTGTTAGATTTTCAAGGGAAAAATTCCGCTTTCCACAAGGACTGGTTTGTCAAAAATGGAATGGAATTTCTGTACTTCCAGTTTCATAATTTAGCCATGGTCGGGCATTTGCCCGTTTAATTTCTTGCTAGGGGGATGGGAATTCGAACGACCAAATTTTCAAAAGTTCTAATTCCGGGTTCTGTCCGTGGGGGGGGGGGGGTTGAAGTTTCGAATTGATCGGTACATAACAACAATAGGTTAATTTGTAAAGGTCTCGTTTTTTTATACACCCTGTAGTGTAAACGCCGCATAAAGCTCATCAAAAATATTACAGTTACCTTAGTACATGTAATGTGATTCCATACAACATTCATATGTTAAGTATGTTCGGATATTAATGTCTCAACAACAGCACGAATTTACCTGTCACCTCAAAGTTCACTTCACCAATGTTCTTCGATTTACAGCATTTCTTCAGTACAACTCAATAACACACTTAGGGCCTGTTTATATGATCTCGGCACACCGGGATGTCCCGGGTGACCGGGATGCGTGAAAATGTTGATAATAATTTCTCAATGAAACAAAAACTAATTTTATTCGCATAAAAAGCATCCCAACGAATGTTTTTTTCATTTTGCCACTTTTTGGATATTTTAACTGGTCAGACGACGTTTTAAATTTCAATTCACTTCATCCCCGCACACCGGGATGTTGCGTTTACAATATATGGAAAAATCTGTCCCGGTGTACCAAGATCTCGGTTGCTTCAACCATAGTCAATCGAGATATGGTCTGGAAACTCAGCTAAAGTCTTTGTTCTATCTTTTTGTTCGTCTTTATGCAAATTTGTGCCCGGTGCACGGTCACTGAACCTATTGTATTTTAGTATCATGAAGCAATCATCCAATAGAATCGTTTGGGTTTAATCGCTCAGCCGTGTTGTTTAAATATTAATAAACCTAAAACAAAGGATGTGCACGGTGTAAGGTACGGTTCAACATCAAAACGTAGCTCATTATAGTCGCTTTGAAGTTTGCCGAGTTTCCAGACCATATCTTGATTGACTATGCTTCAACTGGGATCCCAGTCTCCATATAAACGCAACTGCGAAAATAACAGTAAATTATATACAAGCCGAGATCCCGGTGTACCGGGATCATATAAGCAGGCCCTTAAAGTGCTTATAAACCCAAAATGGGTTTTTGGTGATTCGGATAGAGCATAAAAAGTTAGTTAATAAGTTCTAGATTAGTTTTTGCGTTAAACATTTAGTTTCGGAGATATAATGGCTCAAAGTCACAATTTGTGAAAAAAAGTAGCGCAGGCCGGGAGACTGGATCCGAGGAACGTGTTATGTTTCAATACTTATAAAAATATATTACAATTCGAGTAGACAAGGTAACATCGTAAAGACATCGTTTGGGCATTTTTCAATAAAAACTCTTAAGATAGCTGTCTTCTCCTATACAAAGGCCTAGTTGTTGTTGAAGATGGGTTCCTCGGATCCAGGTCCCTGTGTGTTATTTTGGTGGCGCTACTTTTTTCAAAAAAATGGCACAATTTGTATGTTTGAGCCGTTATATCTCCGAAACTAAAAGTTTAACGCAAAAACTAATCCAGAACTTATTAACTAACTTTTTATCACCAAAAACCCATTTTGGGTTTATAAGCACTTTAAGCATAAGTTTGATCGATTCAATAAAACATGCAAACATTTCAGTGTGGCACACGCTCCTTTTCGCGCCATAACTGTTTTGTTCTTGTTGTATCTGTAGATCAACTACAAGGGTCGTACTATAGGGTACAGAGCACATGGAAGAGTTCATTCATTACAAGAGCCATGGGTGTATGATGGGACAGCATGGGACATTGAAAGCGGAATATCTGTAAAGGAACACCACTTTGAAGAAAGCGAAGACGCTATCAAAAGTGCCGTGAGTAAGCTTATCGAGAAACTGAAGACGGAAGGAAAGATTTCCAATTAACAAAGCTATAATGTTGTCATTCTTTAGAACGGATAGTAACGAACTGTGTTCGGCATGTTTATCCGTTAACATATTCAGATTCGCCAATATGCGACGAGTAAGTAAATTTATATGCAACACGGAATCAAAATCTAAGCGGCAAAGGTCTTAAGTACAGTAGTCTGCGATAGCAAACTGCCTCGCCCTCTCCCGCTGGCGGGGGGTGGGGGGGGGGTGGGGTGGTGGGGGGGGGCAGGGTGCGGGCGAGAGGCAGCCTGCCATCGCAGACTAGTCTTCTATTTGTTCACGAATTTGGCGACCATTATCTCCAGTGTAAGGTAAAAACGACGAAAGGGAGAGTTTTGGAGCTGTAAGGATTTTAACCGGAGGACTGAAAATTTTGTCTATAAAAGTTCGGAAACAATAGTCGAGAAATTTGGCTGGATTGTTGAGGAAAGCATATCTATAATTAGGCTGTTTATGTCAGTCATGTAAATTGTAAGGTTCACGCATCATTAGGTTCCAAATATTCACAGAAAACACCAGGCTCCTATGACGCAAAAACTAGGAAAAGGGTGTATAAGTATAGGTTATATACCGTTACCGACGTGTTTAAGCGATATGTCAACCCGAGGGCTTCGCCCTCGGATTGATATATCGCTTAAACACCGAGGTCTAAGGTATATAACCGCCTTATATCACCATTGGTGAAGTTTAGTGTTTATGAGGTTGATAACAGCTACTTATCAACCTCATGAATAATTTTATGAGGTTGATATCAGAGATAATGCAGCCACTAGAGAACAAAGGAAACTGAACCAATGGTGATATAAGATTAATTTCGTGGTTAGTTAGTTAGTTACCGCAATGACATAGGAAGATAATTTGTTATAGCTATCGATATAGAAATCGGCGGTTGCAGTAGCAGGAAATGAACAGTAGTAACGTAGTAAATATAGGTATGTATTTCCGTAAGTAGATAAGCAAGGAGATTGTGAGAGAGAACGAGTGTTAGATCGTGAACAATGTCGATGTAACATGAATTGTTGAAATAAAAGTAGAAGAAAGATACTGTATTACTGTCCCTTGTTTGTGTGTGCGAACCAGCGTGAGAAGATTCTCCTTAACGCAATGGAGAAATTCAGACAAGATATAGAACTTTGTGAATAAAAGCGAAAACGTTACATCACGGGCGGAGAGTGAGAGGGAGGGTGAGCACGCCATTTATCCAGGTCAGCGGCAAGCAATCGTCTGAGAGCAAGTTACAGCGAATTCAAAATACAGCTGCTAGACTTGTTGCAAGGGTTAAACAATCAGAACATATCTCCCCTGTGCTTCGTACTCCGAGTAATATTTAGCAGCTCTGCTTTATAAATACGTAAAAATATCGATAGGTAAAAATTTGCTAGTAGTACCACTTTAAGATACTGATAATTACTTTCAAAGCTTTACATGGCCAGGCACCTATTTATATTACTGATTTACTAACAAAATATAAACCTCGTACTTTAAGATCATCTAACCGAAATCTGCTACTTGAGCGAAAATCCAAAACAGTCATGACTCATGGAGTCGTGGAGACAGATCATTCTCAGTTGCCGCACCAAAACTGTGGAATATATTTTAAGTAGTTTTAAGTCAGCAGTTAAGACTTTTCTTTTTTTAAATTAATAGTTTTTTGTTCATAGTGGTAATATATGTAGTATAGGCTTTATCGTATAATGAAACTGTAATTAGTTTTATAAGTAACATTAAGAATATATTGTTGTAAGAGCATTGAGACTATTGTATAATGCTCCTAATACGTCTTTATATTATTATTATTCTGGACGATCCTTTTATTACTATTAATAGTAATAGGATTTTTACTTAGTTTTCCTGTATCTCGGGGGTTAGGGTTAGGATCTAAGTTGTTTTGTGGTTAGCATGCAGTTCTATGATGTATATCATATTATTATACACTCACACATAATCCACCAATCAATTGTCTCTATTAGCATCACGTGGCAGCCCAATATTTTACGATGTAGGGCAGCTACATATTGGGCAGTTGTTTACGCGGGCTGTCACGTGCAAAGCAACGTCACTCGCGTGCCTTTTATCTAAATCGAAATTTCATTGGTTGAAGTACTTCTCGCGGAACGTGATGTGTTTTTCCGAGTTTTTTTAATTCTTTTTGACGACCAGCAACCTTTTGAGTCTTTTGACTGTACAAGCAAGCAAAAATGCAAAATAATTAATATAACGGTTAAAAATATAAAAACAAAAACGGAGAAGTTTTGAACATAAGTGAAGAACATTATAACAGTCTTGACTGTCTGTTTTAATACGTGCGAAGAAACATCTTTGTGTTAAGATATTTTGTTCGATATAATAAAACACCTATTGGATTCATCTTCGCCCAATATTACAAAATATTTAAGTCTCGACTTGCAATATTAGGCTCGACCTTCGGTCTCGCCCAATATTGAATTATCGACTTAAATATTTTGTAATATTGGGCTCGGCAGAGGAATCCAATAAGTAATAATATAGACATCTCTCGCGGATACTAAAACAGATCGTCCAGAAGACGGTATGTACTTCATCTTGTAGGATATAGCGAACCCACACCACTAAACAAGAGATTAAAGGACATTGGCAACGAAAATTTTTGTTGCTTTATTTGAAAGAGCATGAAAAAATAAGCCGATTGGCCGTTTAGTGTTCTACGCTATCTCTTCTAGTTGCGAAGTTATACGCAAAAATTTGCAAAATATAAATTGCTGATTCAGCACAACGTGTGACGTCATTGGATGGGTAAGTATGTTTATTGAATACATAACTGAAGCATAGCTCAGTTATTATGAGCTCAAATCAAATGAAATTTTGCACAAAGATAGTACATGATGAGATGCATTGAAAAAACCCTTCTAATTTTGTTGTCAAGGTAACACTGTCGTTCCCAGGCCCCTTAAACGGATTTTTTATAACTAGTTACATTTATCTATGGGAGTCATTTTCGAATTATTATCATGCAAGTAAACTTCAGGCATGCATAGGTGTATTGTACACACACTTCTGATATTATGTTATCCTAATCAGTACCAAGAATAAGCTGTTTTATAAAATTCGTGCAAGGGGCCTGGGAACGACAGTGTTACCTTGGCAACAAAATTTGAAGTGTGTTTCAATGCATCTCATCATGTACTATCTGTATGCAAAATTTCATTTGACTTGAGCTCATAATAACTGAGCTATGCTTCAGTTATGTATTCAATAAACATACTTACCCATCCAATGACGTCACACGTTGTGCTGAATCAGCAATTTATATTTTGCAAATTTTTGCGTATAACTTCGCAACTAGAAGAGATAGCGTAGAACAGTAAACGGCCAATCGGCTTATTTTTTCATGCTCTTTCAAATAAAGCAACAAAAATTTTCGTTGCCAATGTCCTTTAAGGGGAATTTTGTCACTTAAAATAACCGCTAACCCCAAAACAACTTAGACCCTAAACCCCCGCCTAATGAGTTTCCTAAAGTGCACCTAACCCCAAAAATGATGTTATGTTTGAAAGGGCACTTAAAATGATGAAGAATGGCGCTAACAGTTCTTCGATATCAATTTTTGTTCTCGAGCTATTCAGTTATATATGATATGTTAATGAGGCACAGGATGACGTCAAAGCAGGCAAACAATGTTGTTGCAATTCTAAAATTTGTGTATATCTTCGAAGTTATCCAACGAAATTACTTGAAACTTTGCACGTGGATACATACCACCAAACTAAAGAACATGGTTCAAGTTATGTTGTCACTATAGTAACAGATTAGCTTCCAAACCTCTCCGTTCCCATACAGAAATCTTCATTTTCTGTCGTCGCAAGCAACGTTTTCGATTTCAAACTTGGGTATTGCATTGGAAAAGTTATTGCAAAAGTTATCGAGAACTGCCAATCTCAACATGTTCTGCATTTGAGAGAAAACAAATTATTTTGTTTTAGAGACTAGGAGGTCTGGAAGCTAATCTGTTACTATGGTGATAACATAACGGTGGCCCACAAGTGTCACGGCAAAAACAAATGTTCACGGCAAAATACAATAAACTCACGGCAAAATACAATAACTCACGGCAAAATACAATAAACTCACGGCAAAATACAATAACTCACGGCAAAATACAATAAACTCACGGCAAAATACAATAACTCACGGCAAAATACAATAAACTCACGGCAAAATACAATAAACTCACGGCAAAACAAAATTAACTTCACGGCAAAACAAAATTAACTTCACGGCAAAATACAATAAACTCACGGCAGAACAAAATTAACTCACGGCGCAAAACAAAGTTGATTCCAGAAAAGTCATTTTCGTGGTCAGCGGTCGACAGCATGATAAGTGGTAGGTACTTTATCTGACCCCCATTATAGTGTATCATATAATAACTATGTAACCATGTATATTCTTAAGCCCAATTACTCTCCTTAGCCCTCCTTAGCCATACTTAGCCCTCCTAAGGCATAATTAGCCCTCCTTAGGCATACTTAGCCCTCCTTAGGCATACTTAGCCATCCTTAGGCATACTTAGCCCTCCTTAGGCATACTTAGCCCTCCTTAGCCATCCTTAGGCATACTTAGCCCTCCTTAGGCATACTTAGCCCTCCTTAGCCATCCTTAGCCCTTCTTAGCCCTCCTTAGGCATACTTAGCCCTCCAGGCATACTTAGCCATCCTTAGGCATACTTAGCCCTCCTTAGGCATACTTAGCCCTCCTTAGCCATCCTTAGGCATACTTAACCCTCCTTAGGCATATTTAGCCCTCCTTAGCCATCCTTAGCCCTTCTTAGCCATCCTTAGGCATACTTAGCCCTCCTTAGGCATACTTAGCCCTCCTTAGGCATACTTAGCCCTCCTTAGGCATACTTAGCCCTCCTTAGCCCTCCTTAGGCATACTTAGCCCTCCTTAGCCATCCTTAGCCCTCCTTAGCCATCCTTAGCCCTTCTTAGCCCTCCTTAGGCAAACTTAGCCATCCTTAGGCATACTTAGCCCTCCTTAGGCATACTTAGCCCTCCTTAGGCATACTTAGCCCTCCTTAGCCATCGTTATCCCTCCTTAGCCATCCTTAGCCCTCCTTAGCCATCCTTAGGCATACTTAGCCCTCCTTAGCCATCCTTAGCCCTTCTTAGCCCTCCTTAGGCATACTTAGCCATCCTTAGGCATACTTAGCCCTCCTTAGGCATACTTAGCCCTCCTTAGGCATACTTAGCCCTCCTAGCCATCCTTAGCCCTTCTTAGCCCTCCTTAGGCATACTTAGCCATCCTTAGGCATACTTAGCCCTCTTTAGCCCTCCTTAGCCCTCCTTAGGCATACTTAGCCCTCCTTAGCCATCCTTAGCCATCCTTAGCCATCCTTAGGCATACTTAGCCCCTTAGGCATACTTAGCCCTCCTTAGGCATACTTAGCCCTCCTTGCCATCCTTAGGCATACTTAGCCCTCCTTAGGCATACTTAGCCCTCCTTAGCCCTTCTTAGCCCTACTTAGCCCTCCTTAGGCATACTTAGCCCTCCTTAGGCATACTTAGCCCTCCTTAGCCCTCCTTAGGCATACTTAGCCCTCCTTAGCCCTCCTTAGGCATACTTAGCCCTCCTTAGCCATCCTTAGCCCTCCTTAGCCATCCTTAGGCATACTTAGCCCTCCTTAGGCATACTTAGCCCTCCTAGCCATCCTTAGCCCTTCTTAGCCCTCCTTAGGCATACTTAGCCATCCTTAGGCATACTTAGACCTCCTTAGGCATACTTAGCCCTCCTTAGCCATCCTTAGCCCTCCTTAGCCATCCTTAGGCATATACTTAGCCCTCTTTAGCCCTCCTTAGGCATACTTAGGCATACTTAGCCCTCCTTAGCCCTCCTTAGCCCTCCTTAGCCCTCCTTAGGCATACTTAGCCCTCCTTAGCCATCCTTAGCCCTCCTTAGCCATCCTTAGGCATACTTAGCCCTCCTTAGCCCTCCTTAGCCCTCCTTAGCACTTAGGCATACTTAGCCATCTTATATACGTAGGCATTGTAGCCATCCTTGGATGGCTAAGGAGGGCTAAGTATGCCTAAGGAGGGCTAAGTATGCCTAATGAGGGCTAAGTATGCCTAAGGAGGGCTAAGTATGCCTAAGGAGGGCTAAGTATGCCTAAGGAGGGCTAAGTATGCCTAAGGAGGGCTAAGGATGACTAAGGAGGGCTAAGTATGCCTAAGGAGGGCTAAGGAGGGCTAAGTATGCCTAAGGAGGGCTAAGTATGCCTAAGGAGGGCTAAGTATGCCTAAGGAGGGCTAAGTATGCCTAAGGATGGCTAAGGAGGGCAAAGGATGGCTAAGGAGGGCTAAGTATGCCTAAGGATGGCTAAGGATGGCTACAGTAAGTATGCCTAAGGAGGGCTAAGTATGCCTAAGGAGGGCTAAGCATGGCTAAGGAGTGCTAAGTATGCCAAAGGAGGGACTGTGCTAAACCACGAAACAGCGAAACGAAACAGCGAAACAGCGAAACAGCGAAGCGAAACAGCGAAACAGCGAAACGAAACAGCGAAACAGCTATTTTTTGTTTATCCTTTTAACAAATCTCACGGGAAGTGATACATGGAGGTCGTGGAAGGTCAGGACGTCTTCCTGGAGGGGAGGGCCAACTTCGGAAGTGCTCGGCCTATCTTCGGAAGCCGTCGGAACATCATCGGAAGTTATCGGAACAACTTCGGAAACCGTCGGAGCGACTTCGGAAGTGGCGGAGAAACTTCGGATGTTCTCGGAACGTTGTCGGGAATGGTCGGAAAGCTCTCGTGGGTCGTCGGAAGGTGGTCGGATGGGGTCGGAAGGTCTTCGTATGGACATCTCGAAGCGGGATCTGTTGGAGGGGGCGAGATGGCCTTACGAAGACCTTCCGACCCATCCGACCACCTCTCGACCACTCCCGAGAGCCTTCCGACTACCTTCCGACCACTTCCGAAGTTTCTCCGACCGCTTCCGAAATCGCTCCGACGTATTCCGAAGTTGTTCCGACAACTTCCGATGATGTTCCGACGGTTTCCGAAGATGGGCCGAGCACTTCCGAAGTTGACCCTCCCCTCCAGGAAGACGTCCTGACCTTCCACGACCTCCATGTATCACTTCCCGTGAGATTTGTCCCCTCGCCCGGCGCGAAGCGCCGGACGAAGGCCGAAGGCCTGAGGGCGAGGGTGCTAATATCGACCGGCGTTTAGTCCCTTATCACGCGAGATCCAGGCGGATCCTGATCTCGGATCGGCTTTATAGGTATATATATATATATATATATATATATATATATATATATATATATATATATATGATCAACCATCCTCATGCGCGGCATCGGAAAATGTGGCACTGGTAACTAGATACTCAGATTAAATTGAACCGTCACAAGAGACATAGGTTTTTGAGGAAATAGAAATCCGAGTCCGAGTATGTATTTTGACTCGCTAATTCCAAATCTGTTTTCAGAATTGAAAACGGTTATATATTGATCGAGATTATCATAGCCGACCAAGCTCGGACTAATTTCTAAGTACATAAACCATTTTTACGAAGGGTATTCACGTTCTCGTAATATAGTAGACACATATGTTATGTATTTTGACTCGCTAATTCCAAATCTGTTTTCAGAATTGAAAACGGTTATATATTGATCGAGATATTCAACATAATATTCGACGAAGTGACCGGCTATAAATCATTATTTAGCCGACTAACTTTCTAAGTACATAAACCATTTTTACGAAGGGTATTCAAATATTGATCGAGATAACGTTCAAAATAATATACGATGAAGTGACCAGTTTATAATCGACTAATTTCTAAGTACATAAACCGTTTTTATGAAGGGTACTCACGTTCTCGTAATATATTAAACGCGTATGTTATGTATGTTGACTCGCTAATTCCAAATGTGTTTTCAGAGTTTAAATCGGTTAAATATTGGCCGAGATAACGTTCAAACATTTCTTCGACGAAACGGGCTTTTGGAAATTGTGAATTTTTGCAAAACAGAAATAATACACGGCCACGGCGTGCGAGGTCTGGGCACCATGGATGGAGAAATTCCCGTAGGGGGGGGGGGGTAGAAAAGGCGGGCGAGGGGATTATTGCGAATTCGTATTTCTAGTTAAAAGGATAAACAAAAAATAGCTGTTTCGCTGTTTCGTTTCGCTGTTTCGCGGTTTCGCTGTTTCGTTTCGCTGTTTCGTGGTTTAGCACAGTCCCCAAAGGAGGGCTAAATATGCGTAAGAAGGGCTAAGTATGCCTAAGGATGGCTAAGTATGCCTAAGGAGGGCTAAGTATGCCTAAGGAGGGCTAATTATGCCTTAGGAGGGCTAAGGAGGGCAAAGGATGGCTAAGGAGGGCTAAGTATGCCTAAGGATGGCTACAGTAAGTATGGCTAAGGAGGGCTAAGTATGTCTAAGGAGGGCTAAGGAGAGTAAAGAGGCTTAAGAATATACAGGGTTACATAGTTATTATATGATACACTATAATGGGGGTCAGATAAAGTACCTCCACTTATCATGCTGTCGACCGCTGACCACGAAAATGACTTTTCTGAAATTAACTTTGTTTTGCGCCGTGAGTTAATTTTGTTCTGCCGTGAGTTTATTGTATTTTGCCGTGAAGTTAATTTTGTTTTGCCGTGAAGTTAATTTTGTTTTGCCGTGAGTTTATTGTATTTTGCCGTGAGTTTATTGTATTTTGCCGTGAGTTATTGTATTTTGCCGTGAGTTTATTGTATTTTGCCGTGAGTTATTGTATTTTGCCGTGAGTTTATTGTATTTTGCCGTGAGTTATTGTATTTTGCCGTGAGTTTATTGTATTTTGCCGTGAACATTTGTTTTTGCCGTGACACTTGTGGGCCACCGTAGGTATGCATCCACGTGCAAAGTTTCAAGCAATTTCGTCGGATAACTTTGAAGATATACACAAATTTTAGAATTGCAACGTTGTTTGCCTGTTTTGACGTCATCCTGTGCCTCATTAACATATAACTGAATACCTCAAGAACAAAAATAGATATCGAAGAACTGTTAATGCGATTCTTCATTATTTTAAGTGCCCTTTCAAACATAGCATTATCATTTTTGGGGGTGCACTTTAAGGTTTTCGCATACTTTTAAAGGGGGTGACTAAACAAAGAGTTGTTTTTATCACTCAACCTAAATATAACTTTCCGAAAATAACCGTATCGTTTTAGTGCAAGCTGCGTGATCTCACCTTAGCCTAGATCATTTCCTCTATTGTTGAGCCATTTCGAAAATGAATGGATCATTCCTTTACAAAGTAAGCCGTGCAGCATAAACTGAAACGATTCAGCGTCCGTGACTTAGTCCATTTCTATTTAGTATCAATCGATTCACATTTTATTAAATCATTTCGCTGTGCGTCGTTCAATCACTTCTCTTTGTATTGAGTCATTTCTATTTGGTATAAATATTTTACAAAGGACGACGTTAAATCAGTTGTGGTTAAGATGGATCAGTTGTCTTTCACAATATATCTTGTTTCACTATCTTAGTATTTTTAATGGTAATGGCCGCCCATATTATACACGTTACGTGGGATCAATTACAAAAACATCACGCCGCTTCCAAGCATTTCCGTCATTTCAAAACCAAATGAGTCAATTCATGACAACTAGTCGAGTCATTTTACGCGCATTTATTGAATCATTTCTCAACTGCTCGAGTCATTTCACGTATAGTGATCGAATCATTTCACAACTGTTTGAATAATTTCACAACTAGTTGATTCATTTCACTTATATTGATTGAATCATCTGTATTTTTGTTATGTCAGTTCGCAATACGTTAGTTGGTTTCACCACTGAGGTATTTTGGTGGTAACCGGTCGCCCATACAAAATGGGCAATATAGCCAATTTTGAGAGCGAAAAGTCCATGAGGATGAGATTTTCGTCAGACTAGATATATCACAATTTTTCTTAGAATATCCCAAATATTTGAAATTTCATGACTATCACAAGAATTTAAAGATTCATTGTCAACCGTGATACTTTGCGCGCTTGTGTTATTGTTTACTTCAAGAATATATTTCAGTTACAGAGTGGCGTTGAGTGCAAAAAGACTGAAAAATCGACGGCAAATAAATCAGGACGAAATATAATATACTGACCGAGTGGAATGGATAACAGTAAACAATTTATCGAAGAAAGAGAAAAGATACAGCGCTGAAACTCGATAAATTTAGCCGTTGCTCGCAGCATTGAATACAAGAGGTGTTGAATTTCGATGGTTTGTCATTTATTTATAGCTTTATTCAAAGACTGACTAGTTTAAACTTCAACACGAAACTCAATAAAACCTCAGAAAATACTCTGTATATCCCATGTTTATCCACAGGTGGCCTAAGCTCGTGCGCCAATTTGTGTTTATATTGGAATTTATTCGATTTGTCAAAATTAGAGGATATTTTCATCTATTATTTGCAGTTTATTGTTACAATATATAAATGAAATAATGTGTATTTATATATACCATAAGGTGTATGTGTCTTTCATTGTAAGTTTGGTGAGATTTAGGACATTTAAATATATTATGGCCACATGCATTGTTTATATCAAACATTATACCTATGAATACTCAACAAAATAAACAATTATAAACCTTGTTGTTCCACTTACATGTTTATTGTGTTGTAATATTCTTCCTTGTGAAACTTGGCACCATTTGCGCCAAGTTTCACAAGGAAGAATATTACGACACAATAAACATGTAAGTGGAATAACAAGGTTTATAAATGTTTATTTTGTTGAGTATTCATAGGTATAATGTTTGATATAAACAATGTGGCCATTATATATTGAATTAATGTCGCCATGTCGCACTGCAACTGTCCTAAATCTCACCAAACTTACAATGAAAGACACATATATACACCTTATGGTAGATTTAAATACACATTATTTCATTTATATATTGTAACAATAAACTGCAAATAATAGAAGAAAATATCCTCTAATTTTGACAAATCGAATAAATTCCAGTTTAAACACAAATTGGCGCACGAGCTTGGGCCACCTGTGGTTTATCTACCCGTGAAAATCTAACAGACAAATTATCCATCCACTTTGTTTGAACAATGTCAACTAAGTCGCAAATGCCAACTCGAAGTCTAGCAAAGCTCTTTGGTTTATCATGTCTCGAAACACAATAAATTTAACAAATACATTACACTGATTCAATCAAATTTATAACAAGTAAAGAATATTCATGAGAAAAAATACATTGCAAAACTTCAGAATACAGTATATAAGCTTATAAATAAGTTTTGGCAAACTGCGACATTCACCGACTCACAGTTTACATGTAAAAATTTAAAATATATGACTTGAAACTCAACAAAATGTCGAGATTTTCCCGCGTACTATAAATAACAATAACCACTTGTTAAGGCAAGTCTTCAAAAAAATACGGAATATCAAAGAAAACGGAGAAAATACATGACACAAATTTTAGAACTCGCCGTATTAAATTCGCGCAAGATGGTGTTGTATAATACAATTTGCGCTGGTTCGTTATCCGCTTGCATGTTTTCAAAAATCCAGCTGTGACAATGTCTCCTATAGCCACTCATTGTTGACGTCCAACCCAAACCGATTTCTTTCTTCTAACATCATATTCTGGCTTTTTACGCTTTGGCTAGGAAGCACTTGTAGGTGTTGTCATTCTATTGCAAAAATACTCGAGACGAAAATAAGATTTTTCAAAAATAAAAGGAACTTTACTTACTCTGGTATGTCTTCTTGTCAAAACAATGTAAAATATATATATATACATGTACGATTAGGTAACGCAAGCGCGCAAAGTATCACGGTTGACAATGACTCTTTAAGAGGGAAAGCCCCTACTTTCTATTTAAAGTGCCGTAGAGTTTTTAAAGAATGAGGTAATACATAACATATCTACAGGGATATTTTCAAGGAAGTTTTACCAGACACAAACAGTTTAATAATCGTTACACTCCGTATACCTTTTGGGGAAACGGCGCGCCATAGAAATGGGATTCTTTAGCTTATATTTTGCTAAATTGTTTTATATTTTTCGAGACGTTAACGCACCTGTCGAAGAATTACAAGAAAAGCGCAACAATTATGTTCAACCGCCTCAGCTCAATATTACTATTCCCAAGAACGTCGAAGAGATTAACCCGTCATACAGAAAATGGAAATGGAGATGTCCTCAACTTCCAACGGAGGTCTTGTTATTAACAGTGAAGGATCACGAATTTTTGAGCTGTTATTACTACCTTAAGAATGTCGTCAAGAGTTTCTGCCAAGGTCTGGGGCATGTTTATTTTGGCGAAATTGGCGACGACGATAGCAAAGAGAAAGTAAAGGTTTCTTTAGTGAGATGCGATAAAGGCTCGACACAAGTACGTGGCGCGCTGATCGTTGTCAGGAATGCAGTGTCGTATTTGAAACCTAAAGCTGTGATTTGCGTTGGCTTTTGTGGTGGTTTGAATAAGGATAAAACGAAGCTTGGAGATGTAGTGATATCCGCAAAGCTCTCTACGTATTCGAGCAAAAAAGTAACGAAGTACGGAGATGAGCAGCGTGGTGTTAAAGTAAATGTATCCAAGAATATGGGGGATCTTATCCGGTCCGCTGCGGACGGTTGGAAGGCTCCATTGAAGGATCCAAATGAACGCAAAGTGAAGGTTCATTGTAATGCTGAAATTTTGAGCGGCCCAGAACTCGTCGGTTTTAAAGGACGTCGGAAAGAGCTCCTTGAACAGCATCCAGAAGCAATTGCAATTGAAATGGAAGGCGAAGGTATTTACTTACTAGGTTTATTATTTCATGTTACGAGGGCTCCAAATATATTAGCATTGGTTTAGGGTTAGTATTAGGGATAGTATTAGGCTTACATCTATAATATATTTGGAGCCCTTGTAACAGGAAATACATACTATAAATATTGTTACATGACATCATCAAAATCCTAAAATCTATATTATGGCATTCTATAACCTGTCGCTTCTACATGTTTAACAGGGCATTGTTGTAAATCTTTGTCGAAAATTTCAAGTCGATACAGTAATCATTTGAGTTACAAAATTTGGATTTACTGTACAGTGTGATACCCCTGTAGCTGAGGTCAGCATGTTTTTGCTACTATAAGTGTCATTTGACAGTCCATGTTTTATCAGTCCATGTTTTATCAGTCCATGTTTTACCAGTCCATGTTTTATCAGTCCAGTCCAGTCCATGTTTTATCAGTCCAGTCCAGTCCATGTTTTATCAGTCCATGTTTTACAACATGCCTTTCGAATTGCATTTCGGGTAAACTATTCCAAAACCGGTTTAACTCGATTTCCTATCATATCTGAACCTAATCAAGCATGGACTGATGGAAGTGAAGTTTTCAAATTCTGAATAGTATATTATTCAACACATGTCATAGTTACAACTGTACCGCAGATTACATCAAGGTTATTGAGCAATGACGGCTTTAGCCTTGCGTGCAGACGCTTGTATTTCCGGTGATTAATACGTATTAATCACCGGAAATACAAGCGTCTGCACGCAGGCTATGACGGCTTAGGAAAAGTTTCCCCAAAACTAAACGGAAATGCTTGATGAATGATGGATTAAATTGCAAGTATATACTGTATCTACTGCACGAAAGCAGAATATTTTATAATGTAAAGTGAAAATTAAGAGTCTTTCTTTATTTTAAGAGTCTTTCTTTATTCCATCAGTTACAATATTTGCATATTCATCACAATCTGATCACACTCTATTCGCATTCTCACCTAACCTATTCTACAAGCTCATGTTTATAGTCTATTTTTACAGGAACAACATAGCAAAGTCTTTACGTACACAGGAACAACATAGCAGTGTCAATAGAGCAAACACGAGTTTGAGTGTTTCATCAGGTTTTGCTAGCTCATGCTTTTTCATGTCAATTATTGTTGAAAGATGACTGAGGATCACTTTGTTGCGCATTAACAAGATTAGATGTTGTTAAAACCACCAGAAATGTTAAATTGTCCTGAGGACGAACTGTATCGATTACGTTTGAAGGTTCGAAACCACTCAAAACGGACTCAACGAACGTGTCCGAAGGAGTATCTCTTGCGCTTTATCTATCAACCTTCACTCGTTGCATTAGCCGACGGTGAATCGTACGCGTTTTGGTTGTGGAAGCACTAGATTGGACCGTAGAACTGCGCCAACACCGAAATCAGAGGCGTCAGTCTGGAGTGTAAATTCGCGGTCAAACCTAGGATAACATAATATCGGCGCAAAACAAAGCAGCGATTTTAAGCGAGAAAATGAATTTTCACATTCGTCGGACCAGCAAAAAGACGAGGTTTTCTCAGTAAGGCGAGCAAGTGGCGCGGCGACTGTAGCGAAATCGGGAATAAATATTCTGTAATAGCCTGCAAGACCTAAAAAACTTCTTATATCCTTAATAGATTGCGGCCTCACCCCGCTAAAATAGCAGTCGTACGCGGGCCAGGCTGAATTCCTGACTGTGAAATGAGTAACATGGCCTAAAAATGCAACTTGGCGTGCGGCGACGCAATTTGCCTTTCGTAAACCGTCTTTGCCATCCCTGACGGTCTTGGCCATCCCTGGCCAAGTTCCATCTTGGGAACTCTCGAGTTTTCACCACGCGACGCAAGACTTGAATAAAATCCGTCGATGGGTTTATTTATTCGTAAAAGTTTGTTGAATTTTTTGTTCGATAAACTCATAAACATGGCTGAATCGAACGAAGATGCACTACATTCATTAAAGAAGACAACCGGATGGAATGAATTTTACAGAGAAGTTGCCGTAAGTACTTTAATATTCGTCACAGGGAGCCGTAACGTCTATCAGTGAAGCGAGTTTAACAGTACTAAATCGGGTTTATTTGGTATTTTTTGCACAATAATTGTATTAAATCGCTATTAAAATGTTCTTACTTGTTAATTTTGTCGACAATCAGGACAAATTACAGGCAACCAGACCAGAAAGGCAACGAGTCAGTGTTTACATCAATTCGGAAGGCCGTTGAATGTGCTTGCCCCGCCCCCTTCGTTAGCGTCTCGCGCGCTTGTCACATTTAAATTCAGAAGGCCGTTAGACCGCTATGGTGGCCTAACGTTGCCATTCAAAAATAAATAAATAAAACTAGGAGTTACTATCGCAAGGGGGGTGCTGCCTTTTTGATTGAGGGTTGTCACCTGGGTGGGTTTAATTTATGAGTAGAAAAACTTGTAACAGAATAATTTTTAATAACCAACCAACTAACTACAAGAATTATCACCAAACTGAAAGCCACTAATTATTGTTCTGAGAATAAGTTATTTGTCCACAGATTTCAGAACATAATGGTGGAACAAAACAAAGTTAATATAGTTCTTGGAAACTGTCAAATTATGGTAAATGTTAATACCAACATAAAATGTTCTGGAAAGTGGAAATTAGAGTGATGTCGACAAGTTTCTTTTGGGCATCATCATAAGTTACTTGTAGGTCAGGCATCGACAACAAGGCTTCTGTGAGCATATCAGGAGAGGCAGTACTCAGGTTTACGTTAGGGAGGAACTGGGCCATCTTTCTCACATTTTCATTGAAAATGGTTAGGGTAAAGGTATCTCCAGGTTTCGTTAAATGCTGGAAGAGAGCTTTCAGAAACCACCGTTTGCTACAACGCTCAACTTTCTGGACCATGTTGCATTGATCACATTGGGCAAGAGTGTTGTCTTGCTTGGGCGTAGCTTTTTTACCACATTTAACGCACGAGAGAGTTGTGGAGATTGTCTGTACCCCTATTAGGGTCACAGATGCTTCTAGTGTTGACAATGTGTGGACATCTTCAGCAAGAGCCTCATTGAAATCTTGAACCTCTTCATGACATAGGTGAACATATCCGATTTGGGTGTATTTAGGAACTTATTTCCTGCACTATCTTGCTTTAGGCGAAGATTTTTGAGCAGATAGGTCTTGTTTGTTTCCAGGCAGTCAATATATTGCTCCCACAAGATAAGTCGCATGGATGCTGTAGGATCGACAATGATAACATCCTGTTTTTTCAACTGGGAAGTTTTGTTTCTGGAACTGGTTGTGATGATCTTGCTCCCATTTACCTTTACTACATTTGCTTTTAGTGTGATGAGTTGCTCTGCCGACACTTGGTTTAATGAGGTAATGGTTTGAACAGGAGACAAAGCTAGTTCCTTGTATTCCGGTGCATTTTCAGGATTGATTGTGTTCACTATTGTTGTTTTTTGAATAACAATATCTTCTCTTCCATATTTGTTGCTCGTTCTGTACTTCGTTATTTTCACAGGACTTTTCTCATTTTGGTATTTCTGCCAAAGTGGTCTCTTCTCGGGAGAAAAGCAAACAGCTTTAGTGGTAGAATCTGTTGTTTGCAGCGTCATATTAAAGTACTTGCAGCTTCCAGATTCTTTCACTGTCGACACACCATGAATATAGCATGTTAGATCTGGGTTGTGACTTGTAACTAAGGCTATAAAGAAAAATGTCAATATATCAATTGTTGCTCTTGGTCCTCTAAATTACTTTCCTAACAGTTATAATTTAATGGCAATATATACATGTATACGTACTGTAAATAAACAAACAAAAGTTAATACTTGAGCTACAGTGACGTTTTTACTGTGTGTCTCACATAATTTAATTGGGTTGTTCTAGATAATAATATCCACTCCCCCACAAACAAAATACTATCAAATGGGTCTTCCCTAATCTTCGGACATTCTAGAAACCAGCAATATACAGGTAGCTGGTGGTGTGTGTGGGTCTTTCCTGGGATAACCCATGATGTAAATTTGTCTGTGGTGAAACATACACCTATACATTGGTTACATAACATAACGTACAGGATGTTATAAGTTATAACTTTACAATAGTACTTACAATTCTGCTTGCTGTTCATTTCTTGTGAAGTCTTAAACAGAAAAAAAGGAAGAGAACCTTATATTATAGGTTTTCATGAATAACTCCTGCCATACAAAAACAGTTGCTGTCAATAAAACATGATAGCACATGAATAATATAAATGACAGTTACAGAAAGGTAACATAGATAATAGTAATTGTATTAAATTGTTTGGGGTCATTGGTTTGACAATTCCAATGCATTAGATTGTAATTTGTGCAAGATTATTTAGTCTATGTTCTTCTTTAAGTCTGAATTGTAAATTAGCTGATGATTTCAAGCTTGTCAATCTTTCATAAGTCATGGGTTCAATAACACAAGATGAGAGTGTTTTCACTCTACTGATTGCGACATATGAAACTCCAGCAGTTCTCTCAGATTTACCAATATCAATCCAAGCCTTTGGCAGTGTGAGTCCTTGGCTCTTGTGTATTGTCAGAGCCCAAGCAAGTCTAAGAGGTAATTGTTGCCTCTCGTGAAAACCATTTTCTGACTGTGATGATACAGTGATTGGGCATATTGGGACACATGATGGTTGGGTCTCATTAAATGAAGGACCTCTATAGTTGTCAAACTGAACAATTACAGCAACAGGCAAGTCTGGTGGGTTATGGTTGTTCTGAAATATGAAGTCAATGATGGTTCCAGTGGCCCCATTGCAAAGACCAACACTTGACCATAAATTCATGGTTAGCATGACCCTAGCACCCTTGGCTAAGAATACAATAGGTTGTAATCCAGACATGTCTTCTGGTGGAATTTTTTTGGCAGTTGCAGATGAATGCCGAGCATTGATGTGGGCAACTGGATACCCAAGTTTAGTCAGTTGTTCATGATTGTAATTTGCAACTTGTTCATTGCTATAAAACAGTCTAGTGCAGCTTTCAAATTCAGACAGATTTGGGATATCTGATGGCTGACGAGCCAAAAGCAATTTCCAGTCATTGACTGTCGACTCAGCTTTACGGAGTCGCAGCAGTAAATCTCTGAACACAACCTGTTTCAGAACTCATACCTTGTACTCGCTGATTAATAGTGAGCTTAACAACTTTGTCAAACATTCTGTAAGTTTGGTATCCTTGTTCACCAACAGCACTTGATGGTTTAGCATGATAAAGAGGTTTATCTGCGACAGGTGGTAACTGACCTGGGTCACCAATTAAGATTAGAGATTTGCCTCCAAGAACTTTGTCATGAAATCCTGTTGCTTGTTTGCAACGCTTATCTATCCAGCCAAAAGCAACTTGACCGAGCATAGAATATTCATCAATGAGGATATAGTCAACTCCATTTAGGGTTTCTTGCAATCTGCACAGGCTTTGACCTCATGTAACATCTTTTCTACCCCTTGATCCAATGGGTAATTTCAACAACGAATGGACAGTGATACCTCTTATATTATAAGAGGCTTTACCAGTTGTTGCAGTAACTGCACATTTATTCAGCAGAAGATTGCGAATAGCATTAATAAGGTAACTCTTACCAGTACCAGCTACACCAATAATAATGAGACATAATGGCTCTTTTTCAGATGAAGTATTATCAAAATGTGACTTTACAATATTATAAGCAAGTCTTTGCATTTCACTGAAACTGTTTATATCAACAACTTCATACTCCTCATTGATAGTATGATTATCTTTTTTGTTTTTTATCCATGTTGGCATTTCATGAATTTGTTGATCAGAATACTGAGCTCTGTCTTGGTGCCAGTCATGTGTCGACTCTGGTGTTTGTTCCGAGTTGTCAAATGGAGTATTAAGTTCAGGTTCGGACTGGCTATTGTGCCATCGTGCCAGAGAACAATGGCTAGCCGTGTTAGAACAATAGACAGCCATTGTTCTATGGCACGATGGCACAATAGCCAGTCCGAGCCTGATTAAGTTCAGATAGGATCATCCATTCTTCTCGGGTATTCCCTTGCTCTTCACAAGGTCTATCTTCTGGTTCTTGTTGGCTTTCAATAACAGTTTGTAGTTTATCAAACCAATCTGGGACATTGGTTTGTCCACAAGGTGTCTGCAAGAATTCTTGCCAATGATTAATTAAGATTTCGTCAGTTGGTTCTTGGTCACCCCATGCATTGTTTTGGGTTGTTTGCCAAGGTTTATACCTCAAAAGCTGATATTTACAATAAAGACCAAAATTTGGACCTTTAGGATTAGGGGAGTATGTTGGAAATATTCTTGGAACAACGTTCTCTGGTAGTTTTGCAAGTTCATCATTAACAACTTTGTACGTTGTAGCAAACTGAACAAAATGCATGTTCATAATCTCAGGTGAACTGTCATATTGTTGGCGGTTAGCATACACATCAAGAAGTGAGTTATTTGTGCAAGAATCACCATCCTCTATAGATGCATTGTCATGTACTCTACGTGAACCATTGAGGCTCACTGGAATTACTTTAAATGAAGAACTGTGAAGTTTTAGTGACAACAAATGATGCATTGTCTCTTGAGCAGCGTAATCTCTTTCACCAAGAGTTTTCATTACTACCTTCTTGATAGCCCTGTGAGGGTCACTATTATTATCAACATTCTCAACAATAGAATTAAATGCCTGTTTCAGCATGGGTGACCTTGGTTCACCTTTAGCAGCATATTTAGTCAGATATTCAACACAAGCATAGTGATCAATAACAACTTGAATATCACAGTTAGCCCTCCACCCTTGCAGTTGGAGTTGTTGGTGGTTGTTTAACCTGGGATCATTTCTTTTAGCAACAATCTTTGCTCTATATTGTACATTGTCACCATTACTGTGAATTTCTTCAAACTCTAATTTTGTTTGAGAACAGTTATCAAATGGGAAATGAAATCTACATTTCAACTCTGAATCACTAGATTTTTTTCTAAGACAGTAGTTTGTGCTACAACGAGTGTGTCGTTGGACCATATTTAAAAGATCAACATAATCAGATTCTACTTCATAATCTGCAATGTCATTATGGCGTTTTTGACATGGATGGACTTGCGGTCTTATCCACATATCCTCGTCTGGTGGGTTTGGGTTCACAGTTGACAATAACCAATCAACATACTGGCATGCTGTATCAGCAGCTTGCTTAGCAGCTTCAATATCTTGGTCTAGTTCTGTTGTATCAGGACAATCATTTTCATCCTTTAGCTTCTGTGCCAAGAACCCTTTCAGGGCAGTTTGGGTAAGCTGACACAATCCTGGGTCATTATTTAGTTTAGCAGTACCATGGCAATGAATACTACCTCTACCTTGGTATTCGTATCTGAACCAGTGCCACTTTGCACCAAGAGTATCATAAAGCCAGTGTTTAACAAAGCTTTCTAGTCTCTCAGTAAAAAACCAATCCACAATATGAGGATTGTTAATAACGTTTTGTCGCCTAACCTCACTGGTGGCATTAACAGTATTTGCTCCAAACAGAGCATGTAATTCAGGCCAATGCATATCTGCTGATGAAAATGTAAAGAACATTGTTGGTGCTCCAACATTAGTTATAATAGCTTTGAGTTCCTCTCTCACTGTATTCCAGTAAGCATTTGTACCAGCAATATTGCCAATATACCTTGACACTTTGGACATGAATACAGCTGAGTTATTACTTTCAGCCATTTCACGCAACTCATCAATAGTGAGATGAGCTTCACCTGGATTTTGTTTCAGGAAAATTCCAGTTTGCTGTAAAATGTGCTTTCTGTGAATCATGTTGAAACCCCAGTATGAAAACCTGGGGTGGTTAGCAAAACGGTACACCCATTTACCATTAATAAATTCAGCAACTTTTAAAAGATGCTTAATTCGTTCTTGAAGAGGGACATCCCTCAAGAGGGCTTGATTAGTGGGATCACCTTTCCCATCTGGGAATAATGTTGGGAAAGCCATAGTGGCTAAATGTGATACCTGATATTCATTTAACGGCTCATTTTCAAGGGTGGGCCATGTCATTGGTTCATTTGCAGAAAGTTGGTTTCTAACTGCTTCTATTTCTTGTTCTTGTTGTTCGCCAACTGGTAAGAAACTACTTATCTCAGTTGAGTCATTATAAACTATGTCCTCAGAAGGATTATCAGTAGGTGGGCCTAAATCAGGCATGGCAGTTTCATCTGAGACTATTTCATCTTCAGTCTCAACAGTCATAAGATCTGCTGGAACACCATTTTCAGGTAAAGAATTGAATGCATCTTCATTCATTTCAATCTCAGCATAATGAGGGTTATTATGTATGAGCCACAACAATGCATTGTGCACTTTTTCTTTTCTCACATTCACATCTTTGAATGTGTTATCTCTACCTTTCACCTTGACAATAATTACTGACAATTGTTTAGGATATCTTGGCAATGATGTTGCAAGTTCTTTAACATTTTGTGGCAAGTTAATACAATGCCCCGAGTAACCTCTTTGACCACCAGGTTTAAGATAAACCCTCATAATAGGGAGAGCTCGAGCAATCAACATTTCCTCAACTTGAGTCAAACTTTGTAACTCATGTGGGGTAGGTGACGGAATCATTGAATTCTCAACTCCAAATTTTTTAGGTGATTTCTTATCCCTAGAACATCGTGAACACACATAATTATGTGGTGACCTTGGCTTTGATTTCAAGGGCCATGCCTCTTCACAAACAGTACATTGGTGTACATAATGTTGGATAGATTTGTTGAATTTATTCATGTTAGTTTTAGCCCAACTTTGTTCATGGATACCACCATTCTTTACAACATCAAATTCTTTCAAATAATCTCCTTGATTGGTTACTACTTGTGGTTTAGAAATAGTTTGTTCCTGAACTTGTGTTTGCTCAGAACGCAATTGTTTATTAGTTTGCAATGACCGTTTTCTTTTTATATTACACTCTCTTGTATTTTCAAGCCTAGTTTGTTTTTCTAGTTCAGTTTCTAAAGCTCGTTTTCTTTTTATATACTGTTTTGCTTTTTCAAGCCTAGTTTAGCTTTTTGTCCTCAGTTTCATTTGAACGAAGTTTCTTCATTCGTTCTTTAGCTTGTTCAAGAGTTATATGTCTCTTGATTTCAGATTCCAAAACGAACATTGGTACATTTATACAAGTCTGAAGTTGGGCACCTTCAGTCTGGGAAGTGTGTAGGACATGGCCCATGGGATCATTGTGATCACCTTCAGTCTGGGAAGTGTGTAGGACATGGCCCATGGGATCATTGTCATAGTTAAAATTTAATGGCACAAATTCAACCGGTGTAATTTCAAATGAGTTTATTATTTAATTCACTTGACAGAGAATGTAGATATTGCTCTAGTGCATTTATATTTGCATAACTCATGACAACAGCTGTGCCATTGGGATCAGGCATGCCAGTGGAATTTCTGGCATGAGAATCAAATACATACCAAACGAATGTAAACCATGTATCAAGGCCATCATATAACCTTCTAATATTAAAATAGCATATTTATGATGTGTGAAAGTATTCATCAACGCTGAATGCAGTGTAAAATAGGGGGCGCCAATTTGGTTCTCGTTCGTGACCAAACCTTGCAGGCTCTCCCCATAATTAATAAACCAAAATAGGTTTGCATTTAATAGGTTGTTTTGTGCCTCAATGGGCTCTACCAAAATGGGTAGATTATTGTTTGTCACCATAACAGGTGATGTAGCATTGTGCTTTAAATGTAAAGACTCAATGGACAAATTTCGATTGTGGGTCACATTGACAATGGACCCATTCACCATTGTCATTGTGATTGTTTGGTGCCAGCAAATGGGCTAAGTTGTTTGAACGAACGACAGTCGGTAGATTGTCGACAGATAAAGATTCTGCATTAGGAATCAGTCCATTTCCAAGAGCATGCAGGTACATACGGTCCCCCAATAACAATATACTGTCGATTGTTTCCGAGTTCCACTCAAAAACAGGAATTGTTTGGTCGACTAATAATGCCGATAAACTGATATAGGAGCACTGTCTCCCACGAGATTCGCTACTAAAACGTTCATTACCTTGATGAATACTTCCACAAGCAAACAGGGGCATAACTTACCGCAAAGCCAAAGCTTAAAAAACTGTGAAACCACGAGGTGACGATACAGAAAGCCAAAGAAGAAAAAACTCTGCCAAACCACGAGGTGACTCAAGTGAGTGTGACGATTACAGAGCCTGTGTAACTTCTGTCCAGCGCGACATTGGCTAGTCATTGTGATTTGCGATCGTCTAGCGCGCGAACATACATCGAAGCGCTACAACAAAATCGAGTTTGCGACAGCTTTATATACGTCCGCGAGAAGACTGGGCACGACATAACAGCATAGCAACCCAAGAATAGTGTGCTGCCTCCCTGAGGGGAGGCAGCAACAAATAAATAGCAGGAAATAAACTAAAAGAAAAACATTTTAAAAGAAAATAAAAGTGAAATGAATTACAATAGAAAGTAAAATTAAATTAAAATAATTTGAAATAAAAAATAAAAATTTAGAGAGCCTATCGTTGCCATAGTATACCATAAGCCTTTGCGGTATGAGACGAGTCCTTGACACATTTGTGCAGCGGTATATATCGCACGTGTAAAGTGTTTACAATTTAAATATGGCAGATCAAGCGTGGAAGAAATTTAAAGATCAAATAAAACAAAAGAGAGCAACCAAAAGAAAGGGGACCAATAAAGGAGAAGTTCCGTCACCTGGAGAAATAATAATTCAACGGCTAAGCTCTTCTGTATCGGGAAAGGCCCAGAAATATTCACGAGTTGGCCCAAGAGAGTTTGTTCCTTTTGAGCACGAGGAACTCTCGATTGACAACATCAAGGCTGCTTGTAAGCAGTATTTCCTGGGTTTAAATGGATCTGATCTCGTTTGCGACGTCTTAGCAGGAGAGCAAGGGCCTTCATGTCGAACCATTGAACAGGTACCCGACACGAAAGTGATTCATGTTCGATTTGTAAGTGCCGAATCCTCAACTGGTAATGCCACTGACGTCCCAAAGCAGAAGGCAAAGAAAGCGCGTCTCCCTGCTGCTGTAAATTCTGTTCCTGTGATGTCAATATCAGAAAGCTCAACTTCACAAAAGGTATATCCTAAAAGCTTGTCGATTTCAGAAATGCTAAAGCTGGGGAGAAAAATTGATGAGTCAATTACCTCCGTCGAGGTCTTCAGTTTCAACTTGACTCAGATGTCGTGGTCCAAGTTGGATAAACCAGTGCAATTCACCATTGTCAATAAGCCCTTTGGTTCAGGTGGGTTCCGTGCGGCCCATAAAGCTTCGTCACAAACCAAGGGTTTCGATAAGCAAACTTGGGTCGTGAAAAAGTATCTGCCTGACACATTAAACGTCATATCAGACATGAAAGAAACAGCTGAAAGCCATACCAAAAATGTAGTGCAAATGCATTCACTCGCAAGAAATTTCTGTGACCAATTAGCCAAAGAGGTTTCTGCAGCTAAATGTGACGAGGAATTTGGTCCTACCATGCATTATCGTGACACATACTTGGGAAAGATTGACCATGAATATATCACAGTCGAAGAGTATATTCCAGGTTTGTTTGTCAAATACCTGAACAACACTGGGGAATTATGTGTCAATGAGGAGAATGCAGAGTATGGTCAAAAAGCTGAATGTCTTGCCCATTTCTCATTTGAAAAATCTGGGAAGAAACTAATGGTTGTAGATATTCAAGGTAGTGGAGAGAAGCTCTATGATCCAGAAATTGCCTCATCAGATTTGTTCCAGGAAGGAGAAGTTTTATTTTGTGCTGGTAATCTGTCCAGAACAGCCATTGACAATTTTATTATTGTGCACAAATGCAACAAATATTGCAAGCTCTTAAATCTTGAGGAACTGGTACCAGTGAGTGAAGCATAAGACGTTTGCAACATTACTACTACAGTGACAGTGAACTTTTAATTCTTTATGTTAGGTTGTTTACATTTTCCTATTGATATACATTAACTAGCATGTGATTAAATATTATAGTAAAATTAATTTTCTAATGCAAAGTTATCCTTAAGGTACATAAATGCTTCCTTGCACTCGTTTGGTTCAACCTTTTCTGGGAAAGGTATGATTTGTTCACATTTTGCTCGAAATTCTGGTGAAATAAAATCCTCATTCTGTTGTAGCACACCAGAAACCTCAGCTACTTCTTCCAACTGTTCTTCTGTGATAGCATTGCCTAGATTGTTTGAAAAAAAAAGCAATGCTGTGAAAAAAGTTTGTATTTAGTGCTTTATGAAAATGTCACTTATAAATAGTCATGCAGGGGTGTACTTTTATATGGACAGAAAAGGACAAGATATATGACAATAGTCTGTCAGTACAAACTTACAGTAGTCTTTCTACTACGTACTAGATAAATAAAGAACCCTACTGAACAGTCAATGTGTCTTTTCTGTCCTTATTAAAAACTCACTTTCTCAAATGTTTAAAGTAGTAGTTATTGTAATATACATTGGATTGCATTTTATAAGTAACTTACCCAGTTGGTAAAACTAAGAACAAAAAAGGTGATGTATAGGATCAAGTGATTTAAGTTTCAGTTTTAAAAATCTATCAAAATGTAGTTTCTTAAATAAAACCATTAACAATGTTATGTATTGATTTTATGTTAAATTGTTACCTACCACATTCCTCCAAACCATATTGTTCTGGAAAACTATATATATGGTTTGGAACTCCATTGGGTAGATTGGTGTCTTTTTGGAAACGGATTATATGGCTGTTCCAAATTGTATCCTTGAAGATATCAAGCTGCCTTTGAATCATGGGTATGAACAGAAATGCTAGCAAAGACCTAAGAGAAATTAAAGTAAAAATTAAAATAATGCAGTGTAGTAGTCTGATCTGCATCACTGCATGCTATTCAGTATTGAAATTACAAAACACACTTTACCTGTCAGTCTCATCGTGTGGATTATAATGCTGATGATCTTTGAGCCATCTTAGGTGTTCTTTAAAATACTTTTCCAGCCGTTCGTGTAATTCCTTCCACCAACGCTCAATCTTAAATTAACGGACACAGGCAAATCCACAATGGGCCAAGGGCTATACACAGATACAACATTCCCCCTCCCCCACTAAAAAAACAAAGGCTCTAATTGCCTTACCTGATTGGAGGTAGAAGGACCATATAAGACAGTATCACATGCATTGCCGTCACAATTGTATTGCCGAAGGAAAGCATGAATTGTCGCCATTGTTCCCGTCTCTGTACCTTTGTCAAGTCTCATATAGGATGAAATACATCTGGTCTCCAAAATATGCTGTAAATACCAGCGACCAATTAAGAGGGGATCTGAGTTGCTGACCCATATGCGCAACCATAGAATTTTGCGGCTAGCTGTATCTAAGCATCCGTAAACAGCAAGGGGGTACGTGCTGTTCTGGAAACCCATGAGCTTGTCGTGCCCATCAAGGGAATGGACCCAATTTGGTCCCTTGGTCGAGAAATTTCCTTTTTTTTTCTTTCTTCCAGTTCCAACACAACCTCTTTCGTTCAAACCTTCAGGGTCGACGTCGTACATTACCGCATGAACTAGGTCACGCGGAACGTTAAGGCCATGCTCTTGTCTGAGCTTTTTTTGCATTGCTCTGTACCCTAACAACTTCCCAGGACCATTGACCTCCTTCTCCACAGCACCCTTTACTTGTTCCACAGTTACATCTTGATCAACGTAATAAATGTCAAAGTGGCGCAAACGCCTGTCAAGAGATCGGAAGCTCCACGAATATTGAGAATAATCTCTTTCTAGAAAATCCAATATCTCTTTTCTTCTGAGATCTTGCCGAACATACTTTTCCATATCTCTCTTGAGAGCGTTATCTTCCTTCCAAGTAACATTTCGCATGTACGCCATGTTTGTTTACATCAAAAACGTACCGCAAAGGCTTATGGTATACTATGGCAACGATAGGCTCTCTAAATTTTTATTTTTTATTTCAAATTATTTTAATTTAATTTTACTTTCTATTGTAATTCATTTCACTTTTATTTTCTTTTAAAATGTTTTTCTTTTAGTTTTTTCCTGCTATTTATTTGTTTTATTTATTTATTTTTGAATGGCAACGTTAGGCCACCATAGACCGCCCCTTCGTAGGCGTCTCGCGATTTTCGGTAGTAATATAAAGAAAAGTGAGAAGGGATGAAACTCCAATAAGTTTTCGTAGCATGAATGCCCCAACTTGATGCGACCACTTAATTTATGCAATGTGTGTACCAAATACTTTTGAAAGAAAAATAACGGACATTTCGACCTCACTGGCATTCATTCTCCTAGTGAACTGATCTTTTTTACCCAGTGCATTGGCTTATTTTGTGGGATTATCGACTAAAAATATTTATTTGTCCAGGGCGCTATATAAACGAGGGCCACCTTTGAGTCGTTTTATTTTAATACCCCATTTAATTTGATAACAATCGAAAACTACACACAAGATAAACCTTATATTATATTTAAAGAAATTTTAGAGCATCCTGGTTTGTATTTCTGCCTTTAGATACGGTTTCAAAAGTGGACGGGTATTCTATAATTGCTAGTTAAACAAGCTACCTCGCAAGCTACGACAAGGTTCACTTCTGTCGGAAAGCGGAGAAGATTTATATGTCAACATCGCGCATAGGATAGTCATCAGGATAGTCATCTGCAAAATTCCCTCTCGTTCGAATATTTGAAGTAATTTTACCAGCCAGGTCACGGTGCTCTGCATAAAACCATGACACATTTGTAGATTTTGTTCATGTCAGTGTGTCGTCTACCGTTGCAACGAAACCCGATTGTTCGCGAAAGTATCTTCCCAAAGAGTATGGCCGAAATATCTGGAATATGTATATCCCAGTCACCGTGGGAGAAAATTATGTTGACAAAATGTTATTTATTTTGTGTAAAAGATTGACAGATGGGAGCGCGTTTGACTAATTGACTTCCGGTGGTCGCATCAAGTTGGGGCACAGATGATACGAAAGGTCTCCACTAAAAAATGTTACCAATATATAAGTTACTACAGCTTTCAATTACAAAATTTTCAAAACGACTGTGAACATTAACCTTTAATCTATCATGTAGCCGATTTTCAAGCTAAAATTTTACCTAACAACAACATTAGACGTCAAAACAAATCACTACCGAAATAAAGTTGCTTCCCTTCTCTCTTTCTTATATTATATACGCGCGCGGCGCGCGAGACGCTAACGAAGGGGGCGGGGCAACCACAGTATTGATGTAAAATACTGACTCGTTGCCTTTCTGGTCTGGTTGCCTGTAATTTGTTCTGATTGTCGACAAAATTAACAAGTAAGAACATTTTAATAGCGATTTAATACAATTATGGTGCAAAAATACCAAATAAACCCGATTTACTGTTAAACTCGCTTCACTGATAGACGTTACGGCTCCCTGTGTATTCGTTTTATTTATTCATATTTATATATTCAAATGACTCTGTATACAACCCACGTGGCCAATGGCCGCCAATAGCCAGATTCATACATATGAATGATATAATCATGGGAAATAATGGGTCAACCTTCTTCCTCTTTCAAATTATGCGATGGAAATTCGTTCTGGCATCGACATTTACTCATGTTTGTTTCGTGTAGCCTGATTTACATTTTTTATCAATAAGGAGCTTTTGCTCTGACAATTAATCAATTATTCACCTGATATTTTATAATCTTAATAGCCCTCCATAAAATCAAGACTTGAAGTCGATGCAAACATCGGTAAAGTTTCAACTGTTGCATCAAAGATGTGGAGACAATTAGGGGAACGAAGAAGTGTAAGTGTCATACAAAACTAAGAAATCATTATATATTTATATCAGTGAATGCAGCTGTAATGTGATGTTTAATACAGCCACATAGTAATTTATTGATTTAGTAATTTATTTTGCCATTAAAAATTAATATTTACAAGTTATTACATCATAGATATAGATACAATATGATATCGGGCTAGGGACCTTTAGAAATCCTAGCACTTTTTTATAAGGTCCCTATAGAAATATAGGCCAAATATACATTTTTTCTACATCCACATTACAATTTATAGGTCTGACACTGGACCTTGATGTCCCTAGGTTTGATTTGGGCATAAAATGTGCACAAGTTAGTTTATGTTGAACTTTGCCTGTTGGATGTTATGCATATAAAGACGACAAGATACACTTTTATATCTAAAAATTGGTGCATACACATATAAGATTAATCTCACTGACATAACTTCCACATTTGTGAAAATATTCTTTCAATTTCCCCATGGGAAAAGACATACCTACTCTGGATATAAGACGTGTGTATGGGCAGATAGTTTGCCCCACAACATGCAAGACTCTGCCCTTGACGAGTAAAAATAGCTAAGAGAGGCACATTATGCATACATACATATTTATTTATTTCACATCCCCTACAGAAGCTTTTCAGCAAAACATTAAAATACAAATGATTTGTCTAACTCATTATAATATATACAAATACATATGTATGCATATATATGTGCACAAACACATATTTATCTATATGACTATAGACAGTCAATCCAATTAAGGTTGCCATTAAGTGAAGATCAGTAGCCAGAACAACCCGAGTGCAATCATGGTAATAAATTGAATGTAGGACTAGCTCCCTTGGTTATTTTTGTATGAAGATGCCTGACTTAGGGTGGGAAATGGGCAATATCTCCAGAGATTCTTAATTTTTTGTGTGCAAAAGAAATGATAACCTACCTCTTACTCGACTATTGATGACAATTGTGATGTTACAAAAGAACAAACATTTTTTTAACAAAGAGTACTCAATAACTAATTAAATTATGCTCTCTTAGGAATGGAGGGACGAAGCCCAAAGACGAAGGGAAGATCTCGACACAGGGATATCAGATGGCAAAAAGCAGTGCATGAAGTGCAAGAAATATTTTAATCGAGAGAAAAATTTCCGATATCACAGCAAAGGTTGTATGGTTGTCAGTTGCAGTGAGTGTGATCAAGTATTTAGCCACACATCATTGTTAAAAACACACATGGATAAAGTTCATAGAAGAACCTTTGAATGTGATGATTGTGAAAAGAGTTTTAGCAGTAAGCGCAACCTTACCAGACATCAAGTGACCCACACAGGAGAGAAACTTCCTTGTAATGTTTGTGGAATGCTAATTACCACAAAATCAAATTTGAATCGCCATGTCAAGGAGCAACACCCACACTTCAAATAAAGAATATTAAAACAGATTAAAACAATGTATTATAATTTATAAGTAGATGTTTTAGATAAATACAAACAATGAGCTATGTCTGATTTGGCTTACTATTAGAAAACGTGTTGCTGCCAGATAGCTAAGGGAATGTTAGATACTTAGATTAACTGCAGAATGTACTTTTCTTATGATAAAGTAAGAGTACATAACTTGTTGTTTGGCTAATCCAACATGAAAAAGGTTATTTTGCTGACTTTTTACTGTCATTTTGTCATAAATTTTATGGACCCTTTCAGTAATTACGTCACAACTCTCTTCTTGGCCTGGGAGCCTCGCTGTCATTAATCGACAGTGTCATTGGCTCACGTTTCATGAGAATCCTAGGCCAAGAAAATAATTGTGACGTAATTACTGAAAGGGTGTATTAGTACCAGAATTATGAAAATATTTAAATTGTTTTATTACACATTGTCATTCTGAGGCCAGCAAAATAACCTCTTATTAGCAACAGGTGTACTGTGTTATACTGCTAGAATTTATATATAAATAAAATAGAAAATATGTAGGAATATCTCTGTGCTTCAAAGCCATTTAAATACAGTATGAAGCATTTTAGCTGTGTACAGTATGATACAATATATTCTGAGAAAAACCCAAGTCCAAATCTCATAAGGCATGCAAGATATTGACTCAACAACTGTGCCATTGTAACAATTCATATTCAGGTTAATAAATTACAAGAATATCTTGCACACTTACATGAGATTCAAACATGTATGACTCAATAGCTCAACTCGCAGAGCTGAACTTGCATATGTAGCTAATACTCTACCTCATGCATGTTATGTTGACAACACAGTGTTGGGTTTTCTCATGAATATAGTGTATCATATTTCCATGACGAAGGGCTCTGAACTAAATGTGTACAGTACTGTGATGACCTTTGACTCAAAGCTAATCACCCTCATAAGGGAACCCTCAGTTTTTCGTGCTCTTATTTTACTTGGAAACATGTCTTGTCTTTGACCGCATCACATGAGAGCCTGACTTCTTTGAACAATTCCGGTTTTCACGAACACTGCATGCCAAGTCAGGGCTTTGCTTTGCTTTTTTCTTGGGTACCTCAAGTGCATGTATTGCCACTGGTCGTCCCTTGGCAACTGCTTGGCGGATTCCATTTCCCAACTTTCGTTTCCTGTTTGGCTGTACTTTGATCTTCTTGCCATTTTTGCCTTTTGTCAGCTCACTTTGTCCAAAGTCAAAAAGAGCTGCAGCAAGTTTCCCATTCATCAAACTTGAGGCAGATACTTAGTTAATCTTTTGGAAAATTTCATGGCAGCTTCAGAAAGTTTGGAATCTTGACAGTTTTGCAGCATTCCTGTAAGAGCACTGCAAGCATTCTGAACTGACGTAATTTCAATATTCGCTAATTCTGTTGTGTCAAGTATATTTGTGGTTAAATCAGAGGTGACCATTGGGATTCCATCAGCATGGTCTGCAGGCTGTTGTAGATCTTCAACTTCGACAGCATGATTTGTTTCAATAGCAGCATTGCTCACTCCACGCAGAGAGGTGTAGCACGACAGTGGCAATGTTCTTCGCAAGGCAATTTCTGCTAATTTTCTCCTTTCATCTGGGCTAGAAATTGGCACGAAGTTCATGCAAGTGGCAATATTTGCAGCCCAAATGAGGTACTGGTGTTTACAAGGTGCACCATCCTTACCTCTGGGACAACTGCACACTCCAAGTGACATATCCACGCAATATCTAAGGATTGAAATAGAATTACTCATTTGTCATTCATATTTTAATCCCCAAAATTGTTTACCATGCTCGTTTTTGAAATTTTGCTTCTGGGTACCCAACAGGTAACATCCTGCTTCACTTTTTATAGGTAAGGGAGCTCTATCTAGTGTACTATGTGCACTATTATATCTATGATGTATACATGTAGTTGACCAAACTGTGATTTAATGAAAATTTGAAGGGAAAACTTCAAGTATACATGTTTGCAGGTTGAGATTTAGAAGTAGACTTCTCAAGCTGCCTTCAGAAAAGAAATGTTTTTGACATTCAAATCTCCAACCAATTTGCAACAGTCTGTGTGCCTTTATGAGTTTTCAGCACTGCTAACAGCAAGGGACTTACCAGTTACTAGAGTGGAACTGTATCACAATTGACAGACATCTTATTATGTCCTATCGGGGGGGGGGGGTGGGGCAGGGGGGTGTGGGTGTGGTTATGTGTATTTAAATGGCTTAGATGTTGGAGCAGAAGTTCATAATATGTTACATTTTTCGGAAAACTTCTCAGGGACAGCTTGACCCTACAATAAAGTAAATATTTTATTCAGTACTACAACTGCTCATACATACCTTATATTCTCTCTCGAAAGACTTTCAACTTCAAATATATCATTTGGGTATTTCTTAACCGTTTCTGCAAATCTTCAAACTTCAAACTTCGTTTCTTCAAACCGTCTTTCTTTGTCTTGCTCTTACCTCTAAATCGCCTTCTAAAATGACCATCGAAACTACCATCAGCAATTGACAATAGTTTTTCCTTGTAGTGGTCAACCAAATCTACCAAGAGTCGCTCAAGGAGGGCCACAACATTATATTATTTTGTCCGTTTAAAAATAATATCTTTAAAAACCAAAAACTGTGATTCAACAAAATTGTTGGTATGATTACGCCTTATTGGAAGATGGGAACGATAACAATGAGCAAATGCTTTCTTGTCTGAATAAAGTTCCTCAAAGTTAAAATTACATTTATTAAGGGTTGTGAAATTTGAAACTTCATCCATGTGGGGTGTGGATATTAAATGGAATGGCCCTAAAATTAAAAATAAACCAGCAGGGGATGGGTGTCTGTTTGTATGTTTAATGAGTATGTAAACTTCTAGGTTAATACTAATGTGTGTAGAACTGCCTGAAAGATACAACAAAACTTATCTACGTTTTGATGAAGGCCCTTCACTCAAAATGTCGAGAAGTTTTGTTGTATCTTTCAGGCAGTGCTACACACATTAGAAGTTGGATATTTATGTTTAATGAGTACATACCTAACTTCATTGTACTTTCTTTCTCGTCACTGGTGATAATTAAGCCACAAGGAAGTGCACCTGCAACATTTGCAGTACAAAGCAGGAATACCTTGAGATTGTGCTCTTCAGTACTTGAGGTTGCGTCCACAAAGATAAGTTCTCCACTTTGCGGGACATACTTATGAATACGTTTCATAAGTGGTGTCACTATGGCTATAACCAGAGGAGTGTTATCACCACCATACAGTTGATAATCCACAGAGCTGTCAGGATTAGCTTTCTGGTACTCGTCTAACTTGGCAGATAATTTCTCTAGCATTTCACTATTCTTTCCGCCAAATCTCTCTTTACCATACAGGTCATCAATGTAGCAAAAATCTCTGCGTCTTGGTACCATGGAGCGATCTGCTTTCTTTACATGGAAATCCAAGTCATTTGAGCAATTTTCCCTGAATTTCTTGAGAAATATCTGGCGTGCTGTAGATGTTGTTTCCCCAAGATCATACAGCTTCTTAACTTCTATACTTTCAGCTGACAATTCCTCAAAATTTGACGATTCCAGAGTACATACCGAATGATTATGCTCCCAATCAATATCAATAGTGCAGTTATGTTCTCCATTTATCTTCACTGCCATTTGAAATTGACAGTTTGTATTCTTGACCCCTGGATTTATTTTTAGTTTTCTCTGGGGGTTCCTTACTCGGACTCCAACGTCTGGTGTCATGCTGGCATCGGTAGTAGTGTTGGGTGGAATAACCTTTTGTTTCTTTTTTCTTCGCCTTTACTTTAAAGGTAACACTGTTAAGAGCTTGAAACTCAGCAAGCCATCCTTCCAAGTTATCAGAAGAAAAATTATCTAGTTACCTTGAGCTTAAACTTCGATTCAGTGCCATAACATTCACTGACTTCATAATCGTAATCTTCGGGAAGCCTTTTCCAAAGCGGCAATTTCCAATTTCTGCTTCTCTTCTTGTGTCAGTTTCTCACAATTAAAACGGCTGTCGACCTTCTTTAACGCACTCTCTAGTAAATCGTCAAAGCCCTTAAATAGCGCGCGTGAATCGCGTGGTGAAAACTCGAGAGTTCCCAAGATGCAACTTGGCCAGGGATGGCAAAGACCGTCAGGGATGGCAAAGACCGTTTACGAAAGGGAAAATTTCTGCGGCGACCTTACATTTAGAGAGCTTGACGCGTAAGTTGTGCTCTCTTAGTCGCAATAAAACCGTTTCAAGTCGTTCACAATGTTCGTTCATATCTTGAGCTATTCTTTTTCTATTGTACATTAACGACTTGCCAAATTGTTTAGAATCAACTGATGCCGCATTATTTGCAGATGATACAAATCTGTCATGTAAGGGAGCTAACTCTAAAGAAATCGAAACTAAACTTAATAAAGACCTTGAAAGTGTTCACCAATGGCTCACCTCAAATAAACTTACTCTAAATGGTGACAAAACTGAATTTATGATCATTGGCTCCAGACAACGTATTGCCTTAATTGATGAAAGTCCTATAATATCAATAGGGAATAACAATATTAAACGTGTTTCTAACAAAAAATCGCTTGGTCTAATTATTGATGAACAGTTGAAATGGGACAACAATAATGAAGTGCAATGTAAGAAAATCTCAAAAAACATCGCACTTCTAAGAAGGGCAAAATTATTTGTTCCTCAAAATATTCTTATAAAATTGTATAATGCCTTAATAATGCCCCATTTCACCTATTGTTCCACTATTTGGAATGATGGTTGTTCTAGCCATATTAATAAATTATTTAAACTACAAAAGAGAGCGGCGCGCGTGATAACTGGTAGCACTTACGAGGTTCGTTCCACTGAAATACTGGAAAACCTTGACTGGATAACAGTCGAGAAGAATTTAAAAAATCGTGAAACTATCATGACATTTAAAGCTTTAACAGGAAAATTACCAAAATATCTTGTTAAGTTATTCACTAAATGTGAAAATGAGAATTACAACTTACGAAGTAATAATGTTAAACTCTCTTTGGTAAAACCTAAAATAAATTTCCTAAAAAGAAGCTTTTCCTACAGAGCTGCTAAATCATGGAACGAACTTCCGAGTGAACTGACTGATCAATTAATACAATCAGTATCATCTTTTAAGAGGCATTTAAGTGATTATATTAGATTAAATTAACTTAATTTTTTAATTGTAATATTCTGTGAAATGTGTTGATTTTTATATGTATTATATTTATATTTATGTATTGTATACACGTCCCTTTGAAAATCAGCTCGCGCTGAAAGGCTACCGTGTTAAAATAATTTTAATTAAAGATTATTATTATTAAAGATTATATCTCGGCCGAAAACAATGACATCGTCGAAGTAGCACAAACAGATAGCATAGGTTAATCCTTTGCTTATTATGAAAGTAATCGCTGTACTAGTATAGCTGTTGGACCAAAACTTCCAAAATTCATTTAACATGTCACATGTCTCGTCGGCTTGACTGCATTGCGTATATATAATGTAGGGACAACATCCAAGCACAAGAAGTCGAGGCGGTTTCCAGTTTTTCGTTTTCATTAGTTTCAGCGAATTGAGCAATATGACACCTGCGCCTTCCCTTCGCAGCGCAGGTAACAGCAGCGCGAGAACAGATCGAAGTGAAGACCTCAGTGACATCAAAAAACAAATATAGCTGGACAAAGCGGAGGCCGTTTTACTAGTCATACCCAAACGCATAGTTCCTGTCTTATTTGCGTGGCAATATAAATATTTTGTATCACGTTACAGTTACCATGCGAAGCTGAAGCTTCATTGCGCGTTGTAACCCTTTAATTAAAAATTATCTGAACACGGTAGCTTTTCAGCGCAAGCTTATAACTTATAATGCTTATAAGTAATATAAAGATTCAACGCTTTTTAAAGGATGACACTGATTGCGTTAAATTGTGGTTGTTAAAATCGCGCTTTTTCAGCTTTTGTTCGGCAAAGGAAAAGCATCCGAAATCACCTGGCAGTAGTGGCCAGCTTCGGTATATCATGCTGTGTAATCAGTTTTCCTGGTTTTTGAGTCGGAGTCGGGGTTTTGCGAGGGCGAGTCCAGGTCCGAGTCCGAGTTCGTCTACAGATATCTGCCAATATCCGCTCCTAAGATAGAGCGTTGTAAAATGTTGAGAATTGCCTAAAGAGTCAAGAATATCGTCAATGCGAGGCAATGGGTACAGTAACAGAGTTTAATTTACGGTGGTCGACACAAAATCTATGTTCGCCACTCTTTTTCTTAACCGGAATAACCGGGCTAGCTCGGACGTACGACACCTTGTTCTAATATTTCATCAACTTGGCGGTTAGCCTCAGCCCTATGTACGTACGGTAAACGACGTGTACGTTGTTGTTTTATCGGTGAATGTTTACCTGTATCGATCTTATGGCTAACAAGTGTTGTGTGACCTAATGTTTCGTCGAAAACATCTGAATATTTGTACAAAAGGCGTTGTACAGACCTGTACACGTTCTCTGTCATCGGGTGCAAGAGAGCTATCAATTACCGGATTAACTTTATCTTTATTCTAATTCACTACATAATGGGTAAGACGAATCGACCTAATATAGATGTAAGTAGCCAGAGGATTTCGGATACTAAAAACATCAATTTAATTGAGAAAATAAGTACTTTAAAAGGTTTTAAAATGGCGGCATTAAACATCACTAGCTTGATCAAGCATATATTTGTAATGTCGGGTCAACCATTTGATATTCTTGCGATAAACGAAACGAGGTTGGATAGTGAAATTGCTGATAGTGAAATTTCGCTACCAGGATACAATATGGTACGAAAAGACCGTGATAGGCATGGTGGTGGGGTCTTGCTGTATATTAAGGATACATGGAATTTTGTGACTAAAGACTTAAATTCCGATCTTGAGATATTGACTGTTGAAATCATTGGAAAATTCATTAAACCTTTCTTAGTCAGCACATGGTATAGACCATCGGCAAGTGAAATGAAGGTGTTTGACTCATTCGAAATATATCTATCGGCACTAGAAAATGAAAATAAAGAAACTATAATTTTGGATGATTTCAATTGCATGAATATCCGTGAGAGGTCTCATATCTCGCATACTAATAGATTGGTATCCTTATACAACGAATACCAATACAAACAACCAATCAAGGAACCCACACGTATTACAAAGACTACACATGAATCATTGATTGATCACATAATTACTACAGCACCATATCGTATTCGTAAAAGTGGTGTCTGTCATTTATCTATTAGTGATCACAGTCTGATTTATGCTGTGCGTCGCCTGATTTCGCCACGCGAACGACCACGGTTAATTGAGACAGAAATTATAGAAATTTTGATATTAATCACTTTACTACCGATTTGAATGAAGTGGATTGGGATCAAATCGAAATATCTGATAACCCTAATAAAATGTGGTCTGTCTGGAAGGAACTGTTCAATAAGGTATTGGATATCCATGCACATGTAAAAAGGAGCGATGAAGGAGACCAAAAGCTTACGGCTTTTCCGGGTGACTGCTGTTCGACCAGTATATGCCAACAAGGTCCTGACCACACAAATGTTGGTGTCCCGAGGAAAGGCAGGAAGGAATAACTTCCTTGGTGGGTGACCAGGTCTGGAGTTCTTGACGTGTTCTGGAATTGTGAATTCCCAGGAATCCTCGTTGGCTAAGGAGTAATCGAGATCTAGGGCTGCCAATTCGTGGGCCCTCGCTGCGGAAGACAGTGACCTTGAAGGAGAGCATCTTTAATGAGATCTTTTCTAGGGGTTCCTGGTTTCGATAAAATGTGAGTACATGAGAAACACTCCATTTATGACAATATCTAGGCTTTGGTGGTTTAGCCTTGAACACCCCTTTCATAAATCTAGAGACCACGGGTAACTGGCCTGGTGGGAGTGACCCCACAGGGTCATGAGTTTGAGAAATAGCTGACTTGTATACTGCAATGGTACGGTATCCTAAATCTCTATCCTTCAACAATGTAGCTAGGAAGGACAGTACTGCCGTCACAGGTTCTGAAAGGGGACACCATCCACGTGTTGTACATGCACCAATCTGCCCAGGCTCTCCAAGGGCCTGTATATCTCTTCTGTGTTGATTCGCCCATGACCCCAGCAGGATTTTGATGACGTCTGGCGAAACAGCTGCTGTTTCAAAACGTCTCCGGATACTGGCCATACAGTCAGGTGAAGAGATGCCCACAAGGGGTGATGTGCCTGAGGGTCGAATGGGAGAAACACCAGGGATTTGGACTTGGGGAGAAGCAATGGGTAATTCACTAGCATCTGACCCAGCTGTGGGTATCACGGTTAGTTGGGCCAATTCGGGGATATCAATAACGCTGTTGCTTTGTCGTCTCGAATTTTTCTGATTACTCGAAGTAAGAGGCCCACTGGAGGGTGTATTAAGCTCCGCCACCTGCTCCAATCCTGGAGAAAGGCATCTACTGCTGTAGCCCCTGGGACGGGAAACCTCGACACATACTTCGGGACTCGGTGGGTTAATCTCGACGCAAATAGGTCGATTTCCAGTGGTAAAATCGTTCTACAATCTTCTGGAAGATCTGTGTATTCAGAGTCCATTCTACCCTGGGATTAAATTGACGAGAAGCTGTATCTACATCCACATTGAGCACACCCGGTATGTGAGTTGCTGTTACCCAAGATCCTATCTTGAGGATCTAGGACCATAGATCTAGTGCTATCGTTGATAAGGTGGGGGAGGGAGTGCCACCCCTCTTTTTGATATAGGCTACCGCAGTGCTAGTTGTCGATGCGCAGATGAATGTGACTCGGTGTCGTCCTCCCGTGCTTTGTGAATGCCTGAATGGCCAGGTGTGCAGCTTTGAGTTCCAGAATATTGACGTGAAGTCTGGAAATGTTGATGGAAATGTTGTTGGAGAAGGCGCCCCAGCCCTTCATCGAGGCATCTGAGTGAATTATCAGATCGAACGGGGGTCGAGTCGTCGGAGGGATTGACCATTGTTGTTCGTTGGTTCTTGAGATACCCACCACTCCAGATCTTTGAGTGCATCCGTGGTCAGGATGAGAGACTGTTGCCGTGCTTTGCATCCAGGTGGACCGCTGCTGAGTGGACCCTCTGGGGTGCCCGATAATGCAAGGGGGCTAACCAAATCCCATTCAGAGAGGCATGACCCATGTGTCCCAAGAGTGTCGCTAGATCCAATAATGTGCACTTTCGGTTGTCATACAAAAAACGCGAGTCCTCCTTGATTAGGCGCAGTTTCTCTATTGGCAGTGACAATATCATGGTCACTGAATTGAGCAAAGTTTCCAGAAAGACGAGTTGTTGTGACGGGTTCTGAGAACATTTCTCTAGATTGATAAGGAAGCCCAATGCCTGTAGTAGGTCTACTACCTTCTTGAAGATGGATTCCAGAACTTTGGAATCCTGATGAAGAAGGAGAATGTCGTCGAGGTATATTACCACGCGAATTCCGAGGCTCCTTATGCAGGCTGGGGTCTTTAATCTGGTGAAGGCTCGTGGAGCTGATGTTAGGCCAAAAGGAAGACATTGGAATTCGAATGTCCTTCCCTTGAAGACAAACCGAAGAAATTGGCGATGCTCTGGGTGGACAAGCACCGAGTAGTAGGCTTCCTTTAGGTCGAGTTTCATCATGAAGTCTTTGGGTTGCATCAAAGAACAGACCACTGGAAGACCCTCCATCTTGAAGGACCAGTTCTCGACAAATCTGTTTAAGGGTTTCAGGTTGATGATGGGAACCTCACCTTTCCTTTCGTAACAACACCAGAGGTGGCGCCCACACCAGATTCCAGGGCAAAAGAAGCTGGTCACGCTCAGGAGTCAGCCCTGCGCAGGCAAAAAGAAGCAGACCATTTAACAGCCGTCCCAGCCAACCAAAATCCCGAGGTCCTAATCCATTATGACTATCCGTTCCCGACGCTTCACCTCGTTCATTGCCCAAAGATTGCAACCTGTCGTTTAGTTCATTTTTTAAACAATTGGAAAGTCATAAACCCGACAAATGGGTTCTTCAGACTGTTTCGGGTTACAAGATACCCCTAATTATGTTAAATGTCAGACAATGGCGCCCACGAATTACAAGAGTCAAGACTCCCAAGCAGGTGCAGCAGATGAAAGAGGCCATAGAGGCCTTGCTCCAGAAGGGTGCAGTGAAAGAGGTCCAACCCACAGAGAACCAGTTAATTTCTTCACTGTTTCTAGTTAAGAAAGCCAAGGGCAGAGACGAATACCTGGTAAGGTGGACGGCGAAACCCAACTTTACTGGAGGGGGTACTGATCAGCTTCATCGTGGTGGAAGAGTTGTCATGTTCGCTCTTGATCTTCTCGTTGAATTTGTTTGGGAAGAGGTGATGAAAGGGTACGTTTTCCATTCTCAGTAAGGAACTCCATAAAACGACGCTGGCGCCAGTTGTTAAGTCTGACATGGGCATTACCTAGTAATACTAGGGCACCATCAAGGGGTATCAAGAGCAGTAAGCTGTGTTGCCAATATAGGTCGAGTAGCAATTATGTAAGGAACCTGTTGTTCTGACAGGTCCTCATCAAAAGCCAAAACTTCCTTGGTTCTAATATGGCCATGTTGCTTCTTCAGGGCTTCTTTCATCCCAGCTTCTAATTTTGGAGCTGTCAGAAAGGAGTCAGTATCCTTTATGTTGGGATATGACTGGGTTAAATCTATCCACTTCTCCTTGGTTAAGATCTTTGAGAAGGCCCTTTGGGTAAATTCCAGTAGATCAGCTGGGATAGAGGTTGATGACTCTTTGTCATAGAACCGGTCACTCCTTGAAGAGCCTGGAGTCGAGATAGGGGGGACCTCAAAGGACGCTGATGGATCCTGTTCACAATTTCGCGGCAATTGAAAACCCGCCGAGGCGAAGAACGAAACCATCATCATAGGCATTGTTTTCGCTACAGTCTCAGCTACGATGTTTTCGAGCTGTGTCGTATTTACTATTTCTGCAGCATCTCCAATGCCCGCCTGGTGGAAAGGGACAGTTGGATCTAAGTTGCTCTGAAAGGCAACATAATAGAAGGCGGTCATTGACTCGTACCTTCAGATAGGCCAGGTAATCGATCTACCTGACAAGAAAAGGTAGTTACAGTACATTGGTCTTCTTCAGACATTGTTGAGAGAGCGATAACGATGAATAATTCACGAAGTTCTGAGAAGAAATCGTCTTTGTGGTTGACCGAACCACGCCACGAAAAAAAAGAGGATAGATACGCATGCGTAAACTGTTTTAAATTGTGGTACCCAGACCGCGCGCGCAGCGATCTGCACTAGTATTGTGAGTATCAGTCGGAGAAGGAGTGAAGGAGAAATCAGGTATTTGCTTGACAAAACAACATGAAAAAATAAGAGATTGAGAAATTCTATTATCCTACTTCGATAGTGATAACAAATTCTAATTGTACGCCCTGGTATAGTAATATGTGTACAAGTAAAGGACCAAATTGTCGGTACTGATCGTTTCGTGATTTGCCCACATGCATGTATATATTTGCCTGTTTTTCAGATGGAATGTTATATGGATGATTGGTATTTTGCTGTCTGACTTATTTTGGTTATTTGAAAAAGTGCTTAATTGTGTGCATGGAATATAACAATAACTTTCTAACAGGCTTTTGTAACTGTGTCGATAGGGTAGCCTCGTGCAACAATAAACAACACATCTCGTTAGCTTTTATAATAAAATTGTTATCACTTCAAATTTTGGCGTAAGCATATAGCAATTTATTGGGAGTAAGGAATGGAGTTTTTGCATTGTAGGTACATGAACAGTATGATGAGATGAGTAATTGTAATGAAATCGGTGTGAGTTTTGTAATGGTCATATTATACTGATTGTATTGCTTTGTATGTTGATGTAAATGTCAAAAACTGGAACGTTAGAGTCACTTAATCGCCCAAGTAAATTCTAATGTCGGGTGAAATCATTGACAAAATTGAGAAATTTTTCTAGATCAGAGTGCAAAATCGGGATGTGGCGATAAAAATATCATCAATACAGTATATGGCATTTGTATAAGCATTACGACCAGACCTTGATACTGTTGAAAAATTAAATTCATGTATCATCTGTCTACGCCAAGTTTCAACAATTCACTACATCCATTTATTATATGGCTTAGCTCGTGAGTGGCCTTAACACAGCTTTTCTGCAATATGACTGGTTCCTGAGCAGTCTTAAGAAACCGGTAAAGACCGGTCATTACAAAACAACTGGAAAGTTTTAAAAAATTGCGAAACAATTCAGGAAATGTAAGATATTTAAAAGAGCCATATAGTAAAAACGTTATTAACTTCGTTTGTTCGGTTTTTTCGACAAAATTATCCTGTCCTTGGTCTTTTCGTACTGATGTGGGCAGGATAAATTTGCCATAAAGACATCCCGCGCTCGGTCAATAAGGCCCAGGTCAAACGTCGAACTTTTCATGAGTCGAACTCAATGCAAATGAACTTAAACAAAAGAGTTTCCCAATTTACATTGAGTTCGATTCATGAAAAGTTCGACGTTTGACCCGGGGCCTAAGTGTTTAATATCACACAATTATTTTGATAATCATCGAATTTTTGTTGTGTCAAAGTTACTTATATTATTTAAGAAATAGAAAACATTTTCCGTGTTTACATACTGTTATATAAACACGAGTGGAAGTTTGGGAGAACGAGAAATCATAGTGGGAACACGAGCCCGTAGGGCGAGTGTTTCCACGCGATTTCGAGTTCTCCCAAACTTTCACGAGTGTTTATATAACGTATGGGAACACAGATAAAAATGTTTTCTATTTCTTTTATAAAATAACCCGTAGAAAGCAAAGAAAATGTACAAATATCTTTTTTATCAACACGTAAATTCTCCTTACTCGTATGACGGCGCCGTGATGTCTAATTGCTGGCGTATGATGGCTAATTGCTGGCGTATGATGGCTAATTGATGGCGTACGATGGCTAATTGATGGCGTATGATGGTTAATTGATGGCGTATGATGGCTAATTGATGGCGTATCACGATGGCGTAATCCATCCATGTTATATAGCCTGATATAAACACGGTAACTGACCAATCACAGCGTGCGTAAGACACGACTTATTTTATAAAATGTATTATTACAATCTATTAGTTTTTATATTGCTTTTTAGGTGTTTATGCTGCAGCATTTGATCTACAAATTGAATGGGTAGTCATTAAAGGAGTCTCAGATTACAAGTATGCAGATGGTTGGCAAGCTTTTGCTAGTGCAATGGCAGCATCTGTTGTGAATAATATTTTGAAGCACCCTGATGTTTTAGAAGGCTGGTCACACTACAAGGGAGTAAACTATGGAGATATGCCTACAGGTAGATTATCATAACCATAATCCAGATGTTTATCAGGAGGTGACTATCAGGACTGTCAACGGGTAGCCAGGGTATATTTATATAGCAAATTGAAAGGTGGTAAACTGCCAATATTTTTAGTAACGAAATGCTGACGTTTCGAGCGGAGCCCTTCATCAGAGTAAGACGAGATGAAATAAAATCAATAGGGCTTATAATATATGCCAAAAGGGTGTCACACACTGTTATTTTCAGGGAAAATCTCCAAAATTCGGGTCCAAAAAAAAAGGTTCAAAATAAGCCGTTTTGTGGAGTTAAATTAACTCCCGTTCTTGGAGTTAAAAACCAACCCGTGTTTCGGAGTTAAAAATTAACTCGCGTCCCTGGGGGTCTGGCGATTAATTTTCACTTTCGGAAGACCAACGTGTGATTCGTACCCGACCTCTCGTGCTTGCTACTTAAACTTAACTTAATTAACCTAATGTTCCGCGACTAATCCGCTGCGCCACCCGATCACTCTATAAGTTATAGTAATATTTATCGTATACTAGAAATACGTGTACGCAACAACCCCTCGCCCGCTTACTGTTTGAGGCTTTAATATTGCCAAACTGAACAGATTTTAAAACTGCTTATTTTTTGGGTGCAATTTGTGGGTAGTGTACTGAACAGATCCAAAGTGGGAAAGTCTGCGAACACAATTGTCTCGCAGGCAGGGTTGGAAACCAATTGTGTAACTATTGATTATTGAAATTAATAATTATTAATTTAAATAATTTTAAATAATTTTAATAATTATTAATTTAAATAATAATTTTATTAATTATATATTACATAATTAAAGTTAATTATGTCAGTTATGCTTTTAATAATAAATTTCAACATGCATGTTTACAGTAACAGTGGCATACTCATAATTTTACTCAAAGTACAATTGTATTCACGAGACTGCATAACCTTGTACATACATGTACTAGCTAGGCTGTAATAATGTAATCTGCATGTTCCTTATTGTCTAATTGTCAGTATAAGCAGATACATATACCCTACTGTAATAATGTAATCTGCATGTTCCTTATTGTCTAATTGTTAGTAGCAGATACCAAAAGATTCCATACCTAAATTTATCCTAGACCAAATTGATAAGCCTGATAAACCTTTTATTATTTTAGAAGACTTCTGTTTCTTAACTTTTATTAATATTATACAATTATGCACATTCATGTACCAGTATTTCAATGGTATTCAAGTACCGATAACACAATTTCAAAAAATGAAATGACAAAAGCCCATAATATACAACAAAGAACGATATTGCTTAATCTAATTATTTCACCAATATATATATATATATTAATTCAGGATGAAATTCCTTTCAGCTGCTTCTTGTCAGTGAGGTGATACCACTTGTTTAATCCCTAACATGTTCCCCTGACACAGTGAGTGTTAACCTACCCAATTATACATTATACAGAATTTATCCTTCAAAAGTTGTGTAAAAATATACATTGAAAGCCTAGGACTGGCACTGTCCAGGCCTACTATCCAGGACAAAGGTGAATTTAAACAGACACACTAAGCCATTGGCCAGAAGGGCATATGCCATAATATCTGATGAGCGTAAATGCCGATTGTTATAGCCAGTATGGTGTATGTTTCAATAAAATATAAGCCAGGCCCAGGTCATGGCTGGCCAGGTTGGTCCTATAGACTTGCAATATATGTAAACACAGCTAAAGTCTGTAATTTTTTACATCCTTACTACAAGACACCAGTATACTCTATATCAGCTAATTTTTGAGTTTTGCAATGAGTGTTGTCTGACTATATATTGATAAGCTCGATAAACCTTTTATTCTGTTAGAAGACTTCTGTTGCTTTTATTAATATATAATCTTATTATATTATATAATTATGCATACATGTACCAGTATTTCAATGGTATTCAAGTACTGGTAACACATTTCAAAAAGATGAAATGACAAAGTCCATAATATGCAACAAAGAACATTGCTTAATCAAATTATTTCACCAATATATCATTAATTCAAGATGAAATTCCCTTCAGCTGTTTGTTGTCAGTGAGATGATACCAGTTGTTTAATCCCTAATGTGTTCCCCTGACACATGCAGTGAGTGTTAACCTACCCAATCATACAGTATATATATACAGTATATATCCTACAAAAGCTGTGTAAATATATAAATTGCAAGCCTAGGACTGGCATTGTCTAGGCCTAATACAGGACATTCAAAGGTGTTTACACAAACACACTAAGCCATTGGCCAGACCAGCATGCCATCAGATGAGCGTATAAACACTGATTGTTATAACCAGTGTGTGTGCATGTTTAGACTATTAAAGTGAGTAAAATGTAAGCCAGGCCCAAGGTGGCATCCAGCCAGGTTGGTCCTGGTTAGTCCTATAGATTTGCAGTATAAATACAGCTATAATCTGTACTTTTTTACATCCTTACCACCAGTACGGTACTCACTATATAGGCTAATTATCAAGTATTGCAATTATTCCATTGTGGATGAGGTTGCAAAGTGACCGAGTGAAACAATGGTGATGGATAATTTAAATAAAAGTATAAAATCTGCCATTCAAAATTTGTATTATCATTTGTTATTCTGCAATATTATAATAAAGCACACAATTTATTGGTATATCTTATGTAAGGACTATTCAATTTCGAGCGAAAGCCCTGCAAAGAGTGATTTCGTGATGTCTGATTGGCGCTTTCTCGATATATCAACAAACCGAAATTCAAATAATCGCTAACCCTAACCGGCCTAACCCTAATCCTAACCCTAACCCTAATCCTAATCCTAACCCAAATCCTAACCCTAAAACTGACTTGGGTTGATGTTATAATAATTTTAAATTTTGGTTGCCATGACGACATGCCAAAAGTGAAATGTTCCGACCACAATATCTTTTGAAGTACTAACTCTAAGAACTCATTCTACATATCTAATGAAAGCTTGATTAACAGCCTCTGACATACCTACAAAAAATTTTTTGTAACTGATACCTAGCAGCTTGAAAAAAGCGACGACGATATGGATTGACAAACTCCGTATAAATATTTTAGATATTCAGACGACGATATCTTTTGAACTACTAACGCAAGAAAATCATGCTATACATCAAAATAAAAGCCTGAATAACATACTCGGACATGTTTGCCAAACTATCTTGTTTAAAAAACCGAAAACGGGTTTACCTTTAGTTTTGACGCCACGTATAAAACTTGATTTACGAGCTTGATTTACGAACTTGACATCTTCGGACGACGATATATTGCATTTTCACTGCCTTTTCACGATCTTTTTGAACTCAAATCTTCATTCACCGTATAACCCGACAAAACACGAATTCAAATGCAGATATTTATTATTATTTATTTCCCATATCTAGTTACCAGGGCCAAATTTCCTGATGCCGCGCATGGGCCGTTGATCTTCAATATATATATAAAATAAACTGGATTGCAATTTCAGTTTCGCATGCATTTCCGGTGATAAGGGACTAAACGCCGGTCGATATTAGCACCCTCGCCCTCAGGCCTTCGGCCTTCGGCCGGCGCTTCGCGCCGGGCGAGGGGATAATGAATTATTAAAAGCACTTACGAATCTTATTTTCGTTTCAAATTTTTGACCTACTTTAATAACTTGTATAAATTTTAGACAATCTATTAAATTTGGAAGATTTTGTTGAGCATGCAGACTGCAGTATTACAAGTTAAGAACAGAACAAAACTTTTCTCAACTAGACATAAAATATATGTTTAATAACTTGGACAGTACTCGACGATTCACAAAGCCCACAAAGAAATTAAAAAAGGCAATAATATACGATTCCCAAAGAAGGTAAAAAAAAGCCAATAAGTACGGCATTCAGACTTAAAAGCGGCGGCTGTAGTCGACAGCAGCATAAACATAAACCTTATAGGCAAACATTCTTGTTGACAGGAAGACAGGTTTCTTCAAAAACAAATGGGTTTTTGAAGCATAGTCCTTGTGCCTGATCGCCGACAAAGCCGTCTTCAAACCGAAGGACACTTCAAATCCAACTGCAGTTACAGTAGTCTACAGATAACATGAATATCTTTCCGTGTTTAGTACTGGCTTTTCCCTGTCGCTGCATCGTATGTCCGAGTTGATATAAAGTAAGAAACTATAGATTTTTGACTCGTCTGGGACTATTTTTAACAAATCTTCTCAGACAACGATCTCCCAAAAGGGAGTATAATTTTTTAAGTGTTATTTTCAAGGAGTTAACATTAACAAATAGCTCCACTATTGGGAGTTATTTTAACTCCCAATAGTGGAGTTATTTTTTAACTCCACCTAAATGGAGTAACAGGGGAGTTATTTTAACTCTCAAAAAAAAATAACTCCACTATTAGGAGTTATTTGAACTCCCAATAGTTGAGTTATTTTTTAACTCCACCTAAATGGAGTAACAGGAGAGTTATTTTAACTCCTTGAAAATAACAGTGCAAGTAGAAAGTAGCCAATCAAATGCACGGGAGATAAACAAACTAATAATTAATGAGATGCGAAAAGTTAAATAATTTGCTATTTTTACAGTCGATCAGCAAACAGACTGAGTGGGAGGGAGAAATGACAGGTCCAATAATAAAGGGGATTATGCGATAGTATAAAATTCTCTATTAAGATTAGTGCCCTTACGAAAATAACACATAACTTCACACGTGTGATCACATGTGATCACATGTGAAACCCTAACATGTGAAAATATTTCACATGTGAAACCGTAACATGTGAAAATATTTTACATGTGATAACATGTGAAGACTTAACATGTGAACAATTCACATGTGATCACATGTGAAATCCTAAATCATGTCCAATACTTTCACATGTTAAAATATGTGAAAATTAACGTAACAGGTAGAAACATTCACTTGTGATCCCATGACTGTATACTGTACAGCAAAAAGTTATTTTCTTATTTTTAGAAAAAAATAATAATTTTAAGAATTTGTTTCTTGAAATAAGAAAATTTGGATTGGGAGTAAGAAAATTTTTCTTGATAAGAAAATCCGTAAGAAAATATTTTTTTAAACTAGGAGTAATCAAGGATTATGTAAGTGCGTTCGACGCATGTGTGCTAGCAAATTGTGAATAAAGCTAATAAATATATTCATATATTATGCTATAAGGGTGTGAGCAACAAAAATCAAAGTTGGAAAATGAGAACCAAAAAAAAATAGCATTCTTCATTTTGTTAAAATGATCGTATAGACGTATATAAGCCATAATTTCTTCAACTTTTTGAATAAATTATGTCTTAATACTATATACAATCATTCGTATCAATCATTCGTATCAATTCATTTTTAGCAACTAAACTATCAAAACGCATTGGAATATTGAAGTCTATAAAGTCGTATTTGCCTAGAGCTGAACGAATTCTCTTTTACAATGCTATGATTAAACCCTTATTTCTTTACTGTAGCCCAACTTGGACAAACTGTAGTAAGAACAATATCGTAAAAGTATTCAAACTTCAGAAACGCTGCGCTAGAATTATCCTTAATGCTCAACCATGTCATTCCTCTGTGGATTTATTTAACAGACTTGGTTGGATACCTTTTTATGTAAAGTCGGACATTAGAAAATTATACCATGCCCAAAATAAGACGAGTACTTTCGATAATTTTTCTTATTCCCACGTAATAAGGGAATATATTTTTGACTAAATGACATAGTTTGTTGGCACCTTTACCTGACACTTTTGTCTCTTGACTACAAAAGTTTCAAGATATAACCACTAAAAATCAAACTTATTAACGAACTGTAACATGATAATCCAACGGTAATAAGCATAATCGAAAGGTATATGCATATTACATGCACACTATATATAACAGTATGAAGAATAATGGAATAAGCATACATGCACACTATGTATAACAGTATGAAGAATAAGGGAATAAGGGAATATAAGCATACATGCACACTATATATAACAGTATGAAGAATAAGGGAATAAGCTATACATGCACACTATGTATAACAGTATGAAGAATAAGGGAATAAGCTATACATGCACACTATAACAGTATGAAGAATAGGGGAATAAGGGAATAAGCATACAATACAATAACAGTATGAAGAATAAGGGAATAAGGGAATAAGCATACATCAATACATGCACACTATATATAACAGTATGAAGAATAAGGGAATAAGGGAATAAGCATACATGCACACTATATATAACAGTATGAAGAATAGGGGAATAAGGGAATAAGCATACAATGCACACTATATATAACAGTATGAAGAATAAGGGAATAAGGGAATAAGCATACATGCACACTAAATATAACAGTATGAAGAATAAGGGAATAAGGGAATAAGCATACATGCACACTATGTATAACAGTATGAAGAATAAGGGAATAAGGGAATAAGCATACATGCACACTATATATAACAGTATGAAGAATAAGGGAATAAGGGAATAAGCATACATGAACACTATGTATAACAGTATGAAGAATAAGGGAATAAGGGAATAAGGGAATAAGCATACATGCACACTATATATAACAGTATGAAGAATAAGGGAATAAGGGAATAAGCATACATGCACACTATATATAACAGTATGAAGAATAAGGGAATAAGGGAATAAGCATACATGCACACTATGTATAACAGTATGAAGAATAAGGGAATAAGGGAATAAGCATACATGCACACTATGTATAACAGTATGAAGAATAAGGGAATAAGGGAGTAAGCATACATGCACACTATGTATAATATAACAGTATGAAGAATAAGGGAATAAGCATACATGCACACTATATATAACAGTATGAAGAATAAGGGAATAAGGGAACAAGCATACATGCACACTATGTATAACAGTATGAAGAATAGGGGAACAAGGGAATAAGCATACATGCACACTATATATAACAGTATGAAGAATAGGGGAATAAGGGAATAAGCATAGATGCACACTATGTATAACAGTATGAAGAATAGGGGAATAAGGGAATAAGGGAATAAGCATACATGCACACTATGTATAACAGTATGAAGAATAAGGGAATAAGGGAATAAGCATACATGCACACTATATATAACAGTATGAAGAATAGGGGAATAAGGGAATAAGGGAATAAGCATACATGCACACTATGTATAACAGTATGGAGAATAGGGGAATAAGGGAATAAGCATACATGCACACTATATATAACAGTATGGAGAATAGGGGAATAAGGGAATAAGCATACATGCACACTATATATAACAGTATATGAAGAATAGGGGAATAAGGGAATAAGGGAATAAGCATACAATGCACACTATATATAACAGTATGAAGAATAGGGGAATAAGGGAATAATAATAACATTTATTAACGTTCCCACGACTGGGCTTTTCACGCTAATTTACAAAATCGAGTTAACTACAGTAGCTTATTATATCAAGTCTAATACTAAAAAACCTAAGTGCATAAAAATTGCTCTAACAAATAATTCCTAAAATCTTTCTTAAAAATGACAATGCTTGAGCTGTCGGTAAGATCGCATGGCAATGAATTCCACAACGATACGGCCCGATACAAAAAAGACCGCTGACCAGCAGCTGACTTATACGCGGGAATATTCAACTTATCCTTATTTCGTGTATTTCTTGTATGAACCATAGAACGTGTTGTAAATCTATCAGAAAGATAGCTTGGCCCTTCACGCATTTAAAAGCTAAAACGCCATCTCTGAACAGCAACATCTGGCTGACAGGCAGCCAATTTAGCTCCTTAAGGACTGGTGTTACATGATCAAATTTTCTAGTGCCGCTTACAATTCTTGCTGCGAAACTTTGCACATTTTTGAGCTTACGAACATTCTTCTTGGATGTGTTTGACCAGACTGAGGGGCAATAGTACAATTTGCTAAACACCAAAGCGTTAATGATATTCAGCAAAGTCCTAGTGTCAAAAACGTACTTCACTCTACTGATCTGACTTAAACTAGCCATACATGCAGAAACCGTGTTCGTGATGTGTTCATCATAACTTAATGTAGCGTCCACTTGTATCCCAAGATCTCTGACTGAAGGAACAGGCAACAACTCTTTCCCCAATAGAGTTACAAGAAATCCTGTAGGAACCCTCTGCAGCATCTGACGTGTCCCTAATAGTAACAACTTGGTCTTATCAGGATTTATCAACAGGCTATTGTGGCAACACTATGCGGCAATCCTCTTCAAATCATCGGTAATCTGTAGGGCGACAGCAGCAGCATCATTGACTGGGAATGACAAATACAACTTCGAGTCATCAACGTAAGACTCTAAGAAGCCAGCTTCTGGGACTGCGGGTAAATCGTTAATATAGGCATTAAATAAGGCAGGACCCAAAATGGAGTCCTGTGGAACTCCATGTGCTGACATTCGTGTAGTGCTTGAGACTTCACAGCCGATTCGAACATACTGCTTGCGCTCGGAGAGATAACTCCTAAACCATTCCAACGCCGTTCTAGAGACTCCCAGCGCTTGTAATTTAACAAGCAGCCGACGATTGTCAATACTGTCGAAAGCCTTAGACAAGTATAAGAGAACCACAACCTTAAGTTTTCTAGAGTCCATAGCTTCCAGAATCTTATCCGACATCATGATGTTCAGCGTCTCTGTTGAATGTGATTGTCTATTCCCGCTTTGATGCTCAGTAAGACGCTTGTTTTTCTTCATATATGAAGTATACTGATTTAAGGCTATGCGCTCGCATATCTTTGATACAACGGGAAGCAACGAGACGGGGCGGTTATTGTTCGCCACTTCGTGGTCTCCGTCTTTCAATAACGGAATGACTTCAGATGTCTTCCAGGCAGTCGGAAACACGGACGACATTAACGACCGGTTCACCATGTCCGTAAGAGTAAAGAGAATACATGGCAAAGCATCCTTGATTACAGACATGGATATCTTGTCGTACCCAGGAGCTTTGTTTGATGGAAAGGACATCACGGTCTTTCGAATCTCTTCACAAGATACAGAATGGAATTGAAACTTGTCGGACTCCAGGATTACTTGTGCTACAGGGGGAGTCGATGGCGTCGGCAGATTATATTCAGCAGCCAAGGACGAAGACGTTTCTGATGCTCTATTTCCAACGGAGACGAAGAATGCGTTGAATTCTTCTGTTATTTCCTTAAGATCCCTCGAGTACACTGGTTGAGAGATTTCCTTGCGGGGAATGCAACTTCTAATAACTTTCCACATGGAGCTGTTCTTCTTGCAATGCTGTAATTCTATCTGCACGTGCTCTCTTTCAGCATCCCGTAACCGGATCTTAACATTCTCACGTGACGTACGATAATTCCTCCTGTCTTCAAGCGTACGAGTTTGCTTAGCGATCTTGAGTAACTGATCTCTGTTGACCATGATATCTTTTATATCTTTGTCAACGAATGGACAATGGCGATGTCTAATCTTAACTGTTTTGATTGGCGCATGTCTGTTCAGGACTTGCTGGAAGTTAGTGTTGAAGTGATCGACTTTCTCACTCACATCATCAATCAGAGCGTTTTCCAACCACGGGACCTGTGCTAGGTCTGTCACAAAACTATCAGGATTATACCGCTTATAACTCCTGGCGATGACGTAATAAGGTGACGGTTTAGGCAACTTGAGATTGAGCAAAGAATAAGTCAAATAATGGTCGCTGATGTGAGTTTCGACCACTCCACTTTCGACAACTAAGGTGGTATTTGACGTCATGATGACGTCAATCAATGACGAAGAATGGGGTGTGACCATTGTTGGCGAAGTCACGAGCTGTGCCAGATTTAGGCTGGTACATAGATCCCTCAAAGCATCTGCCTCTGGGCAACTCTTCAACAGATTACAGTTTAGATCGCCCACCACAAACACTTCCTTTCCCAAAGTGAGCGCCTGTGTATAATTGTCCATGAAATCATCCACGAAACATGTAACTGGACAATCGGGTGGTCTATAAGTAACGCACAACATGATAGATCTCAATTTTTTATGTTGAACTTTTAACACAGCTGGTGAAAGCCTGACGCTGATGTTCCGGTTAGCTCCTTTATTACTTTGGTTTTCAGTGATATACGTGTATATACACACACACCTCCCCCCACCTTTTTCTGTCTGTCCAGCCTTGAGATTTTGTAGCCCTCAATTTCAACTTCAGCGTTTTTAACGGTAGAGTTTAGCCAGGATTCCGAAATTCCAAAGATGTCGTAGTCATTATCATGAACGAATTGTCTCAATTGAATAAGATGGTCCCGATTTTTTAACGATCGTACATTCAAATGAGCAATCTTGACCTTTGATGTTTGAGTGGCTCTTTTCCGCTGAGTTGTTTGTACCGGTCACACTTTCTTTGTTGTTGGGTTCGGTTGATTGAACACAGGTCGTGCATTTGCCAGCTTGAATATTTAATAAGTTAGACAAGTTTGCACAAGACGATGATTGAAATATAACGCTAGGGCGACCTGTAACCACTGAAATCGAGCGCGACTGCGATAAAGATCTGTCCTTTCCGCCTCTAGTGCCTCTTGTGCGAGCAAGAAGTCCAAGGGAGCGTACATGAGCCCAAGTTGACGGATTGATTTGCAATGAATTATTTCGCGCTTGAATAAATTTAAACGACTTCCACCAGCCTCTCAACGAAATAAGGCATTTTCTTGAATATTGTAGCATACTGCTGTCAAACTTTTATCCCAAAATGTTCCACAGATGGTTAGGATGCACCTTCGCCTTTTCAGAATAGAAAAACTAGGCGTACCAAGGATAAAGGTCCAATTTTACAAGAGCTTATAACTAAGCAGCCATCTCGGCGCTAATTAATTATTGTCAGCATAAGCATACATGCACACTATATATAACAGTATGAAGACTAGGGGAATAAGGATATAATTTGATATAATATAATTACGTGGCCAGGCGCCTGTTTATATTACTGATTTGCTAACTAAATATAAACCTACTCGTGCTTTGAGATCATCTGACCGAAACCTGCTACTTGAGCCAAAATCCAAAACGACAGAGCGTTCTCGGTTGCGGCACCAAAACTGTGGAATCATTACCACAGGAATTTCTTTTTTAAAATTAATAGTTTTTTGTTTATAGTGGTAATATATGTAGTAAGCTTTATCTTATAATGAAACTGCAATAAGTTTTATAAGTAAAATTAAGAATATATTGTTGTAATACGTCTTTATTATTATTATTATAATTGAAAGCTCGATCGAAAATGCGACGCAGGCTCAGTGTTCGCCAGTAACGAAGTAAATTTACTTCGTTACTTTACTTAAGTAAAAAAAATCAGTATTTACTTGTAACGAAGTATATTTTTCAACAAATACTTTTTACTTGTAACGAAGTAAAAATTTTGTTGAATAATTACTTTTTAACTTCGTTACTTTTTGTTTTATCGGCAAAGTAAAATGAAATTCGGAATGCGGAGTCGCTGGAGATCTAGAGCGGACAAATCGCGTGAAGTTGGTTTTGTATGTGCACGTGATTGTCAACTGTTGAGTTGGCGCCGCCAAACAGCGCCCAGATTAAAGTACAGTACCAGATTATCAATTGTCATTTGTCATGTTGGTTAGTGGTTCGAGAATATATAGTTTGTTTCAGAAGTACTTTTCTGGAATATATTTTTGCCATACTTTTAAGATGTTGTAAGATTTTCAGGCCATACTTAATATCAGTACTTTGCTGCGGAAATACTTGGCCACGGCCATCTCTTCGCATGTCACAAATGCTTCCCTATAGACAGATTTTAAACAAACCAAGCGTAAAATATCTATAGAAAGCAATTATTTAACTGTAATATTTATCTGACAATGAAAAAGATTCTTTGACTTTGTACTCACATTTTAACTCCATCTCTTCTCTCTACGTCCAAGAGGTAACCGGTTATCGGGAAATACAATAAAATTCTTTATTGTAAAAAAAAAGTTTGCTACAGATTTGTAGCTATTCGGCCCAGTCTTGCAATGAATCGAACAACGACTATCTTTATCAAGACGAAGGGAAAGTGATTTCTTGGGAGAAGGAGTACTCATCTTTTTTCGCGTTGTTATTAGAGAACGTTCAAAAAAAAAGGCGTCAAGATTTTTTATCAGCGGGTGAAAAGCCTGGGTACGAGGTTTCGTTCACGTGCAAGGCTGCAAGCACAATGGTTTTTGCGCGAAAACTCGCAGCATGTATGAATGCTTTTGAATGCTTATTATCCTTTAATATTCTCTTATTATTCCCTTGCTATTGTTTGCGTATATGGATGTTCTTTCAATGCTTATTCCCTAGCTATGGTTTCCCCGTATGCATATTTATTATATATTTCAATGCTTATTCCTTTATTCCATATTTATTATATATTTCAATGCTTATTCCCTTATTCCATATTTATTATATATTTCAATGCTTATTCCCTTATTCCATATTTATTATATATTTCAATGCCTATTCCCTTATTCCCTGGCTGTGGTTTCCCCGTATGCATATTTATTATATATTTCAATGCTTATTCCCTTATTCCATATTTATTATATATTTCAATGCTTATTCCCTTATTCCATATTTATTATATATTTCAATGCTTATTCCCTTATTGCATATTTATTATATATTTCAATGCTTATTCCCTTATTCCCTGGCTGTGGTTTCCCTGTATGCATATTTATTATATATTTCAATGCTTATTCCCTTATTCCCTGGCTATGGTTTCCCTATATGCATATTTATTATATATTTCAATGCTTATTCCCTTATTCCCTGGCTGTGGTTTCCCCGTATGCATATTTATTATATATTTCAATGCTTATTCCCTTATTCCATATTTATTATATATTTCAATGCTTATTCCCTTATTCCATATTTATTATATATTTCAATGCTTATTCCCTTATTGCATATTTATTATATATTTCAATGCTTATTCCCTTATTCCCTGGCTGTGGTTTCCCTGTATGCATATTTATTATATATTTCAATGCTTATTCCCTTATTCCCTGGCTATGGTTTCCCTATATGCATATTTGCTTATTCCCTTATTCCCTGGCTATGGTTTCCCTATATGCATATTTATTATATATTTCAATGCTTATTCCCTTATTCCCTTATTCCCTGGCTGTGGTTTCCCTGTATGCATATTTATTATATATTTCAATGCTTATATTCCCTTATTCCCTGGCTATGGTTTCCCTGTATGCATATTTATTATATATTTCAATGCTTATTCCCTTATTCCCTTATTCCCTGGCTATGGTTTCCCTGTATGCATATTTATTATATATTTCAATGCTTATTCCCTTATTCCCTTATTCCCTGGCTGTGGTTTCCCTGTATGCATATTTATTATATATTTCAATGCTTATTCCCTTATTCCCTGGCTATGGTTTCCCTGTATGCATATTTATTGTATATTTCAATGCTTATTCCCTTATTCCCTTATTCCCTGGCTATGGTTTCCCTGTATGCATATTTATTGTATATTTCAATGCTTATTCCCTTATTCCCTTATTCCCTGGGTGTGGTTTCCCTGTATGCATATTTATTATATATTTCAATGCTTATTCCCTTATTCCCTTATTCCCTGGCTATGGTTTCCCTGTATGCATATTTATTATATATTTCAATGCTTATTCCCTTATTCCCTGGCTATGGTTTCCCTGTATGCATATTTATTATATATTTATATTTCAATGCTTATTCCCTTATTCCCTTATTCCCTGGCTGTGGTTTCCCTGTATGCATATTTATTATATATTTCAATGCTTATTCCCTTATTCCCTGGCTATGGTTTCCCTATATGCATATTTATTATATATTTCAATGCTTATTCCGTTATTCCCTGGCTATGGTTTCCCTGCATGCGTATATATTATATATTTATATTTTAATGCTTATTCCCTTATTCCCTGGCTGTGGTTTCCCTGTATGCATATTTATTATATATTTCAATGCTTATTCCCTTATTCTCGTATTCCCTGGCTTAATGCTTATTCCCTTATTCCAGGGAATAAGAAATTTTTTTTGAAAGTAACCGTCTTATTTTAGGCATCATTTGTAGAAAATGTATAATAGTATACAAACGTATACTGTTAATGATACTCCTTAGTATTTAAACAAACTTTTAAAATTAAATAGTCAGCAACATTCTAGAAACACACGCAGCGCTCATTTGAGCTTAATAACACCTAAATTCACTAGAGTTACAGAAGCTGGCCGAACTTTTTCAGTTACCACTATTAACTTTTGGAACAAACTGCCACTTAGTCTGCGTTCATCTGCCTCCCTTAATTTCTTTAAGCAGTCTTTGTATAGGTGTTTTCGTGATTACCAAAAAGAATTTAAGCAATTCACGTCTTTTTCTGATTTTAACTTTTAACTTTACACAGTGTATTTCAACTGTCATGTACATATATATAGGTATACACATATATACATTTTCATTTTGTAAAATTTTTTCGAGGGACACAAGTTTGTTAGTACTTTATACTATTTAGTGTAACCCTCTTTAAATAAAGTTTCTAGCCTATCCTATTCATAAAAAAGATCATATATTCAAAAGAGGTAAAGTTGCCAAAAAATCTTGATTGACACTCTTAATTAAATCTAAGGTTGGTGTCTTTGGTAAAGTACCTCACTGGTTTTCGTCATATTTGATAAACAGAACCCAGCGTGTGTCAGTTAATACTTAATGGTACTCTTTCAGAAAGTTTGACTTGAAGTGTGGTGTTCCGCAACCAGTGGCGTAGCCAAGCTCGGGCCCATCCGGGTACTGGTCCGGGCAATGCTCGGCTGTGCCCGGGTAACTATAATCAATTTAAAAAAATTATTTTACTAAACTAGAGTTTATAGATATACTACAGAATTCACCGAACTATGGAAAGTTGCGGTCTTCCGTTACTAGTGTCGCCATTTTACCACTGGCTGTGGAAAAGCAGAATAAGCATGCATTGACTCTACTTCGGCACTGCGGAAACATGCGTTACAATCGTGCAACATCATAAGCAAGCAATGTTATCGTTAAGATATACTCAAGCTATTATTCAGAATACCATGACAATGAATGTGAATACAGCGCAATGCGGAACACCTCTCTAGTGTAGTAGTCACTCGTATGCAGTCGTAGAAGCATTTGCCGCACTTGCGTTAATTTGAGAAAATCCAGATATTTTATAGAGAATTAACATTAAGTGCTCTATTTTTTGCTCCATTATTTGAACCTAATTAGTGAGGGTATATAGATGTGATTACAGGAGCGATTTGAGAGGAATTTGTTTGCAATGCCGTACAGTATGTGTAATCCTCCATTTCGACTACTTGATTCCCGTTGGCTGTTGCTGTTATCATGTTATGTTAGTAAAAGAATACGAAAGACACGGATGACTATATCTAGTTGCCAAAGCATCAAAGCTATATCACCAATTTATTTATCATATTTGTGTTAAAAAGTCTATATTTATTTTGTTGTAAATGAAATCTCAGGTGCATTGGTCAACCATGCATGCTACGCCACTGTCCACAGCTACAAAGTTCGTGCGTTAGATGGTAATTAGATCCCTTCGATCTTTTTGTCATCTATGCGACATCAAATCTATTTGATATTACCCATAAGCATCTTCCTGGCTAATGTTCATTGTTACGCTGATGATACGCATATTTATATGTCTTTCCAGCCCGATTCAATTGCAAATCAGGATAACGTGTTGCTTGTGTTATTGAAAAATATATAAGGGATATTCGCTAATAGATGCTTGCTGACCAGCTGATGTTAAATGATGATTAAACTGAATTTGATTATAGGTATTAGCCACTTCGGAAACTGCACGGGTCTGGGTACGAATTTATACCCGCGCGGAATTATGGGACTGTTATGGGGGACGCGTTCTTCTGTCCGACAAAGCGGTGGCTGAAAGTGAAAGCGAAATTTCCATGACAAAATATTTTTTAGAAAATATTGATTTAAATTTGAATGGTGGCGACAAAGACGCAGTTGTAAACGAATAGATTTTGCTGGAAGAAGACGATATCCCTGGAGCGACCTTGCTAAAGCCAGTTGAACGTTGCAGTGTGGTTATTTTGAAACGCTGGTTATTGTGCCGTGGAGCCAAAGTATCTGGGAAAAAGCTGATCTTATTCAAAGGTATAGACTATAATAATTATTTTTCGGTTTTTGTCTTATGACACAGTATTAATATTGTAATTATGTAAATTTAGAGTTAAAAACTACGTGGAAAATGGCCTGGCAGTAAATTTAGTTGACCCAGACGGTGGCTTAAATATAGCCAAGAAGAAATTGAAGTTTGGGCTGTTGACTGACATTCCTTCACCAGATGAGAACTTTCCAGCATCTGGTTTCGAACCTGACCTTAGTTGCATCCCAAGATTTCAGCACAACTTCTTGTGGAAATATATGGTTGAAGATGTTGAACTGAGAAACCAACCATCCACTGAGAAGCCTTTGGTCAAAGGTTATAACATGTTCAAGTCTGGCCATGTTCTTGAGATGTTTGCCCAGCAACAGGGCAAATTATTTTACATACTGAGCAAGGTTTTACCATCAATGAAGAGAGGGAAAATATACTCGGTTAAAATTGTTTTGAAGGAAAATTGAAATGTCCATTGTGCATCCTGTGGTTGTCCAGCTGGCATTGATGGACGATGCAACCATGTTATTGCTATAGCTTGTTTGCATTGGAAAACTATGGTCAAGCAAACAAGGATGTAGAAAAGGATGAGGAGCTACCATGTACATCCAAACCGTGCAAGTGGAATGTGCCTCGTGCTAAGAAAATTGAGCCTTCGCCATTGCGATCCATGCGATTTATCAAGAACGAATGGGGAAAGGAGAAGAAACGAAAAGCAGAAAAGTCAATTTATGATGTAAGAGCAGATCACAACAGGACGATTACACAAGAAACACTTGCTGCTATACTGGAGGAGGTAAAAAAAGTTGAACAGAAAACTGGGAAAATCATTGGGCTGTCCCTGATCCTACCTCAGGAACTACCTGGGATTACTTTGTGCAACCAATCTCGAACACCAGCCCCAGAACCTACTGAATCAAGATGGGACCTTACTTCACCCCAGGCTATTGGTCCATCTTCGATGACTGAAATTAAAGAAAGGGCTGAGAGAGTGAAGCAACGACTATTTCAATCAGGTACCCAACAAGAAGAAATTGAAAGACTCACAGCGGACCAGCAGAAATCCAAGCTATGGTTCACCATTCGTCAACCCCGAATAACTGCCTCAAAGGCTAAGCGGTGCCTGCTAAAGGACACAACTAGTCCAACTCAAGCCATTGCATCTGTTTTGCAATACAATGACAATGTCCAAACCAGAGCTATGAGAGAGGGAGTGGAATGGGAAAGTGAGATAATTAGAAAATATGAATGTGCTAGTGGAAATGAAGTGACAAAGTCTGGATTTGTTGTTTCTACAAGCCATCCATATCTTGGAGCATCGCCTGATGGGCGTATTCACAATGGGAGAGGGGTGATCGAAGTAAAGAAAGTTACTTCAAAAGTGGGGGAATCCTTTGAATATACTTTGCTCAGATTGCACATTTACAAGAAGAAGCAAGGCAAACTGGTGATCAACACAAATCACCAATACTACATCCAGATCCAACAGCAGTTGTTTTGTACGGGTTACCTTGCATTGTCATTTTGTTGTTTGTAATGGTGTCTGGATGCACATAGATGTAATTATGTTTAATTCAGTTTTTTGGTGTGATGTGCTTGCTCAATTAACAACTTTTTTTTTAAGCATATTTTGCCAGAAATAGTTTACCCCAGAATTGTAACTGGTGGTGTTCGCTGGGGGAAAGACATTCAATTTCTAGTATCAATGTAGAAAGGGTCAAAGTTACTGGTTGAACCTGCATGTAAATAGGTTTTAGAATTTGTAAATATTTGGGATATGATTGTCAATTAATAAATATCAACAAACCAGACTAAAATTCAGTTTAGTGTTTATTTAGCCAGAGTAAACTTTCCACCATGAAATTAAATATGACAAGATAAAAACAATGCGGCTAACTAGGCATAATGGCTTGAACAGTGTTTCTTTCAGAATTTTTAGCAAAAGGGGGCATAAACATACTTTCCATCAATCATTTAATGACACAATAAATAAGAATAATAAATTAGGCACAAAATAATATTTTAATTATTTTCTATTATATTTTTAATATTTAATACACAATTTAAGGGGTGGCAAAAAGTTTGATAAACATGCTACTATTATCCACACATCTGGTGCTATATCATGCAGGGTAATAGGTACTGGCCTATCGAAAAAGTGCCAATTTTTTAGCCTTTCCATGCAACGCTCGACATGGATTCTCAAACTAGCAATTTTTTTATTGTGGTCATTCTCTAATTTTGAGAACTGGTCCTTTGACTTGAGGAAGTTTGGCATGACAAGGCGAGCACCGACAGTAACTAAGTCATCCTGAATTGTGAATCCTTTGTCAGCCATAACATAAGCATGTACTTCATTGCTATCTTTCAAGAGCCTTATTAGAATGCATGATTTTTTAGTATATTATAGTATATAAGATTCTTATTATTAGTCATATATTATATTTCTTGTAATTTTGTGTGATATGTTGTACAGGGCCCATCTGGATACCAGCTTCGGCTGAATGGGCTACCCTGTCAAAATAAAGTTTACAAACAAACAAATGTGGGAGAGCTCGTAGTAGACAGACGATACGTGGACGATCTCTCCATATGAGTCTCGTTAACTCAATGGTTAGAGCGTCTCACTGGCAATCATTACAGGTTCGATTCCTGTACGGGACTCATTTTTCTGAGGATATGAGCAATTATTTTTTTAAATATTACTTATTACTTTAAATGCATGGTCTGTTACCTATTTATAGTAATGAATTAATTGATATTGAAAGTAAATCTATAGGTATCGCCTTCGTTCTAATACTGAATTTTTGTTAGAACATCCTTAATTCTGTGATAACTAAGCTTGCACTTGGCCGGATAAAGCCTTTGTGTCAGCTGCTCCTAAATTGGATTATTCCATAGTTCGCCGCATTTTGTACGGAATGAACAGTTGAGTGAGTGTCAACCGTCGTGCATTGCGCGTTTGTGTTTATCTTTTCGTACGATAACAAAGTGTTTTGAAGTGCTTCGTTGCCAACTTCGGAAATTCGCCGAGTCTTCTCGGAAAACCCTATAGAGGCTTTCTTATTCATCTACAATCCAAATACGTCGACTCAGTACCTGATTTTTTGGTTTGAACCTCGTCACTTGGTCTTGCACGCTTCGCGTCAGTCAAGGCTGACATAATTCGAAACGAAAGTCCAGAAAACGTCTAGTTTTGTTTAAAATATAGAAATAATTACTTTCTAAGGTATGTCTTCTTTCAATTAAAAGACAAAATGAATAATTTATATCAAGGATTGACAAGATATTTACGGATGCAGTTCACTAAGGGAATTTCGTGCTTCAAAAAATGGCCGACCAAGCGTGCACTGCGTCATGGTTGACACTCACTCTTTAAAACGTGTTTTTAAGGAAGCATTTTACCGGCTGTGATTAACGTTAAGTTGGATATAGCTTTGTTTAATGTTATCATGTGGTTTATTTGACATGAAATTTAGTTTGTAATTATATTACTATTAAGTGATTATTTTTTGTATATTGTGTAATGTGCATGTGATCATATACACATGAACGCTGCGCAATATAAGTTTATAATAATTATTGTTATTACCTATTTTGAAGTTCCCTTGAGAAATGTTCGTTGAAATGCAAATTGCAAAGGGTCTGGACCGTGGTGACTATACCTTACAGTTTACCCATATCTCATTTCGTAGGGTTTGGGGTAGAAACACACTTTAGGCGGGGTTAGGGTTAGGATTAAGGGTTGGGTTAGGGTTTCAAAGTTGACGATTATCATCGAAATAAGGATGCGGACAACCTGGCGGTTGCGGTCATGCCACGCTGCGACCGAGGTTTGATCGAAGTTCGACGAACAATAAATATTTCATCCAAGAATCTATTATAGGCTCGCACAAAAAAATTGGTTTGTTGTAAGGATGTTTTTGGGTGCATTTGGATATGTTATACCTGCATTAGGTACCCCAGAAATCTAATTCAAAAATCTTGATTGACACTCTTAATTAAATCTAAGGTTGGTGTCTTTGGTAAAGTACCTCACTGGTTTTCGTCATATTTGATAAACAGAACCCAGCGTGTCTCAGTTAATACTTAATGGTACTCTTTCAGAAAGTTTGACTTGAAGTGTGGTGTTCCGCAACCAGTGGCGTAGCCGGGTACTGGTCCGGGCAATGCTCGGCTGCGCCCGGGTAACTATAATCAATTTAAAAAAATTATTTTACTAAACTAGAGTTTATAGATATACTACAGAATTCACCGAACTATGGAAAGTTGCGGTCTTCCGTTACTAGTGTCGCCATTTTACCACCGGCTGTGGAAAAGCAGAATAAGCATGCATTGACTCTACTTCGGCACTGCGGAAACATGCGTACAATCGTGCAACATCATAAGCAAGCAATGTTATCGTTAAGATATACCCAAGCTATTATTCAGAATACCATGACAATGAATGTAAATACAGCGCAATGCGGAACACCTCTCTAGTGTAGTAGTCACTCGTATGCAGTCGTAGAAGCATTTGCCGCACTTGCGTTAATTTGAGAAAATCCAGATATTTTATAGAGAATTAACATTAAGTGCTCTATTTTTTGCTCCATTATTTGAACCTAATTAGTGAGGGTATATAGATGTGATTACAGGAGCGATTTGAGAGGAATTTGTTTGCAATGCCGTACAGTATGTGTAATCCTCCATTTCGACTACTTGATTCCCGTTGGCTGTTGCTGTTATCATGTTATGTTAGTAAAAGAATACGAAAGACACGGATGACTATATCTAGTTGCCAAAGCATCAAAGCTATATCACCAATTTATTTATCATATTTGTGTTAAAAAGTCTATATTTATTTTGTTGCAAATGAAATCTCAGGTGCATTGGTCAACCATGCATTGTCCACAGCTACAAAGTTCGTGCGTTAGATGGTAATTAGATCCCTTCGATCTTTTTGTCATCTATGCGACATCAAATCTATTTGATATTACCCATAAGCATCTTCCTGGCTAATGTTCATTGTTACGCTGATGATACGCAGATTTATATGTCTTTCCAGCCCGATTCAATTGCAAATCAGGATAACGTGTTGCTTGTGTTATTGAAAACTATATAAGGGATATTCGCTAATAGATGCTTGCTGACCAGCTGATGTTAAATGATGATTAAACTGAATTTGATTATAGGTATTAGCCACTTCGGAAACTGCACGGGTCTGGGTACGAATTTATACCCGCGCGGAATTATGGGACTGTTATGGGGGACGCGTTCTTCTGTCCGACAAAGCGGTGGCTGAAAGTGAAAGCGAAATTTCCATGACAAAATATTTTTTAGAAAATATTGATTTAAATTTGAATGGTGGCGACAAAGACGCAGTTGTAAACGAAGAGATTTTGCTGGAAGAAGACGATATCCCTGGAGCGACCTTGCTAAAGCCAGTTGAACGTTGCAGTGTGGTTATTTTGAAACGCTGGTTATTGTGCCGTGGAGCCAAAGTATCTGGGAAAAAAGCTGATCTTATTCAAAGGTATAGACTATAATAATTATTTTTCGGTTTTTGTCTTATGACATAGTATTAATATTGTAATTATGTAAATTTAGAGTTAAAAACTACGTGGAAAATGGCCTGGCAGTAAATTTAGTTGACCCAGACGGTGGCTTAAATATAGCCAAGACGAAATTGAAGTTTGGGCTGTTGACTGACATTCCTTCACCAGATGAGAACTTTCCAGCATCTGGTTTCGAACCTGACCTTAGTTGCATCCCAAGATTTCAGCACAACTTCTTGTGGAAATATATGGTTGAAGATGTTGAACTGAGAAACCAACTATCCACTGAGAAGCCTTTGGTCAAAGGTTATAACATGTTCAAGTCTGGCCATGTTCTTGAGATGTTTGCCCAGCAACAGGGCAAATTATTTTACATACTGAGCAAGGTTTTACCATCAATGAAGAAAGGGAAAATATACTCGGTTAAAATTGTTTTGAAGGAAAATTGAAATGTCCATTGTGCATCCTGTGGTTGTCCAGCTGGCATTGATGGACGATGCAACCATGTTATTGCTAGCTTGTTTGCATTGGAAAACTATGGTCAAGCAAACAAGGATGTAGAAAAGGATGAGGAGCTACCATGTACATCCAAACCGTGCAAGTGGAATGTGCCTCGTGCTAAGAAAATTGAGCCTTCGCCATTGCGATCCATGCGATTTATCAAGAACGAATGGGGAAAGGAGAAGAAACGAAAAGCAAAAAAGTCAATTTATGATGTAAGAGCAGATCACAACAGGACGACTACACAAGAAACACTTGCTGCTATACTGGAGGAGGTAAAAAAAGTTGAACAGAAAACTGGGAAAATCATTGGGCTGTCCCTGATCCTACCTCAGGAACTACCTGGGCAATCAATCTCGAACACCAGCCCCAGAACCTACTGAATCAAGATGGGACCTTACTTCACCCCAGGCTATTGGTCTATCTTCGATGACTGAAATTAAAGAAAGGGCTGAGAGAGTGAAGCAACGACTATTTCAATCAGGTACCCAACAAGAAGAAATTGAAAGACTCACAGCGGACCAGCAGAAATCCAAGCTATGGTTCACCATTCGTCAACCCCGAATAACTGCCTCAAAGGCTAAGCGGTGCCTGCTAAAGGACACAACTAGTCCAACTCAAGCCATTGCATCTGTTTTGCAATACAATGACAATGTCCAAACCAGAGCTATGAGAGAGGGAGTGGAATGGGAAAGTGAGATAATTAGAAAATATGAATGTGCTAGTGGAAATGAAGTGACAAAGTCTGGATTTGTTGTTTCTACAAGCCATCCATATCTTGGAGCATCGCCTGATGGGCGTATTCACAATGGGAGAGGGGTGATCGAAGTAAAGAAAGTTACTTCAAAAGTGGGGGAATCCTTTGAATATACTTTGCTCAGATTGCACATTTACAAAAAGAAGCAAGGCAAACTGGTGATCAACACAAATCACCAATACTACATCCAGATCCAACAGCAGTTGTTTTGTACGGGTTACCTTGCATTGTCATTTTGTTGTTTGTAATGGTGTCTGGATGCACATAGATGTAATTATGTTTAATTCAGTTTTTTGGTGTGATGTGCTTGCTAAATTAACAACTTTTTATTTTAAGCATATTTTGCCAGAAATAGTTTACCCCAGAATTGTAACTGGTGGTGTTCGCTGGGGGAAAGACATTCAATTTCTAGTATCAATGTAGAAAGGGCCAAAGTTACTGGTTGAACCTGCATGTAAATAGGTTTTAGAATTTGTAAATATTTGGGATATGATTGTCAATTAATAAATATCAACAAACCAGACTAAAATTCAGTTTAGTGTCTATTTAGCCAGAGTAAACTTTCCACCATGAAATTAATATGACAAGATAAAAACAATGCGGCTAACTAGGCATAATGGCTTGAACAGTGTTTCTTTCAGAATTTTTAGCAAAAGGGGGCATAAACATACTTTCCATCAATCATTTAATGACACAATAAATAAGAATAATAAATTAGGCACAAAATTATTTTCTATTATATTTTTAATATTTAATACACAATTTATTTATTATTATTGCTAATCAATAAGGGGTGGCAAAAAGTTTGATAAACATGCTACTATTATCCACACATCTGGTGCTATATCATGCAGGGTAATAGGTACCAATTTTTTAGCCTTTCCATGCAACGCTCGACATGGATTCTCAAACTAGCAATTTTTTTATTGTGGTCATTCTCTAATTTTGAGAACTGGTCCTTTGACTTGAGGAAGTTTGGCATGACAAGGCGAGCACCGACAGTAACTAAGTCATCCTGAATTGTGAATCCTTTGTCAGCCATAACATAAGCATGTACTTCATTGCTATCTTTCAAGAGCCTTATTAGAATGCATGATTTTTTAGTATATTATAGTATATAAGATTCTTATTATTAGTCATATATTATATTTCTTGTAATTTTGTGTGATATGTTGTACAGGGCCCATCTGGATACCAGCTTCGGCTGAATGGGCTACCCTGTCAAAATAAAGTTTACAAACAAACAAATGTGGGAGAGCTCGTAGTAGACAGACGATACGTGGACGATCTCTCCATATGAGTCTCGTTAACTCAATGGTTAGAGCGTCTCACTGGCAATCATTACAGGTTCGATTCCTGTAGGGGACTCATTTTTCTGAGGATATGAGCAATTATTTTTTTAAATATTACTTATTACTTTAAATGCATGGTCTGTTACCTATTTATAGTAATGAATTAATTGATATTGAAAGTAAATCTATAGGTATCGCCTTCGTTCTAATACTGAATTTTTGTTAGAACATCCTTAATTCTGTGATAACTAAGCTTGCACTTGGCCGGATAAAGCCTTTGTGTCAGCTGCTCCTAAATTGGATTATTCCATAGTTCGCCGCATTTTGTACGGAATGAACAGTTGAGTGAGTGTCAACCGTCGTGCATTGCGCGTTTGTGTTTATCTTTTCGTACGATAACAAAGTGTTTTGAAGTGCTTCGTTGCCAACTTCGGAAATTCGCCGAGTCTTCTCGGAAAACCCTATAGAGGCTTTCTTATTCATCTACAATCCAAATACGTCGACTCAGTACCTGATTTTTTGGTTTGAACCTCGTCACTTGGTCTTGCACGCTTCGCGTCAGTCAAGGCTGACATAATTCGAAACGAAAGTCCAGAAAACGTCTAGTTTTGTTTAAAATATAGAAATAATTACTTTCTAAGGTATGTCTTCTTTCAATTAAAAGACAAAATGAATAATTTATATCAAGGATTGACAAGATATTTACGGATGCAGTTCACTAAGGGAATTTCGTGCTTCAAAAAATGGCCGACCAAGCGTGCACTGCGTCATGGTTGACACTCACTCTTTAAAACGTGTTTTTAAGGAAGCATTTTACCGGCTGTGATTAACGTTAAGTTGGATATAGCTTTGTTTAATGTTATCATGTGGTTTATTTGACATGAAATTTAGTTTGTAATTATATTACTATTAAGTGATTATTTTTTTGTATATTGTGTAATGTGCATGTGATCATATACACATGAACGCTGCGCAATATAAGTTTATAATAATTATTGTTATTACCTATTTTGAAGTTCCCTTGAGAAATGTTCGTGAAATGCAAATTGCAAAGGGTCTGGACCGTGGTGACTATACCTTACAGTTTACCCATATCTCATTTCGTAGGGTTTGGGGTAGAAACACACTTTAGGCGGGGTTAGGGTTAGGATTAAGGGTTGGGTTAGGGTTTCAAAGTTGACGATTATCATCGAAATAGGGATGCGGACAACCTGGCGGTTGCGGTCATGCCACGCTGCGACCGAGGTTTGATCGAAGTTCGACGAACAATAAATATTTCATCCAAGAATCTATTATAGGCTCGCACAAAAAAATTGGATTGTTGTAAGGATGTTTTTGGGTGCATTTGGATATGTTATACCTGCATTAGGTTCCCCAGAAATCTAATTTTAATTTCTTTCAGGAAATAAGTGGTCTGCTATTGTTATTGGGATGTTGGTGTTAATTATTGGTGTTGCTCTCGGTTTTGGTCTGTTTCAAGTAATAATGAATTGGCCAGAAGAAATATTCAGGTATGCATCTCCAAACTTTCATCACGAAGAAATGAGGTTTTTCAAAGTCACTAAGTTGATTTTGTGCTATACATGTAAGATAATGATCTAAACAGGATGCAATCATACCTGATAAGGTCTTTTAATATCTCTCTTCAAACAGACCTATTTTGAATTCCCCATTAGAAATGTTCGCAAATTGCAAAGGCTCTGGTAACTACCATACCTCACCGAAGTTCGATAGGGGTATCTAGTACGTATTCCGTATAAGGAGGCGCAAATAGAAGGCATTGACAAGCAAATAGAGTGAATTAACGAGCAAATAGCTGACACGTTGCACCCTCGTACCAGCCTCCTAGTTAATTGGATTGTAACCGACCCCAAAACAACAAAGGTCCTAACGCTAACCCCCATCCTAACGAGTTTTCTAACCCCCGACTGTGTTTTATAAAGTCTTTTATAAATAGCTATTAAACGTAGTTTTCTTTTAAAAAGTGGATAATCGAACATGCCCAAAAATATAATTTTCGTAATACGCACGCCATCTTGTAAACAAAACACGAACTTTTGGCTGTCTTCGACGAACGTTTTCTTGAGAAATAATCAACTTCCAAAGCTACAATATATATATTAAAACAAAGATAAATTATCTGTTTACAATATGCGTACAGCTTATCCCGGTAGCTAATTTAGTTTTCTTAAAAAGAGCGGATAATCGAACATATCGTAACGTGTTAACAATCTCATATCCAGTGGGCTGGTACGAGTGCCATGTATTTGCTCGTTAATGCCTTCTATTTGCTCGTCAATGCCTTGTATTTGCTCGTACGCCACTTCCTTATATGAAATACGTACTAGAAGTACATATGCGAAGTTCCTCATAAGATCTAGATTCATTTTACTGCAGTGCATTGTATTCTGTTAACGCTATTTAGTAGACATTGAAAGGTGACTATATAGAGTTTCTCGTGCCGTGATTGGTCGAGATGGACAGCCTATTTTGTTATAGTAACCTCGCGCGAGGTGCAGACAAAACATTTTCAGCGATTTAAAAATCGCCGCATCTCGATTTATCGGCGTTGCGGACGAAAAAGTTAATTGAATTAAAGAGAACACTATTCAAAAACAAACTAAAGAAGCAACTAAATAGATAGTTAAACTTTTTCGAGGTAAGATGTAAGAATTTTCCTAATTTATAGCTAGTGTCGCCGACAATCGATGATTCGATTAAAACAACAAGTAATTTTGCGAAAACAACCCTTTATTTAACAGAATAGTTTGAACAACAAACATTTGAAAGCTTATTAGCATGGATGTTGAAGAGATGAACAAATGCTTTTCAATATTTTACGTCACTTCGCGAAAAAAAGACGGCAGTTTTTACAAAAAAAGTTTGTAAAAACTTGTAAATCCGTGCTGCAGGCTTGACCGTCATCCTCCGCACAACACACAAACGTCAATCTGTGACAGTACTAATATTATACTTATTCAGTGAGGCTAATAAAACGCTAAGTTTCTACCTGATCAAGCACTCGTCTGCAGTGAAGGAAAAATAGCGGCGATACGCAGAGGCGTAGGGACGGATTTAAAGTTGGGGGGGGGGGTGGGCTGAAGTCGACAAGCAGGTAATCAGTGACCGCATTTTCAGGGGGGGTGGGGGTCCTCCCCCGGAAAATTTTGATATCTAGAAGCTCGGAAAGACAATTTTCAATCTAACACTCGCGTGGCAAGGGTTTAGGCGTTGGCTAACACTTCAGGTTATACCCGTTTGTAAAAGCTCGTGTAAATGAAGCCCGTAGGTAGATTACCTTAACTCTTAAGTAGCTTCTCTGCTAGCCTCTCTCCTAGCCTCTATAGTCGTACTAATGCAATTGAGAAAAAACCCATTAAATTTAGCAACGCTTGTCCTGATTTTTAAAATTTTATGAAAATGGTAAAATGAACCTCCCCCCCGGTTCCTACGCCTATGGTGATACACAAAATTATTCCCGAGTTTTACTGGAATTAGCATGGTTCTGTATCTCCATCTAAAGTCCGCTGAAGACGTCATTGTTTCACCTGATAAAAAGTGTAGATAGACAAGGGTCCTTTGAGCTGGACAAAAGTAAAGCCGACTTTATACTAACATTAACAAGTAAAAACCAGTTCCGTCTGGATGTTTCAACAGTTGCTCTTTATGTTAACCCAGTCTTTAACTCAGTCTTCCACTCTATATAGTACTGCTTGATCTGACAGCCAAATCGCTTTTTGTTAAGCACATTTTGGCCTCCACTAGCCTCCTTCGCAGACGTTCTAATGGCTCGCTTAATACCTCGCCATGTACTAACTAGTAGTTGAGTAGGTAGTTGAGGGGAGCGAGAACGAACTCGAACTGACGGCTGCGAAGGAGACTAGGCCTCCACTTGCAAGAGCATGTTCGTATGTTGTTTGTTTTAATATTCTGTTGAATGTTGATTACGTAAAATCATGTGAGCTCACGATGCGTGACTTCCGGAAATAACAAATAAAATAATTAAAACATTTTGCCTTGCTTTCTTTCAGTTGTTTTTCTCTGATAGTCACCTGCATGTGAATTTCTACTAAAATAATTAGTCGACCTCTGTCTCGGTGATTATCGGTAAATATTCACCGATAATCACCTTGACTTCGCTCATGACAGTCCGTGACAGTCCCTTCGCGTTCAAAGAGAACAAAAATGAAAGGTTATTGGGAAAATGAAAGACGAGTGCGCGGGAGTAAGATGTATAGTTATATATGTGAAGGAATCTGGCAAGGGTGGAAAGACTGCTAAGGGAGTTAGGTAAAACGTCATCAAGAATTAAGCATGAACACTACAAAAACGTGTTGCCCAACCAAAATCACACATTGAAAAGCATCAGGAGTGTTAAGCGTCTTTGTCCTGTATGCTTCGACGACAAACGTCATCTTCTGGGAAATGGCGTTGAATCTTATGCGTATATGGACATAAAGACATTTGATTAGATGGGATTTTTTAACATTTGGAGTGCGACATGTCGCATTGGGACAATCAAACAAATCGCAGCATTATGACCTGGTATTTTTCAGATTATTACACACTGTATTGTAGCATTCGCGAATCAGTACGAGTCTCATTTTAAGTCTTTGCGTTTAATAAAACACGTACTTTTTTACATGTATTGATCACAAAGCGTTGCAGGGGTTTTTGAAGCGCTGCACTGGGACACTATAGATCATAAGGAGTGTAGAATATTTAATGACTCTTTGTTAAACTTGTTCACTCGAAGTTAATGTTCCCTTGAAACTTGATTAGTAGTGTGGGGTATGGGGGGTACGAGAAACCCATGAATTTCATATGATATCTTAACGTTAGCTTCGTGTTACCAGTCTCAATTGACAACGTTGACGCAATGTGTTAAAACTTCGTATGAAGTGACACGAAACGACGTCGAAGGTATGCTTTTTTAGCGAGATTGCGGTTTTATGGTCATATTTGACGTTCTGAGGACGGTTTCTTGAATTGTGTTTTTGTCCATTGTTTTCGAGTGTTTGGATATCCCGGTGGGACACGAGCTCGAGTTGTTTATATAACTTCTCAAATGAGGTTTTACATGCGTAATTAGGATATTTCAGGAAGATCACTAGTGATCTTCCTCAAATATCCTAATTAGGTATGCCGATCAAATGTATTATAGTGTTCTGAGACACGGTGTTTGACTAGTTATCCAAATGCAATCCCGTGACTAGATGGGTCTTTATTATTGGATCATTAGCTCATGAATTATTAATGAGTTTGAGAATCGTATGAAATTCACGACTGTGCTGGTACCCCCATATCCTATATATACTACCATATTTGAATTGCACACTGTACCGTATATAAAACCAATGCAAGTATATATATATAAACACTTGACAATACTACTTTACATCTAATGTGGTTAGTATAAATTTTAGTCATCTATAGGTTTGAATAAATATGGTGCTCACAAGCTTTGCTTTGTTTTGAATTTTATAGTCTAGAATTGCAAAGTATATTGATGAAAGCACTGTCATACATTCATGTTAAGTAGTTAAAGGATGCCAACAAGATCATTTGGAACCTTGTGACTGTAAAGTATGGCCAGAAATCGCGGATATTGTATGCGAAGATTCCCTTGCGAAATGGCGATCAGTTGCCTTATGTTAATGTATTAGAAAATTAAACAGAATGATTTAGAAGTTTTCTTGAGTAGAAATCTGAAATAGTGCATCCAGTGCTCTTCTAAAGTTCTCAGCTGGATTTAGGATTTAATCATTGTCTATTTTTAAAACTAAAATCTATAACAGCTGTTATCAATGAGGGTTCTGCAATTTTACAAATAAGGAAAATATAAAAAAATAATTTTACATTACAGTACAGGTGAGTCATCACTGATGTATAGGCTACCCTGTTTAAAAAGATTTGATGTGATTTGATTTGAAGAATTTCCCTTCTCTAACTCCGCTTAAATGTCTAATTTCGTTGAAGGAATCATTTTGAACGCTTTACATGTAGCTATACGTATTCTACAATAGCCAGAATCTGAAATCGTTCGGCTGAATTGAGTATTATGTCCACGTGTTCCGCAATCGTGGGTCTTGATATACGAATAAATGGCTCTGCATTTTCTATTTAAAAGTTTATTAAAGCAGTCTTTAGCCAGCTCCCGCATCGAACACCGCCAACGCATCATGCCGCTTTACTTCCGAACCAAGATCGCGATTCAATGGGGCGTGCACGGCGCTATTGATACACCAAGCCTCAAGACGTCTCTGAATGATGGTACCGCGTGGATTAGTGCAGTGGTAATGGACAGTAACTTTAAAAGTTACGTTCAAAAAACTTTTTAAACCAGAGTAGCGTGAAAATATGTCTGGTTTTCTTAATTGTTAAATCTACAGTATACCAATACAGTGTGGGCCATAAAGCGAAAAACGTTTATATTTTGATAGCACCGCTAATTAGGCGTATATACTGTTTAAGTTACCAAGCATATGCATGTACTTGCGTTAATAAACTTCCAATTAAAAGAACCGAGAGTAGTAAAAATATCGAGTGCTGAGTGCGAAGAGTTTTGGATATATTATACACAAGTTGGCTGGCCAAAGAGAGTAAGTTGGCCGGCCAAAGAGAGTAAGTTGGCTGGCCAAAGAGAGTGAGTTGGTTGGCCAAAGAGAGTAAGTTGGCCGACCAAAGAGAGTAAGTTGGCCGACCAAAGAGAGTAAGTTGGTTGGCCAAAGAGAGTAAGTTGGCCGACCAAAGAGAGTAAGTTGGCCGACCAAAGAGAGTAAGTTGGTTGGCCAAAGAGAGTAAGTTGGTTGGCCAAAGAGAGTAAGTTGGCCGACCAAAGAGAGTAAGTTGGCCGGCCAAAGAGAGTAAGTTGGTTGGCCAAAGAGAGTAAGTTGGCCGACCAAAGAGAGTAAGTTGGTTGGCCAAAGAGAGTAAGTTGGCCGACCAAAGAGAGTAAGTTGGCCGGCCAAAGAGAGTAAGTTGGTTGGCCAAAGAGAGTAAGTTGGCCGACCAAAGAGAGTAAGTTGGCCGACCAAAGAGAGTAAGTTGGTTGGCCAAAGAGAGTAAGTTGGTTGGCCAAAGAGAGTAAGTTGGCCGACCAAAGAGAGTAAGTTGGCCGACCAAAGAGAGTAAGTTGGCCGGCCAAAGAGAGTAAGTTGGCCGACCAAAGAGAGTAAGTTGGCCGACCAAAGAGAGTAAGTTGGCTGGCCAAAGAGAGTAAGTTGGCCGACCAAAGAGAGTAAGTTGGCCGACCAAAGAGAGTAAGTTGGCCGACCAAAGAGAGTAAGTTGGCCGACCAAAGAGAGTAAGTTGGCCGACCAAAGAGAGTAAGTTGGCCGACCAAAGAGAGTAAGTTGGTTGGCCAAAGAGAGTAAGTTGGCCGACCAAAGAGAGTAAGTTGGCCGACCAAAGAGAGTAAGTTGGCTGACCAAAGAGAGTAAGTTGGCCGACCAAAGAGAGTAAGTTGGTTGGCCAAAGAGAGTAAGTTGGCCGACCAAAGAGAGTAAGTTGGCCGACCAAAGAGAGTAAGTTGGCTGACCAAAGAGAGTAAGTTGGCCGACCAAAGAGAGTAAGTTGGTTGGCCAAAGAGAGTAAGTTGGCCGACCAAAGAGAGTAAGTTGGCCGGCCAAAGAGAGTAAGTTGGCCGACCAAAGAGAGTAAGTTGGCCGGCCAAAGAGAGTAAGTTGGTTGGCCAAAGAGAGTAAGTTGGCCGGCCAAAGAGAGTAAGTTGGCCGGCCAAAGAGAGTAAGTTGGTTGGCCAAAGAGAGTAAGTTGGCCGACCAAAGAGAGTAAGTTGGCCGACCAAAGAGAGTAAGTTGGTTGGCCAAAGAGAGTAAGTTGGTTGGCCAAAGAGAGTAAGTTGGCCGACCAAAGAGAGTAAGTTGGCCGACCAAAGAGAGTAAGTTGGCCGGCCAAAGAGAGTAAGTTGGCCGACCAAAGAGAGTAAGTTGGCCGACCAAAGAGAGTAAGTTGGCCGACCAAAGAGAGTAAGTTGGTTGGCCAAAGAGAGTAAGTTGGCCGACCAAAGAGAGTAAGTTGGTTGGCCAAAGAGAGTAAGTTGGCCGACCAAAGAGAGTAAGTTGGTTGGCCAAAGAGAGTAAGTTGGCCGACCAAAGAGAGTAAGTTGGTTGGCCAAAGAGAGTAAGTTGGCCGACCAAAGAGAGTAAGTTGGCCGGCCAAAGAGAGTAAGTTGGTTGGCCAAAGAGAGTAAGTTGGTTGGCCAAAGAGAGTAAGTTGGCCGACCAAAGAGAGTAAGTTGGCCGACCAAAGAGAGTAAGTTGGTTGGCCAAAGAGAGTAAGTTGGTTGGCCAAAGAGAGTAAGTTGGCCGACCAAAGAGAGTAAGTTGGCCGACCAAAGAGAGTAAGTTGGCCGGCCAAAGAGAGTAAGTTGGCCGACCAAAGAGAGTAAGTTGGCCGACCAAAGAGAGTAAGTTGGCCGACCAAAGAGAGTAAGTTGGCCGACCAAAGAGAGTAAGTTGGTTGGCCAAAGAGAGTAAGTTGGCCGACCAAAGAGAGTAAGTTGGTTGGCCAAAGAGAGTAAGTTGGCCGACCAAAGAGAGTAAGTTGGCCGGCCAAAGAGAGTAAGTTGGCCGACCAAAGAGAGTAAGTTGGCCGGCCAAAGAGAGTAAGTTGGTTGGCCAAAGAGAGTAAGTTGGCCGGCCAAAGAGAGTAAGTTGGTTGGCCAAAGAGAGTAAGTTGGCCGACCAAAGAGAGTAAGTTGGCCGACCAAAGAGAGTAAGTTGGTTGGCCAAAGAGAGTAAGTTGGCCGACCAAAGAGAGTAAGTTGGCCGGCCAAAGAGAGTAAGTTGGCCGGCCAAAGAGAGTAAGTTGGCCGACCAAAGAGAGTAAGTTGGTTGGCCAAAGAGAGTAAGTTGGCCGGCCAAAGAGAGTAAGTTGGCCGGCCAAAGAGAGTAAGTTGGCCGGCCAAAGAGAGTAAGTTGGTTGGCCAAAGAGAGTAAGTTGGCCGACCAAAGAGAGTAAGTTGGCCGGCCAAAGAGAGTAAGTTGGCCGGCCAAAGAGAGTAAGTTGGCCGACCAAAGAGAGTAAGTTGGCTGGCCAAAGAGAGTAAGTTGGTTGGCCAAAGAGAGTAAGTTGGTTGGCCAAAGAGAGTAAGTTGGCCGGCCAAAGAGAGTAAGTTGGCCGACCAAAGAGAGTAAGTTGGCTGGCCAAAGAGAGTAAGTTGGTTGGCCAAAGAGAGTAAGTTGGCCGACCAAAGAGAGTAAGTTGGCCGGCCAAAGAGAGTAAGTTGGCCGACCAAAGAGAGTAAGTTGGCCGGCCAAAGAGAGTAAGTTGGCCGGCCAAAGAGAGTAAGTTGGCCGACCAAAGAGAGTAAGTTGGCTGGCCAAAGAGAGTAAGTTGGTTGGCCAAAGAGAGTAAGTTGGTTGGCCAAAGAGAGTAAGTTGGCCGACCAAAGAGAGTAAGTTGGCTGGCCAAAGAGAGTAAGTTGGTTGGCCAAAGAGAGTAAGTTGGCCGACCAAAGAGAGTAAGTTGGCTGGCCAAAGAGAGTAAGTTGGTTGGCCAAAGAGAGTAAGTTGGCCGACCAAAGAGAGTAAGTTGGCTGGCCAAAGAGAGTAAGTTGGTTGGCCAAAGAGAGTAAGTTGGCCGACCAAAGAGAGTAAGTTGGCTGGCCAAAGAGAGTAAGTTGGTTGGCCAAAGAGAGTAAGTTGGCCGACCAAAGAGAGTAAGTTGGCCGGCCAAAGAGAGTAAGTTGGTTGGCCAAAGAGAGTAAGTTGGCCGACCAAAGAGAGTGAGTTGGCTGGCCAAAGAGAGTAAGTTGGCCGACCAAAGAGAGTAAGTTGGCCGGCCAAAGAGAGTAAGTTGGTTGGCCAAAGAGAGTAAGTTGGCCGACCAAAGAGAGTAAGTTGGCCGACCAAAGAGAGTAAGTTGGTTGGCCAAAGAGAGTAAGTTGGTTGGCCAAAGAGAGTAAGTTGGCCGACCAAAGAGAGTAAGTTGGCCGGCCAAAGAGAGTAAGTTGGTTGGCCAAAGAGAGTAAGTTGGCCGACCAAAGAGAGTAAGTTGGTTGGCCAAAGAGAGTAAGTTGGCCGACCAAAGAGAGTAAGTTGGCCGGCCAAAGAGAGTAAGTTGGTTGGCCAAAGAGAGTAAGTTGGCCGACCAAAGAGAGTAAGTTGGCCGACCAAAGAGAGTAAGTTGGTTGGCCAAAGAGAGTAAGTTGGTTGGCCAAAGAGAGTAAGTTGGCCGACCAAAGAGAGTAAGTTGGCCGGCCAAAGAGAGTAAGTTGGCCGGCCAAAGAGAGTAAGTTGGCCGACCAAAGAGAGTAAGTTGGTTGGCCAAAGAGAGTAAGTTGGCCGGCCAAAGAGAGTAAGTTGGCCGGCCAAAGAGAGTAAGTTGGCCGGCCAAAGAGAGTAAGTTGGCTGGCCAAAGAGAGTAAGTTGGCTGGCCAAAGAGAGTAAGTTGGCCGACCAAAGAGAGTAAGTTGGCCGACCAAAGAGAGTAAGTTGGTTGGCCAAAGAGAGTAAGTTGGTTGGCCAAAGAGAGTAAGTTGGCCGACCAAAGAGAGTAAGTTGGCCGGCCAAAGAGAGTAAGTTGGCCGGCCAAAGAGAGTAAGTTGGCCGACCAAAGAGAGTAAGTTGGCTGGCCAAAGAGAGTAAGTTGGTTGGCCAAAGAGAGTAAGTTGGTTGGCCAAAGAGAGTAAGTTGGCCGGCCAAAGAGAGTAAGTTGGCCGACCAAAGAGAGTAAGTTGGCTGGCCAAAGAGAGTAAGTTGGTTGGCCAAAGAGAGTAAGTTGGCCGACCAAAGAGAGTAAGTTGGCCGGCCAAAGAGAGTAAGTTGGCCGACCAAAGAGAGTAAGTTGGCCGGCCAAAGAGAGTAAGTTGGCCGGCCAAAGAGAGTAAGTTGGCCGACCAAAGAGAGTAAGTTGGCTGGCCAAAGAGAGTAAGTTGGTTGGCCAAAGAGAGTAAGTTGGTTGGCCAAAGAGAGTAAGTTGGCCGACCAAAGAGAGTAAGTTGGCTGGCCAAAGAGAGTAAGTTGGTTGGCCAAAGAGAGTAAGTTGGCCGACCAAAGAGAGTAAGTTGGCTGGCCAAAGAGAGTAAGTTGGTTGGCCAAAGAGAGTAAGTTGGCCGGCCAAAGAGAGTAAGTTGGCCGACCAAAGAGAGTAAGTTGGCCGGCCAAAGAGAGTAAGTTGGCCGGCCAAAGAGAGTAAGTTGGCCGGCCAAAGAGAGTAAGTTGGCCGGCCAAAGAGAGTAAGTTGGCCGACCAAAGAGAGTAAGTTGGTTGGCCAAAGAGAGTAAGTTGGTTGGCCAAAGAGAGTAAGTTGGCCGACCAAAGAGAGTAAGTTGGCCGGCCAAAGAGAGTAAGTTGGCCGGCCAAAGAGAGTAAGTTGGCCGACCAAAGAGAGTAAGTTGGCTGGCCAAAGAGAGTAAGTTGGCTGGCCAAAGAGAGTGAGTTGGCCGGCCAAAGAGAGTAAGTTGGCTGGCCAAAGAGAGTAGGTTGGCTGGCCAAAGAGAGTGAGTTGGCTGGCCAAAGAGAGTGAGTTGGCTGGCCTAAGAGAGTGAGTTGGCTGGGCAAAGAGAGTAAGTTGGCAAGCCAAAGAGAGTGAGTTGGCCGGCCAAAGAGAGTGAGTTGGCCGACCAAAGAGAGCAAGTTGGCTGGGAAAAGAGAGCAAGTTGGCAAGCCAAAGAGAGTAAGTTGGCCGGCCAAAGAGAGTGAGTTGGCTGACCAAAGAGAGTAAGTTGGTTGGCCAATGAGAGTACGTTGGCTGGTCAAAGAGAGTAAGTTGGCTGGCCAAAGAGAGTAAGTTGGCTGGCCAAAGAGAGTAAGTTGGCTGGCCAAAGAGAGTAAGTTGGCTGGCCAAAGAGAGTAAGTTGGCTGGCCAATGAGAGTAAGTTGGCTGGCCAATGAGAGTATAAGTTGGCTGGCCAAAGAGAGTAAGTTGGCTGGCCAATGAGACGGTAAGTTGGCTGGCCAATGAGAGTAAGTTGGCTGGCCAAAGAGAGTAAGTTGGTTGGCCAATGAGAGTAAGTTGGCTGGCCAAAGAGAGTAAGTTGGCTGGCCAATCAGAGTAAGTTGGCTGGCCAAAGAGAGTAAGTTGGCTGGCCAAAGAGAGTAAGTTGGCAAGCCAAAGAGAGCGGTGAGTTGGCTGGCCAAAGAGAGTAAGTTGACTGGCCAAAGAGAGTAAGTTGGCTGGCCAATGAGACGGTAAGTTGGCTGGCCAATGAGAGTAAGTTGGCTGGCCAAAGAGAGTAAGTTGGTTGGCCAATGAGAGTAAGTTGGCTGGCCAAAGAGAGTAAGTTGGCTGGCCAATCAGAGTAAGTTGGCTGGCCAAAGAGAGTAAGTTGGCTGGCCAAAGAGAGTAAGTTGGCAAGCCAAAGAGAGCGGTGAGTTGGCTGGCCAAAGAGAGTAAGTTGACTGGCCAAAGAGAGTAAGTTGGCTGGCCAAAGAGAGCCAAGTTGGCTGGCCAAAGAGAGTAAGTTGGCTGGCCAATGAGAGTAAGTTGGCTGGCCAATGAGAGTATAAGTTGGCTGGCCAAAGAGAGTAAGTTGGCTGGCCAATGAGACGGTAAGTTGGCTGGCCAAAGAGAGTAAGTTGGCTGGCCAAAGAGAGTAAGTTGGCTGGCCAAAGAGAGTAAGTTGGCTGGCCAAAGAGAGTAAGTTGGCTGGCCAAAGAGAGTAAGTTGGCTGGCAAAGAGAGTAAGTTGGCTGGCCAATGAGAGTAAGTTGGCCGGCCAAAGAGAGTAAGTTGGCTGGCCAAAGAGAGTAAGTTGGCTGGCCAAAGAGAGTAAGTTGGTTGGCCAATGAGAGTACGTTGGCAGGTCAAAGAGAGTAAGTTGGCTGGCCAAAGAGAGTAAGTTGGCTGGCCAAAGAGAGTAAGTTGGCTGGCCAAAGAGAGTAAGTTGGCTGGCCAATGAGACGGTAAGTTGGCTGGCCAAAGAGAGTAAGTTGGCTGGCCAAAGAGAGTAAGTTGGCTGGCCAAAGAGAGTAAGTTGGCTGGCCAAAGAGAGTAAGTTGGCTGGCCAAAGAGAGTAAGTTGGCTGGCAAAGAGAGTAAGTTGGCTGGCCAATGAGAGTAAGTTGGCCGGCCAAAGAGAGTAAGTTGGCTGGCCAAAGAGAGTAAGTTGGCTGGCCAAAGAGAGTAAGTTGGTTGGCCAATGAGAGTACGTTGGCAGGTCAAAGAGAGTAAGTTGGCTGGCCAAAGAGAGTAAGTTGGCTGGCCAAAGAGAGTAAGTTGGCTGGCCAAAGAGAGTAAGTTGGCTGGCCAAAGAGAGTAAGTTGGCTGGCCAATGAGAGTAAGTTGGCTGGCCAATGAGAGTATAAGTTGGCTGGCCAAAGAGAGTAAGTTGGCTGGCCAATGAGACGGTAAGTTGGCTTGCCAAAGAGAGTAAGTTGGCTGGCCAAAGAGAGTAAGTTGGCAAGCCAAAGAGAGCGGTGAGTTGGCTGGCCAAAGAGAGTAAGTTGACTGGCCAAAGAGAGTAAGTTGGCTGGCCAAAGAGAGTAAGTTGGCTGGCCAAAGAGAGTAAGTTGGCTGGCCAATGAGAGTAAGTTGGCTGGCCAATGAGAGTATAAGTTGGCTGGCCAAAGAGAGTAAGTTGGCTGGCCAATGAGACGGTAAGTTGGCTGGCCAAAGAGAGTAAGTTGGCTGGCCAAAGAGAGTAAGTTGGCTGGCCAAAGAGAGTAAGTTGGCTGGCCAAAGAGAGTAAGTTGGCTGGCCAAAGAGAGTAAGTTGGCTGGCAAAGAGAGTAAGTTGGCTGGCCAATGAGAGTAAGTTGGCCGGCCAAAGAGAGTAAGTTGGCTGGCCAAAGAGAGTAAGTTGGCTGGCCAAAGAGAGTAAGTTGGTTGGCCAATGAGAGTACGTTGGCTGGTCAAAGAGAGTAAGTTGGCTGGCCAAAGAGAGTAAGTTGGCTGGCCAAAGAGAGTAAGTTGGCTGGCCAAAGAGAGTAAGTTGGCTGGCCAAAGAGAGTAAGTTGGCTGGCCAATGAGAGTAAGTTGGCTGGCCAATGAGAGTATAAGTTGGCTGGCCAAAGAGAGTAAGTTGGCTGGCCAATGAGACGGTAAGTTGGCTGGCCAAAGAGAGTAAGTTGGCTGGCCAAAGAGAGTAAGTTGGCTGGCCAAAGAGAGTAAGTTGGCTGGCCAAAGAGAGTAAGTTGGCTGGCCAAAGAAAGTAAGTTGGCTGGACAATGAGAGTAAGTTGGCCGGCCAAAGAGAGTAAGTTGGCTGGCCAAAGAGAGTAAGTTGGCCGGCCAAAGAGAGTAATTAAGTTGGCTGGCCAAAGAGAGTAAGTTGGCCGGCCAAAGAGAGTAATTAAGTTGGCTGGCCAAAGAGAGTAAGTTGGCCGGCCAAAGAGAGTGAGTTGGCTGTTGGCTGGCCAAAGAGAGTGAGTTGGCAAGCCAAAGAGAGTGAGTTGGCTGGCCAAAGAGAGTAAGTTGGCTGGGCAAAGAGAGTAAGTTGGCAAGCCAAAGAGAGTAAGTTGGCCGGCCAAAGAGAGTGAGTTGGCTGACGAAAGAGAGTGAGTTGGCCGACCAAAGAGAGTGAGTTGGCAAGCCAAAGAGAGTGAGTTGGCTGGCCAATTAGAGTAAGTTGGCTGGCCAAAGAGAGTAAGTTGACTGGCCAATGAGAGTAAGTTGGCTGGCCAAAGAGAGTAAGTTGGCTGGCCAAAGAGAGTAAGTTGGCTGGCCAAAGAGAGTAAGTTGGCAAGCCAAAGAGAGTAAGTTGGCAAGCCAAAGAGAGCGGTGAGTTGGCCGGCCAAAGAGAGTAAGTTGGCTGGGCAAAGAGAGTAAGTTGGCTGGGCAAAGAGAGTGAGTTGGCTGGCCAAAGAGAGTAAGTTGGCAAGCCAAAGAGAGCGGTGAGTTGGCTGGCCAAAGAGAGTAAGTTGACTGGCCAAAGAGAGTAAGTTGGCTGGCCAATGAGAGTAAGTTGGCTGGCCAAAGAGAGTAAGTTGGCTGGCTAATGAGAGTAAGTTGGCTGGCCAATGAGAGTAAGTTGACTGGCCAAAGAGAGTAAGTTGGCCGGCCAAAGAGAGTGAGTTGGCTGTTGGCTGGCCAGAGAGAGTGAGTTGGTTGGCCAAAGAGAGTGAGTTGGTCGGCCAACACGGACTACGACGAGAGAGACTTGGAGCAAGTCTAGGCGAACCTTTGTACCCACATTGCGAACTGAACAAAGGTTTGTCCGAATTTTGATTTTTGAGCAAGTACATCATGTATGCTACTTCATGTACGCCTGTCTCGGTGCGCCCTCGATCCCTATATTTGCAGCAACTCTTTATTATTTGCAGCAACTCTTTATTATTTTAGTGTGACCTTTCTGGGCCACCGTATAGTATCTTACCACCGTAGTATCTGAAACCTAAAGCTGTGATTTGCGTTGGCTTTTGTGGCGGTTTGAATATGGATGAAACGAAGCTTGGAGATGTAGTGATATCCGCGCAAAGCTCTCTACGTACTCGAGTAAAAAGGTGACGAAGAAAGTAGATAAGCAGCGTGATGTTAAAGTAAATGTGTCCAAGAATATGGGGGATCTTATACGGGCCGCTGCACACGGTTGGAAGGCTCCCTTGAAGGATTCAAACTTTGTATCCTTCAAGGGATCCTTCCAAAAGGAACGCAAAGTGAAGGTTCATTGTGATGGAGAAATTTTGAGCGGCCCAGAACTCGTCGATTTTAAAGGACGTCAGGAAGAGCTCCTTGAACATTATCCGGAAGCAATTGCAATTGAAATGGAAGGCGAAGGTATTTACTTGATGGGCTTATAGTTTCATGTTACGACGGCTCCAAATATATTAGCATGGTTTAGATTTGTATAACTGAAATTATAATAATAGAGTGTTGTCACGTGATATCACCAAAATGTTTAAAAGGGCATTGTTGTAAATCTTTGTCGAAAAGCTTTTTGAGCAACAAAATTTTGAATTACTGTACAGTATGATACCTGTAGCTCATGTCATTCACGAGATTACATATCCATGGCACATACACGAGATCGCTAGCTGAGAAAAGCGCTGGATGTACCGTGGCAGGCTGGCAGCAACACATGACAAATATCCAACTATACGGAGATCTACCACCAATAAATGAAATCACTAGACCAAGACGAATGAAGTTGGCAGGACACGTTTTGGCCCGAGGTGGCCAGCAGTTTCCTACTCTGGTCTCCAGAAGGTGGAAAGAGAAGAGGATGCCCAACAGTTACAGTGATGGACCTAATACTGTATATAATACTCGCATAATACTGGTGCTCTGCTGCGGAGCTAATTCATGCTGCCGCAGCTGGAGATAAACAGATCTGGCAAGCACTTATATAACTTGCTACTTTTTTTTTTTTATATTGTTATTTGTTTAATTTCATTTTTTTATAAAAGACTAAGAAAAGAAGAAGAAGCTGAGGTCAGCATGTTTTTAAAATGTTGTGAAAAGCTATATTTTTTCTCAAATTCAGGTGTTAGGTTTGATTAAACGTTGAAGTGTATAGTAACTAAAACGCTTTGTATTAAAAACTAATAATTTGTCAGGCACGGATCCAACGTTTAAAATCTGACCGAAGCAACCATTTTCCGAGAGTAATTCAAAGCCTTCCCAGAAAACCTTTTTGTACATATTTCAAAGATTAATTTTGGAATTTTTTGAATATGTATACTGGGGTCTATTGTAAGTTCAGAAACTATGAAAATATTATATAGTAGTCTTAAAGAACTTACCTAAATCTGGGCGCTTTCTCGATATATGAACAAACCGAAATACAAACCAATCTCGATCTAACCCAAATCCTAACCCTAAAACTGACTTGTGTTGATGCTATAATAATTTTACATGGTTTGTGTTATACAATACTTGATAATTTCAAATATATAAGAAATAGATAACAAATTTAAGCCACAAGTAGGCTAAATACCAATGAAACAACATTGACACCAGTTCATCCAGTCATGGACGAATGAGGACACAACTCTGTGGCATAATCCCACTGCATAAACCCTCTGAAGTTTCACATATTGTGCAACCAGGTTCTCTCGGCTTATCCAATACCTCGCGCGAGAGCTTGTTGCAAGTTAGCTTCAGTTGGAAAGATCTGCCTTGCTTCAGCCAGATTCATGTGGAAAACGCTCTCATTGGCTTGCTTTAGTCAGATTTAAATTGACTAAAGCAAGCCAATTAGCCAATGATCGACAGAGATTCCCAATTGACACTGACTGAAGAAAATCAGTGGCAGAACTTTTCAACTGAAGCTATCCTCGAGAACCTGCCTGCAAACTAAACCGGCCAGTAATTAGGCGGTGCATGGTAGTTACCTAAATAAAATCCAATTGAAAGGATGCGTTTAAAAGAACACCAAAAGGCTGTTTTCATTTCGAAAAAGGAAAATTCTGCTTTGTCAGAGCATGCATGCTCAAAAATAGGCAGTCAACTGTCAAGGACTGCATGTGTCTATGGGTTATATCTTATTAGAGATAAGATGTCGATAATCATGAAAAAAATCGGAGTATTGTTGTCGTAGTTAGTTTATTGTAAAATACAACTGTAATGACTTGAACATCTTAAACAATATAAAATATTTACTAGTGGTATACAAATACAAGTAAATTGACCTTATGAAAGGGTTGTGTATTGCCATACAGTGCATAATGAGCCATTGGAGATGCTGGAATCCACAGATCCGTTGATCGTCATAGTCGCCAAACAAACACTTTGGTTCAGAGACTTCAGACATTCAGCAGTTCAAAAATGTCCACAGACCGTCAAAAAACCTTAAAAATATTGAACAAACACAATTGACCCATTGTTTGGAAGCTGTGTCTGATTGTAGGAAGAAAATAGCACGAAATCATGCTAAAAAGTGAATTATAACTTATCTTCTGCAACGCGTGAAGGGAAAAGCACATGGAGGACATTAGACAAAGAAACATTGGTGATTCCGAATACTATCCGAAGTTTAGGGCACTTACATTACATTACGGACACACTCGATGACATATAGTATCTATGAACTTCCACAGGAAGCCCGTAGATACAAAATTTATTACCATTAATCCACGGTACTGTCAGAGACATTATCTATCAATAGCGCTCACACCCCATTGAATCGCGATTATGGTGGTCTATTACCAGAAGCTTATTTGCATCTTGACATCATCTGACAGTTCTGTGAGGGTATAAATAGGGACCTAACTTTACAACGATCGCCGGTCCTGATGAAGACAGTAGATTGGAGTGTCGAAATTAAACATTGGATCATGGACAGTAACTTTTAAAGTTACGTTACTTATGTTTAAAAAACTTTTTACGCCAGAGTAGCGTCAACTAGTTGCTTATACCTATAGATGCAGGAGTGTGATACAGTAAAAACCCGCGTATAAGAACCACCATTTTCGAGTTAGCCTAAAACGGTTCTTATATAAGTGGTATTTACTGGGGTTTTAGGCTATTTAGGTTCTTCAATAGGTTCTTATTTTTTTCGAGGAAAGGGTGCTTGTTGTTGGTCCAACAACTGGCTCAAAATGGGTGTGGTCACTTGCTTCTGTACTAATATGACCACATAATAAAAAATAACCTTACTCTGCTCTGATCTATGTCCAGTTCCTTTAGGTAACAATTAAACTGCAGTGATGCATGCAGGAAAATAAAATTTGAACTGTGTTGCAGTGTTACTGGGAAATCATTTAAAAATAATTTTACATAATGTCATTACCAAAAATACAAAATGTGCAAAATTTCGTGTTTTTATTTTCAGTTATTCTTTTTATTTCTTTTTTTCAAATAAGAACCTGTTACAATTCTTAGGCTAAAAAGGTTCTTATAAAATGGGGGTCTAAAAGGCAAATTTTAGCCAAAGGTTCTTAATTCACAGGTTCTTATACGCGGGTTTTTACTGTATTGCACCCCTACGATTTTCTTCCTTGTATGGCCTGAAATATTTTTTAAATTACCTTAAATATCATGTTAATTATCTTGAATACTAAATCATCCAATTTTTGTTAAATCACCTGGAATATCAAGAATAAACTTGCGGCCTATGGCCGGCCTCAGTATATACAGTATCTAGCTAAGAACATCCATTCTCAGTATCTTACTCTAGTCTAATTGGGACCGGTTATAGGGTTTACTGGGTCGGGAATATATTTTAAAATTGAATTCAAAAATTTTCATCACCTGCTCTATCAGGGAATACAATTTTTGAAGCCTGTCCAAACAAGCATAATTGGTGAATTTAAAATCTGGTTGATCCTTCTGAAATATTTCAAGCCGGCCTGAGTCTATCGAATTCTATTCCAACTTAACTGTCATATTTGATTAGTAATTAAGCATGGAGGCTATTTCAAAATCAGTGAACCACCTATCCTAACCACACCCTTAAACGTAGCCTTAAATGTAACCCAGTCCTAATTCTAATCCTTTTGGCCGTGTTAAATTATGAAAGTACATGGAAAAGGTGCTAACCGGATTTGAAATAGCCTTTCCCAGATTGAAAATCTTGCCAAGATTTTTGGCAAGATCTTGGTAAGATCTTGGTTAATTTCTTGCCAAGATCTTGCAAGCTCTTGCCGAGATCTTACAAGATCTTGCAAGATCGTGCCAAGATCTTGCCAAGATTTTACACCATCTTGCCAAGATTTAATAAGATCTTGCCAAGATCTTAGATGATCTTGCCAAGATCGTACATGATATTGCCAAGATTTTACGCCATCTTGCCAAGAATTTACAAGATCTTTATGATCTTACCGATGCCACCTCATTAAATAATCAAATTATTCATACGTCATCGTTCTCAGGCTCCTTCCAGACCATCTAACCATAACCTCATTATTTATACATACGTCACCCTCTAACAACCCCCTAACCCTAGCTCGTGTACCAGTAGGTCCTGTAATTATCCCCCGTGTACCTTTAAATCCCCAACCGAGGAATTTTCGATTCCATTACGTCATTTTGATATGATGTCATTCCCGATAAGCTGCCGTCTCCTTCCGATAATGGTATTACGTCATTATCAAAAGGTTGATCTTATGTCTCTTAATAATATAAGAAAGGCCTTCGTATTTATACACTTGATGTCCATGTGTCAGACTCATTGTGGGCAGTATTCGACCAGATAGAAGCGCATGCGCACAATCGATCTTGGCTAAATATAATCTGGAATGAACTAAAGAGATGCTGAAGAAACATCTTATACTTTCATGCTAGTGCGTGTCTCGACCAACGGAGGTTTATACGATAATATTTTACGTTCAAATACCCTTTAGTACTTCGACAGATCTACGATATGAACCCAAACCATTAAGCAGCGATATGAACCCAAACCATTAAGCAGCGGGAATTGTACGATAGTTTAAAAGATCAAATCTGCCGAATAACCTGAATGCGATTTAGAAAGAGACGAATATTAATAACTTTGACTTAATTATCGCCTATTTACCTTTAGTTCTTAAAGTAAGCGAATTTTGTACGAAGAAACGATCAAAAAAGCTGTATTGAAGATTTCAAACACAGAAAAATATATATAAAAACTATATATCGGTTTGGTTTATATGGCCGACTTTATTAATGTTATCATGCATTTTGATACGTTTCTAAGACTGATACATTTGAATAATTTTAACTGAGAGCACATGTTACAGACAAAGGAAACGGTCATTAAGAAGTCGTTAATGTTACAACTCAGAATTCTTTGGAATATTTAATGAAACAAACTAGAGAAGGCAAAACTAGATAAAATATTGTAACGCCTTGCCGTGGAGTTTAACCTCGCTGTTTAAGAACCGTACGTTGGCGTGAAGATTTGTAAGTCCGTAAGAATCGGTGAGATCGAAAAATATATAAAACTATCAACATATATCGGATTATTTGGCTGACACAGCTTATTTTCAAAGTGACGCAAGCTATAATGAAATACGAATCAATCTTGTGTAAGATCGGATAACTTAGCACCAACTGCAATCTTATTGGTCAGTTTTCATGAGACATCCCTTTCTTGGCGCGTTTGGATTGTGATAAAGGAATTGAAAAGGAAAACTAGTCGCTAGGGGATTTGTATTCATTAATTTGTCCCGTTCAGAGATGCACAGTTATTTTTCAAGGGACATAAACTTCTCTAAAGGTCTTTTATTGCTTAATCCCTCCAGTTTCAGAGATGCAACTCCTATCCCCCCTCTCCCCAACACCGCAAATAATCCCTAACTCCTCAAAAACACCCCATCGACCCCTTTGTCCTGAGATTGATGCTGTTAAACCCCCGCGTTACACCTAATATCCCTCACACAAGAATGACACAAATGAATAGTGCTTGTAAAAATATATAATTTTAATTCCCTATTTACACACAAAGTTAACACCCAAACTAATATTGTTTTCTATCTATATTTAAAAACAAACACACAAAGTAATCCATAAGGTAAAGTGTTAAAATTATCTACTATTACACGCTTATTATACACTACACGATAATCCTTACTCTCACTATGTTAATATGTCTTTATTCTTTCTATCACGTACAATCTTATACGGAATATCTACAGTTACTGTCTATGACCGTATACCTTTTTGGTGGGGGTGCTTTGCGTGCGTTTGGGGTGTTATGGCGGGTGTCTTCGGGGAGGTGGATTTGTGTTTTAGATTGTGGGTGCGCGTTGGGCGTTTCGGGGGTGCATTTGGGGGTGTTTTAGATCGTGGGGGTGCTTTGCGGGCGTTTTTCTGTTCGGGGTGAGGGTTGTCGTGGAGTGTCGTGGGGGTGTTTTGGCTTTTGCATCTCCCTGTGAATATTATAAAGTGTCTCTGGTGAATGGGGAGTTGATGGGGAAGGAGGCGGGGGGAAGGATGGGTGGTATAGGTGGTGTATTTCTGAAATGGCCATTCCAGGTCGCGCGGGCCACCATCTGGCCCTAATGGGGCCATTCGTAAATAAGTATTTAATTTCGAACATTATTTCAAATCAATCATTTGTTATCATGCCACGAAAGCGTAAGGACTGTCCGATCTGTGGCAAGCAAGGTTTATTAAGATTAGCAAATCATTTGGCTGACATTCACCATGAACTTTCATTTTTTTGCGGATGATGGACAACTATATATTTCATTTAAAACTAAAGATCTCGGTGAACTTAATCTATCTAAAATGCGCATGGAGGAATGCATTCATGATATGAGATCCTGGGTGATGTTGAATAAACTCAAACTCAATGGTGATAAAACCGGGCCTGAGGTCCATGGTTTATAAAATAAGTTATTTAGTACTATAGGTGTACTGAGCTGCATGTATTATTCTTTGGGTTGTTTTTCTTAATGGATTTTCAAACGAATGGCGCCATATTAAGTATTTATAAAGAGAGACTTTAAGATCAACAGTAAACGGCTTGTTATATATCGTATGCATGCAGGTATATCTAGTAAATATATTTACTTATATATACGCATATCTACACGCACATATGATAGTATATCTTAGATATAAGACTATTTGTCCTCTGTACAGGCGTCCGGTAAAATTAATTATGTGATTAAAACATACCCCACCATGACTTGCAACATGTCCAATTTAATAATGGATCAGAGATACTTGATTGTCTTACAAGACCTCGATATTATGGCCCTTATATATGGTCTAAACTAACCGAAGAAGATAAAGATAAACCTAATTTAGAATTTTTTAAAAGGAATATTAGAAAACAGTACTTAGAAAGTATACTTGATAATAACTGTAGAAATTCTATTTTATGTTCAACTTAATTTTTTATTGTTATTCTATTTATTGATCTATTGATAGGTAACTTAATGTAGATAAATTTTGATCTAGTAGAATTTGATAGGTAAATTATTGTAAAAATAGCGAGATTTTGATATAGTATTACATATCATCTATCTTAAATTCTATTTTAGTTTAAAAACTTAATATATAAATAGTGTCCCCAATTAGCTGTAATAGAGCTAAATACATTGACACTTCAATAAAGTTATTCATTCATTCATTCATTCAACAGTAACTGACATACAAAATAACAAAAAGAGCTCTACTTTGCTGTTAGTCTCAATTGATCCCGACCAATGATTTAATAGAGTTTCAATTCATAGGCTTCCAGTCATACTTGGAGTTCGCTGAATTGGATTCAAATCGAGCGTAAGCTCCCACGGAAAGATCCCAACAATTTCAAAAATGGTATGGTAGTCTTATGGAAAGTTAGAAACAACTTCATCTAAATGTAACTGCTAAATTGAACTTGTTAATAACCTGAATATTTAACCAAAAGTAGATTTTGTAACTGTTTTAACATCTATTGTTTTGTCATCACAATATGGCTATCTTAACTGCAGATGTAATTGTTTGATGCATTAAGTAGACTAGCTTAATTTTAAATTTAACACTCTAGAAGAGACGCGTGTCATCCAATAATGGGACTGGCAATTCTCAAACGTTCAATGTTGCATCACTTCGTAAACTGTTTGCGTCGACCTGGATGGCGTCACTTCCTGTGAATAGTAAACCAAATTAAGTAGGTGAAAAAGTCATCAAGATTAAACGTTAGTTGATAATAATATTAATCAATTTCCATCAGAAAGTACGAAAGATTATACATATACAAAAAGGTCACACATGGGATACGCACTTTAATCTATCAAACAGTAAAATATCTAAATCTAAAAACTCATTTCATTTCTCATTCCACTTGTAATTTTATCACTGAGTGCCAGCATTGCACAATTATGTCATCTTATTTGATATTTATGCAATTATGCCCCAACCTTAATGCATTAGTCTTTCTGTTGTCTACTATTAAATCAAGTTTTCAACACAAGGAAAATAATGTTTACTTGCAAGTTTTAGTACATTTTCATCACTGAAATCACTAACGTGATGTTGACAAATGCTACGTAGCATGAACGCCACGTAGCAACGTCTTTGTATTTTTATTGATGTATTCTTTGCTTTATTGATAATTTAATGATATCATTTTATATGAAACTTTGTCGCTGTGTGATTATCGAGTTATAATGACACTCGAGAAGCTAGTAAATCACTCGGGTAGCCATTATAACTCGATAATCACACGTGACATGCTTTTTTATTTCTTAAATAAATAATTAAAGACAAGAGAATAAAGTAGTCGTACTCTCTGTTAACAATCGTCAATATTTTTAATAACTATCATCATTTGCAATATCTATAATTAGATCTTAGTGCTTACCGTTTGCAATACATTTGCTTTTACCTTTTCTCCCGTAAGAAAATGTAGTCATCTCATTAGAAACAGGTAAAAATTACTTAAATAATATTCTATTATGATCTTTATCTTAAATATGTAAAAATCAACCGATCTGACGTCTCATTTACTATCCATTTGCTAGCTATCCTCTATTCAAACATCCCAGATTCGCCATTTGCAAGCACACTACCACCGCCCTTCGGCTCCATTTTCACTTACACATTGTACACATCAATCATTAATGTTATCTGTATTTAAATAATGTTTTTTTGTGATAGCCATTATGCTGAAAATACTGATTACCAACTACTTATACAGTGTTCAACACAGATATAGGCCTCATTTTTGCAGCCATAGATATCCCGAAAGCATGTACTATCTCGAGCTATTCACAATTGCTATCTACTCCTACTGTTGACACACGCCAACATACTCATATTTCACATATATTTCGTATCCAAAATGTGCATCGATCCCGTTTTTAAGTGTTATATTTACATCCTCCAACTCATAGCCCTATGCCGTATCTGAATTTACTCCGGTACATCGATTGTCAAAACATCCTACTTATCACCATATTTAACACCGGTACAGGTTCAATCACCTATCTTTTTATAAAAAAAACCGGTGAAATTCTTAACATGGAGGAAGTAATTGCATAAAACAAAATTGCATAAAACTACCATTTTGAAGTTACTGTTAGGCGAAAAGATTTTAATGCACTTGTTTATGATTAAAATTTTGGCAGGTGTTTGATAAGCCCCGCAATTATATTGTTATGAGCGTGAAAACTGTCAAAAGAATCTGTAAAATAAAATCGTAAACAGCCGCGTTATTAAGCCTGATGTACACAAGCGACATGAGCATATAAGCACAAGATCAAACATGACTTCTCCTCGGGGACAAAACAAGGAGAACTTTTTTTTGTTTAATTACGTTTTTTGTGCTGCTCTTGGCTTATGCTAGGATTATATAAGAGATAAAGCCCGAGAACGAGGTATTTATGCTATATAAAGCCCCGAGGAAGCGTCCGACGGCTTTATATACAGTAGCATAAATCCCGACGTTCGAGGGCTTTATCTGACTTATTTCATGATTGAGGAGGTTTTTCCAACAGAATTTTGTTATTTTTTCCACCTTGGACAAAGATTTTCCTAGTTTTGTCTTCATTTCTTATCTAATTAGTATTCATGGGCTTTATGCTATATTAAACACGCAGTACATCAAACAAAACCGACTCAATCATGAAATAAGATCTTATAATGCTCATGCCTATGACGATCCTTATCGGTCGCAGGCTTGACTTCACTCCTTTGTTTTGCCTTTTATTTTGTCCTTATGCTTATATGCTCACGTGTGAACGAGGCTTTAACAGCTGCTGTAGTTATCACTATATCACTCATTTGTATCGAATAAACATGCAGCTCTCTCTACACTAGAAACGATATTCAGATATCATCGCGGTTAGGCGCGACGGGGCATTAAAATGGCGAAAATTGTCCGGCCCAGCCGGGATCCGCCGGGCTTGAGTAAACCGGAATCCTAGTTAGGAGCGACGGGACAAACACTCTCTCCGTGTAAACGGGATGAGATATATAAATGGGAAATATAAGTGGGATGCGTGATGATGGGTTATTTAAGTTAGATTACCTTACAAAATGATAAATATAATTTTTGAGACACAAGCCACCTGCCAGTTTAAACATTTATGAACGACCAACTACTTAATATCGAGTGTTCCGAGCAAATAGAGTAGTTTCGATTGGACGTCCTTTTAAAAAGCAAAGACAGAAAAAGATTAGTAGTCAAGTTTTTCTGCAGCAGCAAGGCAAAATATTATTTTTATTTCAACTTAAATAATTAATTGTTCATTGAGTGTTGTAATTTGTTTACGTAGAAATACTTTTTATCGAAAAAGAAAGCAAGAGTTTTTCTGGCGTGGTATACACATCCACTTCGAATATGATTATTTTTCTCTTTTCCAATTTCATGTTTTACTGTGCAACTAAAGTGAATTTTCCCATTACAATCTTAATTATAGAGTCGAAGTCAAGAAGTGACCATGTCTGTCAAAGAATACATCAACACCGCCAAGACAACGATGTACAACAGTGTTTTTACAACACGTTCACTCTACAACCTTCTGCTTCTATTTGTCCTGTTGGCTTATCTCACTTCCAATAGCGAGGGGTGCTTCATCAGTAAAGTGTTCATGCTTGTAGCTAAAGGTAATACGTAGCTCAGTGGTCAGAGCACTGCACTAGCATCGTACGGAGTCGCGGGTTCAATTCCAGCCGGAAGGCCTCTACGTTGCATTTTTCGCAACTGGTCCCGGTTTGGTCTTAAAATGTATATATTTCAACACTCGAAATTTTCCTTCACCATAAATCCTTAGAACCTATATATATATATATATATATATATATATATATATATATATATATATATATATATATATATATATATATATATATATATATATATATATATATTATATATATATATATATATATATATATATATATATATATATATATATATATATATATATATATATATATATATATAGCAAAGTGAAAAGGTGGTAAACTGCCAAGAATTTAGTGACGAGATACTGACGTTTCGAGCGGAGCCCTTCATCAGAGTCTTACTCTGATGAAGGGCTCCGCTCGAAACGTCAGTATCTCGTCACTAAATTCTTGGCAGTTTACCACCTTTTCACTTTGCTATATATTCAAAACACTGTCTACGCAGCACTCTACTTTTTTACTACTCTCGGATATATATATATATATATATATATATATATATATATATATATATATATATATATATATATATATATATATATATATATATATATATATAAAAGTATATGTAAAATCTAAACTTTTACAGCTGCCGTAACACTGTGTTTCATGCCTGAGGCAATCATCAGACGATGATTGCCTCAGGCATGAAACACAGTGTTACAGCATCTGTAAAAGTTTAGATTTTACATATACTTTATTACTAGCTCTACAAATTTTGTATCGAGCACTCTTACTTATTGGGATATTGCCCATGTTTTGGTCTATTCACCTAATATATATATATATATATATATATATATAAAATTTGGATGTGATAAAACACAAGTGTTGTATTATTTTCAACCAGAAGGAAACAACATTAACGGCCAGTCGTTTATAGTAAAACTTTAATGCACAAACGTTTTCGCTTATTAGCTCTTCAGGTGCGAAGTAATAATGAGTGGTTGGGGTATTTATGAATATATTATTTACATGTCAAGTGTAATTGTTATGTTAAGTGTTAAGTGTTGTGGTATTACGTCATCTTTTTGCTTATATATATTGAATTTGTTAGGCATTGTTTCTCAATTTGAATTGAGATCTGGTTGAAGCAGTGAAATTATTTCGTTTTCTTTAGATTCTCTAATAAGACTGCTTGAATCTTGACATTGGTAAATCGGCATGATTTTAAAGTTTCCATTGTTGCATTTCGCCAAGTGTTCACTTTCAGCCAGATGTCTATATTGTTTATGTCGTATTTGCTCCTTATGTAAAGTCACTCTATTTCTTAGGTTTTCAGTTTGTCCAATATAAAAGCTTTCACTTGGTGAATATGATTGTATAAACAATGTTCCTTGCTTTACAATTCATTGCCGATTTTATTGTCCAAACTTTTCCATTTTTTAGTGTAACCGAGTTGCCGGTTTCCAAATAGTTACAGGTCCCGCATCTTGATTCTTCACATTTTGTTACGATTGGTGTAATTTTTTCTGAGGAGAACTTGGCTTTCATCAGGTGGCGTTTTAGGTTTTTCGGCTGTCGTCGGCTAACTATTATTTTTGTTTGATCCAATACGCTCTTCATTTTGCTAGAGTTGTTGAGGAATTTCAAATTTTCTTTGATTGTTCCGATGACCTGTGGGTTGTTGGGGTTATGTGTAATAACCAGTGGAAGTATATTATTGTTGTTGAGTTTCTCTTTAGCCGATCGTAATTCGTTTATTTTCAATGCCCTCGCTTTACACTTGACATGTAAATAATATATTCATAAATACCCCAACCACTCATTATTACTTCGCACCTGAAGAGCTAATAAGCGAAAACGTTTGTGCATTAAAGTTTTACTATAAACGAGTTTGATGGAAGACAGCAAACGTCTTATAATCCTTTATTTAAAATACGTTTCGGCCGTTCGGCCTTCTTCAGTTTAAAAATTACAAAAAATGAGTTACTCATTTTAAAAAATTACTCATTTTTTGTAATTTTTAAACTGAAGAAGGCCGAACTGCTGAAACGTATTTTAAATAAAGGACTATAAGAAGTTTGCTGTCTTCCATCTACATTATCCTATATATATATCTACAAATACCGAAGCTGCGCAAGTATCCTTTTGGATCCTTCTATATTGGGAGTTCACGCCCCAGGATATCGATGACGCACAAGAGTATGACACTCGAATGCAACGCAACCGTAATCCGATAGCATTCGAAGTTATTGTCACGCAATAAGCGCAGACGACGCAATACGCAATTCTCGCGTGTATTACGCAATTGGTAGCGCCCATAGTCAAACACATAACGCTCGTAGCTGAACACGCAGACGATAAGAATCGGAACCACGGAGCTAAAGCGGAAACCGGTTGGGTAACATCGCCTATAAGTAATTCCGAGAGTTGCGGACTTGGTATTTAGAGATGCTTGGAAGCTGAGATCTCAAACCGGTGATCTCTCAGTTTGGTAAGACTCCGACAAACTAATTTAGTCGAGGTATGGTTCAAATGAGGTTAGTCATAACCAAGGTTAAACCAAAGGAGACGTGCTACGATGCATACGCCCCAGGATATCGATGACGCACAAGAGTATGACTCTCTAATGCAACGCAACCGTAATCCGATAGCATTCGAAGTTATTGTCACGCAATAAGCGCAGACGACGCAGTGCACAGTGCTCAACTCGGACGAAATACGCACCCACCATCCCACCTCTTTAACAAGACTGAGTTACTCCATCAGTTCCGCAACTGATGTTTGAAGGGTACAGTTAAGCTCCGATTGGTAAGCGGATAGGATCAATAGGACCAATCAATCTGATCCTATTCCATGGACCACGGAACCAATCAAACAGGAGCCAATCGGACCGCCTTTTACTCAACTAACCAAACAGGTAAGTTAAAAGGATGAATATATTGGTAACACTCCGACAAACTCATTTAGTCGAGGTGTGGTTTAATATCTATAATACAACACATGTGTTTTATTATATATATATATATATATATATATATATATATATATATATATATATATATATATATATATATAAAATATATATATACATATATATATATATATATATATATATATATATATATATATATATTTTCGCTTACCTCAAAACTGGTCTGCTACAACTTGTTTCATCTGTAAAAGAATCTTGAAGATTCTTTTACAGATGAAACAAGTTGTAGCAGACCAGTTTTGAGGTAAGCGAAAATCTATTATTTGCTCTAACTATATGTTGTTGAGCACTCTTTGCATTTCGTAGACCAAAACCTACACGTATATATATATATATATATATATATATATATATATATATATATATAATATATATATATATATATATATATATATATATATATATATATATATATATATATATATATATATATATATATATATATATATATATATATATATATATATATATATATATATATATATATATATATATATATATATATATATATATATATATATATATATATATATAGGTTCTAAGGATTTATGGTGAAGGAAAATTTCTAGTGTTGGAAATATACATTTTCAGACCAAACCGGTCTCTTGAAAGGATGTCGCTAATTCTTCTTTTCTCTTTTCTAATTTCTACAAGGTTCTCGACTTGACAATAATGTGATGAAAGAAATTGAAACTTACAGTGAGATTGAATGCTCTCATCTATGCCTGTCTGATTATCCTTTGTGTAAATCCATAAACTATAAAATCAAAGGAGAGTTGTGCTCAAGTTCCAGGCATAAATGTCAATTGAACAGCGCTACCAAATCACTTCAACCAGAAAACTTTGTAAAAGATGAAGCATTTCAATATTTTGAAATTATGGAGGTAACTATAACTTTCTTACGATGTAGAGCTCACCTGTTGTAAAGATACATTTAACTTTTCTTTGATGTAAATGTTTTAACTCGTGTATCATTAGTATCGTTTAAAGGACATTGGCAACAAAAAGCTACCGTTTAGATCAATAGCCGGAATATAGTAGTTTGAGGTTGTAAAACTGATCGTAAAGCGGATTAATTACACTGTCAAAGTTGCTATGTTCGATATCCGTGTGATGTCAAGCAAAGCGAAATTTTTATCTAGCCATCCAATCCTCAGCTCGGAATTCAACGGCGAAAATCTCAGCTGACGGCCAGTATTTCACAAAAAATTCTTACAATAGCGAAAATGATTCGCAATGCTGCCCAAATTCCAGTGGAGGTTGACGTTACCAACAACCTGGTGCAATGTTTTAGAGACAGGGAAGACTGGAGAGAAAGGAGAATATATATCTGGATTAAATCCTACATTCTCAGTATTTAGCCGATACACAGTAAATCATCTATCATAATGTGTGTATCATCGCGTTATCGCGTATCATCGTGTTTCATATATATCTATTTTTGTGTTCCCACTCTCATATTGCTATAGCTTTGATATGTTAAGTAGTTTTATTAAGTCAGCACTTAAGACTTTTCTTTTTTTAAATTAATAGTTTTTTGTTCATAGTGGTAATATATGTATTAGGCTTTATCTTATAATGAAACTGTAATTAGTTTTATAAGTAAAATTAAGAATATATTGTTGTAAGAGCATTGAGACTATTGTATAATGCTCCTAATACGTCTTTTATTATTATTATTATTATTATTATTATGTGTTTATAAATTTGAAACTCGATTTTTGTGAACGAGTCTTCCTTTCAACTGAACTACACCATTTCAAAAAGCATTCCGCGGAAACTGGGTCGTTTACCTCACGTGTGACGTCACCAACTTCCCATTTAATTAGGCAAAGTATTACAACAAGATGGCGGATGAAAAGATTGTCTATGGTCAAAATTAGTTCCGTTGTTTTGTACAAGAGTAGTTTTGTTTATTTGGATTACCTTGGTAAGCCTAGATTTGTTAATTAGAAAGTCAAAAATTTGAAATTATGATTTTTGTTGCCATTGTTCTATAATTCGCTAAACTACAGGTCCTCATTTGACGAAAAGAGACTGAGTTTAATGTTTTGCTTCCAGAAGAACGTCGATGAAACCAATCCAGTTAAAGGAAACTGCTTGTCAGGTAATGTCAGTCGATCTGTAGGTTACACACACACACTTATAGTAACTATCACTTCTTAGTATAATCCCCTCGCAATTGAGGTCGCGAAGCGACCGCGCGAAGCGAGGGTGATAATCTCGGCGTGGTAGGGTAACTCCTTATAAGGTAGTAAAATGTCGTTTTGGGTGATCCGTTTGAGTCGGGACCATATTAGATTAGAAATGCAGCGGCCATTATCGATTCGTTGATCTGACGAACTACATAAAGAGGTGTTTACGAAGGGTATACAAGTTTACGTGATATAATAGGTACGTGTGTTATGTATTTAGACTCGCTAATTCCAAATCTGTTTTCAGAATTGAAAACGGTTAAATATTGATCGATATAACTTTCCAAACGAGGGATAGGTGACAAAGCGCTAAAGCTCGCTTACAAGCTTGCTTACAAAGCTTGCTTATAAAGCCTGCTTATAACCATGGGTTGTTTTATAACGCAACCAAATGGTCTCGTTTCCTATATGCTACCACCAATCTTTTATTACATAATATTCGACTATTTTATTATAGTATACAAAAGATGTTTGTTAACAGGTTGTAGCAATTAAGGTTTACGGCTTGATTACTCAGCTTTGCAGCTGTGGCGAAAGTTAGTTAATGGTCAATTTGAACCCTGAAGATCACATTGTAGTCTAAAATTACGTTTGGTAGTTTTTAAACTTTTTAACTTTTAACCTGTGTGTAAGACATATTATGAAGCGAACATTATATGATGTATACATTATATGTATGCATGTGTCTCATCTATTTTAAGGCACACAACATCGGTAATTTGTGGTCTGAAAAATATGATTCATATATTCCACTTGTAACGTATTCGTCTGGAATATTCGTGTACAGATGATCCAGAAGTGATCCATAATCGATTGTAGGAAAATGCAACTTTTGCTGATATGAGGGACCAAATATTTTAAGTATCTGCTGTTTCTGACCTTCGTCTGATAGCAGTCAATGTACTATTTAAAGCACGCGTAGGAGTGTTTTATCAGATATAAGCCGAGCGTTTTATATCTGATAAAACACTCCTACAAGTGCTTTAAATGGCTTCAAACACGACTACAATAGAGTGGATTCTGTGGGCGTTGTTTTCTATTGTCTGCAGATTACGGTTGAGTTAGCTGGTGAACAATAGATATTAATGTTTTACCCTGCATGTAGTGTTAGAATGTTCAATATTCAAATTACAACATTAAACATGCAAGAAAAAAGTTGTTTCGTGTTAAGTATGGGCATGTGTTAGTAGATTTCAGTGGAGTTCTTTTTGAGAAGTAGATTTAATAAGGAGAAGCAGGGTGGCTTCCTCCGGTGGGAAACGTGTGTTTCGGAAGGCAAGAGGGGCCGAGGAAGAGAAAAAGTTGTTGGAAAGCAGTATTCCTGGATCAACACGACGATCGACTAGATGGGCGTTCAACGCCTACTGCAGCGTTGTCAGGTTGTGTGTTTAACTCTTTCCCTACGGGCGCAGTTAAAATGGGTCGTTGATGACCCGCAAAGTCGTCAATCGAAAAACACGGCACACGGTAACGCAAGATTAAAAATTGAAATTCGACAAGCGCCAGGAACATGAAATCCACGCACACGCCAAGTTTGATTTGATTTCATAAACAACTCTGCGATTGGTGGCATTTTGAGTTTTCAAGATGCTATGCGGGCGTGCAAGATGGCCTTTTCTGGAAAAATGTAAATTTTTCAACCTGATTTATGATAATTAATGCTAATCCCCTCGCCCGGCGCGAAGCGCCGGCCGAAGGCCGAAGGCCTGAGGGCGAGGGTGCTAATATCGACCGGCGTTTAGTCCCTCATCACGGATTCCAGGCGTAATGTAGAGTCACTTCCAGTTTCCTTGTATATATATATATATATATATTCAGGATCAACGTCGTCGATCATGCGCGGCATTGGAAAATTTGGCCCTGGTAACGAGATATAGACAGAAGCTTATTGGTAGACCTGAGCCCTCTGCATTTGAATTAATATTTAAATTGCAACCGTCACATGATTGCGAATGCAAAAATTGAAACGGTATTGAAACGGTTTTTTGGTGCGTTAAATTTGGCGTAATTTAAATTTAAATTGACGCCAGCGCGACAAACCGCTTTCCGGAAGAAGCCGCCATTGACGGCGAAATTTATATTGCCATAAAAACCTACTGCATCCGATGATTTTGTGAGGAAATGGCAATGTTTGTTTGTAACAAACATTACTATAGATATTATCTGCTGATTTCAAGCCGAAACTGTAGTGTTGAAGGACAAGATAATCAAAGACAGACACAAGTAAAAGGTAAAAGGACTATTATAATTATGTACATTGTGATTCTCACCGGTCTGTGTTGAGCAATTAATTTGCCTTTTCTGCATAGTTTTTTTTGGTTAGGGTTAGCAATTTGGTTAGGATTAGGGTTAGGTTTAGGATTTTGGTGATATTTACTTGCATTTCGTTGAATTCTAAGAGACTATAGCGTCGTACGGCTACCGTACGAATAGCCATTACCTCGGCTTCAGTTCAGTTCAGTGCTTCACTTTATCGTTTAACTTTTTGACTTGACTCGCTAATTTTAATGTTATTTAAATATTGTACACTGTATTGTGTATTTGCTCGAAGCTCCGAAATCTAATAGACACATTTTGAAATACTTAACAGAGAGATTGGGAAAATTTGAAGGTGTGTAATGTTTTGAATTTTCAAAACATATGTATAATATTTTGACAGTTGGAATTAAATCCATGCAACAATGGCCAGTCCTAGCCTGTTTAAAATATATACCTTTGTTCTTTATAATACTGCTGAATAGTAAGTGTAGTACAAATTTTGGAATTGCATGTACAGTATGTTTATTATTTTTGTGTACCTCAAGTTATAAATACTATATGTTTGATAATTAGCCTATATATACAGTAGTTTAGGGTGAAAAAACATGCATACTATTGCTGTGTTTATATGACCTGGGCCTGGCCTACAATTTTGTAGCAATAAACAAGCATTACTATGTATACTTGTCAGTGTTAATAATTAATATATACACTGCTGTAGTGAATAAGGGAGAGCTCGGGGGGAAACAGACAATACAGTACATGGATGATTGTCAAGCAAGCTCATATCCTCAGAAAAATTATTGTGTGTCCGGACAGGGATAACTTTCTGATTTCCAGTGAGATGCTCTGACCATTGAGCTACCAAGACTCAGATGGTGAGTGAACGTTACATTGATGTACTGATTCTATTGATATAACAGCAGTGTATATATTAACACCCAATCATTAGTCATTACTGAAATATATAGTAACTGCTGTGCATAGGCAGTACATATATCATTAGAACCAGTGCATCATTGTAACGTCTCTCCATCTGAATCGCGATGGCTCAATGGTTAGAGGCCATCACTGGAATATTATGTTTCTGACGATATGATCTAGACGTCCATGTTTTGTACACTGGCATGTATTCCATATATAATCTGTGTTTACAGTACTCCATCTATAGTACTATAGTACACAATGCCATATATATGCTTTGTTACATGGCAAATATGGTATCTGCAATCTGCATTAGGCATTATTATTAGTAGTATTATTGTCAATGCATTATTATTATTAGTATTAATAATAATAATAATAATACAATAATAGTACAATAATATTTATACAGGATAGCCGGGTCTTGTTTTCTAACAAATTACAGTTGTTACAAATTTCAACACATATTCATCAATGTACAGTTCAATGTTACAAAAACTAATTTTAACTCAAAAGTTGTATATCCTTCACATATATTTGGCAATAGATAATGGTGCTATAACATGTATGAACAGATTAATTGAAACATGGAAAATAGCTCTTTAGTGGTAGATATGATGTTAAAATGCCATGGAATTTCTAACTAGCATTACACAATGTAACTTGCTTCTAAAACAAGAGGTACAAAACTTGGGATTTCTATTAACCAATCAGTTTCAAGTCCCAACTTAGGAAAGATCAGTTTCCCTGACATGCCTAGAGACCTCTGATTATGACCATCAATATTTAGTTATCCATATTCCTGCCAGCTCCACATCACAGTAGTCGAATGTGGGTAGAATTATCAACTTACTGTTACTAAATACTGCATTGATTATTTCGTGAGTCATCAATATTGTGATAAAAGTAATTTCTTTCTTAGTGATTGATGGTAGAACAGCAGTAGACCCCACTATTCTGTTTCTGCACTCAAAAATTAAAAAGTTTGGACTGCATGTATTTATTTTGATGTCCTATGAAACAATTAAATTCAGACAATACAAAGCTGAGAGATATTGTCCACTGAAAATTTATTTATTTTGGCAAATGAAGTGGCTATTATCTAATTCAAGTAATTTAAAACCAAAAGAAGTACTGTACTGTAAGTTTCAAACAGCAATTGGGCGAGGGGTTGTTGCGTATACGTATTTCTAGTTTATATTAACATAATGTGTTTTGTTCTGGAAATTTAAAAGAACAAGTAAAAGCCGGATTATTGGGCTTCCAGAAAATGTATAGCTTTCGCAACAGTTATGGTTATTTCAAGAGATATCAATAGAACAACGTGGTCGTTCAATTTTTGATGTTTTTCAGCCGTAGGGAAAGAGTTAATAAGCAATAATAGGTAAATTGAAAATAATCGAAGAAAAAGCGTGAAAGGAAAAGCAGTTTATTATCTGTTGAATTGAAAATAATCAATGTAAATACAGTTTAACAAAGCAAAAAAATGGTCAGTGACAAAAAATTAACCCCCTTCTCTGCTCCCCCCTACCCCCCTCAATGAGAGGAATTATGTAAGAAGGGTTACCCGAAGCAGAGTCTCTGCAGAGATCCCACCCGCACCGGTCCACCCGCACGGGAGCTCATACTTTTAAATATATACGCAAGCTATCTATACACTACAAAGACAATAGGTTCTGTGCATGTGGGTCAAAAAGGTCAAAATTCACCGTGTTTAGAAATGTAGGAAATAATTCACCAAATTGGCTTAAAATTTGATATGTGTGTTGTTTAGCCGACTTACAACGATGATGAAAAATTCAGGCGAAAATATAAAATTGATCGATGCGAAAAAATATCGGCCATTCTATATTAACTCTTTCCCTACGGGCGCAGTTAAAATGGGTCGTTGATGACCCGCAAAGTCGTCAATCGAAAAACACGGCACACGGTAACGCAAGAATAAAAATTGAAATTCGACAAGCGCCAGGAACATGAAATCCACGCACACGCCAAGTTTGATTTGATTTCATAAACAACTCTGCGATTGGTGGCATTTTGAGTTTTCAAGATGCTATGCGGGCGTGCAAGATGGCCTTTTCTGGAAAAATGTAAATTTTTCAACCTGATTTATGATAATTAATGCTAATTTATATTAACATAATGTGTTTTGTTCTGGAAATTTAAAAGAACAAGTAAAAGCCGGATTATTGGGCTTCCAGAAAATGTATAGCTTTCGCAACAGTTATGGTTATTTCAAGAGATATCAATAGAACAACGTGGTCGTTCAATTTTTGATGTTTTTCAGCCGTAGGGAAAGAGTTAATAACTGTACAATTAACTTCGGAAAGATATAAACTGGATTTTGTGGAAATTCGCAGTGATCTTTAATATAAATTGTAATGTTGGGGTTTAATGAAATAATTAAATTATTTGCTTGCAGTGAGCGAGAGAAAGTGGTTTATGTGCATACTGAGTCAATTTGACGAGTTTTAGGATTTTTTTGCATTTGTAAGCAGCACGCAATTTTATATAAAATGCTACGTTCATTAGTATTCTTTATATAAAATGCCATGTTAATTAGCATTTTGATTGTTATAATGAATAACCCCATATTTTCCCTGGGAGAGTATTCAACTTTCAAGACCGTGAACAAATGCAGGAAGCCTATTGGGCAATTTCCTTATGAATTATTAATGAGTGATTGAATATAGAATATCCGTCAACTTTTTAACTTAAATTTACTGACATAAATCAGAATGTGAAATCGTATTTATTATTTACTTTTAGCTAAACCTAGAGTAATGTAATTTTAAAGAACGAACCAATTCTATTATGACAATTTTCAACAATTTGACACGGTTTAATCACCATTTAATAGTAAGCGTTACCGGTATTCTGTTCCTACTAACCTAGCGGCTCTTCATGTACAGGACACAGAAATTTAGCACGGTATAGAACTGCTTCGTTCTTTAAAAAATCCCGTTTATTTTTGTCCTGGAGTTGTCCAATTCATGAATTAAACCTATTATGGATAAAATAAACGGGATTTTTTAAAGAACGAGGCAGTTCTATACAGTGCTAACTAACATTTTACTCATGCAAATTTCTGTGTCCGGTACACGAAGTAAGATCTATCTCTTACTTGATTCTAGAAGATTAAATATTATCGAGTAGTTCTAGCTCACTTTTTAGTTTCTGGCTTTCCCTCTCTCTAAGAGAGATACTGATGTGTCTTAGAAGGGTTTCTATTCTTATAATTTCAGGCATAAGCTCCCTGATTTTGTTAGTGTTTACGTTTCTAAATATAAATCGTCGCTTGATTTGACAACTATGCCGTTTCGTTCAACATTTCTAAAATCACCCACTGTTCCTGGTATTTGAAGGACTAACTGTTGTGATCAATGGCTTATGGATTTACAACAATTTCAAAGATTTGAATAGGTTATACTTGCTTTTATTTGGCATATCACATCCTCATAAATGAATTGCAGTATACGGTGTTTACAATATGGAGCAACTGGCAAGCTCGGGCCGTGCGCGCAGGAACGCTTCTGTCCCCTTCTGTGCCCGCATAGTCATATTCTGTGCTCATACTGTACTCGACTTTTCCTTTTGTCTTTTCTAATTAGTTCTACGCGATATCTCACACAACATGAAGATTCGACGTTAGGGGCGGTTTTCCACTGGGCGAATATTTTCGCGCGAATCGAATTTCTATACAGTGTGTATCAAAACCGCTACCGGAAGCAACTGTGAGTTAGCATTTTTTTCAAAGAACCCATTGTAATAGTTTGAAGGCTTAGACATCTCTGAGCAACGAATGCGTAAAAAATAACTTGGATTGCATTCGTATTGAAAACTGCTTTCTCTCTTCTTGATTAACGCAGCGCTTGGACCATCTTAATTTGCCAGGTGTATAATTTTTTTTTAAATTACAATAGGTCTCTTTAAGAATACTAATTCATTTTCTAAGGGTAGCGGTTTTTTTGATACACACTGTATATTCAAAATATTTCTGATTAGTTTCAGCTGAGAGCTCGTCAGAGGCATTTATAGGACGTAATTGGACAACCATACTGTAGTTGGGACAAGGAGTGAGACGATAAGGAGTCTTTGGTGTTCATTTGACTATTCTAAGACAATAAGCCAGTGCGTCGGGAAAAAACTTATTTAAATTCATAACATCAGGCTGGGGAATTCATAACGAATTTGCAAGTGTAAATAAAAATGCAAATGTATATTGTGATTTTAACCTGATGTTATGAGTGAAATCAGTTTTTTTATATAGTATACTTATATTAATATATATATATATACATACAGTATAGTTCTTTTTATTGATTTATTACCCGAAATACTTTTACAAGTTGTAAATCCATTGTATATCTTCTCCAAAATGGATTATTATTAAATGTTTAATATATCCCGACGCAGAACACGTTATTTTGATGCGCAGTCGACATTACGAACTGACTTATTACATAAATTTACCCAAGAGTATTGCATAATATGTGTTGATTTCAACATTGACTGCTATCAGACGAAGGTCAGAAACAGCAGATACTTAAAATATTTGGTCCCTCATATCAGCAAAAGTTGCATTTTCCTACAATCGATTATGGATCACTTCTGGATCATCTGTACACGAATATTCCAGACGAATACGTTACAAGTGGAATATATGAATCATATTTTTCAGACCACAAATTACCGATGTTGTGTGCCTTAAAATAGATGAGACACATGCATACATATAATGTATACATCATATAATGTTCGCTTCATAATATGTCTTACACACAGGTTAAAAGCTAAAAAGTTTAAAAACTACCAAACGTAATTTTAGACTACAATGTGATCTTCAGGGTTCAAATTGACCATTAACTAACCTTCGCCACAGCTGCAAAGCTGAGTAATCAAACCGTAAACCTTAATTGCTACAACCTGTTAACAAACATCTTTTGTATACTATAATAAAATTGTCGTATTTATGTAATAAAAGATTGGTGGTAGCATATAGGAAACGAGACCATTCGGTTGCGTTATAAAACAACCCATGGTTATAAGCAAGCTTTATAAGCAAGCTTTGTAAGCAAGCTTGTAAGCGAGCTTTAGCGTTTTGTCACCTATCCCTCGTTTGGAAAGTTATCTCGATCAATATTTAACTGTTTTCAATTCTGAAAACAGATTTGGAATTAGCGAGTCTAAATACATAACACACGAACCTATTATATCACGCAAACTTGTATACCCTTCGTAAACACCTCTTTATGTAGTTCGTCAGATCAACGAATCGATAATGGCCGCTGCATTTCTAATCTAATATGGTCCCGACTCAAACGGATCACCCAAAACGACATTTTACTACCTTATAAGGAGTTACCCTACCATGTGCGGCTTATATATATATAAATATATATATATATATATATATACATATACGAATCTTTAGTGATAAATGAGTCCCTGCCACGCCGAGATTATCACCCTCGCTTCGCTCGGTCGCTTCGCGACCTCGCTTGCGAGGGGATAACTAAAACTTAATTTTCGTTTCATAAACACTTTAAGGAGGATGCAGATATCCATAATTTGAAACAGTCTGAATATCGCGCCAACGTTTAAATTGGTGATGTAAATTCCAAGTTATTAGAACAATGAATTTCACCTATCCCGAAGATTATTTTAGAATGTTTTAAAAATTGTATAACTTTATGATATTTCTTATCTTTTGAATACATTTAGTCCAGCTTAGTAGTGTATTTTCTATATATTATATATATTTATATATAGCTTGACCACTTTTACTGCCAGCGCATTCTCCAAGATAAAGCTCTCACCACATGTGGTGGCGCTTGGTTTAGTCAAGTTTAGTAGTGTATTGTATTTGTTGGGAAACACACACTTATACTGCTGAATAATAATGTAATAAAACCTTCATCGTAATTCTTTAGTCATGGCGAAGAGTTGTTCTGATTTGTACAATAAAGGGGAAAGAAATGACGGTGTCTACAAAATTGACCCTGATGGTCTTGGAGGCTTCGATGTAAGATGTGATATGACAACAAGTGGAGGAGGTTGGACTGTTTTTCAAAGACGAATAGATGGAAGTGTTGACTTTAATCGAGGATGGAACGAGTATAAGAAAGGCTTTGGCGAGTTAAATGGGGAGTTCTGGCTTGGTCTAGATAATATCCATCGTTTGACAAAGAGTGGTCAAAACGTTTTGAGAGTTGATCTAGAGGATTTTGAGAACGAGACACGTTATGCCAATTACTTAACATTTGCAGTGGCAAATGAAGAGGATAAATACAAGTTAACCGTTGGAGGTTATTCAGGTTAGTTGCTCTTAAATAATAATAATAATAATAATAATAATAATAATATGATAATAATAATTACAAGTATTATAAAAATATCTCAATGCTCGCACAACAATACATTCTTAAACTTGCATAAGTTACTTATAAAACTAATTAAGTTAATCATAAAACTAATTAATTTCCCTATAAAACTAATAATCAAACCCCCATAATAAACTACATAAACTATTACCAGCAGGGTTGGACTGGCCATTGTGCCAAAACAATGGCATTTTGCACAAGATGGCACAATGGCCAGTCCTAGCCTGATTACTATAAAAGATTGGTCAAGTTAGGGAAAGGGAGATGAGGTCAAATGACCATAAATATTATAATTTTAAAAGGAAAACCGAACGGTTTAGGAGAAGTCAATTGCCTACGTCATTGATGAATATAATCGAACATTGAGTCCTTAGACGTTTGATAGATTTAACTGTTATTAGTTGATCATTTTAATGTTGATTATTAGAATTTAGAACTCTTGTAAATATTTAAATTTTATAGATTATAGCTCAATGATACATATATATCTCCAACTTTTTAATTATATGTAATGCGCATTTTAAATTAGTTTTTTAGACAGCTATTATATGTGTAAACCTTGAATAATAATAATAATTAATAAAATAACATAATTAATGTAGTGCATAAAACGCGATAAAGATGGACAATGTATGTTTTCCTTGGATTTCATGTAAGAAAAATGTTAACGTATGTTGTTTTTCAATAAATCATATATTAAAGTTTTTGAATACAAGGTTGAAAAAGTTAAAGTGTTAAAGTTAAAGAGTTAAAGTGGCAACTATGTACGCTAAAATAACACAAAACAAGGAGCTTGGATTAACTGTTGCCCACGAAATACAGTCGACTGAACTCTGAACTAAATTATTCTACGTATTACAAAATACCTTTAATATAAAATACATTTGGAAAAAGTTCTGACTTGTGATGACTAAAAGCCGTATTCTGTAACTGTATAGAAACACGTTGATTTTTTCGCCATTCTTAAATTCAAACGAAAGGCTGCTAAAATGTTTTTAAAAAGTTTGAAAATGTGAAATTCTTATCTTTTAAGACAACATTCAATATTTCTTGTCGCCGAATTTCTCGTTCTTCCATCTATAATTGTATGGAAACACGGAAAATGTTTCATGATTCGAGCATTGCGTCGGATGTTCTATAAATTAGGTTTGTTTGTCCGAAATACTAATGAGTGTGACGTCATCCCAGGAATTTGGCGTTCTTAGTCAAGCAAATTGTGATGACAATGATTATGAGAATTTGATGTTATAGATACGCTATATTGCTCAGAATTTGTGAAAATATTCGTAAAATGCGTGATTAAGATTACCGTATACCTTCAGGGAGAAAATAAAAAAAAACAATCGAAAACGAGTGGTTAATGGAAGAGAACGAACGAATTTTCGACCGGAAGTAAATTTAATTTGTGTTTTTCTTTCAAACACTGTTTTCTCGAAATGTATTTTTCGCTCTAAGTATAGATTTTGAAAAGCTACATCGGCTAGATCGGATTCAATATACGGTTTTTCCCCTCGCGAAGAATAAAAGTTGCGAAGTGCTTTCGTCTCCCAAAATGTCTAGCTTTATTTCTTCGGTTCTCACACGAGTTTGTCCTCTTGCATCGTCGATAGTGTTCATAATCCATAATGGCTGCGTATGTCAACATTCGTCACAAAATAAATTTTCTTTGATTTACAGCAGTATCCGGTGAGTGCTATCTCGCTGAAGACCTTTTAACAATCTAAGATGTTTTTTTTTGTATATTTTCATAAATGCCTTCGTATATTCAGGTACCAAGGCATTATAAACATGTTTTGTGGCTTATTCAGATAATTCGGTTCCCCTGCATTGTTTTATCAATCGACGCGTCACGTATAGGGTCCATCTTTTGGTAAACTTCGTTTAATATAAATTCCCATGGATTGATGCCCTCGTCCTCCAATTCTTCGTAATTTTCGCTACCTTCCTCATCTGTCAGTGTATGGTGTTCTTCCTTCGTCTCTTCTCCAGTTTCCTCATCTGTGTAAGATTTCACACTTTGCCCTTCCAGCTCATCGTTTGTGTACAAGTCGTCAGCTGAGGAAGAGGAATTACTAGCGAGAGATCCATTGACGTTAGGGATTGATTATACAGAGTAACCTTCTCCATGGGTGTTCTTCATATGACAAATGTCGCACTGATGAAACATCGTTACACATTCGCAATTGAACACAGAATAAACCTAATTGCTATAATATCGATAATTTATATGACATCTAACATGAATGGTTATATCGTAAGAGGCCTTTAGCACCAACAAACGTCCCCAACACCCCTAAAGCTACACCTAACTAGCCCCAACTAACCCTCGTATGCCCCCAATTTACCATGTTTACTCCTTTTGTAAATGTAACATTTGAATAAATTTGCTCCATATTTGCGCGGTTGTAAATTTGAGTTAATCCATTTTTTCATGCAGTGTAAGACATCTTAACAAGAATGGTTATATCTCAAGAGGCCCTCAACACATACTACCTATCCTTACCCCTGAGACTCCCCACAATCCCAAATGCACCACAAACGCCCCCGAAAACACCCCAAACGCCCCCGAAAACACCGAAAACACCCCGAAAACACACCAAACACCTCCTAAAACACCCCAATTGGCCCGGCGGGCCTTTTTCGTGGCCTTGTGGCCTGCTTGAGAAATATACCTACTATCCCCGCTCACCACCATGAATATCTCTTCCTCCCAAATCACCAAAATCAAATTGTGACCTGATTCTGCGATAGCGTCAAACTTTTTTACTTCCTCGTGCAACGGGTCACAATTTCGGCTATATGGCGATTGAGGGGGTGGATGGGTTATTTGGGAGGGATAGGTATTCATAGTGAGTGGGGATAGTAGGTGTATTTCTCAAACGGGCCACAAGGCAACAAAAAGGCCCACCGGGCCAAGTGGGGTGTTTTGGGGGGCGTTTGGGTGTTTTTGGAGGCGTTTGGGGTGTTTTAGGGGTCGTTGGGGTGTTTTCTTGGATGTTTATGGTGATTTCTGGGGCGTTTGGGGTGTTTTCAGGAGCGTTTGGGGTGTTTTCGGGTCGTTTAGGGTGTTATCAGGGGCGTTTGGGGGTGTTTTCGGGGGCGTTTGGGGTGTTTCGGGGGCGTTTGGGTCCCAGGGGTAAAGATAAGTAGTATGGGTGTTGAGGGCCTCTTGAGATATATAACCATTCATGTTAGATGTCTTATACATTACGGATAATTTTGAAAGTAGATTTATTCTGTGTTTAGGCATATCCCAATTGTGCTCGTAAAAAGTTGCTACCTAGTATGCCAAAAAGTTGCTAAAAAGTTGCCAAAAATCCAAAAAGTTGCCAGCTATATTTCGAAAGTTGCTCATACTTGCCACCTAAATTTCACGATATTTTCACACATACGTTAACTAAAATGCTTTATATTTCGATGTTCTTAATAACTGCTAATATTGGTTGAGATAAATTGCTTGAAATTTGAACAAAACTCACTGCATTTTAAAAACTCGCTCGCAAATATGGGCGTATTTTTACAGAACTTTTAACGAATAACACAACAAAACTTCTAATGGAATCTAACTACAGGCATCGGAATAGCTTGAATATGCATCGAAAGTCCAGTGTCTCAAGCACCACTTCTCGGGATGAGATCGCAGGCCCTCGGATAGTCGGTAGAATGAAGAAGTAACATCATCCCTACAAAGTAACATCAACTAACAGCATGTGATCCTGATAGGTAATTTGATCAAAACTTGATAAACACCAAGAAATTCGCAGAAAATAACGTTTTCTATGAAATTTGTAAATTTTGCGTGGTTTATTATGTTAATTTATGCTGTAACCCTTTAATTTGGTAAAAGTTGCTCAGAAAGGCAAAAGTTGCTTGAGGTTGGTAGAACTGAAAAAGTTGCTCCAAACGCAAAGGTTGCTCAAAAGTTCCCGAGCACAATCGGGACATGCCTATCTGTATTCAATTGCAAATGCTTAATCATCTAGATTCCCAATAAACACCGAATTGAATTTTAAGTAATCATTTGAATCATTCCCAATCATTGATTCAGGAGTTCGAATGGGGTGTTGGGTGTGTAACGGGCTGCTTAGGGGGCATATTTGGGGGGTAATGGGGGTTTTTTGGGGGTGTGGGAGGTGTTTGATGGGAGTTTGAGGGTTATTAATTTGGTGGTGTTTAGGGGGCGTTTGAGAAACACCAAATTGAATCTTACTGAATCATTTGAATCATTCTCAATCATTGATTTTGGAGTTCGAAGGGGTGTTGGGGCGTATTGTGGTGTTTAGAGGGCATATTGGGGATGTAATAGGGTGTTGTGGGGTGTTGGTGGCCTTTGATGGATATTGAGGGGAGTTTGAGGGGTGTTGGGGGTTATTTGGGGGTATTTAGGGGGAATTTGACGGGTAATGAGGGAGCTTGAGGGGTGTTGAGGATGTTTGTGGGTGCTGAGGGCCTCTTTAGATATAACCATTCATGCTAGATGTCTTATAAATTATCGATAATATTGCAATTAGATTCATTTTGTGTTCAATTGCGAATGTGTAACGATGTTTCATCAGTGCGACATTTGTGGAAAGACTTTTTCCAGAAAAGAGCACCTTTATCGTCATATTAACAGCACCCATGGAGAATCTGACTCTATACAGTCAATCCTTAAAGTGCCGATAACCTCAAAATGTTTTATTGTCTTGTTTGGAAGAACTTTTAAAATGATAAAGTAACTTCTTTTGAAGATTTTCTTTGCTTTCTTTTTGAGATATATCAGTTTGTTTGATATGCAAATGTCTGGAATTTCGTCACACATGCATAATGACTTATTGGAGAAATGTGTGTATCTCTTTCATTCTCGAACGAAATCCTTTAAAATCAAGACGTTTGGTGTTGTGGGAGAAACGCACACGTGTTATTCACACTTTAGTGTTTTTATTTCACGAACGCAAAGATATATAACATTCTCTGATAACTCATTATGCAGGTGTCACGAAATTCCAGATATTTGCATATCAAACAAACTGATATATCTCAAAAAGAAAGATAGTTGTCTAATTTCTCAAATTTCTTCTGCACCAGGTTGTGATCGCCGGGGTTTGCCACATCAATAATTGTACACTCGTTCTTCTCCTTATTCTTCAAAAGAAGTTACTTTATCATTTTAAAAGTTCTTCCAAATAAGACAATAAAACATTTTGAGGTTAGGGGCACTTTAACGTCACTGGTCTCTTGCTAGTAAAATCTCGCTAGTAATCTTACGCAGACGAGGAAACTGGAGAAGAGACGGAGGAGAACACGATATACTGACGGATGAGGAAGGTAGCGAAAATTACGAAGAATCGGAGGAAGAGGGCATCAATCCATGGGAATTTATATTAAACGAAGTTTACCAAAAGATGTACCCTATACGTGACGCGTCGATTCGTAAAACAATGCATGGGGAACCGGATTACCTATGAAGAAGATGTTCCCTATGAGGAAGCTTCCGTAGCTCAGTGGTCAGAGCGCTGCACTAGCAATCGCAGGGTCGCGGGTTCAATTCCTACCGGAAGGCCGCTAAGTTGCATTTTTCGCAAGTGGTCCCGGTTTGGTCTTAAAATGTATGTATTCCAACACTCGAAATTTTCCTTCACCATAAATCCTTTCACTATATATATATATATATATATATATATAATATATATATATATATATATATATATATATATATATATATATATATATATATATATATATATATATATATATATATATATATATATATATATATATATATATATATATATATATATATATATATATATATATATATATATATATATATATATATATATATATATATATATATATATATATATATATATATATATATATATATATATATATATATATATATATATTATATATATATAAATATAAATATATATACACATATATATATACTTTCAACGTTCCGTGAACAACATCACATTCGTTTTAGTATATATATATATATATATATACTAAAACGAATGTGATGTTGTTCACGGAACGTTGAAAGTGCTCAATACCATAAAGGTAGAGCGAATATATAGTGAAAGTGGTCTTACCTCAATATGATAAAAGCCGCAACTGTCAGTTTCACGCAAGGCGATCTTCAGGCGAATGAAAAATTTCGATATTGATGGCCGCTTAAGTAGCTTTGGTCGAAAGGTGGGTGTAGTGGGCGCGTGGGCGTGTGGTCAGTGCCGAAACAATGCATGCATTCCTCAAATTTTTGCGTTGCTAATTTTAAATTTGTTTTTATGAGGCATGTCGAAATTATTTCTGATCTTTTGTTGAGTAGAAAATGTTTGTCTGCTTTCATTATACAAAGTTTTTCTTCCAAACATAAATTGCATCTTTTTGATCCTCCCGAATACCAAGCCGCTTTTTAAAAAATAGACCAGGTTATATTGAAATCTTGTTTCTTTTCTTTTAAACTCCAAATATGTTTCGAAAGTTATTATTATTATTATTATTTAATCTTATTTGAGAACGGTAACCCTTCAGATCTAATAACATCTGATTTCCAAAGGGCCGTTACAGAAATACAATAAAAAACTATATAAAAAGGCATTCAACTATCCTAACACGATACAAAAACTATTTACAAGCAAATAACCAAATTAGGTTCTAATTACTGACCACACATTTCGTCCAATCATTATAATCAGCTCGAGAGAATTGTTTTAATTGTCGAATAGAAACGTCGTTCATTTTAACGGCTTTCGGGAGGCTATTCCATAGACTTACTGCTGAATAACTTATGCTTTTTTTTGTGAAATTTGTTTTAGGCTTTGGAGGTGCAAAATCAACATAGTTATTACGTAGGCTGTAATTGTCGTTTCTATTAATATTGAACATGCTAGATATGCTGTCCGGGAGTTGCTTATTTTAAACTTTGTGCATAAATACTATTTTATGAGATCTCCTTCGTTCAGCCAATGGTTGCCAGCCAAGTTCGGTTAGCATATCACTTATTCTTGTATCGTACGGTTTCCCCGTAATTACTCTAGCTGCTCTATTTTGCATTTTCTGCAATTTTTCTTGCAGGTAAACGCTACAGTTGTCCCAAACTAAACTGCAGTAATCAAAATAAGGCAGTACTATAGCTTTATAAACGTTTTCTAAAATTGGTGTCGGAACATATTTGTTCATACGACGTAACATTCCGATACCTTTTGAAGCCTTATTAACTATGCTTTCGATCTGGTTTTTCCACGATAATTGTTCGTCAACAATTACACCTAGGGTTTTCGTACACTTTACCCTGTTAATATTGTTTCCCCCAAGTTTTAATTCTTGATCGTTATCAATTTTGTTTCGTTTAAATATATTTTGTTTTGAAATGACTTAGTGTGGTTTATGTGCCTATGTAGTGTTTGGTGCTGTTTGTGTCATTTGTGGACACTGTTGCCTTGTATACTATGTTGTTTGTCAAGCACTGCCCAGGAAGTGGGCACTTACTCTTGTCTCTGCAGTTACAACTATTTGCGTTTTCATGTTGTGGCTTGTTTTTCCTGAGTATGTGTGAATTGTGTCTCATGATAATCATTATTAATATATATTAATAGGTTGTCTAAATAAAATTACACAAGTCATAACACGGTGTTTCACGCTTTACCCTAATAAATAAATTTAGCTCTACAACTATGCAGAGCACTCTAGATTATTCAAGAGCAAAATTGTCTATATTTGTATATATATATATATATATATATATAACATAAGAAAGTAAGTGGATTTAAAATAAGTTCGTTACTATATATATATGTTTTCAGAATTCAAATTGATTAAATATTGACAGAGATAAGGGATCAAAATCAAGGACGAAGCGGCCTTTTACCATTTGTGATCTACAAATACAGAACGTACGACGGAGGTATAATGTGCCTGGGGACCATTCTGATTGTGAAACATATAGTATATTCTTTTAAATAATTAATATGAACATAGGCGTGCGAGGGGTTAATGCGTATACGTACTTCTAGTCCTATTTCTATTTTACTTTATTATTATTTTTTTATCTTTATGTCAATTAACAATTATCGCGTTTTTTTACATGCTTTTTTATATATCATTTCACACATGTCATAACCTCCATATTTGGGTGTCTAAACAAGGTTTTTAATTAGCATATTTTGTTTGGCATACGTGCATCGTCATGATGCCCTCTGTCATATTAATCTCTGGGTAGACCTGGTCACTTGCATGAAAACGATCTATAGTCTCAACTTTTTATTGCAGGTGATACTGGTGACTCATTTACTCATCACAATGGGATGAAGTTTAGCACTAAGGATGCGGATAATGACCTGTACGATGACGAAAACTGTGCTGCAATGTTCAAAGGGGCCTGGTGGTTTACCAATTGTTTTAAATCCAACTTAAATGGTCAATATCTACGTGGTTATCACACGGCCTATGCTGCTGGAGTCAATTGGCGTGACTGGAAAGGATACCATTATTCGTTAAAGAAAACTGAGATGAAAATCCGTCCTGGTTCATTTTAGTTCATTAGGACTAGAAATACGTATACGCAATAACCGCTCGACGTCCTGTCTTATCAAACAAAATGTTTAGATGAATTATTTCAAAGAATATACTGTATGTTTCCAGCTGTACTAAGGAGAAATAAGAGAACATCAATGTGTTGAAAAATACTTGAGTAAGAAGTACTTACATACTGTATATTCATGGGCGACGTTTCGGACGATGTCCCCTTCTTCAGGTCAGTCTGACCATTGGATACATTAAAATTCTCTTATTTCTTCTTTTCATACTATAATTGTTTTAAAGTGGGTTTTTTATGGGATCTTGCCAATTGGTTGGTAATTATTACGTACTGCATGAGTTGTAAGACACTTTAATCTTATAGAATCGCGTGATAGTTCCTACTGCACCTACTACTAGTACTCAGTTCCTACTGCACCTACTACTAGTACTCAGTTCCTACTGCACCTACTACTCAGTTCCTACTGTACCTACTACCACTACTACTCAGTTCCTACTGCACCTACTACTAGTACTCAGTTCCTACTGCACGTACTACTCAGTTCCTACTGTACCTACTACTACTACTACTCAGTTCCTACTGTACCTACTACCACTACTACTCAGTTCCTACTGCACCTACTACTAGTACTCAGTTCCTACTGCACGTACTACTCAGTTCCTACTGTACCTACTACTACTACTACTCAGTTCCTACTGTACCTACTACCACTACTACTCAGTTCCTACTGCACCTACTACTAGTACTCAGTTCCTACTGCACGTACTACTCAGTTCCTACTGCACCTACTACTACTACTACTCAGTTCCTACTGCACCTACTACTCAGTTCCTACTGCACCTACTACGACTACTCAGTTCCTACTGCACCTACTACTAGTACTCAGTTCCTACTGCACCTACTACTAGTACTCAGTTCCTACTGCACATGCGCAAGGACGAAACTCTATGCGGGGATTAAGGTTAGGATTTGAGTTAATTATGGTTAGCTAATCATATGGCTCGCTCTTGGAACTCTACATTACGTTATTATTACCTCCTTTTAGCAAGATCTCACGTTATTTTCATGGCTTCCTTAGTCGGAGTTTAGGCAACCTCGTATCGGCAAAAATGGCCCTGGAATCGGCTGGTCCATTCTATAATACGATTAGCTTGTCATAAAACTCAATTAATTCAGCCGAGTATAATTTATTCATCTAAATAAAAATGCTGTCTTCAAATTTTACAGCAAATTAGAAGTGATAGCTTTCGCTAAATTGTATATATGCTTCTTCATACCTTTTGTAAGAGATAACCATGGATGTATGGTGGATTATTAAGCTTGTTAGCTGCTTTTATGCCGATGAATGCTGACATGAACAACTCTGAAGAGCATTGAATATTTCTCAATTATTCAGGTCAACATAGTAGACAAAAGCAATGGAACAAATACCACAACAATTATCATATCTAAACACCCAAAAATTCTGGGTGACCAGCCAATCCCAGGGCCATTTTGCCGACCTTCCACCGTGGAGGCGAAATGCCCTGGGAACGAGGTTGGGAGTTTAGGTTGAGGGGACCATTCTAATTTCGAAACATAATATATTCTTTAAAATAATTAATATAAAAATATTGTCTGATAGAACAGACGGGCGACGAGTATTGCGTATACATGTTTCTAGTTTAAATGGTACCTGTATATTTTAAATTGCCTTGTTTTAATTCATTCTTAATCTTGCACTCTATAATAATAATAATAATAATAATAATAATAATAATAACAACAACAACAACAACAACAACAACAACAACAACAACAACAACTTTATTTAAAGTACCCATAAGACGAAATACGATGGAAATTTTCTATCGTTTTTTATTACAGAATATCATTTTAGATTAATACGTGTTCTCATTTGAAAAATAAGTTAACAATTTACATTTTATCACAAGTAATTCAAGCTCCAAACTCACCTAAACTTTCTCCGCCATTGCTAGAAACATGTTCCTAACGAGCCCGAGATTTCAAAAGAATCTATGACCTCAAAGACCCGTAATTATTGAGTTATAAGACTATTTAACCACCCTTTTTATTAATATGATGATGAGCTATGCGGTTTTTAGCTTTGAGTCTTTGATGTCACCTCTGGAACATGCTTGATCAATAGCGGCCGTATAGTCCTTCTTGGAAAATGGCCGCCGAATTAATATTATTTTATATGTATATAAATTGGCCCTTATGAACTCGTTTTCATGTACGAAATTGAAAGGGATTCTTACGTTAAAACGAGGTTTTAAGGGCCAATTTATATGCATATCAAATAATTTTAAATTGTCGGCCATTTATGAATAAGATCTATAATATTGTATAAAAACAGTCGAAAAGATAACTTTCTATGCTCGTAATGACTTGAAATATGACAAATAAAATACGAAGGACGTGATCTTTGCGAATATGTAAAAATACAGAACACCAAATATTTGATTTAAGGCTCACTTTAAGGAAGGTAAACACATGCATAACAGCATTACGCTGATAAACCAGTGGCTGATAAATCAGTGGTAAAATATTACAGTAAATTCGAAAAACTACAAATAAATAGAAATGAGAAATACATAACTTCCAACATGAAATATTACAATAACTATAGATACAATGCGCACAATAAATATCATGATAAAAATTTAGAAACAATTGATATATTGATAGATATATAGCTTATATAAATAGATAAACGTATATATATATAAAATGTATATCAGTTTACAATAAATAATGGTGTGTTTAAAATAATGATGTGTTTATTGAAGTATAAGTATAAGTACATGGGACGGGTTACAGGCTGTAATTAATTCAATATTTACAGGTTGTTATTCTAATAATATAATTAATAAAGACAAATTGTATAAAATAGAAAATAACTAAATAATTATATATTAAAGAGTGAGTGTCAACCGTCGTGCATTGCGCATTTGTGTTTATCTTTTTATACGATAACAAAGTGTTTTGAAGTGTTTCGTTGCCAATTTGTGGTATAAATGCTTCGGAAATTCGCCGAGTCTTCTCAGAAAACCCCATAGAAGCTTTCTTATTCATCGAAAATCCAAATACATCTACTTGGAACCTAATTTTTTTGTTTGAACCTCGTCACTTGGTCTTCCACGCTTCGTGCCAGTCAAGGCTGACATAATTCGAAACGAAAGTCAAGAAAACGTCGAGTTTTTTGAAAAATACAGAAATAATTACATTCTAAATAAAATCTTCTTTAAACTAAAAGACAAAATGAATAATTTATATCGAGGATTGACAAGATATTTACAGATGCAGTTCACCAAGGGAATCTCGTGCTTCAACGGTTGACACTCGCTCTTTAACAATCATCTGTGTGAACCTCTGAAAAGCATAGCAGGAATAAAACTGTGTTGGTATCTGTTAGTTCTACTTTGAGGAAGAGATAGGATCTTAGAGTTTCGAAGGCGCTCTGCAGGTGGGATGTAAAATATGGTGCAAACAAGACGAGGGCTGGAAAATTCTCTTAAAAGTTTTCTCGCAAAGCACGTCCCTTCTTGTGAACAAACGGGACACAAACACAACGACAGAGCTTCAGAGTAGGAGACATTGGGATATAAAATGGGCATTACTTGCCGCTGAATAGACTAAATAGGGTTAGACAGATAACGACGAAGCCCTGTGTGCCATATTTGGCAACAATATTCAAAGACCGACCTAACCAATGCATAATATATAGGTTAGTAAAACTGCAGGAGGAACACCACATTTCTTCAAAACCCTGAGAAGATACAAAAGCTTCGACGACCTACCATTAATTCAATATTTTGGGACCACTTTAGACGATTATCAATAGTTACGCCAAGTATCTTATGACCGTCAACCATAAGTGAACTAACCTTCAAACCCTTTTTGAAAAAACAAATTATCATCTCTTTACATTTTTAAGCTTCATATCATTACCGGATGGCCAACTAGAAATCACATCAAGGTCATATTGTAAATTAGAGGTGCCATCACGCGATATAACCTCAGATACTGTGATATCATCGAAATTTCCAATGACTAGAAACAAGAGGATTGATATGTGCTAAATAATTGATCATAATTAAGAAAATGATGGATGGGTCCTAGTTTGGTCCCCTGGGTCACACCAGCTTTAACTAGAAGCCACTGATATACAGGGTGTATAAAAAAAGCGCAACCTCGGAATTTCCCAACAAATCCACTGTGTTCTTAAACAAAAAAGATTTTCGCCCCTGGGAATTTAAAATAGCTTGTAATCGTATTCCAGGGGCATAACTGTCTAATTACTACAAACTCGAGCACGTAAAGCAGAATTGAATCGAAATTTATGCATTTATAAAATGGAAAGTTGTTTATTTATTAGCAATTCGACAGTTATGAGTAGTATAGCAAGTAGGGCTGCGAGCTCAATCGACCTCAACCGTGAATATAAATACCAAAACATCACCAAATTTTGCCAAGTCGCGACTCAACAAATTTGGCGATGTTTTGGTATTTATATTTACGATTAACATCGAATAAGCTCGCAGCCCTACTTGCTATACTACTACAACGATCGTTAGTCAATCTAGACACCCCTCACACGTTTTCTACTAAATTGATGTCAAACACATGCGAGATTAGCGAGACAATACCAAATTTATACTAAATAGCGACTCTCGCTAAATTTGACACCATTTCAGCCATATTTAAAAAAATAGAGAGCGTCGTTTCAAAATTCTCACAAATTTATGTCAAATTACATTTAGGAAAAAATAGAAAGTGTCATTTCAACATTTTCGCGTGTTAAAAAAATAAAATGTGGTACGAGCTCACTCCCACATATTAAAAAATAGAGAGTGTCATTTCAACCGACGCGTTCTGCTGTTGTCTCAATTCACGCGCGAAAAAAAACCACTAGATTTTGATTCTAGTGGTGATGTTTTATCCAAATGGATAGCGAAATGGCGCTCTTTTGATTGGCTAACAACATTGACTAACAAATAGCCAGTCGTTTTGCGAATTAGTCCGTTTGCTCACTGTTTTCAGTGGTGTCTCTCACTACAATGTTTTTGTGACCATATGCGTAGGAGTCAATACCATTTTCTAAAAGGTATCGTTTATCGTCGAAGCAGGATAGCGATACTTTATTAATTTCGTAGCTACCGAGCTGATGTTTGACACTTCTAATGGTCTTCATTGTGTGTCGCAATTGTTTCTGCTCTAGTAGCACGCTTTTGTAATCTTCGTGTCTGATTACCTTTTTAATTATGTTCTTTCTAATACCTTTAGCGGTTTTCCCACCACCTCCACCCTCTTTCAAATAGCTGTACATTTTACTGCGCAACCCAACGAACTCAATAATTGGCGTCCCAGCGCACTCGTCCTTCATCTTCCCAATAACTTTCTTATTCTCTCTAAAAAAGAATGGGCTGTCTGCAGGGTAGTCGCTATTGTCAAACTTTTCGCACTCCATCATAAAGTCGGAATAAACGTCATCGGTTTTGATTGAGTACAACAGACTGTCAGTGTCAGTGAAGTGCAATCTACAGGTGTCGCTAGAGTACTTTTTCATAATATAATTGTAGTGAAAATCATACATCAACGTTTTACTCAAGTCTAGTATGCACATACCCACATATGCGGGCCTATTTAGTGTCAGCGTTTCTTTAACCTTATGGACAGCAACTAAGTTCTCGCTAAATATTTTGCAAGACACAAACGTCGGCTTTGAGACGAGCTTTTCTAATTTCTTCGCAGTGGTCACTAATCTTACGTCCACACGCTTCCTCAAGTTTTCCATCGTTTTTCCGAACACACTATTGTTCATCAACTTGAAGAAGTCCTTCTCAAAAGCGTTCTTAGCTGTGGTTCTTTTGACTGTGTTAAAGTCGATGTACTTGCCCAACCACTTGGACTGGTCGAACTGTAGGGCCCTATGAACCTTTTTGATTTTCAATCCAAGATCCATGTACAACTGCAGATTTCCGTAGTGACACACATACTTTTTTTTGTCCATCAAATTAGTCACCAACTTTTTCACACCACCAACACTCACGTTAAACTTATTTTTGATTTTCGTGCAGTACTCCGACAACATGTCAACGGTTATCTCCATCTTCTCGGGAGCCAACGGGTAATCGTTGTGTAGGTCATGCAAATGGGCTGGGTACTCCAAGTCGACTTCAAGCAGCAGGCCCTTTTCACTATTGTTGTGATAGTCGTGTAGATTAACCTTTTTTATTTCTTTCTCAGTCAACCACTTGAAGCCACCTGTAGGTAGACTTCGACTCATCGCCCATCCATACAAATTGTTGGCATCAAGGTACATCAAATACTTCGACTCTTGCTCTTTGTCATACCCTTCCATGTACTTATTATTCGCCACACCATGTCTGTTGCAAATGTAGCTCACACCACCACGCATACCTAATTCTACAAACTGGAACATGTCGATGTCGGACAATAATTCGAGTTCTACTCCAGTCATCTTTAGCATGGCGTCCCAAGCCAATCCAGGCGATGTGAAATAATGGCAAGGGTCTAATTTATACTCGCGATGGCATGTCTCTCTAAAGTTCTCAAAAACGTCAGCGAGCAAGAGCACATCGCTTTTCAAATACAGGTCGTGGTACCCACCCATATTTTTAACGTCGAAGTAGTCCCACACATCGATGGCGCGCTCGTGCATTTCTTCCGTGATGTGCTCATCGTTCAGAACGCTGTAGAAATCTTTTTTGGAGGGTAGCTCGCGCTCGTCGAATTTTTCAAAGGAGTCCATATAATCGTAGGGATAGACCCCCTTTCTTGTCATAAGTGCCAACCCCTCGTCGCGAAACACTTCTGACGTGTACTTGAAAGCGTCCCTTGGTAGGTTCCTCACCAAGTTGTCTAGACCACTACTCATGAACTGAAAGCTGTCCAAAAATACTAAGTTTTTTCCAAGCATGAACGCCATGTACTTCTCCATGTTGTTTGGTATCACATTTATGTCTTGGCCAAACTTGCCAATCTCCTGCATGATGAAATGGCTATCGTAACCACGTAAGTTATGAAAGATCACAGGAATTTTGTCAGTCAACTTAAAGTTCACATTACAGTCGCGATGTGCGGACCCTCTGTACTTACCTGACACGTGACAGTGGTCTCTCACTCTAACGTCAGCGCTAGTGTACCCAACACTGCAAATATGACAACTTTTAGCCTCGTCAAAGTTCTTCTTATCGGCATCAGTCAGCACCATTTCTTTGTTAAAGTGACTCTCAGATGTCTCTTTACAATATTCGACAATTTCTAACATCTCCCCAATGAACTTGTTGACTGCATTTTCACCGCGATACACCTTCACTGGCTTACTGTACTCGTTGTCGTAGCAACAAACTAATTTATACCCATAACCACAGTCAACATGCCTCTGGTAAGCATTTGTGTAGCTACACTCGCTTGATGGCGTCGCTGTGTGCACCTTCTGTGTGATAGCCTCGAAGTCTGCATACACCACAAATGGTACATTTAGCTGTCTACTAAAATTCTCGTATTTCACTTTCGCACCTTTTTGCGGCATTTTAATAGCTTGCTTCCCATTGATGACCAAACACACTTCAATATGACTTTCAAGCACGTCCGCGCGGGTGAAACACTGCAAACAATACCTACAAAAGTGCTTTCTCGCCTTATACTTTGTCTGACGGTACATGAATTTGTCGAAATCGCGAATGTACACATAATGCTTGTTGCCCACGTCATTAGTTATCAACAGTAGGTCCATATGGTCAGGATACGTCTCCTTAGAAACGTACACAGGGAATGGCTGCTTATTTTCATACCCAAAAACATTAATGCTAATTTCGTTAGCCTTTTCGATCTTGTTGTAATCTTTGAGTGTGACTGGGAAGTCAATTCCGTCATAGTTCAGCTCACCGACATGCCTAGCGTACTTTGACGTTCTGTCAGAGTTTTTTCCAACAGGAAATTTGTGTGCGAGGTGGCACCATCTAAAACACTCGTTGTCATCATCGTTATTTACGTTTATCAGACCCTTCATACTGTTGCGCAGCTCCTTTGGCAACACAATGTAGCTACTCCCGTGCAAAGGTCTGTAAATAGCGACATTGACGTAGTGTGCATCTATTTTGTCGATAGTCCATCCAGACCCCTCAGATAACCACCCAGCTATCCGCGTCAAAATCTGCTCCGACCCGCGATTGGCAACACCCTCGATGTCGTGGTCATTAATGACGACGAACGTCTCGCTGTTAAAGTAGGCAGTTTTGTACGTGGTCTTATTGAGTTCTAAAACTTTCTCAAAAGTGACCTTGACTGTCTCCACCACTTTCATTCCGTTGGTCTCATTTAGTTCACGTCTCAAAAGGTTAGTGACAGCACTTCTACTACCATTTACCTGATTGATGTCTCTGTCGTCAATTACCTCGACTCCATAAGACCTTGTGAACCCTCTCAGTGCTCGATCCAACAAATATGTTGACGGTGCGAGGTCTTCGACTACAGGTTGTGTTTCTTGGTCTCTAAAGAAGCCGTGAACGTTGGTCGCTTCATCTGTTAGTGAATTGACAACGGCTGCACTCGTCTTATGCGCCCGTCTTTTTTTCAGCGGGTTTCTCACAGTCCGACTCATTGGCTTATACTTACACTACACTTTTTTTCTTAGCCCACTCATTGTAATAAATATCGCCACTCTCACACCATCCCAGCTTTGGGTACACCACCCCAAACAGGTTGTCGTCAAACAAGTCTTTCACCTTCCCGTCTTTGAGGTCAAGCACCTTCTTGAGTGTCTCTAATTGTCTTCTATGGCACAACCTAATAATGTAGTATCCGTATCTGCTGACATTTCTACCCTTTATCAAATTGCATGAGTGTAGCACATTGACAACTTTCAAGAAGTCCTCTTTTATCAACTCGAGATGCTCACCCTTCACAACGTTCCGTAGTCTCCTCCCCATCCACCAAGACCGTTTGTGAACGCTTTTTAGTCGCGTGAGTCTCATGTCGCTGTAACTCTGAGTGTAACCCCATTCGGTGTCGCCACACTGTGGGCATGCGTACCCACCACATTCAGTCACACTTTTCAAAACCTCACAATCCAAACAGTAGTAAAGCCTGGAGGTGTCTCCACACTTAATTTGTGTTTCATTCGCGATTTCGTCAATTGTGTAGCCATAGCTCATCTGCCTCATAAGTTTGTCCATCACTCTTATACTACTCCAACATTTTTTACCGAGTTAGCACCCACACTGCTATTCCACTACTCAAACCTAGCGCGCCAACAAACAACAATTGATAGTCCTTCATTTCCGCACTCGGTTGGTAGTAATCCGCAACCTTCGGGAGGTTAGTGAACACTCGTCCGCTGTACTGTATGGTCATTACGCTTCTAAGTTCTTCCAACGCGTGGTTCGTGTCATTGATGTCAGCATTAGCATCAGAGAGCCGTTGTCGTAAACGCTGGATCTTATCTTTCTTGGCGACCTCATTCTCATACCACACTTCTTTAGCACTGGCTAACTGTTCCAACGCATGGTTGTGTCTTTTCATCTCAGCTTCGTAACCTGAATGATTAAACTTTGAAAACATAAAGCCAGCGCCTGCAAAAGCCACTGCATTAAATATCCCTCCAGCCACAACACTCACCATTAACTTACGTTGATTTGAATGGATCTGTCGGTATCCACTTTTTCGATTGCACCCATTTTACTAACAGCGTTCCTGCACCAACAGCTGCAGCAAGTTTCACTGTGCCTTTCACTGTCTCTGGTGTTCCCAATGGTTCTCCCAAAGCCTTTTTAGAAATCATACTCACTGCCACAGCACCAGTCGTAACAAGTAGCGCGTCGTACAATTCGTTCATGAGTTATTTTCGATCGATCGCGGTCATATACATTGTCGTGTGTTTTGTTTAAGAGTCAAATGTGTCTAACGCAGGACGACAAGTTCTACGATTTTCTGACGCAGGTGCTGGTGCAGTACTCACAGGTTCTTTTTCACTACTAATTGTGTACCATAGTGAAGCAGCAGCAATGATAACACCAAGTGTTCCAACAATGTAACCATAGCTCCACTCACTACCCTGTTCTTCGTTGACTATCATTTCACGCATTTTCTTTTCTTTCGCAGCTTTCGATATCTCAGCCAACTTTTTACCAGCAGCGACGCGCTTTGGGTCCTTCACCTTAACACTTTTCACATCAGCTGTGATCTTAGCGTCAACAGCCGTCTGTGAGTCCTCAACCATCTAATACATTATCACGTGTTATCTTACTCACAGTTGACCTCACAGGTGTCTCACAGTTGACCTCACAGGTATCTCACAGTTCCAAACCAAACGCACTAAAAAATTAGGATTTTTTCTGGGAGTATAACATAATGACTCAAGTCCAAGACATCGCAGAAGAGATGACTCAAGACCAAGCCCGCCAAGAAGAGGAGATCGACGCAATGCGGAGAATGTCCTTTGTCGATGCGTCTACCCCACAAGGCGCCTCTGGACCCAACGTCTTAAAAGGGTACTCGCAAGTCTTCAAGTTGTGCGACCCCGATCGTAGAAACGAAGAGGTGTCAAGACAATTTGGTACCCAGATTCTCTACACAAAGTTCGCTCATGAGGCTTGGGTCGAGCTTGATGAAGTTAGAGCCAACAAGATGGTTAACGAACTAGCCAAGATGATCCCTGTGTGGTGCTACTCACCATTCAAACGTCTTACGTTAGCAAGTAGCCACTACTTGAGCAACCCTTGCGAGTCCGCCGCTACACTACTCGGTAACTACCTCGAAGTGTTCTTGGCGACCCTTCTATGGAAACCATGCTCAACCAAAGCCAAAGCGTGGCTAGAGCTCGCCGCAAACTGTGACGTCAACGTTTGTAGGGTGGGGTGTAACGAAATAGTGGGTGCGGGCGATATTATGAGTCACATACTCTCACACACTCACCTGGATTTTGCGCACGGCGGCACGTCGTACAATTGTTACCCATGTGGTGTGGTCACCAACAACCCACTGCATCGCTTGAGACATGAGAGCTCGAGGTCTCATCTTAAAAACTTAGAGCTTCAGCGGATATTTAACAACGAACAACAGTTGCCGCAACAGGAGAGAACATTTCTCTGGAGGTATAGTAATCATGGAGAAAATCGGTAAACTAGAGATCGTGATTGGTCCCATGTTTGCAGGAAAAACAACAGAGACTCTTCGTAGGTTAATCACGTTAAGTAAGTCAGGGCTCAAAGTCCTTTACATGAACAACGCAGGCGACACCAGACGAACTGACCACACGTTCTCCACACATCGTCAGACCATTGTTGTCGGATCAGACAGTTTACCTGCGAAGTTAATCACCAACCTTCCGAGTTCTTCCGAGATAGCTGACTATGACGTCATCGGAATTGATGAAGGCCATTGGTACTCTGATCTACTCCCAATTATTCGTGGCTACGTCAAAGCTGGCGTTCACGTCATTATTTGTGGTCTCATAACAACAGAGCACCTAAAAAAACTTGGTGAGCTTGACACACTCTTTCCAATGGCAGACGACATCACATTTCTAAAAGCGTATTGCGCCGTTTGTCGTGACACCGATGGAACAACTGTTGACGCACCATTCAATTGGAGATACAACCCAGGACCATCGTTCGTTGGTGGTGCTGAGCAATATCGTGCAGTGTGCAGACGTCATCATCCTTCCACACAAAATTAGGGGTGTTCTCGGATACCCCACTTTTTAAATTTAGACATTGGTCACATGAAGCGTCCAATGTCATAGAAATATTTTTTCACACAGTGGTCAGAAGGTTTGTGAGATAAAGAGAGAAAGTTTCGCAGACACCTTTATCAAGTTAAAAAAAAACGTCTTTAAAAATGCTATAGCAGTTGTCGCTTCAAACGTCGTCTCAACAACGAGAACGAGTGCTAACTCGACTCATCACTCGCTGTCTAAAAAGTCTCTTTACAATAACGTCTCTCATGGTTACTCAACGCTGATTTATTTTTAAATTTACGAAAACACTGAGAGCACTGAAACCCAACGTCAAAGAAATATTTTATTACCGTGGTAATAGCGTCGTCGTACGAGTCGCACAAGAGTGTTAGATAACCAGCGGATTTATATCTGAGCAACAGAGACTCCTGCTCTTTGGATGTCTTACCTGTGCCACCTGGATTCTTGAACTCAATCACGAGCCCGCTGTGCTGTCGGTTTGCATTGGCAATAATCAAGTCAGGTGTTCCACGTTGGTAACCTTTTTTCCACGAATTTATTCTTTTACTCGAAGTGTCTTGATTCTCACCACAAGCAGCTATCAAAATAGCTTCTGGATAATATTTCCTAAGAAAACCAACAACTTTTGTATGAAGGTCGAACTCGGTGATCATTTTAAACTGATTGTGTTTGAGACCAACGTCAGCTAAACTTTTTCTAACGCTTGGTAAGACCTCTGAGTGCACCCACCTTCCGAAGTGTTTCGCACGCTCCAATTTACTCGAGAACGTCAATGAGTAGACCCCAAGTTCGTTGATAAACGAGGCCTGCTCTATCTTCATTTTACAATCAGGTTCGACGTGGTCGTTGACTGCATCTTTTGGTCTAGCATAACCTAGAGCGCTCGCGACCTCTTTTGCTTTGAACCATATATCACCGTTGTGATTAACCGTCGTGATTTGGTGGCCATCGAATAATTGCACTGAGTTGGTTGCCATTACTATAGCCCCGCGAAAAAAACTACTCGACATAGGTGTCAGGTTTTTTATAGATCTGGTTTGTTGTGTACCAATGCAGCAAATACGTTTTATTAGTCCTCGGTTTTCTACGTCGTCTGAAAAAGTTTCTAATGTTACGAACCAGTTTTCTAAGCCAACCCATTACATAACTTAAGTCACGTCTCCTACCACTCCTACAGTGTCTAATTCTGGTAACATAATAGGTTCGCCGTAAGTCTTTTTAGACCTCATACCAATCTCAGCGTGGAGCTCGAGAGTCACGTCACCGCGACCAAATGACCCACCAGCTTTGAACATGTGGTCAGTCGTCTTATTTATTTTATATATTTCATGAGGTCTCGAAAAACACGCTCCCATTTACTTTACACCATATTCCTTCATCATTTCTCCACCCATGATTATGATGTCTCGGTTCGTCATGTAGCCACTCACGATTCTCACACCGTAGAATTCTATCAACGATGGGTATGCATAAGGTGCGAGTGGTATTCTTGGTCGGTGTATTCCAAAAATTGTTCCGTAGGGTGTGCCTATTTTTTTCATGTTCGCTACGAAGTCTGAATCGGCTGACTTGACGTTGTTGACCCTGACATGTGAATTGTCCATTTGCCAGTGTATTGATATCATATGCATTTTACTTATGTCAACGCCACTCGGAATAGTGCATATGCTCTCCATCGCTGGGATGCTACCACCATACGCGAGTCCATTAGTCACACCAGTCTTGTACCCTATGAACTTATCCCACTGACCGTCGTCGTTTGATATAATTGTCTCCCAATTTGATCCAGCGGTGCGAGTAGGTAACCTCACCACAACAAAAATGGAGAGATCACACCATTGCATACTTGGACAATTAAAATGGAGACCTGACTCAAGTGGGATTGGTGTTAACACAGGGGATAGAAAACTTTGGCTTACGCTGCTGATGCCAATAATAGGACCATAGGTCGGGTTGTTTTGCACTAATTTGCTTGTTTCACCAATGGTTTTCACTTTGTTTGAACCATTGGTGTGAAATTCCACATTTTTCAAGGCGTGTGTGCTAACGTTGAAGTCGAGCACGACATTATAGGACTGACTCTTGAGGAAACCTGATAGTAATTGCTCTAGAGTTCTTTTATTGGTGGCGTCTGAGTCATCGACTGGGTCTGCTACGTTTTTTATCGCTGAGCCTTGCATGTCTATTATTCCAGACATCCTCCCACCGGTCGCACTTAACTTAGGATCTTCGTCCAGATGCCTTTTCGTTCTCTTTAGTATTTTATCGTGAGGGTTGTCAGACTCATACCCATAGTTTAGACTCATTACTACTTCAAGGTGTATTTGGTTAACAGATAACCAGAGACTGCTGAGAACCCTAACACTATCACCAGCGTTGTCGTGGTGTCTGACTCACTTGAGGTGGTGGCCACTGTTTTTCTCACAGGAAGTGGTGTCACGTTTTCTTGGTAAACTTTTTTAGCCACAGTCGTTGGTACCACCACCACACTTTCTTGGTGAGCTTTTCTCCTCACAGTCGTTGGCGCTACTAAGTTAGTCACCACATTTTCTTGGTGGACTTTTTTAGCCGCAGTCGTCGGTGTTGTTGCATTCAAGCGAGTGTTCACTCCAAATCTCATGGACTCTGTGGCAATCTTTAATAAGTTGTTGTACCCAGCGATTTTATTCTTGAGTATCACCACATTGCTTGGCATTAACCACGTACTTGGCGACACCGCGAGATTTTGAACAACGTTGGTGTCTCTAATCGATTTATTCATGTTGAGAATCCATGTTGATACGTCGTAGTTGATAACACTGTCAGAAAACAACTTGCGGAATTCTTGTTGGGTTTCTAGACTTCCTGCAGAACCACCAACGACTGATACACGTGTTCTCGCTTGCGCACCAAGTGTGGAGTACACAAAGGCTTCTATGCTTTGATTTAGATATTGCAGTCCAATGTTGGTAAAGCCGTCTGAGAGTCGTGCGACGTATCGTTTGTAATCGTTCTGAACGTCGTTGAGTGTGAAGACTCTGGATTCGCCTAAAGTGCCGTCGCTCAGGACTTTATTCTGGTAGTAGTGCCTTTTGGGAATCTTGGAAATCTTACCATACAATTCAGAGGCGTTGAATTCTCTACTTATTGATCTCATGGTCTCACCACCTTCCATTCTTCTGAGAAGTCTCCTAATGGTGAAGTACAAATGAAATCTCATCACACTTGTGACCACGGGGTGAACTTCTTGTGACACTGATAAATGTTGCAATGACACTCCACAACAGAAACTTGCACAATACGTCGCAAACACAACGCGATAGTAAGATTCGTTGTCATCCCACTCTGATTTTGTCTTTGACGTGGTGACTCGCAAGACTGGTAGCTTTGACATGAAGTAACTATTTTGGTTAACAAAAACTTTAAAGTTATTCACTGGATAATTCAACACATTCTCTGTTGGATAACCGTCCCAAAGCCCCCAGTGGTTTTTATGACCTTTTGGCAGTGGTTGGATAGTCCCACCACCTTGCCATATTATTGGGAACTTGCTATTGTGTAACCACTTCCACATGCTTTGATTATTTTTGAAGGTTGTGCTGGTTATGTCCGTGCTGAGGATGTCGTTGTTTCTGAAATATATGTCGACACTCATGATTTTACCATCTCGCAAAATATTTGGATAGAACTCAAATTTGCTTAAAGTGGCGTGGGGGTACTTTTTGATGAGGTCTGCCTTTGCGTCGTGTGCAGCCTTTGACGTGTTAGCCATCGCGAGTTTGTAGTGCTTTCCATAGTACTCGCGAAGGGCTTTCTGCATATATAATATACCATATGTTACACATAACACATGCTACATTATATATGGTCAGGGTTGTAGTATTGATTAGAGGCCCAACGGAAACTGTGGATCTACCAGAGGCACTTTTAACGTTTGGCTCAGATCCTCACTTACTAGTGAAAAAAGCGACCATCTTTTGGGACTACGTTAACGTGGAGACCGGTGTGAATGATGAAATAAGTTACAACAGCAACAAACACGTTTTTGAGTCTGGGTACCACACTTTTAAAATGATCGCTGATGAGTTGAAGGGATTAGGGGCTATCGAGCTAGTAGCCAACAAACACAATTCAAAGTGTGCGATAAGAACTGACCAACAATTAGAGCTGTTTAAATTTGGAGAACTCTTAGGGTTCAACGATAACACAACGATAAGTAGTAGTGGTTTGGTCAGCCCTAATGTTGTGGACGTTAACAAAGGGTTGAAGTACGTACAAGTGGGTTGTAGCATTGTGAACAGACCTGAGAATATTGTTAATGGTAGCAAAAGCGAGGTTATCGTCGAGCTACCATTGACCACCACCCAACCACTGAAGAGCTCCGTTCAACACTTCTTCAACATTGAGTCGAAGGTGTCGATAAACAAAGGCGCTTTCACGCAGCTAGTTTTTAGCGTGACTGACCAAGATGGTAGTGGTGTCAACGTTGGTGACATATTGTTGGATTTGTATGCAACGCTAGAGTAGCTAAACGCGTGCTAAAGTAATGAGTCTAAACTATGGGTATGACTCTGGTGGTTACACTGAAAAGCGACGTGTAGACGACAGCCCTCAAAAGTTGACGGTGCTTATTGAAGGCGTGGAGAAAGTCGTAACTTTTGACTACAGTGTAGTAGCCACACATGATAACCCATACATTATAGTCAAGACAGCCACTGTGTTTTGGAGCTATGACAATGTGGCGAGTGGTGGTGATATTCAATTCTTCGTTATTTCTACAGGAAAACCAATGCCGAGACTCGGGCCAATTCGAGTGGGTGGGGGCTACTACGACTTCGACGCGTTGGTTAGAGCTCTACGACACGCGCTCAGGGCGCTTAGTATAGATCTTGTGGTGGAGAAACTGGTGACCGCAGGTAAAAGTAGGGTTAAAGTTAAGACTATGGGGGGGAGAAGCTTCGAATTAGAACTTAGGCTAGGTGACATTGGGCTTTTGCTTGGTTTCGCGAAGGACGCAGGAATTGTGGCAGATGGTAAGTGGCACGACAGTCCAAACAAGATTGACATGAACAGAGGTCTAAAGTATGTAGAAGTCTCGTGCGACGCTGTTGAGATGGAGAGCAACGTGGGCACTGATGGGAAGCGTAGTAATGTGATCACAACATTGCCAATACCCACCGAGCAGTCTCTTGATGGAGGGATACAACGTTACGCATACGTTGACTCCAAGGTGAAAATTAAAAAAGGTGTTTACTCAAGTATGACGTTTCGTGTCAAACCAAACAATGGTGACGCTGACGTTGGCGCGGTGCTATTGGAACTGTATATTGTGTGAATTATATGGAGCTTGGTGTGGAGACAGAGCAAGGGTTGAGAGACATTTATTATAATCCTAAGACGGGGTTTAGTGGTGTAGAGAAATTGTATCAAAGTGCATTGGGAGACGGATTGAAAGTAACTAGAAAAACAGTGAGAGAATGGTTGACAGCGCAGGACACTTACACTAGGTACAAACCTATTGTGAGAAGACATAAGTTCCGCGCGACTTTTGTTGGATTTCTTGGTGAAGAGCTCCAAATGGACTTAGTGGACATGAGTAAGTACTCAAAACAGAATGGAGGATATTATTGGATATTGACAGGTATTGAAATATTGAGTAGATACGCTTTTGGCATTGCAGTTTACAGAAAAGACACTAAGAACATGACTAAGGCTGTTGGAAAATTGTTGAGTGACTTTAAAGATCGGTTTGGGACCACGCCTAAGTTAGCGCAATTTGACGATGGACTTGAATTCTACAACGTTGGTGTGAAAAGTTTACTGAAAGAACATGGTGTTGAATATTTCAGCGCTAAGAGTGATAAAAAGGCTGCTGTTGTCGAGCGTTTCAATAGAAGTCTGAAGAGTATTATGTGGAAGTACTTTTACGCTCGTGGGACATACAAGTGGATTGACGCTTTGGATAAATTTGTGGACAATTACAATAGCAACGTGAATCGCAGTATTATGATGAAACCAAAGGATGTCGATAAGTCAAATGAGGGTGAGGTGTGGACCACTTTGTTTGGCCATCAATTTGCAGACAACCCGTTGCCAAAGTTTAGAGTTGGTGAGTCAGTGAGAATTAGTAAGTACAAGAGCGTGTTCACAAAGGGCTATGAAGCCAACTTCACTGAAGAGCTGTTTAAAGTGGTGAAAGTTATTCGTGGTGATCCTAATGTGTACGAAATTGAGGACCACACCGGTGAACAGATTATTGGTAAATTTTATGAACAGGAATTATCGCTGGTCAGTGAGAAACATGGCGATGATGTGTACAGAGTTGAAAAGGTGTTGAAAAGAAAGAAAGTCAGAGGGAAGAAGATGGCGCTGGTCAAATGGTTGGGTTATGAGAGCAAACATAATTCGTGGGTGCCAGAAAGCGATATTCAAAATGTGAGTTAATGTAATATGACTGAAAGTGGCTTCGACAACCTTGAGATGGGTAGCTCTAACGAATACAAAGATGTCGCCGACGACGAACTAAAGTATAGTCTCGAAAGAGTCACTCAAGATCTCGAGCAAGCTCGGGGCGATCTAGGCGTCACAGCTGATGAGGAAATTAGACTAACTAGAGTGGAGAGTGGACTGAGGCGTGAACGCGACATAAGACTTCGTCAACACATGGGGGAGACTACTAGCGATCTCGTAACGCGGACTAAAGACTACGCAAAAGACCGTGAAGACGTCGCGAGGAGTGGTGGAGGAGTGTATCAACGTGTGGGGAGGGTTTTTAGTGATCACGCAACGCAGACTATTGACAACGTGAGAGATCGTGAAGACATTGTGAGGAGCGCGCCATTGCTAGACACCACACATGCAGAGTACGTCAACATACCTGAACTAACACCAATCGAGAGCCGTGAGTTGAGCGCGCTACTCAACCCAAGCAAGAACGTGCTGCGTGAGTCAAGAATAGGCGACATTGGTACATTGCAAATACGAGCGGACCGTTTTCAAAACTTGATAAATGAAGTGAACAAAAGAATAGCGGAGCTTGCAGTAAAAGACCTCACGGCTGTGGAGGATAAAGAGTTCATCAATCTAGCTGAAAGAGTGATTGGACTTAAAAAAGCTAGAGACATGCTTATTGAACAGCGGGAAATAGAAGAGGTTAGAGAGCAGCAGGAAGTCGACATTAACAGATTGCAGAAGTTCAAGAAGTGGGCTAGAGAAAATATGGTTGGGATGAGTGCTTTAGCGATTTCAGTAGCTGCGATTATGACAACCATTATTATCGCTGGGAGGTCTAACGTTATGAAAGGCGCTATGACTACGAGGTCGTTCGCACAGGCTGTTAAGAACGCGATAACGAAGATGGGTCCATGGGCTGTTGGATTGGCGAACTTAGTTTATGACGCGCTGGTGACAGGCGCAAAGGGCCTCGCTTGGTTAGCTCAAAATCTGTGGGTGTTTGCGGTGACATTCGCGTGGCTTGCGTATAATTATTTAAACTAGAAAGAAAATGTGATTCGTAGGAGTCAGAGAGCGATATTCAAAATGTGAGCTAATGTAATATGGCTGAAGGTGGGGAAGTTTTTGACGAGATTGAGATGGAAACCCTCAATAAGTACGAAGACATGAGTAATGAGCAATTAGAAAAGACGCTCGCCGATGTTGAAGACGTTATTGAAGGCATGTACGGTAAGCACACTGAAGACAACATGCCGGAAGACGTTCGTGTTAATTACAACGACTATCAAGACTATGCGAAAAAGATACTGAGTGAGCTAGACGCGAGGCGAGGTGGGCAAAAAGAGACGTCATTTATTGATACTGATGATGGTAAGACGGTGACGATAAGGGGAACCAACACAGAAGTCCCTGCAGTGGAGTTTGTTGAGCAGGAGTCATATGGTGATGTCAATGACGCAAGCTACAGTATGGCTCTTGAAGTGAGGTCAGACGATCTTTATAAAAGATTGGACAAGCTAAACGCAGTCAACAAAGAGATAGCAAAAAACCAAGTAAAAAGAGTCAAGGCTATAGGTAAGAAAATACGTAAGTTGTATAGAAAAAAACTCGGTCTCGACGACGCGTCAAGGGAAATAGTCAACAGATCGTATGTGACGGACTCAGAGGCTATTCTTTTCAAACCGATAAGCAAAGATGGTAAATATGGAAGTCCTAAACTAATTCTAAAACCTGGGAAAAGGGGTTTGATCTACAGTAAAGACGCGAGTAGTAAAAATGCGATTGAGCAGTTCAAAAAGTTAGTTAGTCAAATCCCTGAGAACACAGAAACAACAGTTGTCACAACAGAAGTGGCCTCAGACGACCTCCCAGTGATTGAGACAAGAGTGGATCACGACGACATACCTGGGTTATCACCAGACGAGAACCGTGATCTGAGTGGTGTGGTTAATCCAAGCGATAGTGTGGTGCCTGAGTCAAGAACGGGTGATGATGGTGCGTTGCAAGCGCAGGTAGACCACTTTCAAGAGACGATAGATGAGACGAGTGGGAGATTGGCAAAGCTTGATAAAAAAACTAACCAAACTGGTCTCACGCCCGACGAAGGGCGAGAGCGCGCTGGTTTGTTTGAAAGAGAGTCAGGACTCAAGCAAGCCAGAGACAGAACTATTGAGCAGCGACAAATAGAAGAGGTTAGAGAGCAGCAGGAAGTCGACATTGACAGGTTTCAGAGATTTAAGGAATGGGCTAAAGAAAATGTAGTCGGGTTGAGCGCTGTAGCGATTTCAGTAGCTGGGATTATAACAACTATTATTATAGCTGGGAGGTCTGCTGTTATGAAAGGCGCTATGGCTACGAGGTCATTCGCACAGGCTGTTAAGAACGCAATCACGAAGATGGGTCCATGGGCTGTCGGGTTGGCTAATTTAGTTTATAATGCGTTGACGTTGGGCGTGAAGGGTCTCGCATGGTTGGCTCAAAATCTGTGGGTACTCGCGGTGGTACTTGCGTGGTTTGCTTATGATTACTATAAACTAAAACGGTAGCGATAAAACATATGTAAAGGTATATGAACGTCACGTCGGCAGAGTTGAGCCCCGGTTTTAGACGAGCGACCATGGGTGGCATAAAAGGGGTGAGAACGCAACACGTAATCACGTTGAACCCCAATAAAGTTAGTCCTGGTGAGGAACTTTACGTTGACATACCAAAGCTCAAGGTTAGTAGCTGTTTGGTGCCTGGGTCGTTGGGTTTAGTGTTCGACTTTAAGAACGCGAACGTTAAAAGCTGGTTCTTGAATAACGTTAGTAAGTTGTTGGTTGAGAAACTTGTTGTGAGACTAGCTGGGGAAACTGTGTACGACAACAATGGGGAAAATTACACTGGTGTCTATCGCGACCTTTGGGAGAGTGTTACTGCGCGAGACCAAATGATTGACTATGGTATTGGTGGTGAGAACTTGAGAAAGCTAGTTTCTAAGGATGACAGTGGTGCGACGAGTGGGAACGTCGCTAAAGTTAGTGACGCGCTGATGTTTGACGTGATTGGAACGAAACTGCGGATTAAGCTTGGTAGGATCATGAACGACCATGGGTTGTACGCTCCTTTTAGCATGAACAACAACTTGCAGTACGTCATCACACTTCCAAAGGCCACAGACATCATGGTGGCGCAATCCAATGAAAGTGTAGGTGGATACACTCTGGAGAACCTCGAGCTTGAGTATGAAACGATCGATAACCAGGAGCTCGCTGATGAAATAGCGTCGGGCTACGCAAGTGGCCGTAGTTTGTCATATGAACACGTCACGTTGATGAAAACCACCGAATGGGACAAAGGCACGACCATTGTGAATGAAAACATTAATCTTCCGAGAAAAAGCATGAAGGCAATTGTGTTGCTATTCACGAATAAGGTGCGAGCAGACAGCGAGGAGTTTCTTTACCCAAATATCGAGAGTGTTAGAGTCACAATTGAAGGTGTACCAAATAGTGTGTACTCACAAGGCATTCCGAAATCGAAGTTCTACGCAGAAGCGAAACGATTGTTTGGGTTGGGTGAAGAACACGCTCAGTTCATGACCATACAGAAGTTCTATAAAGATGGCTTTGCGTTAGTCATCGACTTGAGGAGTGTTCAAGATAATCGCAATGTCGCCACTGGCAAGAACATTGTAAACACACAATCCGGTGTGCTTCTTGAGATCACTAAAAAAGCGACGACTGCGAATGTTATGTGTAGGGTGTTTGTGATGAGTGACGGACTGGTCAACTTTATGAACAATGGGTTGCAATCAATCCAGTATTAAATCAAACATGAGTTAATGGAGACTCCGTTTAATATGTTAATCGTTGGTATGACAGCTTGTGGTAAGACGCATTATTTGCTGGAAACATTGGAATCCGAGTATTGTAACAAATTTGACTACATTGTGTTTATTTGCCCCACTTTCGAGTGGAATAAAGCGTATCAAGATTGGAAATATGTGCGCGACCCTGACGTGTTAGCGATAGACTGCGCGCAAGACAATGTCGACGCTGTTCTCAAGTGTGTGACTAACGTTTTCAAAGGTACTAACACTCTGATTGTGTTGGACGACTGTGCGAGTGGGCAGGACGTCAAGAATAGGACTAGTCAATTGGTCAACTTGGCTTTTAGTGCGCGACATTTTATGTTGAGCGTTATTGTCATCACACAACAACTGACGTCGATCGCAAAACCGTACAGAGAAAATATTAGTAAGCTCGTTTGCTTCTACTGCCCAAGTAGGAGTGATATGAAGGTCGTTATCGACGATTACCTTGGAAACATTAGCAGAGAAAAATCGTCGGCGATTGTGACCGCATTAAAAAATAATAAGTACGCTAGACTTGAAATCTCACTGCGCTACCCATACAGTCACGAAGTTGTTATTCCGCAATAAAATATGGGTATAAGTAATAGCGTGATGGTAAAACGCAAAAGTGAAGAAAACCCTACGATTGAGGAATTAGTTGAGGATACTCAAGCCGCTAGTGCCTCGACTGTGGACACTGACGACATTGACGTTAGGAGATCCGAACTTATTAGACTGTCTGGTGATGGTGTGGTAAGTCAATCTGAAGCGTACATTAAAAAAGCGTCCGCAAAGGTTATCGACAAGATATGGCGCCAATATGAGTTGAAGAGAATGGAAATTGCAAACGCTTTTCTCACCGACTTGTTAATCAGCAAATTCGCTAGCTTACTGGATGGGTTGAACGCCATAGAGAATCCTGACGAGCTAAATGACGAACTACAAAAAGACCCGCTATTAAAAAAAGACGTCGAGAGCATTGTCGCGATTGTGACGCCATACGTGCCTTTCTTGGGCTTGTTGTCGGGAGGAATCACAACGTCTAAATATGTGTACGATCACCATTTTAGAAGTGAGGTGACAAACACTGAAAATAGTGAACAAACGGACTAACTCGCAAAACAACCGGCCACCTGTTAGTATGTAAATTAGTCAATGTTGCTAACCAATCAAAAGAGCGCCATTTCGCTATCCATTTGGGTACTTGTTTGGATAAAACATTTGTTGTGGACGCTGGTGTGAATTGACCAATCAAAAGAGCGCCATTTGGATACTCGTTTGGATAAACATCACCACTAGAATCAAAATCTAGTGGTTTTTTTTTCGCGCGTGAATTGAGACAACAGCAGAACGCGTCGGTCGTAGTTTGTTGAACAAAAATGCGAAAATGACGAAACGACACTTTCTATTTTTTAAAAATGCGAAAATGTTGAAGCGACACTTTCTATTTTTTAAATATGACTGAAATAACACCAAATTTAGCGAAAATCGTGATTTGGTATAAATTTGGTATTGTTCCGTGAGTCTCGCGCGTGTTTGACATCAATTGAGTAGAAAACGTGAGGGGTGTCTAGCTTGATTAACGATCGCTGTAGTAGTATAGTAAGTAGGGCTGCGAGCTTATTCGACGTCAATCGTGAATATAAACACCAAAACATCGCCAAATTTGTCGAGTCGCGACTTGGCCAAATTTGGTGACGTTTTGGTGTTTATACTCACGGTTGAGGTCGATTGAGCTCGCAGCCCTACTTACTATACTACTGTTATGCCCTTGGAATACGATTAGAAGCTATTTTAAATTCCCAGAGGCCTAAAATATTTTGTGCTAATAAAAACAAAGTGGATTTCTTGGGAAATTCCGAGGTTGCGCTTTTTTTTATACTCCCTGTATGGTGTATGGTACTGCCACTTGTAGTATTATTTAGTTTACATAATTATGCATACATACGGGTAATCACACACTCTTGTATATATAGAACTCAAAGATCTAAATAAACATTCTTGACTCTAAGACTATGTGCACACGGTAACGTTTCCGAGGGTATTTATATTGTTCTCCGTCCTCAAGGGATTAGAAAACAATGGCCTCATTACTTGAAACAATATAAAAACGCTCGGAAACGTTACCGTGTGCACATAGTCTTATAGTCACGAACACTACATGGCGGCAGCGGTGTTAACGTATTGAAAAAATGGCAATGGCGTATAAACCACCGGATTCCTTTGATTATTCAAAAGGAGAAACATGGCCGAATTGGATACGACGCTTCAAAAGATTCAGAACGCTAACAGAACTGAATGATAAGGACGAAGTAACCCAAATCAACTCACTGATTTATACAATGGGCGACCAAGCGGAAGATATCCTGAATTCGTTTAAGATGAATGAAATACAGCTCAAAGATTACAAGACAGTCAAGGAAAAATTTCGTACTTTGTGGTCAGAAGAAACATAATATACGAGTGTGCTAAGTTCAATAGAAGAGTACAACATGAGAACGATTAGTTGAAGAATTCATCACCTCTTTACACGTATTAGCCGAACATCGTGAATATGGATATTTGCACGACCAAATGATCCGAGAACGAAGTGTTGTTGGTTTAAAAGATGCAAATGTCTCGCAAAGACTTCAATTGGATCCCGACCTAACATTAAAAAAGCACAAGATATCGTTCGAGAAATCGAAGCCGTGAAAAGGCAGCAAAGCGAACTGAGAAGCAAATATGATGTCCAGAGTAATGATATAGATTCTATTCGTTCTGCCAAGCACAATAAATCACGGCGAGAACAGAATAACAAAGCGATAGCAAAGACAAACCGGAAAGAGCTCCCCAATAAACAAAGCTGTTTTAGATGTGGGAAACACCCAACCCATAGCAGAGAAAAGTTCCCTGCAAGAAACTCCACATGTAATAAGTGTTCTAAAGTCGGACATTGGGCTACCGTGTGCCGAAGTAAAGTGGTTGCAGAAATACACGAAGAAAGCAGCGACGAAGATGCAAATTTCGAATTCCTCGGGGAAGTTATTTCGCAAAACAACACTTTGGCAAAACAACGCTCAGTGGAAAGTCGATTTAAAAATGGATGGATAGAAAATTCAATTCAAAATGGACACTGGAGCTGACGAAACTTGTATTCCATTTAACACCTACGAAATCATGAAAAGAAAGCTTCCTGTTTTGAAAAAGTCAAAGAAGAAGCTACATTCTTGTGATGAAAAAAATAAAACATTTGTGGAAGATTTACCGCGACGATAGAAGCTGATGAGAACATAATAGTACAAGATGTATATGTTATCAAAGGTTTACATCAAGCTCTTCTTGGTGGACCAGCTATACGTCCATTAAATTTACTCAAGAAAACAAACTTTGTTGAAGCAGTAAAGAGCAGCGACGAAGCAGAACTTGATAAAAAGTGGAAAAACGCGTCTCCAAAGCTTTTCAAAGGTCTTGGAAGAATCGATAATGAATACACCATCAAATTAAAACCAGATGCTCAACCCCATGTTGTATACACACCAAGAAGGATAGCACATCCCCGGGTACCTAAAGTTAAAGAAGAATTTGACAGGATGGAGAAAATGGAGTCATCTCGACAATCGAGTCCCCCACAGAGTGGTGCTCGCATATGGTAGTTGTACCAAAACCAAATGGTGATGTCAGAATCTGTCTCGACCCGTCCAAGTTAAATGAAAGCATTCTACCAGAAACGTTCCCCTAACTTGTGTTGATTACACATTGGAAAAGTTGGCTGGATCAACAGTGTTTTCAAAACTTGATTGCAACTCTGGCAAATCCCATTATCGAAAGAATCAGCTCCCATATAACTACACCCATAACACGGTGGGGAAGATGCCATTTCAATGTATACCACCTTTTGGAATAACACCAGCTTCAGAACATTTCCAAAAACAATTAGAGATGATCCTGGAAGAAAATGAAGGGGTCTGTATCGCGATTGATGATATTATTGTCCATGAAAAGAATACTAAAGAGCATGATTAAAGGCTGGAGAAAGTTCTTCAAAAACTCGAGAAAGCTAATGTCACGCTGAATGGTGGAAAGTGTGCATTCTCAAAAACCCAAGTTCGTTATCTGGGTCATGTGATAAATGCTAGAAGAATTAGTGCTGATCCAGAAAAATCAGTGCCATCACAGAGATGTCATCGCCCAGCAGCATCCAAGAAGTAATTGGCAAAGTATAATGGAACTTGAAAACTGCCAGCGTAAATTTACAAAGTCAATTAGGGGAATGGAGAATTTGTCATATAAAGATAGACTTATAAAGATGGGTGTAACGACCCTATTGGAGCGACGAACGCGGGGCGACCTCATCGAAATGTTTAAAATTCAAAATAAAATCGTTTGTTATGGTCAAAACATGTTTCGAAATGGCAAGTCTGGGAGACAGTTATTATTAATGCCTGGGATTAATACAACACCGTATCATGATTTGTTTAAGTGTAGATCATTTAACTACTGGAATCGACTACCCTTGGAGATCAGAACTACATCCTCTGTCATTAATTTTAAAATATTATTAGAACAGCATAAAATCAATTCAACTAGGCAAGGTATTAACAATGGTTATTGGGAACTTTCGGATGAAATTTTCAAACGATTATAACTTTTTACAATTTTTAGATTTAATATAGGATGTATGCATATAGTAAATAAGTTATTTTTAAATAACTTTTTAAAATTTAGTACTGTTTACTGCATGTTATGAGATATTTATTGTATTTGAGATGCTTAAAATAGCATAATCATTAAAGTTAAAGTTAAGTTAAAGAAGTACAGTAAGACGGTTCTTAGGAATGTGCAACCAATTGAGAAGTTCTCATCAAGATTAGCTGATAAGACTAAACCCATCAGAGACTTGCTGAGTAACAAAAATCACTGGAACTGGGGAATCGACCAAGAAAAGGCCTTCGAAGAAATTAAGGAAATCCTCAGCAATACTCCTGTACTGGCACTTTACGATTCAAAGGCGAAAACAAAAATTCGTACCGATGCTTCTTCGTATGGTCTGGGTGCAATTATCATGCAAAAACAAGCAAATCACCAATGGCAACAATAGTTGCGTATGCTTCTAGAGCATTGTCACCAACAGAGCAAAAATATGCACAAATAGAAAAAGAAGCCCTGGGTGTTAGTGGGCATGTGAGACCTTTTCTGAATATATTTCTGGCATGAAATTCCACATACTGTAGAAACAGATCACAAACCATTAGTTTCAATCTTCATACAAAAGAGTCTCAACGATATATCTCCAAGAATATAACGATTCATAATGCGAATCATGCGATTCTCATATACAATCTCACATGTGCAAGGAAAAGATTTGGTATGTGCCGACACCTTGAGAAGCCAAAGGATTTATTGACCAAGTGTTGAAAGATTTACCAGTCACAGAATATAGATTAAATGAACTTAGAATCCGTCTCAAGCAAGATGAAGTATGTGATCAAGTCATGAAGTACTGCACTCATGGATGGCCAGATAAAAACCATATCAATGACGCGGAATGTGTAGAACATAATTTTTTATTTGATTCACATTTTGCGCAGTAAAAGTTATAGAGGGAAATGTATTTTATCTTCTTATATTACCATATATATGCAATACGTAGTTATTAGTACAGATGGAAACATACAATATATTTTTTGAAATAATTAATCTAAAAATTTTGTTTGATAGGACAGGCCGTCGAGCGATTATTGAGTATACGTATTTCTAGTCCTAATGAACTAAAATGAACCAGGACGGATTTTCATCTCAGTTTTCTTTAATGAATAATTGTATCCTTTCCAGTCACGCCAATTGACTCCAGCAGCATAGGCGATGTGATCACCACGTAGATACTGAGCATTTAAGTGGGATGTAAAACATTTATAGTACCACCAGGCACCTTTGTACGTTACAGCACAGTGTAGATCATCGAGCTGGTCATTATCCGCGTCTTTAGTGCTAAACTTCATTCCATTGTGCCCAATAAGTGCGTCACCAGCATCGCCTGCAATAAAAAGTTGAGACTACAGATCGTTTTCAGCCACGTGACAAAGTCGCCCCAGAGATTAATATCAAAAAGGGGATCGTGGATGTATGTGTGCCAAACAAAAAAGTTAGTTAAAAACCTATTGTTTAGATACAGAAATATGCCGGTTATGACATCATGTGAAAAGCTCTGGAAAAGCATTTAATCAAAAACTCGACATTTTTTTACTGACATATGGATAGAAAATAATAAAGTAAAATGGAAATAATTTAGGTAAATATTCTGTATTTTCCACAATTCTTTAAAGTGCCCATGACCCCAAATACGATATTACTGATGTAGATTCTACATGAAACGAATATTTATTTTTTGCTTTAAAATTTGCTTTAAGTAGTCAATTAAGAAAAATGTAAGTACAGTAACAAATATTAACTAGAATTTATAATGTGAAAAATGATGCCCTGTATTATATAGCAAAACCTGCTACACATGTTATGTAGCAGTCTCAAAATGATTTGTCAGTAGTGAGATACAGAATGTTGCCATAACTTTTTATCTATAATTATTTACTTTTATTCTCTGATTTTTTGTTATTTTTGTAAGGAAAAGTGCTAATGGGAAGCAATGCTGGGCTTATATCTGTGTGGGCTTAATTACCTTATATTAAATCAACGTAACTTTGGAATTTTCCAAAATAGTTTGGAACGCGTTCTCTATCTCACTTGATAAACCTATCTATTAAAACTGGAATTACCTTTATACAAATATGGTTCCTTATCAGAAATTGACAACTACAGACCCATACCAATTCTCCCAGTTTTATCGAAGATTATAGAGAAGATAGTGCACAAAACAACTGATAATCCTTTTCGAAATCAATGGTCTCCTACCTCAGTATCAGTTTGGTTTCCGAAAAAATCGATCAACGGAACTTGCGGTTACCCATTTCCTAGACCATATCAGAAGACAGGCGGATGGAGGGATGTTAACAGATGCACTTTTTATAGACCTGTCTAAGGCTTTGGGGGATATATCTATTTTTAAGTAAAATAACTAATTATCACTACGCTATGACGGACGGCGAGGGGTTGTTGCGTACACGTATTTCTAGTTATTATTGTTATTGTTACAACTATTATTTAAGAGCAACTAACCTGAATAACCTCCGACGGTTAACTTGTATTTATCCACTTCATTTGCCACTGCAAATGTTAAGTAATTAGCATAACGTGTCTCGTTCTCAAAATCCCCCAGATCAACTCTCAAAACGTTTTGACCACTCTTTGATAATCGATGGATATTATCGAGACCAAGCCAGAACTCGCCATTTAACTCGCCAAAGCCTTTCTTATACTCGTTCCATCCGCGAAAAAAGTCAACACTTCCATCTATTCGTCTTTGAAAAACAGTCCAACCTCCTCCACTTGTTGTCATATCACACCTTACATCGAAGCCTCCAAGACCATCAGGGTCAATTTTGTAGATAGTACCATCTTTTCTTTGTCCTTTTTTGTACAAATCAGAACAACTTTTCCCCACTAAAGAATTACGACGAAGGTTTCATTATATTATTATTCAACAGTATAAACGTATATGTTTTCCAACAAATAAAATGGCAGAGTAGGGTGGAAAGCGTAACCAATAAGATATATATATATAAATACAAAATACCCTGCTAAGCTAGACTAAATGTATTAAATGATCGGAAATGTCGTAAAGTTATAAAAGTTTTAAAAAATTGTAAAAGTTATAAAATTTAAATCTTCCGGATATAGTTGAAATTTATTGTTCTAATAACTTGGAATTTATGTCCCCGTTTTAAACGTTCACGAGATATTCAGACTGTTCGATGGATATCTGCATCCTCCTTAAGGGTGTTCGGACGGATCCGTTTCTAGATAACCGGTTGCTAATTGGACAAGTCGTTTAGCGCGCAATATTCTTCGTGAGAAGACAATTCCAAAGGACAAATATGTAGGCCAACTTCTTTCGTCTGGTGACGTAATTTGGTGACGTCATATTGATTACATTAGACAATATATATATATATATATATATATATATATATATATATATATATATATATATATATATATATATATATATATATATATATATATATATATATATATATATATATATATATATATATATATTGACAAATATAAGTAACAGATGAGTTACAAATATGACTATGGATACGAGAGCGCTCAATACCATTGCAGGTAGAGCGAAATATAATTAGTTTGAATACAGGAGTCGCAACTCTGAGTTTCACGCTACATGCGATCTTCAGATCTTCAGATGTTGCCTGAAGATCGCATGTAGTGTGAAACTCAGAGTTGCGACGTTATATATGAACAACGAGAGCGAGTGCTTCACCGGGATATCCAAACACGAGAAAACAATGTATGAAAACACGAGCGCGAAGCGCGAGTGTTTTTGTTAATTGTTTTCGAGTGTTTGGATATCGCGGTGGGACACGAGCTCGAGTTGTTCATATAGCATCTCAATTGAACACAATAGTAATTAGTTATAATTTAAATTGCAGTTTACAATTTTGAAGATTATTTGCATGCGTAATTAAGATATTAGATGAACAACGTTGTTCATCTAGCGTATTGTGTTGGCATGGTTCATCGGGGTATCCAACCGCAATCACCTGATTAATTCGCCTACTCTGATTGGTTAATTAACTCATGAATTATTCATGAATTTGAGATTCCTGTATTCAAAATATATATATATATATATTATATATATATATATATATATATATAAAACATCAGGGATAAAAACTTGACAAAGGGGCTTGCCCAGAAACGTTGATGTTTAAATACAGTTTTAAAGTTTTTATCCCTGATGTTTTATAAATGTTTTTAAGCTTGAGAAGGAGGATTCCTGACAAATATATATATATATATATATATAAGTAGCAAGTTCGAAAACATACGAGTAGAGTGCTCAATACCGAGATAAAGCGGAATAGTAAGACAAAAGGACAAACTTGGGTTACTTCATTTGAACTTTAATCACGACAAATTTGTTTCGTATGGTAAGCGGAACTTACCACACTCATCAGCTGATAATCGCGTATGATATAGATATATATATATATATATATATATATATATATATATATATATATATATATATATATATATATATATATATATATATATATATATATATATATATATAGCCGGTAGGGCACATTGTATACTTTCATGTATATATATATATATATATATATATATATATATATATATAGGTAATATTTGGCATTACACTCGATCAAACTACATGTAGAAAGGATTCATGGTGAAGGAAAATTTCGAGTGTTGGAATACAACATGTAGTTTGATCGAGATGTAGTTTGACATGTAGTTTGATCGAGTGAAATGCCAAATATTACCTATAATATACCCAGAATCTTATCCCGGCATTACCACCATATATACAGAACTCGCGACTAGGCTCTCGGCAACGGCTTCCGTAGCTCAGTGGTCAGAGCGCTGCACTAGCAATCGCAGGGTCACGGGTTCAATTCCTACCGGAAGGCCGCTAAGTTGCATTTTTCGCAACTGGTCCCGGTTTGGTCTTAAAATGTATGTATTCCAACACTCGAAATTTTCCTACACCATGAATCCTTTCAACATGTAGTTTGATCGAGTGAAATGCCAAATATTACCTATAATATACCCAGAATCTTATCCCGGCATTACCACCATATATACAGAACTCGCGACTAGGCTCTCGGCAACGGCTTCCGTAGCTCAGTGGTCAGAGCACTGCACTAGCAATCGCAGGGTCACGGGTTCAATTCCTACCGGAAGGCCGCTAAGTTGCATTTTTCGCAACTGGTCCCTTTTTGGTCTTAAAATGTATGTATTCCAACACTCGAAATTTTCCTTCACCATGAATCCTTTCAATATATATATATATATATATATATATATATATATATATATATATATATATATATATATATATATATATATATATATATATATATATATATATATATATATTACAACCTGATTGACTACTGTACTCGACATCTAATCAAGTGACGTGTAATTGTCGATAGATGTGACGTGAAGGCCAATTATTTCGCCTAAATACGATGATTATGCCTAACTCTTCGAGTTAATTTTGAAAAAATAATCACTACACAGGTAGACAGCTTTCAATTTCAATGAAGTGATAATTATTATGTGAGTGTGTGCCCAAAGGACTGACATTACCTGGTAAAGAGTTTTCTTTAACTGGATGGGTTTCATCGACGCTCTCCTAGAAGCAAAACATTAATCTCAGTCTCTTTTGTTCAAATAAAGAGCAGCAGTTTAGCGAATTAGAGGACATTGGCAACAAAAATCATAATTTCAAATTTTTGACTTTCTAATTAACAAATCTAGGCTTACCAAGGTAATCCAGGTAAACAAAACTACTCTTGTAAACAACAACACTAATTTTGACCATAGACAATCTTGTCATCCGCCATCTTGTTGCAATACTTTGGCTAATTAACTGGGAAGTTGGTGACATCACACCTGGTGGTGAACCTGATGAAACTACTCTGTGGGTGGCCCAGTTTCCGCGGAATGCTTTCTAAAATGTTGTGTTTTATTTAAAAAGAAAGACATTCATAAAAATCGAGTTTGAAACTTATAAATAAATGACTACGACTAGAGAAAAACTTCGCTTTACTCCGGTTGTGACGTCACACGCTATCGAACACTGATCTCTAAATAAAGACTGGATCGAGCAACTTTTGTTCAGAAAATGAAGCCGGAAGTCCGCCATTACTAAGCGACCAACTGAGAATCCTATGAGGTTTTTTTATGGTTTATGTGCTCTTACCATCGACAAAATAAAATAATATTACTATAAAGAGGACCAGAAAACATTTTTCAAATTACTGGGTAAAACGATTCATCGCCTACCTACAGATTTACTGCGACTTTGGTCCCTTAGCAATGGCCTCCGTTGGCTCTAATTATCCAGTGAGAGAAGCCTGATATGAGACGTCAAATTAGGTTGAAGATTTTATGCATTTAATGTAAACAAAGAAACTATATTGGCCAGACACTAAACCTATTTTGCTAGCGTCACAGTTTGATGTGCTTGCAAACTCGGAGTTTCTAATGATCTCTCGTTAATTTACATTATGCAAATATGCAGGCTTCAAAATCAGCTCATCAGATACAATAGAAAGCTCAATCCAGTCTTTATTTAGAGATCAGTGGTATCGAACATACATGATGGCGGACAATGATTCAGGACGTGCGGCTGGCCGCCATATTGAATTCTACCGCGCTGGAGACTGGGTACGACTATCCGCAGGTAGAGATGTGATAGTAGGGAGCTTAAGCAAGCGGCGTTTTTGATTCACGAACGTCAACCGGAAGTAAACCGACCTGAGTTTTGACGCCATCACGTCCGTGAGGTGAAGTCAAGGACGCCAAAGCAAGAGTTTTGCCGTCGGTGGTGATGATCAAGAACGCCAACAGGTAAGTAGTATTTTTATAACTAAATCAAACTTTTTTTTATAAAACCTCTACATGTGTTCTTTCTAAATGCTACTTTACCAAAATAAACACATTTCAACTTGTCTGGACGGCAAAAATGGCCATGTCGAAAAGTTCACTTTCATGTCAGTATATTAATATGTTCGTGGACTTTGACGAGGTTATTGCTGGAGAATTTGTTTGGTAACAGAAAACGTTTTCATTTGTTTTGTACTTTAGAAGTATACGTGGTTTAGTATCACCCTATAAAATGTTTGCTGCTTTTGATAATAATAAAATTAAAACACTTCTGCTATAAGCCTACAGTTATACACTGACTAAATATGTTGTTTACTAGTTTATAGTTATATCGTTTTTGCGAAGCACAAGTGTTAACAAGTAACATAAGCATTGTGGCTGTTTTTCTTGGTTGTTGTTGTTTTGTTAAGGATTATTGTACTTGTTTTTTAAACATTTAAATGCAAAAATACTTAGGTGATCAATGGTGGTACTGCTAGCAATTTCTTTAAAAATATTCTTCAAATTTTATAGTTTTATACTTGGCATAACATGTTGTAATTGTCTGGAGAAATTGACTTAAATAGTTGACAAAAATTAAGCATCTTTTATCTATACCTGTTATCACCTCAAATTAATCTTTTAAAAGTATTCATCTTTATCTATTTTTGTTTTCTCTCATGAGGTTATTTATAGTTTTCAAATTTAATTCAACTATAATTTAATCTTATTATATATATATAGGTATACAAAAAGGAAATAATTCTGAGGAAAAAATTGCCCAACAAGGGCAATGGTAAATACAGCTGAATAAAGAAGGGATTATGGAGCAACACAATTTGTGATAATTAAATTAATGTTTTCAATATACTTCAGAATGAATAATGAAATAAAATGTTTATAGTTATATGGCCCAAATTAAAATAATCTTCTAAAATAATCTGTGTATTTCTTGAAAATTATATGGACTATATGATGCATATCATGGGTTGACTTATGTTCTTTAAAGCTTTGCATGATGGTATTAGGTCTTTCTCTCTCTCTCTCTGACTATCTGAATATAACCGAGTTTGCAGGTTTAAAGCTCAGAACCAATAATAAAAACATAGGATGACTTTTGTAAAGTTATAAAGGTTTTTGCTATGCAAGCTGTTACAGTTGTCAATAGTCAGAAAAACTCTTTCTGAGTTTTTCTGAGTATTGACAACTTAACACAGCTTGAACAGCAAAAACCTTTACAACTTTATAGGATGACTTATTTTCCATAAATTTAAGTAATTATATACACGCATTTTGATTGCGTTCTCAATAGCATTCATTTGATAATCTATGGTTTCAGCATAGTTTGAGACAGATATCATCAATAATAATTATTATAATAGTAACAATATAATTATAATACTAATATTGATGATAATAAATAATTAATCTATAAATAATTATAATTAAGATAATAAAAATAATATCCAGTATATTTTCGAATTTTTTATCATATATATACGTCCAAAAGTGTGCTGGTTAGTTAACCTAATAATACTCAATTGTTTTAAATATGGTGTATCCACAAGTAACGCAAGTTATTCGACTATGTTAGATGTATGGACCACACGCAGTCCTTTTTTTATTTTGCCACAATAAGTATCTAAAATAAGAGCTGGAAAAGGAAATGTAAATTTATAAATATCGAGTCTGCAGACGTTTTTGATTACGAACGTGACTTGCTTAACGCAGCATCTCAACGTCACGGACGCCGTTCTCGATTCAGTCCTCGCTCGGTTTTTGACGTCCGTGTTGATCAAAAACGCCGCTTGCTTAAGCTCTCTAGTGTAAGGATCCAGAAACTTCGTGCTGATTTGGGTAGCAATTCACTTGTTCAGCATACCAATTTTCAACTTTTGGGAGTGAACATTGCCAAACCTCGACTTAATTGATGAAGGTAAATAACATTAACCCATAAAAACATTGTAAATAACATTAATCCATTAGAATAACATGTATGATGTTCTTGGGGTTGTATACTTCATAAAGCAATATATTCAATTTTTGTTTCAATGACTTTATTTCTGGCCCCCAAAAGTCCATGGGTACCCAGAAATTGACGGAAAATGCTACGTTAAAAACGCAAAAGTAGAATTGTTGTATGAAGCACGTGGAAACAAGCACCAAGCTATAATTTCCTTATTTGTAAACACTTAAGACGATATATATTGACAAAATGTAGACGATATATAAACTTACTTGTGTCTCACTGTTCCACATTTCGTTTTCTTGATTAATAACGCGATCGGAGAAATAAATACTTTATCGGTTGATCCCGTTTCAATGCCCCAGCTCGGTTAGAATTCAATATGGCGGCCATGGTGCCAAGCAACTTTGACAGTGCAATTAATACGTTTTACGAGCAGTTTTACAATCTCAAACTACTATATTCCGGCTATATACAAAATTACTTACGGTACTTATTTTTTATTGCCAATGTCCTTTAAACGATACTATGATGATACACGAGTTAAAACATTTACATCAAAGAGAAGTTAAATGTATCTTTACAACAGGTAAGCACTACATCGTAAGAAAGTTATAGTTACCTTCACAATTTCAAAATATTTAAATTCATCGTCTTTTACAAAGTTTTCTGGTTGAAGTGATTTGGTAGCGCTGTTCAATTGACATTTATGCCTGGAGCTTGAGCACAACTCTCGTTTGATTTTATAGTTTATGGATTTACATAAAGGATAATCAGACAGGCATAGATGAGAGCATTCAATCTCACTGTAAGTTTCAATTTCTTTCATCACATTATTGTCAAGTCGAGAACCTTGTAGAAATTAGAAAAGAGAAAAGAAGAATCAGTGACATCCTTTCAAAAGACCCATAAGGGGATCGCAGCATTCTACGTACGCTAAACTACAGCAATAAAAGTCTGAGATCTAACAGCATCTCACATATTGCGACCTGCAGTGTGGCATTTCTTTTCGTTTATTTCGTTTATTAGATTTATTACTCTTATCGGTGAATGGAATAACCCCAACAGGCTAGAAGCCTATGAAATAGGGGTTCCGAGGGCCCACGATTTAAGGTCGTTATGCGAGAAGACCCGAAAGTCTTACCATTTGCTGATATTATTGCAACATAGTCAATCGAGATATGGTCTGGAAACTCAGTTAAAGTCTTTGTTCTATCTTTTTGTTTGTCTTTATGCAATTTTGTGCACAGTGCACGGTCACTGAACCTATTGTATTTTAGTATAATGAAGCAATCATCCAATAGAATCGTTTGGGTTTAATCGCTCAACCGTGTTGTTTAAATATTAATAAACCTAAAACAAAGGATGTGCACGGTGTAAGGTACGGTTCAACATCAAAACGTAGCTCATTATAGTCGCTTTGAAGTTTGCCGAGTTTCCAGACCATATCTCGATTGACTATGATTGCAAAGGCTGCACTTTCTCCTCAATATATGACAATGAAAAAAGAACTTGTCGTTGTTTTTATGCAACTATTACTATACAGAGTGTCCCAAAACAAAGGCTACCTTTTCAAATTCAAATGAGCGTGTTAATTCAAACAACCTATTGTGTTTAATATCCCATGTGTATCAAACTGTGTGTTTTTACGCATTCGTAGTTCAAAAGCGATAATGAATTTCAAAGAACTACAATAGGTTGCTTGAATTAACATGCTAATTTGAATTTGAAAAGGTAGCCTTTTTTTTGGGACACCCTGTATAGATGCCAATAACATGCTAACGAACTTTTTTCGCTTTGCCTCGTTTGAAATAAACGTGCTTCTTCTCTTCACTCAAGTGACTTCCTTATTTGATCAATAGCTGAGTGGTTTCTAATTAATGACGTCTCTATTTGTATTTTTTATTTGCTGGGGAGGGGGTTAATTATGCGCTTCGAGGAAAAAAATAAATAAATAATTTACAGTTTTGGTCGGTCTGTATAGAGAAATATTTCCCTCCGTCTCAAAAACGTCCCTTGTCCTGCGACCTTGGGCCGTTTTTGAGACCTCTGAAAATATTACTCTATACGGACCTCCCAGCCGGTAAATATTATATATATATATATATATATATATATATACGTGTAGGTTTTGGTCTACGAAATGCAAAGAGTGCTCAACAACATATAGTTAGAGCAAATAATAGATTTTCGCTTACCTCAAAACTGGTCTGCTACAACTTGTTTCATCTGTAAAAGAATCTTCAGCCTGAAGATTCTTTTACAGATGAAACAAGTTGTAGCAGACCAGTTTTGAGGTAAGCGAAAATATATATATATATATATATATATATATATATATATATATATATATATATATATATATATATATATATAATATATATATATATATCTATCATGCATGCTTTTTTTCATAGCACATTTTCGTATAACGCATATCTATACATTACCTTTAGCTACAAGCACGAACATTTTACTTATGAAGGACCCTTGGGTATTGCAAGTGAGATAAACCAACAGGACAAATAGAAGCAGAAGATTGTAGAGTGAACGTCTTGTAAGAACACTTTGGTATATCGTTGTCTTGGCCATGCCTGTCAAAGAATACATCAGCACCTCCACTTCTTGACTATGACTCTAGAATTAGAATGCAATTGGAAAATGGAGCCGTTTAGTTACACAGAAAAACACGAAATTGGAAAAGATAAAAACAATCATATTCAACGCGGATGTGTATATCATGCAGCATTTCTATGCAAACAAATTGAAATACTCTATGCACAATTATTTAAGTTGAAATAAAAACAAAATTTTGCCTTGCTGCAGCAGCAAAACTTGATTACGAATCTTTTTCTGTCTTTGCTTTTTAAAAGGACGTCCAACCGAAACTACTCTATTTTGTTGGAACACTCAATCTTAAGTATAGTTGGTCATTCATAAATTTTTAAATTGACAGGTGGCTTGTGTCTGGAAAATTATATTGATCATATAAATAACGCAATGATATATAGACTAAAGCCGGTTTTCCACTTCACCATTTTGCTCGCCGCCAGCGAAATATTTCCACTATGATACCTTTTTTTTCAGTTGTCGACCAATGAAAACGGGAAAATGTTTCTCTAGCGGCGAGCGAAATGGTGAAGTGGAAAACCGGTTTCAGCCCAATGATATAGACGGCGTATTTTTCATGCGCCGTATTAAATTCTTGAATTATGTTCATGAATAAAACGCCTTCTATAATCATTAAATTGTGCAAGTTTAATTAAGAATAACATAGCAATTAAGTTCGACATGCGGCAAGTTTAATTAAGAATAACATGGCAATTAAGTTCGACATGGAAAGTAGTATAATACGACTTTAGTACGGCGCCGATGGATACGGCGTACTTTTCATGCACCGAATAAAATAAATTCATGCTAAAGAATAAGTGTGCACATGCAATCCGCGAGCGCATAAAGCAAACTTGGCGGAGCAAGTGGAGGTTGAGGCTGTAAATAATAGAGGTTCACATTTAATAAAAAAATTACAAAAATTACAAAACAGGGCTGGAAGAGTTATAACTGGTGATGATTATGAAGTAAGATCTGAAGAGGTCTTAAATAAGTTAGGATGGGATCCTCTCCATAAACGAAGGATGTCCAAAATAACTTCGTACATGGAAAGTGTCATTAAAAAGCAATGCCGAATATATTTCGAATATGTTCACTTTTGCAAAACGTGAGATGTATAATGTTAGAAGTAATGACCTGATGTTGATGTTGTCAAAACCTAACACAAATGCAATGAAAAGAAGCTTTAGCTAGTGGAATTGTCTCCCCAATGAAAAAAAAATAAACCCACTCTCAAATAATAAATGAAACAATTTCTCATCATAGTTTTTAGATTACGATTCTTAGATGTAAATTTTAGCTTATTTTATCAATATTTATCAATATTTCTTGTATATTAATCACACGGCCTTATGAAAAGCAACCATTTATTATATTTTTACTTGTATTTGTATACTGGTTGATAAGCCACCGTGTCTAAAGATGGTTAAATAAATAAATAATAAATAAATAAGTGATGTAAATAATAAGTTCGACTTATTAAATACGTCGTATAACTTATAACAGCTCAATTGAGGTCGACCTAATACGAATTTAATACGGCGCATGAAAAATACGCCGTCTGTCATGGGGCTTAGGGACTGTTTATACATGAGAGACGGGACTGGACGTTTTCCAGGACTGGACGTTAAGCTGGATCGCATCCCACTTATATTTCGCTTTATTTATATCGTCCCGTTCACATGGAGACAGTGTTTTTCCCGTCGCTCCTAACCAGGATTCCGGTTTACTCAAGCGGGATCCCGGCTAGGACGGACAATATATTCGCTATATAATATCACGGTTCCCTCGGTTTCTTTTGTTCTCGAAGGCACATTTAACGTCTAAATTACCTAATCCATAAACATTATAGGTACGATTAGTAACTAATCTGCATATCTAATGTATATGGAAAACGCTCGTTTATCCACACGCATACATACTGTAGCACGATTGATATAACAATTCCTGCTCCATACTGTGTGTCGTTTCGTATTCGCCGGTACAGTGCCTTCTCTCGTATTCTCGACATCTCTTCCCTGCACGAAACTAAAACGTTTATGCGACATACTCGCTCTCGCTAACTACATCTTTACGCGAATTGCACTGCCGAATACGCTCGCATAAAGCCTTTATATATGCTACCCCAAAGGATTTCAATAGAAAATTAAAAATGTCCCTCAAACCTAGTAAAAGTCCCTCGGGACTTTTACATCTTCCTCGCATGGCGTTTCGGTTGATTAGTGATTAAATGTCCCTCAAGCCTCGGGAGATTTAGTAAAAGTCCCTCGGGCTTCGCCCTCGGGACTTTTACTAAATCTCCCTCGGCTTTCGGGTACATTTAATCACTAATCAACCTCAAAGCCATGCTATTACTTATAATAAACGCTCCATCCCGCCTATACGCGATGATATCCGATATACCGTTGCTAGAGTAGAGAGAGCTACATGTTTCGATACAAATGAGTGATATAGTGATAAGACAGCAGCTGTTAACGGTGGCTGCATGTTTACGATTTTATCACCGATTTTTAGACAGTTTTACTTTTTAGACAGTTTGTAGACAGATTTTTAGACAGCACCATCATAATAACACTTATTTCATTATTGAATCGGCTTTCTTCGATGTACCAACGGGCTTTATCTAGCATAAAGCCCATGAATACTAATTAGATAAGAAATGAAGAAAAAACTAGGAAAATCTTTGTCCAAGGTGAAAAAAATAGACAAAATTTTGTTGGAAAACCTCCTCAATCATGAAATAAGTCAGATAATTAAATCCCTCGAACGTCGGGATTTATGCTATATAAAGCCCGAGGACGCTATAGCATAAATCCCTCGTTCTCGGGCTTTATCTCTTACATAATTGTGTGGCTCATCAAACACCTGCTAAAATTTGAATCGTAAACAAGTGCATTAAAATATTTTCAACTAACGGTAACTTGCAAATGGTAGTAATAGGCGACATTCTATCGATTACTCTGATATTCTGGGGTTTGTAACTTTGTTTTATACAATTACTTCATCCATATTAAGAATTTGGCGGTATTCTTCGAGTGTGCATACATGTTCTGGGCACAATTGTCCCATCTGGAAACATTCTCATATAAACCAATGATAAAAATGTTCCGTCGCCCTTACCATATATAAACCAGCCCTGTATATGAATAATGAACTGAACTTGACAAATTCAGAACTGATGCATACAAGTTTACATCAATGAAACTGCATGGATAGTAAATGAGACGTCAATTAGACGGAGACGTCAATGAGACGTCAATTAGACAGCTCTTCGGTTTATTTTTACATATTTAATATAGAGATGAAATAAAATATTATTACAGTATTTCTTCCTGCCTTTAATGAGATGACTACAGTTGTATGGGGAAAAAGGTAAACTTAGCTATCCTCTATTGCAAACGGACAGCACTAAGATTTAAAACATTTCTTTTGAACAATCAAAAGCAAAATTCCCGTTATCTATAACAATTACGATTATAGTTATTACAAATATCGAGGATTATTAACACAGAGTACATTAGAAGACGCGCCCGGAGAAAGTGTGTAATTTATGCTCGCAAAGTGTGACGGGATGTGTTCATAGATACTTTACTGTGATTGGTTGATTAATGAGGTTGTTTCTATGGTTACACGGTCAGAGAATCACTTGAACTCAAGACTGCTGTCAGCGAACACGTTTTTATTCAAAGCAAGCGATAAATATTTTGATCTATTTGAAACGGAATTCTATTTTGGAAGAAGAAAATGAATAGTTTTAAATCCAAGAATAGTTCGCCTGAATACAAAACTTGAATATACCCTCTGTTTCAGCGCAGAGTTACATAACAATCTGAGTTAAATTTCTCAAAGATTATCTTGTCGTAGGCTGGTCGATAGCTAGTTTTCCGAGGTTGACCGCAAGGCATCATGGGACAGTCACCTGAATTATTGAGGTACTGAATTATTGAGGTAATTATTGATGTCCGATAATGCACAATGCGTAAAATTACACACTTTCTCCGGGCTCATGTTGTCATGACCAGTACTTTATTCTCTTATTTTATTTTATTTAAGAAATAAAAAGCGGAAATTTGTAATTTTTTAATAATTTGTAATATATGTATATGAAATATGAAACTGAAATTTGCTATATGAAATTATAAATTTCATATGTGAAATTAAAATTTCATGTATGAATTTTTCATTTCATATATGAAGTTTTTTAATATATGAAGACAGTTTTTTCGTTTTTAATATATGAAGACAGTTCATAACGTTTTTTAATATATGAAGACAGTTTAACTTGAAAACAGTAAGTCCTGTATACATTTCACACGTAATATGGACATATACTGACACACAACAAAAGCAACAAATTATAAAGAGCATTTTTATTTCAGAAAAAGGGTACGTTTTCCAATTTTGAAAAAAGTGGGGGTAATTTACCCCATTGTTTCCCGGTTCCGTGATCTCGAATTCGTCATTTCATATATGAAATGTTTGATACGGATGTGAAATATTGAATTTAATATATAAATTTTTCATTTCCTATATGAAATGTTTAATACGAAATATTTTTCATATCTGAAATATTAATTTCATTTCTCATTTTTTCAACATACCGAAAATTACAAATATGAAATCATATATTGAATTCAAGGGTACATAAGAATTCGTATTATTTTTCTATATACTATTCGTTTAACAGCTTTATTGGACACGTCTATGTGACATACTAATAAAAATACATAGATACAAGAAAAAATAAAAGACGAGTCCAACAGGGTTTGCGCGAACGGGACACGGTCCCATGCGAGGCGCATCCCTACGATAACATACATCATAAAAATACATGAAAGGGGCAATAATACATATATACATAAACGTTTAAGCCCGATGACAGGGGCAGTCGCGCACAAGAGACCACGTGCAGGACATGTCTATATCAAAAGTATTATTAAGTAAAGAAAAATATAAGTTACAAAGAAAACCCTTAAAAGAAGCAGCACTATGGAAAGTATGTAATGGGGCTAAAATAAAGTTCCAGGGTTTAACAATTCTGTTAAAATACGAAGCTTGGAAAGTACTGGTTTTACATCTATCTATGTATCGTATGAACATGGATTTTATGTACTTTTTCCAGGTACATCCTGATTTCTTTTTGTAATTAAAATTCGTCAAAAACGGCAAATCTAGTCAGAATATCATGTCGTTCGTGCATTATATATATTATATCGATGTTGTTGAGCACTCTGTGAAATTGGTGTAGGTGTCCTTTAGCGATAATGCAACGCTCGCTACCCTTGTGGTAGTTTGAGCACTCTGGCCCTGCACCGCTTCACGCTCTGTGCATGTGCGCATGACCACTGTTTGTCCCACAAGCGGTTGTCACGGGCAATCGCTTGGGTATAATTAGTTCCCTTCCCATATCTAGATTGTACCAAGCTACACTGATGAGCTGTGGATATGAGCTGATGATATGAGCTGATGAGCTGTGGATATATATATATATATATATATATATATATATATATATATATATATATAGACAAATATATATAGACAAAAGGACAAACTTGGTTTACTTCATTTGAAGTTAAGCTATAGCTGCATGACCAACATGCAAAACATTATCTCAGCGCACAACAAGTCTTTGCTTATTAAAGAAACCCAAAGCAACCCAACTGCAACTAAAGAGTGCAATTGCCGTTAGCAAGAAACCTGCCCACTCTCCGGAATATGCCAAACTGTGGGGATCGTATACCAAGCCACAGTCACAAGAGAAGACAACGGGGAAGAAAAAACCTACGTCGGACTGACTGAGGGCGCATTCAAAACAAGATATCACAACCACACCAGCTCTTTCAGAAATCCAAAACGCAAACATGCCACTGAACTTAGCAAATATATTTGGAACTTAAAATAATCTGATATCCGATACTCGAGCAAATGGAGAATAATTAAGCAATGCAAGCCCTATTCCAACAAAACCAAAAGATGTAATCTATGCCTGTATGAAAAATTTATTATAATTTGCCATCCAGAACTAAGCTCACTAAACACTAGGAACGAACTTATATCGACATGTAGACATAGAAAAAAACACTTGTTATGCAGCCAATAACCAGCCATATTTCAAAATATCTAATCAGCTAGTAATTATTCATAACCCTGTAAACCTAAACCACATATTATTGTTATGACGTCACCCGCATAATGGTTCAAACTAAGACCTATACAATTTCAAGTTCCTGATGAGTGTGGTAAGTTCCGCTTACCATACGAAACAAATTTGTCGTGATTAAAGATTTAAAGTTCAAATGAAGTAAACTAAGTTTGTCCTTTTGTCTTAATAATCCGCTCTACCTTAGCCTGCGAGCAGGCTCTCTGCGGGTTGGGGCGGGCGGCTTGCGGGGGGCGGGCGGAGGAAAGAGAGCCTGCACGGATCCCATTGAAATTTGAATGCATGCGTCCAAAATTTGGACGCAAAGTTATGATTGGTGGATAATTAATTTTTACGTAATTGATATAAACCAAAATGGCGGAAAGTAGAGGAGGCTTGTCGGAGATTGTCCAACGGGAGGTTTCCGGCTGTTCACAGGCTAGAGATTGTCAGAAAGATCGAAGTTTCCATTGGAATTATTAAGGCCGAGCAACGTATAAAGGCTTTGGAGTCATTACTTGACGGGACTGATGTTCTCGCCGTCTGACCAACTGGTCAACTGGATACGGGAAAAGCTTAATATTTCAGCTATTTGTTTAGTGGCTCAAGTTTAATGGATAAAACGAATCGCCTTAATAGTTGTTTGCCCTTTGCAGAGCGTTAATGCTGATCAAGGTTAGCTGGCTTATTTTTGCGGGCGATTGTCATTTGTGCTTGCACTGTTTCGAAGGTAACATCTCAGTATCTCACACGATGGATGCTTTTGATACTCAAGGATGTCAGGCTGGAATTTTGCGATTGTGCTTATGAATGCTCTTAGACTATGCCTAGATTGCCATTTTAAAGTTTGAACGGGCTTTTCTGTCAACATTTTAGCTTTCTAAATTCTGTTTGAGAGAAGAATGTGTGTTTATACAACTGAAACAAGTGTATTATTTTTAGTATTTTCAGTTTACATTGTATTCCTAAATAAAAATGGTAAGACAGCTGGAAGTATATTGTATGGATATCTGTCAATTTGTCCTGTGCACTTGTGATCATGAACAAGTATTATGATGAGATTCTTGATTATAATTTGTATATAATCATTGTGGTACATCCCAACTGCAGGTGGTTTACCTAGTAATGTACCTGTATTTCTTAATTAAATGTTACAAAAATGCAGTGTATATACACTGTAGTGTATATAATTTTATACAGTGTATATTAAACTGTACTTCATTCATTTGTTGTATTATTTTGAGATTACATGACCATGATTAATTACCAATTAATTCTGCAAGCAATTACAATATGTATGCATTATGTATGCATTACAATATGTATGCAAGCAATAGGTATACATTACTTTGTTAACCTGTTACTCTAAAATCCTGAAGTGCAGATAATTCCTGCAATGTAAGAGTTGGCACAATAATAGTATGCACTAGTAATTGAACCTAGTAGCCTTCAAGGCTCCAACCATGGCATACCAAAAAGGCCTTAGCTGCCTTACAGCATGAAAAGCATCCCTGAGATAAGAATAACAATTAATTTATGTGCAATAATTATAGTAAACCAACATATTGTTAAAAAGACATGATATTACACAGCTTTACTTACCAGTTTACCTTTTGCCACTACCATAACATTTTATAAAATAAGTCGTGTCTTACGCACGCTGTGATTGGTCAGTTACCGTGTTTATATCAGGCTATATAACATGGATGGATTACGCCATTGTGATACGCCATCAATGAGCCACCATATGCCATCAATTAGACATCACGGCACCATCATACGCAGTAAGGAGAATTTATGTGTTGATAAAAAAGATATTTGTACATTTTATTTGCTTTCTACGGGTTATTTTATAAAAGAAATAGAAAACATTTTTATCCGTGTTCCCATATGTTATATAAACACTCGTGGAAGTTTGGGAGAACTCAAAATCGTGTGGAAACACTCGCCCTACGGGCTCGCGTTCCCACTATGATTTCTCGTTCTCCCAAACTTCCACTCGTGTTTATATAACTGCATGTAAACACGGAAAATGTTTTCTATTTCTTAAATATCAGCACATTCTGTCCAAAACTTGTCATTTTTTGTGTTGACCATATGCTGGAGGAACCTTCATCTGCGACATGATGGCAATATATTCAACCAGTACTGATATAACTCCATTATGTGCAGATTAACCAAGATAATAAAAGTCAATATATTCACCAAGTAGAAAGGCAAGCAAATGATATGATGTTTGGTATAAACAAAAGGAACTTCATAAACCCAAACCAAATTTTCCCAAAGCTAGCAGGTCTTCGTTTTGGTATTTTTTCCCAGGTGTATGACAAGTTCAAGTTGGTGGACCATGAACCCTTTTTGTGCCATCAGATATATTAATCTATAAGCCTAGAAAACCAACTAACCTCAAGAAGCAAAAATTCTTATGTTTACATACCTTCAGATAAAGATCCTCGAAGACAACCAGATGCGTTATTAATATAAATTAATATTAATATAAATTTACATTATTAATATAAATATAAATGATATAAAACCCTGGGCTGGTGGCCCAGGATCCAAATTGAAATATAAATATATAAAAATAGCCAAATAACAAGTTCACATGTTGTCATGTTGAATACTATTCTAGAACTCGGTAAGCGCTATCTAAGAGCAAGTAACATGAAAACGTTCGCGGGGTCAAGAGGGGGTCGACCGGATAGAATCAAATATTAGATATTTGTTTAACTCATGCAAACATTAGAGAATTCAAACCATGGAAATTCGAGATTTTTTACTTTGAAGATTGTTGACAAACACGGACTCGGGTCATCATTTGACGACACGACCTACATAAATGATCAAAACAAGGTAGAAAAAAGACATTTACCCCACAAAATCCTGCAGATATGGATAGCCCAATAATAATTTAAACAATATCGCTGCCTTTTAAAAGGGAAATTTGAATAACAATAGTAAAATCTTCGGTATTTCTCAGCCGATCAACTTCACGCAAACGACGAGAAAATAAAGCCATTTCATTGGTTGAGATATTCACGTGACAGCTGTAAAGTGTATTTCCGGTTTGCGCTGATTGGTTATTTTTAATTATTTGTGACATGCTCGTTTAAGGGGCGTCATTCAAATTTCAATGGGATCCGTGCAGGCTCTCTTTCCCCTCCGCCCGCCCCCCGCAAGCCGCCCGCCCCAACCCGCAGAGAGCCTGCTCGCAGGCTAGCTCTACCTCGGTATTGAGCACTCTACTCATACGTTTTCGAACTTGCTACTTATATATATATATATATATAACAATTATAATAATAATAATAATTCAACATTTATACTGCGCAGGTCCCATACATAAATACTCACCTGCGCATTACAAAAATAGTTTAAAATTTAATTTAAGAATAGTTTAAAATAAAACCTAAGAGTGATTAATCTAATAAAATAAAATTAAAAAAAATAATAGAATATTATAGCTAATAATATGCTTTGTTAAATAAGTACGTCTTTAAAAGTTTCTTAGAAACTAAAATTGACTTAACAGTATGTATTTCTGGCAACGGAGTAATTCTGAGTAAGATCTTAAGTTGTAGGAAGAAGGCAGCTTAATAGTAACGAGTTCTGTTATATAGGATGGTGCCAATCCATTTAAGGCTTTATATGGGATTAGTATAATTTTGAAATCTATTCTAAGCTTGATTGGGATGCAGCTTATGGGGGATAGGAGTGATATGGTCGAACCGAGGGACATTGCATATAAGTCTGGCAGCGGCGTTTTGAACTCGTTAAAGCTTACCAATTTGAGTGGCTAGCAGACCATACAAAAGGCTATTACAGTAAAAAATTCGGCTGGTTATAAAAGCTTTAACCAATATTTGAGCAGTAACATTATTTAGGAATTTTCTAATGCGCCGAATATTAAACAGATGAAAGAAGGCCGCCTGACAGCATTTAGTTGCATGGACATCCAATTTCATCTGAGTATCAAACCAGCAACCTAGATTTCTAACATGGCTTGACTGTGATATGTGGGTATTGCCAACACGTAACTTATCGAATTTAATTTTTTCAAGTTGTTGTCTGGTTCCAATGGTTATAAATTTAGTTTTGTCATCGTTCAGTTTCAGTTTATCGGTGAGCATCCATTTCTTAATGTCATCTATACAATTTTGTGTCAGGCTTAAAGGAGATGTAGAGCTGGGTATCGTCAGAATATGCATGCAGATCAGGAAGATGAACTTCTAGAATGCTAAATAATTTACTTTAATTATTATATATATTATATATATATTATATATATATATATATATATATATATATATATATATATATATATATATATATATTATATATATATATATATATATATATATATATATATAACTACAGACGGTACCGTTTCGGCCTTTTGGGCCTCATCAGTGTAGTGCTGATGAGCAGGATGAAGATAACTGCTATTTACAGTCACCCTTGATGCCACACAAATGTGGGACATCAAAAACCATGCCAGAGTGCTCAAACTGCAAGCAGTGAGCGTGCGCACAATGCATAAGCGACAATGGGTTTCATCATGTAGATATATATATAGGTTTTCATCCTATATATATATATATATATATATATATATATATATATATATATATATATATATATAGCTTGTATAAGGTAATGAAGATGGAAGACAGCAAACTTCTTATAGTCCTTTATTTAAAATACGTTTCGGCCGTTCGGCCTTCTTCAGTTTAAAAATTACAAAAAATGTGTCCACACATTTGTGTCCACACATTTTTTTGATATATATATATATATATATACTTTAAAATACGTCGAAACCATGGTGAAATGGTAAATATAGTTCTTACAAGAACTGTTTGGAAACATGCATACTAATATAATTATTATACACGACAATATGTATAATATAATCATATTTACCAAATGCCATCAATGGCGTAATGTTGGAGCAAAGGATGGGAAAGAGAAATGAGTTTTTAGAAGAACTGTTTAAACATATGAAAAATAAATAGGGTTTAAATTAAAAGAGCACGATGCATTTCGGCAGACAACTTCTGCTCATAGTTAATATAACCGTCGGGTTTGGAAGGCCGGCGAACTTCAAAGGAACACGTGACCTGTTTGAGAGGGATGTTGAGAAGGTACATCACGTGACAATTAAGGGCCTTATGAAAAACAACAAATCTTTCAATAAATTGCGTTTTGAGAAGGTTTTAGTGAAGCGATAGCGTCGACAAGTACCGCATACATGGAAGCAGAGGAGGGGAATCAATTTGAACTTCCAGAAACCTCGGATTCGGCGTTTGAAGACGATTTTCGACAGACCATTGCGCTGCTTGATATGGTCATATGGAAGTACTGAGAAAGTTCAGTTTGAACACAGGGTTTGAAGTACGCTCTTGTATAAATTATATTATCCGTGACATCGGTCAGCATTTAGCCGACGAAAAACTTTACAAGAAGAAACACGTTGCAGAGTTATTAAGCTACAACCAAGCGATTCGTTTGTCGAAGCGATCAATAGTATGACGTTTTGAAATTAAAAGATTGTTCCACCTTCCTGAACGCTTGATTGGATTCCTTGAACAAGTTGATAGTGATAAAGAAATATCTGATCCTGAGGTATTTATTTCAATGTTTTCTTTCTTAAAATAGTTGTATGGTACACATTTCGTAATTTAATAGTTTTATGGATTTTCTCCATAATTTCTGGTTTTGTAAACAGCTTAATAGAACATAACTACCTTAATAGAACATAACTACCCTCACCTGGAATCATCGGCGTAATAATCTTGTTGCCGCCATCTCAATGTAATTTTGCATTAATTTTAGGAATTTCCCCAGGAATTTGGCCCTTTATCTTATTTGGCTGGCCATGTAATACGGTCAACATATCAAAAAAGCAAAAACTGCTCAAGATCAGATGGCATTCCACCATGAACAAAGAACTTCAAGCCTCATCAATGCGAACAACCATAGGGGTGGACTTTGGGCTCCCCATCCATGGGTTATCAGCATTGCAGAGGTGTTGGAGATTATAGGAAGCACACGTCAATAAAGACAAGTTCACTAGTCCACCAGTGGACAAAAAGGGGATGAAGTCTTGACTTCTTCCCAGTTCCCGTGAAAATCTTGCGATGCAACATTATTGAATTGTGATGTAGAAATATCAAAAGAATGTCAGTCTTGATGTTTTAGTCTGCGAAAGCAGACTCTGTCCTCACCCCCCTGTTAAATTTAATGTTAAATTATATATTACTGTTAGGTCTTTTTCTTTTGTTAGGATATTGTCAATAATTACGAACTAAGTCAGCATACACTCAAAGAAAGAAAGTTTTATGTAAACAGTTGAAGAAACCCAGTGACAAGATGTAATTGTCTATAAACCATACTTGATGGTTAACCTAGTCCTTCCTAATCTTATCAACCTAAAAGATGGTGTACTGCTAAATTATGTGGGAACAAAATAATAACGAGCAAGATCTCTTCAAATCTGAAAGAAGGATCTTTCTCAAAACATGAGCATTTTGTCTCCCAAAACTTTTGCCAGCATACTACCACCTTGCAACACATCAAGAGTCTAGGCAGGATTAGGAAATACTTCTACACAATTAATATTTTAAATTCATATTTATTTATTATTACAGTATATTACAACTATATCCTTCATCTGTACATATAATAAGACTATTTATTATATAGATGGGAGTGTTTTACTAAGAAATATGTAGTAAATATTTTCCATATCCTCACTAGTTTAGGACGTTTAGATATTGATCACACCTTTTGCATTGAATCTATATAATAAAAAGAAAATTGCAAGGTGGCTTGAAGATATGAATTTTATCTTCTCGGCTCATTCATAAAAAAATTATTTTTACCACACGAAGAGAAAATTCATATCTTCGCACCACCATGTAATACCTCTATATATACATATAATAAGACTATACACATTACACACACACTTTAGTGAATTGCAAGCTGTGATGTTTATAATCTGTCAAGAAATACACTGTTATTTGAAAGTAGTTATTTTAACTACAAAAACGTAGTTAAAATAAAAGGTTCAGGACAACTACGTTTTTTGTAGTAATTTTAACTACATTTATTTAACCACAATCTTCGTAGTAATTTTAACTACATTTATTTAACCACAATTTTCGTAGTAATTTTAACTACATTTATTTAACTACAATTTTCGTAGAAATTTTAACTACATTTATTTAACTACAATTTTGAAGTAATTTTAACTACATTTATTTAACCACAATTTTCGTAGTAATTTTAACTACATTTATTTCACCACACTTTTGTGGCAATTTTAACCACATTTATTTAACAACACTTTCAGGTAGTAAATAAATAGTTCAGTTTCACCAGCTGGAAGTTCTGGTTGCCATTCCCATGTTGCACAGTTAGCGTACAACCATTCCATCGGTCGCGATATAGACTGGCTTCAAATTTGACAGGTTTCCTGAAGCGACTATTATTGAAATACCGTCTTCTCGATAAATGTGTCAATTGATTCATCATTCTAGCAAAAGAAATACATGCATAGAACAATTACATTTGGGCCACTTATATGGGGTAGTGTATATAAGCCTCTGCTAATATAAGCTCTGGCATAACCATTTCCGTCGCAGGGGCTCTCCTTTGATGAGTAAAATCGTCTGGCGTTAGACAGAGTAAATAACCTGGCGTTATGTCAGAGTAAAATAACAAAGTGGCCGGTTTTGGCCGACAAAGAGTTAATTAACGAGATGTGCACATAGTTTAAGTTTAAACTTGTGACCAAATGATCTGTTTATACGCCTGTTCACGTCTTGTTTAAGGTACAACGGCGATCGTAGCGATCGTGGCGATTGTATAATAGCGATCGTCATGGACGCAAGCACAGCTTTTTATTCTAGTTGCTCTTATCAGTAAGGCCTATTTCAAACGTCGAATTTATGATGTGTCGAATCTAATACACATGCAGTAGGTTCGACAAAATTTGACGTCGGTTTCAAACATCGAATTTATCATGGTCGAACGTAATCGACCTCCCGTAAAATTGCATTTTAAAAGTACTGCCTTAAATCTCGTCCCAGTTTGTTTGGACGAACTTTCGCCAAGGAAACATCGTTTTGGGTTCGACAGATATTTCGAATGAGAGAAGAGCTTGGAGCTTTTCACACTCTCGTTCCACAGCTTCGGGCACAGCGACGTCTTCGTGACAGATAATTCTTTTACAGGTATTTACATAACATATTTACATAAAATGCTTTAGTTTCACTGATTCATCTAAATTTGCATGATGTATACAATGAAGGATCCGTTTAATATTATTACTGTAATGTGTTTTATAGATATAGCCGAATGCCGCTGGGGTACATACCGATCGCTGAGATCGCCAGGATCGCTGAACCAGTGTTTTGATATAATCGCAAGGATCGCCGAGATCGCTGAGCGTGTGGTTTCCATATGATCGCTATACGATCGCCGGTTTTAAAATTGAGCGATCACAGCGATCGTAGCGATCATATATGGAAACCAGGCTTTATAATATTACTATAGTTATTAGATTACTAGTTACATAATTCTGAATCAAAAATGAAATGCTGAATACAGACTTGTTGAGAAGGTAGTAAGCTGCAGACTCCACATAATAGAGATAAACTGTTGATCTCTATTCTCATCTGTGCATGATGATATATTTTCACAGAATAGACATCAACTGCATTTGCTCTCTATTCTGTGATAATATATTATCATAGAGATCAACAGTTTATCTCTAGTCTGTGGAATCTGCTTGCTACCTTCTCATCAAGTCCGTATTCAGCTTTTGCAACAATAACAAGTTTTTACGCTGCGGTTGTAAACTATTTAAGAGGCCGAGTATATTGCAACGACAACAAAATAGCCATAGGACTTAAAATCAAACCTCATCATCTTCAAGTTACTTTAAAGCGTCCTCTCGAACACCCGACGCAAGGGAACACCCGACACAAGGAAACACTCGTAAATATCACGATAAAAAGCCTATAAAAATACAGAAAATAAGTGTAAGGACAAAGTTGAATTTTCAAAATTAACTGAAAATGTGCGCAAAACCTCAACAATATTTTACACCAAATTTATATCGGTAATGAAACAATATCAAAACATGATTACTAACCAGTAAATCGCATAGTTATAATATTAAGTTAGTAGTGATAAAATACCTCTGTCATTTCGAGTATTAATTGGTTGCGTTGAAAGAAAATTATTCAAATCCAAACGCGAAGTCGAAGGATTCAAGACAACTGCATGTGGCGACTGGCGAAGCGATTGGAGCTTCAATGCTGTGTCGGATCAAAATTTCCTGTATTCTGATTGGTAGAGCCGCAGGCGGACCTCTGCGAAGACAGTGCTTGTATTTGTGTTGCTAAATTAAGCACACCGTCATTGTCGCCTGATTGGTTGAAAACTCATTTAGTTGTCCGATTCAAATAAATGGTCAATCACAAAGATACGAAATATAAAAATAAATATAAATATATGTTCACCTTAGCTTATAAAATAGTATTTTCGCGTACCGTATAAGGTAGCCTATTACATGTTCCGATCGTGTGTTACTGAGAGAACATTTAGACTGAGACCCAATTCAAACGCCAATCTGGGAACCAATCTGATAATCAAAGTTCATCATAATAATTAAATAAACTGATATACGTTGAAACGACGATCGCGGTCATTGTAGTTATTGACGGCGAAATAAATCATTGACTGCCAACGACTTTACAGGTCATCTCTTCACTCAGATACATATCAGATACAGTACATATGCATCATGTTTAGTGCATATGCGCTGTGGCATACGAGGCCATTGCCCGTCACATGAAAACTAAAGTACCGGAAAGTCCCGTTCCACTAGTTTGTCGTATGACTGACTACACAGATTTACTAAGTAGTTAGTGTGTGCCATAATAATAAACTGGTATTCAGCATACATGCATTGTGTCGATCGATTTCAAATTTTAATTTAGACCTATTTTTCTAGAATGTTCATTGTAACCATAATGCGACAAATTCAGTCCTATTCAGGTTTTTATAATTTGAAAACATGACCATGCATGCTCATGATGTCTGTGATGAAGATGTTTTTTGAATATACAACACCAATTTTAGTCGTAATTTGACTATATGATTTCAAAAATGATAATTTCGATTTGTGTATCAATTAGATTATTGCTTGTTTTGAGCGATGTTCACGGCCACTCACCACTACCGAACCTACAATAAACTACAATCTAAAAATTACTACAATCTAAATATATGTAGTTAAACAGTTGTAGTTAAAATAACTAAGACGAAGTAACTACGTAAACTATAGTTAAAATCATTACGGTAATAGTTGTTTTAACTACAAAACTGTGGTAAAAATAACTAAGATAAAGTTACTACACTCGAAATAGTTAAAATTACTACAATGTTGTAGTTATTTTAACTACCACGAAATAACAGTGTAGGATGAGTTTCTGTAACAACACAACAGACTTCAGCATGATCAGCAGGCCTGCAGATAAAACAGTTAAATCAGTTTATTTATAGTTGAGTTAGACGAGCAGTAGCTGACCATGCAGTTATACTGTAGTTGAGTTGGATTAACAGCAACCATTGTATTAGGAAGATAAATCAGTTTATAATTGAGTTGGATTGGCAGCAACAGACCAGTGTATAATAAGAAGCTAAATCAGTTTATATAGGTTGAGTGGAAGAACTGAAAAACAACACTTCCTCATCCTTGGTTTTTGGCCATCATATCATCTTCACAGGCAAAATCTAATTCTTTTTAAATTCATAAATTTTCTCTTCACTGGTAAATTTATCGAAGACACTGCTCCTGGTACTTGTCTCTTACGTCTCGAAACTAAACGGGTAAAGAAACATACTTTGGTCTACGGTTCGTTACTTTTGAATTAATGTATGTCAAACAAATGTATAAGTTTTAAATAACATACTGTATGAGACAGTTGCTTTTTGATAAATAAACACAAATAAGCTATCTGTCTTCGTTATTGTTCATGGAATGGTCGACGCACTTCTCCAACGTTTGTCTTGTTTTACAGGTTAATGTCGTATTACTTATAGAAATATAAAAAATATACTTACAACATTCAATGTATTCTGTCTCAAAAGATTTCTCGAAAATATAGATGCGATAGTCGACCTTTCATGCCGTCTCAAGTTCTTGGTCCTTCGTAATATATATACAACACATATCCACGCATGCCATGTTTTCTTCGCTAAGTCGTCCTCTTCAATTGCAATACGGAAAATTCCTACTCCAGTATGCTTCTGACTTATACCACAACCAAATATAGAGCAGTTGGCTGCCGGCATCTCGTAAAACTAGCTAAATCGACGTTTTTGTGAACTTTCTCGTCGCTTCGCTTATTAAAACCCTATTCGATTGAACCGTGGTCACGTGACAGTGAACAATAACATATTTTGTCACATGACCCCGTCGGGTTATATTAACTATGGTCTGCTAAAGAAAAAAACATAAGATACAGTAGCTTGTATTTATAGTCAACGAAAAGTCCAGTTACGTCAGTTACGCAAATTAGGCGTCATGACAATGTTCCTAAAATAACGAGGTTTTAAAAATAAATTCCTTTTGTCGGCACAAGTCAGGATCTGACAACTTGATGTAAAGAGATTCCAACACCTTCAATTGAAAGGGCGAGCGACACTTAGCCAATATCCGGAATTTAGTGTAATTGTAAGAGTTGGCGCATTGAGAATTTGATAGGTGTCGAGAAATGGCAGAATCACAGTTAATGACCATGTCTTGACGGCATTGTCTTCTTGGCTGTTGGCGTAACGGAACGATTTTTCGGCGTATGTTAGTAGGAACGTGTTGTTTCATTCTGTCGCCTAACCTGTTAAAAGGTAAACCTTTTAAAAGGTAAGTAGATCTTAAATTCCCTGAACTCTCTTCTGGAAATGTGAAGAAAGTTGGAATTGGGAGTACGGGACTCCAACATTAACCCCTAACAAAAACATTACAGATGCAGCTGTAGTTCAATAACATATTCAGCGTGTGAAATATCTTTCTGATAGTATCAATTTTTGTTACGCACAGCTTGAACTTTTTGAACGAACTGAAAACTGTTTTATGGATCGTAAATTAATTTTATGATCAATATCAGTTCGACAGTATTGGACAAGAATATGCCTTCAGATAATAGAAAAGTTAACCTTGATTTTAGTATATAGAGTGCCTTCACATGCCAACTTCGAAATTCCAACGTTCAATAGTCGAATAATTTATGCATATCCTTTCGTTTTCTCCCCTAAGTTCGCACGAGTCCGGAGCGAGATGAAAACGGCTCTAAAAAGTTACAAAACGCCGTTGTGTTCACACGGTACTGCATCGAAATTGTGTGAAAACGTCAACCTATAACCGGAGCGATTTGAAAACGATTCCTAAATGGTGCGAGATGAAAAGGGAACCCTTTGCGGTTTCGTGTGAACACAAAATCCCGTAATTTTTCGCTCCGCTTTAATGTCCAACCTCCCTTACCTCAAAACAGTTACTTAAACTATTTTTTGTATTTTCTTTATCCTATAATTTGAAAAGATTAGATTTATGTGAACGCTTTCAACCTTTCGAGAGATTACAACGGTTCGCGTGAACACACGGAAACTCTGCCGTTATTATTTTCTGCTGGCTAAAACAGTCGTTTTGATGTCGTGTATAAGTAAAGGAGCCTGGTAGTTTAATAATTCTCCATAAGCATCATGGTACATCATGAGTACAGAAATTCCGTCAACTTCGGGAGTGTCGACAACCGAAATCCGCGTGTAATCTCAAACTACTACGCATGGTCAGAACAATATTCAGTATCGAATTTACCGGAATACGAAATTATTTCGTGTTAGAATTTAAATAGTATCTAATAGACTTTTTTTACAGACACACAACGTGCATGGCTGGAAAGGCTTATCACCGAGATGACATAAAAGAATATTCAAATTCGCTATTATGCTAATAGTCCATATCACGAATTAGAGCATCATGGGATATATTTTGATTTTGGAGGTATATTCAAAATCCAAAATGGCGGCAGCGCGCTATAAACATCCGTAGAGCTTTCTAATCTGAACAATTCCTCTGAACAATTCCGCGTGTGTGTTTCCAAGTTAGAGTACTCAAGAAACTCCGAAATCAGACTTTATTAAACAGGTTAGTAACTAAGTTTTTTTCTAATATATAATTAAGAGTTCGCCAATCGTGACATAACGTGACCAGCGAAAAGGGAGATCGATATGTGATCGTAAATATGGTCTGTAATTTTTCTTTTATGTGTTAGTATATTGGTCTTAGTCATTGGCATGGTTAACGTTTGCTGTGCTCCTGGTTGTACTAATAAAAGTACTCGTGATACAAACGTTTCGTATCATCGGTTTCCCGCAAATAAACAACTGCAAAGGAAATGGCTTCGATAGATTAGGCGCGAAAATTTACAAGTGAATCAGAGCACAAGGGTTTGCAGTGCTCACTTTAGGAATGGCAAGAAATCGTCCAGAACTGATGTGCCATATGTTAGAAGTCCATCACTTGTGCCACGGCCCACAGCCCAAGAAACCTCGTAAACCAGTAGCTCGGACCTGCAATGATGATGTTAATTTGTTTGAAAGTCTTGAGGTTAATAGTATGGATGAAACTGAAAATCAAGTTACTGAATCAAATTCCCTGAAGAACAAGTGGACGGCAATCATAAAACATTGAGTGATAAAGTGACAAAGTTGGAAGAAAATATGAAAGCTGAAAATGATGATGACGAATACTGGCCAATCCAAATACAGCCGATGAGGTTAGATCATGTCTATGGAAATGATAAACTTATCCGCTTATACACAGGACTACCAAACACCATCACTTTCCATATTCTGTGTGATAATTTAGGTGTACCTATTAGTAATTTGCAGTACTGGGGAAGGCCTAGAACATTTCCAGATGGAAACAAAAGTGGTCCCCCAAGAAAGCTTAAGCCACATGATGAGCCACATGATGAGCTACTGCTCACTCTTATGAGAATGCGTTTGGCCTTGCTAGAGGAAGATTTAGCTTTTCGATTTGGAATCTGCCAGTCACTAGTGTCACAGATTATTAACACATGGATTGCTGTCTTATACAATCGCCTTGCTGTAAACACAGACTGGTAGATTTCCCGAGAAGCTAATGAAAAGCTTATGCCTAAAGCTTTTCTAGAGAAGTACCCCTACACACGAGCAATATTCGATGCTACTGAAATCTTTATTCAGAGGCCATCTGATCTTGGTTGCCAAAGCACAACATGGTCTAGCTATAAACGGCATTCTACAGCAAAAGGTTTGATTGTAGTGGCTCCGTTTGGTGGTATCATGTTTGCTTCAGAACTGTACACTGGTTCCATATCAGATAAGGAACTTGTTGTCCAGTCTGAGGTGTTGAATCATATAGAGGAAGGGGATGACATAATGGCTGATCGAGGATTCACAATAGATGATTTATTGGAGGAGAAAAAGGCCACCCTCAACATGCCACCATTAAAAAAAGGCAAAGCACAGCTTTCAAGGCAATAAATTGTATCAAGCAGGCAAATTGCTTCATTGCGAATTCATGTGGAACGTGCTATTGGCAGAATAAAGCATTACAGGATTCTCAGCTCAGTTGTTCCTCTCAAATGCAGCAGATCATTAAGCATGATTTTTCAGATATGTGCTTATCTTTCAAATTTTTGTGGTCCTTTAGTTGCACCTACAAATAGCCTGCTCACTAATCTTTCTGTTTCTACCAAGCCTAGTTCTGTTCCTACCAAGCCTAGTTCTGTTCCTACCAAGCCTAGTTTAAATGATTCCATTCTATCACCTGGTCAACCTTTAATGAAATCAACATCTACAGTTAAATCCAACGAGCAATCTGATTTGGAATCCAGTGCTGGAACAATCAGTTTAACTAGTTGTTTACCTGCAACCTAACGAATTCGCGCAAACTGCTCAAGCTTCTGAAGCTTGTGTTCTCCAAGTTTCCGAGTTCTCTGTCAACAGAAAGCTGTCTTTGTTGAATCCGACCAAGGCCACTGGGCCCGATGGTATCCCGAGTTGGCTTCTGCGGGATAACGCCGACCTACTCGCAGTACCAGTATCAATCATTCTAAACTGCTCATACAGAGAAGCTCGGCTGCCACCATCGTGGAAAGAGGCGAACATTTCACCGGTCCCAAAGCAAACACCGATCCATGACGTGAACAGTCATTTGCGCCCCATATCACTAACACCTATTTTATCGAAGGTTGCAGAAGACTTCGTCGTCGATGGTTTCGTTAAGCCAGCAGTTCTCAAAAAAGTAGATTTTCGTCAATTTGGGACGATTCCAGGCAGTAATACCACCCAAGCCTTAATCAGCATGTTGCACTCGTGGAATAAAGCGACGGATGGTAGTGGCGCAACAGTCAGGGCTGTTTTGTTTGACTTCAAGAAGGCATTCGACCTCATTGACCACCATATACTTGTACAGAAACTGAAGTCTTATGATATTCCTCAAGGTATTGTCGACTGGATCATCGATTTTCTGACGTGTCGTAAACAGCGTGTCAAACTTAGTAACGAATGCTATTCTGAATGGGGGAATATTCCATCTGGTGTTCCCCAAGGTACAAAGCTTGGGCCTTGGCTATTTATCATTATGATAAATGATTTGGATCTGCCAGGTACAGAGCTCTGGAAGTATGTCGATGATACGACGATTGCTGAGACAGTCTGGAAAAACGGCCATTCCAACATTCAGGAGACAGTTGACGATCTCGTAAGTAAGACCTCTGCTGATAGGTTCCAGTTAAATGAGACCAAATGTAAAGAGCTACGCATCAGCTTTAGCAAGTCTAGCATTGGCTTCGACCCCATTATGATTAACAACAAGGAACTGGAAGTCGTTGAAAGCGTGAAGGTTTTAGGCCTACATATATCTCGTGATCTCAAGTGGAATACCCATACATCGGTAACCCTAAAGAAAACGAACACGCGCCTATACTTTCTAAGCCAACTAAAACGTTCCAACGTAGGTCGTAGGGAGCTGGTGTCCTTTTATCGAGCTTGCATCAGGCCTGTTACAGAGTACGCCTGTCCGGTTTTTCATGATAGCCTGCCCGACTATCTGGCCAAAGAACTTGAAAGAATACAGCAACGAGCCATGCGGATAATCTTTCCTGCGTTGCCATACGAAGAGGCCCTTCTCTCCGCAAAGTTAGTTCCGCTGGCGGTACGAAGACAGCAGTTAACGGATAAACTATTCCAACAAATTTTTAGTGACACAAGCCATAAACTAAATGTTCTTCTACCACCAGTGAACAAATGCCAGATTAACCATAGAAGGAAACGTCTTTTCCAAAGTCAACCATTTAGAACTGATCGATTTAAAAAGAGTTTCATAATTTACAATGCGTTAAAGACATATGCTTGAATTTGGTATATAATATTATAGATAGGTTTCTTATTTTAATTTATCCATAATTTTATATGGATTGTTTTTATATATTTTAACTCATATTATTTCTCATCGTTTGTTATTCTAGGTTATTTCTGTATTCATGTAATCTTAACGTAATTCAGCTATTGGCTGCAATGTTTTTGAAATAAACCATCTATCTATCTATCTATCTACCCTGGGGAGGAGAGTCTGAAGATGGCCGTGTTCTTTTTTCAAACACCTGCACAATTTATAATATGCTTACCATATTATTTTACATATTCCTCATGCAACCTTTAGTGTTAGATGAATTTTGAAGCATGGGTTCTTCTTTTTCTATGGCTCTGATACATGCATTTGACTACTTTAAACAAGGAAGGTGGGCAGAGGGGAAGCTTGCTTGGGTGTCACAGTGGATTCCACATGATTACCATGGCCTGCATGTTGATTTATATGGTGATGAGAATGAATTATTTGTAAGCAAGTTGGGAAATCTAATGCAAACCACACAGACATCAACCTGTGATAACCCCAATTGTCCTAAACCAGAGATCCAGCACACAACAAACAATATAATGATCAGGCAAGTAATGTTGAAGGTCTGGCTAAACCTTTCCCTGTTAAATTTCTCAATCAGAGATAAAGATAAGTTATTTAGATCACTTATACTTCATATCAACATATTCTAATTTGTAATATGTTTTGTTTAGATCCCACAGATGTGATGATACTGACAATGGTCAAAGAACTTTCTACAACCTACTTTTAAGGATGTTCCAAGGCTACTCAGATAGTTGCTCATTGTTATTGCCATCAGCAAGTACTAGTGTAGATGAAGTAGAGTTTATAGATGTAGCTGCAGAAGAAATGTGCCCGGGTAAAAGAATTTATCAGCCTAGATTATTTGTAAACCAGCCTCCACCCACTTTACTTATTTACTTAAGTCATCTGGTGACACAGAAAGTAATAACTGACATATCTGACTTACCTCAACAAATTACTTTGTACCCTTCTTGCACATATAAGCTCATGGCATGTACGTTTTGGCTTCCAGGGCATTTCACTTCAGCTGTGAATGTCGAGAAACTAATCGGGTCAAATTCTGGTTGGTATTTGTATAACGACTTGTCCCAAACTATGGTATACCAAGGTAAAACCCCTCCAAAAACCCCAGCAACAGGAAAAATATCTTATTGTGTATATGTAAAATCCACATACTGTAAGTAAGGTTAAGGCACATTAGAATGTAAATATATTGTAAATAGTTAAATATTAGTAATAATGTTGTAAATAGTAAGCATTGCAGAGCAGAGAGTATTACAATATTTCACTTTGATTTGCTCTAAGTCAAGCTCTCATGAAGTTTTTGTTGGAGTGTGCCAGGCTTCTTACAGTAAGTGTGCAGGCAGTCTGTAAGGTGGGCAAGTATACAGGTGGGCGAGATGCCTGCCCACCTTGCAGACTTGCCCACATGATCACACTAAGAAGCCTCATGGAACACTCCCATGAGAATGTTCTGTCTCCATGGGTAACAGTATTCACAAATAGTAGATTTCGGTTGGATGATCTTAAAGTGAAAGTAGGGTTATATGAGCTTGTAAATCACTGATATAAATGGGTACCTGGCCATTTAAAGCTTTGAAAGTAATCAATAGTACTGTATATTGAAAATAATCCTTGATCTCACTATATCCAACATAAGCAGTACATCAATATTTTAGAGGAGTATTAGAGCAGACTGTATTGTGAACAATATAAATAATGTTTTATGACTATATAACCTATTTTGGCATTAATATTGAACTACTCTTTGTATGATCCCATATTTTCTTTCAGTATCATTAGTGATGTGGAAATGTAGCCACTTTTCTCCATGTCTGAAACCATGTTGGCTGTGTATTTTTGGTGGAACTGTTTTGATCTTGCTTCTGGGGGAAGGGATTAAAATTCTCCATTTTTTTGAACTGTCTTGACTTGCTGTGGGCCCAAACATGCTTTTCTAAATGCAGATCACTCAGGGGAAGTGGACTTACTTTCCTTGGTCGTGGATCAAGCCAGAAGCAGCAACCAGATGTAATTGACTCAGAAAGCTTGTCTTGGCTGAATAAATCTTCCAAAGCATGCAAAATGGCAGAAACATGCACACATGACTCTGAAAGACTAAGGAACAAAATTTCTTATTCAATCAAGCCTTGGCAGTAGCAAAGAAAAGTTTGATTTAGCTACTCGTATGAAACTAGAGAGCAGACACTGTTTACACACTGTGTGTAAAGAGAGCAATGTGTACTGTATTCTGGTCTTGCAAAAAAACTCATTTCCACAAAACATAACATTTTTGTTTTATAATGTAATAAGCTTACCCAGCTGTGCATTCACAATTTGCCATTTGTATTTGTTTTAAACCAGTACAGTAAATATAAACACGGTAAATTCGATCTTTCTTCATCGTTGGTCTCACCAGGCCTCGGTAACACTGAGTGTCGTTATTCCATTCTACTGCAGTGACATGTTTGGAACGATACAAATTTAGTCCTTGACTGAGAGCTCGAAAATCACCTTGACATCCAGTGGAAATTGCTACTCTATCGACGAGATAGCTATACACGACAGATCGAACAACTCTGAAACCCTTAGATCGTATATAAGTTGGATCTGCAATCCATCCCGACAAAGGAATAAAGCCTGGTAATATGGATGCCAACGAAGACGTGTCTACAGGATTATCTCCTTCTCTGCTGTCTAAATCTGAACTTAATATTGGTGTCTCTTGGGCAAGGAGTATCAGGATCCTACCATATCAGACATTTCGCAAAAATATGAACGAAGAAATTAATATTTGCTCATCAATATTCGTAAATTCGTGATATCTACATGTCATTAGCATATTAAAGACTTCAATTCATATCAATAAACTGAGCTAATAACCACCTTACCTTTCAACTAATACTGTCTTTACACCAGATACTGTTTCTTTTCTCAGACGCAAAAAATTCCGCAAAATATTGCAATTTAACGAGTACAGAATCTCTGCAGTAACTCCAGGATATATTTTATCGCGCGCCGCCGCCATCTTGAATTTTGAATATACCTCCAAAATGAAAACATATCCCATGATGCTCTAATTCGTGATATGGGCCATTGCTAATTCATTTGGCGGTTGAGCGGGCGAAACAATAGCAACATGTCACCATTGATCCACCTCTAATGCCAGAAGGGGAAGAACAAGCCAGACGCTTAACAGAATACATTTCATGCCTTCAGCCCGACATAGCTGTATCATCTCCTTACACAATAGCATTAAGGTTGGGACACACGAAGCGACAAATCGCGGGGGCGTGTCGCGGGGACATTTCGCCTGTTGAGGACACACGAGGCGAAAAATCGCGGGGGCGTGTCGCGGGGGCGTGTCGCGGGGACATTTCGCCTGTTGAGGACACACGAAGCGACAAATCGCGGGGGCGTGTCGCGGGGACATTTCGCCTGTTGAGGACACACGAAGCGACAAATCGCGGGCTGCAAACAGTTCATACAGCTTGAATAGAAGCAAAACTGCTAAGCTTCTTTGCCCATCATCGATGTCAACACACGTTTTCACACTAAAAGCACTTATTATATCACTCCAATATTCTTGCGTTAAAAAGAGCTGGTGGAGTTTCGATGTTGCACAAGTGAAATCTTTATTTGTCATGTGCACTTCTTCCAGATTCTCTGTCAGATAATCTTCAAACAAACCAGAAATCCTGCACCAAAATATTCGAGCTAATAAGTCAAATAATTCTAAATTATCAGCTCCATATTTTGCAGCAGATTTAATTAATTGCATGGCTGTAAGAATCTTCGTTGACGTCGTTAATGATGTTTTCTAGAAAGGCTTCCATGCTGAAATATGAAGGTGGTAACGATAATTCCTCACTGAAGTCGGACATGCACAATAGGATTTCTTCCAGATTGACTGGAACCTCCATTGGATTCGAAGAACTGACAAGCAGAGTTTGGGAAATCAATATCAGCCTGAATCGCCTCGTCCATTTCATCTATTTCTGATTGATGGTAGTCTTCACACAAACCACGTTTCTTCCAGCCATTGCAACTTTGTATCAATGTTCTCCAACTGACTGGTAATGAATTACAAAAGTTCAGGTGGTGGTGGTAGCAAAAGCCTTCCCTGAAAACCAAGAACTTGGAGAGTTGCTTCCTGGGTAACTCTAGATAATGCAACATAAGTTTGGCCAGGTATAAACTCTTGTGAACAATGAACAATGACTCTATCCAAAGTTATACCTTGTGCCTTGTGAACCGTTATTGCGTAAGACGGAGTAAGAGGAAACTGAGTCCGGCTGCCTTGAATTCTTCCACTTTTGTCGTATTTGTACCATGTTTTACGGGTAAGGGTAACACGTCCGACCTTTGGGAAATTTACAATAAGACTGTGGTCGTTCTCCGGATCAATGCCAATTAACGTACTGGCCCCGATAGCCATTCTTCAAATTATCGTTGATGTTTTACAGTAACATTACTCTGCATCCTGGTTTAACGGTGAGAACTCTATTGACAGTATTTTCTAAACATTGGGCGTGACCAGTGTCTATACTTTCAAACGATGTTAGTTCTCCAGAAAGATTTGCCAAGGCATTTAGGTTGTGCACTTCAACGGGAAGTTTCTTGAAATAAATGTCAATTATTTCTTGTTGTGTATCAGTTGCGTCTAAATTTCTTGACAGGCTTTGAAGATATTCTTCCGCTTCGTTGTTACACTGTCCTTCTCGTAAAATATCAAATGCATCCTTTAATCCTTCCTCGCCATCCCCCTGTCTTAAGACTCTTTGTAGCTCAAAACGATGCGGAAACACTTTGTCGAAAAGTTTTGAAGTGTAGATTGGGACTGCATTATCAAGTCGACTTGGAACGGGTTTTAGTTGCCAAAAATCACCGACCAATATGACTTGTATCCCACCAAATGCGTTGTTCGATGCCTTGTGATGCAATGCATTTACAATGTGGAAAATACGCTGACTTGACATAGAAATTTCATCCCATATTAAGACTGTTGGCTCAGTGATTTGTTCAACAACGTTTTTTCGGCTTAGAGATCGTTTCATCAGCAAACTCGCAGGCAATTCGGCTGTCTGCAATCCGTACTGCGAATGCACTGTCTTCGCCTTGCCACGATATGCGACGCAGGATATTCCACTGGAGCACACAATTTTGCATCTTTCACCGTTCGCAGTCAAAACTCTTCTGATCTCTTCCACAACAGTTGTTTTGCCAACACCTGCTTTCCCAAATATGCATAGATTATGCCCAGTGAAAGCAAAATTTACAATTGCTATTTGTTCCTTCGTTAACTTTGAGTTTGAAAGCAATGCGTTCACATTATCAAGTTGTTATTGCCACCCTATAGAAGTTAAATAAGCACTAGAATTGTATCATAATAATTATCGTATTTTTACTATTAGACCCTACATAGAGAGTATATTAAATTAATTTTATTTTTTAATTACTATTAAATTACTATTAATTGCTACCGGAATTAAACTGGTTAATGATCATGCGCACATCTCAATGGTCTAGCCAGACAAACATGTCAAACAGGTTTTGACGTAACAGTTCAGTTGAAAACGACAGTTCCAAGTTACAACGTTTGCAACGTGCAGAGAGGTGTTCGAACACTAAACAGCTTAAATATTACTGTTTTTCCAAATGGATAAATAACATTTTAACAAGGTAATGCACAAATTTTGAATGGTATTCTTACGGCAAAACTTTTCTTTGTTTGCTGTTGCAGTTTGATTGACAGTTTATCTACTTTCAATACGATTTATTTAATAGTTGTGCTTTTACATGTTCTACCTATAACGTGGTTTTTATTTCTTGGGACATCAGGAAAACTTTGTCAGTATAGTGGAATATATATTTGATCTCTTTTGAAGTTCATTTTTACCCCGATTGGCTTGTTTAAATATTCTTCTGAACCGGAGACGAAGTGTTTTGGTCTGAAAATTTTCTGGTTTGTGCTTTTTATCACCTTGAGCCTGCTGTCCATAAAGTTATATTTTATCGTCAACGACGTTGATCGTGTAACTGGTAAGTTTTTTTGTGATGGAATATTGTAACCGAAGAGAAGTACAAAACATTCTCTGATCGAAAAAAGCATGACAGTCAAAAAATATCAGGGTAAAAACTGTCCGTTTTTCTTTCTTTTGTTCGTGATTAGTTTTGATTTAGGATCGAAGAAACAATAACTTTATTACTGTGTTCGCGAGAAATATTTAAGCACTTGTTTTTCTGCTTTGGTGTCCAAAAATATATAGTTTTGTGTTGCTATAGCAACGCTCGGTGACTATCTAGCTTATTGTTGTATATATTTTGCACTAATTTAAACGTTTTACTGCAAAATTACGATAAGTTATCAGATAAATCACTGTCTATTGTCTTTTTGTTTATAAGTATTCCTTTTGACGGCACTTATATAAATTAAGTCGCTGCACTGGTATTTAAAAAAAAAAATCCGAATATACGAAAACATTGTCTTCATGAAACAAAAACTTAGCTTAACTATTAGTTTATGTATATTATAAAGTTAGGGAAAATATGAACTTACCAAACAAAAAGCTCGCTTGTACTACAAAAACCACCAAGTTCCTGGTTGTCCATACGGCATATAACTGCAACTTTAATTTTATAATTTAAATTATAATTATTTTCGGCAACATTTATTACTTTCGCCACGAAAGAGAAAACAATTTAATATAACTTGACTTGCTTATTATAATTTAAAATGTCTCGCTTGTTTTGCACTGAAAAAACAACACATATATTTACTTACCGAACTAAATTATCTCTTCTGTTTCGCTTTCTTCACATGTTTTTATCTGCCTCCGGAACGTTAAATCCTCTGTATTTTTTTCCCCGTAAATATTCAATCTTTCCTAATTTGCCTTTGATTGTCTACCAATCTATTTTTTTTCTAGATATCTACCCCCTGCCGGTGGCATTTTACCTTCATGAACGTCATAGTTTGTTTATTTTTTATAGCCAATAGGATTAGGTTTTTGAAATCGTCATTTAAGAAATACCTAATGAGTTTCCGTGTTTGGATAACGTGATCCAAACACGCGGGATGAAACTCGAGCAACATCCCAAGTGTTTGGATCACGTTATCCAAACACGGAAACCCATTAGGTATTAGTCTTTTATAAAATAACATTAATACTACGCGAGCTCTCGTTGGTCAATGGGCGTGCAGGATCAGAGTATCCTGCACGGGAATTTTCCCGCCTTAGCGCTTTTCAAAAATGTGAGACGAAAATAAGACAAAGGTTTGTTTTAACTACGGAGAAAGACATTGACGAGTTGGTCGAAAATTCGGTGCTGTCAATATTTTTAAAGGTAAGCCACTATTAAAGGTCTAATTTAGTTTTTTGTTTATATTACGATACTGTCATTTTCAATTTACAGTGAAGTTTAAACAGTTTATTATTTAAATTCCTCGGTAATTGAACTCTTATTAAAGTAAATAAACATATTTATTTTAAAGAATGGGCTAAAGTTCGTCACATTACAAGAGAATTGCATGAAATCGATAACAAAACACTCGACAGCTATCTACGTTTGTTTTACGCAGAAGTAAAAAACCTAAACGGCGAAGACTACAGTAGGTCAACTCTACTTGGTTTGAGAAATGGTCTGGAAAGATACCTAAACTCCCCACCATATAACAGAGGCATTACAATAACTGGTAACCAGAATTCAAGAAGTCCAACGTAGTTCTCAACGCAAAAATTAAATCCCTCAAAAAGGAAGGTAAACAAAACGTAAATCACAAACCTCCACTTGAACCCGAAGATTTGGAAAAACTCAAGACAAGTGGTGTATTCAGTACATCAAATCCTCTTCAACTGATGCGGAATGTGTGGTTTCACACGGTGTTATTCTTGTGCAGACGAGGCCGCGAAGGACAAAGAAGTTTAACGAAAAATAGCTTCGTGTTTACACAAGATCCCACAGGCGAAGAGTATGTGACGATGACACACTGCGAGTCTTCCAAAAACCATCCTGGAGGAATAAAGGATACAGAGAGCTTCCAACACCTGGGTCGTATGTACAAGACAAAGGAAGAAAATGATGGCTATAATGCATTGAAGCTGTACATCAGCAAGCTAAGTCCTGAATGCGAAGCATTATTTCAGTACCCGAAGCGTCAATGGAAGCCAACCGATATAACTTGGTACGAAAATCGACCACTTGGCGTCAACAAACTTGGCGATATGATGAAGGACATCAGCAATGCTGCTGGTTTATCCACGATCTACACAAACCACTATGTAAGAGCGACTTCAATCACCCTATGGTCAAATGCTGGCTTGATCAACCGAAATATTATGTCCATTTCAGGCCATCGAAATGAGCAGTCACTCCAACACTACAACCGTCGGCCATCCACATCACAGCTTAAGCGCTGTAGCGATGTTCTTTTACAAGCTCTTGGTGATGAAACCAATCCACCAGCTCAAAGAAGGTGTATCCAGAATGATAGTAATTCAAAAGCTATGACACCTTCGGCTGCAACGAAACAACAAGCTTCACTTCGCAGTCTTCGCAGTCTTCGCAGCTTCAGATCGAAAATTTGCCAAACTTTGGTCCTTTATTCGCAAGTTGTTCCATCGGAAACGTAAATGTTAACTTTAATCAAAAACAATGAATTTAATACTGTATTCGTGTTAATACACTGTTACTGAAAACGTTGTAAATCCTAATCTTTTTTCTCGCCACGGGATATTTAATATTTGTCAGTTCGAATCGTGAGCAATGTTGGGGGTCCACTGATATTCCCTTCTCTGATTGGTAGTTGATGCTTTTTGGGAGAATTGCACTATTCATCAAGTTTTTAAAATAAATTTAATCGTTATTTCTGTAGCGTTATTTTATAAAAGAAATACCAAATGATTTTCCGTGCAGGATACTGTGATACAAACACTTGGGAAGTTGCTCGACTTTCGAAAAGCTAAAAAACACTCGCCTATCGGCTCGTGTTTTTTTACGCTTTTCGAAAGTCTCGCAACTTCCCACGTGTTTGGATCACAGTATCCTGCACGGAAAATCATTTGGGATTTCTTTATTATAAAATAACCACAGAGAAATATCACTAAAAGTTATTAATATAATTAGATCAATTATTGCAATTCTCCCAAAACCCATCAACTACCAATCAGGGGAGGTCTTTCATGTTCATCTAAGCTATGGATAGTTTTTTATTGACGCAGACGACAGCAAAAGCCGAAAATAATCTTGATCAGGTAAAAACATCAGGAAAACAGCTTGGAAAGATGAAAATATTTCCAGATGGATTTAATCACGAAAATATGCCGTTTAACTTTATGTTGGATTGCTGCAGATGTAAAGTGATGTTGTTGAGTTTGCCTAGCCATTATATTCTACAACACAGAATCTTTTTTGTTTTCTGTCACTGTCGAAGTGTTGCTTGGTGATTTTTTGTTAGCCTACAAGAACAAAAATGAATGGTTTCTTCGTGAATATGCTGCCCGACGAGAGGTAAAATAAACATTTTTCCATGTTCTCTTGGTGGACCATGTCTATAAAAATGTTGTCTTTTGGGGTTTTATTGAATGGTTTTCTCTCACTGTCGAAGTATTGTTCGGTGATTTTTTGTTGGCTACAGGAACAAAATGAATGGTTTCTTCGGAAATATCCTGCCCGACGAGAACTAAAATAAACATGTTACACCTTTTCAAATTTCCATGTTCTCTTGGTGGACTATGTCTATAAAAGATTTGTCTTTTTGGGTTTTATTGAAATTTTCAATAAGGTAAACTTCTCCATAATTTGTGATTCACAAATTATACGGAAATTCTCGTTCGCTTTAGCGTTGCTTTGTCCACTTTAAATACTTATAATTTCCTATATATTTTCGGGCTATTTTTGCAAAATCTCGTGAAAATTAACAGGGAAGATTGCTATATTTTATTCATAGTTATTGTGCATACTATGTAGAATGTTAATGTTTAAAAACGATGATGGGCCGGCATGATTTGCTTTTTGTGTGACACGACCTGAAAATCCCCGTGTTTGGATAACCTGATCCAAACACGGATATTGGCCAATCAGAACACGCGTAGCACACTTGTTATTTTATAAAACTGTTTGATGGCATCCCGCATAGGCATAGGAAAAACTTCGGTCGAAAACATAGAGACTTCTGCTTCTTTCTTGTTTGTCAGAATTATTTAGAAACATAATTGTTAATTTGTAATATTGTAGTAAAATTATCAGTGTTCAAAAGTGTTGTTTCATTTTTGGTGGTTCTTCACGTAGTTTGCGCGTATTTTAATCATTTGTCGAAGTGTTTGTTGTGAATGTTGGAATTTACTTGCCAACCTTATCATAATATATGTCGTAGTGAAAGTTTTCGTAAGTTGCAGTAAATAGTGTCGCGCGTAGCTGGTGAATCAGGGGAATGGGGCGAGTTTTCATTTCGCTCGTGGATCGGCTGTTTGTCGTCTTTCTTCGTTCGGTAAACGTTCTTTAATTAAGAAAATAAGAAATCATAACAACATTTGGGTTGCCTATGGGTTTATCGGCTTCGTCGTGTAATTTTGAACCAAATACTCATTTAATCGAAGTTCAAAATGACTGATATAGTCAATTTGCATCGCATTTGAAATTAGTGTATATAATGGGATATTAAGGAAAAGATTGGGCTGATGGTATGATATATGAACGGCACAACATGTCTGTCTTGTATTGGAAAGAGCAGCATTTTCATCTAATTACATAAAAAAACAGACATAAGCAAGTTATTATTTTAATAATAGTCAAAGAACAAAGTGGAAAATTACCACTGTAAAGCAGCATATATATTCAATACTAGAAAGAGATTTGTGTCTTTTGCATAGACTGATATATAAGATCTTGATGCGTGTTGTCAATTTGATTTTCGACATCTGAAAACAATTTGGATAAATTTTGTCGCATTTCAGTGCACGACCGAAAATTGTCGCGCCCGTTCCTGACTCTCAATTGCTGTGTTTTGCTCTCAATTTCTGTATTGGGTTTTCGAGCATAGGTCTTACGATGTCGGTCCTGTCTGTGTCTACGTTGCATTGCGTTCTGTCAAATTGTGTCAAGTAGTCATTTGTTGCGTTGCCGTTTGTTGCCTTATGTACATTGAGTTACGTTAATTAACTGTACTATTACATATATAGGAGTATCATTGAGTAAAGCTGAGATATGTTACGTTGTTCTGTGTTGTCTTATGTTCAGCTACTTTTCGTTTCCTTCTGTTTAATATCGTTGGATTACTTTACGTTGTGTTGTTGTATTGTGCTAAACTACTGCGCGTTGTCTTAAACTGCCTTTCGTCAAGTAACGCAGGGATGCACCAAGTTGTGATTCTTTGGCTTTCCATTGCGTTAATATGGCTCCCTATAGGCTAATTTTAACTAACTTTTGGTAACTAAATTTCGGCTTTCAGTTTCAACTGCAATACAAGTAGACTCCGTAAGGCTAGTAAGTGATTTTGGAAAAATACATTGTGAGTTTAAACTTGGGATATAGTATTCCAGCGAAACCTTTAACAGCGATAATTAAGGTGTCTAAAATACAATTGTTTCACAAGTTTATATTTTAAATTGTATAATTATGACTCAGGACTATAAGTTAAAAGCTAATGACTTTAAAGAGAAGATAGTTTACCACAGTTCCATATCTATTTTATTTTATTTTATTTTACTTCGCCTTGATTATGTAGTTTATATAATGAAATTTACATTTAAAAAGATCCTACATTACAAGGCTTGTAAAACCGCAACAGCAATCACCAATTACTGGGGTTCCATTAGTATAGGAAATAACACGGTTCGAGAAGAACGCGTACCACGAGTGCGAAGCACGAGTGGTATTATGACGGTTTCGCCAAACATGAGTGCGACTCCTCACCAATTCTTCCAGAACAAGTGTTATTTCCTTTTAATAACTTTTCAATCAATTTTACGTGTTCCTAAATAATCTCTCTTAGATATCACATAAAAACAAGTCATTACGTCAATATAGCAAAAATTTATGAAGCTATTTACCAAATTCTAAAATAAATAATGAAACTACCTATGCTATGTGCCAAGCACCTCACTAACTCAGATTAATTAAACTTTCGCAATTTCTCACCGCGGTATATATGTAACATCACTTGAAAAAGGAACTACACAGACATAATAAAACAATCCCAACAAATATCGAGATATACTCCTTGGGTTGTGTAAACCTTTGTTCAATACCGTCTAAAACTATAAACTACTAGAAATCCGTGTACGCAACAACCCCTCGCCCACGTACTGTTTGAAGCCTTCATAGTGTAGTGCTTAGTTATTTTACTTGCAAATAGATAACCTATTAATTTGCCAATCTGAATAGATTTTATCTCTGAGAGCCTTTAAACTATCCATCTTGTGTTGTCTGAGTTTCGTTGTTTCATAAGACATCAAACTAAATGCACCAAGGCTCTGGAATTACCTACACAGGGAAATTCGGTTTTCTGTATCTGTTGACATTTTAAAAATATCTTAAAATTTACCTTTTTATTTCTCAAGGGTTATTTATTTCTTTTTTAAATAATCTTACTGATTTTATTCTACTTTTATTTTTTTGTAATTCTTGAATTTTATAGTTGTAAGGGCATTGACAATATTGTACGCATGCACAAGAAATAAATTATTATTATTATTATTATTACTTTTATTTTAGCTAAATTTTAGAACAGCTTATTTCTTATTGTATTATATTATATTTAGTTCAATTTGTTATTATTATCATTATCATTATAGTATATAACTAGGAGAGGATAACTTTTCGGAACGATGACTTATTATCATTATTATTATTACCATTACTATTAATGACTGTTTTAAGTGTGTAAATTAATATTTTTAGATTTTTAATAAATATGTATTATATAATAGTTTCATGTGAATATTTAAAAAAATTGTTATTATTAACTAAATCGCCCAAAGTGTTTAATTTGTGGGTGTGGTACCTGTATCGAACAGAACAGTAAGGCAGTATACTGGTGTTACTACCATCGGTCACTAAGAAAGAACTAACTTGTCACCAAAAGCTCAATGCATAAGAAACCACGGTGTGTGATTTATAACTAACTTTGTCAGATACGGTTCATAATGAATATCACCATATCCCTAGCTTGTGGATGACCAATGGTGCATATACTAATTTATTATTAATATATAATTATTTTATTCTGCTGGAAGAGCTCCATTGCTTTCATAATATTTAATTGACAAACAATGTATTTCAATGGTAATTAACATAAAAAATAAGAGATTATCACCCTCGTCCCGGACGGCGCCGCTTCGCGCTGTCCGTGCGAGGGGGTAAACTATAAACAATGAACTATAAACAATAAACAATAAGCAACAAACTATAATGACTATAAGTTATAAACTATACTGACTATAAACTATAAACTATAAACTATAAACAATAAGCTATAGACAATATCTATACACAATACTCATTATCTCACCAATGTTCAGTTATGCGCAAGTGAAAACTGGAGTTATATCGTGAGAATCATATGCCAGTGTTCGCAGTATACCAATGTAATATCGTCGTTGTTACCATGGTATAAGCAAAAAATGTAATTTAGGTCTCTAATAATCTTGCTATATACTGGGATACATAGTTAGCGTTTATCTATCTAATTTCCTAAGTTGTAAGTAAACTTAGATTACTACTTAATAACATGCAAATAGCCATATTAACCTAGTTTGCGTTCCCTTACGTTAGCCTGCGTTCGTTTCCGCGCAAGTAATTTGTTCACCAGTCGTCGTAATATTGGGATCGTTGTGTTGTTTAACCCTGTGTTCAATACAAACAGTCTATGCATACAACACAAAACTCTTTTCTATAAATAAGCAAAGAGTAAATATTTTAAATTAGCAAGAACAAGTATAATGCTAGGAAAGGATCAGACAGCTTTCTCTTCCTCCTCTTCAGGATCTCCTAAGTGAGAAAAAAGCCAAGTTATAGAATATTAGAAAGATAATGGTATGAATCCAAGCATCTACAACTTTCCGAGTTATCATTGTTCAGCTAAACTGGGACTAGTTGCCTCTTAACTACAGTTTAACTGTTATAGGCTTGTATTACAATTTAATTTTAGACAGTGGCTATATTCGTACGGCAGTCTCCAGATCGCACTTTGAGCTAACCCTGAACCATAACCCTATAACTCTAACCCTCATATTGTTGTTAATCCTGCCGTACGAATAGCCACTACGTTAATTTTAAACTATGTTCGTGTAATCATGTTGTTTATATTTTACGTTTTTCGACTTCGAAACTTTTATGTTTGCTTCCAGGGATTAAAATATTTGGTCAAATGGAAGGGCTTCAGTTCATTTGAAAATACGTGGGAGCCCGTAGAGCATATCTCAAAAGTCTCCTTGAGGTAAGTAATTTTTTTATCGTAGTTTTAGTTACTAGTTTGCCGGCAGCGTTGAATTCGAATGATCTAGCATGTGTTTTGATCACAACATTTTAATCACAAAAGTTTAAATCTCAAGATTTTCTCATGATTTGGCATTTGTTAGCCTGTCCAAGTACCTAATTTAAGTAATTTAATAAATCAGATATATTAATTACTGTAAAGTTAGTGATTATAATAATAATATTTATGATTAAGCATTGGGTGATTGCCCTTGGAACTGAAATGGGATATTGTAATGTAACATTTTTTATTTCCACTTTAGGTATTTTGAAAAGCCTCGTCCTCCAGTTTCAATAGTTGAGCAGTGTGTAGACCGGCTAAGAAGGGAGGTTGTTGATTCCCTCAGGCATAAATGGCCTCAACAAAGGTTGTCCTAAATACATCATGGTTGTCCATGATGTATTTGAATTTTTGTTTTCTGACAAGGGGAAGCCTGCCGAACAAAAAAAATGGACATTGTACGAAGAGCATGATTTTTCAGATTGCAATTTGCCACATAATTGGAATTGTCTCTATGACCAGCATGGGGATGGTGTAAAAATGAGATTTCCTGTCAAGATGAGGAAATTTCTTGGTCGAAATGTCTCGGTCATTCACCGAGAAGATTACTGTTCTATTTGTAAAAATCCCTTCATCTGTTTATCATTAGAACATCTTAAAAATTAAAATCAGGGATTCAATAATGTGTATGTATTACTAATAGATAATATACAATATTTACATGTCATATAATATAATATAATAATCCCCTCGCCCGGCGCGAAGCGCCGGCCGAAGGCCGAAGGCCTGAGGGCGAGGGTGATAATATCGACCGGCGTTTAGTCCCTTATCACGCGAGATGCAAGCGGATGCTTATCTCGGATCGAGTTTATATATTTATATATATTCAAGATCAACCGTCCTCATGCGCGGCATCGGAAAATTTGGCCCTGGTAACTAGATATGGTAAATAATAAATATCTGCATTTGAATTCGTGTTTTGTCGGGTCGGTGAATGAAGATTTGAGTTAAAAAAGATCGTGAAAAGGCAGTGAAAATGCAATATATCGTCGTCCGAAGATGTCAAGTTCGTAAATCAAGTTCGTAAATCAAGTTTTATACGTGTTGTCAAAACTAAAGATTCTAAAGGTAAACCCGTTTTCGGTTTTTTAAACCTGTTAGTCAGTTACAAAGATAGTTTTGCAAACATGTCCGAGTATGTTATTCAGGCTTTTATTTGATGTATAGCATGATTTTCTTGCGTTAGTAGTTCAAAAGATATCGTCGTCTGAATATCTAAAATATTTACTCGGAGTTTGTCAAATCCAATCCAAGCGTCGTCGCTTTTTTCAAGCTGTTAGGTATCAGTTACAAAAATATTTTTGTAGGTTGTCAGAGGCTGTTAATCAAGCTTTCATTAGATATGTAGAATGAGTCCTTAGAGTTAGTACTTCAAAATATATTGTGGTCGGAACATTTCACATTTGGTATGTCGTCATGGCAACCGAAATTTAAAGTTATTATAACACCAACCCAAGTCAGTTTTAGGGTTAGGATTTGGGTTAGGATTTGGGTTAGGATTAGGATTAGGATTAGGGTTAGTGATTATTTGAATTTTGGTTTGTTGATATATCGAGAAAGCGCCAATCAGACATCACGAAATCACTCTTTGCAGGACTTTGGCTCAAAATTGAATAGTCCTTACATAAGATATACCAATAAATTATGTGCTTTATTATAATATTGCAGAATAACAAATGTTAATAGAAATTTTGAATGGCAGATTTTATACTTTTATTTGAATTATCCATCACCATTGTTTCACTCGGTCACTTTGCAACCCCATCCACAATGGAATAATTGCAATACTTGTTAATTAGCTATATAGTGAGTACCAGTACTGGTGGTAAGGATGTAAAAAAGTACAGATTATAGCTGTATTTATACTGCAAGTCTATAGGACTAACCAGGACCAACCTGGCTGGATGCCACCTTGGGCCTGGCTTACATTTTACTCACTTTAATAGTGTAAACAGCCATACTGGCTATAACAATCAGCATTTATGCTCATCTGATATTATGGCATATGCCCTTCTGGCCAATGGCTTAGTGTGTCTGTTTAAATTCACCTTTGTCCTGGATAGTAGGCCTGGACAGTGCCAGTCCTAGGCTTTCAATGTATATTTTACACAGCTTTTGAAGGATAAATACTGTATAATGTATAATTGGGTAGGTTAACACTCACTGTGTCAGGGGAACATGTTAGGATTAAAAAGTGGCATCACCCCACTGACAAGAAGCAGCTGAAAGGAATTTCATCCTGAATTAATATATATATATTGGTGAAATAATTAGATTAAGCAATATCGTTCTTTTGGGGGCTTTTGTCATTTCAATTTTTGAAATTGTGTTACCGGTGCTTGAATACCATTGAAATACTGGTACATGAATGTGCATAATTATATAATATTAATAAAAGTTAAAAAACAGAAGTCTTCTAAAAGAATAAAAGGTTTATCAGACTTATCAATTTGGTCTAGGATAAATTTAGGTATGGAATCTTTTGGTATCTGCTACTAACAATTAGACAATAAGGAACATGCAGATTACATTATTACAGTAGGGTACATGTATCTGCTTATACTGACAATTAGACAATAAGGAACATGCAGATTACATTATTACAGTAGGGTACATGTATCTGCTTATACTGACAATTAGGCAATAAGGAACATGCAGATTACATTATTACAGTAGGGTACATGTATCTGCTTATACTGACAATTAGGCAATAAGGAACATGCAGATTACATTATTACAGTAGGGTACATATACAGTACTGCTCAGAAATAACCTAACAAAAACCGCGGTTGAACCTAGGTCGAACCTAGGTCGAACCTAGGTCGAACCTAGGTCGAACCAGGTCGAACCTAGGTCGAACCTAGGTCGAACCTAGGTCGAACCTAAGTCGAACCTAGGTTAGGTCGAACCTATAGACTGCTCGCCTTCGCCATTCGCCAACGTCGTTTGTAAAATGGGAAAGCTGTCTCTTTACGCAAGGAATCGCGTTATTTCGCTGCAATCTTCTGGAATAGATGTCACAAAAATTACAAATATTCTTCGAGAAGAAGGATTAAGCACATCTAGATCGGCTGTTAGCCTATTTCTGTCTCGTTACCGTCGAAGTGGAAGTTTACTAGATGCGCCTTGAAGTGGAAGAAAGCAAAGTTTAACCGAACAACATTGCCAATACATCAACGATAAGATGACAGAGAACGACGAATTAACATCAGCAGAGTTGAAAACTAAACTGATGGAAGAATGCGGTGTGAATGTTTCCAATCCTACTGTTCGTCGAATCAGACGAAAGAAGCTGGGTTGGAAGGTGGAGAAGGCACGCTACTGTCAATTCGTACGGGAGCCAAACGAACTTAAGAGATTGGCATTCTGCCTCAAAACTTTAGCGGAGAAAGACACGTTTAAAAACGTGATATTCACTGACGAAACAAGCGTCCTAATTTATCATACTTGATAAACGCGTTATATCTTTGCCATATCTGTGCGTATTTGCCCACGCACCGCACTGGCCGTCATTAATATTTGGGTCATTAAATGCGGTAAAATGATACGTTTCCGTTAGGGTTTCGACGTTGCTTGAAAGGTCGGCTATGACACCTCACTCTGACAATGATTATATTGTAATTTGTCAAATCGCTTAAGCCGCCATTCCCGTTATAGTTCATACGACACTTCTATTACACTTTCAGATACTAATATCTGTCTTAATAACTGTCCTAATATCTGTCTTGCTTACAAATTTCACATTACCTTAAAGGTTGCCTGCTTCTTGTAATTGAAATTGAAACGCGCGTTGAATTTAATTTTCACTCGAATCCTAACTCGAATCCTAACTCGAATCCTAACTCGAATCCTAACTCGAGTCCTAACTCGAGTCCTAACTCGAATCCTAACTCGAATCCTAACTCGAATCCTAACTCGAGTCCTAACTCGGCCACTCGGGTTCTTGCTGTCCTCTGGTCTAAAATAGAACTGACTGATTCGGTCGAAAAGATAATGTATCACCTTTTATATAATGCCTAATGGAATATTGATCAAAGACTACGAAATCATATATTATGAATATGTATACCATTTTTTCGTTTGTGAATTGCAAAGGATTGTTGACATAAGATCAAGGAAAACTTGTCATTCGTTTTGCTCCCTTGTTTTGTTTACATGAAGGAAGCGGAATGAAAGTTTTCGATCAAAACGCATGGGTGAAGTGATTTAACTTGACATTCAATCATGAATTGGTTCCGGAAATTTTTCGAACCGATCGAGATTAACTTCATATTTATTTGTATATTTATGCGTGTCGGAATTTTAATACGCACATGAAGCAGAGAGTAGCTAAACGTCAGTAAACGCACATAAACATTACGTATCAGTGGGAAACAACACGACGTATTAAAATAATAAAGTTGAAGCAAGCTTTTTTTACGCAAGCTCCCCACTTCGATCGAAGCATGGATAGATTCGCGCTTTACCCTAATACGCTTTTAATACCGGCTACCGACGTCGTTCACTACGTTGCCACGAAACATAAGGAGTTTGACAGAGCGATCTTTCTCGATATGTGAGCAACCGAAATGTAAAATTATTATAGCATCAACCTAAGTCAGTTTTATGGTTAGGATTAGGGATTGGTTTGTATTTCGGTTTGTTCATATATCGAGAAAGCGCCAACTTTATTTGAAATCCCTAATGTGAATGGCGAGACATGAGATCAATGATGACATGAAGAATGAAGACATGAAGCGATAACAAACCGAACCGAAAACCGAACCGGAACCTAACCGAATCTGAACCGAATCTGAACCGAATCTGAACCGAACCCGAACCGCAACCTAACCGGAACCGAACCGCAACCGAACCGCAACCTAACCGGAACCGAACCGCAACCGCAGTGTTAGGTCATTTCTGAGCAGTACTGTATGTACAAGGTTATGCAGTCTCGTGAATACAATTGTACTTTGAGTAAAATTTTACGGTACTGTAAACATGCATGTTGAAATTTATTATTAAAAGCATAACTGACATATTAACTTTAATTATGTAATATATAATTAATAAAATTATTATTTAAATTAATAATTATTAAAATTAATTATTAATTTCAATAATCAATAATTACACAATTGGTTTCCAACCCTGCCTGCGAGACAATTGTGTTGGCAGACTTTCCCATTTGGGTTCTGTTCAGTACACTACCCACAAATTGCACCCAAAAAATAAGCAGTTTGAAAATCTGTTCAGTTTGGCAATATTAAAGCCTCAAACAGTAAGCGGGCGAGGGGTTGTTGCGTACACGTATTTCTAGTATAGTCATATAATTAGTGTTGCACTAATATTGCTATTGCACAATTGGTTATCGCCAATAACCACTAATTATAAAATAACAGTATCGATATCACAATTTGATTCACCATGCAATTATAGTTTTCAATGTAATGTAAATGTGCTTTCATATTGAATTATTGATGTTTGCAAACAGATTTATGTTACAATGAACATTCAGAATACTTCAAGAAGAGCTATTAGCTCATTCTTCTTTAGTTTTGCAAGCCCTCGTTGATTGAGCCCCTTACCTTTGACCATTTCTCTCAATTGTACTACTGTAAATTTGTTGTAATCGATTGGGACCGAATTTGCTGTGCCATTGTCATCTACCTGTGGGGTGGAAGGTTCTGAAAGCATTCTTCTTTCTTTCCTTGCTCTGCTAATCTCTACATCCCAATACTCATGATTTCTTTTGGTGTAGGCAGCTTTCTTCCGCTCGTGTTCCTTTAGCTCCCATTGTCTGCTTTCTATTAGCAGAATATATTTGGCAGCATCCCATTTATTTGATTTTTGAAATAAAACCCTTTTTGCATCATCGTTGTTTTTTTTCAACTCCTTGACCAGTAAATGTTTTAAAGCATCCATGCTGCTGAATGAAATATGGCACATGGTAACACATGATATGCATGTAAGGGGTAACTCTAGCTCTGGTATACCCAGGTCGGATAGATCTCAGCGAACAAAATAATTCCAGCCATTTTTTAGCTTTGTCGAATATTATAGTGGATGAATCACTAGTCAAACTCGTAGAAGCTATAAAATCATAGTAATCTTTGAAATTTTCCGATATTTTGCACACAATATTGCTGACGTACCAGGATAGAGGTATTCATGTAATATGGATGGCAGTTTGTTTAGCATTCGTTTCTTCTGTCCACCAACTAGGCTTGTGTAGTCCAAAACATTGCTGCTCGAGCCATCTGCATTTTTTTTGTACCAGACTTTAAATGTTATACCAAGTTCATTCACTCCTTTTACAAATTGTTTTAATAAAACACTCTTGGGTTGTGTCGATTTATTAAAGTCCTCCATGGCGTCCTTTTCTAAAATTTCATCTATTACATTTTCCAATAGTCTGTCCGTTATTCTTAGTAGGAGGTGTAGCTCATCAGGTACCACGTGATCTAACTCTAAATGAATTAAGGGAGCATTGATGCATCCAAAGTTCTTGGTGAGCTGACGCATGTTATTAATTTTTTCCAAGGTTCTCATTTGGGGCTCCTCGTTATAAAAATTAAAAGCCTTGCTCGTGTCCCATCTGTTTTGTTTATGGACTTTGCACCATAAACAAGCATGGTCTGCTGTTGCCGAATTCAAACCCATGATCATTAATAAAAATTTGTAGTCACCTCCCAGAAAAAATTCCAACTCAACTTCTTTTCTATCAATTATTATGGCTCCTCTTTGAATTAGTAAATTAACCTCTTGGAAAAAACTTGGCAGTGCTGTTTTAACTGTGATGTAATCTTCTTTACCATTAATTATAGCCACAGTTCTATTACTCTTAGACGACATAACATTTTCTTCCTGCAATAGTGCAAACGAGAACATCATGAAGTTTGTCGTCCGTGACATTTGGGCACCATCCCCACTTAATTTTACTTTAACTTTACTTTCCTGCAGCTCTGGTTTTTTAGCTAACAGAACCTTCACGTTGTCTGCAAGGGTCGAAGTAAAATTTACCTTTGCTCCAGGATACTCCACAGTTCTTTCTATATGGCAGGTTTTGTTCAAATTGTTTTATGAGGTATGACCGTGGAAGATCATCGTAAAGAACTGATAATTCATGGTAGACTTCATCACCGACACAGAATTTGTCGAGCAAGAACAAAACCTTCTCAAGATTTGATTTGTCATCTATGCTAATGTCAGCATCACCAGTGCATACTTCATAGTCCAGGGAGTAACTAGACCCCTTGACATCTTGGAGTTTGATATGTGACAGTTCCAGGCCAAAGCTCCGACAAAACCACAATGCACATTGGGACTTATTTTTAAGAAGCCGAAGTTTCCTTGACTGTTGTTTCTTTCCAACGTCCTGGAGCTTTTTCCCTTGACATTGTAAGGAGTCTCTCTTTTCAATAGTTTCAATGTAATCCATCAAGTGTTTGTTTATATCTTGAAGTTCACATACTTGCTGTTCTAGTTTCTTAACTTCCTGAATCATATCTTGATAGAGTTTCTTTGTTTCCTTCTCTAAATCAGTGTACTTCTCCTTGTACTGTTCAAGCTCCTCACTGCATAGTCTTGCCTCTGATTTGCACATCTCAATAGACTCTATCTCTCCTCTTCGCACCGTCAACTTGTACACTTTATCATCCAAATCCGTTCTCTTCCTTCCTTTGGTCTTACTACAGACAGCTTTGACATAACTACATTGTTTACGAAGTGTTGTTTCGATACGAATGTTGTCTCGTTTTAAGGAGAACCAGTGATCAGTCACAGTTGAATTGATAAGGTCGACATAATTTACATTTTCAGCGGGAACACCTTTGAGAAGCTTGTACCATAAATGCAGCAATGGCCAAGGAATCTCCACACAGAACAGAATGTCGTTTAATACTTCAACCTGTCTCCTCACATAACTAAGAGGGGCTTCAGTACTCAGTTTTAACTTTCAATCTATCTTTTGCTTTTTGTAATAATCAAGAACCTCAGACATTTTCAATTTCGCGCGCGAACGATTATGGTCAATAATAGTCGCGGGATCGTCACGACGATAAACTTGTATTGTTTTGACAGTTTCCACGCAAAATATCACGAAATGTCACGGAATATTTGCCCTATTTCTCGCGAGAAGAGTCTGGGAACGAGATTGGAAATAAACAAGAAGAAACATGGCTGCTCTGTGAGAGAAAAACCTTTCAGTTTCTAGTCGTTCTCTCACCGTCGCCTCCATGATACTCAAAGGCGTCCTGGTGCGTTCAATCAAAAGACTGCTAAAATACGAAAGTTCAAAGGCTTTTGGAACCATGTAGACGTGAAGTAACCAATATTTTGATGAGCTTTATGGATATTTCGAACCTTGGCGAATACATCTCGAGCACCGAACCTTACATCGACCCCAAGGATAATAGTATATTCGATCGATTTTCACAACAAGTTTTCAAACATTACTAATGGTTTACCATGCCGAATGTGTCCAATCGGCGGCATAAATACATCGATTAATTAGTGAACCTACTACACTTCAAGGTCAGTGAATATTTTTTCGTTTTAAATCTTCCTTATTAAAATCACTATAGGAATCGAGCAACGAACCCGTGAACTCTATACTACAAGTAGGGTAATTTTTGAATTTTTAACACGGTACAGTGTAATCCCTTGTACGATTTCGCCGCCATGTTTGAGTTATTTTAAACCGCGAGACGCCATCTTGTCCCAAATTTCTGGTAATGAGCAGCAACTGAGAACGATCTGTCACCATAGGTCTTTGTGTTGGATGGTTGGCACTACCAGAAAGTTTTGAGTTGCAGATCTAAGAGAACATCCAGGCTTATAAGCCGTTAGAAGTTCTGTGATGTATTTCGGTGCCTGGTTATGGAGAGCCTTATATGTAAGTAATAGGATCTTAAAGTCAATCCTGGCGCGTATATATAGGCAGCCAATGAAGGCGTTTTACTACAGGAGTTATGTGATCGTGCTTCGTAGTACCTGTGACGAATCTTGCGGCAGCGTTTTGAACACGCTGGAACTTGTTAATTCCTAAATCAACAAGATATGGTCATATTAATGTAATTTGCCCACGATACAAACGTGAAATGGAAGGAGGAAGATCTTTTTCAGTCTTGAGTACTAAGTCATGGAACAGTTTACCGATAGAACTACGTAAAAAACCGTCACTTCTTTCTTTTAAAAATGCCTATAAGAAAATATTTTATGAAAGATACAAAGATGTGGATAATTTTAATTAGTAATTATTGTTTAACTTTAATTCTTAATTTGTAATCATGTAACTTTTTTAATGCTTAGTTAATAATGACTACGATTATTAATTATTTTTACAAATATTGTATGGTAGAGTAGTTTGGGGGCCAGTGGTTCTTCAGTTTGAGAGAACTGTTACCTGTAACCCTCGTGAAATAAAGTTATTACTTACATCAGGTAGCCCATAGAGAAGACTATTACAGGAGTCCAGCTTAGATGTAATGAATGCGTGGACTAATCGTTCACAGTTATCCTGATTAAGATGCTTACATGTACGTATTTTACCGATGTTCCTAATAGCAAAGAAAGCTGGCCTGCATATTTTATTTATAGTAAGTACAGTCGCTGAGTGGTATTATGTACAAATATTTTTCCAATAAACCTGTGCAACCTATTGATGATCTATTACGGGTAGTTGGTGCTGGTGGTCAGGAACTCCCCTTTAGCGAGTGAGTGAATTAGGTATCATTTCCCTATTGTGACACTGGTAATGATGATACTGTAGTAGCTCTTGTACTCATTGTTCAGGATTGAACAGACGTGTTCCTATGGTTATTATGACAAATGTGACTGAACAATGTCAAGTTAAGTGTTTCGACGAATATGGTAGAAATTTCTTGGATAAAGTAAAGGTGCATCTCCCCCCTGGCAGCGAGCATATAAAGCAATGTCACGTAAAGAGAACTTTCGAGAAAGAGAAAACTATGTAAAAGCAACAAATCAGCACCAAATTACCATTGGGGCATTTCAAACAGTTGTTGTGTGGGGTATTGCACAGGCTCCTCCCAAACGTACAACGAAAGTGATTCTAGAGCCTTCAAATAACATGAAAGCTTACTCTGACTCCGGGGGGGTCTCTTTTTCCATGTGGAAAAACAACTTGCCGTGTACCCGTGGAACTGAGAAATACGTCTAGTGGAGTTGTTAGGCTTCCAACTTGGCAACTACCCAAGTTGTTGAGTGCGTGCAAGTAACACCTGTGCAACCACACCCACCAAATTCAGTTCCACCTGTTGATCTCAATGACGCTCATCTTACGAAGAACAACGAAAACAAGCAAGTGATCTACTGCAACGCATGTCCCATGCTTTTACTAAGATCTCGGCTGCAGCAGTGGTGTTCAGAATGAAATCCACCTCGACTACGAAATGGCATTCCGGTTACTCCAAGGTTACTCCTTCACCCAAAATCTCGCACTCCGAACAATAATTGTCCTACAATGATGATGATGAAGATATGCCGACACCATCCTCTAGATTGTCTCAGCGTGAATCTTGGGTTACTCCACCAGAAGATCCAGCTCCACCAGAGGAACCAGTTCCACTAGAGGAACCAGCTCCACCAGAAGAACCAGCTCCACCAGAGCAACCATCTCAACCAGAAAAACGAGCTCCACCAGAGGAACCAGCTCCACCAGAAGAACCAGCTCCACCGGAAGAAGAAGATCCACCAGAAGAGTCAGATGATCTGTTGGAAGAACAAGGAATACAGCGACGCTCCACAAGAATTCGCCACCCACCTGATCGCTTGGTATATTCCACCGTGTTAAGTTACAAGATGGCAACTTTATTATAACTGGTCAACGAGACAAATAAAGAGATTATTAGGGACATTGTAGCTTATTGGTTAACATATAACACTTAATTTTTCAGTAACATTGTGAAGGGACGCTTTCTCACTTGAGGGGGGAAAGTGTAGTAGAACTACGTTCATATTATGTTAGTAACCAATTAATAACATTAATAGAATGATTGACAGTTAGGTGTTGTCGCGCGCGTCTAGAAGCAGACGAAAGTTGTAAAACAAGTGATTCGGTGTATTACGGTTTATAAAATACAGTTTAAGACTGTATAATCCCGTTATTCCGTTTGTATCCTGCTACGCTAGCCTACAACCTATATGATTCGAATAAACTTATAATTTCCAAATATATTTAAAATGTTTGCCCCCATTCCGCAGTATATCGTGACAACTTAGTAGCTCGAACCTATCTTCTAGTTCAGCACCCGTTCTTATTGTTCGGACATACTCACAAAGAATGGACACAAGCCAATGAACTTACTTATCTCACATTTCTCTGTAACTCAAATATCAGCAGACACATGTACGCGTTGCGTACCTATTTTTCTGAGCGGCACACTGAATTCATTCATGATGGAGGGCGTCGGTTGCAAGGTAAAGTTTGTCTGAATTATCGTTTATCTTCTCTAAGCTCGCACAATTATTAATGTTATTTCTTAATTATCATTTGTAAAAGAACAATTAATAATATTTTTAATAATTTTACCGGAACGACTTTCATTTGATGAACCTTTGATATTGGTCATTTCATATCCCCTTTCCTCTTTTCGTTGTCCTTTTTCTTTCTCGTTTTCTGTAGAAAACCAGGAAATATAAACTATAAATTATTTATCAAATGATAGACTTACATTATTATTATAAAAAATTATACTTAAACATTTAATAGTTGTAATAAAATATTCAAATTATGTTACCTTTTGACTTGAATCTCAATTTTCTGGCACGATGCTGAGATGTACTTTCAGCCTGCATAAATTGTGCAACCACAAATGGCCGCCCTTTCGCTTTCTCGGAACTTGATGTTACTAGTTCAGAAAGGGGGGATATTGTAAAACAATTAATCACCATCATCAGTACATCATAATTACAATTACTAATAAGCGAATGATGAATTAAATTTGTCATTACTTTTATCTGATTCGATTTCTCTGCCTGAACTAGTACCCAGATTTTTTATTGTCTCCCTCTACAGAACAATGCAGCATAATATAAAATCATATTTAACCCTATCAAAGGCGCCGTCATGGCTGACAGGATGCAATTTGTGCTCGGATATATTTCTACAGTATATTACTATTTTAATACTCAAATTCGAGTTATTTCGATAGATAAGGACTATTACTTGCCGGGGAGATATGGATTGCTATCTGATGGCTTTTTTTCTGGATGTTTTGTGCCTATGTTTGTCATGCGAATTAGTATTCATCGAAGTGGCTTACAATCAAACTGCAATATTTCGCTCGCTGTTACTCGATCTTCTAAGCGTGGTGGAACCTGTTTGGTATTACCTTCTCGACCTTTTGTAGAGGATTTAACTATCTGTGTGGACATTTCACCCAATCCAGGGCCCGTTATCTTACGTCCACCGAAATTGGCGGATGGTCAATGCCAACATCTTCGAACTCAAAGTAAAAGTATGGGCGCTACCCTTACAAGCAACATTAATTATGCAAGATAAGACTTGCTCTTGATCAGAAAATGTGCCTTCACGAAATCCTTTGTTCTTCCTCCTACTGTTATATTATCTATTAAACAGAATGGACTCTTTCATGCTCGAGGTACTAGGAGCGGCAGATTAGTTCGTTTGAAGAAAATACGGCAAATGCAATCTAATGCCAACTTGTATACGACAAAGAGACTCAACTGTAATGTAAATTTTATACCTGTGAGAATAACTAACAATAAGCTTTTATCCATTGCGATCGAAGATCACAGCAATACAACTTAGTTCATATCCAACTATCTTCGATTATGGCTGGTTCCGATTCCTCTGTCAATGGTAGGAAAAGACGTTCATCACTACCTAGTATTTGTCTTTTAAATTCTCGATCACTTTTGCCGAACATTGATGAGTTGTCAGTATTCCTGTCAGTTTATCGAACTGAAATTGTCGTGATTACTGAGTCTTGGCCGAATTCAGGAATTGACAGTGAGCTGCTATCAATCGAGTGTTATAATTTACACCGTAAGGACCGTCTACACTGTCGCGGGGGAGGAGTATATGTCTATTTACCTCTAATAAAATTACATGCAAGCGCCGCCTGGATCTTGAAGTCTGTGAATTCGAGTGTTTATGGCTGTGGATCCGTCCTTCTCGTCTACCAAGGCCCCCATCTGGAGTGATTTTATGCGTAACGTACAACGAACCGCCCAAGATGAAAAGATATTTCGGACTATATCGTTAGAACTACAGATTCCGTTCGCAATCAATACCCGGATTTCGGTGTTATTATACTTTTATGATAAAAAAATGATTTTAATTGTTTGGACATTTCTGATATAACAACTAACCATGACTTAATACAAGTAGTGGATCTTCCCACTCGGGACGACAATATCTTAGATCTTATTATTTGTAATGTCCACAGTTACTACAGCAAACTTATCACGCTGGCACCTTTAGGCACCTTGGATCACAATATTGTATTATGGTCTCCTACTGCAGTAACCCCCAAAGATATCAGCTCTGTTGCTAGACGTTACACATACAGTATTCTTATCCTCGATCCGGTCTGGATGCTTTTGGGCGCTGGATTTCTACTCATAACTGGTTTGCCGGTAATTTTTCTGAGTCACCATCTGTGACTGACCTCACAGACACCTTTTCTACATATTTAATTTCAGCTATTGATCACTTTTTTCCATCTAAGTCTGTTAGGCCGGTGCATAATTCAGATAAACCATAGATTACGCCTGCAATTAATAAATCCATTGCGGCACGCCAGCGAGCCTTTCACAGTGGAGACTTGGTCCTTTGGGGATACTACAGAAATAAGATCAAGTTCGAAATTACTAAATGCAAGAAACTGTTCTACTCTGAAAAGGTGAAACATCTTAAACTGGAGGACTGTCGCAAATGGTGGAGGTTGGTCAAAAAAATGTCTGGTAGGTGTAATAATGCAGCCCCATTTCCATTGAGAAAACTGGCTCGGTCTTGACAGATCCTGAGTTAGCAGAGGAACTTAATAACTTTTTTTCTCTCTGTTAATGCTGATATTCCTGCATTAGATCTTTGCCACTTACCGTCATTTCTGCCAGCACCTAAACCACTTCCCATTATTCAACCTTATGAGGTCTGCAAAAAACTTGCAATGTTAAATTCATGCAAGGCAACCTCCGCCCAATCTCTCTTACACCATGTTTCTCCAAGGTATTAGAGGATTTTGTAGTCAAATGGCTAATTGTTGATGTTGGCGATAAGATAGACCCTCAGCAATTTGGATGCCTTAAGGGTAGTTCTACCACCTTTTTCTTGCTTGACATGATACACAACTGGCTCCAGCATCTGGATGACTCTGGGCAATATCTTCGTATCTGATTTCTTGATTTTAGTAGAGCTTTCGACAGGATCGACCATAACATTGTCATTCGTAAGCTTATTACACTCGCGGTTCGTACATGTAGATCGCTTATTCCGTGCAGATCTATAAGTATAACGTTTTATCGGACCGAATACAATCAGTTAAAGTTGGTCAATCTACCTCTAACTGGGTCCCGCAATTACTGCTGGTGTGCCTCAAGGTACAAAGTTAGGGCCTATTTTATTTTTAATTATGGTCAATGACTTAGCCAGCCATTCTAACCTACATGTTAGACATTGGATGTATGTTGACGATATAGCCATTTCACAATCCATCGCACGAAATGAATCGCCACTCATACAAGATGACTTGAATAAGATCTCGAGTTGGGCCTCAACGAATAACATGAGGTTAAACCCAAAGAAAATGAGGTTAAACCCAAAGAAATGTAAGGAGCTTTCTGTCTCATTCCTACGTGCCTGTCCTCGCGGGTTAATCCCACCATTGCTGATTAATAACAGACCTCTTGAGCGAGTAAACAGTTTCAAAGTACTTGGCTTGATTATTCAAGACATTTGAGGTGGAATTCCCATATAGATGCTATCACTCTGAAAGCATCATTGCGTGTTTTATGTAAATCTGGCGTGCCGCAGGCCGATCTTGTCACCATTTACATGACATTAATCCGCTCTGTCCTGGAATACTGTTGCTCTGTTTGGAGCTCTAGCATTCCACTTTATCTCTCGGTTAAGCTGGAGAAGATCCAGAAGCGTGCTTTACGCATTCTGTTCCCTTTTTATTCATACTCTACTGCCCAAGAAGCAACTGCGCTTCCTCGATTGGATGCTCGCCGTGACGAACTCTTGCGTAGGACATTTACTAAAGTTATGAATCCTTCTTCACGTCTTCCCTATCTGTTGCCTCCGACTAGGAATAAATCGCACGGTCGTGTTCTACGTAATTCTGATAGTTTTACCCTTTTCAAATGTAGAACCGACCGGTTTAAAAATAGCTTTTTCCCATTTCTCTCCTCTATCGGCTAAATTATAATGAGTGTACTGTAGATACTGTTAGGATTAAGGATAATGTGAATATATGTTTAGTTTTGCAAAGATACTGTAATTCACCTTTTGGTGCGATGGTATTTCTTTAAACCTTTTTTATTATTATTATTATTATTATTATTATTATTATTATTATTATTATTATTATTATTATTATTATTATTATTATTATTATTATTATTATTATTATTATTATTATTATTATTATTATTATTAACCCTGAAGTTTGCGTAAAGAGTGGATGATTTACGAAATTATAACAGAGTAGAAGGCAGTAACCTTTGACAGCATGACCACGTTTCCCACGAGGATGAGATGGACTTTTTCCTTTCAGAATTCGCGCAATCAGGGAAGAATACTGTTTTTCTTTCGCAAATTTCGACGGTTCTAATCAAACAGAACAATTTTTCATGATGTAGTAACTAGCATAAAAATTCAACGTTCAGTGATTGAAATTATATTATAATATCGGATATTATTATCAAATTAATTAACAGATCGGCTGCAAAAATTTCAAAATAATCAAGAAGACATTATATGTAAAATAATGCACGACACACCGACTACTAACGCATCATTATAACTAGAACAGGAAATTCTTCAGAGTCGTCGATATCAAAAACTTGGAGGAATAAATTGCAATTTAAGCCATTTATCTCATTAGCAAATCCAGATCGCTATGATTTGAAAATAATAATCGTATGTTACCGCTACTAAACCAGAAACTAATGCAACGAACAAAAGTTTCGGTAAATGAACTAGCTACATCGTCTTGTTACGAGCACGACGTCTTCACGTGTCTACAATAGTCTGTATACAATTGTCTAGAAGAACATCTACTGTCCTAAGAGCAGAACCTTTGTCCGACATAGAACAAGCCCCATTTAGTTAGCCACTAATCTACATGTCGCTTTGAGCATTCTAACTTTACCCATGCACCTTGAATACGCCAGCTGGCAGTCAAACAAAAAAATAAAATAAAATAAATTTTCCAAGTCAACTCCCCCTAATTAAATATTAAGTCAATGAAATAACTGTCTTATTGTATTATAACAATTAAGTAGCCTTAAAATAACCCTTATCATTGAATTATGTGAATTAACTTTTCACATTAACTTATTAAGCTGACAATACTTCACCCACGTGAAACCCACGCCAAGACACGAGATAATGTCCTTTCCAAAAAAAGTGAGGACCATTACCCATACTCCAACCTTGTTCTCCCGTTTTTGAGAACTCTGACACTCAATACTGCCTTTCCTGTCACCGACATTTACCCACACGATTTGAGTTACAATAATGAATACCAATGTATTAGTTCCCTGACTGATTTCCTCACACTTCACTCACTGACAGTTTCGCATCTTGATTTTATGCTTAGCGCAATTAACCTAGAATGAGTGCCAACATTTGTTGGAGACACATTCTGAAAAGTGAACGTTTGGAAAGGAAAGCTCGAAATATTTTACATATATCCCCTCCTCCCACGTTAGGTTTACCAAGGTAAGCACGGCAATTGTAGAATATAACATTGAAATCAGGGGAGTCATAAAGTGCTTGATTTAACATTATCCCAACAGCTTTGTCACTCATAAAAATGCACACATGATTGGGAAATAAGCCATATAGTCTACAACTTCACCAACATTGCAATCATCATCATTATAACAGTCACAACTATCGTTATAAGATTATGTGAGAAGATACTAGTGGGATGATTGATGCGTTTCGTAGCAGATAAAGGCGAAATTCCCAAGAGCTCTTATATACGCGTGGGTGGAAATGTACAGTATGTATGATTCACCAAATGTAATGTTCCGATGCTTGACACGTTAAATAATAAACTATATATGATCTCACACTGAGAGGAATGTAGCAGAGTGAGAGGGATGGTGTCTAGACAGAAACGAAATGGAAAACCCTGTTCCTATACCCACTGTTTATTGTTCTTTGCCGTTTACTTGTAAACATTTTGGGCACATTAGGTCTCAATAGACAAACCAGTTACATCTGCTTATCCTAAAATTAACGTTCTCTTAGTTATCTTCAAATTATAACAGGGTATCTCATCCTCAAATTAACATTCCTCAAATTACTAGTTTCCTCGCCAAAGTATTGTCAAGAGAGTTAGGTAGAGGATGGGAATTTGTGAGAGAACACAATTACATTTTTATAAAATAATTTTGGATTAGAATTGTATGCTTAAATCTCTGTGTTCATTCTCTCTATCATCAATCATCATCATCTTTTTCACCACAATCACCACCGCCATTATCAACATAAGGATATCACCATTTTAATAAGCGTCATCGTCATTGACACGATATGCAGTATACTCACTTCAAATACAATCACAGTCATCATCAATGGAAAAATCATCAAAGCAATGAATATATAATTACAAATGGACTTAAATTGTCGTTACTTTTACCCGATTGTATATCCACTGCTATCCCCTCGATTTTAGTAATTGCAATGTCTTTCCCTTCCTCGTGCTTGTCTTCTTCTTTGTCTATTTAAAGCGAAAATATACATATTTCGCTTATTTCCACACGTTGGCGCATACTGTTCACGATTTACCATATTATAACAAAATCTAGTTAATTCGTGTGTTACCTTTCGATGCTTGATCACTTTCATTACCAGGCTGAAAATGACTTTTTGCTTGCAGAACTGGTGCAACAATGGAAGGGGCGTCATTCTCTTCCTCAGACTTTGATACTTCTAATCAGAAAGATAACATATATTTTTAAAAGATCATCACTATCTTCTTTCACCACAATCACCACCACCATCATCATCACCATAATGATACCTTTGTAATCGTTTTTAACACGTTATCCAGTATCTTCATTTCAAATACAATCACCACCACCATTATCATCTCCATAAGAATCACGACACTGTAATTTCATATTTTCCTGAGATTTTGTCCAAACTAAGTCAAACTTACCAAACATATTTATCATACAGTAGGAACTAATTTACGGTTTTCTTTCCATGACAACAAGGTCACGTGACTCATCGTCTGCCTTAATGGGTGAAAACTTAAAATGTTCTTCAGACACGCGAATATATATAAATTAAACAATTAAACAGCGTAATTTGATGCAAACTTTAATTGCGTAGGAATCAATTTGCATAAACAGAAATATTAGAGAAATTGTAATTAGAGGAAAAATCAGTCGCTAAAAGTTTCCATTTATGGTAAAGCTATACAATCTTGTAACTTAGCTTGATAAACTAGATCAATATTTGCATTAAATTACCTGATTAATGGTTTAAATTATATATATTCGCGTGCCTCAAGAACGTTTTAAGTTTCCATCCAATATGGCCGCCAATGAGTCACGTGACCTTGTTGCGTCGAAACAAAACCGTACATTAGCTCCTGCTGTATGATAAATATTTTTGGTAAGTTTGACCATGGATAGTAAAAATACTGGATAGGAAACTAGCTAACGTGAGCGTGAAAACCTAGTTGAAAATCGTGATATCACGAATATGTCACGAGTATGCAGATTTTGCTGAGTTTCTCTTTGACTTCTCCATATTTTCGTATTCAGGTAGCAATATTGAGATTCCAAAACGTTTCATCGTTTCACAAACCTGCCTAAGCCACGACTAAGTGTTCGAGGTAAATGCTGTTCGTCTTTGTTTCAGCTGTTTTCTTTTTGTTGTGAAGAAACTGGCGTCGCAAAAACTACCGTTTAATTTATAAAATTTTTTTCACCGTCTAAAGTTGGAACTTTTCGCCTAAAATGAGTAATGGTAGTCGGATCTAAACTGGTATTGTTATATTTTTGGTAGTTTGGCTATCATTTTTAGCTGTATTGTTGGAGATTTTGTGACATCACGATTTTCAACTAGGTTTTCACGCGATCAACTGGTGCCTTAACCAATCAGCATGCTGGAAACGTCACACGTAATCTTAGTTTCCTAACCAGTTTTTGTACAAGCCATGGGCTGACTTAGTTTGAACAAAATCTCTGGAAAATTTCAGTGTTGAAGTCAAGAGGGCCTTAATACACCTGTACCCCTGAGCACCAATGTAATCAGTGTCATCTTCATTAACACGACATGTAGTATCTTCATTTCAAATACAATCACCACAATCGTCAACGCAAAAAATATATTAAAAATGGATTTAAATTGTTACTTTTAACCAATCGGATTTCCACTTCTATCCCTTCACTCTGGTCTTCTTCTTTGTTTATTTAAAGCGAAAATAATTAAAATATTTCGCTTATTTCCAGCACTATGGCGCACACTGTGCATGATTACGGTGGCCCATATCCGCCACGGCAAAATAATACTCACGGCAAAACCTTAAAATAAACAAGACAAAACATTAAAAATCTCACGGCAAAACATTAAAATAATCAAGGCAAAACATTAAAAAACTCACGTACGGCAAAATTTTGCACGGTCACACAGAGGGGTCTGGGTACGAGAATGACAAAATGACCAAGAGGATCGCAGGCTCTGGGTACGAGATTTGAATGGCGAATAATGACGAGGAAGTTGGCGAAAAAAGTTTAATAATATATTATTTCTACAAAGCTTTCGAGTATAACAATATAATAGGATTTCTTCAAATATATTATAACATAGATATCAGCAAGAGAACTCTAGAAAGACGATTGTAAGAATACGGACTACGACGAAAGAATCCAGATTATGACACTTGAGTTAGTGACCGAAGAAGTACGGGGGATTATAGACGGACCCGGCTGTATTCCAGGTTACAGACATGTATGGCACACTCTGCGGCTAAAAGGCTATCAAGTACCTAGAATAGTCGTATAATTATTACATCGAGAGCTGGATCCTGAAGGATGCGAAATGAGAAAGAAACACAAATTAAAAAGAAGAATATATCGAAACCCTGGTCCTAATGCGGTATGGCACGCTGATGGCTATGACAAACTCAAGCCTTGTGGCTTTGCAATACACGGCTGTACGCCAGGCTGGAGTAGGAAACTACTCTGGCTATTTTTAACGCGGTCCAATACTTCTCCAGATAATATTGCCTCATACTACATTGAGGCAGTAGATAAATTTGGTGGTTGCCCTGTGGAACTGGTAACCGATTTGGGAACAGAAAATGGTAAAATGGCATTGATGTAATCATTTTTCTGCAACAATGAGAATGGTCACAGGTATGTTGGATCCCCACGAAATCAACGCATTAAAAGTTATTGGTCAATGTATCGAACATTTAATTAAATTTAATTTAATTAATTAAATTTAATTAAAAGACATTTTTAAGGATCTTGTTGACAATGGCAGATTGAATACATCCAATGACTTTGAAAATAATTGCTTATGGTTTTGTCTTGCTCAACTTATTCGAGAAGATTTAACCAAAGCATGTGAACACTGGAATAACCCATAAAATTAGAAAGTTCAGGAATTATACAGTTGATGGCAGACCAGATGTGTTGTTTTTTCTGCCAGAAAGTAATGGTGGGGAATCAAATCTGATTGTACCAGTTGAAGATGAAAAAAAGTCTTATGCAAATAATCACCTTCTTGAAACTGAAACCAACCATGAACATTTCGATTACATTGAGTATGTAATGGCAGGTGAAGGATTTTGTAATCCTTGGAATTGGAGGCAAGCCTTGGACCTTTTTAAAAATATTGTATGTATATCTAGAACAGGTTATACCATTTAACTGCCTTGGTTTACTCACTTTACTACAAGACAGCTCAAGATATTAAAAATATTACGATTTTTGATACTATCATTTCTGTACTGTATAAGTAAAAACTCAATGAGTCATGAAACTCAAACTTCTTCTGTAATTATTTTTTTCCAATACCTGTAGAAAATTGTTAGAGATGTAATATTACTTTTTAAAGGACGCTAAAACATTTAATTACACAGGTAGTTAATTTTAAAGAAACTGGAAACCAAGGAAATGATTTTTTAAGGAATCTTCTTTAGAGGGTACATGTTAATGTGTATGTATAAATAAACTCAATATTCTTGCAAAAAATTGTAATGGGGAAAAATGCTTGAAAATATCCTGAAAAACCCAATAACAGCAACAATGATACATGTAGTGACAAATGCAGCAGAGGAAAAAAACAACAGCAGTAGATTTTAATTTTCAATACAAACTATGCAATAGTTGATCTTTATTTAAAAAGTTGAAATTGTACATAAGGAATACTGTACTATGATGGCTCATAAAGTTAATCCTAAGGCAACACAAATTTGATACAAATTTTTAGGGTCGGTCGGGAAAAAATCGAAATAAAAAAAGTACAAACTCGTACCCAGTCTTTTCACCCGCCTCTCCGGTGAAGAGCCTGCGTATGAGGTTGAAAATGCACAAAAATAACCAATTTTTGATCAAAGTAAAAATAGGTACAAATTTTATTTTATTTTGGTTTCACAAAAACAGGGTCGGTCGGATCCACGCCCCAAACAATTAAATTGGTGTGGCCCAATGAACAAAAAAACCCAGAGAAAGTACAACAATATCATAAAACATTAAACATTAACTAAACTATTAACAAGTAACATGTATGTTTAAAGTTTTAGTCTGAGCAATACAACTGTTAAAATACAACATGATAGGGCAAACTTGCATCATACAAAAAATACAATATAAGTATAATAACACAACAGGATTAAACTACATAAACTACTAGATGGATTGTGAGCCAGAGGCTGGTTTGGTAGTATTGGTACCACCCACCATATATTTTGGGGTTTCCAAAAATTATGGTGAGACATGTCACACATCTAGCTGAGGCTGTTAAAAGGATATTACCACGTAAAAATCTATAATTGTTATCATGGTAATCCCCTTTAACCCCTTAGCTGCATTGTGATGGCTTTAAGGCATTTCAAGGCTTAGCAAATGCTTGTCCCTTGCAGTATATGCCAGTAAAAATAACTTGTGAAAATCTTCCTCTGTCTTCATGTGTATTGTAGGAAAGGTGATTTCCTTTGCACAGGCCCCAGCCCTTGGGAAGCAGACTCGATGCTGTGGGTTACGGTGTAGGCATTCATGATAAAAAACACTGATATACCAAATTTCTCAATTCCAATCGGCTTGTTTCGTTGAACAGTAAGCCACTCCATGACTCCAGGTATTGAAAAATCTGGGGATTCAAATTTTTCTTGTGGTAACACTGATTCAGTCGCTAGCTCTGACTGACTCTTCAGTGCTTCATCTAATTGATCTGAATAATTCCAGGCCACTGCACTGGTGTATCAAATACACGACCATCTTCAAAGGACAGCAGGGTGTCCTGGAACAAATCGATAATGGTATCTTCAATTTTCATTCTTGACGAACCTTCTTCGGAGTAGAATGGGTTTAGTATCGAAGGCAGATAGTTGGCATCAGGCTCCAAGCTATTATTGAAGTCACCATTGACAAACAGTGGCTTACATGCCTCAGGATGATTCCTGATTAACTCGTCCAACTCATATGCTGTCATACCACCAAGGAATTATTTCATGAACAAGGCCCTTCGATTGATTACCTATAAAGAAAAAAAAGAGAGAATATTAACAAATTTTGATGAAATACACAATACAGTATAACCTGAGAACCTGAGAATTTTACAGGCCAATTTACATTATTTGTGTTCATGTTCTAGTTAACAATTAGACAACGAGCCCGCATTTTCTATACGATAGATAGTCAAAGAGGCGGAGCCGAGTTGACTATCGCTCATAGAAAACAAAGACATGCTGTCTAATTGTTTTAGTATAAATGTACAAGTTTCTAAACCAAGAAATAACTTTTATTTCAAATTTTTCATGATAAAAAGTAAAACAATATTCTTTTGAAATCACAAGACTTTTACCCCAGAGGTTTCTACCAGCAGATACAAACTCCTGCGATAAGCAAACGAAAATTGAGGATTTGTGATAGAAACTTGTCAATTTATACTAATGGTTATTACAAGCTCTTGCCTTCGGCTTGACCTTGTACACTGCTGTAAACCTCTGAATATAAGCCCGGGCTTACATTCATTCGTAAGCATTTGTTGGTGCTGTTATACATGGGGTCTTATATATGGATGAGAGTTTGTGTTTGTAATAACGTGTATTTTAACATACTATAATCATTGTGGTATAAACAAGACAATCATGAGAAGATCAGTTTGCTCTGATGAAGACCTTTTGCTCTAAACATCAGCACATGCATGCTTACAAACAGTTTACTACCTTAACACCATACACTTAAGAAAACATGGGTTACTATTATTTAGGTAACTAAGCATTATACGGATTTTTATTGTCCAAGTATTAGCCCATGGACTTATATGCGGGAGGTGGGGGGGGGGATTATATTCAGAATAGCCAGAGTGTTAATAAATTAGTGGGTTTGTATACGGGGGCTTATATTCATGGGGCTCGCATTGGAGGTTTACGGTATCCCATACAACACAGCCACACATGTTGTTAATAGTACATACAGTATTACTTATTGGATTCCTCTGAGCCCAATATTATAAAATATTTAAGTCGAGAATTCAAATATTAGGTCGAGCCTAATATTGCAAGTCGAGACTTAAATATTTTGCAATATTGGGCGAAGATGAATCCAATAGGTGTTTTATTATATCGAACAAAATATCTTAACATAAAGATGTTTCTTCGCACGTAAACAGTCAAAAGGTTGCTGGTCATCAAAAAGAATAATAGAAAGACTCGAAAAAATACATCACGTTCCGCGAGAAAGTACTTCAACCAATGAAATTTCGATTTAGATAAAAGGCACGCGAGTGACGTTGCTTTGCACGTGAACAGCCCGTGTAAATAGTCGAAAGGTTACTGCCCAATATGTAGCTGCCCTACATCGTAAAATATTGGGCCGCCACGTGATGCTAATAGAGACAGGTGATTGGTGGATTATATGTGAGGGTATAATAATATAAAATGTACTATGTACTATGTATAAAATGTAATGTATAAAAGGGTTAGGGAAATCTATTCATTTCCAATGCCCCTATGAAGAACTGCAATCGACAGTGCAGCTGCTACCATCTTCAAAATTAGTAAGGAAGTTTGTGTGGTAGGTCTGCAGATATTAATTAATTAATTAATTAATATATAAATAAAGAATATAAATAAACAAACACCTTAACAGAACCAATAATTTCCTTGATGTAGTGTTGGCTTACTGGTCCAGTGTATCCATGTTCAATAATGGTGTCTACATTTTCTTCACAGGATGATTCAATTTCTTTGATAAGCTTCCCTGTCTGACAGATCACTGTCCCTGATGTTGTGCATGTCGACACCATTCACCATCGTATCAAAGGTAGCTTCATGGAGAAAGCATGGTGGTGGTCCCCCTGAGCTATAGATAGATCAGCAATATCCTTCCACAAGTATGGTAATTACCATTTTGAACATGAAGTGTGGAGTCCACTGGAAAGCCACCAGGAAAAATAATTTGTTCTAGGTCTTTAATAGATGTTTCTAGAAACTCTTTAGCTATTGCACCTGAACCAATGCCATGCTCTCCAATAATACGTACAGGAAGATATTAGTTACAGGGGATTTCCTGCCGATGACACAAAGAAAGCAGTCTTAGTAGGCATATTCCTCGGCGAACTACTAGAAAGAGTTGTTAATATTATTGTTATCCACTTTACCCTGCAACTTCTTGACAACTTCTTCAGGTGTTTCCAGTATCTTGGCTGCAGTGTGGCTGCTTGGTTCTTCATCTGGTATATTTATCACATCTTTAGGACACAAATGTACCTCTGAATCCAGTTGGTTTTGCAATTATTGTGCTACTCTCTGATCATCATCATCTATTTGGTATTGATCCCATATATCATCACTGTTAAATGAGGAACTTTCAGGAATTCTTGGACTTTTGGGTTGCCTGAGCACTTCTGAAGCATTCAGCTGATCTAGGTTATCTGCAGTACATACTGTAGATATAATGTTATTCTCTTGAAATCTTTTCCAACTTCCACTTTATAAGCATCAAGTTGAAAGAAGCTTTTGCACCCTGGCATGAATTGTGCATGGCTTCCATCTTCATACACCAAAACATATTCTTTCTCAGTGGTTAACTTTCGATCGAAGGCTTTTTGCTTTTCAATTGCTTTCTCTAGGATACTATCAATCAATCAATCAATGGTCTTTAATAAATCATAGGATAAGAGGACATATCTTATGTTACAAGTTGGAAGTAATTACAATAACCTAAAATGTTAAATCATATCTATAAACTAGAAATACGTTATACGCAACACCCCTCGCCCGCTTATACTGTTTGAAACTTTTATAGCGTAGTTGCTAATTTACTACTGTAATACAGTACTGTAGTTCTTTTACTTGAATTAGGTATTAGCCCATTTATTTGCAAAACTGAATAAATTTGCAGTGGACAATATCTCTGCGAGCTTTGTGTTGTTTGAATTTAATTCTTCCATAGGACATCAAACTAAATAGCGTAAACTTTTTAAATTTTTGGGTGCAGTACCTGGCACCTGCACTGAACAGAATAGTGGGGAAGTTTACTGCTGTTTCTACCATAAATCACTAAGAAAGAAATTACAGCACTTGTCTCACACGAGAGCAAAACTCGAGCCCCAGGACTGACATGTGTACCCCTCCCATAAATTTCCATGAGATGTATGAATATTGATCCCTTAATTGCAAGTATATATTTTTAGACACCTCATACCTTTATAATGTTATTGTATGGTAGTAACAGTACAGCATAATATACAATTATTGGATGAGGTTGAGCATCATGATATCAAGAATTATCCAGACCGAGGTCAATGTTACCTGCCAAAGCAGATAACTTTGACCGAGGTCTGGATAACTCTTAAATATCATGCATAAGCCGATTCCAATAATTGTTTTATTGTACATTGTTCAAGATAGCCTTACTATAAAAATATACAAACAAATCTACTATACAGGCGTTTTTTAATTTGTAATTTTTGCACGTTTGGTCATAGTGACGTCATCAGTGTTAAATAACTTTTGTTTTGGACACCTCCGTGCAATAATTCACAGTATTCAACAGAAATGAGGTCGCACCTGCCAGAGATTAAGAATTCACTGGAATTGACCAATAGGAAACGAGAATGAATGTTGAATGTATAATAAATGCTTTTAGCCAGTGGAATTGGGGAAAGTGTTGAGATGAACGGGTACTTCGTGTTACTGGTAGGTACGCAATACGCATAATGGTTGCAACATTTCATTGGTCTGCAGAATACACCAATCACAAGTGATTCACGTGGCGGGGCCTCTTGCAAGACCCGGGCCTTTTGGCATTTTTAAATTTTTGAGTGCAGCAACAGAATAGTGGGCGGTCTGCTGCTGTTTCTACCATCAATCACTAAGAAAGAAATTACTTTTATCACAATATTGATGACTCACGAAATAATCAATGCAGTATTTTGTATATAGACACCAAAGGCTGTTGAAGGAAGAAAGTGCATCTCTATCATACAATGAGTGTCCTTTAAAAAAATCAAATTCGTTCAAATGTCTACGGATGGCATGCATATATAGTGCAAATGTATAGGGGTCCATTCAAATTAGATTTACTAAGACGTACCTATTAGGGATAATACTCCAATTGTTGGTGTGGATAGATTATATACCGTAAGTTGATAATTCTACCCACATTGGACTACTGTGATATGGAGCTGGCAGCAATATGGATAACTAAATATTGATGGTCATAATCAGAGGTCTCTAGGCATAATGCATGTCAGGGAAACTGATTGGTTAATAGAAATCCCAAGTTTTGTACCTCTTGTATTAGAAGCAAGTTACATTGTGTAATGCTAGTTAGGAAATTCCATGGCATTTTAACATCATATCTACCAGTAAAGAGCTATTTTCCATGTTTCAATTAATCTGTTCATACATGTTATAGCACCATTATCTATTGCCTTAATTGACAATATGTGAAGGATATACAACTTTTGAGTTAAAATTAGTTTTTGTAACATTGTACTGTACATTTGTAACAACTGTAATTTGTTAGAAAACAAGACTCCATATATTGATACCAGTGTTAGCATTGAAGGGGCTATATCCTGTATAAATATTATTGTATTATTATTATTATTATTATTATTATTAATACTACTAATTATAATGCATTAACAATAATACTACTAATAATAATACCTAATGCACATTGCAGATACCATATTTGCCATGTAACAAAGCATATAATATATGGCATTGTGTACTATAGTATCTAAATTATATCACCGTGCACATATATATTATAACCTATATTCAGAATGCCATGCCTAGTCTGCTTGTCGACAATGATCTAGCTAACACACATAGTATTAATAGCTGTCAACATACCCAATGTGAACTTATAATAATAAGCTGTATTTTACATTGACAGAATAAGTTGTGACACACTAGGCCAGCTAAGTGTACTGTAGGTCTAACATGTTCCATAATGGATGGAGTACTGTAAACACAGATTATATATGGAATACATACCAGTATACAAAACATGGACGTCAAGATGATATCGTCAGAAACATACTGTAATATTTCTGGTTGAAAAAATTATAACCTTCTTATTGCCAGTGACGGCCTCTAACCATTGAGCCATCGAGATTCAGATGGAGAGAGGTTACAATGATGCACTGGTTCTAATGATATATGTACTGCTATATGCACAGCAGTTACTATATATTTCAGTAATGACTAATGATTGGGTGTGTTAATATATACACTGCTGTTATATCAATAGAATCAGTACATCAATGTAACGTTCACTGACCATCTGAGTCTTGGTAGCTCAATGGTCAGAGCATCTCACTGGAAATCAGAAAGTTATCCCTGTCCAGGACACAGAATAATTTTTCGGAGGATATGAGCTTGCTTGACAATCATCCATGTACTGTATCGTCTGTTTCCCTCCGAGATCTCCCTTATTCACTACAGCAGTGTAAGTATACATAGTAATGCTTGTTTATTGCTACAAAATTGTAGGACAGGCCCAGGTCATATAAACACAGCAATAGTATGCATGTTTTTTCACCCTAAACTACTGTATATATAGGCTAATTATCAAGCAGATAGTATTTATAATTTTAATCAAATAATAAACATACATAAAACATACATAAACATAAACAGTTGGCAACTATCAATATATTATACATATATGTTTTGAAAATTCAAAACATTACACACCTTCAAATTTTCCCAAATCTCTCTGTTAAGTATTTCAAAATGTGTCTATTAGATTTCGGAGCTTGGAGCAAATACACAATAAAGTGTACAATTATTTAAATTACATTCAAACACTCATTAATAATTCATGAGGAAAAGACAAAAGAAAATCACGACCGTATCGTGGTTTTAAATGTGATAAAGATTCGTCCTGATTTACATAAACTTTATCTTTGATTTTCTCGGCTTAGACAACAGCGATTTTCAAAATTACAACGCCAATGAACTTATCAAATGGGTCGTGTTTGAAGGTCGTTTAATAAACTCACAGCACGTGTTTATTAGCGAGTCAAGTCAAAAAGTTTAATAAACGATAAAGTGAAGCACTGAACTGAAGGTAATGGCTATTCGTACGGTAGCCGTACGACGCTATAGTCTCTTAGAATTCAACGAAATGCAAGTAAATATTACCAAAATCCTAAACCTAACCCTAATCCTAACCAAATTGCTAACCCTAACCAAAAAAAACTATGCAGAAAAGGCAAATTAATTGCCCAACACAGACCGGTGAGTCGCTGACAATCACAATATACATAATTATAATAGTCCTTTTACCTTTTACTTGTGTCTGTCTTTGATTATCTTGTCCTTCAACACTACGGTTTCGGCTTGAAATCAGCTGATAATCCAGGGCCAAATTTCCGATACGGTTGATCATATATATATATATATATATATATATATATATATATATATATATATATATATATATATATATATATATATATATATATATATATATATATATATATATATATATATATATATATATATATATATATATATATATATATATATACCTATAAATCCAAGCCGAGATTAGGATCCGCTTGGATCTCGCGTGTAAGGGACTAAACGCCGGTCGATATTATCACCCTCGCCCTCAGGCCTTCGGCCTTCGGCCGGCGCTTCGCGCCGGGCGAGGGGATTAAACGATTAATAAAGGAGTTCATAAAACGGTTAGTGTTTAGTTTTGGATGATGACTTGACTTTTTCCTTAAGTTATAATTAATTGTTTTAGCTAGCGGCATAAGGTGGTAGAGAGGATGACTATTTAATTTTGAAACTTTTTTGAAAATCACCATATCTTGGTTTTCCATAATGTTCTGGATATCCACACACTTTGAAACGTATCTACGTTTATGGCAGCGGTCTAAAAAGCATTGAACAGTTGTGAGTTCTGAATCAGCCGCACCATAGACAGATAGACCATAGGTGATGTTGGGTAACACAATGCTGTTGAAAAGATGGTCCATCTCTGTTTGACTGCAACCCTCCTTACGTAGTGATATTAGTACATAAAGGCATTTGTTAGCTTTAATCAACTTATTTTTAACATGAATATTGTAAACCTACAATCATGCTGAAAAGTAACACCAAGTATAATAAGTTGTTCACATTGTGGTATGTTTGAAATTGGGGGGTAAGCATCCTTGTTGCCTTTCTTGCGAAATGTCAGTTCTTTACATTTAGCAGGATTGCATGACATGGAGTTTGAGTCTGACCATTCCAAGAACTGAGAGATAATTTCTGCAGAGCAATCTCTATTGTTCCATACTGGCACTATTATAGTAGAGTCATCAGCATATTTGTACAAGGCTGCCTCGCCACACAGGTTCACTTCCAGATCATTCAAAAATATATTAAATAGGAAAGGACCGCTAACACTACCCTGTGTATAGTGCCCTTATTAACAGCCTTCCAGTCGCATGTAAAGTTATTATGGAGAATCCTCTGTTGTCTACCTATGATCATTGGATGTCTTTGCAACAACAATAGGAAGGCGTTTACCCCAGACAGGCTTTAAATCATCATCAACAAGTTTCATCAGGCCAATGTTAATAGTAACCATTTCATTGGCATCACTAACTTCCTTGGACTTGCTTTGCATATATTCCTCAAGCGTCTTTATTTTTGGTTTATCTTGAGGGACTGGCCTTCCAAAAGACAGCTTTTTATGTGAATCAGAAGGAGATTCTAATCCACTGCCACTGGTGCAGGATTGTGGACTCCTCTCAGGAGGACCAAACTCAGACTAATCAGCCTGACATTTCCAGCAATACTGGGAGGTAATTTTTATTTTCGAGGAGCATTTGCAACAAAATCTACAATACAAACGAACAAAAAACAATTTAATAATAACCAAAACTTTGAGAAATTTCTTTACTCTTAGCCCATTATAGGCATATTTTTATTTAAGCACATGCCTTGTTATCGAAGTGCCCCATTCATTTCTCTTCTAAACAAAAGCTATAAACACTAAGAACAATCACATTCAGTATACATTTCACATTCGTATATATCACATAACCACAGTACATGGATTTTGTGATTTGTTAGCAGTATAAAATCACATTCGCAAAGGTGACAAGTGAGCCAAATGAACCCAAATCCCTAAACACATGTATCACAGTACACAAAATAAATAAATTGATTTCTACTCACACAGTATCACTTGAGCTCGGAGTAGTCTTCTTCACCTTCTTGTCATCCATTAGCACGTGCAGACCTTTCCTATGGTGGTACGAGTTATTATCGTACCCAGACCCCTCTGTGTGGCCTTGAAAAATTTTGCCGTGAGTTTTTTAATGTTTTGCCTTGATTATTTTAATGTTTTGCCGTGGGTATTAATGTTTTGCCTTGATTATTTTAATGTTTTGCCGTGAGTATTAATGTTTTACCGTGAGTATTAATGTATTACCGCGAGTGTTAATGTTTTGCCGTTGCGGATATGGGCCACCATATTAACCATAATATAACAAAATATTGTTAATTCTTGCGTTACCTTTGGATACTTGGTCACTTTCATTACCAGGAAGAACTGGTACAACAATGGAAGATTCGTCATTCTCTTCCTCAAACTTTGATACTTCTAATTCGAATGAGAACATATATATTTTTTGTTTCTTAACTCATTTTACATGATGTAGCTATATTACGTTAAAAATGAGAGGTTGTGGTAAATAATATTTCTTTGTATACACACGCAACATATCAACATGTCAATTATTATATAACCATAACAATCACTACTATACTCAACATCGACATCACAATCATAGCCACTGGCATCATCACTACCTTCATCCCAATCACAATCTTCTTCATCATCACCATAAATGTCACTACCATCATCAGTTACTATCATAATTGGCGTTTTATTACATATTAATTTCAAACTTTGTGTTTATTCTCTTTTCCTATTTTATCCCGATCATATTCGGTAGCATCATCACCGCCAGCATTAGCATAATAATCTCCATCATCACATAAATCTCAATCACAATCACCATCACAGTCATCAGTATTATATCCAGTACCAACAATGTCGTCACAGTGATCCAAAATCAATCGCAAATATTATGAACGATTATTTTACTTCTATCGGATCCAAACTCGCTAATGCTATTAAAGATAAGTTAAATATACTGGTCACCCATATACCTTCTACGACTACGCCCTTATGTTCTACCGTTTTTACATTCAATAATATCAATGAAGCCTTTGTTTACAAACAGTTACGAACTCTAAAAACAAATAAAGCAATTGGTCTTGACCGGATCAGCGCTCGACTTCTCAAAGATTCTGCTGAGGTTATTACTCCCTGCTTAACCTATTTATTCTACAACTCTCTGTCTTCTGCAACTTTCCCATCCATCTGCAAAATGGGTAAAGTCGTACCCATATTCAAGAATGGAGATCGGACAAGCACTATAACAACTATACAGACCAATTACTATCTTACCAACCTTATCTAAAATTATCGAAAAGGCTGTACATTCACAGATATCATGAATATACCCAGGAACACAACCTCCTTGCACCTGAACAGTTTGGTTTCCGACCCAATGGCTCAACCGAAGTAGCCCTCGCATATTTAAACGATCACATATTAGATAATCTTGACAATGGCCTCATTACTGGTGCTGTATTCTTGGACTTAAGTAAGGCATTTGATACTGTAGACCATCCATTACTTTTAAACAAATTGAAAGACCTAGGCCTAGACAACAACGCAACTGCTTGGTTCAATTCTTACCTAACTAACCGTAATCAAGTAACCTCCATTGGTAATGAACTTTCCAGCCTCATACCAGTTTCGGTCGGTGTGCCTCAGGGCAGCATACTGGGCCCTCTACTCTTCCCCATCTATGTCAATGACTTACTACGATGCCTTAAACGCTGTAAAACAATACTATACGCTGACGATACTCTTATCTACTACTCTTCAAAATCATCCAGTGAAATTGAATCCAACCTGAATCGTGACTTAGAAGCTGTTTTTAACTGGCTTAGATGCAACCTACTCACCCTCAATTGTTTAAAATCGAAATCTCTATTGTTTGGAAGCCGACATCGCCTGAAGTATTTCAATACAGTTTCAATAACTATCAACGAAAGCCCTCTTGACTGAGTAACTTCATTCAAATATTTAGGAGTAACTTTAAACGAGGATCTCACTTGGAATGATCATGTTCAAAACCTGACGTGCAAGATAAAGCAGCGCCTTGCTATCTTAAGAAGAGTAAAACACTTATTACCATCTGATGCCCGCCTTACTTTATATTTAACGCACTTATCCTCTCTCTATTTGATTATGCAGATGTTATATGGGGTGATAAGAACAATATAACTCTGATGAACGCTCTACAAGTTCAGCAAAAGAAGGCAGCCAAAGTTAATACTAAACAAACCCATGCGCTCTTCTGCCACCCAAGCCTTGGAGACATTAAACTGGAAACGTCTGGATGGTCAACGTCATGAGCATCGCTGACCTTTAAATGTCTAAACAACGTTTTTGATTCAAACTTTGAAATACTGCCAAATAGTAATTTCCACCAATATCATACTAGAAACAAGGCCACTACATTTGCCCAGAGCTAAGACAAACTGGGGAAAACATAAATTAATTTACCACGCTCTGAACGATTACAATAATTTAAATTCAGACCTTTCTAATACTAAGTCACTCTCACTGTTCAAACTTAAATTAGGTAAATTATCCTAGCTCTTAACTACTAATATGTAATCATGTCTATATCTTATTATCTTTTATTCACTTGTTTTATTTATGTCACACAGGGCCCAATTGAAAAACACTTCGGTGACATGGGCTCCATGTTTAAATATTATTATTATTATTATTATTATTATTAATGTGAAAAATCATCGCCATCGTATATAGCTACCACTATCATCACCATCACCAATAGCAACAAAAGTACCTCAGATAAAAAGTATTATAATTTCAATGATATTTTTCTTTGAGAATTTCCAATGGAAAGCAAAAACATGTTTCGCTTATTGGTGTTAATAATACGTAAACAGTGCATGACTCACCACGTTAAGTGATAATCTAGTATGTGTATCTAGTATTTAACCTTTTGAAAGCGTCATAACTATCGTCATATAATCACCATATGCATTATTAATATTATTTTCATAACCATCACAATCATTGTTGCCATCATCATTGCCAGCAGCAGCACCATCATAACCGAAACAACCATAATAATTACCATCATCATGAACACCACAATCATAATCACCATCATCACAACCATAGGAATCATCATCAACACCACCATCATCAAAATCACCATTACAGCAACCGTCATGATCACAACGAATCACTATCATCCCAATAAGTAACACCATTTGTAGTCACCATTACTAAAACCATTATGATTACCGTGGACAACATAGTCACTAACATCATCAACACCATACAGTACTGCTCAGAATTAACCTAATGAAAAACTCGTTCGAAACGTGCTCCGAACGCGTTCGGAACGGGTTCCATTCTCGTTCCGAACGAGGTCGGAACGAGTTCCGAACGAGTTCGGAAGGCGTAAGGATCAACTATCGTGACCAAATCGGCCCCGGTTCGGCGATCTTCGCTGTTTTCCGAACGTTAATCGTTAATCGAATCTCCTTAAACAATAGAAAACTGCGCAAACTCTACGACTGTTAAAATATATGTAAGAAACGGCGAACTGAATAGGCTTTCTTACCGTGTAATTTGACAACATGCGCCTCGAAATTCATCTTTGCTCGTCCAATTCATCGAACTTCTAGCGCCGAGCGGCTTCATTCTTCGATTAAGAGTGTCCCGATACTCAAGAAATATTCGTTCTTCAATCAAACACAAGACACCTCACACCTGAATTTGTAACTATGAACACATGGCTACACGACATGCCATGATGCGAAGCGGAAGCTATAACTTGAGGCAGCGAGGATCAAAGCAACAAGTGAGCGACCAAATCATATATAAACGACATTGCGACATACAGTATTTCAGTATTTTTCTAGACAAGTATAAATATATTGATAGATAAACTTGGGACGTAGCACTTTGCAAATATTCATGCATCAATCGTCAGCGATTGAACGTGACAACGGTGAACACTTTCCGCGGTACTCTTTATTTACTCTCCCGTTTAACGATATGATTTTTAATAGCGTTGAAATAAAAGCCTCATTATAAACTTGAGGAAAATCACCCTTTCAAAGGACGGCAATTGAATGTGCTTTCTCCTTTAATCTATGCGTTTAATAAACCATATACCGCATGAAGCACTCCAACAACGATTTTAGTTTTGACAATTGGCTAAAGTCGGAGATTAACGAAGCTAAATTAAATTTCCGACGAACGTTTCAACCGAAGCCACAATGGCGTTCCGAACGCGTTTGGAACGAGTCCGAACGCGTTTGGATCGAGTTCCGAACGCGAACGCAGTGTTAGGTTATTTCTGAGAAGCACTGTACTCACCATCACCACCACAACGAACAACAGCAACAAAACCACTTTAGATAAAACTAGTAAACCTTAACTATAATTGCCGTTATTTTCGGTTGATTGAATTTTCATTTGTGTACCTCTTATTTCAGTAACTTCCATTGCTCGTCCTTCTTTATGCTGAACTTCTGATTGTATGAAGTTAATATACGAAATATCATCATAATCTGCGTCACCACAATCATGACAAAAATAGATTGAAATGTGTCACGAAAAGGATCTTAATGTCCATGACATTTATCAATCATTATTACCACCATTTTCGTAATCGCTATCATTATTATCAGCATCAACATTATTATATCATATGCATGACAATCACCATCATAAAATAAATCGCACAACCACCGCCATCATCATCGTCATTTCAATCATCACCATCACAGTAACCTCCAAACAATTAAAATTGTAATTACTTTTACCTGGTTGAACTTTCATACTTGATTCTTTAGTTTCAGCAATTGCAATGACTTTACATTCGTCTTTCTGATCCTTCTCTTCGCCAATTTCTAATATAAAGCATACAAATATATCTCGCTGCAATACCGGCTAGATTAGAGTAAACTGTGCACAATTTACGACATTATAGGAAAATATAATATGCGTGACCAATGCATGGTCTTGCCGTCGCGTTTGCCGTTCGCGGTTCACGTTTCACGTCTGGAAGCCTTTCTGGAGGTAAGTGACTTACGGCAAGTGTTTTTAGCAACTTAACGCGTTTAAGGCTAAAATGTAGGTTTTTGTATTTTTATGCTAATTATAAATGTTAAGTTTTTAAACATTGAATTATATATGGACTTGATCATTTAAATAAATTAGTGTAAGCGAAGGGAAAACAAACATTGCGGCTCTAAATTATGTGATTGAAGTGGACCGTCATGATAAAGTTGGTAATGGTTGTTACGGCAAACGGGAAACCGCTAACTCCAGTTTGCCGTTTGCCATTTCCTGGGATTAACGTGATGCTAAACATCTCTAATGTTTTGTTTCTCCGTGATTTAATGTCCTATACTCTATACTGCTTTCTCAAGTTCCAGATTTTCGCGTGACATTTAATGCAAATCCTATCAAGCGTGTATCTGAATTTAAATATTTAGGAGTTCTGTTTGATGAAAGAATCTCATGGAACGCTCATGTTAAATATATCATATCAAAAGTAGGAAAAAGACTGGGCATGTTAAGGCGTATACGGGGTAGCATTACGTCGCACTGTGCAAATATAATTTATTTATCCTATGTAAGACCCATTTTAGAATACTGTGATATTGTTTGGGATAGTTGTGTTGCTTGTAACAGTAACTCTTTAGAGAAACTTCAAAGACGCGCAGCTAGAATAGTAATGAACACCAGCGATAGTCAGATATGGCTATAGATAAGCTTAAATGGACCATTTTACAGAATAGGCGGAAGAGCCATATTTTTAATTTTGTTAAAAAGTGTATTAAGGGACATTGTCCTCAATTTTTTAAGAATTATTTTATTTTTAATAATGTATTACATAATCGAACGACAAGGCAAAGCAACATGCTCCATTTGCAAAGAGTCCGAACAGAAATTGCTCAAGGCTCTTTTTATTATAATGGTTGTAAAATTTTTAATAGCATGAATTCGTAGTTTTTATATATAGCATGTATTTGTAATAGTATAGTATAATTGTAGTATATTTTCTTATTTATGTTATCATGTAATATTTAGTTGACTGAGTTTGCAGGGCCCCTATTGATCGCAGAAGCTTGTCTTCTGACAGGGCTACCCTGTTTAAATAAAGGTTTTACATTACATTACATTATATGTAATGAGCCGAAGGAATACATTTGACTAGAGTCGTATGGGGTTATGGAAGTTTGGGACAACTGCTCCAGTGAGATGTACTGAGTAAAGATCGTTCAGAGCTGGGCCCTGAGATAAAATTGGTCAGGGGAAACACTCATATACGGAACGATTTGAGAAATACGCCCTAGAGTGATTTGCGATAACATGACAATAGGCTCTAGGGTGATTTTATCTTATCATGTATACATTTTCCATGAAAGTGATTTTGGATAACTTTTCGCAATGGACTTTAAGGAAAGACTCTGCATGTACATCACCATACGAAATCGAGGTCAATGGGTCAATTGTGACCTCTTAACTGGAGCAATTGTCGCCAGCACTTCGTCACTTTATTGTGATTATACGTAATGATAATTAGTACAAATAGTTTAAATGTTCATAAAAGCTAGACTACATAAAAGTTCGTAAGTAGAATAAACAACTGTAAGATGTTCAAAAGTCACATAGGGGTGTCCCTTTTTCGTTAATTATTACAGTTTATTTAGCAGAATGTGCTTTAGCAGCAACTATACAGGCTCCGGTGAAGAAAGGTAAGATTACGTAATTAGTATACATGCATTATTAAACTTTTAAAATTATTTATTTTTTCATTTGTTTCTGATAAACTCTGGTTTTATGGGAAGGTGGGTGGGTGTGTCAAACGACCTTTACTGTTTGAAACTCTCTGTAAGAATGACTATAGTAACATGTGTTTCTGGCTTAAGGCAGGATAATTATAACTAATTGTTCATTATCAATTGACAGTGAACAATCATGAATAGATAATGGTCGATAGAAGGTAGCTGAATATTGCAGCTTTGTTCTATATGCTGGAAAAGCTGTCTGTGTTAAGACAGGGTATTGTTTGAACAATAATTACTCCTTTGAAATAGTAAGCAATTTTTACATTCTGTTTTGTCGAATGAATTATGTTGTATATAACGATCAGCAAATACTTCGTATCGTCCATTAACTATAATTTTTTTAATAAAGTTTTAGTAAAATATTTAGTAAAACGTTTTAGTAAAAATTGTCATATAGAGCGATATACGTACACTAGTTTACGGAGACTGAAACACTGTGTTTCTGAACATATAGGTAAGATGGGCTTATATGTTCACCCAGTTATCTACCCCTATGTAGCTTAAAAAAACAGTAGGTTTGTAAATGTGTATCCCGTTTGTAGATTTTTTTGAAAAATCGGGAGAATTTGATAGAAATTCGGGAGATCGGTAGATAACATCAACTTTCGGAAGACTCCCGGAAAATGAGAGCGTTGGAATGTCTGTGTCGTATTAGTGTCCATAAATAAGTCTGGAATTAAATGTTTTAAAATAGAATAGATAACAATTAGGACCATATTAAGCATTAATGAAACTAGAACATATTAAGCATTTATGAAACTAGACTTGATAATACAATACATAATGATGAGGTTAAGATCATGGGTTATGAACTAGTAAGGAAAGATCGAAACCGAAACGGTGGAGGCGTTGCAATTTTTATACGAAATACTATTCCCTACATTGAACGAGGTGAATTAATACCTAATAATGTTGAAGCAATATGTATTTAAATTAAAAAACCTAAAAGTAAACCTGTATTAATTTCGACCTGGTATCGCCCACCTGATTCAAGCATTGACTTGCTTGATCGTTTTGAAAATTTCTTGCAAATAGCTGATGATGAAGAAAAAGAACTAATCATAACCGGCGATCTTAACTGTAATCTATTAGCGGTGGAAAGTAATGCTCATATTACAAAACTTAAAGACTTATTTGATGTGTATCAACTACAACAACATATAAAGAGTCCGACTAGAGTAACTACTAAAACTAGTACTTTACTAGATCTAATAATAACTAAAATAGATGACTTGAAGACTATAGATTCTGGAGTCATACACTTGGGAATTAGTGATCACAGCCTTGTTTACCTATGTCGAAAAATAAGTATTCCAAAAGAAAAGCCTAAAATAGTCGAAACAAGACAATTTAAATATTTCGATGCCACCCAATTCCAACATGATCTAAGAGAAACACTTAGCACATTACATGATAGTTATACAGATCCAAATACAGCATTTCACGACTGGAAAGAAATATTTCTTGAAATAGCTGATTTTCACGCACCAATCAAACGGAAAAAAGTTAAAAGCGAGTATAATTAATGGCTAACAAATGAAATTAAAATAATGAGTTACCGCAGAGACTACTTGAAAAAGAAAGCGGTATAAGTCTTAAATCTACGTCATACCACAAATCGTACAAACGTTGTCGGAACCAAGTAAATCGTCTAATTAAAGAAGTTAAAGCAAATTACTATAAGTCTAAACTCGAAAATAGCAAAAATAGCAAGGAAAGTTGGAAAACTTTAAATGAACTATTAAACAAACAATCCAAATGTACGACAATTAAAGAAGTAATAGTAAATTGCAACAAAATAACTGGTGACAAGAATATCGCTGATGAATTTAATAATTTCTTCTCAACAATAGGTTCACAATTGGCAGATAACATTCCACCAAATGATCTTGACCCTCTTTACTGCGTGACCCCAGAATCCGGAGTCTTCGAGTTTAAAAACATCTCATATGTAGATGTGGAGAGTGTTATAAAAAAGATGAATGCAAGTAAATCACCAGGTCTTGACAAGATTTCAAATAAACTATTGAAAGCATCGGGAAACGCCATTATTGATTCATTAGTCTATATTTTCAATTTATCTATGAACACTGGAATCTTTCCAGAAGAAATGAAGTTTGCAAAGGTCACCCCTATCTATAAATCGGGGGGGAAAACTGACTGTAATAACTATAGGCCTATATCTGTGATATCAGCTGTCGCAAAAATGTTCGAAAAGATTATTTATATTCAATTAAACGACTACTTAAATAACAATCAAATTATCTCAAAACATCAATCAGGATTTCGTACTCAGCATTCAACTGAAACTACACTCTTGCATTCTACAAACCAATGTCTAGTTAACATGGACAAGGGCTTTATTAATGGTATATTATTACTAGACATTAAAAAAGCTTTTGACACTGTTGATCACAAAATTCTTATCTCTAAACTAAAATGTTATGGAGTAAGAGGGATTACACTACAATGGTTTCAGTCATATCTTCGTGAAAGAAAACAAATATGCAAAATTAATAGTTCAAACTCAAATACTAAACAAATTACATGTGGTGTCCCTCAAGGATCTAACCTTGGTCCACTTCTCTTTCTTGTATACATAAATGATCTGCCAAACTGTCTAGAAACGACGCAAGCGTCAATGTTTGCGGACGATACCAACATTATATGTCGGGGGAAATCGCCCGCAGACATTGAACGCAAAATTAATATAGATCTCGATAATGTTCACAAATGGCTTACTGCCAACAAACTAACTTTAAATAGAGAAAAAACTGAATATATGATAGTCGGGTCTCGACAAAGACTAAAACAAATGTCCAATAACTCATCTATACAAATAGTAATTGGCGATCAAACAATAGAACAAGTGCATAATAAAAAGTCTTAGGAGTTATCATTGATGATCAGTTAAGGTGGCAAGAACATAATGATGCTAAATGTAATAAAATTTCGAAAAACATTGCTCTCTTAAGAAGAGCAAAAAATTTTGTAACACAAGATGCATTACTAATAATGTATAACTCACTTGTCTTGCCACACTTCACTTACTGTTCAACAGCGTGGAACAACGGTAACAATGTCACACAAGTCAATAAATTATGCAAGTTACAAAAAAGAGCGGCTCGGGTGATAACGGGTTCAGGGTATGAAATTAGATCATCTGACATATTTGATAAACTTAAATGGGATTCAATTGAAACTATTTTTAAAAAAGAGAACAATTAATGACATTTAAGGCACTACGAGGTATGACACCAACCTATTTATCAGAACTATTTGCAATTAACCATAACAACACATATAGATTGAGAAGCAACGATCGAAAGCTTTATTTAGAAAAACCTAAAACAAATTTCCTAAAACATAGTTTCTCATATCGCGGAGCCAGGTCCTGGAATAGTTTGCCACAAGAAATTGTCGACAAGTACGAGTATTTCTCAATTAATTATTTTAAAAAGTGTATTAATGAGCACTACAATGATTTACGAACAAACTTGTCGACAGTTTAAATTGTTTATTTGTGCGTTTATAGTTATATTTGTATATATTGTTAATTATTGGTATGTATTAGAAGCTATCTGTATAATTTGTAAATAGTTAATTTTTTCCATATTCTTTCTTTATACACATATTTATGTAAATACACGGCCCTTTCAAAATCAGAAAACTGAAAGGCTACCGTGTGTAAATAAGTTTAAATAATAATAATAATAATAATAATAATAATAATAATAATAATAATAATAATAATCGCTGGAAAAAGTGTTAATTATCCTTTGTATATCGTTTTCCAACGTCTTTTTGACAAAAGCGCGATGCAGCTTAACCTTAATGTAAAATTTATGACAAGACAATTTTTCCAGAAGAACAAGATCATTTCCCCCGAATAGAACTAATTATTAGACAGATGGAGGTACAGGCTGCCAGCCCCGCCGCCTATTGTTTGTTGAATCTGACAAGGTTGAGTTCAGTCATAAAATATCGTTAAACTGACTATTCCATTGAACACCTCTTGTTAGTGGCTTTTTAAAAGCGTTCATGTCCTTCGACCACAATTTTGAAATGCCGGACGTTGCACTATGAATCTCCAATTTTCGAACCGTTTCGAAACGTTTATACTAAATTTTCTCTCATTAAAAGTTTACGTGTATTTCGCTAGTTATTACCGTATCACGAGCATATCACTTGCGATTATTGGCTTCTATGCAAAAAAAAATTATTTTTCAGGCGTTCGACCTGTCGCATTTAAAATAACTTTAAAGAACCATCGCGGTATTTGTGCGGATGTCTAACTTGGTGCTCCCTGAATTTCCCAATTCTCCGCCAGGTTCTTTTCTGTCCATAAGATTAGAAAGTAATCAGTTCGGCCAAAGTCTACATATATCATTCACGTTCATTTCTCTGCAGATCTCATCGTATCCATGTAACTTGACAAAAATTAATCCCTCGTAACTAGTGACCACGTTGATCTTTTCCAGCATTTCGAACGTTTGCACCAAATAAGCAATTTTTTGTAGAATCAGGTATATGTAATATTCGGCAGTCATATGTAATATTCGGCAGGTATATGTGATATACAACAGGTATATGTAATACTCGGCAGGTATATATAATATTCGGCAAGTATATCTAATATTTGGCAGGTATATGTAATATTGGCAGGTATAGATGTAATATTCGATAGATTGACAATAATCACAATTATCACCATATATAATCACCATCATTGTCACTACCATCACCTTTGCCATCGTCAACTACCCCTACATCATCAGCGTCACCAAACGGATCTTAATGTCCATGACATCAATCATTATTACCACAGTTTTCATCATCACCATAATTATTATCAGCATCAACATCATTATTATATCTGCACAATCACCATCATAAAATAAATCGCACAACCACCACCATCAACCTCATGATCAAATAAACTTTACTCTGCCATCTGATTGCAAGTAGCTCAATCAGTTACCATGTCTTACCGTTATTCAAAACGTTGGCGTTCAATTACGATCTAAGACTCGAATTATTCTTTGTTAAAAATAGCTTGACGATCTTCTTAATGTACTACTTTACCATCAAAACTACCATCGTCATTATCATCATTACAATTATCTTCATTGCCACCGTCATCATAAACAACAACAAACATTTTACCATAACTAGGAGAATTTGTGAAGGAAATTCCGCTTGTTTTTTTCTAGAATTTGATGAATCTAAATATTTTTCACTCTTTAATTTCATAAAATGCAGCAACCAAGATGAAAATTTAGTTTTAATATATGTCATGGTAAATCGTTCTTTATTTTGCGTCATCATCATTAAAATCCATCTGACTAATCATTATTTATAAACTTAATATTTGCAAGGCGTTCACCTGCAATATCGAACTCTTGTTAAAACCTGTCTCTTTGTCTTGATTCATCTCATCCTCAGTTGCGCTGCATGCAGATGGCAGGAGTTGATCCTCCCCTTCATTTGCGCCTAAAACGATTGATGCTGATGTCTGGATACTACTTCAGTTTGCTATTTATTTTTGTGACTACCGCTATAAGCGGGAGCCACTAAGCAGGCGAATTCTTGCTTGAGGGTTTGAGTGCTTGAGTGTCTTGGACCTCAATACGTCATACTCGACCAGCTATCGTGAGATGTCGACAAGATTGCTAGGTATTCGAGAAGTGTCGCGTTAAATCGTGCGTTATCTGCTTTATTAACAACAAAGGCTGAACCAGAATAAAGATTATTCTGTAACCACAGAATAAAGATTATTCTGTGGCCGAACTGTCAAAGCGCCATGTTCGACATTGTATACAACATGCGAAGGAAGAGCAAAGAAGCAAACCATCTATCGCTCTATTAAAGGTAAGCGTATTACATTTTTTATCTATATTTTATCTATATGGTGATCATGCACTGAACATTTTACTTTCCTATTGATGTTCGTTCAAAATTACCATAAACTGCACGGCGGGTATACACTATAGAACCAGCGAAGTGTGTCGAAGCAGTTAACTATTTATTGTGTTAATTAAACAACTATGACTGGACTGATTAAGGCTTCGTTTAATCATTTGGTAGAGTCGACCATAAGCGGAAAACCAAGATACTCAGTACAATTTGTTGAATGGATTGTTTATATAATATATTATTTCTCATAGAACACTATGAGATACACTACATTTATTTACACCATATTTACATTCGTCATTACTGATTTCATATCAAGTTACAATTATAGCGTCTGTTTTATTTCTGATGACTTGTTTTAATATCTTAATATTTTAGATCTGACGCATCTGGAAATTGTTTATATAGCTCTATGTCTTTAACAATGGTAGGAGATAATTATCTTGTTGAAAGTCTGAGGGTTATGGTATCCATTGATCTTTTTTCTAAATTCCAATTGTTATTATAATCATCTGTCATTTAATTCCATATATGCAAAGCACAAGGAGTTTCACATACCTTCTCCTTACAATATTGTATTGTATTGTATTGTATTTGTATCGTATTGTATTGTATCATATTGCATTGTATTGTATCATATTGCATTGCATTGCATTGCATTGCATTGCATTGCATTGCATTGCATTGCATTGCATTGCATTGCATTGCATTGCATTGCATTGCATTGCATTGTATTGTATTGTATTGTATTGTATTGTATTGTATATTGTATTGCATGTATTGTATTGTATTGTATTGTATTGTATTGTATTGTATTGTATTGTAAGGAGAACTAAAGGTTTGTACTAGTTTAAACAATCATTTTCCTTTGTCCATTTTGTTCGAAAGTTTGGATTTTGGTACATCTGGATAGGAATTGGAAACCATTTCCAATTCTGAGGATAAAAAATGGGCTAGCTTTCTTTCTATTCTCGGGCTCTCTTCTGTCACAAATAGAAATATTACTTTATCTATCACAGATAGCTTCCGAACAAACTCCAAAGCGGAGTTGTACTATACATGCTATTGTTAGGGGCACTGGTAAGAGCAGGCTTATAGCCAGAAGGGCGTACGGGTGTCGTTGGATGCCCTACAATGAACAGTGGTCGCCCAAAATTTGGGGGAGAGAGAAATTATTCTCAATGATTTGCTTAATATATATGCATATATATATATATATATATATGTATATATATATATATATATAATCCCGGCATTACCACCATATATACAGAACTCGTGACTAGGCTCTCGGCAACCCGTAGCTCAGTGGTCAGAGCACTGCACTAGCAATCGCAGGGTCGCGGGTTCAATTCCTACCGGAAGGCCGCTAAGTTGCATTTTTCGCAACTGGTCCCGGTTTGGTCTTAAAATGTATGTATTCCAACACTCGAAATTTTCCTTCACCATAAATCCTTTCAACATGTAGTTTGATCGAGTGAAATGCCAAATATTACCTATATATATATATATATATATATATATATATATATATATATATATATATATATATATATATGTATACTTTCATGTATATATATATATATATATATATATATATATATATATATAAGAAATATATATATAAGAAATATATATATAAGAAATAGCTTTAATTTTCAATATTAATTGTCATACATGTGACATTTTGACCAATTTGACTGTGTACCTAGTTGAGTGAAAATGTCCTAGTTGACTGAAGAAGCATGGCAGCATTGCTGGCACAAACTTTTGCAACGCTAAAAATCTTGAATGCGTCTGATGCGATCTTTAAAGTACGCTACACTGGCATGAAGTAAACTTCTAATTAATAATTCACTGCACAGAATATGAATTTATTCTCTTGAAGATGTAAATTATGTTGAACTGTTGAATTACAAATTTAATTGTAAGGAGAAAATATATGCATATTATCTACACTGCATCTTATGGAAATATAACTAATTTACTGCTTCATTGTATGCGAGATAATATTATAATCATATTTGGACCAAAATATGTATTTAAAATGACGTGATACCTCGTTTAAAAATTTTGATTGAAGACCGTTTTATTTTCCTCAAAAGTGCTCTCAAAATTCAGGAAATACAGTTTACCCAAAATTCAAATATTTTCCAAGGGCCCCTAGAAGTGTGTCATCACTTTTGTCTGATATGTTCCCAAATTGGATGCCCTATTTCAGAATCCTGGCTACTAACATTTCTTTTTTTACCTGTTTCTACTTTTGATGGCTGGCTGTCCATGTCGGAATCACTTTTACTTACTTAGCGTTTCTAGGCATGTCTGATGAGTTTTGATATATGCCGATACAGCCAAATTACTTGTTTCCGTACAATTTATTATACTTTACAGCTGCGATTGCTTGGTTCCCCAAAATGGGGGGGGGGGGCGTTTTCTGACCACACTCCCCAGAAATGTTTTCCAAAACTTTTTTGATGTAGGTAAGGAAAATCCTAGTTCTTCCCCCTGTCAAATCACCACTAGAGTGGCTTTCTAGCTAGGACTATCCATCGCGGATAAACTATCCAGGCTTCGTATAACCAGCCCCAGATGTTTTATTTACATGTGAACTTTACAAGTTCACGTCAAATGAAATTTGGGGGCATGTTTATGATCATGCTATATTTTGGAAACAACCCATATAAAAATGTGTGTATAGTACGTGCCATGTCCAAATAAGCAACACATTTATAAAATGATTTATAATAACTATCAATTTATTTGTGTGTCTGTGCTTTTCATGCATTTTCATGCATTGCTTCTTAAGTCTGCATGGTCTAGGTAGTCACATGTACGCATTGCGTACCTATTTTTGTACTTAGATATAGGCTTAGGATTATGGAAATCAAATTTTTATTTCATTTGCAGAATACGTTAATAAAAAATTCAGTACAAATACACATGAAGCCAATTCAGAAAGAAAGACAAACTTTATAACAGAACTATTGAAATATTAGGTTAACAGTGTAATTTTTGAAATACACGAGAAGAATATTCAAGTTGATATCACTTAGAAAGGATATTTGTGATTCACATATGGCAAGTCTGCCGTTAAAGTGCACTAACCATTGGTATACTCTGACTTACATGAGAGACCGTGAAATTTATTCTACCTGCCAGTATCTTCTAATATGTAATATTTAAGTTGATATGTGCAATTATATATTTTTACGTGTGTATAAATTGAATATTATACTAGCTTTATTGCTAGTACGTCTCAATGGAGAGCAGGATGTTAATATTCATTACATAATTACAAGCTCGAATCAAATATTTTCCTCATCTCATTTTCCTCATGTCAACATCTCAAACATTTCAAAATTCATCGAAAGTAATTTTCAACACCTTTTTAAGCCTTGCAGAACATTGGTTTACATAAACAGCCAGGGACTTTTTTCCTGTGTGTCAAAATTATGACAGAAACGTTTTCGAGTAAGGTATCAGATAAATCCTCACACTTAATGTTACTTGCAGCAGCTGTGTGTTTAATCAAAATTACGTTTTAAATCTGCATATATAGCACGGACAAGTCGAAAAGCCTGTTGCTGCTCAAGCAGAAAGGAAGGACAACTACTGCAAAATAATTCTCAACTATATATTATTCTTGCAAATATTAATCTTTTCTTCTTACCTGTATTGTCACGCAAGCTCCGGTCGGCCGGAACACCTTCTATCTGAACAGTCACCAAAATCTGATAAGATCGAAATGCAGTACCTAATAATAAAATAAATAAAATAAAAATATATAAGTAATCTGCAATACAATACAATACAATGCAATGCAATAGAGTAAATATTGAATGAGTTACAATGCAATGTAATGCAATATAATGTAATGTGATGCAATGTAATGTGATGCAATGTAATGTGATGCAATGTGATGCAATGTAATGCGTTGCAATAGCGCAGTGCCATAGCGAAGTGCAGTACAGCGAAGGGGAGTGCAGGGTAGTGCGGTGCGGTGCGGTGCGGTGCGGTGCATTACAGTGCAATACTTTCTTAATAATATCGATATTTAACCTGTGGTTTCACTAGTGCTGGCTTTTGAAGCAGTTGGCACGATGATATTCTCTTCTTTATTTGTACCTACGGAAAAAAGCGGGGAAAATATGTCGCGAATGGATATTATAATCTGGTTAACATAAGCAACACAATGAGATAAAACGTTATGTTTTGATATACATCGAGAAAAACTGATAGGCTAGTATTTATTAAGCAATTAGTCAGCATGGAAATCCTACGTAATTGTTGCCATTGTAAAGTCGGGAAAGGTATATAAAGAACCATATGAGAATTTTGATGTGGTTTTATATAGACGATTTTTAGGACCAAATAAATATGTGGTCAACAATGCGTGAGGTCTTAATATAGTGAATGAAATGAAATATCAACTGAATAATTTGCTGATAATCATGTTGATCAAAACTTCAAAATACTTTTCCTTCTACAAGCTAATTATTCAAATACAACTATACCAATAAATAATACTAAAAATAAACAATGCAAATTACCAATAGCTTCCATAGCGATAATTTTTCCTGGGATAAGATCGCGAGATTGAGGCTGAACAGTAATAGCATACTGATTACCTAGTAAGTAAAAAAACATACATTTTTCAGCAACAGGACTTCCGTCAGATTTCATGTTAAAGCGTATACTTATAAGTTTTATGTCGAAAAGAAACCTTTCAATTTATCCTTCACAATGAAAATCACGTTTCGTTTAACACGATGTTTATGTTCAATGTATTGTACTTTATGTGAAACGGTAGAACTCGATATTCTGTCACTAAAAATGATGGGTGAATTTTTGTTAAAGAATTTATACTAAAAGGAATTTTTACCAACGTTTATTTGAAAATATATCTTCTGCTCGAACGTTTAGGTTTCTTACGCTTTAAAAAAATATCGATGTTAGCTGTCTCCATCTTAATCTCGTAATTTGTTTTTACAATATATAATTTAGTCTTGTATATCGATAAATTATTTATTATAGTATGGGGTCACAAAGCAGTAGAAATCAATATGCGGTCAGCACACAAAGTGGATGTATAAATTTGTACTGCTTATCTTTGGGGAGATTTCCACATTGATTAGTGACCATATATATTTAGTGACCCATATATATTCTTGTATACTGTTTTAACTTCTGGGATATACCCACCTTATGTGGTGGCCTCTTATATAATTCCACTGCTTATTTTGTTTTACTTTTCGGGAAGATATCCACAATTGTTGTAGTGACCCTATTTGAAATAGTTAACTTCTAACCAGAGTAGCGTTATACGCCATGTCCCATCCTTTACCTGATTTCGAACAAAAACTGTTTACTATTATAATTCTGTACAAAAAGAAAATCCGCTCAGCAGGGGTCCCTCAAATTACGATAGGGGCAGAAGTGCTAGAAAATGAAGTAGTAAAACAGCTTCTCTACCATTAAACTGTTAGTCAACAATTTCTGGGGATGTAAGATTGGTGAGGTTGAAACCGCAGAGAAATAACAAACTCATGCATGTTTGTTAGATGAAAAAACATCTATCTCGGTTTCTGCGAATTTTGCATTACTGTACAAACTGGCACTTGTAACGTGTTCAAATGCTTTGGTAACCTGTCAGGAGGCAATAGATGAGTCACAGATGAAGAGATATGCAAGATAGAAATAACTTTGGTAAATTAATTAACGATCGCCGGTTTGGCTAGCAGAATAGCGAAACGACCAAGGAGGAAAATATCAAGGTTAAATACTGATGATGATGATATAGATACTTATTCAACGTTGGTTTTTGCGAATAGCTTTTGCGAAATTGCGCTCATTTAATCCATGTTAGTGCAAGAGAAATTCTCATGAAAATTTGGATTTTGCAAATGGCTTTGGCGAAAGTGCGCTCATTTAATCTATGTTAGCGCACAAGATACAGTATTCTCCTGAAGACTTGGTTTTTTGCGAATGGCTTTGGCGAAAGTGTGCTCATTTAATCCATGTTAGTGCACGAGATATTCTCATAAAAACTTGTATTTTGTGAATGGTTTTGGCGAAAGTTCAATCATTTAATCCATGTTGGTGCAATAGATATTCTCATGAAAATTTAATATTTGCGAATAGCTTTGGGGCAGGCGCGCTCATATAATCCATGTTAGTAAAGGATATATTCTCATGAAAACTTGGTTTTTGCGAATGGCTTTGGAGAAAGTGCGCTCATTTAATCCATGTTAGTGCAGGAGACATGGTTTTTGCGAATGGCTTTGGCAAAAGTGCGCTCATTTAATCCATGATTTGAGTATGTACGCTGTTTAGATTCTTCTTGGAAATCATCCTATTAGGGTAACATGAAAATTTGTCATCGTAATTTCCTGGCATTCCGTATCTGTGAGTTCGATTCCCTTTCGATTCATCAATGGAAGATTTATTTATAATATAGTGCATTAATATACAGTGAATTACAGTATATTTATTGGGAAAAATAGCATGAAAATATAAAATGCATATCACAAGTAGCTTGGAGACTTGTATTACATTAGTTCATGGTGAATTATATGATAAATGTACAAAATACAATTACTAAACATTATAATATACATGATATATGCAATTATCTATGCATATTTTATCGAAAACATTGGTATGGAAGGGAAAGAAATTCCTCATAAACCTGTCAGTTCCACATTTATAAATAGTGAAAGATCGCTATAAATCGATATATATATATATAATTATGCAACTTGCGGTCATTCAGTAGTTTAGGCCTGGTAGGTGGTAAAAGATGGCGTGAGCATGTGTTCGATAATTTGTTAAAGGATTTTTATGATAGCACATGACGTCCGTCGGCCAGGTGGGGAGAAGCATTTAGAGCAGCACAATAGGAGAGACAAGAGAGTATGATTAGAAGGGCCGTGCAGATTATTTCTTCAAGTTGTCGCAGAGATGTGAAGTTCGCGCTCCAAGCCGGACAATAGTATTGAAAAATTGATCTGATCAGACAGATTAGATAATGATAAGTCACAGCTAGAAATGTAAACTTTTCGACGCTTTCACGGTAATTGGCTCGATATGACAATTCCACGTTGCGGATCATGCTGTATAATTAAAGTTCCTTACAATAATGGATCTCTTCAAAAGCCTGGACATAAACATATAATGGAGTATGCAGTCCTTGAGGAGCGTCGCAGTTAAATTAAACTTATTGGAATTTATAAGCTTTATGTTGTTTAAAGTAGACCAGCTACATATAACATTAAATAAGTCCAGATGCTTAAGCCAATTATAAATCATGTGCATGAGAATAGCGGGACTGAAGCTTATATCAAAGGTATAAACTTTTCACAATGCCGCGAAATAATAATTATTTCAATCACTAAAATAAAATAAAATGCATTGGTATTTCATACATCTACATCACACATCATATCGCAAATGAATCCACTACATTAAGATATTACCTGCAACCTCAATAGCACAGCTTAATACTTGATTGGCATTTGTTTCTTCAGGCTGATTTTGAACGGCGGCATTCATAATACACTGGAAACCTATGGGAACAAATTTACATAATAATCAGGTGGATAATCGGTATGAATTAATTTCAAATGTATGAAACTTGGTGCATCATTTCAGCATTTATAAAATATAAACATTAAAATGGTGTTTTTCGTTCCTTTTATTACATTTTTAAATCATGTATTTCAGCAGTTTATGCTGCAAGATGATTTTTATTAAACGGTCCATATATCTATCTATAAATGGTTCAGGTATTTATGCCCTCACTGAGTTACTGAAAATGTTATCTATTTAAAAAATGTAAATAACTAGCTACAGGTGATAGACAGTAGTTATCGCAATTAAATGGCACGCGTATATTTATTGGTATCCCATGCCTGAAGATAACGTCGTTTAATGTTGATTGGTGGTTGAATTTTGCTACTTAATCTTTATGTTGGTTTGGCAAGCGTGCTCTCAAAGGCAGAATTTAACATTTTTTTGAAAAGAAAACAACCTTTGAGTGTTCTTTGAAACGAGCACCATGTGATCGAGACCCTTGAGAAGGACTTTGGTGTCACTGGTGGTGCACAGAAGTGGCTGTCATCATATTTATTTGAGAGAAAGCAGAGAATACTAATTAAGAATGATAAATTCTCCTGATGGGAGTGACGATGGAAATAAATAGCATATGTTTTCTGTTGTTTCGTAATATAATAATAATAATATTTTTCTCTCTGAACTAGAACCCAAGCATAAATTACATCAGCTTAGTTACAAATTATAATTAGTTACATCTAAGCTTCATTATTAGTTGTTCAAGACAGTAATTTTTTAACTCTATGGCGCCAAATATAGTTTGACCCAATAATAGCTGAGATTGAACAGTCACGGATAACGCCTTTCAAAACATCCTTGATATTAATAATAATAATAATAATAATAATAATAATAATAATAATTATTATTATTATTATAATAATTATCGAAGCTGCCAATTAATAGACGTGGCATGCCCAGGAGATAGTAGGGTGGTGGAGAAGGAGCAAGAAAAGGTAAACAAGTACATGGACCTGGCGATTGAAGTGAAGGCGCTGTGGAAGTTAAAGTAGGTTAAGATCGTGCCTATTGTGATAGGTGCGTTAGGAACTGTCTCCGTTAACCAGAAGGGGTATTTGAAAAACATAAATGTGTCGATAGGAGTGGATGTGATTCAGAAGACAGTGTTACTGGGATCAGCCCGAATCCTCAAAAGAACCCTCATGATCTAAGGCAGCTGGTTACTGCCCGACGGAGGAGTTTCCAGTGTCAATTTACACTGTGATTATATGACAAAATAATAATAATAATAATAATAATAATAATAATAATAGATATAATAATAAAGACATTTTAGGAACATTATGCAATACTCTCAATGCTCTTACAACAATATATTCTTAAAGTTATTTAAGTTTCTTTTAAAATTATAATTACATATCATTATAAAATCAAAACTACTACATGTATGATAACTACAAAAACTATTTATTCGAAAAAAGATAAGTCTTAAAGTGCCACTACGATGAAAATTCACCCCGGTCTTTTAGATTTTCTTTAGCATAGAATATAGTATTTCAGGGTCGAAAGTGATCATCGATGTAAAAAAAAACAAAAAAATGGTATTTTGAAGTAAGTATTTTGAGCTCTGAAATCACTATTATTTAGGCCACCATTACTAAGAACGTGTTCCAAGTGAGCCCGCAATTTCAAAAGGTAATATTGTTTGTGACGTCAAATTCTCAATGCAACGCCTGAATTTCGGTCGAGGTTATTTTTTCTTTTTTTGAGGTTATTCTTGTTTTTTTAGAGAAGTAGATGAAATGTCCAGCTTTCAGACGAAGAATTTGAAATCTGACGTTAAATCTGACGTTAAATCTGGCGTTGAGAATCTGACGTCACTTCGTTACGCTGGTCAAGAACATGAACGATTAATGGCGGACATAACAACTCCAGATTCGGAGCAAGAAAAATAATACTTTCCATCGTCGAATCGCAAAACGGTTTCGACCAAGTAATATTTAGCAGCTCTGCTTTATAAATACGTAAAAATATCGATAGGTAAAAATTTGATCGTATAAGCGGCGAAGACGCAAGAATTGAGAGTAAGTGATGGATTGCTTAGTGTGGTTGGATCACTAATAATTTCCTTTAAAAGTGTTACTCCATAAGACAAAATTCTGAGGATGCAAATTCGGTGATTGATTTTGCTGGTTTTCCATTGATAATTTAATAATTGGTTTTGCTCGTGTTCCGTTCCACCAGGACCTTCCTGAAAATCACTTACTTAGACACCTTTCTGACTTTTAAATAAAGATTCTGTTATAACCAATCAAATGAATCTCTCGTAGTGTCAACGTAAAATAAATTCAAACACATTTCAGACGTTGGAGATAATATTTTTTGGAAAACCAAAAATCAACTGAAAAAACAATGAAGCGACGCTATATCATTATTGTACATCCAACTGACAAAACGTCAGATTTGCACACGTTTGAAAGAACACCAAAAGCCCTATTATTATTTTCAAAAAAGTACATTCTGCCTTGCTATAGAGCAAGGTTGCTAATCCGACAATAAGATTGCCTGCTCAACTTTTTTGCAACTCAAGGTATAACTATATTTTGAAACGTGGGTTTGTTAATTTTTATGTTATATGCAATAGCCTGTTAAGCTTGCAGGGTAACATCAAAATGCTTGCTATGTAGGAATAAAAATAATGAGGTGTTTTTAACAAAAAATGATAATTCCTCTATCAAAATATTTTTCTAACTACTGTATCTCTCAAATTAACATAATATTTTGCTCGCTTAAAATTTTAAACATTGATAAGAAAACCAAGAACAAAAATTTAATTACTTGCCTAATTAAAATTAATTACTCGAAATTTACCTTCACCATAAATCCTTAGAACATGTAGCTTGATCGAGTGAAATGCCAAATATTACCCTAAGAATATATCAGACTTACATTGTTGGCAAAGTCTTCCAATCTTTACGAACCATGCTTTAAACTTCGGCCAAAAGAAAGTATTGGTAATGGTGTAGATGATAGGATTCACGGCAGAATTTATTGAGACCACACAGATTGAAAACCAAGCATAAACAACGTTCTCGGTGTCGTTGATAATTTGCGCCAAAGAGATGTAAATAAGTATGGCAACCGGAAACCAACAAAGGATGTCGGTGAAGACAATTGCGAAAAATCTGATGCCCAGGATTAGCTCGCCTTCCATCCGTTTCTCGTTTTCAGCATCGCGGGCTGAGACGTAGGACGTATAAAATATTGAGCAGTAGGCCCAGGCCATGTAACAGGCAACCATGAAGTTGAATACGCCAAATATTGCGAGGCAATATTCCCAAGCTGGATCTTTTTCACCAGGGAGTTGCAGAGGCAGACATAAACCATTGGTACCGTAGTACCCTTCAGCTTTCTCTTCGTTGTAAAAATAGGTCTTGACAACAGCGGGAACGACGGAGATGGTGATGGAGATAAGCCAAATCAAGACTAAAATTAACCATACTGTGCGGCGCCTCATAGGATCGTATTTCACACCATGGACGAATTTTCCACGACGATCGTATGTAATTACTGCCAGGGTGAGGACACATACTTCACTAGACAAGAGAGCAATGACACCAAAACTTTTGCAAGCCACACTAGAACGCCACTCGAAATCATGAATGTAATAATCACCATACCAAATGATATCTTTGCATACGATGGCGGCGATATATATACCCATCAAAATATCACCAAGATTAAGATTGAGGATAAGAGCGTTCTGAACGAAAGTTTTGTCTTGGTATGTCATTCTCAATATTAGCGAAATAAGATTTGATAAAAAAATGCCAAAAAGAACTGCCCACACAACGCTTCGTAACGCTGGGCTTTTTATCATTCGGTCACAGTCCGAGAAGAGATTTTCTTCTGTGATACAGCTGACATCGGGTCTTTCTTTCTTTACAAAGCAACACTGAGAGAATGCGGATGCTTTCCTAGAAAAGCAGAAGATAAAATTGATAAAATGATAAAATTGATTCATCAAAGGAGCGCTTAAGGAATAAATGGATGGGAAAATGCAATTACTGTAATACATCTATTTATTACTTGAGGCAAAATTTATGTACGATTTTTGTCCAATGATTCCAAGGCCGGAGTAATACTGCCAATGACATATGATAACTATTGTTTTTATCACATTGATTTATCGATTGCTTACAATTCTTTTAGCTTTTTCAACTTCAGCAGAAATTTCCAGTTATTAATGTTTAGACCAGGCATTTTCGAAATATCGCTACAAAAATGTAAAAGAAATTAAAAAAATTAAATTAAAAAAACCTCAATTACTTTCTCGTGCTTTATAAAAGATAAATGCTTACAGAAACTCCAGTTTTTCTAGGTTTTTTATGCTGTATGGGTCAAGTCTTTTAAGCGGATTATGGCGTAAGATCCTAAAAAGAATATGTCTCTATGAAGAACGTTGATAGAAAGATAACAGAAAATCCATATAGCATTGAAAAAGGATCTATGGACAGGCGCGGATTTAGAAGTAAGGCGAATAAATTAGATCAGAATTTGAAATTCAAAATACCTGCGAATAACAATCCTATTGGATAGGTTTTTGTTTTGAATTATTCTTAACAAAAGCATAACCAATAGGGTTGTTCATGAACTGTCTAATTTATTCGCCTTACTTCTAAATCCGCGCCTGATGGAGACTTTTACTGACGATCACCAATAATGATACACTTGTAGATATTTTAAGCGCAGGATAAAAAAATGCATTGGGTAGAAAAAATATGCGATATGCCGACTTCTTCAAGTTAAAATATATAAGCAGTTATTTCTAGGTTATCCTTTGACTTGCATAAGTGTGGATATTCAATTAACATACATTATTTATTTATTTATTCGTAGATATCTGAATATAATCGGTGCTGTAATTTGACATTAAAGTCTAATAAGTTTGAATATATATTTTATTTGCTGTGAAACTTTTCAGCGCCAGTGAGAGAACGTTCTTTATAATTCGCTGCGTGTATCTTTTAGAGACGCAATTCTTAAACCGAGATAAAAAGCAACACGAAATATGTCAATAAAAGTAATTAAAGTTTTTTATTTAGACAGGACTGAGGGCACAAAATTAATTACCTTGAATAATTAATTTGACTTACAATTCTTTCAATCCATTACCAGCAGCAAAGAATTGTTCAGGCAATTTTTCAAGCTTGTTGTTTGAAAGATCCCTATATACATATTAAGAGGAATAGTTTGATTGCAGGAGATGAAATAAACTGCTTGAAAATAGGCACATAGTGGAGGACATTTTGCGAGTATACTGAAAGTATATTGTTAAGTTGAGTCACAAGAATATACTTTCCGGCTATACCACACGCTTCGATCTCGAATGTAGAGGGAAAACGTCAAATGATAACTATACTTAAAAATAGTTCATTATGTCAACGTTATTTTCATTCTCTAACGAAGGGCCTTCGCTTAAAACGTTAGACAACTTACACACTATTTAGGCAGTACACCAACCTTTTTAGATATTTGATTTGTCATTTTCTTACATAAGTGTCAATTATATTTTACATACTATAGATCATATCTTCCAAACATAAAGATATGATAGAAAGTTTTCCAAGTTTTCACAGATTTTCGTGCAATGAGGACACCAATTAATCTAGACTTAATATTTGTAATTTGCAACAAATTTATTTTATGATAATTCTTAGACAAGCATGCATTAGTTTTCCATACTATATACAAGTCTTCCAATCGATTATCGAATGCCTCATTGACCAATTGACCAATTGTTCAACGTTTCATCCAGTTTATCACGTTCGTGTTTCATTTATATCAGCAGGTGTTTTCATGGCACGATAATCAAGAATTACACCTGCCAAATATACGTTAGAGTTTGCCACAATTGATAAGTAACGATAGCAGTACTCTACGCGGCACCTTATAACTGGCGAGTTAAATGTAAATTAACGAAAAAATGTGCTGAACGAAAAGAGTGCTGCGTAGGCAGTGTTTTGGATATATGTAAAGCTATTAAAATCTCATCAGAGTACGAACCTTTAGATTTATAGAGCTTTGATTAACTGCGAATAATTACTGTGATATAATGATTTCTCGAATTTAAAATAAATATGTTATATCGTATACAAAAATATTTGGCCCAGGTTTTAAAAATTACCAGAGGCCGTTGGGTCAGGTTCACTTGTGAGATCTACAAGTGCAAAAACGATAAATAAACATATTTATCCTTAAAAAAAAGACGAATGACTTGAGTTACTTGAGTTCGGTGAAACTGGATACAGTAATAAAATTAAATTAAAAATGGATTAAAGTTGGCTAAAACTGGAAAATACTAGTTTTGATATAATAAAGTCATTTCCTGCTTAATTGAATCAAACTATGTGTTAATTTTCCATTTAAATTGTTAAATTAATAAAACAAAATCGCCATTACAAAACTAAACTGTTGAGAATTTAGGATTCCGTGACCGTGGTCAAATATAAAAAAAAACTAATTAAGGCAACCAAATCAAATTGAAGAATAGTCTAGGATTACGCCAGCTCAAGATTAATAAAAAGATAAAATGAGTTAAGATTAGCTGTTACATTGACTTGTATAAGTGTGGAATTCTGAATTCCCAGTATATTCTGTACAAAGTACATTCTTTACTGTATATACGTTACTACGTGCTTCATGTATCATTCTATACTATATAAGTTACTACGTGCTTCGTGTATTAATCAAGATCCAACCGCTTACAGTGTTTCCAATGTTTTAAGGTTTTTCATACTCCCTGAATATATTTTTTTCAGTTGATTTCTCTGGAGGAACCTATATAATTAAATATTCGAAAGATGTTTATAGGTAATAAAACATTAAAACATACACAATTTAATAAAATACCTTGAATAATTAAGCTGACTTACAATCGTTTCAATCGATTACCACGAAGAAAGAAATGTTTTGGCAATTCTTTAAGTTTGTTATCTGAAAGGTCCCTATATAGGTATTAAAAGAAACATTTGATTGTAAGAGATAAAATTAACTATCGCAATTCTTTTTATCCAAATCGCCCTTTTTTCGTCTGCACAAACTGACGTAATTATGCAGTGATTAGTATTGATAATTTCGGATTTAAAAAAATATAATACAGTAACTATTCAAAATAAGCAGTTTTTCAACATTGTTATACAAATTTGAGCAAGAAAACAAATAATATAATAAAACGTAAACCTTTACAAAAAACATTTCCGAAAATTTTAATTTGTTGTACACGACCGCTGTACACGACCCGTGTAAGTATGTTCCTTATAGAGTTACTGCGTCCTTCATGTATTAATAAAGATCCAACCAGCGCATACAATGTTCCCATGCTTTAAGGTTTGTCATACTCCCTGTGAAAATTGTTTTCATTAGCTTTCTCTGGAGGAGCCTCAATAATTATATATTTGCAAATGCTTATATGCATTAAATCTATAAAAAGATACACACTTTATTTAATTATCTTTGAACAATTAATCGGACTTATAATTGTTCCAATTGATTACCATGATCAAATAATTGTTCAGGTAATTTTTAAAGCTTGTTCTTTGAAATATCCCTATGTTAATAATAAAAATGAAAGTTTGTTAAAATTGTTATTTTTGTGTTTCAAGAAACACGACTTTTGCATTGTTCTGCAGGCCTCAATAGTATTTTTAGAGCTCGCCGACACAATGTCTGGCAACAGAGGAAATTGACCGGACAAGACCACTTTTCTGCCGAACATTCTGTATGCAGCACGGTCTTATAAAAATACGCTATATACAGCAAGTCACTTTAGATTTATCTTCGAATATTTTTATTTTTCGCATAGCACTAAATGAGTTTACCTTGACGTATTGCAGTATTATAAATATTGTAAACGAATCGCCTTGTCACCATGAACACCGAACAACGTTAAAAATCAACTTTCGATTTTGCAACAATTTAATTATAATTCTTCAAATGGTTTGAATCCGGGTTCATTATTATTTAATATTAAATGTTCTTCCAGATTATTTAAAACAAAAATCCTATTGTTGTCTGACGTTTCGGCTTTCTCTACGGAAGCCATCCAGTCAGAGACGTCTCTGAAGATGACTTCCGTACATAAAGCCGAAACGTCAGACAACAATAACATTTTTGTTTTAAATAATCTGGAAGAACATTTAATATTCAATAATTTATTCTAAGGTATTCTTAGGACTTCATAGTTTTCCTAGTTAGCAGTTTCTCAATTGATTATCGAAATCTAAGAACGGTTATGTAACAACACAACAATCATCCCTTATAACAACAATAGTTTACTATGATTCATAATTTCTCCCTGTTTTTTCCAGCACGAAACTGGTTAGTGAAATGTAAATTAACAACTAACAAATTTCTCATTGTCGTTTTGAAATTATTGTACTTTAAATAATCGCAGATAATTAATTAATTAATTTACATTCGGACGTAGTTTAAATAGAATAGTCTGATACTCAAACGAGTCGCTTGCAACTTTCCCAATTCGCTAGCTTAAGAACAATGAAAAATTATTTGCTTTCATGATCGTGCAGATCGGTGCTTATTTTGGTACATTTTTCCTATATAAATAAACATGAAAGAAACAATTAGGTATTCGTTGTTCTTAAGCTATCGAATTTCGAAAGTTGTAATCGACCAACCAGAGCATGAGCTGGGTACTCGGTGGTCTAACTAATTTACTGTTAACAACGGAAGCCATTTTAAAGTCTGATATACAAATTAGCGCACAAGTCCATCATGATATCTTGCCATGTATTTAATGAAAAAGTGATTTTATACCGACGTTTACTATCGAGTACTCTAATTCATTATCAGGAGTGAAGAAGACAATAAAATGTTACATCTTCTTTCGGTATTAATATTATTGGATTGAATTAAACAAAAAATTGAACAATAAAATTCCTCGTAACTTTTGTTCGTTTAACTCATTTTGTTTTCTTAAAGAGCTGTTTTGCTAAATCAAAATATTAAAGCAAAGGTAAACAATTATAATACGCTTGATGACTTGACCTTACTCGTCATCATCGTGTGGCCTTGGCGGAGATGTGGGAAACAACTTTTTCCAGACTTCACACCCAGCCATTGCCACTGAAAGATCTTGAATTTCTATTCCAGTGTACCTTGATATGATATCTGGGTATATTAGCTGGAATAGCAAGATCGGTAGCAAAGTCCAGGACTGTGACATGCGTTGATGCATGACGGCGGTTCATTCTTGTATTGATAATGATGCCTTTTAAAATTAAGTTAAAACTGGATTAAAGTTCGCTAAAACTGGATTATTTCGATGAGGATCGAGAGCAACAAAATACAAGTTTTGAATAGTAAAGTCATTTACTGCTTAATTGAGTTAAATTATGTGTTAATTTTCCATTTACCAGTTTAAATTAATAAAGCAAAATCGCTATTACAAAGAGTTGAGAAAACACTGCGCTAACTCAAGATTAGTAAAACAGATAAAATGAGTTAAGATTAGCTGTTACATTGCAGTGTGAAATTCTGTATTCCCATTGAATGCTGTACACCGTATTTATAAAGTTACTGCGCTTACAGTATTTCCAATGTTGGAAGGTTTTTCATACTCTCTGGATATATTGTTTTCAGTAGATTTCTCTGGAGATACCTATATAATTATATATTCGTTTATAGGTGATTTATTAATGTTTATATGTAATAAAACATCAAAACATGCACAATAAAATACCTTGAATAATTAAGCTGACTTACAATCGTTTCAATCGATTACCACGAAGAAAGAATTGTTTTGGCAATTCTTTAAGTTTGTTATCTGAAAGGTCCCTATATAGGTATTAAAAGAAACATTTGATTGCAAGAGATAAAATTAACTACCGGAATTATTTTTATCCAAACCGGCCTTTTTATCTTTACAAACTGAGTGACGTAATTATGCAGTGATTTTCATTCATAATTTCGGATTTTAAAGAAATAGTACAGTTACTAAAATTGTTAATAATTTCTTTATTACAATTTGTTAGTAAAAATAAGCAGTTTTCCAACATTGTTATACAAATTTGAGCACGAAAACTAATAACATAATAAAAAGTAAACCTTTACAAAAAACATTTCCGAAATTGTTTTTGGAGTATACTGTACACCGCTGTACACGACCCGTGAAAGTACGTTCCTTATAAAGTTACTGCATGCTTTGTGTATTAATAAAGATCGAACCAGCGCATTCAATGTTTCCAATGATTTAATGTTTCTCGTGCACGACTTTCATAATGACCGACGTGCGCGCCAAGCCTGGGATGAGTTTCAAGAAAATGATGCCCCAAAATATTACAAAGAAGCTAAATTGTCACATGGCGTGCTCTACGGATAGTGTATTCAACGATCCTTTATTCGTGATTTTGTTGACGGAAAATTATATACCTGGTGCTTCCTTATTCGAAGAAAGCCTGAAGAATTGAAAAACGCAGAATTATGACAATGGTTGAAGAAGCTTGGCGATTCAGGTAAAGGTTTGAAAACAAAAGCTTATCTGGTGAAACGAGTGTACGAATATATCAGAACTGGTCTTGATAAAAACATCATAGATCCAGATCCAGACAAGGTATAGAGTCACAGGAAATAAAGAGCGAGTACTGATGTTTCCAGTGAGAACGATGTGTTGTAGAATTTCCTAGCTAGCGTTGGTTGGGATAATCAGTTGGAGAAAATGCCGATGTTTACGAGATTAGAAATGAATCGCCATATAATGTCTGGAAAATCTAATGCCTACAAAGACCACCACACCGTGCCAATTACATGGTTTATATAAGCTAAACGATTTTTAAATGACAAGTGCCTTGGAGAGATTCGTTGCACAAGTGACGAGAAGTTTCTTCTTTCGAAGCAAATGCTGTCATAGTTTCAGGAAAGTGACTCCCCGTATAATCTAAAGATAACGCTGGGGAAGTGAGCAATGCATTTTTATAAGCCATAATTTTCAAATTATGTAAGTTTTCCTGTATGATTGTGTCTCTAAAAATGAGCAGTACGAGGTGGAGGACCGTTGCTCTCCCTTGGCTTGGACATCCCAATTACAACAATGGCACAAAAGGTAGAGGATTAAATATTTCTCCACAGCCAGTTATGAAAGTGTAAATGCTGAAAACAAAAGTTGGCGAATCCAGATTACGATCTGGTATAAAGTGCCTTCTTTATAATGCGAGAATGAAAAATACTCATGATAAGACATATGAAGAGACGCTCAAGGAGTAACTGAAGAAAATTTATCCAAACATGGGTCTATAACAAAACCTGCATAGTGATTGTTCCTCCGCCCACAAACGAAAAGGTTGTCTGGACGTTTTCTGAGTGTTATCTCAGTAGTGTTTATGTTCGCGTTCGAGTTATGTGAGCTTTTATAAGTGTATTGTGGTGTAATGTAATAAAAGACTTTAAGACTGTTGAAATTTACATTATGAGCTATCAAGGAGTTATTTTCTGTCGTCACGCGACATTTGGTCCTCTTCGAGCCGGATAAACCAGTTTATATTGCGTTAAACAAGAATGAGTAAAACAGATTAGTGGAGTACAACTACGAGTCAAGTGAGTCAGATCCAGACGGATATTTTCGAAGTTAAGAAGAACTCTTCAGTCTCCATAACCTACAGAAAGTTTAAACAGTTGACGTTTCAATGTTTGATTGAATTTTACGAGAGTAAAGTAACAGTGGAGTAAAAACTTTATGTTGTCGAAGGTCTAACAACAGATGGTCGAACAAAGTATCGATTATAATCGGCGAGCAAACGTACTTTCGTTGACATTTAATATAATTCTGTGTGCTTGGCCTGCAGTTGACGTTATTGTCTAGAGATATCAACATGGCCGAAGAGACGTGACGAGTGTGACATTACAACACTTCGAAGATCTCACATATAAATGCCATTAGTGCAGTCTCAACAACTCAATCAGCACTGTCCGGAAGTGGCGATAGGCGATCGGTATTATCTGGAACCTCTTCAGCTAGAAAAGCATTAATTCTGGCCAAGAAATTGGAAGCAGAGAGGGCAGCCCTAAAACTTAAAATGATAGAGAGAAAATGCTCAAGAAAGAGAAGAAATCGAGATTCAAAAATTGAAAGAAAGACAACGTCTTCAACAACAACAACAACAACAACAACAACAACAACAACAACAACAACAACAACAACAACAACAACAACAACAACAACTACGCCTACAAGAAGACCTTGAGAGGGCCAAAACATGTGCAGAATGTCGACGAAGAACCAGATAATTACAACAAAAGGCCCAAGAGTTTCAGTTAGAATATGAGTATGCTTTGGAGGAGGATAATATTATTGTTGATGATCAAGACCAAAGATCAATGAGCGAAGGACTAGCTGATCTACTTGGCTGTGAAACCCTGCAGGATCGAATGGTAAGACTGGAGAAGGATATTATAAGGACCAACCTTAGATGTAGTAAAAAATAGTATACTAGAAGATCAATACTGCTATCGCTCGGATGTGGAAAGGAAGAATACAGCTACTTTTAATGCAAAGGAGAATATGGATGATCATTTGTCTATCTTAAACATGGATAATTTGCATAGACTAATTACTGAACAAGAGAGAAGATCAACTAAACAAACCAATCAATTAAGCTAGACCAAGAGAGTGTGCTCAGAAAAACCAAAGCGTCGGTATCTAAGCAACAAGAGCCAACAGTCACAACAGAAGGATTATTTGAACGAATGTTGCCAGCACTTATCAAGATGGACAAACCTAAATTACCAGTGTTTGATGGAAATCCAGTTGATTATGCAAGATTCAAAGCATCATTCAGAGTGGAAATTGAGAGAAAAGGATTTGACTCTGTACAGGGAAATGCTAAATAAATCATGTTGAAAGAAGTTTATCCCAGGATCTGAAAAGTAGAAGAAGCATTACAAACTCTTGACAAGAGATTCGGCCAGCCAGATGTGGTAGTTGCTGCTGCCAAGAAACAAGTTGATGAGTTTCCAAATATCAGAAAAGATCAGAGTTAGTATCAGAACTCATTGGTATCTACAGGGAACTTGATTTCGAGCATGAATTGAAAGCACAAATTTCAGAGTCTTACATTAAAAGACTTCCAACTCGTCTCTGCGGCCGATGGGGAGAGCGAGTCGAAGGCAAACCGGAGCTGATAACATGGGAAGACTTTGCTAATTGGTTGGAAAAGGAAGCCAAACTGTGTGAAGGAAAGCAAAGATGGATGCCCGAAAAGAGGAATTGGAGAAGTCCAGGTTCGAAAGATTGTCAGAATGAAGTGAGAAAGAATGAGGGATCAAGAGCAGGGCTGTTTGCGGGAGCTGGAGATGAGTCATTAGGTGATAATAAAACACCAAAAGCTGTGAAATGCCCAATTCATGAGTCGGACACACACACTTCAGGGATGCAGAAAGTCCGCCAATATGTCGGTTGATGAGAAAGAAAGGGTTGTGCTGAGATACAAATTATGCTTATCGTTTCTCCATCCTGGTCATCGATTAAACCAGTGTAAAGATAAAGTCAAATGTCAGGTAGAAAGCTGTGGAATGCGTCATCATACTTCTGTCCATGAGGTCGATATACAACGTTCTAGAAGGAAAAGAAGTCGACTTGGAATTACAAGGGGTAAATAGCCAAAAGATTGTAACATCAAAGCACATCAAGAAATGTCAGGTTGCTCGAGTTGGAAAAGAAGATTATAAGAAGTTCTGGATGCGAGAAATTAAAACTATATGCCAGCATTGCATGGACCAGATCAGAGATTGAAGTGGTCACAACTCAAATTGCATTTTCCATATCTACGTGATTTGGATCTGCTCGATACCGATCCAGGGCCTGTACAAGTGATCATTGGTACAAACAATTCAGATTTGATATTACCAAAGAAGATAGTGAAGCCAATTCAAAGCGAACATCTGGTGCTGATCGATATCCATACTCCATCGAGTCACATCTGGGTTGGGCGGTCACTAATTGGCTTCATGGCAAAATAATTTCACATTATGGAACATTTAAAGTTTACGAAAGAGAAGTTGAGGAGAACGATGACCTTAAACGACTAGTCCTGGCTCAATCAGCTGTTGATACTGTACCATTGGTGTAATTAAAGTGGCAAACCCCACGCGATCAATTGAGGATAACCGTGCGCTGGCACTCATGGAGCGATCTACTCGGGAGATCGACGGAGAAAACGCCTACGAGTCGGGACTTCTCTGGAAGGAAGTGAAACCAAGTCTTCCCAACAACTACTTCATGGCTCTACAGCGTCTGAAGTCGTTAGAGAAGAGATTCAAATCAAACCTAGGAATGAGAGAGAGGTATTCTAAGTCTATTAAAGACGACGTCAAGAATGGATTTGAGAAAAAGTTAACCAAAGAAGAGCTCAAGCAAAAGAATGATGTTACATGGTACTTGCCCCACAGGTACGTTATTAACCCAAAGAAACCGGACCGCCTAAGACGAGTCTGTGATGCATCGGCGAAATGCAAAGAGCAAAGCCTGAACGACAACATGTATACACCGCACCAGATTTATTGTCCTCACTTTTCGGCGTACTGTTGTTACGATTTTGCGAAGGAAGAATTGCCATGGCCGCAGATGTGAAAGAGATGTACCATATGCTTCGACTACCTGAGCGCGACAAACCTGCATTGCGGTTTCTGTGGTCTGATGAAGTAGAAGAAGAACCCGATGTATATCAGTTCGAAAGATCAGTTTTCAGTGAAGTGTTTGCTCCTTCAAGAGCCAACTACGCAATAAGGAGAAATGCCGACGAGAATGGAGAAGATCTTCCTTTGGGAGTCAAAGCTGTAAAGAAGCATTTTTAAACGGACGGTGGTCTACCATCTGCAAATTCTCAAGAAGAAGCAATCGAGATGCTGATCAGATGCTGAACAGATGGCTGATCTTCTACAACTTGGTGGATTTCATTTACATAAATGGTTGACAAACGACCAGAAAGTTCTCGCTACAATCCCGAAGGAGGAAAGTTCACCGAGGTTCTTGTCTTGAAGTTTTCCGGTCGTGTTGGGACACCTGCCAGAACGAAACGCCAAATCATAAGTCAGTCGTTTTCTATTTGGGATCCGAGTGGATTAATACTTCCATTTTCCATTCGAGCTAAGATGCTGTTGCAGAAACTACATCGTAGAAAGATAGGATGGGATGATCAGATTGACGATGACTAGCTTAAAGACTGGTACGCATGGTGCAACGAAGTAGATCAATTAAAGAAAATTGCCATTCCACGGGCTCTTGTGAATCAAGCCGAAGGAGCTACGAAGACAGAGATCCATGTTTTTAGTGATGCGAGCTAAGAAGCGTATGGTACCTGTTCCTACTTTAGACGCGAATTCAACGACGGATCAGCTGAATGTCGACTGATCGCTGGCAAGGGCCGAGTAGCACCTCTGAAAGCTCAGTCTATTTGCAGACTGTAGTTAATGCGAGCATTGTTGGGGATAATATTAGCGGAAACTCTAGTCAACGAATTGACGACGAAGATCAACAACATAACATTCTGGTGTGATTCTATAATCGTACTTCATTGGATCAAACAGATAAGTTCCAACTACAAAGCATTCGTGGGAAACCGGATATCAGAGATCCACACAATCATAAACGAATTGGAAACTAAGTTACGAGCGGGAACAGTAACGTAGAGATACGTGCCTACCGAAGTCAACCCTGCAGATGATATTTCCCGTGGGCTTTCACTGACAGAGCTAACTGTTGGACAACGTTACCAGAGCGGACCGGAATTCCTGAAAGAAAAGGAAGAGCACTGGCCAGAGAACAAAATAGTCGCAGCATTCGAAAGTAACAAGGAAGAACGAAAGGCTGCAAAGTGAGTTGGAGCTGTAAAGGAGAATACACCGTTGATCGAGTGGAACAGATTTTCTGGTGGGTGGAAGAGTAACGGCGTACGTGTTACGCTTCATTAATAACCTGAGAAAAGGGAAAGAAGAACGTGTGCAAGGACGATTGTCGATTTACGAATTTAAGGCAGCTCAGCATCACTTGGTTAGGAAAGCCCAGGATGAGTCATTTGAAAAGAGTAAGAGAAATTACGAGGAAAGATTACCATAAAGCAAAGCAGATTGAAAGCACTCGATCCAAAAGTTGAAGATGGATTTTTGGTTGTTGGAGGAAGAATAAACCGAGCACCTCTTCCGTACAAATCTCGGCATCCAATCATTATGGATCCAAAGCATGATTTAACCAGATTGGTAATTGATGAAAATGCATCGTATCTACCACCATCCGCAACGGAACACTTACTCAATCTGATACGTCACGAGTATTGGATAATTAATGGGCGACAGTCTTATAGTACAGGAAATTCAAGTGCAATTATTGACGAAGACAGACAATCAAGCCACACGCACAGAAGATGGAGAATTTTCCTACATGCCGATTGGAACCAGGAGTAGTATTCCGTAATACAGGAGTTCATTACTTTGGCCCGATGCGAGTCAAAGAGACACGATCAGAAGTCAAAGTCTACGGCTGCCTCTTCGTCTGTACTGTATGAGTACCTGAGCTTGTCACCTTGAATTGGTGGATGATCTTTCGACAGATCATTTTCTCGTGGCGTTGAAACGATTCATTGCAAGGCGTGGAAGGTCCGAGAAGATCTTTAGAGCGACAATGGCACCAATTTTGTAGGAACTAATAACGAATTAAGGAGATGTCTTGCGGAACTTAACCAAAATCGTAGATTTCATGACACCGCAGCGTATTAACCACCGCTAGCTTCTCATTTCGGCGGGACCTTGGAGAGGCTGGTCCAGTCCACCAAGAAGACGCTGAAGGCCATTTTAACAGATCGAGTTGTTGTGAAAGAAGCTCTTCGGACTGCAATGGTTGAAGCTGAAGGAATCCTAAACAGCAGACCGATTACTCAAGTTTCCAGTGATGCTAATGATTGTGAAGCACTAACTCCTAATCACCTTCTCTTGCTGCGCCCCATGTTTACGTGGAAGACAGAGAGATTGATTCTGGACAATTGTGGCGGAAATCTCAAGCGTTGGCAAATTTCTTCTGGAAAAGATTCCTAAACGAATACATTCCGAATCAGACAAGGAGAAAGAAATGGAGGGAAGAAACAAGAAACATGAGAGTTGAAGATATAGTTCTCATCGCAGAGTGTAACCAACCTAGAGGAGTGTGGCCTATGGGACGATTCGTCGATTCGTGATTCACCGCAGTTCATCCAGGAGGAGATAAAGTTGTCAGAGTTGCGACAGTCAGAACCCCCAGTGGAGTACTACTACTTACTAGAGGAACCGGAGGATGAGAATCGTCTCGGTGGTACCTCGACTGGGGGAGGGAATGTTCCTCCGCCTCCCGACGGGGACTGAGAACTAGCGCGAGCTTGTGGCCCCTGTGAACGATGATGGTCCCCCCACAAACAAAAACGTTGCCTGGACGTTTTCGGACTGTTATCTCGGTAGTGTTTATGTTCGAGTTCGAGTTATGTGAGCTTTTATAAGTGTATTGTGGTGTAATGTAATAACACACTGTTGAAATTTACATTATGAGCTATCAAGGAGTTATTTTCTGTCGTCACGCGACAGTGATACTGAGTGCAGAGATACCAGATTTGGGATGTGTAAAACAGGATCTTATTTATCCTATCCATGAATTGATCCCGAGACTTCAAGCTGGAAATAATCAGCCTCTCAACTTTCCACGGTTCCCTTTAAGAGGTAAAATTTATGTGCAGAAGGAAAACACCAGTCAAGGTTTTACCTAGTGGATTTGTTGTTTCTAATGGATGTCCATTACCCAATAATTGGAGCCACTCCTGATGGAAGAGTAATTGACTTTGCCTGAGTACAGTATATCATTTTGGTTTTATGAGGTAATATGCTTCTGCACAAAACATCATGTCACTCATGTGGATGCACGCTCTGACTCAAAGATTTTTTATGAGAAACAAGTAATAATGAATGTAAATAAAAAGAGGACCTCCCTTGCTATTCTGAAGTACAAGGACAAATGGCTGTAACAGGAGAAATATGGTGTAACTTTATTTTATATACTAGTAATGACCTTTATGTATAATGAATATCATTTAACCTCGAGTTTTGGCAGGATCTTCAGCAGAAGCTACTTTAATCGTACTATTTGATGCATTTTATTAACTTTGCAGCAGCAAAACACAATTGATATCAGTTAATTTTTGTAAATAATATATTTTTTGTAATTTGAGTAGTACTTATTGTGAACCTATCGGCCTTTATGACCAATAGCTTGAATATCTTATACCATTCTTTTAAAAGTTAAAACATCAATTCTTCCGCCTAAGCATACGGGACAAAGTCGAACAATTTGAAGACCATTAGTCCATTAGGGGAACAATGAAATACCTGTATATGGTAATTCCTCCTATAAATGGCGGTCATTAGATGGTTACAGTTTTTTTTCTCCGACCCCTCAACTTCCCTACAGTCCAAGCAAAATTAAAAATTGGATGCTCACATAGAAAGCTACTCATAGCTTTCTAAGTACTCATAGCTTTCTAAGTAACCCGAGTTTACGCCCAGCGGGCGTCGTGTTAACGTTAAATCCCAACGTTAATACAACGTTCATACAACGTTTGTTGCGCAAAGCAATTGGATCCCAAAGTAACGTTAAATCCCAACGTTAATACAACGTTCATATACAACGTTTATTGCTAACACAATTTCGCGGCAAAATTAACGTTAATATAACGTTCGTACAACGTTATCATGCCACGTATTCCGTGCCAAAGTTGTGTCAACGTTGTGTGAAAGTTAGGTTACGTTGTGTGCTAGCTGGGTAGTGAAGACGTCATTGGAAATTTATAGCAGCAACGGTCTTCTTTCCAGACTACAGGGTGGGGGGGGGGGGGGGGGGGAGCCGTCAAGACCAGGAGATTTCTCTAAGTTTTGGATATATTTCAAGAATGTTTTCAGTTCTTCCATAGGGAATGGAGCAGTTGACGTGTTAATTAATATCTTCACCAACTTGGTTTGTTGGGATGTTAGGTGTGAACGAAGGAGATTGCCCGAATAACTATTGAAATTCTTATAGAACCATTTCTCCTTCCTTTTTCGGACCGAGCCGCCTTTGATAGTCACGACAGAATTTGTTTTTTTACGGCAATCTCATTCACTATTTTCAATGCTGCTGATAGCTGCTTGGAAATATGCAGATGTAACTACTATAATCTTACTACAATTAACTAATAACAAACAGTAGATATTGAATGAAAATGGATATACTTAATTCATACTGAATGAAAATGGAAAAACGTACATTTGTTTCAGCACTGACAGACCATGTAATAATCTTGGAGGTATATTCTCGATTTCATTGTGAGCCATCATCCTGATATTATAAAATAAGGTAATTCAAAGAAATTGCACACCAACAAAAAACACAAAATAGACTATTAATATTTGCTGTACAACTGACAACTGTATTTGAACTGTATTTGTCCAGCTAATGCTTTGCGCGCTCACAAGCTTGCTCGCGGCCATTTTTTTGGCCACGAAATTGAACAAGTAAACGAATCCTTCGATATCTGAGCAATCCGTGCAGTAAATTACTCAAATTGTGTTTTTCTTAAGAGCAGAGATAATGTAGTAGTTATTATTGTTATATTTTTTATAGTATTTGATTACACTCGGTGGGCCGTGGAATTGTGTTTCGACTTTTAAGACAGGTATCCGTCGCTCGTTGTTTGCCGTTTGATGCGTGAATTTCAAAGTTTCCTCCAAGACTCGCAGTTTCCTGGCAAAGTCAATAGTATAAGATCCTTATATTCCATATATTCTATGAGTAGAGGAACAGATATTACGCTAGAAACGAACGCTCATTGCTGTAAATCATTGCCATATTGGACAAGGCCGTTGTAATCGAAGCCGTTAAGAATAGAACACGCTGACAGTCGACGGCACGAATAGTGCGGTTCACAATATTCGACAAACTCTGAGTCAGACATCACAAAAAACTGATTTAAACGACTTTTAAAAGCTTATTATGTCGTAAGAAGATAACCAAACAACAAGAAAACGTAATAAACCGAGGTAGTTAGAAGTCATTTTCCCAAATCAAAACAACACAAGCGCGCAAAGCATTAGCTGGACGCTCATCCTTTAAAATAATGCTATGGCCTTTGATAAACGAAACTAAAATAACCATGTTCATTTTGTAGGTCAGTCATATACCCTTTGGCAATTTTAATAATAATAATTATAATAATAATTTATGCATTTCTATAGCGCTAAAACTATAAATATTCTAAAGCGCTAAATTAAAATAAATCTATATACAGGTAAAAAAGTCAAAAACAATATAGTGGTATTAAAAAGTTAAAACGTTTAAACGTTAAATGCCTTCCTAAAAAGGAAAGTCTTCAATTGGTTATTAAAAATCTCCACTGATGACGCCCTGCGATTGCGAATGTCTACAGGAGGCTCATTCCACAAGGAGGGGCCAGCCTTGGCAAAGGCTCTATCCCCAAATGTTTTCCGTATTGTCTTGGGGACCACCAACATATCCTGGCCATCGGAACGCAAGCTGTACCGACCAACAGACTTTGCCTTTAAAAGACCCGAGATGTAGAGTGGTGCTTTCGCATGCACACCAGAAGCAGTATCTTAAACACCACCCGATACCGAACAGAAAGCCAAATATGTAGTTTACTCAGAACGGGAGTGATATGGTCGAATTTAGGGATCAAGCAGACCACACGTGCCGCGGCATTAAGAACCCTTTGTAAACGGTCATACTGATATTGTGGGAGACCATACAGTAATGAGTTACAATAGTCGAGAGGCGAGGTGACAAATGCATGCACCAAAATCGTTGTTTCTTCCGAAAGGAATTTCCTGATCTGTCGGATATTATATATAAAGGCTGCAGAATGCCTTACTACACACTTTTCCAATGTGAGAATACATTGACATGTGGGAATCAAACCATACTCCAAGGTTACGTACCATCTTCACAGGTTCCGCAATCGTAGACTCTCCAACTTCATGTAATCTTATCCATCTGAATCTTGGACATTTGCTGCCGAGAACCGATGATTATAAACTCGGTCTTGGTGTCGTTGATCAGAAGGCGGTTAGAAAGCATCCAAGTACGGACGTCAGCAACACAGTTCTCGATACTACCCAGTACCCAGCGCAGCATCCTGAGACACAATAGATTTGGGTGTCATCAGCGTAGCTGCATGTGTGCGTTGTGTAGGTGTTTGTCAACGATCTTGAACAATCCAGCCGCATATAGTAAGAACAAGACAGGTCCCAAACAGCTTCCCTGCGGAATGCTCGACTCAAGGTTGAATACATCCGATTTATCATTCTCAAACTCATTAATAATTCATGAATTATCATAGCCAATCCATGAACGTATACCGCATCACATGCATGAGTTTTGATACCCAATGAAAACCTGTAGGAAACTTCCTAGTGAACTGGATCACATTTCTTAATCTACATATTAAAATAAAATCGCTATGGGAGCAAATCGCTAAAGCAATACTCGTTTGAGAAGCTAGATCAAACACTCGTTTGTCGTGTTTCATCAGGGGACTCCAAACACTCGAAAACAATAAAAACCTCGGGCTACGCCCTCGGTTTTCATTTGTTTTCTCGTGTTTGGAACCCCTAATGAAACACTCAAACTCGTGTTTGATCTATTACTTCTCAATTAGTATCCTCTGCTTTCTCTCAAATAAATATGATGCCAGCCACTTCTATGCACCACCAGTGACACCAAAGTCCTTCCCAAGGGTCTCTAAAACGATCCCATGGTCGATGGTGTCAAAGGCAGCACTGAGGTCAATCAGGACAAGAAGTGTCACCTCCTGTCGAATCAGTCGATCCATACTGAGGAGAATGTCATTTTGGACTTTTAGTAGAGCTATTTCGGTAGAATGATATTCTCGATACGCTGACTGGTTCCCAGGAAAGTGGCGTTGTAGCACAATGCGTGGACAACTGAGGAATCACTGTCTTTTCAGCACACTTGGCTACAAACGGCAAATTACTAACGGGTCTGAAATTCTCAAATATCAGGTCAAGTCCAAGTTTCTTTAAGAGAGGTAGGACCAGCGCTGTTTTCCAATTATCGCGGGAACAATTCCTTCACAGAGAGAAAGGTTTACCATTTCAGTAATGACTGCAGCGACTAGTTCATCGCAGCAGAGTTTAACAAGCCAGTAGGGATGGGATCCAGTTGGCAAGAAGCATTGAAGATTCAAGGATAATCTTCCGCAGATTGAAATGAACATCAGGTGGGTTAAGAGGAATATTGTTAATCTTCGCTTTGATGAGTTCGATTTTCTTACAAAAGAAATCACCAAACGCATTCGCTAGAATAAGAGGTTCGTCATGCTGAGGTAAATCCCTAACTTTGCTCAGAGAGTTTACAATTCGGAAGAATTTCCTCGAATCGCCCGCACACTCATCAATTAAGTTAGAGTAGTACGCTTTCTAGTTTCGCTTAAGAGAGCACTGTAAGCATCACGTACTTTACGATATACATCCTCACATTGAAACCCCGATTTAAGCATCGCGCTTTCAAGCTTCCTACGCTTAGCCTTCAGCATTTTAAGATATTGTCATTAAGCCATTGCACTATAGGTCTAACAACCATGACTTCGACTTCAACGGAGCATGCTTGTCAATAATAGAACGTAAGGTATCGTCATAGCATTTTGCCATTTCATCTACACTTGACCATGTTACAATGCAAAGCTCAGAAGCAGATATATCAGCTTTGAAGACCTCAAGGTCAATCTGTTTAAGCTTACGAAAATGGACAGGGTGATCTTCCGAGTAGGGGGGTCGGTAGATTGTCACTACTTTAATACTCCGCTTGTGCACTCGAACTTTCCACTCCGAGAACTCAAACGAACGTAACTCCTTGCAGTCACACAATTTCACACAATTTCCAGTGATTCTCTGCACATGCATAATACCGGTGCCACCACCATTCCTACCAGACTGTATTGGGAAAGATCTGAAGAAAAAAACAGCAGTAGATAATCCAGCAATGCTGACAGAATCACATTCCTTCAACCATGTTTCAGTGATGGTACAAATGTCGATGCAGCTATTAGTCATAATGATCAACAATAACTGCAACTTTGTTCCTCACTGAACGCGCATTAACACAAGCAAAGTGAAGACGCTTAGGAAAGCGTTGAACATCACGTGCACGAGGGACATTCCGCTCCAACACAGTAGCTGAATCTTGGTCGTCAATGGCGTTTCGATCAATGACTTGTTGTTGTAAACCATCACCATCCATTACAGCAAACGAGTCACGCGAACGGAAATCACGCGAAAGCGAATCACGCGCAAGCGAGTCACGCAAGCCACCCGAAGCTTTTCGACCAGCTATGGCTCGCTGCTGCACGTCATCACAATCCGTCGTAGCGAGAGATCCACGTTTAAATTGTTCTTTTGAATATTTAATGATATGGTCGAAGAAGCTGTATGCAAATTAGTTTCATCGACAGCTATCTCATCCAAAGAGCCACCATCTCGATCAGATAATAACAATGAGCAAGAATTCACATGTATATCCGATGCATATCCCGATAAGTTAATCTGGCTGTATATGACTGATTCTTTTAGACATGTTACAGAACTCTCGTTGTCAGATAAAGTTGTGGTCTTCAAATGAATATTTAATAAGTTGTTTGTAATGATGGCCCGGACATTTGAAAATCCTCTACCGCGTTCTCTCCGATTCAGCGACACGATTGTTTGAATGTTCATTCTGGTTTGAAAGGAAAATGACGAACCACCACGACATCCTCTTCTCACAACAAGTAGATTATTTTAAGGACTTAAGTTTTTGCCAAAGGTGACTTTGAAGCGGCTGAAGCTGTGAACCATGAGTTTGTGGACACTTGTAGTTCAAGATTTTCCACGATCATGGCAAGGATATGAGCATATTTCTTGTGTAAGACATCACTATTCACGGCGGTGAAGACCCAAAGAAAAAAGGATTTGAAACTAGGAACAAAAACGTTAAGAATTACACAAGAAAGATAAATTTAGTAGAGAGCTTCAAACAAAGCAGCCTGTCACGGCGCTAATGACATAACAACTAATTTTAAGAATAATAACACTTATTTTCTTTAAGGTAGTTGCTGGTATATACACTGTACACTTACAAGTTCGTCAGATTGCTGGAAAATTCCAGTAAATCATCATTTATTTTCGAGATTTTGTTATGAGAAAAGTCCCTGAATATGAGCAAGGAAAGAAAATAACAACAATGATAATGTTAATCAAGTTAATTAATACATACTATAAATATTAATACATGCAGGTACTATATATATACAAACTTAAATATAGCTTTGAGAAACGTTAGAACGTTCTGAAACTGCTTATATATAAACACATTTACCACATATAACAATGGCGTAATGTTGGAGCAAAGGAAGAGAAAAAAGAGATGAGTTCTTAGAAGAACTGTTTAAAGACAAGAAAATAATAGGCTTAAAAGAAAAGAGCACGATGCATTTTGTTTGCATTATGTTTGCATAAATCAGGATCTAAAAGCTTAATATAGACAGATTCCATTATCTTTAATTGAAAGGAAGAGCGGCATTTTGAAATAATTCTAAAGTTACTCTCACAATAGGTTTCGGCGCATTGTTCGTTGGACAATAGGTGCTTGCCGATGGATGAGTCACAAGTAATCAATGAATCCGAACGGCATTGTCTCTTGGTCTGTTGACGCGATGGTTTAATTTTGTTACGAATAACACTGGGCACGTGTTGTTTGATTCTATCACTAAGCCTTTGGGTTGTTCTAGCTACATAGCGAGAACCGCACTCGCAATTAAATTCATAAATAATAAAGCTTGACGAAAAAGCAGGTAGATATTCCTTAGGCGTTGGTGGTAGAATCGCTCTCGTTGAAAAAATGCATCTAAGTTTATTTGCGAAAAAATTCTCTGACATTTTACCTATCCACGGAAGTTTTAAATAAAGCGGACATTTGTGAGGTCCTATGAGTGGCTCTTTAGTTGCAGGTTGATTAAATATCTTATTTATAAATAATCGTCAAGGATAACCATTTCACAAGGAAATATATTTCAGATCAGTAAGACCTAGATATTTATCGGAGGATATCTTTCGAGTACGATTAATTAGGCACCGCGTAACTAATGCCACCTTTTGTTGACTGGAGCTGAAAGAATCAAAGCGAGTATAAAGTCCAATGAAAGAAGATTTTCGCTACACACTGGTCAGAAAACATCCATATGCACCAAAACATCCAGAAACGGAAGTTGATTGTCTCTTTCAATCAGAGCAGGGTGAAGAGAGTTTAAGCAGTCTAAGAATGTAGAAGCAGTGTTTTCATCTTGAAAGAGAGCAAAAGTATCATCAACATAACGTTTATACCAACTAGGTTATATTGCAGAGTTATGTTCAAACAATTTCGATTCGTAATATCCCACAAAAACATTGGCTAATACTGGACTTAATAGTGATCCCATTGCTACGCCAACGACCTGCTTATACATTGTATTTGCAAAGCTAAACTCAACTCCTTTTGTATAGCTACTATCATTACGTCAAAAAATCATCTTTAGAAATTGGAGGTGGTTGTAGGTCAGAATCGTAGAGAGTATCAATACAAATCTTAATAGTTTCATCTAATGGAATGTTCGTAAAGAGGCTAACAATACCAAACGAGTCCATTGCTGGATTAGGGATATTTAAATTTAATTCTTTCAAATTATCAACAAAAGTAAATGAGTCTTTTAAAACGTGGGACGAATACTTATCAAGGACTTTGTTTTAATAGTGAGGAAAGTTCTTTGGCTACATTATGTTGTGCCGATTTAATCATTGAAAGACTAAATAGGACGTAACGGAGTCCCATTTTTATGAACTTTTGGTAATCCATACATTCTAGGTCGTTCAGCTCAGTAATTTGATTAGATTTCTTCAATCGCAGTAAAAGTGATTGAAGATTCCGTTCAATAGAAATACGGTTTTGTCATTGTTTGGTAAATGACCCAGTTTACAGAACTTAGTATTGTCATTAAGTATGTCCAGCATTTTCTACTCATAATCGGTTTTGTCTATTTTCTGGTATTATTGCAAAGGCAGCACTTTCCCCTCAATTATTTTTAAGACCCTGAGTGGTGGTCCGACCCAGAATTTGAACCTGTGTCTCCCAACTCATAGACATGGTGTTGTAACCACTAGACCACAACAGCTGCTAAGTAATAATAAACCCAGCTCATGCACCTCGTTGACTACAAGCGCATATAGAAACTCAGACTGGTTAATTAGATAGGGAGTAACTTAGCCAATAAAACTATAGAATTTACTAGTTTGTGAAAACGTTTCTACTAATTGATTTTGCAGTTAATTATATCTTTCATATTTGTCTAATAGCGAGGCTATATGTATCACTCGCTGTGAAAAATAGTAAAATAATACCAAAGATTATTATACTAACAAATATTTGAGACGAGGAAAGTTTTCTAATACTCCTCTCCAGACACTTTTTATCTCGTTATTAGATATGTCAAACCTAGAAAAATATATAAATACGATAAATATTTTGTAATCATGCATGTATCACGAATATAATTATCATTTGTGTTCAGAATCAGTAATCGGTAAAGAAACTCATTCAATTCGGCATAAATGGCGAATGAGCATGATTATATTAGCTGAGCTTAGATGAACTATATCTTCTTTTGTTTCACATATTAATCGCCAATATGTAATGCCTCTTTTTAAACTCTTTTTCACTCATTTTCACGCATAGTTACCTTAAAGTGTTTTGTATGTTTTTCGAATTGGACCAAGGTACGTGGTGAAGCTTTCTTCCAGAGCAGTCGACGTTACCAGAACAGTTGCATACTTTACAAAGTCGTTTGCCTAAAAAAATAATTATATATATATATATATATATATATGTGTGTGTGTGTGTGGATAAAAACAGTTAGAATCAGTTACTCGGCGTTTCACACATGACTAACCGACCATCATACTGAATAGACCTCTTTCATAATGGCGCCCAAATTAAATATTCTTTTATATTCATTTAAATTAGCCTTTCTGGCCTCGTTACAAAGCAAAGATTCTTTGGAATTACAGACACACGAACGAGGTCAGAAAGGCTAATTTGCATGCATATAAAAGAATATTTAAACTGGCCGCCATTATGAAAGAGGTCTATAGGATAGCAGCGTTTTATCATATTTAAAATGCGAGCGCGCAGCGCGAGCATTTTAGATATGATAAAACGCGAGTTCGAGTAAATTGGGTTGATGTATGAAATGCAAATTAGCAGGAACTTTATATAAAGTTCGTATAGACTTTATATAATTTTCATGCTGATTAGTATTGATGGCTTTTATCAGGTATAAAAGCCTTGGGCGTGACTAAATACGGAAATGTGATTGGACAATTTGGTTAATGAATATTAATGAGTTTTTGATATATCTATATATATATATATATATATATATATATATATATATATATATATATATATATATATATATATATATATATATATATATTATATGTTGAAAGGATTTATGGTGAAGGAAAATTTCGAGTGTTGGAATACATACATTTTAAGACCAAACCTGGACCAGTTGCGAAAAATGCAACTTTAAGGCCTTCCGGTAGGAATTGAACCCGCGACCCTGCGATTGCTAGTGCAGTGCTCTGACCACTGAACTACGGAAGCCGTTTGATCGAGTGAAATGCCAAATATTACCTATATATATTATATATATATATACTCAACAAAAGGTCCGCGATTATTTCGAAATGCAAGAACAAATTTTGCATTTCAAATATAAGTTAAGAAAACAGCCCTTACAGTTATCAAGAAACATATTAACTCTCTTCAGGATTATAAACATCAATATATCCATCAAAGAATAAACTCTCAACACGTGATTTCTTTGTTTTTAACGTTTTGGTGCCCATTTATACCAAAAAATCATGTATTGAGGAAAATATGCATAAGAAAATATGTTCGTCACTACTCAGGGTTTCATGCACAATTAGGCAATGATCAGGTAACTAAAATATAAGAAAGTGACTGAGAAAAGGTGGTAAACTGCCAAGATGTTTAGTGACGAAATACTGACTTTTCGAAGTAGATGAAATAAAATAAATAGGTATCATTTAAGGGGATCATTTAGGGGGGGGGGTGATTTTCTGAATCTCTAGAATCTTATTTTCAGTATGAGCAATATTAATAATGTGTAAATCTAGAAATAGGTGTAATGCAGCTAAATATACATACATCATAGCCCGGATAATAATTTATCCAAGATTAAAAATTGAAAATGTAAATGAGTACGTCAACTCTACTGTGTTACTGAATTTTATGGCAATTTATGCGACTGACGTATTGAATTTCCCATATCTGCATTCTCTAGCTCTAGCTGGAGACTGAGGTGTATATTATTTCTTTAAAACAGTAGCAGAGGTGCATCAATTGTTTAACGATGTTTCTGTGAATTGTTAATGTAAGCGTTTTACAATTCTTATTTCAAGAATTATTTGATCCTTCTTGTGTTTTAAATACTACTTAAATATGCGGATGATACTGTTTTATATATAGCCGATAAGGATATCAATGAAATTAACTCCAAACTGTCATCTTCAATGACTGCACTTGGTAACTGGTTTGATGAGAATGAACTAATTGTCAATTTAAAGAAAGGTAAAACGGAAGCTCTACTGTTTGGAAACCGCTCAACGTCTATCTAAATTAAATGAGCCACTTAGTATTAAGTATTGAGGCGAACCCATACAAGTCACTACAACCTACAAGTACCTAGGATTGGAGATCGATGCTACCCTTAATTTAAATTCCAATTTTGAGAAGAGTTACAAAAGAGCTGCAGGACGATTACGTTTGCTGTCTAGACTTAGATACTGTCTGGATTTAAACTGCTCAAGAATTATATACAATGCTATGATTTTGCCTGTTTTAACGTATTGTGGGATTTTAAGTTTGAAATTAACATCTACCCAATCGGAGAAACTATCTTCTCTCTATGCTCGTTCATTTTGGGAGATCGAACCAACGATGAGGTACCTCTTATACCTGTTGTACCTAAGGTACCTGTTATTGCTAACAGGATTAGATCTTGTCATCTAGTAAAATTCTAAACGATGATATATGCGATGCATTCAAGGGATATTTCCTTATTCAAGATCATAGTAGAAATACCAGAAACAACAAGAATGATGTCGTTCTACCATCCTTCAAGACTGAATATGCTCGAAGAGGGTTCTTTTATATGGGAGCCAAGATATTTAATGAGTTACCCTTGAATATAAGAAAGCTATGCTATGACAAATCTTTTAAGAAGCAGCTCAAACAATTTTATAGATGACACTATTGACTATTGATTTTTTACTTATTTTAGAGTTTAATCTATATATTGTATATAATTTATATATTCTATTTATAGTATTTGTATTTTAATTTATTCATACAGGACAAACATTGATAACAGCAATTTGTAATTGTTGAAGTTTTTATCCTGTTTTTAAATATTCGTAATAAATAAATAAAATAAATAAAACTGTGGGTGTTTGGAGAAAACTTTGTCGAGAAAAGCAGTAACATGCACAACTGTCAAGCAATTTCTCTGGATAACCATTATTGATAAAGATGCGTTTTAGTTTTTCTAGTTCAACATTAAAAGTAGCGTACATAGAACAAATGTTGAAGCAACGGTTAAGTAAGGAAAATATTAGACCTCTTTTGTAAGAACACGGAATAAAAGAATCAATTATTCCAACCGAATTCTGTCAGACGATGAGAAAAGTATACTGGTTAAAGTACTCAATTTTTCTATCCCGCCAAAGAAGTTTAAGAAATGCGACTTCCTTATTCTTTTTGAGTTACTTTATCGCAAAATTCAAGACGAAGAAATTTCTCCATCAATCTGGTCTTCACAAAGCATAGGCGTAGCCAGGAGGGGGGCCGGGGGGCCAGGCCCTCCCTGGCAAAATTCCTGGCCCCCCATCAGAAAATGTGTACTCTTGGTTCTTCATTGGCTCAGTTAGGCTGTCCCCCCTTAGATTTTTCCTGGCCCCCCTTGACAGAAAATCCTGGCTACGCCACTAAGATTTCATCAGAACTAAAATGAAAAACATTACACTTTCTGGTTTTAGAAGCTACTCGCCTCCTCCCTTTATTTTACTGACGAAGAACTCAAAGTGCTAACAACACTGAGAAAAGATCTAGGTATCATCATTGTTAAACCCGACAAAGGAAATGGCATAGTTATCTTAAACAAATCCGACTACCACCATAAGATGAATAATATCCTGTTAGTTTGAAACGCTTATCGTATTAATCATTATCGTAGTCTACATAAATGGGACCTTTCATGCTTTAGTGCTTCTTTGTTTGTTACGGAAATGCCTCTATAGGGTAATATGTAGTTCGTGACAATTTGTGGACATTGTTAGTATAGTCAAGACTGTGTTATAGTATATAGACACGACAAAGTTAAGGGACCTTTACTGCTACAAATCGCTACCCGATCAATCGCTACTTGGTAAAAGTGTAAACCAAAGTAAGTTCATTTAATCACAGTTAATAGATTTAATCCTGTATGTATAATCGTAAATTTATCGTTAGTATTAGTCAGTATCTGCATGCGTAGGAATGGTTAACCTTTAGCTAATCGGTAGTTCTATTTCACTGTCGTGTTTCAGTTCGAACCTACACTGCTGCAATCCTCTACACTGCTATATTCGTCTACGTAACTGCAATCGTCCCACAGCTGTCTACAATTAATTATACTGCTACATACCGCTTCTGTGTGACTTCTAATCATCTTGAACATTTTGTGATCAACTGTTTCTTTGTAAATTAAAGAGTTATTCATTTGTGTTGAGTTCTAAATTCTATTTGTATCATCTCTACCCCTGTAACTCGTTGGTAATTTGATTGGGCAACCCCAGGAGTTACATATCCTTACAGACGAAACTAAGTTTCAAAAACGTGACGAAGATCCCGTGAAACCTACCCTAAAGCGCGAGAACATGGCCAAAAACTTCTTCAAGAAACTTACTAATGAGAGTGGTGTTATTTCTGATGGCCGTTAATATCGAGATATCACTCCCGTAGGTTCACGAACTACTGCATTTTGTATGGTCTTCCTAAGATTCATAAATTAAACGTCCCGCTTAGGCCTATTTTATCTTCTGTTCGCTCTCTTTTTTTTAGTCATGCTAAGTTTCTAGTCTCCTACTTCGACCATTTTCTAATAGTATTTACTCTGTTTATGATAGTTTTCCTTTGTTAAAGAACTACTTGATTTAGATTTCAACACGGATAACGTGTTTATGGCTTGCTTTGACGTAACCTCTCTTTTCAAAAACATTCCATCAGATGAAACCATCGACATCAATATTCAAAAGGTTTTCGTTGGCTCTACTAAATTTCACGGTTTTTCTATATTGTCGAGTTTCGTAAACGTTTAGATTTAACAGTGAAAAATTGCCATTTCTTGTTCAACGGCGAAGTCTATCAATTAACAGGTAGATGGCGTTGCCATGGGTTCTCTCTTTGCCAATATATTTCTCGCCTATCATGAACGCACTTGGATAGATGAATGTCCACCTGATTTCAAACCTTTGTTTTATCGTCGTTATGTTGACGACTTTTTATCTTGTTTCCTTCTTCCGATCACGTTCTTCCTTTTCTTAATTACCTAAACTCTAGGCATGCAAAAATACAATTTTCTCACGAATTGGAGGTAAACAAATCCTTGTCTTTCTTAGACATATAAGTGTCAATCGTTCCGGTGGTTGCTTTTCTAGAAATGTTTACCGTAAACCTACTTTTACTGGTCTTTTGATCTGTTTTTTTATTCTTTTATTCCGTTTTCTTACAAAAGAGGTATAACCTTTTCCTTATACTTAACCGTTTCTTCAATATTTGGGTGTCATTAGCGATAATGCAATGCACAATACCCTTGTGGTAATTTGAGCACTCTGGCCCTATAACACTTCTCGCTCTCTGGATGTGCGCATGACTGCTATTGTCCCACAAGCGGTTGTCACCCGAAATCGCTTGGGTATGAATAGTTCTCATGCCATATCTGGAATGTACAGCGAATTAACACGTGTCTGTCGGTTGTACTATATATATATATATATATATATATATATATATATATATATATATATATATATATATATATATATATATATATATATATATATAACTAACTACAGACGGTACCGTTTCGGCCTTTTGGGCCTCGTCAGTGTAGTGCTGATGAGCAGGATGAAGATAACTGCTATTTACAGTCATCCTTGATGCCACACAAATGTGGGACATCAAAAACTATATTATATATATATATAGTGAAATGCCAAATATTACCTATATATATATATATATATATATATATATATTTTCGCTTACCTCAAAACTGGTCTGCTACAACTTGTTTCATCTGTAAACTGCCTGAAGATTCTTTTACAGATGAAACAAGTTGTAGCAGACCAGTTTTGAGGTAAGCGAAAATCTATTTGCTCTAACTATATGTTGTTGAGCACTCTTTGCATTTCGTAGACCAAAACCTACACGTATATATATATATATATATATATATATATATATATATATATATGTGTGTGAGTAGAAGTTTTCTAGTCAGCAAGAGAGCTCAACACAGTAAAATTGTGGAGCAATGATACAGTTAAAAATGGTTTATTTACAATTAAAAGTTAAAAACATTTACTCGAGTTTCACGCTCAAGGCGATCATCAGACTGAAGAACATGTCAAAGAACGGGGGGCTTATGTAGATAGTACCTGATTATTTGCATAAAATTAAAATTATAACCTAATGTTGCATGCATAAAATTATATGGAATTTTCCTAATTGAACCTAAGGTTGCTTACATAAAATTTATTGTCGTGTCTGCACTTAGATATCAATTCAGCTCTTTTGTTCAATAAAAACCGTTTATCCGCGTATAAAATATAAAATTTTTCCGTAATGCATAAGTTGCATGTTTTGCTTCCGCTGTTGCACGATTTCGCTCGCTTCAAAATTGTCCATTTGATTGTGTAGTCATGGTTCTTCTCTTTCAATTTCCAGATGTGATTAGATAGTGCCGTTTTCGTGGAGTACTTCTTATGTTTAAATGACATTGTGTGGTTATTATAGCGGGTTTTAAATTCTGTCGCAGTCATACCAATGTAAATCTTCGTATCCTGGTTGTTTGTTTGTGTAACTTCAGCTTGGTAAACCAGGTTGTCTTCGCGGCAGGCACCATCCAGCGGGCATTCGTCCTTTTTTCTGCAGTTGCATTCTTTGGCAGGTGCTGGAATGTTGGAAGTGAGAATTTTTCCGTTGTGGCCTTTTATAATGCTGGCCATATTTGGCATGCAGCTATAGCTAACCTTTGTGTTTCTCCTGTTGAAGATCTTATGGAATGCGTGGTGTGCTGGGAAGTGCTTGGATAATAGATCTAGAAATATTTTGCCGACGTTTGTGCATACATTTTTGGAGTAAGGTGGGTTGAACCATATGACTTTTCGGGGTCTGTTGCTCCTAGGCTGCCGTGTGCTACTTGTGGTGGTATATTGAAGCGTGTCATTAAATCCACTTCTCTTCAGCGCTTCGTTATACAGCGGGGCTGCTCTGTTGAATTCCTCAGCGTTACATGACAAACTTGAAATCCTTTTACTAATAGAATCTGGGATTTGTCTCACGATGGAGGGTGGGTGGTTTGAATGGGTATTAATAAACATAGGTGGATTATCAGGCTTTCTGTAAGGGCAATATGTGTCGGTTAGGAGGTTAAATGTAATGTCCAGGTAATTAACGATTTTTAAGTTTGATTGAATGGTTATTTTCAGGCCAAGTGATTCAAAGCATTTTGCGATTCTTTTTCTTAGATTGTCGGCTGTTCTTGGACCCATGTTGCGGAATACCCCTAAACCGCGTCATCTCTATAAAGGCCGATGTTGTCGTTGTTGAATTCCTCTTTAAGTTTGCTTAGTAAGAGGAGGCCGATTAGCTCACACACCTCTGCGCCATCGAAACTTCCTATTGTGACATCGAACATACTATGACTACACAATCAAATGGACAATTTTGAAGCGAGCGAAATCGTGCAACAGCGGAAGCAAAACATGCAACTTATGCATTACGGAAAAATTTTATATTTTATACGCGGATAAACGGTTTTTATTGAACAAAAGAGCTGAATTGATATCTAAGTGCAGACACGACAATAAATTTTATGTAAGCAACCTTAGGTTCAATTAGGAAAATTCCATATAATTTTATGCATGCAACATTAGGTTATAATTTTAATTTTATGCAAATAATCAGGTACTATCTACATAAGCCCCCCGTTCTTTGACATGTTCTTCAGTCTGATGATCGCCTTGAGCGTGAAACTCGAGTAAATGTTTTTAACTTTTAATTGTAAATAAACCATTTTTAACTATATATATATATATATATATATATATATATATATAGCAAAGTGAAAAGGTGGTAAACTGCCAAGAATTTAGTGACGAGATACTGACGTTTCGAGCGGAGCCCTTCATCAGAGTATATATATATATATATATATATATATATATATATATATATATATATATATATATATATATATATATATATATATATATATATATATACTAAAACAGATTTGTAACATGAATGTTACAAAGCTGGCGGATGGTTCAAGAGTGCTCGATACCATTAGAGGTAGAGCGTACGTTTACAACAGAGTTAGAATGTTTTCGTCACTACTCTGAGTTTCACGCGTAATGCGATCTTCAGGCAACATATATTATATATATATAACTATAAGTAGTGATACCCCCCCATCGGGAGTACAAAGCGATGCCGCCTCATTAGATATTCAACTTATTATTTATGCATACGTCATCGTTCTCAGGCTCCTTTGGGACCCTCTAACCCTAATCATTAGTATTCAGATTACGTCATCGTTCTCGGGCTCCTTTGGGACCTTCTAACCCTAATTCATTAGTATTCAGATTACGTCATTTCAGGATGCCTAACCCTAGCTCATGTACCAGTACGATCCTAAACCCTAGCTCGTGTACCTGTAGGACCCCAAACCCTAAATAGTATTCATTTTATTCGGCCTAATTATTATGCATATCAGCTTCACTAACCCTAGTCCTCTTCCTCCGCTCTCGTTCCCGACTCCTTCCGAACTTGATTTCCGAAGGCATTACGTCATTATCAAAAGGTAGCTCATTGCTTTTAATAATATAAGAAATGCCTTTGTAATTATACACTTCGTCTCCCTACGGCAATGTGAATGTGGGACAGTGGGCAGCCCGAGAGCAGCGCATGCGCCATGGATATGATATGGGATGAACTAATGAGAGTAACGAAGAAGCATCTCAAACCTTCAAAATAACTGGTGTCACGATCAACAGAGATTTATACGATGGCCCAAAATTGCTTATCTAGATGCAGTCGAAATAAAAGTTTAACATGGTTAACTATATATCATATATCGTGACTAGGCTCTCGACAACAACTTCCGTAGCTCAGTGGTCAGCACTGCACTAGCATCGCAGGGTCGCGGGTTCAATATATTCCAGCCGGAAGGCCTCTAAGTTGCATTTTTCACTTCAAATTTTCCTTCACCATAAATCCTTAGAACCTGTAACTATATATCGGCTTGGATTATGTGGCTGACTTCATTAATGTTGTCAGGCATTTTGTTAGGTTGCTGAACATTTGACTGAACTAAGACTGAACATTTGAATAATTTTGACTAAGAGCACTGGTGTCACGATCAACGGAGATTTATACGATTGCATTTACTTTCAAATACCCTTTAGATTTTCGACAGATCTACGAATATGTGAACCAACAGAGATTTATACGATTGCCTCGTTGAAACACCGCGGTTATATATTCGATAGATCTACGCAAATATGAACCCGCTTTACGAAGGTTATGGATACGAGCATATTTTAAAAATCACGGAGTACGTCGAACGAAACAACGGCTTTTACGAATGTACCGGACTTTACGGCTTTACGAAGTTCATCGGGCCTCTAGTGTATAAAGTAGCGATTCTTTAGATTATCAAACCACTCGAGAAGCCGTACGATGAACGAATTCAAACGTATTGATTTGCCTAGCGAAATCAAACTTTACTATGTATCTATAGACATTGCTATATATTATAATAGCTATTAGATTATTCAAGAGATTGACTTGACAAACGAAGCGAAGGCTGAATGAAAACATACAATAGCGCCTGGGTCGTTAAGAGTCATTAGTGGTGCAACTCACAAATATTTGCATGACTTGGGAATAATTAGTTACTTGAGGTATACATTAGGATTTTATGGGTAAACATTAGTGAATATGGGATAATGAGGGATAGAGTAAGCGGGCAAATTCAAACGGAAAATTGGTGTTGCCATAGTAAAAATACGTCGCGTCGAAAGAAAGTGGTTATAGCGAATGGGTAACCATATTCAACTCAACTGAACAGTTTAGTTCTCTACATAGAATTTATATGAATTAAGTTTACGACATGGCCCGGCGGGCTATTTCCATGGCCCTTTGGCCCTATCTCTAAGATACGCCCTTCAAAATTGACCCCGGCGCCCTTTTGACAAATACGTCTTGATGTGCCCGGTCGCCCCCTTACCCCTAAATCACTCCATACTCATTTTATCGAACCTATCTACAATCACACGTTTGTTATAAACTATGCGATAATCTTTAGTCTCGCTCCTTGTCATGCATTTTGTTACGCCGAGTAATCATTTCGGGAGAATTATCACTTATATGGCCTTCGTTTATCGATTAAGCAATTCCTGTGTCGAAGAAACACTTTGGGAAGCAGTGTGAACAACTGTTAAGTATTTAAAACGTGTGGAAGGCATTGCTTTCAAAGCGTTGCTAGGCCAACTTATCCTACGGCCGATATTTGCATGTTTCGCCTGAAAGCATGTGTAGAAACAATGGCACTTATGGAGATATATAAAACCTTATTAATACGCGACACATATATAGAGTTAAAAAATATTTATATCAGTTACAAACGTATACATATTTTTCAACGTTTACTTTAACGGGGCATACCTAACAGAAAGTAGTTAGTATTGTTAGCTGTTTTATTAAATATTCCGCGTGAGGGACGGAAATAATTATCTAAGCCTCTTCACCTTTACGATCCCTAACCCTAGTCTCGTATACCTTTGGGACCCCCATCGTATACTTAGGCGGCGCTCTGTCTGTGTATTAGGCCCGTTTAGGCCCTATCTGGCCTTCTTTGGCCCGATAAGGCCTTTTGGCCCGTTCGTAGGAGGGAGTTTATACGGTCATCACGCTCCCTTAGTTCACGCTATTCAGCGTTCGATTGAACCTATGTTTTCACCGCTAAGAGATGAACCCTAAACATTTTGGCCGAATTATGGCTTATATCGCTTTATTGTACACAATTCCTATGATGAAGAAACACTTCGGGAAAAAGTGCGAAGAACTGTTCAAGATCTCAAACATATTGAAAAAATATAAAGTTAAACCGTCTTGGTTAAACTGCACGACTCGGTTATTTTATGACGCCGTTGTCATGATGTATATTCACGTTGTTAAGGTTAAGATTTGCATAAGCCTACACGAACCCTAACCATTTTGGCCGAATTATCGCTAATTATCTCGCGTTAGTGTACGGGATTCCAATGGGAGAAGAAACCCTTCGGGAAACAGTGTGAAGAACTGTTCAAGATCTCAAACGCAGCGACATACTAGAAAAATAATAAATCGTTACTTAGTTTTGGCGTAAAGTATTCTGAAGAAACCATTCGCAAAATGATCAGGAATTACAAAAGGTTTCCTGGCAGAAAAAGTAATATATCTAAGAGTTTTAAATTGGTTGAACGGCTTTACTTCATCAGAGAACGACCAAGTGAAGAGTTAGAACGAGGATATAAAGCAAACTAACTAAACCAGCAGCTAACCTTCGTTTATCGATTAAGCGATTCCTGTGTCGAAGAAACACTTTGGGAAGCAGTGTGAACAACTGTTAAGTATTTAAAACGTGTGGAAGGAATTGCTTTCAAAACGTTGCTAGGCCAACTTATCCTACGGCCGATATTTGTATGTTTCGCCTGAAAGTATGTGTAGAAACAAGGGCACTTATGGAGATATATAAAACCTTATTAATACGCGACACATATATAGAGTTAAAAAATATTTATATCAGTTACAAACATATACATATTTTTCAACGTTTACTTTAACGGGGCATACCTAACAGAAAGTAATTAGTATTGTCAGCCGTTTATTAAATAATCCGTGTGAGGGACGGAAATAATTATCTAAGCCTCTTTTACCATTACGATCCCTAACCCTAGTCTCGTATACCTTTGGGACCCCCATCGTATACTTAGGCGGCGCTCTGTGTGTGTGTATTAAGCCCGTTTAGGCCCTATCTGGCATTCTTTGGCCCGATAAGGCCTTTTGGCCCGTTCGTAGGAGGGAGTTTATACGGTCATCACGCTCCCTTCACGCTATTAAGCGTTCGATTGAACCTGTGTTTTCACCGCAGGAAAAACGTGGGGTGGCACGAATATGAAATCGTGAGGTGGCACAAATACGAAATCGTACTGATTTTTAGATTTAAACATAGAAACGAGGCAGGCTGAAACGGAGCGAGAAATCTAATTAAAATTCAAACTACGACAAACCATTCGCATGTTATAGCTTTAAGGCGAGTTTAAACGAATTCCCTTCGTTTATCTACACTCTTGTTTTGTAATATGTTAGGAATAAAGACATACAAACACTTTATATAAGGTGCAAACGGTTTATTTTTTCTAGCTATAGGAAATTACATATGCGGATATTAACAGCTAATTACACAATCGTTTTAGACAAATTGTCCGGCTCTTACAGTGTCCTCTAGTTTGGAGCGTTTAACTTTAACACGCTGCCGTCCTCCGTTAACAACAAGTTGCGTTTCTTTCCTTTGTGCTCGATGGATTTTACATTGAGAACTTTGACACGAAGCGTTGTATTTACAAATTAGCATCGCAGCCACTTCTTGGAGATACCAATTGTTTTTCCACTGTCAAAGATGTGTTCGCTCTTTGACTTTGTATGGGATTTAGATTTCCCCCGCTTTTGTTGTTTATTAATAACAGTTTCTCCATGCCGTAATCTTGCAGCTTTTAAATAATTATTAAAGTTTGTTTCCATTTCCTCTTGCCGCTTTATAAGATTTTCCAAAGTTTTCTCCAGATTTAATTATTTACTTTCTGCGGTAGTCTGTTCACTCTGTCGAGGTACACACATTCCAATTTTACTCCATTTTAAACACTTAGAGCGTTCTTCGATATCCATATGATGTATCTGATCGAGATGGTTTGCCAATCTAACAAGATTAGTGCTTCCACAACCAAAGACAGGACAATTTCTACGTGTACGACCCATTATCTCGAACTGTTTACACCTCCAATGACTCACACGATATTCCGTGCTCTTCTATGAGCATTGCTTTTTATTAGGCCCGTTTAGGCCCTATTTGGCCCGTTTAGGCCCGATAAGGCCTTTTGGCCCGTTCGTAGGAGGGAGTTTATCACGCTCCCTTCACGCTATCGTACCCAGACATAGGATTCAATCTTAGGATTCAATGATTCAATTTTAGAATTCAGTCTTAGGATTGAGATTAATAAACCATTTGTCGGACTTTCACCAACTACCCTCGGAAGAAAGGCAATCTATAATTGTCAGGCGAGTGATGAAAATACACTTTAATTTCATTTTAGTCCCTAATACACATTACGTGTTGTTACAGCAGTCATTAAAATTAATATAACGCGTGGTAAGAATGCATGTTTAGTCCCTAATTCCATATAGCAAGTCCCTCGACTGTTCGAATAATAACGCTACAAAATCATCGGCTTCTCTGACAAACATTAATCCGCTTTTCTTTCTTTTTTTCTCTCGCTGCATATTGGTGTAGCTGGTTAACCAATATGATATCTTGTCGTTGCGATAGGAACTGCGTTTCTCATTAGGATTCCAAGGCTGTATCGTTTCCTCTCTAGCTTTTGTAACCATTTTCTGTAGTGTTTTTCTTTCCTTTAGTTTTAGGATTGTGTGTGCCCGAAGTAATTGTGTGTTTAAATCTTCGTCTTTTCGGTTCTCCACAAGTTGATGATCTCGTATATAAAGTGGAAGGTTCATTGCTCGTCTCCATTCTTTATTTTCTCCGTCACAGAACCAAAATGTGCCATTCTTCGTTGTTGATGTAGAAGTGGGTTTTCCACGAAGACACTTCATTTTGGTGATGTTACGTTGAAGAGAATCTGACGACAAACAGTGAACGAATGATACACCGAGCAAAGTTACGCTACGATCTTCACCAATGACAATTAGCATTTTAATTAGGATTTCTTTGTCTAAGCTCTGATGTCGCTCGGACTCGCTCAAACTCGTTCTATTGTTTCATTCCTTAATGAGTTATTAATAACCTTTTTTCTTTTGTACGTGCTGATTCGAGCATTTTGACGTAAAGTAATCAATTCTTTTAACAGCTCGCTCAGATCAAAAGGAAATGTCTTTGCTTGCATGAGGTAAGGTTGTCTTTCTTTTGAGGATAACTGGTGAAAGTCAGTCAAATGATTGGACAGTTTTAATAAACCTTGCTTACCACATATGGGACAGTCCTTACGCTTTCGTGGCATGATGACAAATGATTGATTTGAAATAATGTTCGAAACTAAATATTGTTTTTCGCCAAAGTCACTGGTAGAGACACCCCGCGCCCCCCTAGTCCCTACACGTCCCGTTTCAGAAATACACCCCCTGCGCCCCCTCCGTCCACCTCCTTCCCAATTCTTCCCCATTCACCAGAGACACTTTATAATAAGGTAACGAAGTATATATTATTCAGTTTCCAATTTACACACAAAGTTAAAATTGTGATTGACAGAACTGAAAAGAATGTATTAACCAGGAGCGAGAATAAGGACTATAGGATTGTGTATAATAAACGTGTGATTGTTAATAATTTTGATACTTTACCATATGGTTTTTAAATAATATTTTTATGTGTGTTTGTAAATAATAGGGGTTTTGTGTGAATGTAAATAGGGAATTGAAATTATATCTTTTTTACCATATGGATTTTAAATAGTAGATTTTAACTTTGTGTGTTTGTAAATATTAGGGGTTCTTAGGGTTTTTTAACTTAGTGCATGTGATTTTTAACTTTGTGTGTAAATTGGAAACTGAATAATATATACTTCGTTACCTTATTATAAAGTGTCTCTGGTGAATGGGGGGGGGGAAGGATGGGGAAGAATTGGGAAGGAGGTGGACGGAGGGGGCGCAGGGGGTGTATTTCTGAAACGGGACGTGTAGGGACTAGGGGGACGCGGGGTGTCTCTACCAGCGACTTTGGCGAAAAACAATATTTAGTTTCGAACATTATTTCAAATCAATCATTTGTCATCATGCCACGAAAGCGTAAGGACTGTCCCATATGTGGTAAGCAAGGTTTATTAAAACTGTCCAATCATTTGACTGACTTTCACCAGTTATCCTCAAAAGAAGACAACCTTACCTCATGCAAGCAAAGACATTTCCTTTTGATCTGAACGAGCTGTTAAAAGAATTGATTACTTTACGTCAAAATGCTCGAATCAGCACGTACAAAAGAAAAAAGGTCATTAATAACTCATTAAGGAATGAAACAATAGAACGAGTTTGAGCGAGTCCGAGCGACATCAGAGCTTAGAAACGATACAGCCTTGGAATCCTAATGAGAAACGCAGTTCCTATCGCAACGACAAGATATCATATTGGTTAACCAGCTACGCCAATATGCAGCGAGAGAAAAAAAGAAGGAAAAGCGGATTAATGTTTGTCAGAGAAGCCGATGATTTTGTAGCGTTATTATTCGAACAGTCGAGGGACTTGCTATATGGAATTAGGGACTAAACATGCATTCTTACCACGCGTTATATTAATTTTAATGACTGCTGTAACAACACGTAATGTGTATTAGGGAATAAAATGAAATTAAAGTGTATTTCCATCACTCGCCTGACAATTATAGATTGCCTTTCTTCCGAGGGTAGTTGGTGAAAGTCCGACAAATGGTTTATTAATCTCAATCCTAAGACTGAATTCAAAAATTGAATCATTGAATCCTAAGATTGAATCCTATGTCTGGGTACGATAGCGTGAAGGGAGCGTGATAAACTCCCTCCTACGAACAGGCCAAAAGGCCTTATCGGGCCTAAACGGGCCAAATAGGGCCTAAACGGGCCTAATAAAAAGCAATGCTCATAGAAGAGCACGGCATATCGTGTGAGTCATTGGAGGTGTAAACAGTTCGAGATAATGGGTCGTACACGTAGAAATTGTCCTGTCTTTGCTGGTGGAAGCACTAATCTTGTTAGATTGGCAAACCATCTCGATCAGATACATCATATGGATATCGAAGAACTCTCTAAGTGGTTAAAATGGAGTAAAATTGGAATGTGTGTACCTCGACAGAGTGAACAGACTACCGCAGAAAGTAAATAATTAAATCTGGAGAAAACTTTGGAAAATCTTATAAAGCGGCAAGAGGAAATGGAAACAAACTTTAATAATTATTTAAAAGCTGCAAGATTACGGCATGGAGAAACTGTTATTAATAAACAACAAAAGCAGGGGAAATCTAAATCCCATACAAAGTCAAAGAGCGAACACATCTTTGAAAGTGGAAAAACAATCGGTATCTCTAAGAAGTGGCTGCGATGCTAATTTGTAAATACAACGCTTCGTGTCAAAGTTCTCAATGTAAAATCCATCGAGCACAAAGGAAAGAAACGCAACTTGTTGTTAACGGAGGACGGCAGCGTGTTAAAGTTAAACGCTCCAAACTAGAGGACACTGTAAGAGCCGGACAATTTGTCTAAAACGATTGTGTAATTAGCTGTTAATATCCGCATATGTAATTTCCTATAGCTAGAAAAAATAAACCGTTTGCACCTTATATAAAGTGTTTGTATGTCTTTATTCCTAACATATTACAAAACAAGAGTGTAGATAAACGAAGGGAATTCGTTTAAACTCGCCTTAAAGCTATAACAAAACGCCATGCATGCTCGATAATTTATGCGAATGGGTTTGTCGTAGTTTGAATTTTAATTAGATTTCTCGCTCCGTTTCAGCCTGCCTCGTTTCTATGTTTAAATCTAAAAATCAGTACGATTTCGTATTTGTTGGCACAAATACGTTTTTCCACCCCACGTTTTTCCTGCGGTGAAAACACAGGTTCAATCGAACGCTTAATAGCGTGAAGGGAGCGTGATGACCGTATAAACTCCCTCCTACGAACGGGCCAAAAGGCCTTATCGGGCCAAAGAATGCCAGATAGGGCTTAAACGGGCCTAATACACACACACAGAGCGCCGCCTAAGTACACGATGGGGGTCCCAAAGGTATACGAGACTAGGGTTAGGGATCGTAAAGGTGAAGAGGCTTAGATAATTTTTTATACACTAGAGGCCCGATGAACTTCGTAAAGCCGTAAAGTCCGGTACCTTCGTAAAAGCCGTTGTTTCGTTCGACGTACTCCGTGATTTTTAAAATATGCTCGCCTCCATAACCTTCGTGAAGCGGGTTCATATTTGCGTAGATCTATCGAATATATAACCGCGGTGTTTCAAGGAGGCAATCGTATAAATCTCTGTTGGTTCACATATTCGTAGATCTGTCGAAAATCTAAAGGGTATTTGAAAGTAAATGCAATCGTATAAATCTCCGTTGATCGTGACACCAGTGCTCTTAGTCAAAATTATTCAAATGTTCAGTCTTAGCAACCTAACAAAATGCCTGACAACATTAATGAAGTCAGCCACATAATCCAAGCCGATATATAGTTACAGGTTCTAAGGATTTATGGTGAAGGAAAATTTGAAGTGAAAAATGCAACTTAGAGACCTTCCGGCTGGAATTGAACCCGCGACCCTGCGATGCTAGTGCAGTGCTGACCACTGAGCTACGGAAGTTGTTGTCGAGAGCCTAGTCACGATATATGATATATAGTTAACCATGTTAAACTTTTATTTCGACTGCATCTAGATAAGCAATTTTGGGCCATCGTATAAATCTCTGTTAATCGTGACACCAGTTATTTTGAAGGTTTGAGATGCTTCTTTGTTACGCTCTTTAGTTCATCCCATATCATATCCATGGCGCATGCGCTGCTCTCGGGCTGCCCACTGTCCCACATTCACATTGCCGTAGGGAGACGAAGTGTATAATTACAAAGGCATTTCTTATATTATTAAAAGCAATAAGAGCTACCTTTTGATAATGACGTAATGCCTTCGGAAATCAAGTTCGGAAGGAGTCGGGAACGAGAGCGGAGGAAGAGGACTAGGGTTAGTGAAGCTGATATGCATAATAATTAGGCCGAATAAAATGAATACTATTTAGGGTTTGGGGTCCTACAGGTACACGAGCTAGGGTTTAGGATCGTACTGGTACATGAGCTAGGGTTAGGCATCATGAAATGACGTAATCTGAATACTAATGAATTAGGGTTAGAGGGTCCCAAATGAGCCTGAGAAGGATGACGTAATCTGAATACTAATGATTAGGGTTAGAGGGTCACAAAGGAGCCTGAGAACGATGACGTATGCATAAATAATTGAGAACGATGACGTGTGCATATTTAATTATACTTAAGAATGTATTCCGTTGGTGTCTACATGTTGATATCAGTTCATTACGTTTGTTCAAGGTTGTCATGGATGGTTTAGTTATTATCAAATGTTTCTCTGCAGTACATAAGTTACATTTCTTGGTGTGGTTGGTGTATGGTTTGGCTTTAGCGATGATTTTCCATGTGATTGAGTATTCTTCTTGCTTGTCCTTCAGTTGCCACAGGTGTTTGCTGAGCTCAGTGTCGTTCTTCCGTTTTTCATGCGTGAATTACGTCTTATGATTTCTCCATCTGGTCTTGAATTCGGTTGCTGTCAGGCCTATGTATGTCTCCATTTTATCCTCGGTGGTAATCGTAGCTTGGTAGACGATGTTTTTTGTCAAGCATTCTCCCTGTAGTGGACATTCGTTTTTCTTTCTGCAGTTGCACATTATGTTGTTGTCGTTCTGCGGTTGTATGGCTTTCTTTAAAATGGCTTTGTTGTGTCCGTCTATTGTCTGTTTCACGTTTGGCATGCAGCTGTAACTCAGTTTAAGCGTGTTCCTATTGAATATTTTCATTAATTTATGTCCTGTCGGGAAACTTCTGTCGATTAGGTTGATGAACTCCCTTCCTATGTTGCTTTAACATTAACTATGTTGCTTTTAACTTACATGTAGACACCAACGGAAATACATTCTTAAGTATAATTAAATATGCGCATTTTTAACTATTTTAACAATTTTAACAATTTTAACATTTTAATATTCTCACGACCATATTGTTTGTGTAAACTCTTTTGAAGTCTCAGTAGGTATAGAGATTAACTGAGGAGTGGATCGACTTTCCGTCGGTCTATGAAACAGATTTATATTAAAATCTATATGTGTTCATCAACCGAGTAGTTCTGTTTCTCAGTCAAAATTCTCTGCTTAGCTATTTTCAACTCAGCGAGAAATCATTTTTAATTTACGTGACAACATTTCGCATAACGAATTCATTGTGGTGGAAGTTAGTTGCTTTCAATTACATAGTCACATACGGCACGTAAAATATTAACAATTTTGCATTATTATCTTAAAATGTTTTGCTATATTATAAAGCAATTATACCATCGCGCTCGCCGCATATGAACTAATAACAAACTCGGTGTTACAGGTTCAATTCCCAGCCGGAAGGCCTTAAAGTTGCATTTTTCGCAACTGGTCCCGGTTTGGTCTTAAAATGTATGTATTCCAACACTCGAAATTTTCCTTCACCATAAATCCTTTCAATATATATATATATATATATATATATATATATAAACAATTATACGAGCTCTGCATATATTATATAGTTGTATACAATATCTGAGTTTCACGCATAATGCGATCTTCAGGCAATATATATATATATATATATATATATATATATATATATATATATATATATATATATATAATATATATATATATATATATATATATATATATATATATCAATAAAGAAAAATTTACTTTGAAATGTCAAAAGTTGGGTCAGTTTTTAACCTTGGAATTTGCTGGGAAATGAAATTTGCACCTGCCGCGTTGTTATACCGGTCATAATAACACCAGTCGTAATAACACCAGTCATAATAACACCAGTCGTAATAACACCAGTCGTAATAACACCAGTCATAATAACACCAGTCATAATAACACCAGTCGTAATAACACCAGTCATAATTTCGCTTGTTTTGAGTGAACGATATAGTTTGTTACAGAGACTTTCATAAATTTCTAAATACCTTCGTCTTTGCAACGGACACTTGCAACATTGGGACAGCTTATTGCTCCGACAGCTATACTAGTAGTTGGGCATTGGAATAGATAACCTTCATCTCCAGTGCATTTATAATCTTTGTATGATAAGGGTGGATCCTCTTTAGAACCCGATGGAAAAGTCAACTCCTCGATTGCTCCCTCAAATTGAAGTTCCTTACAGATCACGTCAGCATCAACCGCTGACCAGTTTTTGTCGCAAAAGGTGATCCATTTTTCATTCACATAAATCTTAACCACACCAACCGAAATACGTTTTCCTGTCACTTTGGTTCTCGGGATTAACTTGGCACCTAAAAATATTCGAAGACAATAACGTTATTAAATATGTGATGTACAATACTATACTTCAATGTTGTTGGCTTACAAAAAACGTTAATTTTAACAACAACTCTTGAATATTTGAGAGCGAATAATAAAAATAATTAGGGCAATCCAGATAACACTACCCTGGGTTGTGGAATTACTGCTATGAAACTACATAGGAAATAATCATACTTTGCACTGCAAGGAATTATTACAAATTAGTGGTGTTTATTGAGCTTCAACTGATTGAATGAAACTATAATATTTGCCAACCTCGACAAAAATCAGACTAGAAACACGAATTCGCAATAATCCCCTCGCCAGCCTTTTCTACAACAACCCCCAACCCCACCCAACCCCATCCCTAGAGTTTATTTTCCCCATACATGGTCCCCAGTGCCTAGACCGCGTCTGTCGATAACAAATTAAAAGCCGGTTCGTCGTACGTAGATTTTGAACGGTATCCCGGCCAATAGTTACTCGATTTCAATTCTGAAAACAGATTGGGAATTAGCGAGTTAAAATACATAACATACGTGTCTATTATATTATGAGAACGTGCATATATCCTTCGTAAAAACGGTTTATGTACTTAGAAATTATTCGGCAATTATTCGGCAAACCAGCCCGGCCCATGCAGAAAAGCTATTGCTACACCCTCGGCGTCCGCGTCCGTGCCTGCGTCCGGGCCAAATGATGAGGACAGCGTTAAGATGATGAATTTTCAATGTGCTTAGCATTGAACCAGACGTATATACTATAACAAGCTCTTTCACGATCTTTCACTATTTTGTAGTGGCGAAGCAGGCCATGACAACTGGTCGTGATATGTAAACTCTAAGATGAATTACATATTATTATTCAAAATTCAGAAATATATTGTTTTCAAAACATGTAGATGATTATAATTTAGCAAGGGGCGATTATAGAACATCCGTCAACTTTTTAACTTAAATTTACTGACATCAATCAAGAATGTTAAATCGTATTTATTATTCACTTTTGGCTAAATATGCCTGCCCGTTTGTAGCAATATTCAATCCGATAAAATATGCATTCAATCTAATCCACAAATGTTGTTTAATTCAATCACACGTCAATTTTACTATGCAATGCAAACAATAATTTATAGTTTAATGTAAACAACACATATTTTATTCAATCCAATCCAAAAAAATATTCATTCAATTCAATCCAAAAAAATATTCATTCAATCCAATCCACAAAATATTCATTCAATCCAATCCACAAAATATTCATTCAATCCAATCCACAAAATATTCATTCAATCTTCCTGGGGCGAGCGCGGTCGTACCAGTGTGCCGACGGTGGAGGCTAAAAGGGATGACTCAAAAGGATATTTTCGGTTCCAGTCTCCCTCGGCCGTATTTTCGTTCACGTCAAAAACATGATGATAACCATTAGCTGACCATCCAGGCATCACTACCCATCACTACCCATCACTAGGCATCACTACCCATCACTACCCATCACCAGGCATCACTACCCATCACCAGGCATCACTACCCATCACCAGGCATCACTACCCATCACTACCCATCACTACCCATCACTAGGCATCACTACCCATCACTAGGCATCACTACCCATCACACCCATCACTAGACATCACTACCCATCACCAGGCATCGCTACACATCACTAGACATCACTACCCATCACTACCCATCACTAGGCATCACTACCCATCACTAGGCATCACTATCCATCACTAGGTATCACTACCCATCACTAGGCATCACTACCCATCACTACCCATCACTACCCATCACTAACCATCACTAACCATCACTACCCATCACTAGACATCACTACCCATCACTAGACATCACTACCCATCACTACCCATCACTAGGCATCACTACCCATCACTACCCATCACCACCCATCACTAGACATCACTAGGCATCACTACCCATCACTACTCATCACTAGGCATCACTACCCATCACTACCCATCACTACCCATCACTACCCATCACTATCCATCACTACCCATCACTACCCATCACTAACCATCACTACCCATCACTACCCATCACTACCCATCACTAGACATCACTACCCATCACTACCCATCACTAGGCATCACTACCCATCACCACCTATCACTAGACATCACTAGGCATCACTACCCATCACTACTCATCACTAGGTATCACTACCCATCACTACCCATCACTACCCATCACTACCCATAAGTCATCACTACCCATCACTACCCATCATTACCCATCACTACCCATCACTAACCATCACTACCCATCACTAATTACCATGACTACCCATCACTAACCATCACTACCCATCACTACCCATCACTAGACATCACTACCCATCACTACCTATCACTACCCATCACTACCCATCACTAGACATCACTACCCATCACTACCCATCACTAGGCATCACTACCCATCACTACCCATCACTACCCATCACCACCCATCACTAGGCATCACTACCCATCACTACTCATCACTAGGCATCACTACCCATCACTACCCATCACTAGGCATCACTACCCATCACTAGGCATCACTACTACCCATCACTACCCATCACTAGACATCACTAGGCATCACTACAAATTTGGCTCAAACTCCTACCGTAGTATCAACATGAAACCGGAACCAGAAAATTCTGGATCCGGTTTCGGATTATCCCAGAGCCAAGTATCGGGTGGCACCGCTGACCACACATACGGGGTCTGGGAACGAGATTGGAGTCATCCCTTTTAGCCTCCACCGTCGGCACACTGGTACGACCGCGCTCGCCCCAGGAAGATTGAATAAATATTTTGTGGATTGGATTGAATGAATATTTTGTGGATTGGATTGAATGAATATTTTGTGGATTGGATTGAATGAATATTTTTTTCGATTGAATTGAATGAATATTTTTTTGGATTGGATTGAATAAAATATGTGTTGTTTACATTACAACTATAAATTATTGTTTGCATTGCATAGTAAAATTGACGTGTGATTGAATTAAACAACATTTGTGGATTAGATTGAATGCATATTTTATCGGATTGAATATTGCTACAAACGGGCAGGCATAGCTAAACCTAGAGTAATGTAATTTTAAAGAACGAAGCAATTCTATTATGACAATTTTCAACAATTTGACACGGTTTAATGAACATTTAATAGTAAGCATTACTGCAGGTATTCTGTTCCCTATAGCCGCTCTTCGTTTACCGGACAGAAATTTAGCACGGTATAGAACTGCTTTGTTCTTTAAAAAATCCCGTTTATTTTTGTCCAGGAGTTGCCTAATTCATGAATTAAACCTATTATAGATAAAATAAACGGGATTTTTTGAAGAACGAGGCGGTTTACACTAGTACGCGGTATACGGTAAGTAATCCGTTAAAAAATCAATACGTTTCTTTGTTGTGTTTACACTGTACCTGCCTTAATCCGGAGTGGCTTGCCGTAGCGTAGTATATACGCCAAGCACTCCGGATGTAAATCACTACGCCACGGCAAATTTAACGTAGCGTAGTAGTGTAAACATATGCATACGCGTTTAAAATGTTAGTGGGAAAAACTTGCGCCAGGTTATTTTGGTTGTTTATCGGCAGCAATTTTAATAATTTTAGCCGGTTTATATGGTGATATGCACGCATAAAACCTCTCTGCAATCGCGAGTGCGGAGAGCTTCCGGCGAAGAAGAAAACGGCTTGTAAACATGCTTGACATCAGCTTTTCGCTTCGCCATTTTGTAAAATATGTCGGAGTAAATGTGCGTAGTAAAAAAACTGCTAATGTCAACGAAAAACCTCGCTTTGTCATTTGTAGTGTAAACAGACGTAAATTTCACAACGGTACGCCAACCTACTCCGGATCACTTACCGTACCGTACTAGTGTAAACCTGGCCTCACACTTTACTCATGAAAATATCTGTGTCCGGTACACGAAGTTAGATTATCGAGTACTTCTAGCTCACTTTTTAATTTCTGGCTTTCCCTCTCTCTTCTTTCCATACTGGTGTTCTTTTCTTATAGGTTTCAGGCATAATTGCTCCCTGATTCTGTTTTACTTTAGTGTTTATACGTTTCTAAATATGAATCGTCGCTTGACTTGACAACTTTGCGTTTCGATCAACATTTCTAAAATCACCCACTGTTCCTTATATTTGAAGGACTAACTGTTGTGATCAATGGCTTATGGATTTACAACAATTTCGCAAGATTTGAATAGGTTATATTTGCTTTTATTTGGCATATCACATCCTAATACATGTAAATGAATTGCAGTACGGTATTTACAATATGGACCAACTGGCAAGCTCGAGCCGTGCGCTCAGAAACGCTTCTGTCCTCTTCTGTGCCTGCATACTCATATTCTGTGCTCACACTGTACCCAACTTTTCTTTTGTCTTTTCTAATAATCAGTTCCATGCGATATATCACAGAACAAAGGAACATTTTATATTCCGCCTAGTGGAGAATCGACGTAAGGGGCGGTTTTCCACTCGGCGAATATTTTCGCGCGAAGCGATTTTCTACATTCAAAATATTTCTGATTAGTTCCAGCTGAGAGCTCATAAGAGACATTTAAAATAGGACGTAATTGGACAACCATACTGTAGTTGGGACAAGTAGTGAGTCAATAAGAGTAGTATAGCATATGGGGGTACCGACGCATTTTCAAAATTTATACGATGGCCTGAGACCAACCCCGCCTTCTGCCAAGCCCAGCTGATTATGGTCTAGTGCAGCTTTAGACAAAGAGCGCCAAAACGAAAAAATGTGGTCCTCAAGACGTCAAGAAATCGTCCTCAAGACGTCAAATTTAACCATAAAGTCGCGATCTTGCGAAAAAAAGAAAAAAGGCGTGTTTTTTTTTGGTGTCGCTTCACACAACGTTTCAACACGTCACACTAGCGAATCCAACTTAACTCGGGGTTGGTCTCAGGCCATCGTATAAATTTTGAAAACGCGTCGGACCCCCATATGCTATACTACTCAACCAATTACCAGCTGATGTCATCATGAATGTCGCTTCATACATCGTTTCAACGAGCACAGTCGAGCGCAATCACAAATTTTATATCACATTTCACAATCAACTTCACACCCTACCAAGCCCAGCCGACATCATCAGTGCCGCTTCATACATCGTTTCAACGAGCACAGCCGAGCGCAATCCCAAAATTTCATACATCGTTTCACCACTCTCCTCCGCAGAGGCTTCTTGCGCCCCCTGTGAGCCCAATAATAGCCCAGGCCAATAATAGCCCAATAATAGCCCAATAATAGCCCAATAATAGCCCAATAATAGCCCAATAATAGCCCAATAATAGCCCAATAATAGCCCAATAGTAATAAAAGCGCAAGAAGCCTCTGCGGAGGAGAGTGTCGTTTCACAACTAAATTCACGACCTATCAAACCCAGCTGATACCATCGGTGTCGCTTTATACACAACTCACCCCAAATTTCATATATCGTTTCGCGATTAAAGTCGTGCTTTATCAAACCCAGCTAGTACCATCGGTGTCGCTTCATACGACTGTTAGACTCAAAGTTTAGTGACGATTCGTTAACGTAGCGTGTTGCCACCTGTTTCGCAAATAGTTGAAACAGCAAAACCAGTACGCGTATTTTTTTTTTTTTTAATTTTTTTTTTTTAATGAAATGTTAATCTGAGTAGCAGCTAAAAGCTGAAATATACAGAATTAATTACATGCAATATTTTAGAACACGGTAAAGGACTCTTAATAACATATTCTACATGAAAAATGTTAAAACTACAAACGAGTATCAGTAGCCCGCTTTACCGAGATGAAACGATTACATGAACAATTTCATCTTGGTTAACCGGGCTAACCCGGTTGCGACAACCGGGATCCCGGAAAACCTGGCTAGCCCGCTTGCCATGTAATCGAAATGTTGAAAAAATATGCGATTTATATAAGACGCGGGCTAGCCCGGTTATCCGAGCTAGCCCGGCTAACCGGGCCAGCCCGGTCCATGTAATCACCCCGTTAGTTAGAACTGATGACGAATGGGAAGAATGGAATATGGAAAATTTAATCGACAACCTACAGAAATGGTTAAGAAACCAAAAAACCACCATATGACCCCCGAAGGAAGGAAAGAAACACGTTTACACAGAAGGGAGACAGGGGAGCAGCCAAGGGTAAAAAGAAGACCTCTCATTGCATCTTCTGCAAGCAAGACCAATTGAGTAATAAATGTAAGTCTTTTGACACAGTAACCAAGCGAAAGACGTTCTTTGTGGATAATAACCTGTGTTTTAACTGTGCCTCTGCTGGGCATAGAGGTAACCAATGTCGCAGCCGTGGATGTTACCATTGTGGGGCCAAACACCACACAAGCCTCTGCAACCAAGGAGACAAAGATGGTGGAGATGGTACGATTCTAACTGCGTACACAACAGGAACTGAGGAAAAGTCACTACCAGCTATAATACCAGTCAAGGTAAAGGGGGAGGTATTCTGGGCATACCTGGATACTGGATCAGGAAGAAATTTCAGAGAAGCGGTCGAGAAACTCAAGATACCCCCTGTCCGACATGAATCAAGATAAATTATAACAGTTAATGGAACAAGAAAACAGTCTATGCCAATATTGGAAGTCACCATTGTTGTGTTCGTAGTTTATTTATTTGTTTTCTCCCCAGTCCGCCTATTAAGTAAAACAAACTAGAATATAAACATTATACAACAACCATCACACCAATATTCGAAGAGATTGAATTTTCTGGATCAAATCTGACAGACGCCACACGCGGTAAGAAGACCGGACATGAATTAAGTGAAGCTTAAGTATGAACATACCAAAGACAAGAGGTAATTCTATATGACAGCAGAAGGCTAGTACCAATTACATATGATAATTTGAGTCAAAACATACTGCAAGATCAAGACAGAGGAGATTTACAAGGGCAACCCAGAAGATCCCATCGTAGAGGGAACAACATTTAGCTGGATAATTCATGGTGGCGACTATCCAAGTGACCAGTGTATGTTTGCAAGTGAACCAACTGACTACGAGAGATTATACCGGGTGACCCAAAAAAAAGTACTCCGGTTTGATTCATAATAACTTCTAAACCACTGAAGCTATTAAACTGAAATAACTTTCATTAGATAGATGGAAGACTAGCTTAGATTTTGATATATTACAGTTGTATTTTACTTACAAATTCACGGAGATATTAATGTTCAAAATAGGTAGCATATTTCTGGATGTGTCTAAAATATGCAAAAAACGCCGTATCAAATACTTAATGTTGGATGTCTCTGGGGAGTTGCATGTTATGTCTTATGGAGTTATGGTTTGATTGTGTTTCATAATTCTGAGTTTATTCTGAACATGAACAAATTTGCAATGTACCACATGATCAGCAACCGCAGAATTTAGAAGAGCTTCGCAGCATGCCGTAATCTAGAACAACGAATGATCCATGACTCCTTCGACGCAATGGTGTCACGGGCTAGGCAGTGCATTCGTGCTAGAGGACACGCGATTCCGAACGAATAAATCTTGCTTGTATTTTGCAAATAATAATACTTCGTTTCATAATAAACAATTTGTCAAGTGGCATTTATTTACTGCTAATAGTGCGTGTTTCAGTTGAGCAAAGCTTGATTAATATTTGATACGGCGTTTTTTGCATATTTTAGACACATCCAGAAATATGCTACCTATTTTGAACATTAATATCTCCGTGAATTTTTAAGTAAAATACAACTGTCATATATCAAAATCTAAGTTAGTCTTCCATCTATCTAATGAAAGTTATTTCAGTTTAATAGCTTCAGTGGTTTAGAAGTTATTATGAATCAAACCGGAGTACTTTTTTTTGGGTCACCCGGTACAGTCTGGAAGTACTGGGAGTTGAAGATAGAGGCGAGAATGACCAGTTGGATATACACCGTGATTTCAAGAGAACAAAACAAAGACTGATGATGGGCGATATGAAGTCACTGTCCCATGGATGGAATCAAGCAGGAAACGTCTTCTTAATGTCTGCAGAAGGATCAATCGAGATGGAAATTTGAAAAAGGAATATGAAGAGATAATCGAAAATCAGCCAAAAGAAGGGATCATAGAGACAGCAACGGAGAAACCAATAGGGTAACGGTTATTCTACATGCCACATGAACCAGTTGTGAAACGAGATGCCATAACCACTAAAGTAAGGATGGTCTTTGACGCCAGTCAAAGCCACATATGCTTGCAAACAGTGTCAACGAATACATGCATACTGGTGCACCACTTCAGCCAGTCTCCCCATCTGATTTTAGCTGATGTTCAAAAGGCGTTCTTACAAATTGGAATTAAAGAAGAAGACCGTGTCGCTTTCAGTAAATAAATATTCTTCTTTAACTTTGTTTTGATGCTTAATTTAGTGTCTTTCGTTATATTTCATTTATTAATTTATTGTACTTGAACTATCAATCCTGCCAACTTTCCTTTGTTAATTTCCCACCTTCTCAACTAATTCGCATTTGATCATATTAATATGGAAACTGCTCAATATAAGAATTAAATATTATATTATAATTATTATTCTTCTGTCACTTTCGTCACTATCTGTTTATATACTATGTAAATATATTTAATATATCACTGTAAATAATTCATTTCACTCTGAAGACGTTACTGGCTTTAGTAACGAAACGCTAGTTATTAAAATCTATTAAAGTGCCCATACAGCCCTTTCCTTTTTAAGTTATCTGTATAGAGGATCAAAAAATAGTTGATAAGTTATTTCACAGTTTTTTATTTGGACTTTTCGTTTAGAAGATATTTTGCATCCAAATTAAGAAATGCAAGCAAATTCCGATTAAAAACCGAAAACGTAAAATCATTTAAGAGAGGTGTCCAGGAGCTTCTACATTTTAAATTGTTATAAAACCACTTCGCGGACAATAAATATGAATATCACATAGAGAACTTGCAGTGTTTACAAGTTCCGCAAGACAAAACAAATATTCACAGTGTGGCTCGTTCCAGGCCTTTCTCATTTGCGGCTTTTTTATATATATATATATTTTTTTGTATAAACATATTTTATTAATAAATTAATTCATTAGTGTTTACCCAAGAGCGTAAACGCTCATCGAGGGGCTCACACTACATTTAATAATACAAATAATTAAATAACGTACACTACAGGAGAAAACAAACACTAAGTATATGAACAATAAGTAAATAAATTTAGATCAACAGCAAAAATTGGTCAAAGCTGGTTCCATTGAAAATTCAAAGATAGAATAGGTTAATCTTTAGAAAAACGATTAGTTTGCTTGATGTGATGATGCTCAATTTTTGAAAATCCGACAAAAGATACCAGCCTTCACCATAAACTTGAGCAGCAGCCGAGAGTACAATCTCGTTCCCAGAGCCTCCGCCGCGCCACGCAAACGGAGGCTCTGGGATAATCCATCACCAGAGGGCCGGAAAACAGGGCGCGGAGTGAAATGAGCATGCGCCAGAAATAGACCGAGCGCATAGTTTCTGGCGTGAGAACTACTATCGAGATCTTCGGCGAAAATCTTGGGGAACGGACTTCGACATCCACCAAAGGTAGGTCGCGTTGGAATCGTCTTCAGAAAACTATTTTCTGATCCCCGAAGTTAGGTTTAGGGTTAGGGGTTAGTGCTAGGATTTCGATTTGGGTTAGGGCTTTTCACGAAAAATGGTCATTATGACCATTTTTCGCGAAAAATACCTTTGGTGGATGTCGAAGTGCGTCTTCCAAGAAGAAGAATCTTCGATTTCTTCGCAAATAAATGGCAGGAGCCGATGATTTTCGAGTTGCACTGGATAAGTCACTACAGAAATTGAACAGAGAAGGGCTACAAATTAAAGATAAGCAATACGACGCTTTGAGGTCTGTGGTAGTTGAGAGAAAAGATACAGTTTGTATCCTCCCTACAGGGTACGGGAAATCATTAATATTTCAACTTCTTCCTTTGCTATTTGATTTTTACACGTGTGGATGGGATGGAAACACGAGTTAATGTTCTGTGCTAGTTATTTCACCCTTGAATGCTCTAATGGTTGATCAAATAAGCAAATTAAAAGACTTGTTAAATGTAAGTGTGATAAAGGCTAGCAACGAACAAACAACATGTCCGGTATCATACGACCAACTCACGCAACCAAGTCAAATAATTTTTGCCCATCCTGAAGCGTTGTTGGAAGACAAAAGAGTGTTTCAAACTATTTTGAAGTCTAAGGAATACCAATATCGTCTGAAGGCCATTGTTGTGGATGAGGCACATCTTGTTATTGAGTGGTTAGTATACATGTATATATTAATACAGTATATATATATATATATATATATTGAAAGGATTTATGGTGAAGGAAAATTTCGAGTGTTGGAATACATACATTAAATGCTAAATATTACCTATATATATATATATATATAGTGATAAATTACACTGATTTAATTCCTAACTAACTATGGATAATTAATAAGCTTGAGATTATTTACACTGTACAATGAGCATTATTTTATTAAAATAGGAAAGATTTTAGACCTTGGTATGGAAAGCTTAGCATATTGGCAAGTTTGTTTCCTGATCTCCCCTTCTTGGCACTGACAGCAACAGCCACTTTACAAACTAAGAAGGATATTATAACTTCATGTTATCAAGTTTAATTTCGTTTATATCTATACTTGTTGCCATGATGAGTTTTGTCTAATAATAAAATGTTTTGGATAGAGATGCCTATATACACAAAGGATTAATCTTTACATATACATGTTTAACGTAATAATTCTGGATTGGTACAACACATTGTGTACGAGTTTGCAAAGTAGATGTGCTTGCCAACGAGATCTTCTTGATTTTCGTTTCGATGAATCACAGCAACAATAATTCCAGCTTGGACACCCATTCGGGTATTAAGATGCGAGGTGAGCTTAAAATCTTTTAATATTATCCCGCGCCGGTTATCTAGCCAAATTTTATCTTCCTTCATAAAGTCAACCACATAAAAATCAGAGTCCTTGCACATTGTATATAAAAATTCAGAGGTGTATAATTTAACGTTATCAAGTTTAATTTCGTTTATATCTATACTTGTTGCCATGATGAGTTTTGTCTAATAATAAAATGTTTTTGGGTAGAGATGTCTATATATACAAAGGATTAATCTTTTACAATGAATATATATTGATTGGTAAGATACACACTTTTACCAATCTTATCGTGTTGGGATGAATCGAATTATATTTTAAAATAATTGTTATATTCATCGTTAAAAAAAAGTTCATACATCTGTGTCGGTTTGCCAGCGGGTTTGGGTATGGGTCTTGAACCAATTAACTGTAGATTTCGTTCACGAGATAGAACCCTCATAGATATTATATCTATAAATTTTGCTTGATTCATGGTTGATAGGGTGGAGGTTCCTCGATATGTACATTCACAAATTGCCCGATCAAATGTGTAAAATCGTCCGATGAGTAGGTATATATATATTTCTCATCCCATAACAATAGTATCTTATATATTATTCTATCGGCACGTGCATTGTTTGGTAACATATCCACTTTACGACATTCAAGCACTTGATATTCAATATGTGAAAAATACTTTGCTAAATCGGTCAGTATTACCAACAGAGGATTTTCTTTAGTACCTGCTATCATTTTGAAAGTGTTCTAATAAAAATATTACTTCTAACATGTGTTTTTATGTCTCTCCCTACAACGTTTACCGATAATTATTTAAACAAACGCGCTGCATTAAGTCAACAAAAAGATTAAAAAGATTTACATGTATTAGTAATCGTCGCGGCTATCTTATAATATTTATTTTATCATTCAACCAATGAGAATACCCCGATTTTTTATTATGGAATCAAGTTCAACCAATCAGGTTACCCCATTTTTTTAGCTTGTTTTTTATAAGCGTTTGATTCTAAATTTTTAGGCACAATATCATGATGGCTCGTGTGAAGCAGACCCAGAAAAATATTGAAAGTGGAAAAACAATTGCTCGGGTTGAAAGTAAAGGAAAAGATATTCCCAAAATGTTAAAACAACGGCGTCTACAGCGACAAGAATATCGTAAAATGGGTCTGGATATTTCAGATGATGAACAATATACATCATGCCGTCAAGAAATCAGAGGAAGAAAGAACGTCAAACATCGTACAACTAAAGACATTGCACAGTCGCAATTAAATTTCGCTGTACCGATAGCTCAAGCACAGTCCAGTCACATATACCCTCTACTCCCGCAAGCGAAGTATAACACGTCGCCACGTCAAGCAAAGATACCATCTCTACCCCAGCAAGTAAATTCACCATCTCAAGAACAGTCCAGTCACATATACCCTCTACTCCCGCAAGCGAAGTATAACACGTCGCCACGGCAAGCAAAGATAACGTCTCTACCCCAGCAAGTAAATTCACCATCTCAAGAACAGTCCAGTCACATATACCCTCTACTCCCGCAAGCGAAGTATAACACGTCGCCACGGCAAGCAAAGATACCGTCTCTACCCCAGCAAGTAAACCACCCACCACCTCTACTATCGCAAGAACAGTATAATATACCTCTTCAAACACCGCAAGCAAAGTATAATACATCTCCTATTCCACCGCAAAAGATTTCACCGCCACAGGTATACGAATTACCCGTTCAAGAAGATGAATTAGATAATTACATACACGAAATGCCCATTGATTTCTTTCGACAAATCCCTATTCCTTCTCCTGCGAATTTAATACGAATGTGTGATGAAATGGTACCCGTTCAAGGAACACATTTATTACAAATTGTTGATGAATTAGCAAACGCTCTTTCCCCAACATTATCTCCTATTCCTCTTTCACCACCAGCACCGCCACCTATGTCTACATCACCCCAACCATTATTTCCACTGTGTGAAGAAGAGGAAGAAGAAGAAGAGGAAGACGATCGAGAAGTATTGAACGATCCTCCATTGAAGAAAAGATGTTTTAAACGTTCTTTAATTTATATGAAACGTGAAAAAAAGGCGATGAACATCATGAAGAAAAACGAATGACAATCTATTCGAATTATGATCAAGATATTATTTGTACACAGCGTGATAAATATCGTGAGTTAGAGGGTCTCTATATTGAGAAACTATATATAAATAAACAATATTTGCAATGGCGTTCTAAAAAATTTACGAGCGATCTTATGGAAAAACGATATATAATGGATAATAATAAGGAAATAAAAAGAAAGCATGATTTGAAAAAAAGAAAACCCAAATGTATAAAATGATATTGTTGTAAATAAAAATATCAGTAATGTGAAATCATGGAGGTGTGGAATATTATGGTAAAAGAACTGGCACGTTTTGAAATAAAAATCAATAAAAATTTTTGAAAAAAGTGTGTGGAAATGTCTTGACGAACATGAGAATTTGTTTAAAAATATTATTGAACATTTAAAAATTCCACGTGAACTTTTGGATGTATATAATCGTATGGATAGACATGAAATTGGACAAATAATAGCATTTTTTGCTTTAATCCTATGTTTTTTTAGATATAAAAACATTGATAATGAAGAATATTATATAAAATTATTTGTACGTCAAACAATTTTAGATTTTAGAAATTCTCATCTTAAATTCATTTTATTCCCCAATGACAAAAAACACACTGGGTTTTGGTTGTTGAATATATTCTTTGAATTTTTAAAATTAGTCTAAATACAATTTTTCAATACTCTGTATTATAATGTCAGGATCTTCATAGTTAATATTATATGCTTCTATAATACTCTTAATAATAAAAGTAGATGATGTAGTATTATCAGATGTAATCCTTACCCTTATAGTATAATTATATAATATATCCAAATGCGGTGGGTAAAATTGTAAACACATGGGTCTATTATTTTGTATAATACTATTATTTTTAACTAGATCAGAAAATAAACTGACTTTAAACTTATAATTTACACTTGTCTTATAAAACAATTTAAACCAATAAGAGTAATTCTGACAATTTTTATAACAACAGGTAATAGGCGGGGGTTTCGTTATCATTAGCTTAACAATCTTATCGAGATTAAAATTATAAACCCTATCGTTACTAGTTTTAAGTTTTGATATAGGGTTATGATTTTCGCAAAAGAAAATAAAACAACATGCAAGTTGATAAACTATTTTCTCAAAATTATCTAAATTATGTAGATAATAAAAAGTAGCCTTCAAATAAAACGGATCTATAAAATATAAATAAATACAGCAATATGTAAATTCACGACTAAAACAACGATTAAGTCTATGTAATGTATTACAAAGATAAGACCCTCCATATCCTATAGCTTTAGGAATTGTAGTTTGATCATCATTAATAGTAATAGAAATAAAATGGTAAATATCATTTCTAGGGTAACAACTTGTTTGAATTTCAATAAAAAAATTATCGGAATGATTATCATTCAAATGAAAAATAGATTTAACTAATGTTTGAGCGGGTATTAATAGTAATTTCTGATAACGCTCACATAGTTTTTCACCATAAATATAATATTTTCGTTGTGTATGAACAACGGGTATTATATAGTGTTGTTTATCTGTTAAGATTCGCCAATCCTTGCATTCATCTTGGTTCATTTCAGTTTTCATTTTTTCAATATATGCGTAATCTTTATATCCCCGACCAATTTGTCTCGATTCAATTTCCATACATTCGATAATTCCCCCATAGTAATAGTCACATAAGTCACAGACGGCAAATAATAATCCAATGTATCGGTTACGAAAATGTTGTATATAATAAACAATTTTCAATATCGTCTTAATATTGATTTCGTGGGCTTGCTCATAGGTTCTTTTATCACCAATGTTTAACGACATTCTCAAAAACGAATGATGGAACGCGTTTTTTTAAAAAATCGACTTGTATATATACTATTTTCCCATTCTTAAAATATATATTTCCACACGCAGAATTTAACACGAATTTGATAAAAATTTGAAAAAGTACTATTGTAACTACAATGTATAAACTAATCCCACGAATATTTAATATATCAACTGATTTGACGTGTGTGTGTTTTAGAACAAAATTAGGGATTCGTGTCTTTAATCCCACAACACATCATTAGGTCAACTAATCCCCGAGTATTTGTTTATAAGAAAATCGCTAATTATGCATTCGCGTCTCTAATTCCCACAACACACATTCATTGTACATGAGTATCACAAATCATCTGTATGACATGAAAGCTTTAATCAACGAACTCTGATTGGTCAAACCATCCTACCCACAGTAACGCATAGTAACGCAGGATGCTATTATAAAACCTGATGTAGGGTCGAAAATAATTAATATCAGTCTGAGTGTAGGAGAGAGAGAGATGGCAAAAATATTTGAGAAGAAGAGCAGCGAAATTAAAGAAGCAGATGACTACATCCCGTTAGAGACAACTGAGAATCAACAGGAAAAATCTGAAGAGACTATCGAGGAGTTGTATGCGGGTAAATATAATTGTGCATTAAACAAATGTAAAGAAGAAATATCCCAAGAACGACAAAAATTATTTTTAGCCCATATCACACATATAATGGATTGTGAATGTTTCCAGTTTAAGGGAGAGAGACCCAGTTATCGTGAAGTAACTCTTCTTGAACTTCAAACGAAGAAGTATTTTATTTATCATTGTTATGATGGCAAGTTAAAACCCCTCAGCTACATTAATGCCAGGCTCCCAAGCGAAATATGACCGAAAATAAAATAAATTCGAAAAAAATGTAGAATAAAAAGTGCGAAGGCGGTTGTTGTTGCTATACAAACAACATCGTATTCCGCTGTAGGTGAACAGTTTTGTTGCCATAGAAACAGTCACATGACACCTCACTTGACAATTTTGGGGTGACGAGATAGTATCGCCGCGCAGCAGCGCTTAATCATTTTGAAATATTTTGAATTTAAGTAGATATCTTGCTAGACCATTGTAGATGATGAAACGAATTAGAACGAAGTACCTGTATTTTACGAACATGAGATATTAACGATTTTATGTGTCGGGTACGAAATCACCCTACATATTTTAAACATTACTTAAGAATAACGCTAGCAAGACTTTCGATCTAATTCGATACACAAACTTTGACGTCTGTTCTACACAATAACGTTATTAATGTCTATATTCAAACGGGAATCTTCATGCTCAAAGCAAACGCGTTTTCTCACGCAAACAGTTTCTTTTTTCCGCCATTTTTAATGAGCCGACAATGATCGTAGCAGCGGATAGTCAAAACAAAGAAGCAACACGCTCAAATGAGACCATCAAAACAAACAAGACGCTTTTTGCCAAGAGAGACTACATTTAAAAGGTTGACCAAGTTGCTTCAGATAGTTAAAAATGTGAAGTACAACTGAATTGGTCCTCACACTTTCTCACAAAGATTAGAATAAAATAAAGTAACTGCTATTTGATACACCTTTGACCTTTTATAACTTCACAGATCTCACGCATTCTCTGTTGAGTGCGTCTGTTGATTTTTAGCCGCGCGATAAGCGATTCCGCATAATTCAAATCGCTCCAGTGTTAAAGTCATTATTCAGGTTTCTTCACATCATGGTCAATACATTCAGCAATACATTGCTAACTGGATGCATGTAACTGGCGTTCAGCTCAGATTTTATATAAATAGTACTTGACAACATCGCATGCATAACTCAAATGCCATCCCTAATTAAAAATGAAGCTCTATGCCGAGCATCGTATTTGTTAGTGTAGCAGTAATATATTTGTTAAATTGTTACGGCATAGATGATCTTTGCTTCATATTCATTTTGAAACATGTGACTTTGGAAGATTTACGCTTTGACAGATGTATGACCGCAGATTAACAAACTCAAACTTGTAAACAAAGATGTATTTGGGGAGACAGGAAGGAGTCATCTTTCATGAAGAGAAGCGCGATGTGCTGATAGCCTGATATAAGTTAAGAACGAGAATATAGCGCAGTAATTATTGACATACAAAAGTAGCGTCAACGCCTTTGTTATTAGACAGGAAAACTGTCGTCTAACAAGAAATATATTATACAGTATTCGAATTTCCTACGACTAAATCCCTATTTTAATTTGTCGCCACGCGCGCGCGCGGTTCTCGCGGGAAGTACGCTATCTAGAACGTGGAGGGAGCCAGGCATTAATATGCCTGAGCCTACAAAGAACTAACTCGAAGGGAACGTCCTAGCGTCTACTATCAATATCGATGTCATGGTTTAGACTATTTATCTGAAAAAAAATCAAGAGATTATTTTAGTCAAAGTGAACTTATAAATAGATTAAGTTATTTATTTCGTAATGTTTTTTCCCCGAATGCTATTATCGGGTATAAAGGTGGTGATAAAGAATCTTCTTTAGTTAAAACACTTCAAGAAAAAACTATTTTACATTGTGTTAATCTTGAATATTTTGGAATTGAGAAGTACGATTATTTACTTTCGTTTTATAATCTAAAACCAAGAAATTGTTGGTATCATACTAGCGAACCAACATGTTTATTGTATCATTGTAGTTTGTTTGAATGTCTTTTATTTGCTGCATGTTTGTTTCGTAAATTAGAATATGATAAGGAATTTAATTTTTTAAATTTATTCTCTCCTGAAAATTTTTCCTAAATAAAAAAATACACTAGTGTCTTTTGATTTAAAAAAATCAAAAAAATATTGAATGTATTTTCCTTTTATTTTTAGAAACACAAAGATTGTTTAAAAAATTATCAAAAGTACATTTAAGAAATGCTTATATTTTAAAAATAAAACGTACATTAGAACGTTATTATTTTGTTAATGAAGTACATGTTGTCAAAAACACTATTTTTGTAAAAATAGAAGGAGAGAGAAGTTTTAAAAAAATAAGATGATCGTAGAAACTCTTTGTACATTTAAATATATAAAAAATGATATCATTATACGTATAGTATAAATAAAACGTTCTTATTTATATTTGTCTTATTGGAACGCATTAAAATGAGTCAGAAAAAAATCATCCATTATAATGAACGTTTTTGGCTTTATCATCCAAGAAAATTCGCGACAGTTGCTTTAAAATCAGCAGCAAATTGATATGAGTTTCAGGAAGTTCCTTGGATACGTGGTGTAATACCAACGAGTTTTCTTAACGGTTATAAAATTAAAACAAATATTCGTGCTCCAGGTCCATTTACTGATTTTTCATTGACATTTAGTGACAATAGAAAATTTCAAACAGATAAACAGAATTATCTTACGGGAGAATTAGAAGCAAGAAAAAAAATTTGGAATAAACGAAAAATAATTCATAGTATTGATGTAAAAATTAAAAATAATATTGGAGAAAAATATAACGATGCATTAGGATGGAGTATTGTTCAAGTTAAAAAAGAGATATTCGAACAGGGTGAATTGGGAGCATATATTGGAAAACCTAGTAAACCCTATTTTAGCCCTAATCAATTGTTTATTGATCCTGAGCAAAATTTCTTTAACGATGATAAACGTTTTGTAGATTTAGCTTATAATTTACCTGCTGACGAAGATTTTATATTGATTCAAAACATTCAATTTATAGATGATCATTTTTTTTATAAATATGGTTTTAAAACGGGTGAAGCTGATAAACCCTATATTGAATACGATATTTCTATTGTTTATTCCGATGGATATACGTAGATATGTCTATATATAAAGATCATTTTTTCAAGATGTGTGTGTGTAAGTGTCATGGCTATTTTTCAGAGAGTACTAAATCAAGAGGGATATAAGATTTATCACGATTTAACACAATATAGTTATTTGGAATCCGTTTTTTTTTGGCAATTAGTAGGAAGTGTGGAAGTTGAAAAATCAAGATATCATCTACTAATATCTATAGCTGATTATGAAGCATATTTGCGGTATAAATTTATACTGGAAGTAGAATGTTCAAAAAATCCCAAAATGTATATTATACATCAAGAGAATCGCGAAATTCCAGAAGAATGTTATGAATTTCTTCGTAAAATATGTGAAGCATGGAATGATGACCGACTCCCACGTATCAACGACAAAGGAATTGGAGAATATTTAAAGATAATAGATTATGATAGAAAACATTGTTTTACTTATGAGTGCTTTAGGAGTATTATAGCATTATATTATGATTTTTTGTTTATAATAAAACTATAAAATACACTTGTAAAAAATGTAAAGGGGAATGCGAATGTAATGTGGATTACCCTAATTTCATCAGTGTAAATTTTAATGAAATAAGAGCTTATAATGTAGAAAAATATTCAATGAACAATATCCTCTTATGTAACGAAATAATACAATGAATGTATTTTTTTAATTTTAAAATTAATACATTAAAATATTTTCAAGATTGTTTCTGGGTCTATGATATACAATTCCTCCTTTTTGAAAATGACCTTTGATTTTTTTCGTTCCTTGTTTTGCTATATTTTTTACTAAATTAGCTCCTTTTTTAAGCTCTTTTTTAAAATCTTTTATAAAAAGTTTGCTGTATTTATTGATTGTTTTATTTCCTCCACGTTGCCTTTTTTTCCCTTTAAAAATACCCCCACGTTGCCTTTTTCCCCTTAAAATCACCACCCCGTAAATCTCTTATTCTTCCTACCATTGTTATGAAGGTTGTTTTCTCTTCCAATAGTTATCACCATAGTCTGCAAAAATTTCTTCATGTGCTTTTATATGTTTTATACTTTCTAAATGCATTTTTTTATTATTTGGATCGTAAACAAAATCGGAATTATTTTTATATATAGAACCGGGTTTCCCATTATTCGCATAACGTGCTGCTGCGTGAGTTGTCAAATAAGCATCGATACAAGTGTTTGCATCGTTACAAATACTATATACAGCATTATTGTTTTTACCATATTTACGATCCAATTTGGCTTGTGTTGTTTTTTGACCCGAGTAATAAGAAATATTACGATCGGGTTTAAAAGGTTTTTTCCAAGCAAATAATCCTTCACCAGCATTGGGGATATTTGATTTCTTGATACGTAAGTTACTTTGTTTTGCTAAATGAATCCAACATTTTTTTGTTTTTGCTGTTCGTTTACGACATCTTATTTTTTTAAAGGTTTTACTTCTACATTGAAGAACGTGACGTATACTTTGAGATTTATCATTGCGTCTTTTTTTTCGAGGTAACTTAATTCTTACCATTTGTTTTTAAAATATAGTTTTTATTCCTAAATAATCATTATTTTTTTCATGTGTCTGAATAAATTTTACCAAACATTCTACTTTATAGATAATATCTTCGGGACAGTTATATATTTCCTTTTTTAATTCTGTTATTCTTTGTTTTAAAATCTTTGATGAAATAGGTATTATCTTTTCTTTATCTTCTGTAAAATTTAGTAAACATTCCTTTAAAAGATACGGAGTAAATAATATTGAAGGATCATTATCTTGAATTTCATATCCGATATAAGGTAAATTAGACGTTTTTAAATAAATTTCAATATAAACAATTTCACTCATATTTTTTTTTACTCTCTTTTTTTTGTTTTAGTTTTTTTAAATGGGTTCTTTATTATCAAAAAAAATCCCTCCTATAGTTACGTTGACATGTATTAATATACAGGATTCATACGATGTTACTATTGATCGTGTTGATGGTGAAGACGAAAACATAAATAAAAATAAAACTGCATGTTTTTCTTGTTTTAGAAAAAAAAGAAGATGAATGATGATCAGAAAAAATTAAAATATAGTCAAAAAGATATAGATAAAATTGTAAGTTTATTTAATAAGAAAAAAGAAAGTAAGAAAAATGAAAAAATAGACGATTATTTTTCTGTTAATCATATAGAAACTATTAGTAGAGAAAAATTTAAAGTCACTGAACAACATTTTTCATTGAATGTTTCACGGGAAAAAACGGTTAATTTTATTAGTTTTATTCAATCGTTATCGTTGGTTTTTTCTTATTTAATTAACATTGCGCGGGCAAATGTAAAAAGTGATGATGATTATGTTAGATTTATCTTTAGTAATGCTCCAAAAAGTTTTTTCTCTACAGCCGTTTTACCCGTGAAAGACTTAGACGTTAAATATTTCTTAAATATTATGGAAAAATTTATGCAGAGTAATAAAGAAATAATAGCTAATGGTTGGAATAGTAAGGTAATAGTTCAAACTTTTCCAGCAGGAATAAGTACAAATAAAAAAAAAATACTAAGTACTAATGAAAAAAAGTGTACTAAGTGTACTAAGGAAAAAAGTATTTATAATAGTTTGAATAAGGGAAATGCTACAGATAAAGGCGGCGTGAAAAGTAATATGTATGTAAAAAAATATGGTCGTAAATTTCGCACGGGTGTATTTTATATTCTTAGCCATGTATTATTTCGTACAGTGAAAGATTGCTGTTTTGCTTTAGCAATATTAGTGGGTTTATCATTTTTAAAACAAGACGATAAATATTTTATAATGAAAAGAAAACCCAATAAACCAGTTGATGATTTATTTACGTGTGAAGAAATTCGAAATGTATATCGGGAATGTGGGATACCCGAGGGTAATGTTGATGCTACACAGTTTAATTTTGTATATAATAATTATTTAAAAAAACAGGGTGTTGATTTGTTAGTGTATGCTGACACTCATTCCGATAATATAATTTATGATTCACGAACTGATAGTGAAGGTAATCTTATTAAATTAACTAATGAAATTGTATGTTTATGGTTAAATAATAATCATTACGATGTAGTCTTCAGCATAAAGGAATTTTCTAAACTTAACACCAGTTCTTTTTGTGTTAAATGTATGAGTTATTTTACACGACATGAATTTGTACTACAAATAACTTAACTTGTTTACGATGTTATAAATATCCGAATAATTGTAAAGATAAAAATAATAAACTTATTTGTAGCAGTTGTGATATAATTTTTTATGATGAAAATTGTTTTACAAATCATTTAACAAATAAAATTTTTAAACCTTCTCAAAGTAATTATGATCGTTTAACACCTTGTCAATATTATCTTTTTGTAAAACCTGTAACAAAATTTGTCCTCGATTCTTTTTCATTTTTTCTAATAAAACAGTTAAACATGATTGTAGCAAACGATTTTGTTTTCATTGTGATAAATACATGAAACAACCTCATTTTTGTTATGTGAAACCCCTTTCATTAGAATATAACAAGGGTCAAGAAAGTGAACCCACTTTATTTATTTTTGATTTTGAAACAAAAGTAAACAAAACTAAATTGCTCGTACCTTTTTATTGTATCGTCCAAAAGGTATGTAAAAAATGTCAACATATTGAATTTAAAAAAACAAAAATTTTTGAAAAAAAGGATCAAGAAATTATCGATAATACTATTGAAAAAGTTAGTTGTTGTGGGAATAGACAATTTATTTTTGATAACAATGTTATTGCAACTTTATGTGAATTTATGTTTGAACAAACAAATTCCGTTTGGATAGCTCATAACGGGGGTAGATTTGATACTATTTTTATTTTAAAATATTTTTTAGAAATAAAACAGATAATACCGAATACTATAATGAACGGTACTAAAATAATGAGTTTAATAATTAAAGAACAAAATATTAGAATCCTCGATAGTTATTTGTTTTTTAGTATGAAATTAGCAGATATTCCAAAAGCAATGGACCTTCAAGGGAAATGTAAGGGATTTCATCCTTATGAATTTTACGATTTAACTTATGAGGGTGAAATTGTAGATCGGAAATTTTTTGATACGAAACATATGAATACAGCAACACTTAATGAATTTGAAAAATAGTATTTAGAAAAAAAGAAAGAGAAATATATATTTCGTAAAGAGATTTATTATTATTGTTGTAGTGATGTAGATATTTTAAGAAAGGGGTGTGTTAAATTTTCTACAATGATCGGTGCCATAGGTCATATTACACCCTTTTATGCAAAGAATTGTATTACGATTGCTAGTTTAGCTTTGAAAGTGTATAGACTTAATTTTAAAAAAAAAAATTGTGTAGGAATTATTCCTGCTTCGGGGTATAGGGGATGTGTAAAACAGAGTTTAATTGCTATTGATTGGTTAGATGAAATTAATCGAGAATTAGGAGGAAATTTAGAATATATCTGTTCACAAAATGGTGAGAAAAAAATTCTAGGACGTTTTGTCGATGGTTTTTATAATGATACGATATATCAATTTCATGGTTGTTTTTACCACGGATGTCCCAAATGTTTTGACCCCTATGCATTAAACGTTCTTACAAACGAAAAATTTAGTAATTTATATACAAATACGCAACGTTTTTCTTGGACAATAAAAAATGCCGGTTACAAATTAATCGAGATGTGGGAATGTGATTATTTAGAAGAAAAAATATATACACAGAAACAATTAATTGAAAAGAAAAGAAAATTTTATCCGTTTACTCCTTTAACACCACGTGACGCATTATACGGGGGACGAACTTCCCCCGTATGTTTATTTAAAGAAACTGGGGGAAGATTGTAATAAAATAAAAATCAAGGACATATTTGGTTTAGTAAAATGTTGTATTTCACCTCCTCGAAATATTTACTTTCCTGTTTTACCTGTTAGAATAGATGGGAAATTATTATTTCCATTATGTTATAAATGTGCTGTGAATAAATGTAATAAATGTGAACATAATGAAAGCGATCGATACTTAACGGGTACTTGGACTAGTGTTGAGATTAATGTTGCTATAGATAAGGGATATAAAATAATAGCTCTTTACGAAATTTATCATTTTGAACGCAAAGAAAACATTTTTTCACAATACGTAAATCAATTTTTAAAAATCAAACAAGAATCTTCAGGAATTCCTACGGATTGTTTGAATGCAGATGGCAGTAAAAATGATGATAAAATTAAACAGTATTGTAATGATTATTTAAAAAATGAAAATGTTTTTTTAGATAAAGACAAAATAGAGAAAAATCCCGGATTAAGAACTATAGCAAAAACATTTTTAAATTCGTTATGGGGAAAATTTGCCCAAAACGAAAATAATACACAAGTGTGTTTTTTAAACGATTATGAAGAATTATTAAATATAGCCAATGATAAAAGTAAAAAATTAACATCGATGGAATTTATAAACGAAACATTATTACGTTGTACATAGGAAAAAATTGATGATGCAACAACGCCTCTAAAAACGGGAAATGTAATCATTGCATGTTTTGTTACTGCATATGCACGTTTGAAATTATACGAGTTATTCGATAAATTAGACGATCGCGTTTTATATTTTGATACAGATTCTGTTATTTATATATCTGATGAAAATAATTATACTGATGTTAAAACGGGAAATTATTTAGGAGATTTAACGAATGAATTAAATGAAAATGAATGGATAACAAATTTTTGTTCAACGGGTCCAAAATGTTACGCGTATATAACTAATTTAAATCAGGAATGTATTCATGTCAAAGGTTTTACTTTAAAAAACGAAACAATAAAAGAAAAATTGAATTTGTTATCCTTGACACAATGTGTTAAAAATCAAGATCAGATCATCGAAATTAAATATCACAATACACGATGGGCACACCGGCGGGAAAATTAGGCAATCTAAAGCGTCGGCAAAATGGCGTCCTAATTATGGCTTCGCGGGGGGTACCTGAGCCAAAAATTTGTTATGCAAATGCCATGATTTTGTCAATGTATCCCAGCGTTCCTTTCGCGTTTTAAGAAGCGATTTCTTCACAAAACAAATGAAAAATCTCTGCGCTTTCGAATGATATCAAATACGTCCAACTATGAACGGATTTTACAAGAAAACCGACTGCTGTTTGTAAAGCGTTAACTCGATTCCTTGTATAAAGCGAGAATCTGCGTCGTTTACCAAACTTTGGCTTCAAAAGGAATTTTCAATGCAGTACGTACGAGGGAAATTTTGCATTGTACAGGAGGAAAAATAATCAGGTAACAATCCTATGTTTTTTGTTTTTCATTTAAGTCAAACATTTACTTGTTGTTCTCGTTTTTAAACCCGTACTATTTGTTATTGACAGGGCTAGATGGTTTTCCCATCGCTGTTTATGAGGGGGTCTTGAGGTGTGGTTGTGGCAACGTTTATTGAAGATGTGTGCTCTCTGACTATGTTAAAATAAAGGTAAGGACTCTGGAACGATTTGGTATACTTTTCGCAATAGATTGTAGATTACAGTCTACTGAATTTGTTGAACAATGTGGAACATACTGTTGTTTATAAGCTTGGATACACTTTGTTTGTGTACTGAGAGTCATGTACAGTCAACAATGTAGGTTCACCTATACAGTACAGCATAGAACATACAGCATACAGTACACCTATACAGTTCGCCTATACAGTACAGCATGATATTAATATTATTGCAAAACAAATTCTAAAATTTATGATCAGTTGAATTTGCAGATGCCATTGGCAAAGAAAAATGACCATTGATTATCATACTGATAAGGTTGATCTAGCCTGTTCATAGTTATGAGTCAGGATGACCCACTCAAGTGAGATAATTGAGTTCTTGTTATTCTATATGGACAATTGTTTTGTGTTCATATGGGAAACTGGAGGTAGCCCGATATGGTGAAATCCCACCTTGGGCTAGATAGGATTTCAAGTGAAGTGAATTGAAATAATAATTACTCAAATTAATAAAAATTAACCACACTAGCCTAGTGTCCAGCTAAGATGAAATCAGTGATATCAATATAAACTCAAAATGGTCCAACACAAACATTGCGTCTTCATATTTTTGCTTATTTGTGTCTGCAGTTATGACAGTGTGTTTCAATATTTTCATGCGTCATGCATGTTAGTGTGCAAAATCTTGCTGACCTCAAGCACACTGTTCAAACTTTTTCCATGTATATCTGCAGTCAGGGTTGTAGCTAGACGAATTTTAGTGGTGGACTCATGGCGATGTGCCGACGGCCCGGTAATATAATAATAAAATGCGGTCAAGCAATGAATACAGCAAGGCAATGTGAAACAAACAATTGGCACTAGTCCCAGGCCTCTAACTCAGCGGTTTTCTAAGAATTAATGTTAATTTCAAAGAATTAATGTTAATTTCAAAGAACACCGCGAAAAGAGTACTACGCATCTATTTTTGAACTGATCGTGGAGTTTACATGAAAATTGTGATTAAATATGCGTTGCAAATCACAAAATGACACAAAATACTTTATTTTCGAATGAAAAGCACAAAAATATTGACATATTTACTATTTGCGTTAGTGAATTATGTGCTGGGCGTCAGGGCTGATATCGACCAAGAGTAGTGGGTGCAAATTGTGAGCTGTCCCACCCACCATAGCTACAACCCTGTCTGCAGTGTTTATTTAATGCAGTTGCACCTACTACCTGCACTATTGGGCATATAGGTATAAGTGTTTGAGAAATATAGATTAGGTTTCATTACTGTTTCTAAGGAGGTATAGAAAAATACAAATTATGTCCAATGGTGGATGCAAATCTTTCGGCATTAATTTGTTCATCTGATTTGGCTTCCTAAAGAGTGTTATGATGTAAGCGATAACTGTAACCACAAGCAGGTGTATATACCTGTAAAGGTAACAAATTGTGAATCCTGTTTTTGTGGCTTTGAAAAGAGCATCAGTCAACAGACCTGTTGTTACTGCTCCCATTTCTACCATAGGCAGTTTGAGGAAAGTGTATGAATGGGGGAAATTATGGTCGATAGCCAACTTTTGGAATAAATGATGATTATTTTACTTTAATTGTTTTACAGTTGACAACAAAAGAAGTGAGAGCAAATCCAAATTCTGGGTCAGATTCATGACATTGGTGTGACATTGGTTACACGATCACGGTGTAATAACTAGAGTAAATTATTTGTAAGAAGTCACCCAACTGAGACCAGTTGCAAAAAATGAAACTCTGAGGCATTTCAACCCTGGGATATATTGATGTGATTCTGGTTGCATACGCGGCATGTTTCATTCTATATGTATACGAGGCATGGTATTTTTGTATTTACTTATAATATTTGTAAGTTATTCAAAGAATTTCCTCAGTTACATATTTCATATATTATATAAAAAGTACATATCAAATATCCTGATCACATGGAGAATGGAGATGCCTGGTTAGCCTGATGTAAAAGTATAATGATATCAAGTTTTTTCATGTTGTACTAACTGTATTATTTTAATTAACAAAATGTAAACTGGAAAATGTGATCTTGTACCAATATTTAATGTTTTTACTTTTTGGCAGTTTAATCAACCAAGGTACCAATATGTTTGGAAAGGGGCCCAAATCAGTTAATGAGGAGTCCACATTTACTAGGATATTTTATTAAAGTCTTAAGACCAGGGGATGGTTGTCTGAAGTGCAGATACAGTAATATATCCAGTGGATAGGTCCCATCGGTATCAAGCCAATTTATTATGTAGCCACTTAATAGTCATCTGAGAAAAAATATGGAAGTGAATATGTTGTTTTCAACATGTCACATATTCATTTGCAATTTTTTCTCAGATGGCCATCTCAGATGAAAATATATCTGCTGGATAGGACTTATCCACTGGATATAAATTTATCCTGGGTATAAGCAACATCCTACTGGGGTCTAAATCTGGTCTTCATTGCAATACAAAATACAAAAAACATAACTAATGCAATCCAAATGAACATAATATATAATATAGTAAATTCAGATGATTTTATACAATAAATAATTAATAAAAGAAAAATCCGTTTTTGGGCTCACGATAACTTCCCATCTCCCTTTCAGTGTCTTTTTAAACCGGGACTCCATCGCACTTTCACTAAGATCATACTTCTTTTGAGTTAAATACGGATTTTTTCGAGCAAAAGCTTGCTTTCTTCTAGATGTCCATTAGAAACAATCCACATGTATTCTTGCGTTCAGGAGAATTTTGAGCGGTTGCTTGAAAGACAAATACGACGATCTTACCGGCCAAATCCCAAACAGTCCGTTTGAGCAAATCAAGGTTCGGTCCAAGATCAATGAACATCAATATGTTGGCAATATATACATTGGCAAAGCCGCCATTTTGAATATAATTGTTTTGACTTATATGATACTCCGCTGATCGTAAGTATGGCAGACCCTTGCCATATAAAGAGGCCTCCGTGCCCACCGTGATAAAATATGTAAAGATAAACTTAATCATATTTTTATTGAGGATGAAATAAAAAAATTTTCATTTACATTTAATAAACGTGATGTTAAAAATAATTTTAATACGCTTCCGTTTGGATTTTTAGATAACTGAAATGAACAATGTTTCATTACCATTTCAACACCCTTTTATGTTAACGTTATGTGGTCCCAGTCAAAGTGGGAAAACATATTGGATATTACAATTATTGAAAAATATTAACATTATGATTACACCCGCAATTGTTAAAATTGTTTATTTATATTCAATTTATCAACCTCTGTACGCTGAAATGGAAAAAGTTCTTGCGGAAAAAACAGATATTAGTGTTGAATTTATCGATTGTCAAAAGGGTATTCCTCGCATTACCGATATACAAACGAATACCCGTGAAAATACTTTAATAATATTAGATGATCTCATGTTAGTTGCAACATCATCAAAAGAAAATCTTGAAAGAATAGATAATATCGCAACTCAAGATGTCCATCATCGTAATATTAGTGTTATTTTTACATGTCAAAATTTAACATATGGTAATGGTAAATTGCGAAATTTACGTGTCAATAGTCAATATTATGTTATGTTTAAAAATTTAAGTGATTATAATAATATGTATACGATATGTGATAATAAAAAAATTAATAGAAATAGATTTAATAAAGTATTAAGTGAAATTAATGAGAAACCCTATGGTTATTTGGTGTTTGATAATTGTAGAAAAGGGTATGAAAATTGTAGAATTAGAACCAATGTATTTCCACATGAACCAACGATAATCTATGATTTGTAAATAAATGTAAAAAGAAAAATTAAAAGTTTTTTAAAAAAAATAAAAGAGTTGTTTGAAAAATCGTTTTTTTTAAAAGTATATATAGTATGGGGTGTGTATATTGTGTATGAATTTTTTTTTAAAAACATGGCAAGAAGAAGATATAGAAGCAGGGGAATTATCCTTAGAAAAAAAAACAAAAAGGGGGTAGTAGTGTTCTAGATTTGTTGGGACCTATTGGACAAATAGTTGGAAGTCAATTGGGATTCGGTATTCGAAAAAGAAAAAGAAAACAAAAAGGGGGTATTCGAAAAAGAAAACAAAAAGGGGGGTTTGGTTATTGGGGTAACGCTGTCCGACATTCCCTAGGGGGGTAAAGAGCACGTCAACATGGTAAGAAAAAGATATGGAAGAAGGAGTGTTACCCTTCTTAAAAATAATAAAACAAAAAGGAGGGTTCATTTTTGATTTAATAAAAAATTCATCGATGTCTAGAAGATACCGAAAAAAAAAAGGATTAAAACCATTATGAAAAAAATCCATAAAACAGTGTAAATAGTTAAATTTTTGTTTAATTAAAAATTGGCATTATTAAAACTACAACATGACTGATTGTTATTACTCTTACAATTTTTTTTACATTTTTTATTATATATTCCAACGAGTACACTACTCAAAATTGTTTCTATTTTTTTTTTTAATTTAATATCATTTTTTTATTTTAATACGTTCATTTTTAAATATTTTTTGTTTATTATTATTTTCGATTTCATTACGACATTGATTGTATAAATATAATAAACTCCAATTTCCACACACGGTAGTATTTTTGGATTGTAATTGTTTACTTTGAATATATTGAAATTTTAGTCCTTTTTTTACACTATAATCATACCAATATTCACGTTTATAAAACGATACATCTTTAGCAAAACTATCAAAAAAATACATATGTTTTTCTTTATCCACCCATATAGCAACCCAATGTTGACCATTTTGATCTGCTTCATCCGTATTCCAAATCCAACACGAGGGATAAAAAAATTTTTTAGGAAAAATATTTGCAGGAAATGTACCCAAATAATATTTATTTAAAAACTTATTTATTTTTGAAATTTTATTAATCTCGTTCGTAAATAAAAATTGGGTTAAAAAACAATGTAAATTCATTGATTTTTTCGTCGCCATTTTCTTCGTGTTGAATAGGGTGGCGTTGAAGGTGTAGGAATGTGGGTGGTGAGTGATGTAGATGGTTCTTCGTTACTCGAAAGACCCGAAGTTGTTTTTCCCAAATTTATATAACGTTGTCGTAATTTTATATTACGTATATAATAGGCGGGCATATGTAATTTTTTCAATTCTTTTAAAGCAACCGTCTGCTTATGTTGTGTAAGATTGAACATGTTTTGTTTGCTGACATTATGCGTTAAATCGTATAATAAATCATGATGGATTATTCCCACACCGTTTAATTTTATTATATCTGTACCCGCAATTTTAATTTTTTTCCTTTCAAGAAATTATTTTATTTGTTGACCACTTGTCACAGTCGGTGTTTTCCTTATCTCGGGTGATTCATCATTGTTCACCTCATTTTCAAGTTCATTACTTTTTATTTTCATCTTTTGTTGTTTTTTTAAAAAACTAACCATACTCTCTGCGACACGTTGATCATTATTAACTTTTTTCATTTCTTCTTTCATTTTATTTTTACTTTCAATAAGTTCGAAATTATTTTTGTTGTTAATTCCCTGCAATAATTTTTCATTTTCATGATCAGTTTTGATTAAATCTAAAATTTCATTTAATTTACTCGGATTAATTAATTGCATTTTATTTACTTCGGTCATTGTTTTTTATTTGTTGGTTAAGTAATTTGTATGCTTTTTGATATATGTTGATTATACGAAAATCCTCAGATAATAATATTTTTAAATCTTTTTCTTTTATTTTGTTCTTTGAAAACTTATTCAAAATATATTTATTATCACTGGAAAGTTGGATAGAAATGTTTTTATTTAAAATATTTTTAGCAATGTATTGTAATTTATTAATTAATTGAGAATCTAACGTATTTTTTTTATCAATATCTGCTTTAAGATATTTTTTTAACGATGGTAAAAATTCTTTTTTTTTTTTTCAAAAGCTTTTTTCTTTATTTTATTTAATTGAACTAATGTTTCTAAAAATTTTAAATCATCTTCGCAACTTGATGAAGAAGAAGTAATTGAACTTTCACTATCCATTTCATCACTACCATCATATTTAACAACATCGCAATCATGTTCACTATCAACTTCATCATCATCATCATCATCTCTTGAATTATCATTTTTTTCGTCTTTTTTTTCCTCTTCTTTTTTTAATTCATCATTTTTTTCTTCATTCATTTTTTTTTTATGCGTAAACTGAAAACGGTGGATATACAAGAATATGTTCACGATTTAGTGGTATTTTGTTAATAACTGTTTTTTTTATTTTTGGTTTTTTTATTCTATTCTTTGTTGTAATGGGTTTTGTGTTCTTCATATTTTTTTGTACATCCCCCTTGCTACAAATGTTGATAATTAAATGCTGTGTAATAATCTTGCAGGGGTATTTAATCCTACTCTAATTTCATTTCGAAATTCACCAACAAATATTAACGCCCCTGCCACTGTATTTTGGGAAAGATGAAAATCCACATTAACATTTCCCGACGGTCTTATGGGTAATACTGCAAGATGAGAGTCTCTATTATCTGTCAAATCAAATGCTAATATACAATACCCGTTTTTAAAGTCATTATAAGTCATAGGCATTTCTGAATAGTTACGATTTAAAACCGAGCGTAATTTTGAGTAAGCTTCAGCTTCATTTTCTATTTTCCCGGTAACAGCGTTATTTATCGAAACTTCAACATTATCATAATTAGGCCAGTTAAATTCAAAAATATTATGAGTATATGATCCGTTCCAATTTGCTAATGGAGAAAATACAATATATAAACGTGTAGGAACGCTACCATTAAACACATCGATTACTTGATGTGAATTTCGTCCTGCAGCTAATGATTCAGTAATACAACGATAATTGGTTGTATAATATAATGTTTCTTTATTATGGGTCATCATTTCTGTATTAATTGCATTTGATAATTGTTTTTTGGGTTTAAATACAGGAATTTTTATTTTAAAATCGTCTAGGGTAATTTAAGTATCAACAACGGGCATATTAGCATGATTGGCCCCCATCATTACAATTGTATTTAATGCCCGCGTTAAACGTAATTCAACTTTATACGCTGTAGGAATATATATTTCAGCACCACCTTCGCTAAATAATGAACAATCAATCTCATCTATCAAATACTGTGATTGATTTTGAAATGCCTGTGTTTTTTGTCTCCCCCCTGTATTTACGACAGCAGTTCCATTCGTGAAACCCGCGATACTGCTCATATGTTCGGCTGTATCTAAATATGCTAAATTAAGCTCTTTAGAATCTTTATATCCAGACGGTGTTTGACGCATTATAAATTCTATCCATGATGCAAAATGTGCAAAATTATCTAATGGTGTAATTAAATTTTCATTTATTTTTAATTATTTTGTTTTCCACATTGTACGAAGGGGTAATGTAATCATCGAAAACCCCGATGCTGCAGGTGCTATAAGTCCAACAGCATTTCTAATCGATTATTTTAGCATCACTTGTTTTCATTAATCCAACGGCGTTCCCATGCCTTGTAAACGTGTATACTGACGATTGATTATCGACAGACGTTGCAATAATTTCAGTTTCACGACATTCTGTAAACGTATCATTATAGGGTGATGAAGTAAAAAATTGTAAAGGTTCACTAAATAATATGTCATTTTTTTCCACATCTTCAATTTTTTTACTCATTTTTTTTTTTTAAACGTTAATTTTAAGAATTTTTGCAACCGTTCCCAACACTTGAGGAAGAAACTTTTTTTATTTATACTTTTTTTTACAGTTTATCTATTTTGTAAAAAACGTATTACATTTGGATCTATTTTTTTTCTCTTTTTTGTATTATCACTTGTATAATAAGTATCTAAATTTAAATTTGAGGGTAATCCCACACCCTCATTTAATAAAATTTCTTTCTTAGTTGGATTTTCTTTATTTTTTCTTTTCACAACAAAATATGATGATGAATAATTTTTTCCACGATTTCTACCATTTAACAATTCAGTATAATCTTCTACGGATAGTTCATTTATTTTTTCAGTCATTTTTTTCTTCAAATAAATTTATATATATCTTAATTTCTTCACCTTTTAACGGTATGTTATTCTCATAGTTAATAAAGAACTGTAGTGATTGTTTAGCCTCTTTATCACTCATAAATAAAAAATAGGGGAATTTTTTTTTTTCATCATTTAATGATGTATAAGGATTTTTTTCGTCAATATAAAATAATTATTTTATAGTATATATAAAACGTTGTGTTGCATTAGAAATAATAGTAGATGAAGAAACTGTAATCGTTCCATTATTATTTTTTTTTGATTCTTTTAGTGCACTAAAATCCATTTTTTTTTGCACACGTAATTCGAAATGAATTTTTGATATTTTTATATTCAATCGAATATAAATTCCATAAAAAATTTTTCCCACTATTTACTAAAATGTAAAGAGAAAAAGGATAAAATATTTTATATTTTTTAATTATCATTTCCCCATTTTTTTCTTCAAGAACAATCAAAAGCATTATGTTGAATGTATTAAACAATCAATACTAAGCGTTCCTGAATCAAAAGAAACTAATTTTCCTATAGTATCTTTAACTTTAATATGAATTTCTCGTATAATGTCTTTTTTAATTTTCTCAATGATTTTGGGGGACTATAACAAACTAATTGTCCATTCCCCCCACCACCTTGTCGATTCCATTGAATGGGGACTGTTGTTAACAATTCGGCACAACTATCACCAACTAACCCCAGTTCTATTTAATCACAATATATAAACATTTTATTTAATCCGTCGGATACATCGGGTAAGTAATCAAAATGTTTAGAAAAAAGGGTTCGAGGTGTAGGGTTATCTTTTTTTATTTCAAACAAGAGAGGTACGATTTCAAGATATTTTTCATTTTTTAAACCTAGCATAAAAGCTAATTTTTTTGAAAATAATATATTAATCTTTTGATTAAAAGAAGCATATTGAATACCCTTTTTTCTATCGTAGTCTTGTTAGATAATCGAAATTCATTTACCTGTAACCCATCGACTGCTTTACTCGCATTTTCATATACCCAATACTCAATCTCAACATTAACATTAATAATTACTTTCCCATTTGACCCGATGGTAAAAAAAATTTCAAATCCTTCTAAGATATTATTTAAAAATATAATTAATGAAGATAAATCATAAATTCCGTCGGGTATAATACATTTATCCGATGTAAAAACGAACTCACTGCTTGCGTATACCGTATTATTAATTTCTTCGGGTATAAAATTCTTATAGGTTATGATAAATGAAAAAAAACATTCATCACCTACAATATTTTTAGTTGTTTGGGGATAAACTTGTAAAACTTCTAAAAAACATTCATTGTTCAAAGCATCAATAGGCTGTGCAATTTTCATTTCAAAATCATTAATCAAATTCTTTTGAAGTCCTCTTGATATTGAATTACTAGCAATGTGTAAATTCATTTTTTTTTTAAAACTTGTAATTCAGCACGATAAAAAATTCCTTTAATTTCTTCACGTTGTTCGTCTTCTAATTGATATGTAACGGGATCGGTGATAAATACTTTTTTAATAACAAATATCTCATTAGTCCATCGTCGAAGACTACTTTTTCAAAAATATTATTTTGTACTCTCACAATACGTACACGAGTACCTTCTTGTATCAGATCTTGAGTGGGAATAGGATAATTTAAATGATCACGTACTATTTTATTTTTTACTTTACGTATTTTTCTTTTTTTTCTTCGCGATAAATTTCAAAAGGTGTTGCACCAGCTAATGCTTTATGTGGGGAATTATTATAACGATTAACAATAAGGGGTAAATACTGAATATAGTCAAATTCTCCAGTCATTGTTAAAACACGACGAACCATTGTTTTTAAAGTTCCAATTACACGTTCCACATGGGATGCTTTTATTTCTCTATTATACGTATGAAATACTTCAAAATTATACTTTTTACTTAATTTCGTACGTATATTTTGAAATTCTGTTCCTTCATCACTTTGAATTTTAAGAGGGGCTATTCCTTCTTCAATAAGAATACTTTCAAATTTATTTTTAACATTATTAGACGTTTTCTTTTTTAATAATTTTACCCAACAAAATCTTGAAAAAATATCAATACACACCAGCCAATAACGATATTGATTATTATATCGGGCTAAATCTTTATTTTCAGCTAAATCAATTTCCCATTGTTCATTATTTTTATTAACAGCATATTTCAAACGTCTATATTTTTTTTTACTACTACTATGTAATCTATAATTAGAATAATCCTCATCAGTTAATGTCTCTCCTTTTAATAATCTTGAAGCTTTTTCAATAAAGTCAGCAGAAAATTTAGTTTTTTTCTTTTTATTCATTTCTAAAATAAAGAAATAAAATAAATATAGTATTCTTCAAGTTCATCAACGAGTTCTTTATCGCGTAATATCCCCATAAAATCAACTTCTATGTTTTTACATGCTAACTCTATATTTATAGTATTACCGTACAAACATAATGTATCTTGTATATTTTTACAACATCTAAAACGATAAAAAAATATTTCTGAAATTACTGTTGGACTTAAACGGTGACAAACCTCATCATCATCACTTTCTACTTTTATTTTCTTATTCTTTTCGTTGTCGTCGTCATCGTCGACGTCGTCGTCAAAATTGAATGGGGGTTTCTTTTTCTTCAATACTCATTTTTTGACTGTGGTAGGTGGGGATTTATGACCTGTTGCATGATTATACTTTCTTAGGGCAATAATATATTCATCCAAGGAATCTTTCTTTTTTATATGAAAACTACCCCAGTCATCAGACCATACGATTTCACTTGACGTTGCGTTGTTGTTGTTGCTGGTTGTCGGTGTTGGATCATCGTCAAATTCCATTGCATCGGATAATTCGTTATCTTGATGTTGATAACAAATTTCTAAACTACCCCACGCATCTGTACGAACAACCAAACGGCATGTTTGCTTTTTCCAATTTTCAAATCTTACCACTTCAAAAAATATCTGCACCAATTTCTCTTGAATGCTAATCTTATTAAGAACATTCAACAATGAAGGAATATGATCATTTTTCACTTCAACAGCGCTATTGTATGTGTACTTGTCACATCTTTTATTTGTAGGATATACTTTTGCGAGAATAGCATTACCGTTGATTTTTTTTGTGCAATTATTTTTGCAGACAAATCTGTATACGATTGCATTTTATAAAAATGGTCATATTGTTGTCTCGCATAAAGTTCCACCATCTCTGAATCTGTTCCCGAGTGAAGGGTAAACGATGAATCACTGTGGGGACATTGCTTATTTTATACCCTCCTCACAATTTTAAAAAATAAATTTTATTACACTAATAACGTGTATAATTGATTACAACATTTTATATCAAATAAACTATTTTGTTTCCTTTGCATAACTCCTAAAATTTTACATAACTTTCTATGTTGTTTTTGTGTTTTTATTTTACATTCTATTTTATTTTCTAGAAATGCAACAAGTGCTTTCCCTATTCTTCCATTTCCATCGGAAAAAGGATGAAAGGTTTCAAAAATAAAATAAATCAAAACTGATATATTTTTTCTTTTAGAGTTTTTTACGTAAAATTCATCTAAATGTTCCATATATTGTTGAATATATAAAGGATCAATCCCTTCATGAAATCCCACAAATCTTTTTTTTTTACTGTAATGTCCAGCATTCGTTAAATGGACCATAGATATTTCATGAATGGTTTTACAACATTCACTTATTTTCCATTTTTCATTTTTTTCCTTATTAAATTTTCGAAGGGCAAAACAAAATCTCCAACATCTCATCCAAAATTATTTTTCATTTTCTTCGTCTTCTTCCATTCGTATAACATCATACGCAAACACTTTAAATTTTATACAATCTTTTATTTCCATTTTTTCTACATACACGTTTGTTCACTAATACTTTTATAAAAAATATCCCAATTAACATTCGATTCAGTCAGTTCGTTTTCATATATGGGATTTCTTGAAATTAAATTATAATTCAATGTTGTTTGTATATATTTTCTTATCATAGTAAATAAATCTTTTACTTCATCTTCAACCATTATTACATGTGCAAATATTTTCTCATTATAATTAAATTCTCCCGTAGTTCCCCCATAATTTTTTATTCGTGTAACATCGACAGGATGTAATAGTAGGGTGTGATTTTCATTTAAATCATAATTACGTTTGTTTAAAATACTTAATTTAAAAGGATCAAATTCAAAAAAATAACTTTGACTCTTACAATTTTTAATCCGACATTTATCAAAGGATACTTTACCCTTTTTTATATAATATATAAAATCCCAAAAATCATATCTAATATTTTTTTCAGAAAGACCTTTTTTTTGTCTATTGAGAAAACTTCCTATAGGGTTATGTTTACGACAATAAAATATAAAACATGAAGTGATCATGATAATATTTTTAGTTGAACTACAATAAACATAAGAATTGAAAATACTAGGTGCTACCATTAACAAATAAATATTTAAAAAAAGATTTAAATCACCTTTCTCATGCTGTATGTGCTTAAATTTGCTTACTAAACTTTCTTTTCCATAACCCAGGGTATAAGATATGTATTTTCTTTCAAAGGTTAGATTTTGTAGAAAATATGTATAATGATACTTATCTTTGGTTCTTAAACATTGAAATAAATCTGAGTGGTTTTCAAGGGGTAATACAATAAATATTTCTTTAAAACAATCGGGAAATGAAAAAAAACTACAGCATATCGTGTCTGATTCAATTAATAAAGTACGTTGAAAGAGTGTTCTCTTCAAGGAATATTTTCGATGACTTGCTTGCAAATTCGGGATCATATAAGAGAAACGATCTTCTAGGATAAAATAGGATTCCATTCCACGGGTTCCTTTGATTTTTTTCATATTGACTATATAACTTACTTCGTCGTGGGGGCGAATGTTGTTTTTACATTTCATCATGGGACATGTGACATATTTTCCACGATAATAATCAAATAATCCACATAACCAAAATAAATATCCAATTTCTCCTTGGTTAAAATATTGAAAATAAAGAACAACTCTTAAAATTGTTTCAATCATATTGCTGTGATTTGAAATGTCATATTTTTTACTCTTTATATAGCTTTCAAATTCATTAAGCTAAATAAACATTAATCTAAATAAAATAAAAAACATTTTGTTTTCTGGTTCATTCTTCAGTTGAATCTCATGCAAGCAATATGTCAAAACCGAAACAGTATGATCTTCACTATCTTAAAGAAAATTGTCGAAATCAAAAATTTATTGTACGTAAATGTGAACAAATCCTAAATCCATGCTTTCCTATGAATCGATTATATATAAATTTGGAAGTTATGGAGTATGCAGAAAATAAAAAGCTTAATTATAAACAATATATAACAACATATGTGGCAGGAGATTGTGGTATACATAATTTCATAGATCAAAAAGTGTATATAAATTCTTTTTTTTAAATAAAAAACGCTTTTCTCGATTAATTGAACTGTTTTATTTCAAATATTTAATTCATTAAAATTATTACATAATTCCCCACAAGAATTTAAATATACATGTAGTTGCAACATAGATTTATCAAAATGTATTTTATTTATTAATGTTACAATATAATTTCCATTACTAGTACCATAAATCACATTAAGTACAGATAATATATTTTCATCTTTAATAAGAACTAAATAAAGCTCTTGACCATCAAAATTTTCACGAAAATGATAATTTACTAATCTAAATCTTGAATCCTTACATTTACCATACAAAAACGTTTTTGAATAACATGGGATATTATTTATCTCAAAACAATCAAGGGTCGAAATTAACGTGGGTAATCTCGGTTCTCTATCAATAAATACTACATGTTTTCCCACTAACTGATCATAAAATGACATAGTCCAGCTAAAACCTGTTATTAAAAATCTATAATATCTTTTTCCACCATATCGTTTCCGAAATATAGATTGTTCATTTTTATCTTCCACATAAATGTTAAAATATTTATAATCATAATCAGCACATCTGAACTGATAGGGATGCTTCTCCATTCCAAAAAATAAAACGTTGAATCTCGTGTTTTTTCTATCTCAAACAATTCAGCATGTAATAAATATTGAATGTCGGGATAAAGAATTTCATCAAAATCACGCTCTCGTACAGCCATTTTAAATCTTTTTAAAAAAACTTCGACGTCTTTTCTTCTATTCGTCTTGACCTATTTCCACTGAAACATTCACTGTATATTTCCACCGTATATTTAACGTGTTTAACACCCAACGTTTAAAACTGTTTACTCTAGAAAGTTTTAATTCATCTGGATGAATCGTACACGGGTATTTGTTAAGACATCTTCCACAAGGATGTTTGTTATAATATAATCTATTATATCGTTCATCTGCTGTTTCTTTACGTTCCATCTTAACAAATATAAAAAACAATTATTTTTTGTACTTATTTTTTTTTTTATGGGATTTTCTTCTTTAAATCTTTTAACAACATATCTTCTTTAACAACCATCTCTTTAATCTACAACAACGTTTTTGTTTTGGATCTTTCCACGGTGTATAATTCGCACACACTTCCCCACACATATTTCCGTTAAGACATTGTCCACAGGGATATTTTGAATAGAATAATCTATTATATCGTGCATCCACGGTTTCCACGGTTTCCATGATATTTTTGTAAAACCATTTTTTTACATTTTTATTTATATCCTAATAAAATTTCTTTTTGATTTTTTTTTTATATATTTTAGAATATCTGTCTTTTTTTAATTTTGATTTTTCTTTTTATATTTTTTTTTATAAAAAATTATATATAAACGCGTTACCCACATGTTAAACGTTATTTGTGAATGATGTCGAATTCACATGTACCCTATCGTGATTGTGATGAACATGACCAAAAAAGATATCAAAGAATAACTGCTGACGACTTTAACCCCTACTTTGAAGAAGGAGATAACTATTATGCAAGTCGTTTTCTAGCAAAAGAATTACCCCACTTTACCAATGTTGTAAATAAATGTCGATATACGGCATTTTGCAATTGTATTGAAGATATACCCTCAACACCTCCTCAAGCATATAACTTAGCTCTGGAAGTTATAAAGAAACATGAACATGAAAATGATGAATGGAATTGTTCATGTCTGGGTGAAAACATAACAACAATTGTTGACTATGATGCTTCTGATCTTTTACAAAAAGAAATTAAACTAATAATATATTCTAATTATTTAATGAAAGCTGTAGTATATACTCAATAAAAACATTTTTTAAAACAAAAATTCGTGTTTTTTTATTTATTATATATATAAGATTACACATTTGATTTAATCATATTGATATCTAGTACAAGATGAATCAAGAACAAGATCTCGTGACCTGTGTCAATTATAGGGGTGTAGCATATTATGACCATACTCCTCGTTATTATTCATGTCATTTTCTTCAAAAACATTTTCCTAACTATACGTATTTGGTAGAGGATTGTAAACCTGCTATACTATGTAAAGAATGTAATCCCCCATTTTGTTCTCCACCTCAAGTCTACGAACTAACTCTGAAAGTTATTAAACAGGGATTACTTGAAGAGAAGGGAATAACCCTAAAAACAATTATTGATACTAAAAGTGATCATCTCTTGTATAAAAAAATTAAACTAATAAATAATGTTTACTCAATAATTCCACAACCAATTAATTTTTAAAAATATTTATTTTTCTTGTAATAACATTTTTTACAAAAAATAAAACTCGATATTTGTTCTGTTTCTAACTTTCAAATCACAAGTTTTTTTATTTTAAAAACATTACAAAGAAATAAAAAATTGTTTCCCTCTACCCCTATGGTCAATGAAATTGTAAGGTTTAATGTTTAATATAGGTGTTGAGTTTGCTAATTTTACACTATTATTATTAATATTTATATATTTTCCCTTCAATGATGATAAGAGGTTCTGTAAATTATCCTCCGGCGCCCCAAACGCGTCTACTATCAACAATTTGAAATATCGAGGTCCTTGACAATCTTTCAGCTATACATAATATCCATATCTTAAACACGAGGGAATCACAGGTTCGTAGTTTACTAATTGTATGGGTTCAGCATGATAATAAAATGTAAGATAATCATGAGATTCACATTCTCCAAAATCAATCATTGAGCGCAACCACATGCTGAAAATATAATAGAAAAAATATATTTGATACCCTGCTTTTATAGTTGCAAAATCTATAAAAGTAGGTTGTCAAACTATAAAATTTTCACAAAACGTCCAAAAAAATATTGTCAAGATGGTATATTGCAGTTTCTGTTGTTGTGAAGTGAATTCCTTCTATCATTTTTTTATGCATTACAGATGTAAAGAATGCTTTGTAAACCAACATAATTGTTATTCTTGTAAACAGAATTACGGACGACTTATCTATAGTAAAATAGTTGATCTATGTGAATGTGATGATAGAATACAAAGATGGAAAAAAACTTATTTGGATTAATAAAATTTTTTTTAAAATACATCGTCTACCATTTCCAAAATTCATAAAACTTATGATTATAATTCGGATGATCTTTTTCCATCCTCCTTTTTGAATTTTTTTAGAACGTCGTCGTTTTCGTATCCTACACTTCATTTTTACTGCCTCGTACCCAGGCGTCTCAATCCTTCCACTAGGCGGAAGAGCGAGGCGCGGAGGGGCTGCTGGGAAGGCGGAGAGAGAAAATTGAGACGCCTGGCAGATCTTGTTCGGTTTCTTGCAAGAAAGTTCGGTTTCTTGCAAGTCGTTCTATTTGACCGCTGTTTTTTCAAATTTCGCTATTTTTTCGACCCAGTTGTAATAAATAACACTTGATCCTTTGTCTGAGCCTTTATTCGGGGGTCTGAGGACCATTGTCACTTGATGAATTCGAGATGTCTACACTTCAATATGTAAATAAAGCTGAAAAAGCTAAGTTTGCAAGGTATGTAAATAATGCTATTGTTTGGTTATCAGCATTATATGTAGTGTATTATGCACTCTCGATTCATTCTGTTTATTTCTGTCAAAAAATCACAACAAAACGTCCTCGACGCCATGGAAATTTTCTTGCGTGTAACTTTAGTCGATCGTTTGCGCCTTAATACTCGCATATGATGGACCTTGATGGTCAACTCCGCTGTCCGCTAAATTGTAGAATTATCTGTTGACAGTTGGTAAAAGGAGTCAAATTACGCAAAGTTCATCATATTATACAATTGCTTCGCTCTATTTTAAAACCCCGTTTAATTTTGATAACTATCAACAACGACAACAAGTACTGAGTACACACAATAGCAAACCTTCGACATTATATTTAAAGAGATTTTAGAGCAACCTGGTTTGTATTTCTGCCTTTAAATGCGGTTTCAAAAGTGGATGGGTATTCTAAAATTGCTCCCAAGTGAGCAGGTCTTCTGGAATAATCGAAAGGATTTCTCGAGCTTTCCGGTTCGGAATATAATATTATATAAGATGTTTAAACTAAAAAACTTTATCATTACTGAAAAAAAACAATGTCCGTATTACGTTTTTGCAGTATATGTACAAATAGTATAACTTTTTTTGACTGCTCCAAAAATACTTTTCAGCGCTATTTATCATGTGAATCTCTTCTTAAAGAATATCCTGAATATATATATTTTGTGGAGGATTGCAAACCTGTTACAATAATTGAAACAAAACAATATTCTGTAATAAATAAAAATGGTATGAAACAACACCCGTATGAAGTAACCCTGAAAGTTATCAATCATGGAGAATCTGGAAAAACAATAAAAATATTATCAGAGGAAGATATTCCTCATCTTTTGCATAAAAATGTTAAGTTTATAAAAACTGACAAAGACATAATAATTCCTTCTCTTGTATAAATTTATTTTTTATAATAAAACATGTGAATCATTGTTATTATTTTTTACATGAATTTCTTTCTTTACTCTAAAAGTTTTTTTCTTTTTTCCTTTTGTTGTTGTCGATGCTTGTTCTTATAATCAGCTAATTTATAGATTCTTTCACTATCCCATAATTTTCCCATTTTACCCTGACGTTTTCCATATCGATATAACGTGGACGGATCATATATTCTACCCTTAAAATGGTAGAAATCATCAGCATAAGAACGAATGATTCTCCCCCATATGGAAGCCAATCAAAAATATCATCTCTTGCTTCTTTGAGATAAACAACCCCTTGAAGATATCCAATTTCTTTATCTTTTACAATTTCACGACTACATTCAAAAAACGATATTTCATTTAATTTAAGACAATTCTGTGGAGTATGAATTAATTTCGCTGCTTCTATCAATTTTTCAGCATTTTCTGGATTACGCATTTGAAATGACCAAATCTTTCGCGAGGGTATATACCCCATCTTCAACAAAATAACTGTACTTTTTTTTATGATATCGTTTTTTATACCCTAGGTTTTTTACAAATGAAAAAAAAAATTTTCTCAAAAAACTTTCATATAAATAAGCTGAAACTATTTTTTCTTTTTCATTTATACACTACGTGCTTATATATAAAACATTGTCCCAACATATCTACAAACTTAAGAAGTTTTAAGAAAAAATAAAAATGGCTACGAAAGAAGAAATAACGAACGAAGCTTCCTATGGAGAACCCAACCTCATACCCATGAATGTTCCCCTCTCATATGGGATTACAACGATAAAGGAGAAGGATACGCGTACGGTGTACGTGTACGGGATACGGATACGTATACGTCGAAAGAGTTTAATTTCAATGACTTCAAACCCTTCAAACCTATTCAGGATAATGGTGATTCTGATAGTGATGATAGTTTGAAAGCATTTTTGGGTAGTGATGATGACGAAGTAAAAGTATTTAATAGAAAGATGTTAAACCAAAAAAAAACAGTATATACCCACTGTGATATTAATACTCTTCGACAGAATTTTCCAAATCAAAAATATATTTTACAACACTGCATATACTCTCCCTCGGGTAATCTATCCATGTATAAATTATATTTAGAAGTGGTAGATGGGGGAATTATTTGTCAGCATAAATATCTAACAACAATTATGATAACTGATGATTCCATACTTAGTTCCATTAATAAAGAAATGTATTTAGATTAAATAAAAAAATAAAAAGAGAATTTTGTTTTTCAAAAAAAGTTTTTTATTGTGTGTTAAAGTACATTTCATCTATTTTTTAAAAAATATATTTCATCTATTTAAAAACACCAAATAATTTTTGGAGATATTGCACTCTACAAATTTTATCTTTTTTTAAAAATACCGTAACTAAGAAATATCAGTCATTCGGCCATAAGATGGCGTCGAGGTAAGAGCTCCATGGCGGAAATTTCTATGATTAATTCTATAATCAAATATTTTTTTGATTATTTTTATTTCAACATCTTACAACTCTTCCAATAAAAATAATATGGACGTTTTTTGGATGGCACGTGTAAGTATAAATCACATCGGGTGAGGTATGATGGTCCTTTATTAAATTTTTTTTGACTTTTTGATATCTATCTCATGAAATTAATACGATCACCTTGATTGACCTTCCTCTCTCTCTGGTCGTCAAACTCAAGGATAATCAAAAAACTGGTCGTACAACAACACCAGGTTTCATGAGATAAATATATACAAAATTCAAAAAAACCTCTTGTATACGACCAGGTGCATATCCCCCCTGATTTGATGACTGGTCGTTCTTTACAGGGTGACCACACCTTAAAAATACGACACCCTCCTGGAAATATGGGACTGGCTGTGCTCTGATTAATCAATTCAAATCAATTCTTGATTCTGATTGGCTTAGAGCTCGGTCCAGTCCCAAACACATTGATATATATATATATATATATATATATATATATATATATATATATATATATATATATATTACTACTATTAAATCTTTGGAATGTCTGAAAAATAGAGAATATGTCTAATAATATCCATCAGTTGGGGGCATCATACATTAGAACATATGATAAATTCACCTATCTAAACTAACCTTTGTAAATGGTCAAAATATATATATTATGAAAGATACTATGAAATTTAAATATACTCAAAGTCTTGAAATGTGTTGTCTTAACTTTGGCACTCAGATTATTCCCTTAAGTTTATCTTGTTATGACACTAATTGGTTATTGCAAAGTGAAAAGGTGGTGAACTGCTGAGAGTGTAAAATGAAATGGAAAAACATATTCTGGTTGAAGGATTCTGCTTAAATTGTCATTCTTAAAATTTTGGTAGTTCACTACTTTTCCTCTACTCTAGCATTAATAATAATTGTTTATTCGTCAGTGACGTCCTATCTGCATACAGTATTATTATTTTATTCTGGCTAACGAAGGTGACAAATTTGGACAGAAAAACACTGAAAAACACCATGGTGATCTTATCTGAATAAATATTATTAAATTAATTATCGTGGCAATGAAATCAAAAAGGACAATTTTTCGGAACTTTCAAACAAGTTATAAAAATATTTAATATAAGCATTAGCTGATTGTTGAAAAATAATAGCCGCCAACTTGCGATGATTTGCCGTGACATGTTGTGCAACACGTTACAAACCATAATTTATAAACTATTTGTGATGGCTTGCGTTCTCCGTTTAATCCCGGCAATTTAATACAGTCAAATAAATAGAGTTCTGCAACATAAACACTACATGTACGTCTGATGATTTTATAGTTGGAGAAATAAAGATACCTTTTTGGTGGCATTTCCTGAGCCAAGAATAACTGCGGCAATTTTTTGCACCATGGAAAGTTCTCTTGATCTAATATTCATCAAAATTCCAAACGCTACGCACAATGGTGCGACTTGAGAGCCGTCTTCTTTAACCTTAGGCACCCCGATGGTTACCAAAAAATCCAGCACGTCAGGTGCTCTTTCTCGCATCTCTTGTAGGATATCAATCCATTTAAACTGCGACATTTTTTTTTGAGCTTTTCTGGAAACCCGTAAAACCGATGGTTTTTCTGTTGTTTTCGCGCACAATTTTCGACACTGTTCGTTTATTTGGTTCATCACAAGCGTAAAAACACATCTTTTTACTTGTGGTATATCCATAGCAACTTTAGCCAAATACGTTGGAGATCCCTTAATAATCTCGGCCATCATCTTTTCCTTTTGTGAAGAAGTTAAGGTTGATGTTGATTCTCTTTCCTAAAAATAAAATATTTTGAAATTCACAAGATCCTAATATTGCGGAGTTTGCCCCTTCATCGCTATTGTCTACAACAGAATATTTTTGGGCATGCACAGAATAAAAGTGTAGGGCATTTTTGTCTCACCTTTATCGATGACAAACCACTTTTCGAAAGAATAGTTATTTCTTCGGATATATTTGGTTGTTGGCGACGAAGTTTATGCAGTTTTCTTGGTGGTTTTCGGATGTGTCGGGTTGGAAGTCGACTGGTTGATAACGGGTTTGGAGCTGTACTTGATATCCCTGGCTTTGGAGCAATCGTCTGGAAACGTTTTTGCAAAGTCCGGCGTGGTGTGCTGCTGGTTTTGGTGGATCTTTTCTTTGCGGCTTGCACAGAAACTGGTGATGTTTCGACTTCAGTTGTAGCATTCTCTTTACGGCCCCGTTTATAGCGAGCCGACGTCAATTCTACTTTTTGATTTTTTTCACTCTCAACGCAAACATTCTTAAATTGGTCAACCTTTTTCAACAATGTTTCGGGAAGTCGTCGTCCTCAGTTATTTCGATCCCTGTAAACATTTTTATCGCTGAAACAAGTCCCTCTTCTCGAGATTTGTCTCCAAAAAAATAAATTCGATGTTCCGTGCATTGATTGTTGCAACATCGACACGAAAGTAAAAGTATGTCCGAAGACGACTTTTTTGGAGTCAACTCTGCCGTTAGAAAGAAGTACAATACCGCAATTGCTACGTTTGACATAATTTACTTGTTTTGAACGTAAACATTCGCATAAAAATTAAGATTTAATCTAATTAATGGCTAACCAATCAAAACACACCGGCGATGGATTATCCCAGAGCCTCCGTTTGCGTGGCGCGGCGGAGGCTCTGGGAACGAGATTGCCGAGAGTAAGGATAATCTAAGAGCAGCATATCGGGAACAATATAAAAAGTAATGAATTACTGATTCACAACAAGCTCCGCATAAACATGCTGGAGATAAACTACAATTAATTTTAAACAGATAATAATTCAAAGCATTGCAATTTAGGCGCAGACGAGTATGTAAAATAGAAGAGTATCTATCAATAGAAAAATCATAATAACTAGTATAAGTTTGAATGTCGAAGAAGAAAAATAATGATTTCTTAAATAAACCAATCGACATTGAATTGCGATCAATAAGATCAATACTATTCCACAATATAGTGGTTGAGGGAAAAACGATTTTTTATATCGTTCAGTTCTCACACAGAAAAAAGAAAAGTCAAAAGCATTTCTTAAAGATAGACCTCTGTTGCACTGTTTGAGGCAATAAATCCGACAAATAATTTGGTGTAAAATTATTTATAATTTTAAAATATAAAATAAGTTTATGAATAGATCGCCTTGTTTTCATATCTTCCCAGGCTAATTCCTCCAACAATCGTACTCTACTAGTACCCCTCATAGCACCCGCGACCACTATTGCAGATTGATATTGAACATGCTCAATGAGATCGCTTTCATTTTCAGAGCAACCATCCCAAAGAACATCAGCGTATTCCATCACTGGTCTAATAAGAGACTTATACAATTTTGATAAGGTTTCTCTATTTACCTTAAACTTCAAACCCTTTACGAGATTAAGTTTTTTTGAAGCTTTCTCATAGATATTAAATATATGTGCTCTCCAGGAAAGATTTGAAGATAGGGTAACATATTTTTTATATAAATAGCAATATTTAAAGAGTGATATCTTCTAAACGAAAAGTCCAAATCAAAAACTGTAAATTAACTTATCAGTTATTTTTCATCCTCTATAGAGATTACTAAACGAAAGGGCTGTATAGGCAAATATAACGTCTGTGGGAATTTAACATATATGTAATCCATCGATTCTCCTGAGAAAAATTGTAATATATCTTGTCAGCTGAAAATTTCATCTTCATAGACTTTTTTGCTGTTAAAGTTGACGGAAATGACGTCATGGCGGGAGTCTGTAAAGAGGTTTTCATATTGACAGATGCCCACTATGACATCATTTCCGTCAACTTCAACAGCAAAAAAGTCAATGAAGATGAAATTTTCAGCTGACAAGATATATTACAATTTATCTCAGGATAATCCATAAATTACAAATATGTTAAATCCCCACAGACGTTATATGCACTTTAAGTTTTATTATTGGTTTCTTGTTGTAGTTATTCAATAATTCCTCCTCCTTCGAGAACGGCTAGTATGCATGTTTCTTGCCAGAGTTGGATGTTATGAACGGACGTGTGATGTACCCTATCTCGTCGTAGATGTAAGTCAGTTATTCAGATTTATGTTTTCCTTTAATTTTCTCCTATATTTTTATTTTCCCTCTCAAAAGATAATTTCAATATGTTTGAAATTCAGCTATAGCTCTTTTGTATAAGATAAGTGTACAGGAAATGGCCGTTACAACCACTGTACTTCCAATTATTCAGAAAACATAGTTTTCTCTCATGCATCTTTGCTTCAACCAAAGTAACTTCACACATTGCCTTTCATCCTAGATAAAACCATTACCTATCTTTTCATGCACCAGCTTATTTTCTCTTATCTGATGGTGTAAATTGATTATGTGGGAGGGACTAAGGAAAGATACCACATTATTGGTGGTATTTCTGATTTATACCAACTCAGAATTATCCGAGAAAAGGTGATTCCATAGAAAATTATTCGTTGCAGTTGATATACAATGACGTGTCACTGACTTCATGCTGTCTATCCACTATATTTTGGTCCTATTTTTAAAAATGACGTACCACATTCTTTGTAAGGCGGAGATTTTTCATTACAGTTCTGCATGACTCCAGATGTAATTCTGTATGCATTACAGCAGTCAATTAATCCGCTTGTCTCCCTGCGTTGAAGAAGAAATAAGGCAAACACTGATTACAAAAAAATTATAAATATTAATTTAAATTACTATCTTACCAATTAAATTCCTAAATTACTTAATTAAGTAACCGCAAGAGTAAAAATATGTCTACTATAATTTGAGATATGGTACAACGCCAGACTACATTTGACAAGACAACATAAAATACGGGACAGTCATCTGGACAATTTATTACATATAAATTAATATATAATAATATTTGATATATATATATATATAATATATGATATATATATGACGTCTCGCGTGAAATTATCTATTTATATTATAACCACCTGAAGTACACGAATTTTCATCGTTATTCCAGAGCAATATGTTCGTTAAAAATTATACCATTTTAAATCAATCACGATGCAAGCCGGCCCTTTTTGCAAATTTTAATTTTTATATTCAATAGATGGATCCTATGATTTATCTCTTCTGGTGATGCAGGATTTTTTGAATGGAGAAAAGTAGACGATTGATGAATATTAACACAGCTGAATACTGTAACTAAAATATTAAATACATTTCTGGTATATATAAGATCATTTTGGCACAATAGAATAATTTTTCAGACAACTGAGGGCTGTAGCCCCACGATTTGCACGCCTAAAAATTTAAATTTATCTAAATTTAAATTGAGGCACAATGTCGTTTAACTCACTTCTGTATCTCACTCGGTTCTGGACATATTTAGATATGGAAAGATGTGCAAATGAATAAATAATGAAGTAAAAACCTTGACAAAATATTTACATTTACTATGTAATCTAGTTCATCTTTAAAATAATTTTACCAAATCATGTGAAACTTGACACATAGATAGAAATAAACATTGTTAACCTAATAAGATTTATATTTAAAGGGAAATGGCAATACAAAATTTATTTGTCTCATTTGAAAGAACATTTAAAATAATATATGAAGACCTTTTAAAATTTCCCCGTAACTTCCTTAATTTTTGAAATATTTGTGAACAAAAATATCTGCAATCCGCCATCTTGTTTTATAATTAGATCTAATTAAGTGACGTCAAAACCAGGGTAAACATTCTAAAAGTTGTAAATAATTGCCCAAATATCAGTGGAATGCGTTCAAATAGATTGCTACTTCACTTAAAAGTATACAACACCCAAAACAACTACGATTTAGCATCTATAATGACTCGATAATTGCTGATATAAAAAACATTTCTACCCTATGCATATCCAAGATGGCGGAATGTTCAATGTTCTTTGTTAAAAAGAAGTGAAATATTTACAGAACCAAGAACGATATGGAAAATCTGTAAAAGGTCTTCATATATCATTTTAAAAGTTCTTTCAAATAAGATAAACTTAATTTTTATTGCCATTTCCCTTTAAGTTTACCGATCCTCTCAAACATAAAAAAAATATTTATTTCGTGCCGTTCCATGCGGCCATTGACATTTGTTTTGTTTGTGATGTGTATAATTATGTATTATGTCATTTTATGAAGAAAATAGTATGGAAACTGATGTGTAACCATGGGAACTGTGTATATGTGATAATATTGTTCATTTAAATAATTCCTAAGGATCGTTTTGCGAAGGAATAGAGGAACTATTTATTTCAATCCTTGCAATGACTGTGATAAGGAGTACATCGGTCAAACTAAACGTCAGTTTCGTACGCGTTTAAAAGAACACCAAAAGGCTGTTTTCTTTTCAAAAAGGAAAATTCTGCTTTTTGGAGATTGTGTGCTTAACCAACCATGCGATTCCGTGAGAAAATTCCAAAATTATTACCGCTAACCGCGGTACCATCTGAGACGTTGTCTGGAGGCTTGGCATATTAATAGCGCCCACGCCCTATCAAATCGCGATGATGGTGGTCTATTACCAGAAGCTTATTTGCATCTTGTTAATAGATAACGTCATCATCGGTTCTATGAGGGTATACTGCATTGGCCATTACCAAGATCATTTGTGAATGTACATGACCGTCAATTTCGCCAAGGCTGCATAAGATCCTACAATTACAATATATATTCTTAAAAATCCTTAGGCATGGTATTTTATATATAACTGCTGTACATGTACCTGTACATAGTATATAAAATCAATATTTATTGAAAAGCGTTGTTGAATCTATACTTTCGGCTAAGCTCCCTGTCGATATTGCACGTGTCTCCTCGGGAAATCAGAGGAAATTAATTATAATAAATAAAAATACTTGTATATTTTTGACAGATATTTAACATATTATCAATTACTTACAATCTCAATAGCTTTGGTGTATCCTTGAACACGTTTTCAGGAATAACAGCTATTTGGTTATCTTGCAAATATCTATAGATAAGAAAACAAAACAGCAAAAAAGGTTCACCTATAGCTACCTGTATGAAGGCAAAGTATATTAAATATTTTTTACATGTATAATTAACTTCCAAATGTTCAACAACTACTAACTACAGTGATTGGAAACAGCTTTATTAGTGATATAAAATAGAAACAAAAATTAACTTATCATGGAGTTTATATATAATTATTGAAGCATATCCGAAACTTATTACTTGGGCTACTGTGGTAGCACCAAGTCTTAAAAAGGGCTCTATTTTCCGTGTTATTTATGTCGAGAATCTGCATTACGTCTCCCGATAGGCTTTGCGAAACATGCAAGAAATGCAGTGAATTGCAGTCATCCCGCGATAGGCCGTTGTCAATGAATCGCAGTCGGAAAATCATTTACGAGACCTGTAAACCCACAAACTATAAATGCAAAGATTCTCTCCAAGGATAGCTGGACGAGAGAAACACAGATGAGAGATTAAAGAAAGAACTCTCAGAACCGTGGACGAAACGTCAACATGACAATTGACATTACATATAGTCGTTGCAAGGCAATGCGAGCGAATATTTGAAGCGAGTTCGAACTTTCGTTTTATTGGCAATGAATCGCAGTTGGAAAAGTTTACCGAGACCTGTGAACCCGCAAACGCTTAACCATTGCAAAGATTCTCTCCAAGACGAGAGAAACACAATGATGAGAGATCAATCATGAAGACGGAATGGACAGCCGAAGGACAGGGAAATAATATTATATCATGTGTTGATATTTATCTTGTGAAACTTTGTAATATTAATCATGAAACGTAACGTTTGTTTTTGTCCGATTTAAATCAATTCTATATCGAAATGATCACTTGAATCTGGCGAATCGAACGCTGTAGGTTTCGTCTACTTAAAATGTGAAGATCAGATGTTATATGAGAAAATGCGTAAGCTTCAAGATCTATTCGTCGTTTTAATACCCGATGATTTAATGCTTTTATGTCCATTAAACCGATGTAATTTCGTAACAGATATGTTTCGTATACCTTGCCGTTGATTTTTATATGCATTTTGACACACGAAGACCTTCAATCGAACAGATATTAGAAAAATAGCATTGCCGTGTTTAGTGTTTTCGTCTGCGTGTCAGGCGTTCTGCATTGGGGAGACGCCTGATTTTTCTTCGTTATTTCCAGCCCAGCGCTGCACAATGCCTTCAGTGGCCTGATGACATAAATATTATCCTTGGTAATATAAGACAAGTGAGCGGGTTTTCTAATTCCAACTGTCTAACATGCCACCAATGCATACCCATCTCCGCAGGCAATATGCACGCCATGTCCCTAAAATTAGTAGCCCAAGTTAACGCCTAGCGGGCGTCTTGTTCTATAACAAACCGGGACATAAACGTTTACTAGTTCCAAGGGATATTCAGTTATCGAACCATTGTTGTACGTATCGTCTTGATAATTAGTCGAGTATACTGTTCGTTCACCGCATAAACACAAAACAGACATCATAAAGGCATTAATAGAAGCAACAACATTTCAATTTACACCTATAACATTTAGCGATTGTCAACAATTTTTGATTTACATATCAAAATGCGGCAAATTTCCTGAACTTTCAAACTTCTCTGCAACTTTATTAGTACAAATTTGATATAAGAATTTGCGAGAGCTTTGGACTCAAATTAGCAACTTGATTGATGAGAAACGCCACCTGATTTTACTATAAACAAATAAAGAAGATTTATGGCAACTAGCCAACACCTTGAAATCTCATATTCCGAAAGTGCATCATAGTATTTGCTACCTACATTTATAACAAAGAACAATAACCAACAAAATTCGTGTATTTTCTATGACTGGAGGTTGCTATTTCGCACCTATGAAACACTAGTCTAACTCCCAATAAGTTTGATATGTTACACTGTAAAGGTACGCTACTGTTCTAGTCTCCAATACTGACATAAACAAGAGCAGATATCTCCTCGTGATCTTTTCTTAATATGGTCCGGAGCTACTTATGTATTTTAACCAAATTTTCAACGATAATATTATGCAAATAACAGTTCTCTAGCTTGTTGTTATTTAAATTTCTAAATTAAAATTAAAATGCAGCATTGAAATGGTTAACCTATAAACGTCGTAGGTTTATATATTAGTCACTGACTTAAATACAACTGGAACACTTAAAGGTTGGTGTATACTACTTAAATATATAACTATTCCATATTTTGGCAGTAACACAGCCTTTTAGGGTTTATGATTCGTTACTGGCCAGGCAGGACATTATTATAAGAAATATAAAATAGTTTTCCATAATATGATATAAATCAACACTATAAATTATCACATGGATAAACAGCAGATGCCGGGAGCTGTCCTCGTAGACGGCAAGAAAGCTTTTCATCTTGGGGACCAATATTTTTTCAATAAATCATAACAATATGGAGTTAGAGGTAGAAGCTAGACTAGGTCTGAAAGTACTTTCCGCTCGTCTGCAACATCTCCTGGTATAGTCTCAAATTTTGGTGTGGTATTAACCTTCGTACTAACTCTCCAACAACTAGTTTTCAGTTTTTCCGCAGAATTTCGATTTCTTGTGTACAGAAGATACATGCACGATCGTCAAGCTCAAATTCTCCTCTAGGAGGGTCGGGGGTATGCTCCCCCGGCAATCTGTCATTGACTTAATCACAAAAATTAAACTTCAATTTCAAAAATTACATGTTTTCTGACATTTAGTTCCACAATTTTCGTTTTCTCTAATATTTGTATCTGTTGTTCATTTTAACGTCACTGACAAATAATTATATCATGCATTAGTTAGTATAAACCAATGTATTTTCAATTAAATAAGACTTAAATATGCATGCATATTGCCCAGGAAAATCCAATGTGTATAACATTCGAGAATAAATTAGTTCTTAAATCATGCTGTACAGCTTGAAAAGGAAGCCTGGGGAAATATTTGTTCTGGTATTAGATAACATTGATATTGGGAAACCAAGATCCACGACACGCGCTCCGACAAACAGAACACTAGTATTCATGCTGTGGCAATAATTAGCATTGTCTTTCACCGTGTCATCGGCTTCACTGATCGGATCGAGAAACTATTGTTCAGAAAATCGAGGCGGAAGTAGGTAGTGGCGTTATATAGTTTATTATAGGCGACAGAGACTATCTGTCTTTTATCTTTTAAGATGCTAAACTTATCAGTTGTCCATGGTTTTACCATAATATAAAACAGAAACTACGGCGCAATAATAGTAATTAGCATATACCAAAACAGTGAATAGTGCTTTTCGCGCAATCTGATTGGTTGCTCTAGCTCGGGATATCCTGCACTATTCACTGTTTCGCAAAACAAGATGGTGTCCTTCTCTTGAACGATTTTCTTTTTAAATAATGCAAGAAATTGGTAAAAGCAGACAGGTAGAAAACAATTACTGTATGTAGGAACATTATTTTAGGTAATATTTATGAAAAACAAGTTTCAAAGAGAGAATAGAAAGTGCTACGAAAACAAACTTGATTCAACGAACTGACTGTTGCATGTCAGTTTTCGTTCAAATATTTTGAAAGAAAAGTGTTCTCCGTAGTTCATATATCGATAAATTGCCTTTATATAGTTTGAGACAATTTGAATTGCCTTTCATATAGAATTTAATAACATTTACAAACATTAAAAATAATTTCGGTTACAACAAAACCAAGCAAAACATAAATTAATAATTATTCAGCCATAAAGATTACCGCGATACACTGCCCAAGAAACTGGCGAGTAATGAACTGAATACTAAACAAATGACCTGGAAAACATACTACCGATTTTATAACAGTAAACACACACAGAAATATTTATAAATTAAAGGAAATTCAACGACTAAACACATGAAACATTGTCACTGACCGAAATAAAAACGCTTTGAAAGAACAATTATTGTCGCTTACTCACCCAGAAGTTCATTAGTTATCCTTTGTCCTCAGGTTTTCCCATGTACAGTATTAAAATATTTCCTTTGAGTTAAAATCCAGTGGTCTTTTGCCTTACTTTGATCCAACTTCGAAAGGTTTTCGAAACGACCGGCAGTGCTGTCAGCTTGTCAAAACTGATAAACAACTCCAAATATAGACAGGCAAACTCCAAATATGGAAAGCCATATGGAAAGGGGATTTTTTGCCTTGCGTTTTGCACCAATTCCTGGCTAAATTATAATGAAACTAACCGAAATTTACTTATTTTTTATCAATTTGTTTTGGTATATGCTAAAACAATTATTCACCTCAGTGTCAGTGAATAGTGGTTGGATATTTACCTCGACGCTTCGCGTCTCGGTAAATATCCACCACTATTCACTTCCACTTCGGTGAATAATTGTTAATTAGCGCGTGGCCGCCATGTTGGAGCGACAACGGTGGTCACTCCAATATGACCGCCAGCGCTAATCTCGGCATCATTATTATTGTAATGAGCCTTACTTTTTTATCTAAATTACGGGAAAAAACTACGGCAACTGATTCATTTTAGCATCTTAAAAGATCAGAGGTTGATTGTCTCTGTCGCCGGCAGTAAAAGTATTAATATAGCGTGGTCCGTTCAAGACGCCGCATCGAAATATTCCAGGCTTCGTTTTTTCGCAGCATATAAAACAATAGTTGCTCGATCCAGTCTTCATTTAGTGATCAGTGATCGGCTATCACGATCCACGCCGTCTCCATGAAGTGGCCTTCAACGCCTTGACAGGTAAATTATTTTTCTCTACTGTTTTATACCATATTGAGCGTTATTCTCTCTTTCGGGCCTTGTGGACCAGCCTTTCGGCCAATTTCGGATTGTATGTCAAGCGGATAGCGTTGCGTAGACGACATTTCACCATGCGCTAAAATGATTGTGTTGGAGCCACGTTGTCTTTCTTTCCTGTCCTTTAGTTTATCCTCTTTCGTACATTATTTGCGTGAAGAGCTCGCGGGCACCGCCTTGTGCTTGAAGCCAGTCACGAAAGGTAGTGCTCATTCCATTTTAGCATAATGGGTTTTTTTTATTTACAAATCTTTTGACACGGTATAACCTCTCAACCGGCACCCTGCTATTAATTAATGTAAAAATGTCAATATAAAAAGAAAATCATTGATTTTCAGAGGGCCGTGTTTTAAAAATTAGAAATATTAAGTATATTACAGTGGAAAATAGGGCTAACGTTAAAAATGATTCTAAAGCGGTAAGAAGAGAGACTATACATAACATTAACTTAGAGTTATTTACAAATTTTCTAATTGTCATAGATTATTCCAAACCACAACAAATTTGTAACTAAAACTTCGTTCTAAAGCATTAGTATTAGGTTTTGCTAAACAAAGTACTCTGTTGTTATTTCTCAGATTGTGAGATGTATTACAAGAGATTTTAAACAGGTCTCCTAGGTTATTGATTAAATTATTTTATTCATCAACAGAATTTGTTTATCTCTCTTTGATTGTAATGTTTCCCAATTCAATAGCGTAGAGTCTGGCTGCTATTAATAGCTCGAAATGCGGACAAACAAACCAAATTTGACTCACAAATGATTGCAAATGAGCTATTTCTTTTGTTATGGCCGCAAGAATTATGGGTAAAAGCGGACAGACATCGTTACTGATGTCATCTCGACGGAGCGCTATTTAGCTCTGATTATTTCATAGTTATCTAGCCGTTTTGTTTTGAAGTTTTTGTAACATATAATAATTTATAGTGATTTAGAGCAATTTCCCCACACTGGGGCACAATAATCAACATATGGCAAGACGAGAGCATCATAGATAATTTTTAAGGGATCTCCGTTAATCAAATTTTAGATCTTCGTAACAAGCCAATTCCTTTAGATGCTTTCTTTGCCACTTGGTCAATCTGGTCTTTCCATGTTAACATGCAGCCAATGCTTTCAGAGCCAATAATCAAAACTGGGTCGTCAATAATTTGAGATTTTTGTCTTGAACCAATGTGGTATGTACACATGCAGTAAATAATTTGAGATTACAAAAGTATATTTCACAAAAGACTTCAAATGAGAAATTTGTGCTAAAGATGCTTTCATCGAAGGATATTATGTAATTCATAGTTAAACGTAGTGATCATATAGCCCCCGTGTTCAGTTAAATACGTTATGGAACAAAGGTGCAGGGTTAGGACATTGGTTTCTTTGTGGTTGATTCTATTGTTTTATTGTTTTAATCAACCAATCACAAAACTTGTTCATATAGGTAGGTGGCGACCCCGTGTTCTAGTTGCCAATTCATGCATATTTTATAAAAATTAATGACGTCCGACTAGACAATTAGCTAATTTCCATGTAAATTGCTCATGATTTACAAAATGGACACAAAATTGAATGGTTCTCTTGTAATACGAAAGTTTTCAAGCCATTCATCTTCAAAAGAAATATAAGAAAGATTAAAGAATATTATCCCGCAGAGAGTATTCCAGCCAGCTCTTACCCAATGCCTTTTAGCTATTTGGAGTATCCGTATACTATCCGTTTAAATTTTATCGTAGGATTTTGCCTTACTGATTTGACCATCATATTTTCTTGCTTGATATTTTAATCCCTCATAGTCGTATTAATAATCTATTTATGAAAACAGCGCCAAAAATTGTCAATGAGATGATTGGGTACTAAAGTGGAGCGAAAAAGTAACGGAACTGTATTCACACGATACCATCAAGGGTTCTGTTTTCATCTCGCACCGTTTATAAATCGTTGTCAAATCGCTCCGATTAAAATGACGTTTTCACATTTCACATTTCGATCCGGTACCGTGTGAACGCAACGGTGTTTTCTGACATTTTAACGCCGTTTTCAACTCGCTCTGGACTCGTCTTAACTGGGGTTAAAGCTTACCTCACAAAGTTGCACACAGGACCGGGACACAAAGCAAACATTGTGCTTGCTTGGGCAGCAATCTGGATATTGCAATGACGTTGTGGTGCAATGTTTTAGATTCAGTTGTTGTGGATCGCCAAGAAAGAACACCATTGCACCTTGTATTTACAGCAACCATAATTGTACTCTGGCCGCGTCATTAGCGAAAATAGTAATATAGTAATATAATTTGCCGACAATCTCCGAACATTGTCGCCCAAGTCCTTCCAAAATTGGTCTGTTTGAATTTTCAAAACTTCAGTTACTTTCAAGATTGCTTGATGTGCCCCCCCGTAGAAATGGTGGCCATTGACTTGTCAATTTAATGTACCTGTTGCTCAAATATTATTTTAAATAGAATAAATGGCGGATGGCGCTGCCGCGAAACACCTCGCGATACACGTATCACGAACTCAGAAAACGCCGCAAATGGCTAAAATGACCTTTCTGTTTTTGTCTGGTCTTTATTTTTGGTTAGGTTAGGGTTAGCTACGATTAGGGTAAGTTCAAGATAAGGTACCACGCACGTTCGCGTGTGAAGGTGAGGTAAAACATTTGTGTTTTCAGGCGGGATTCGTGATACGTGTATTGTTGGAGATCTAGTTGGGTACAACATTAGAAGACGCGCCCGGAGAAAGTGTGTAATTTATGCTCGCAAAGTGTGGCGGGATGTGTTCATAGATACTTTATTTACTGTGATTGGTTGATTAATGAGGTTGTTTCTATGGTTACACGGTCAGAGAATCACTTGAAATCAAGACTGCTGTCAGCAAACACGTTTTTATTCAAAGCAAGCGATAAATATTTTGATCTATTTGAAACGGAATAAGAAAATGGAAGAAGAAAATGAATAGTTTTAAATCCAAGAATAGTTCGCCTGAATACAAAACTTGAATATATCCTCTGTTTCAACGCCGAGTTACATAACAATCTGAGTTAAATTTCTCAAAGATTATCTTGTCGTAGGCTGGTCGATAGCTAGTTTTCCGAGGTTGACCGCTATGCATCATGGGGCAGTCACCTCAATTATTGAGGTACATGTCCCACAATGCACAAAGCGCAAAATTACACACTTTCTCCGGGCTCATCTGTCATGGATCTGTAAAAATATCTTCTATCGTGCAACCGGAGACAATAGCTGCGATATTTTTACGAAATTACTTGGAGTAAACGGGTGAAGTGGACAAATTACACATACTGTACTTCCACAATTAAATCAAAACTAGAATAAAATTGTAAATTCTGTTCGTGGCTTGAGCCACCCTCGCCACCGTCAGGATCCGTATATTCTTAATGTTCTTAATGTTCTTCAAAGTTTATGGTGTGGTTTGAGGGTTAGGGTTACTACATGATTCTTATGAACAAAACAAGTGGTCAGCGGATGCACCACGAGCTTTATTGCCTTTAAGTTATAGAAAGCTTGAGGGGCTTTGTACGTATTTCTTTCAATGAATCACATATATTAAAGAACGTCCTTGCTTCAGTGTATTACAGCAGAGAATAACATGCAATAGAGTCGACGTATGACGAAGCAGTAAAATGGCGCCGGAGGAATAAGTCCCGTGATCGAAAGCTGGCAAATACTTTATTAAACTACATTAATCACAATGGCTATAGTATATGAAATGTAATAACGACGATAGTTTCGTGGGAATTGCATTGAAGAGTTATAACTTTTGCGATGATTCTTAGATTTTAAAAATCCCCCACCGTCGGACCATTCCCAAGCTTTAAACAGAAGAATGATATATGGTTAATTACAAAATTGTGAATTGGACCGCCTGCTTTCTGAATGGCACATTGTTAACTTCTATTACCAACCGAAAGCGAACATGTCTAAAACATTTTCAAAGTTAATCATGTAGAAATAAATTAATGCTGCCCTCGTTTACTAATTATCGATGAATCATGTGGTGGGATTTTGCCATTATCTTGTGAAGTACTTCACCCTCGAGAAGCGGTGGGGGTAAGCGGGGTAATTACCCCGTAGCACAGGCCAAATAGGGCGCGTAACATTTCAATAGAAGAAATATATTATTGCTGTATAAATTGATTATGCAAGCCTCCAGTAAATAGTAGATTATATTAGTAAAAATTAGAGTTACTATAGGAAACTTACGGGGCCTTTGCAATAATGTAATGTTAAAAGGTACGTGGCCCCTGTGATAACTGCAGATAACCAGAGCCTCAAGTCAATAGTTCTACCGAGACTTTTAGTCCTTATAATATGTCCATAAAGACAAATAAATGTAGAATTTTTAAGAACAGAGCACAAAAAATCTAGATTCCTCCTGCTTATAGAAGCGTATGTTGCCAATAGACCAGTCCTGTTGGATAAATACTCTGGTATTCGACCATTGCAATTGATGACATTTAAGAGGCGTCTTTTTGGGGGAAGCGTTGCAGAAGGTTTTAAGCAAAATGTTGAAAAACGGTAGGTCCGATTCAAGTCTGTGTTGGTCTTGCAGCTGGAGCAGAAGCGCGCCAATTCATTTTAGAAGAGCGGTTTTACTCATTAATGTAAAAACCGTAAAACTGCTCTTTCTAACATTTTGATCTTATGGCCAAGAACAGCAACAGTCATGATGATAAAAATTGTCGTATATCCATGAATAGCAAATAATAAAATTATAAAAAAAAGAAATTATTACAAAATCACACTAGTCTTAACATATTGCATCCTTTTAACTTCAAAGAATTTTCATGTGCATCCTTAAACATGACCCGAGACATCAGCTATTTTCACTGATAACCCATTGATATCTTTTCGATGGGATAAAAACATTCGGGATTTAATACATAGTGTCATCAGACAAAATTCACAGCGGCACCAGCGTGATACATATTCTTGTTCTCATGCCAGTTGTTAGTTGTTGTATCCTTAACTCCGCCATATTTATTTCCGAACATAAATCCGATTTTGTTTTTCGGCATAGTTTATACAGCTCCTATACATCACCATATGTTGTATAATCTGAATCGGTAAAATTGGGCAGCATCTATCTGACAAATTTGCTGAACATCTTCGCTTCGCAAGGAACGATGCTGTTAATAAACCCATCTCTCGACATTTTAATAGTGCCAACAATTCGATTTTGGAGATGAAAGTTTGTGCCATCCGGCTCAGGTTCCGGTAGGAATGATTGTCATAAAAGACAAGAAAAGGGTCGATACATTCTGAGAACTTAGCTTTTTTAATTGTTAATACTTTTCCTCTAAACGGCGTGTACACGCATGGTCTTTGAGATTTCAAGGAACTTTCCTGGTTGTATTAACACCAAAATTTATAGCATATTTTGCATCTCTTTCATCTATTTTAACAAAAAACTATTCCCTTGACAAATTTAATACATTTCTATTATTTTTCCAAGTGCGGTCTGCAATAGTTTGAAACCCTTTACATGCATGGTTGGATTGTATTCACTATCCAGGACATTAGTTTTACCATTGATGGTGGCAGTTTATAATCTAAATTGTTTATTTTCCATTGTATTCTTACAGGTGTCTTAGGTTCTGCGTAGTCTTGAACAAGTTCTCAGGAATGACAGAAATTTTGTTTTTACTCATCGATCTAAATAGAATAACAAAACAGCAAAAAAGATTAATTTAAATATATACGATCACAAATAGCTGTTAAATGTATTTTAACCTCCATAACTATATATCTCAATTAACTATACTAGATAATTGAGAACATTTTTATTATTGCTATGCATATATCAAGCGGCCACACTCGAGAAATGGCTTTGTGGCTACTTAATGAAGGCGGTCGCTTAATATAGAGAGGGACGTCAACAATGGGCCTTGGGTGAAGTAAAACTTCGTTTTATCTAGTTCTAAATCTTAACAGTGACAAGTATATACGCTTTGATAAAACTGCAACAAGTAGCTAAAATCAATTAAGCTAAAATTTGTGATCTGCATCTTTTGAAAACTAAAATACGTCAGGTTCTACTCTCAAGACTTAAATGTTGTATTTTATGAGCAATTTTAACTGCAAAACATTTAAAAAAATCTATATAACTGCAGTTTCAGCTTTATAAATAAACTGTGACAGAGAGTGATGTGTGCTGCTTAGCAACTTCCTATTTCCTGAGAGCCATTGGTGATCAGATGTAATTAGTACTATTTTAAAGTAAATGGTTTGAACGGTTTTGACTTGATATAGATCAAAATGTTATTGTATATAGGTACTCTATAACATCGACGTTCAAGATATGATAGGATAATGGATTACGGCCTTCTTTGCTAACAGTGAACAATATGTTAAAGTCGATGTATATCTGTCTTTCTACGGGTTACTTTTGATGTTTATAACTTCAAGGAACTAGGCTTTGGCATCTCCGGTTTGCTATCTTGGTCAATCGCTATTAAAAGTTGGCATGGTCGGGTTAAATTTTTCGATGATACCACCGAAATAGAGATAATCCCTAGATGCTCTCTTAGTCTAAGCCTCCAAATAATAACGTAATACTTTACGTTGGTAATAGTTTGAATTGTAAGAGAAAAATATTGTGGGATATGAATTCAGTCACTGAACACGCGCAAGCATTAGGTTGGGGAACTCTTTTTTGGAGGTTTGTATTACGGTTACGATTAGAGTTGATTATGATTAGCCAATCAGATGACTTACACTTACAAATCATCAATTACATCATTATTATCAACCTCACCAATTACGCGAGTCGACACAAAGTCATTGCTACCGTACGTTTATTAGCAAGATCTCACAGTAATTGGGTCGAATCCGCGGAAATGTAAGGAGATCTTTAATATAGATTACTAATTGACATTTCTATAGGTATATTCACAGTGAATGTGTTGAAAGGGTTCTCCGCGGCAACTACGTAGAGCGGATTTGAATGAACCGAATTTTATTATAATCCCCTCGCAAGCGAGGGTGATAATCTCACCGTGGCAGGGACTCATTTCTCACTAAAGATTCGTATATATATATATATATATGTATATATATTTCAGCCGCACATGGTAGGGTAACTCCTTATAAGGTAGTATAATGTCGTTTTGGGTGATCCGTTTGAGTCGGACCATATTTGAGCAGAGAAATTCTAGCGGCCATTATTGATTTGTGACCAGAAGAACTGAAACATAAAGAGGTTTTTACGAAGGGTATACACGTTTGCGTAAAATAACAGGTACGTGTATTATGTATTTAGACTCGCTAATTCCAAATCTGTTTTCAGAATTGGTTGAATATTGATCGAGATAACGTATACAGTTTATTGTGTTTATTGTGTGTTTTTTTGTGTTTATTGTGTTTTTGACTCTGTCTCTCATAGTAAACTCTTATCCAAGCTGAAAACTTATGGAATTTCCGGTCCTCTTCTTAAATGGTTTGCCGATTATCTTCATGATCGGAAACAGCGTGTTGTTGTTGAAGGAGTTTCTTCGTCGTACCCTTAGTGTTAAGTCTGGTGTGCCGCAAGGTAGTGTGATAGGTCCACTACTTTTTATTCTCTATGTTAATGACCTTCCGGAGGTAACCAGCAACAGTACTATTGCTCTTTTTGCTGATGACAGCAAGTGCTTCCGCTCAATTGAGTCACCAGCGGATAGAGATCTCGTCCAGCTTGATCTTGATGCTATGAACAACTGGTTACAGTCCTGGCAAATGAAATTTAATGTGTCTAAAACTCTTTTACTAAGGATATCCCGAAAACGTACTCAATCTAGTCATTCCTACCACCTCAACAACGAATTAGTGAAAAGTGTAACAAATCAAACCGATTTGGGTGTGGTCATCAGCAATGACCTTAAGTGGTCCCCCCATATCGCTAAATGTGTTGCTAAAGCTAATCGTATGCTTGGGTTTCTTCGCAGGAACTGTACTCAAATGTCAAATGTCCGTTGCTGCATGCATGTCGTCTACTTTATTTAGCGCTCGTCCGTTCTCACTTGTCTTACGGTAGTGAAATCTGGGCTCCTCAGGATAAGTCACGCGACCTTTCACTTCTTGAGGGTGTTCAGAGACGAGCCACTAAATTCATACTCCAAGATTATGAATCGTCTTACCCTGACCGTCTTAAAAGGCTTAACTTATTACCGATATCGTATTGGCTTGAAATTAAGGATCTTCTCTTCTTTTTTAAGTGCAAACAAGGTCTCTACGATCTAGATATCTCCCGTGTTGTGACTTTTTCTTCTATTCGCTCGTCTCGCACTCGTTCAAGTCAAAACAACTTGCTTGAAGCCAATCATTGTAGGACTTCTCTTTTTAGAAATTCTTTTTTCAACAGAATTGTATTTCTCTGGAACGATATCTCTCCGATAGTTCGTAATAGTACTTCTGTTTCCATTTTTAAACATAAACTTTATATTCACTACTCTTCTAAGTTAGACTCCAATTTCGATGTTAATAGACTGCGCACCTGGAAAAGTTTCTGTTCTAAATGTCGTTCTTTCAATCCAAGTTGTTGCTCTTAAATCTTTATTCTTATGTAATTTGTGTGTTAGTTTTTTTATTGTGTTTTTACTTATATATATGTTTATTATGTAATTTTTTGTTCGGTTGGTCTTCACATGGGACTCCTGTCCTGTTGATCATTCCTTCAATCATGTTCAAGTATTGCACTCTTAATTTACTGTATATTTGCATTCTTGTATGGTTGTAAAGTTAATAAATAAAAAAATAAAAAAAGTGTGTAATTTGCGTATATATATACACTATTGATATATGCTGGATATTTGTGTATAAAGTGGACGGGTATTCTACGATTTAGCGATATATATATATTATAATAGGTTCGTGTGTTATGTATTTACACTCGCCAATTCCAAATCTGTTTTCACAATTGAAAACGGTTAAATATTGATCGAGATAACGTTCAAAACGAGGGATAGGTGACAAAGCCCTAAAGGTCGCTTATAAGCTTGCTTATAACCATGGGTTGTTTTATAACGCAACCAATGGTCTCGTTATTCCTATATGCTACCAGCAATCTTTTATTACATAATATACGACAATTTTATTATAGTATACAAAATATGTTTGATAACAGGTTGTTTAAATAGTTAAGGTTTAGTTTGATTATTCACTGAGCTGTCGTGAAGGTTAGCTAATGGTTAACTTGTACCCTGAAGATGACATTGTAGTCGAAACTTACGTTTGGTAGTTTTTAAACTTTTTAACTTTTAACCTGTGTGTAAGACATATTATGAAGCGAACATTATGATGTATGTATTGTATATACACATGTCTCATCTATTTTAAGGCCACACCGGTTTGTGATCTGAAAAATATGATTCATATATTCCACTGGTAACGCGTATTCGTCTTCAATATGGGTGTACAGATAATCCAGAAGTGAGCCATTATGGGTTGTAGGAAGGTAGATGCAACTTTTGCTGATATGAGGGACCAAATATTTTAACTATCTGCGCTGCTTCTGACCTTAATGTGATAGCCAGTCAATCTTGAAATCACCACATATTATGCAATACTCTTGGGTAAATTTATCTAATAAGCCGGTTCGTAATGTCCACTGCGCGTCAAAATGTCAAAATGACGTGTTCTGGGTCAGGATAAAACTTATTTTAATTCATAACATCAGGCTAAAACCACAATAGACATTTGTATTTCTATTTAAACTTGCAAATCCGTTATACTGAATTCCCCAGCCTGATATTATGAATTGAGATAATTGATATTATATATGATATTATATATGATGATATTATGAATTCAAATGAACACTCTTTGTCCCAACTACATGTATGGTTGTCCAATTACGTCCTATACATGTCACTTATGAGCTCTCATAGTCAGGGAGCACGTGTACTCCCGTGGGAATTTTGTGCTGAAAGCACGCCACTGGTCTAGATGTGTTAAGGTGACCCTAAAGAACGTAAAACGTTTTGGTGGCAACTTTACAACTTGCTCAGACTTGATTTACGAGGGGTCAAACGTGTGACGTATATAATCTAGCATGGAAACGAGGCTGAAACATAAAATCGTCTAACTCATCCAAACGTGGACCAAAACGCACCATAATCCCTCAGAAACTACTCCTCAATACCTCAAATACTAATGTATAGTGTTTTAGGGTGAGCGTGGTCACGTGACTAAGTTAGCATGAAAACGAGTCTTATACATAAAATGGGAAACAGAGCCTATTAACGTGTTTAGAACAGCCCAGAAAATGTCATTGTTGCAGGCCAATGCTATTGCTGAAGTTGATCATGTGAATAAAGAAAAAGCTACAGTAGTATGAACACGAGGCTGAGGCAATAAGAGTGCAGTAACGTAACGGAACAAGATCCACAAAAATACTAAATGAGCAGTGATGAATGCGTTTAGATATATAAAAAAGTGGGCAAGCTATAAAGAGTCATACATGTATGTTTATTTGAACAACCAGTACAGCTCTGTCTCACGTCTTCGTTCAGTGAAGAAATGTAACGTAAAAATATCTAGGGCCTAGCCTTGCAGGACTTGTAATCATGATTAATTAATCAGGACTTAAAAGTAATCATTAATCCAAATACTATGTGGGAGATTTGGAAGAAATTGTTTGAGGAAGTACTAAATAAGCATGCACCCATCCAAAAAAAGAAGATCAGATCAAAAAAAGTCCCTTGGATTACTAGTGAAATAAAAAAGCTAATATATAAGAGGGATAGATTTAAGAGAAAAGCTATTAAAAAAAACTTGAATCAGATTGGGTTGTGTATAAACAGACCAGAAATGAAGTAAATATAGAAATAAGAAAAGCCAAAAAAGAATATTACTCCAAGAGAATTGCTGGTCAAAAGCATAATCCGAAAAAGGCTTGGAAAACAATAAACAACTTATTAGGCAGACAAAACAAACTGACAAAAGTCAATGAGCTGAATATAAATGGGAATAATTTGACAAATTCTGAAGACATTGCAGAGGTCTTTAATGAATTCTTTTCAAATATTGGTCCTGACTTAGCTAGCAAAATTGACACTTCAAATAATAATTTTGAAGAATATATTAAGAAACCTAAATCAGAATTCACAGCATTTGAGTCAATTACTACTAACAAAGTTTACCATCTCCTACGTGGCCTTTCTAGTGCAAAAGCCACTGGCATTGACAAAATTTCAAGTAAAATTTAAAAACTAGCAGCACCTGCTATCTCCAGTTCATTAACTTATATCTTTAATCAGGCTATTACATTATGCACTTTTCCTGATGAGTGGAAAATGGCAAGAGTATCACCTCTATAAAAATGGCGAAAAAAATTTGCCTGGTAACTACAGGCCAATTTCCGTTTTGTCAGCTGTTAGCAAGGTAATGGAAAGAATTTTATATGACCAACTATATGATTATTTGACAAAATATCAGCTACTTAGCAATTGTCAATTTGGCTTTCGTAAATTTCACTCAACTGCTACAGCATTATTAGACGGTACTAATAGTTGGTACGTGAATATTGACAAAAAATTATTTAACTTAGTAGTATTAATTGACTTAAAAAAGGCATTTGATACTGTCGACCACCAGATTTTACTAAAAAAACTCGAACTTTATGGTGTAACAGGAGATGCTTTATCTCTATTAAAATCATACTTGATAAATCGCACTCAGAAAAGCCAAGTAAATGGAACTATTTCATCGGAGCGATTGATCAAGTGTGGTGTGCCACAAGGCCCTATTTTAGGGCCATTATTCTTTTTGTTATATATTAATGACTTACCTCAATGTTTAAACAAAACACAACCTCGATTATTTGCTGATGATACAAACTTAACAGCATCTGGAGAATCTATCAAAGATGTTGAAGCTGCAATGAATTCTGATTTAGAAAACCTCAGGAAATGGTTAATTGCGAATAAACTAAGTTTAAATGTAGCCAAAACTGAGTTTATGTTAATTGGATCTAAACCAATGATAAAAAGTATCTCAAATACTCAACCAAATGTTATCATAGACAACAAACCAATTAAACAAGTTTATGAATGCAAAACTCTTGGAGTGACCATTGACCAGCATTTGTCTTGGAAGAATAATACTGAAACCATTTGCAAGAAAATAACATCAGGAATATCAGCTCTTCGTCGAATAAAATAATTTATTGAGAAAGATACCATTCTTTCAATATATAATTATATTGTGCGTCCATACTTTACCTATTGCTGTGAAGTATGGGATGTGTTTGGTGAAACACAATCTGAACGCCTTCAAAAGCTACAAAACAGAGCTGCACGAATCATAATGAATATGAGCAATGATGTAGCATGGTTGCTTTAGATGCTTTAGACTGGAAGTTACTTAAAACGGAAAGACTAAAGGCCAAGTCAAAGCTGATGTTTAAATTGTTGAATAAAATGGGTCCTAAATCACTTACTGATTTATTTACTTTCAAAAGTGCAATGACAAATTATGAACTTCGAGATATTAAAAGTACTCTTTGCTTACCACAGCCGCGTACTAATAGCATGAAAAAAAGTTTCATGTTTGACGGGGCACACACATGGAACTCTTTGCCAAACGAAATTAGGGAAAGCAACTCCCTAATTTCTTTTGAAACTAAAATCGCTACTCACATCTCTGAATGAAATCGTATGAAAAGATTTGTAAATAGATATGTTTCACTATACCGTTTCTATAGTTAAAATTCTTGTTCTAGTTTACTTTCTTATTATATTTTTATATTATATATTTACTATATGTTACTATACTATATACATTATGTATAATATGTATACAGTATATATATTTATATTTTTACTATATGTTAACTATACTATATATTTACTATATAGTTACTATACTATATTGTTGTACTGTTGTTATACACGCCCCTTGTGGAAATCAGCCTAGGTTGACAATGGTTAGCGTGTTTAAATAAAGTTTTTCTATCTATCTTCTATCTATCTGCCAGTACATTTTCATCCTTGTGCACATTTTCGCACTCTCCAGTGTTGGAGCAACTGCAGAGGTCTGTGCGGCGAAGTGCAGCTTTTTGACACTTGCAACAAGTAGTAGAACATCGTTCCTTTGATCATCCGCATTTTACAAGTTGTGTAAACTTCAGGTGTTACGTGATGTCATAACAGGCATCCATTCATATTTATCCCTATGTTATCCATATTTCTGTGGCGAGAACAGCTATGGATTCGGTATCGCGTCGTTATTCTACACCATCATTTGATAATGCGCTCGTAGGATACAATGATATAATGCAGCCTGTGTTGGTGGTAACCTGTCTGATCGGGCTTGTTTCTTTCTGAAGAGGAACCACCTCAGCTCCTTAACGCTTGTGATGCTTGTTTTAGGTAAATAGAGCTGACAGACGAACTTTTCAATGCCTGCGAGCCTGTAAGAGACACTGGAGGCTGCTATACCTAACGACTCAGCTCCGTAGATTCTTATAGGTTATAGAAAAGTATATAAATAATTAATTTACAGGACAACTGAACGCTAAACCGTTGGACGGATAAATATACAATACTACTTACTTTAAGTCTGACTCTACGTCATCTGGATCAGAAGTACTACAGGTAGAGTGCGCTTCATGTCGTGAGTATCTTCAGCGAAGTCAAATTATCGATAGTGAAGAAAAGGTGTTTGTCTTTCACAATATCTGTGGGAGGTACAATCCTCCGTCCTTTTCCATGCATTGAAGAACATGTGCTTCCACTAGCGATTCTACTCTTAGAAGACGATTATACTCAACATGCAGACATCACAAACCCAAGGTCCTAATTCCACCCTCTCTCAAGGTACATAAACGGGTGAGCATCTATCTCAGAGTACAGTATCAATGTGTTTATCTGAACGTCAAGTCGAAAACAAGTCTCACATGACATGATAAACTCTACCCATGAGATACCACAGCAGCTAGCAGTGCACCTTGGCCATTCATCAAGCAATGAGAAGCAAGGAAATTGTAAACTTGTTTCATGGATAACGCATGTGTTTAGCGACCCAGCTAGTGCAAACCCACTTTTTACACTTATTGATGGACTTGCTAAGGATTAAAGCAGCATCATACAAGGCTTCATGTTACTTGCACAGTTTTCATTAACAGTTTCAGATAACTGAATGGCAGTGTCTTTTGATTCTTTTATTACCCATTCGGACTCGTCCAATCATTTTGGCTTGTGGAACTCCACATCTTCCAATATGTTCCATATCTTCTGGATAATTCCAATATCTTCTGGATAAGTTCTTTATGGCCTTCCGGCTGCACACCTTCCCTCGTACATTATTTTTCTGGGAAATATTCTCACATGCAGCATAGCTGAGAAATATTCATTATCTTTCCACTCTTCAGTACCACCTCGTACGTCATTGTCAGGAACTCTATCTTGGCTGCTATTTCACTTGCATTTTGATAACTTGTTGTGGCAGCAGGTTTGCAAAGGACGCTTGTGACGTATTTTGTCTGCTGTCAATTGCAGTACAGAGTTTGACAAGGAGTTTCTCATCTCCCAGTTGCTTCACAGCTGTATCCAGATTATTACCTACAGAAGACGAACTGACCTGCATGTGCAAAGGCTGTCGGTATCCTGCCTTGCCGTCACAGAAAAAGCACACATCCCTGTTGTAAGGATATGTTTTCGAACGAATTAGTGGATGTTTCAATTCTGATAAATCACTCGATTTTCGCCTCGATTCGTTTAGCCCAACTAGCTCTCTTTTGTACCTCTCTCTGCATGCTTTCTTTATCACACTGTACCTAATGTGTTGTATGGAGATCGTTAATTCCTTATTGCGTTAAAAAGTTTCTCATTGCACATTGGGTTTTTCGACAAGCTCCTTTTCTGTCTGACGAATGATGCACAATTTAAAATCAATTGTTGCCTTTGGAAGAAATTCAGCATCCCATACAAAACTACATATACAAAACTACATCATCTGCAAGTAAATATGGGGGACGCCTTTTCTATTCTGATGATAACAAATAATGGCTTACAGCACAGACTCTCCAGCTCTGAAACAGCTCTGATACACACAAGATTTTAAAAATTATATAGTAATTTATATTTGGTTCGAAATAGAGCATATTGTTACATCTACTGTACGTTTGGTATGGTTGCAGTATGGTATAAAGGACATCATCTGCATAATTATTGCAACTGTACTGTACCTTTACATTTATACGTTTTAGCCTCAAATCATGTGACACCACGTACTGTCTAAACATGGTAGACTACAGCAACAGCATTGGCCTGCAACTATAACATTTTTGGGTAGTTCTAAACACGTTAACAAGCTCTTTACGTACGAGACTCGTTTTCATGCTAACTTGGTCGTGTGACCACGCTAAAAATACTTAATACTTAAAAAATACTTAAAATACTTTACATTAGTATTTGAGTGTTGAGGAGCAGTTTCTGAGTGACTATGGTGCGTTTTGGCGCACGTTTTGAAGAGTTATAGACGATTTTATGTTTCAGCCTCGTTTCCATGATAGATTATATACATCACACTTTTGACCTCCCATAAATCCAGTCTGAGCAAGTTGTAAAGTTGCCACCAAAACTTTTCACGTTCTTTAGGGTCACCTTAACACATCTAGACCAATGGCGTGCTTTCAGCACAAAATTCCCGCGGGACTTTATTTAATGACATTTGCTCCCGGACTATCAGCTGGAACTAATCAAAATATGAATATAGAAATTCGCTTCGCGCGAAAAAAATTTGCCTTGTGCAAAACCTGGCGCGTCGAATCTCCACTGGGCGGAAAATAAAATTTGTCTTTGTTTAGTGAGATATCGCGTGGAACTAATTTTTAAAAAAGACAAAAGGAAAAGTCGAGTACAGTATGAGCACATAATATGAGTATGCGAGCACAGAATATGAGTATGCGGGCACAGAAGGGGACAGAAGCGTTCCTGAGCGCACATCGCGAGCTTGCCAGTTGCTCCATATTGTAAACACAGTACTGTAATTCATTTATGAGTGATATGCCAAGTAAAAGCAAATATAACCTATTCAAATCTTGTGAAATTGTTGTAAATCTATACAACATATATATATATAGCCATTTATCACAACAGTTAGTCCCTCAAATGCAAGGAACAGTGGGTGATTTTAGAAATGTTGATCGAAACGCAAAGTTGTCAAGTCAAGCGAAGATTTATATTTAGAAACGGTAAACATGCACTGAAGTAAAACAGAATCAGCGAGCAATTGTGCCTGAAACCTATATAAGAATAGAAACCATTCTAAGACACACCAGTATGGAAAGAAGGGAGAGGGAAAGCCAGAAATTAAAAAGTGAGCTAGAAGTATTCGATAATATTAAGTCTTCTAGAATCAAATAAGGGATAGATCTTACTTCGTGTACCGGACACAGAAATTTGTATGAGTAAATTTTAGTTGGCACTATATAGAACTGGCTCGTTCTTTAAAAATCCGGTTTATTTTATCTATAATAGGTTTAATTCAATAATTGGAGAACTCCAGGACAAAAATAAAGGGATTTTTTAAAGAACGAAGCCGCTAGGTCAGTATAGCAACAGAATACCAGTAACGCTTACTATTAAATGGTCATTAAACCGTGTCAAATTGTTGAAAAATGTCATACTAAAATTGCTTCGTTCTTTAAAATTACGTAGCTAAAATTACTTGGCTAAAAGTTATTAATAAATACGATTTCACATTCTTGATTTATGTCAGTAAATTTAAGTTAAAAAGTTGACGGATATTCTATAATCGCTCCTGGATCTCTGAGCTATCAGTTGGCGGCTGGCCATGGCATTTGGTCATGCTGTGCTAAATTATAATCATCTGCATATTTTGAAAACAATATATTTCTGAATTTTGAATAATATGTAATTCATCTTCGAGTTTACATATCATGATCAGTTATCACTACAAAATAGTAAAAGCTCGAGAAAAAGCTTGTTACCGTGTGGGGTATATAGGTCTGGTTTAACTCTTTCCCTACGGCTGAAAAACATCAAAAATTGAACGACCACGTTGTTCTATTGATATCTCTTGAAATAACCATAACTGTTGCGAAAGCTATACATTTTCTGGAAGCCCAATAAACCGGCTTTTACTTGTTCTTTTAAATTTCCCGAACAAAACACATTATGTTAATATAAATTAGCATTAATTATTATAAATCAGGTTGAAAAATTTACATTTTTCCAGAAAAGGCCATCTTGCACGCCCGCATAGCATCTTGAAAACTCAAAATGACACCAATCGCAGAGTTGTTTATGAAATCAAATCAAACTTGGCGTGTGCGTGGATTTCATGTTCCTGGCGCTTGTCGAATTTCAATTTTTAATCTTGCGTTACGTGTGCCGTGTTTTTCGATTGACGACTTTGCGGGTCATCACGTAGGGAAAGAGTTAATGCTAAACACATTGAAAATTGGTCATCTTAACGCTGACCTTATCATTTCATAATATTGACCTTATCATTTCATAATATTGACCTTATCTTAACGCTGAACTTATCAAACTGTTTTCAGAATTGAAATCGAGTAAATATTGGCCGAGGTAGCGTTCAAAATCTACATACGACGAACCGGCTTTTAAGGTTTGTTATCGACAGACGCGGTTTGGGCAACGGGGACCATGTATGGGGAAAAGAAACTCTAGCGGTGGGGTGGGGAGTAGTGGTAGAAAAGGCGGCGAGGGGATTATTGCGAATTCGTATTTCTAGTATATTGTCCATTTATTCGGTCACGTTCAGAGTATATGGCACACTTGTTGGGGAAGTCCTACCAAATATCTTGTCGATCATGTTGATATCAGTTCAAAAAAGAGTGTTCAAGAATATCTATCCTGGAGTTTCTTACAGTGAACACTTTATATCTCTGGACTTAATCGCCGGTATAGCTTATAAGCATCGCATAACTACGACTACTTTTTTGGAACAGATCGTATTCGTGATTTAAAACTTCTTTGTACTGACCGTTTCAGTTAATTTATTACAATTAAGTATTTGTAAGTTTCTCTGATTAATTATATTTATTTTATTTGTTTAGTAATTTCTAATTTAGTTCAAATCTGTAAATATACGTAGTTTGTTTGTCGGCAATGTTTGTCGCAACATACGATCCAACAACAATATATGTTCTTACGGGATCCTTAAGCACGATATTTTATATATAACTACATACAGGCAGCATAATTAATACGTTGTTGAATATGTTGCTGAAAGCAATGTTGCTGAACACTTTTCTTTATTTTGCAAAATTTGTTCGATGTTGTATATGACATCTCGCAAGGGAAATAAGTATAGTTGTTGTATATTTTAACAAGATATTCAACAAATTATCATTTACTTACAGCCATTGCAGTTCTGGTGTATTCATGAACAAGTTCTCAGGAATGGCAGATATTTTGTTGTTATGTAACCATCTAAATAGAAAAACAAAACAGGAAATGTTGAATGTATTTTAATCTCCACACAGGAAAAAACGACTGCTTAAAATAACAATAATAATAATTAATAATTACAGTTCTAATTGGCATTGCCATGCATTTCGCAAAGCCTCAATGCGTTTACAATATGAAATTACAATAATTTAAAATACAACAAACTAAAAATTATTCCGTACTATATGAATTAAAACATAAGTCTTTAAACAGGATTTAAATTTGATAACTGATGACTTTGAATTTCTAATGTTATATATTATAATATTATATAAACGTTTCCTGGAGTAGCATTGGTCTCGTATCTTAAAATAACCGTTTAAATTGGTTACGAACAACCACAAAATGCAACTAATACAAATTGGTCAAAGTAACCAATTTATCACAAAATCTGTTTATGTTTAGTAGTTATACATACCCAATTATTAGGTTTATAACCATTTAATATTTGGTAGAACTGATGTTTATTTAACTTGTATAATATAGTAATTGGTAACAACCAACGGTATTGTTTAATTTAACCATTTACTATTTGGTAAAAGGGACATTTAAAAATTGTTATTATCAACTAATTAAAAATTTAGTTCGGCATAAGTGTCGCAGTAAGTAAAAAATCATATTATCAAGCAATTTAATTTAATTATAGAATAATTATAATTGTACGTGACACCATTCGTTCATCCTTGGCGATGTATGACTCTGGTCACTCTTCCAGGGATTAATAACCCATAGGTTTTGTTAATCTTGAATAACACAATGTAAGTAATTCAAAAACCTAATCCTATCACAACACACAATTTCTGATCTTAACCCTGATACATGTAGGTCACCGATAACGAGTGTTGAATGAGCGTGGCTCCAGGCAACATTTTTTAGTACAAGAGTTGCTCATCCCTACGAAAGCAGCTCAAATGGCAATCGCCCGGCACCTGAAGTACTGCTATAAGCACATTTTAAAGAAAATCAAAAAAATTAAGCTTAGTGTTATTAACAAAAATTATGAGAATATTTCTGCGCATCACTCATTTTTTGGCTGAAGTTTTATATAAGAATCCTGAATTCAAAACATAGCCATAACCCTAAAGCTCACCCTAAACCTAATACCAACCCTAACTCTTTCGACAATACTTTATTTTAGAAATAACAGCTGGTTTTTTTAATTCAAACTTTACTACCGATAGTCTACGTGGCGTCATTTTGGGATTTATATGAAACATCGCAGCATTTTTTCACTGACTAACACAGCTGAACGCCGATTTAATTTTCAAAATTCATTATTTAAAATATTTAGTTCTTATGACTGTATCTGAGTACAACATAAATAGCATCATTTATACTATTGGATGCTTTGGATGTATTGGTAAATACTATTTGAATTCATTTTTTGTAAAAAATATTTTGAATTCAGGATGTGCTGTCATCCCAGAAACACGCAAAGACGTTGCAGATCTGTTCATATACAATTACCAAACTGTCTTCGTATTTCATTGTTGAATTACTGTGAATGTTTTTGGCTGACTTTTGGGTTGATGTCACTTGCTCTAAAATAGTAAACCGACTTTAGGGGATTTAGATTTAAGCGAAAATAAATAGAATGAAGCGAAAAATGTAGCTGATAATATTCCATGACACGGGTATCCCATGATATCCTAACATATCCCATGAAAAAGCCATGAGCTCCATAAGCATCATGGGATACATCATAAGCAACCAGGCGGCCATTTCAAAAATATTTCAATATCGAACTTGGTAGTTGGTTGCATTTTGTCATGGTTTTCCAATACGACACGGACTTTCCTAGTCGCAGGCTGTAGACGAGAATTGCAGTCAGATGTTTTAATGTAAGTCATAGTACATATTTATTCAGTTATCAGTAAATTACCTATATTTGAATATAATTTTAAGAGTCAGCCGTTTAATTCGTTAATCTGCATTTGATTATATCCCTGCAGACTAAAAAGTGTTTCTTTAATACCGAACAAGAATTTTTGTACCCAATTTGGGAGCTCCGAGACTCGTGGCAGTTTCCTTTCCTAGAAGAGACTCTCCTTTTCCAGAAATCACATATATATATATATATAAATATGTGTTAAAACGGTGCGAGAGGCAGAAACTCCTCAATAGAATGTTCCAATTATCTCACTTGCGATGCATATGTGTAGAGATTTGTGTCTGAACGAGCTGATTTACATTCCACCTTGTTGTTTTTATTCACTCCCATGTTTGCTTTCCACAATATTGGCACTCGCTTCGCAGACTATGATCATGTTCATCTTCCATGTTCAAATTCAGCGCGGGCACATTCCGCCCACCCCCCGCCCCCAGTCTATATAGGGTTAAACAATTAATAATCATCCAATTATTTGACTACAATACGATTTTAATAAGAAAATCTATTATTAGTCCGCAGAGAATAAATAAATGCTTAGTAATACTAACGACTTATTAAACAATTAATAGCTGGACCACTTGCTGACTCTGTAAGAACAGTTTATGCAACTTACCTTCAAAACATCTGACCGCAAATAATAGCAATCATCGTCTAAAGCTTGCGACTACGAAAAACGTACGGCTAAAGAAATAAATCCAGTACGAACTGTGATTGGTGAAGATTGTCATCGGATCTGATAAGGAAAAGTGAGGTCGTATCAATATGGTATTCTTATTGGATGAATATAAAAAAATGAATTAAAATAAAAATATATCAAGTATATCAAGTTAAAAAATCAAGTTCGGATAGTGTGAACTTCGATATAATTTGTTTCGCGTTTGTGTACGCTACAGGTATGTTTTAAAATTCAATATATATTCCAGTGCTCTGGAATTTTTTGTCTTAGGTCAGCACCTGTTTCCAACATTGTCAGAATTTAGCTTAGATCAATAACAAGTATATTTATAGATCCACTATAAATATTGATTTACAGCCAGTATAGTTGGTGATTTGTTCCCATATCTACAAACCTTTTGAACGCTAACCTTAAAACTAACCCTGACCTAATTAAGAATAAAAAACAAAAATTGAAAGGAAAAGTTAACATACAAGGCTGGGATTCCAATCCAATAATCGCGACGTTAGCGTAGGCCACTGCGCCACGCACGAAAATCACCAACTACTGGCTGTAAATCAATATTTATAGTGGATCAACAAATATACTTGTTATTGATCTAAACGAAATTCTGACAATGTTGGAAACAAGTGCTGACCGTTGAATTTCCCGCAAAAATACCAGACCGTTGGAATATATACTGAATTTTAAAATACAGAAATTTAAAACATTGCATACGAAAGCGTGAAACAAATTGTATCGAAGTTTAAACTATCCGAACTTGATTGCGAAGACTATCCGACAAGGATCCCGATCTCACTTTTACGATCAAATCCGATGGCTGCAATTTCGATCGATCTCAGTTCGGACTGCAGCATTCTTTTCTTTAGCCGCAAGTCTATAGGAAACCTACAGGTTCATTTGGAAAACCATCGGAAAGACAACCAAGAAATCGAATTAAATATAAAAAATGACGAATGAACTAATTCGATAGTAAAACAATTTCAAAATTGCACATAGTCGCGAATCTTATCAGTATTAAGAGAGGGCTGGATAGTACATACATACATAATTTTATTAGATGCTCCTCGAGAGGCTTTTCAGCTCTAATTTACAGTGTTTCTTAACATTATATTAACTACTGTATATCACTATATTTACAAGGTTTGTGTTTACGAATATACTATAACAATGTCTAAAAAATCCAATTTAAAACATTGGTTTAAATTTATATTACAGAGGATTACTTATTTAAGAAATTCGTGAGAAGATTCGTCTTTATATTATGTAAGTTTAAAACTTTGAACTGTCATTCTAGATTTTAGTGAGGCATCAAGATTATTCCAAATTGTAGAAGCCCTGTATAAAAAAGACTTCTGAGCTTTAGAAGTTCTACAAAGAGGTTTATGTAATTGTTTACTCTGCCGTGTTACGCGATTACTAATCTCAGAACGAGTAACAAACTTTCGGCATAGATAATCAGGCGCTAACTGTTCATACATTTAAACGTCATAACACAATCCCGGAGATACAAGATATTCTCTACGGGAAGCCATTTCAGTTGCTTTAATGCAGGTGTTATATGGTCATATTTACGGGATCCTGTCCATTCTGTAGGTAGAAAGAACGGGTCTTACTACATCCCGGGCGTTCTTTGTCAGCGCCCGCGAGCACTCGTCTTCTGGACGATCCTTTTATTAGTATTAAGGAAACCCAACCCCAACACAACAAAAGATCCTAACCCTAACCCCCCTAACCCCCACTCTAATAGTAAACAAGCCGTCATGTGATATCTTCACTTAGGGAGGGAGTTAGGGAGGAGGGATGAAGAGAGGGAGTGGGAGAGAGGGGAGGGAAATGGAGATAGAGGGGGAGGAGGAAGGTGGAGGGAGGGGGATATCGCAATACATATCTACTGTATACATACTGTCGAACTGAGAAAGTTTATTGATATGGAAATTAGTTTATTTATTATAGTTTATTGATATGGAAATTAAAAACATAACATACAAATAGTTTAAGCTTGGAAATGGCTTGATATCTTCCACGGAGATATTTCTTATAGAATTGTGTTTCAGATCATAGCTAAAGATTTAATGACAGAAAAATGATAAAAAAGTGAAATAAGGTATTTTTTAAATTATGAGGCCGTTTTTTTCCGGTTTGGACTGAAATGCGGCAACCAGTACTATTATGCAATACCATTAGTTGAACTTTCATAGGCCCTGAGCCGATTTAACTCTAGTCAGTTGGAATATAAAAGGTCAGTTACAGCGTTTCAGAATCAATTGAATGAACCATTACACCCTTGTCCGCAATTAAAAAGTATAGTTCGCTACAACAAAACATCTCAGTTTAAACTCACACCGATCTTGATAACTTATATGATGTTGTGTTGCGTAAGCAGTGTAGAAATAGAAATTGAATACTCCGAAACGTTGGAAATAGTGTGAAATAGTCTTCATCTAACAGTTAAATGTTTCACTCGGATGGATAACATTTTCCAAATACATTGGTTAATATTGCAAAGTGATCTTCTGCCTGGGACGTAGAAGTTACTATCGCAAGGAAAGTGCTGCCTCGAAATCCAAGGCAGTTGTGATATTGTGTAATTTCAAAAATAAGTGGTGGGCTTATTGAAGTCAAAGTGGCAGCAGAGGTAGTACAGCCTCGTACCCATGAGGTTATGGTTTAGGTAATACCAGAGCAGTGAGTTCTACATTTAAATAATAGAATACGTTTCCCGGGTCTCTATAACGTTATCGAAACCCGAGTGACGTAATAAAAACACGAGAGAAGTGTAGGAAGAAGCACGAGCCGCCGAGGCGAGTGCTTTCCCAACTTCTCGAGTGTTTTTATTACTTCACGAGGGTTTCGATCACGTTATAGAGACCAAAGCAAACGTATTCTATTATTTTTATAAAATAATTCAGAAACAATTTCTTATACTTTGGATAATTATGATATATAATGCAAATTCTCATTAGTTACTGACGTCATTCCGGTCTCCGTAGCCTGATCGAGACCGGCAAGCTGACCACGCTGTGTGCGTAGAGTAAAATTATTTTATAAATATATAGAGAGAGCTCACAATGAGCTTGCTGGACTATAGGTACTCTGAGGCACTCTGGGGTTAGACATCTATCTGGGGTAAGACATTCATTCATTGATGCATTCATTCGGTTGCTCTGCTTTAAATGATGCCCAGACCTCCACGACACCTACGTACTAGTCGACAGGAATCTCGATTTATGAAAAATTCGGATTTATGTGCGAAAATCTCGGCAACACAGGGCGGAGCACTGACGAAGCGGGCGCGAAACAGGTAGCAAGCCCAACCGCGCATGTTCCACTACCCGTGGTCTTCGGTCTTCGTCAAAGGTATTCGTTTGAGCATTGCCCTCGTTTTGAGCGTACTCAATATTGATACGGTAAGAGCAATTGGTTTATTCGTTTACGACTTGCTTGTGGGATTAGCCATCAAGCTCATGAACGTTTTAGAAGCAGTGTTCTTTTATGAGTTTATCAGACGCTTTTAAACGCACAGAACATTCTTGTTAACTCGAGTGGAACATGGCAACAATCGACAGCGTCTTAATTCAAGGAGACACTATGCATGCTTTTGGGAACGGTGACATCCCGCATGAGGTCTAGTCTTATATTATATATATATATATATATATATATATATATATATATATATATATATATATATATATTATTAATTTAAACACTCTTTCATATCGTATCGTCGGGCCGGGTCTAAACAGCTGTCACCAGAATGGAATTTTACTGCCTTAAGATAAATTAAATGGTTAACCATGTCAGAAATGTTTCGATTGCGAAGATTGAAATGTTGAAAATTCGACAAATTCCAAGGCTTGGCTGCATTTTCGCCTTAGCAACACCCTTAGCAACGTATATTTGGATACAAAAACTGCTTTGTTTTTCCATGTTGCGAACATTTTCTTCCGCACCACGTCTCGTATATACATATTTTGTATATTAAAACATTAAGATTGATTTGATTGTTGCGTGGTAGTCACGTGAACGGTCGTCTGGCATATATGATATTGTGTATTTCAGTTTGAGTTAGCGAGAGAAGTTTTGCAAAGGGCAGACGCTTTTCATGAGAATCAAACTGCTTTTAATGTACTTGTCGTGTTTCACAGTTGGTGAGGACATCATTAAGACCAATGACCCGATCCCTGGTCGTGTAAAAGAACTTACGCGATAATCTGGCTTTGTTGATAACGAGGGATGTTGTGACGGTATAAGAAACTGTCGATGCCACCATTTTACTGGCGTAACGCGTCACATCCTGTCCTTCTGAAACACGATATGATCGCACACGTAAAGAAAGAATGGTTATGTCTTGAACAGTTGAACTCATGTTATAAATATTTTCGCACGATTTTTATTACCGGGAGATTGAAGACGTATGAATTCAACACACGATCGAGAATCAGAAATATATTTTAATGTCACGGCACATGCAAACAACAAGAATGTATGCTTAAAGCTATTCCGTTCTAAAGCAGAAGGTTAGTGTTCAGTGTTCTTAGAACCTTTTTGAAAGCAAAAGTTTATTCAGCACTCATGAAGTACAGAATAGCTTTAAGCATACATTCTTGTTGTTTGTGGCATTAAAATATATTTCTGATCCTCGATCGTATGTATGTATTCATACGTCTTCAATCTCCCGGTAATATAAATCGATAGGTACTTATAGTACGTATTCCATATGAGGTCATATCGGACGGGACACATTGCCCTAACGAGCATATACGTTGCCCTGACGAGCATATACGTTGCCCTTGTACCAGCCTCCAAGTTAATTGGATTGTAACCGACCCCAAAACAACAAAGGTCCTCAAAGCTATAGAATATATTCTTTTAAAGTTAAATGATCTATTTACAACATACATACAGCTTATCCTGGTAGCTAACTTAGTTCTCTTTGAAAGCGGATAATCGAACATGCACACAAATATAATTTTCGTATTACGGATACTATCTTGTAAACGAATTTCGGCTGTCTTCAACGAACGTTTTCTTGAGAAATAATCAACTCCCAAAGCTACAATATATATTAAAATAAAGGTAAATTATCTGTTTACAATATGCGTACAGCTTATCCGGCTAGCGAACGTAGTTTTCTTAAAAAGAGCGGATAATCGAACATATCGTAACGTGTTAATTATCCGCATCCAGTGGGCTGGTACGAGGGCAATGTATTTGCTCGTCAGGGCAACGTACAGTATATGCTCGTTAGGGCACCCAGTCCCGTCCGATATGACCTTATATGGAATACGTACTATAAGACCATATGGATAAATCGTGCGAAAATATTTATAAAGTTAAAATAAATAAAATAAAAATAAAATAAAAAATAAAATAAAATAAAATAAATAAAATAAAATAAGATAAAATAATAATAAAATAATAAAATTAAATAAATAAATAAAATAAAATAAAAATAAAATAAAGTAAAATAAAGTAAAATAAATAAAATAAATAAAATAAATAAAATAAATAAAATAAATAAAATAAATAAAATAAATAAAATAAATAAAATAAATAAAATAAATAAAATAAATAAAATAAATAAAATAAATAAAATAAATAAAATAAATAAAATAAATAAAATAAATAAAATAAATAAAATAAATAAAATAAATAAAATAAATAAAATAAATAAAATAAATAAAATAAATAAAATAAAATAAAATAAAATAAAAATAAATATTTATAAAGTTTAAGACAACCATTCTTTCTTTATTTATTAAATAGAAGCGATAGGTTTCCCCGTGTATTCGTTGGTCTATTTAGATATAGACAAGGAAAGTGCTGCCTCAAAAATCAAGGCAGTGCAAAATAGTACAAATAAGTGGCGGGCTTATTGAAGTCAACAGATATAAGTAACACTATAGAAAATATTTTGTAATATTTGTAAAAATTTTAAATAAAAATGTAATAGGGGCGGGAAGTGGTGTCCAGGCCAGGACATGAGGGCATGGTCCTTTCCAAAAGGAGTGAGGACCCAGACCCTCACTCCGACCTTTATCTCCCGTTTCTGAGGACCCTCAGAACTGCACTTCCCGTCGCCCATATTTGCCACACGATTTGCGTAGAATCATTAAAAATAATTAGTGTATAGAAGAGAAGGAAATGTGTTGAGGTATCTCCTGAGCCATGACATGTGCCTTACTTGTTCCTGATTTATGTTATTTGTGATACCATGTACAGCGATAAAAGAATGTAAGAATACCTCACCTCTGCTTGATATCCATTATGTTGAAACAAAACAAAATTACTATTATAATATATATTCTAAAACACAATAGAAATTTATTAGTGAGATGTTCCTTACCCTTTCGTTGATGAATACGTGTATCCGGAAAGGAAGAGAGGCATCGCTGTTAGGTTTTTTGAATTACAGTCAAATTTCATGACTCCCCAATACCAATCATATATGTACGGACATAGTTCCCAAATATCAGCACCTGAAATAATTGTTACCTATATTTAATGCTTAATAGCGGTAATCCACTCGCCCGGCGCGAAGCGCCGGCCGAAGGCCGAAGGCCTGAGGGCGAGGGTGCTAATATCGACCGGCGTTTAGTCCCTTATCACGCGAGATCCAAGCCGTTCCTAGATCTAGAATCAGTTTATAGGTATATATATATATATATATATATATATGATCAACCGTCCTCATGCGCGGCATCAGAAAATGTGGCACTGGTAACTAGATACTCAGATTAAATTGAACCGTCACAAGAGACATAGTTTTTTGAGGAAATAGAAATCCGAGTCCGAGTATGTATTTTGACTCGCTAATTCCAAATCTGTTTTCAGAATTGAAAACGGTTATATATTGATCGAGATTATCATAGCCGACCAAGCCCGGACTAATTTCTAAGTACATAAACCATTTGTAGGAAGGGTATTCACGTTCTCGTAATATAGTAGACACATATGTTATGTATTTTGACTCGCTAATTCCAAATCTGTTTTCAGAATTGAAAACGGTTATATATTGATCGAGATATTCAACATAATATTCGACGAAGTGACCGGCTAATCATAGCCGACAAAGCCGACTAACTTTCTAAGTACATAAACCATTTTTACGAAGGGTATTCACGTTCTCGTAATATAGTAGACACATATGTGATGTATTTTGACTCGCTAATTCCAAATCTGTTTTCAGAATTGAAAACGGTTAAATATTGATCGAGATAACGTTCAAAATAATATACGATGAAGTGACCAGTTTATAATCGACTAATTTCTAAGCACATAAACCGTTTTTACGAAGGGTACTCACGTTCTCGTAATATAGTAAACGCGTATGTTATGTATGTTGACTCGCTAATTCCAAATCTGTTTTCAGAGTTTAAATCGGTTAAATATTGGCCGAGATAACGTTCAAACATTTCTTCGACGAAACGGGCTTTTGGAAATTGTGAATTTTTGCAAAACAGAAATACACGGCCACGGCGTGCGAGGGGGGGTAGAAAAGGCGGGCGAGGGGATTATTGCGAATTCGTATTTCTAGTTGTTATAACGGATGTAAGACCGGGTTTAGACGTCGAATTTACGTCGCGTATAATGCGACACCTGAAATATGACACCAGAAACCAAGGTTGTTTTTATTTCGACGAGTAAAAACTATGGTACCGCTTCGAGTAATCGTTCTAAACAACTTTGACAAATTAGAAGAAGTTGCTGTTTTTTCTTTTTCCAATGGGGGTCTTCTGCTTCTGGATTTTCATGCTTAGATGTGACTGGTTCTCATTCACCGATCATGGTCTGCCCAGGCTGAACGCCGCAACTTTACATATTTTGGAACGCTTTTGTTTGCTTTACTGTCGCGAGATTTTGATTGGCAGACGCATGAGTTCATATTGAATATAGTATATATTGATTGACAATCAATCAATCAATCAATAATAAATCAATAATTTTTAGCACCAGATTTAAATATGTATATATACTGTAGTTACAAAAATAGACGTATGTATCGTGCAAGCTAACTGTAATAACCGTAAGGTTAGACGAGACAGTTAGCTTACTATATTATAAATTGTTAAATTTAGGAGGATACAACAACAAAAGTATAAATTATAAGACAAATAAAAGAGATAAACAAACAGAAGAATCAATCAAAAATAATCATCACTAGTTTCACGCATATTAATTGTACTGGAAATTAATGCTGGGTACAATAAGTAATATATGTAAACATTTAAACATTATCAATTGAACTTATTGTATTGCTCTAATAATATTTGTTTCAGTTGATGTTTAAAACCTGATTTTTTAAGATTCTTGGTATCGTCATCAATATCATTCCATACTTGAGAACCAGAATATCTAATATTAAATTTTCCATAGCTTGTTCTAACTTGTGGAAGAGAGTATGTTGACCTTGATGTAAGTCAGGTATTATAGTTACGTTTTTCTTTAACATGGAGAAAAAATGTATTAAATATTTCAGGCAGATTTCCACTATGATAATCATACATAAATATTGCACTATGATAGCGGTGGCAATGGCGGGTCGCACTTGGTACTGCTGTCGATATCTCGTTAGTTTTCTTCTCATCTACATTATCCTTGGTCGAAATGGCGATCATTTCAGTAACCCAACAACGAAACAGACCAGTTCAGCCGATTTATCTATAGGCTGCAATGTGAGCGCCCCGGTAGTGCTAAATCGGGATAATCGTTTGACAACACCGAAGGACAAGAACAACAAACACTGTTGTGTCGACACAGCAAAGAAGGGAATGGTTTTTAAAGATTACCGAAATGGTGCTGGTTGTTAATATGATGATGTTGGCAGGAGATATATCGCCCAACCCCGGACCTTCATCAATGAACTACATCAACTCCACCAGTTCATTGCAAAGAAACACCTTCGTATTTACAAAACCACGAACGCGTGGATTTACAATTGCTCACCTCAACGTGAGAGGACTTCGATCAGCTCTTGACCAACTAAGAATCTTCATGACAAATCAATCGATGGACGTCTTAACTGTAAGCGAAACTTGGCTTTCAGACCGAATAATCGACAACGAACTCGAAATACAAGGCTATTTCTTCATTAGAAAAGATATGCAAGATGCTAATGGAGGTGGTGTGGGGGCCTACATTAACTCGAAATTTGCATATAAACAAAGACCAGACCTGGAAGACAACAATGTGGAAGCACTCTGGTTCGAATTGATTACTCCTCACACTAAGCGTCTTCTTCTCGCCTCCGTGTATAGACCCCCAATATATTTGATTCCCACGCACCTATAACAACGACAAAAGTACGAGGAGACCAATGCCCTTGGATGAACGACGAAATCAAAGCTCTTTTGCGAAAATGGGACTACCTGCATAAGAAAGCAATAAAAAACAATTTACCATCAGAATGGCTAGAGTACAAACAAGCAAGAAATAAGGCAACCGCAAACATTACAATTACTTTCAAGGCTTTGCATGGCCAGGCACCAGTTTATATTACTGATTTGCTAACTAAATATAAACCTACTCGTACTTTGAGATCATCTGACCAAAATCTGCTACTCGAGCCAAAATCCAAAACGGTGACTCATGGAGACAGAGCATTCTCGGTTGCAGCACCAAAACTGTGGAAATTCATTACCACAGGAAATTAGAAGCTTTGAAATGTCAAGTAATTTTAAGTCTGCAGTTAAGACTTTTCTTTTTTAAAATTAATAGTTATTGTTCATAGTGTTAATATATGTATAGTAGGCTTTATCTTATAATGAAACTGTAATTAGTTTTAAAAGTAACTTTAAGAATATATATATATTGTTGTAAGAGTATTGAGACGATTGTATAATGCTCCTAATACGTCTTTATTATTATTATTATTATAAATCGCAATTGTTGGAGAACCAGAACAATCCCAAAGGAATATGGAAAACCTTAAAGAAACTACTCCCGAAATCTTCCAAAGCACCACCAAACTGTCTAGAAGTACCTGTAGACAACAAAACAACGTCATCCCCGTCCGTTATAGCAGATTGCTTTAATACGTTTTTTGCAACAATCGGATCCACAATCAACGGGTTAGTTTCGAGTACACCACCTAGTGTTGATCACGACAATTCACCACAACCATTTGAATTTAAACCCATCGAGATCAGTTCAATATGTAAGCAGCTGAAGGGTTTGAAAACAAAGAAAGCTACTGGCTTGGACAACATCCCTAATTGTTTACTTAAACTGGCAGCTGACAGTTTAGCTCCATCATTAACTTTTATTTTTAACCTATCAATCTCGTCCGGAATATTTCCAGACGAATCGAAGATTGCAAAAGTTCTGCCTATATGTATAAATCTGGTCCAAGAAACGTATTAGAGAATTATCGTCCCATTTCCATTTTGCCTGTAGTGGCAAAGGTCCTCGAAAAAGAAGTACACAAACAGCTTTATCAACATCTTGCAGAAAATAATCTATTACATCCGTGCCAGCAGGGTTTTCGCCCAAAGAGATCCATCCACACACTCAGCACTAATTAAGGTGACTGATCATTGGCTTTCTAACATGGATAAAGGCTTGGTGTCCGTGGTAGTCTTCCTTGACCTAGCGAAAGCTTTTGATACCGTGAAACATATTCTTTGCTGATTGACAAGCTACAGGCTCTTGGAGTAAATGGCATTAACCTTGACTGGTTTGCTTCATATCTTGACTGCCGTCAGCAACAGGTGTTTTACAATGGAGAACTTTCACCAACTCAAACAATTGTCCCTCAAGGTTCCGCCCTAGGACAATTGCTATTTTTTGTATACGTGAACGAATTACCCAATTACATAACAGAAAGTTCGATAAGTATGTTTGCAGACGACACAGCGATCTACTATAGCGGGAACCAATATGAAAGAAATTGAAGAAAAGCTTAACGCCGATTTGGCGGAAATATTTATTTGGATAAAAACAAATGGCTTAGCACTTAATGTTAAGAAAACCGAATTTATGGTTATTGGCACATGGCAAAAATTAAAGCATTGTGATCCTATTGAACTGTTTCTTGACGATGTCGCTATCACCAGAGTCGATATCTATAAATATCTCGGAGTAACAGTTGACTGTAATATCTCATGGGACCTCATGTCGATAAAGTATGTAAGAAAGCGTCATCCAGGACAGGCATGTTGAAACGTATCATGCCCTACCTCTCAAAGCCTACTGCCAAACTTGTTTACAACACCACCATAGCACCCATATTTGATTATTGTGGAGTAGTTTGGGACACTTGCAATGACACGTCGGCAACAAAAGTGCAAAAATTACAAAATCGAGCTGCAAGACAAATTCTTGGCGTAAACAACAGTACACCTTCTGACTTGGCCCTAGGATGGATTCCACTTAATCGAAGAAGGAAGAACCACAAGGCAATCTTAATGTACAAATATCTACATCAAGAAATCGAAGGAATAAATATGGATTTTATAAAACACATGAACAGACATAGTTACAATACTAGAAACAAAGAAGACTTTGTCCTACCTAAGCCTAGAACAAACCAATTAAAGAAGTCGTTCAAGTATTCAGAAATTTTAACGTGGAACCTACTTCCACTAGATATTAGAAATTCCACTAGTTTAAGTACTCTCAAGAGATTTTTAAAGAACGTAAATTTTTAAAGATGTAAATACTTCAACCTTTGTAAATATAAATATAAATTAGTAACTTACTTATAACTTCCATTATTATGTAATTAGTTTTAAATATTTTATCACTTAGATACAGGGCCACAGGGAGAACAGTTTTTAACTGATGTGTTACCCTGTCAAAATAAAGCTCATTATTATTATTATTATTTATTATTTAAGATCAGTAAATTTCAGAATCTTAAGTTCAATAAACAGAGGATTTATGTGATCAATTAGAAAATGTAATTAGCCTAATAGCCTTCTTTTGCAGAATAAATAAAGGATTTACTGAGGAACAGTAAGTATTCCCCCAAACCATGCCAATCCGTATATTAGAAAAGGATAAACCAATGCATAGTAGAGGTTAATAAGAATATCAATGCTAACAAAATGTCTCACTTTAGATAAAGCTCCAATATTACGTTTAACCTTTTTTGAAATATTTAAAATATGAGCTTTACAATTTAGACGACAGTCAATCACTACACCTATATCAGAAACTTGCTTAAGTAACTGACCATTCATAGAAATATTTATTTGATAATTAATTTTTTTTGAGCGGAATGAAATATAATATAATTTGTTTTTTCTATATTTAGGGACAACTTGTTTGCACATAGCCAATGATAAACATGTGAAATTAGTTTGTTAATCCTAGTTTCTAATGTTAGTAGACTCTTATCTGCACAGAGAACATTTGAATCATCAGCAAAAAGGTTAATGTCAAGATTACTAGTAGAGTTTTGAATATCATTAATATATAACAAAAAAAGGAGAGGTCCAAGAACTGAACTTTGCGGAACCCCACAAGAAACGTTCAATAGACTTGATTTAACACTCCCTAATAAACAAATTGTTTTCTGTTCACTAAATATGACTTGAACCAATCATACACTACACTCCTAATCCCATAATACTCAAGTTTCCGTAAAAGAATGCAATGATTGACTGTATCGAAAGCTTCAGATAAATCCAGGAAAATGCCACAAGAGTAACATCCATGATCAACAGCTCTTTGTATTTGATCAACAATTGACAAAATTGCATGTAAGAATGTTTTGATCGAAACCCAAATTGCTTGTTATGTAAAATATTATGCTGATTAATAAAATTAATAAATATTTTAAACATTAGTTTTTCAAGTAGTTTATTAAATATTGAAAGCAAGGAAATAGGGCGATAATTATTAAGATTCATTGTTGATCCCGTTTTGTGTATTGGAATAATCCTAGCTATTTTAAAACTGTCCGCCATTTAATTTGACAAAGAGCTATTGAAGATGATTTCCAAAGATTTTGAGACAATTCCTTTAATAAGTTTTAAAATATTAACTGGTATGCTAAAGGGTCCTGTTGCCTTAGAAGAATTTAAATTATTAATTTCTGCCTCTATTTCCATAGTGGTAATAAAAATAGGCTATTTAATTGTTTTGGTGGCATAAAATCCATTGCAGAACATACAGCAGGTATTGATGTCGCTAAATTAACATTGTTATTAGAAGATTCTAAATTCCAATCCACAGATTGAATATCTTGTAGAAAATTATTACTCTGGCCGTAGCACGAATCTTAGTTTCGCCTCTGTTATTATTATTATTAGTATTATTAGTATTATTTTCGGGGTTCCACAAATCTGCAAAATTGCGCAATAATAGTTCCCAGGTTTTTGCGAACCGTGAAGCATGTTGCTGGTCATTTGAGCCAAATTCGACATATTTGCTTTTCATCAAGTTGTTAGTCTTTGACTCTGTTGGTAGATTTTGAAAGAGTGTTAATCGTGAACTCGCTCACCATATGCTTACAACTCGCTGATCGTGGTAGACCTATACTAAAAGATGACCAGCGATTTCGGAACGAGTTGGTCCGCGATCTTGATAACCGTTCGATCAAATCTATGTTTACATGTTTTATTGAATCGATCAAACTTATGCTTAAATGTGTACTGAAAAATGTTGCTCAAATGCTGTAAATCGAAGAACGAAGAACATTGATGAAGACTCTTCGAGAACTTTGAAGTGACAGGTATAAAACATGCATGAACGCTGTATGGAAATACGTTTAATACATGTACTAAGGTACCTGTAATATTTTGCCTGTATTGTTTATTGCGACGTCATACAAAATAAAGTCGATGTTATTCAACAGTTTATTGTTTTATATACATGTACATCAAAAGTATGTATTTCATATTTATATCGTCGATCATTGATCATAAATAAGTGACTATACAGTACATTCACATATTTTGCTTAATAAATCAGGAAACATGTTGCCATCGAATAACGCTGTTTCACTTGATATTTTACTTGTAAATGAGACTCTCAAAATATTCTTTATCTCAGATAAAGTACATTTTGAGAGTCTCATTTACATTGAAAATTTAGATTCATTTGAGGCTGGTTTCTAAGTTTCTTTGAATTCTAATTTGATCACATACATGTAACTTTGAAAGGTGTTTACACTGACAAACACTTTGATCAAACTATACAGTTTGATAGTTTGATCAAATAAACTTTGATAGTGACAGTGTAAACCAGGGTTTAAGGCTGATTTATACTATCAAAGTTTCTTTATCAAAATATAATTTGCTCAAAGTGTTTGATATACTGTAGTGTAAACATCTTTCAAAGACTGTACGGTTCCTTTGAAGTTCATTGATCAAATTAGAACATGCTCAATCTACTTTTATCAACGAAACTTTGACAGTGTAAACCAGCCCAACAGACCATCAACCACAGGTTTATGCTTGACAATTTTTTGTAGTTGTTTAAAGGGCCTGTTTCCATGGAAACAAGTTACTTGGTGTTTATATTGGAGTCTAGTTACTTGTTTACGAAATTTCTAACAAATTTTTAACAAATGAAGTGCATTTGTTCCATTATCAAATTGTGTGAAGTTTTAAAAGACAGTGCAGTTCCGTTTTTTCCACGTAATCTCGGGCATACCATAATACAGTTTTACCAAATGATTATGGCATCATTATTATATATCTTTTTTCAGTTACCAGTATTTTTATTAGTAGAAGTTTTAGTTATATAAACGATTGCAAGTGGATTGCATTTGGATTGCTAATAAAGCTATCACTATATGTAATCATAGTTGGTCAATCAAGATATGGTCAATGAGATAGCTGTATGGTCTGGAAACTTGGCAAACTTCAAAACGGTTAACAAATGATCTGCGATTAATGTCAGGCTGTACCTCACCATGCATAAATCCTTTATTTTAGGTTTATTACTCAGGCTACCTGTTGTACACCAAGTCTAGGTTTTGGCAATCTTTCTGTGCTATTTTCCTTTTATGTTGCGATAATGGCTGACTCATGCAGGCTAAAGTAGCCGGAAGAACTATCACGTCGATTACAACTAAAACCCGATTTAGACCTTGACAAGGCAACTGAATTGAATTGAATTGAAAATCTTTATTTAAACAGGGTAAACCTCGTCAACAAAAAGATGCTGTTATCAATGAGGGCCCTGTATCAGAAATTAGAATTACAACATATACTGTAGAGTGACAATGACGGCATAAGTCATGTGAATCAAGCACAAAGATTATATACATACATATAGCAAAGATACTGTAAATAATATACCAAGTTAAGTTAAAAATGTCCTTAATTGGGATTTAAATTTAGAAATAGTCTCAAGAGTTTTCATTTCAGTGGGTAGTGTATTAAACAGCTTAGAGGCTGAATAATTAAATGTCTTCGGCTTGCCTATTTCAGTTCTCACTTTTGGAAGGTTGATATCTATTCTATTACGCCGAGTGTTATAGTTGTGGTGAAACAAAACAACATTGTCACATAATATTTGTGGTTCAAAGCCATGAAGGTACTTAAATATGGAGACACATAGATGGTATTTGCGTCTGTTCATCAGCGATGTCCAGCCCAGCTCTTCAACGAGATTGACATGATTAGACTGCATGACAATTTTCCCGGCTCGATATTGTAGTTTCTCCAGTTTATCAGCAGTAGTTGGACTAATTTCATGCCATGCTATGTCACAGTAGTCAAATAGTGGTAAAATCATTGCCTTGTATATATTCGCAGACGCAAGGATAGTTAGATTTGTTCTCAGCCTACTCAACGCTCCTGATCTGGTCGATACTTTTGACATAAGTGTATTGACATGATCGTTGAAATTTAGTTTCTGATCCAGATAAACACCAAGGTATTTAATTGAGGTTACTTGGTTGAGAATTGTACCTTGGATTTTGATGTCACGATTTTCTTGTATTGTACGCAGTTTTTGTTGAGTTCCAAAGGTTATTGTTTCTGATTTTCCATAGTGTATTAAAAGCTTGTTCTCATCCATCCAATGGCTAACGTTATCAAGGTCACGGTTCAGAGTTTCATGAACAGTTTCATTGTCCTTGTGTGCCCAGAAAATTACAGTGTCATCGGCATACATTATGATATTTGAGGTACTTAAGCAGTTTGGCAAATCGTTTATAAACAATGTAAATAATATTGGCCCCAATACAGATCCTTGTGAGACTCCGTTTATAACATCTCGAGGCTGTGAATATACGCCATCAATATTAAGTAAAACAGATTGTTGACGGCAACTTAGATAGCTGCTCAACCATTCGTTTTCTTTTTCACTATTTCCATAACTTGCCAGCTTTCTACTAAGAATGTTATGGTCAACACTGTCAAATGCTTTTCGGAGATCCAAAAAAATTGCACACGTCAATAAACTAGAATCCATGTTGCATTTAATTGAGTCAGAAAGGTACGTAACTGCAGTCCCCGTAGAATATGATGCTCGAAATCCACACTGGTAAGACGATAGTAGTTTTTCTCTTCGTAAGTACTCAGTAAGTTGAAGTTGCACAGCTCTTTGAAAGACTTTGGATATTGCAGGTAGAACCGATATTGGTCGATAATTATCCATATTCTGCAAACTACCTTTCTTGTGTATCGGGATCACTTTTACATGTTTTAGATCATCCGGAAAGACACCAGAACTGATTGAGAGATTTATGATTTTTGTCAACGAAGGCCGTGAAATTATTTTCGCAGAATCTCTGAGGACACGAGGAGGGATGTTATCAATACCTGGAGATTTGGACGTTTTTAATGAACGCAATTGTTTTTCAACTAAATCATCTGTAACAGGCATCATGATGAAACGGCTACTTGATTATTTTATGGAATACATGCTATTTAGCGTGCCACCGCAATCGATAGCAGAGGACCATGACGTTGGAAGAAGCTTCTGAACCATTTCCGTAAAGAAATTGCAAAAGGAATTTGCAATGGCAAACTTATCTGTAATGAGACAGTTTCCAATTTTCAATGTTAATTGATCTTTATTACGATTTCGAGTTTTACCATTTGGATAAATTTTTTTGATCGTTTTCCAAAAATCGTGAGAATTGTTTTTGTTTCATCAATCATTTGTCGATTATAACAACCATTTTGCTTTCGAATTTTTATCCTGGTCGTATTTCGTAATCGTTTATATTCCTTCCAATCTTCATCCGATTTGGTCTTTCTTGCTTCAATCAAATAATAGTCTCCTTCTTTAATTAGTTCTTTAATTTCACTATTAATCCAAGGGCAGTTTTTGCCACGAACTTTCTTATCAATTAGCGGTATATGGTTGTTTACAACTGCAAGGAAGGATGATTTCCAATTTGTCCAGGCTTGATTTACATCTTCACAAAAAAGCTCTTCCCATGGGACATTTTTAAGATCTTCATTAAACTTGGCAGCATTATATCGATTGTAATTTCGGCAGTTTATTGTCCTAGGGGAAAACCGATGACAGTTTTGTTTCCTTACGCATGCAACCATGTCGTGATCACTTAGTCCGTATCTAATGACATCGCATGAAGAAATATTCCAAGGATTTGTCGTCAAAATGAGATCTACAGGTATGAGAGTACTGGAGGTTTTCGTGATTCTTGTAGGATTTAAAATCATTTGTTTAAAATTACACGCTCGTAAGATTTCTTTCAGTTGTTTTGTTGGGCAATCAAGCTTTGTAGATTTAAAATTGCAGTTAAAATCACCAAGGATTATGGCTTCTTTGTTCTCCATATTAACATGGTTGAGACTACTTTGAAATTTATCAGAGAAATCCTTATCCGAATATTCAGAGTTTTCTGGAAGGCGGTAATAGCTACCTAGCAAAATGTTTTTACTTCTTGTTTGTGTAATCTCGAGCCAACCACCATTCCGGTTTCGATCTTTCCGATATATCGTATAGTTGGGCATGTGAATTTCAGAAGTATTAATTTCTGGTGATAGGTGGGTCTCCCCTATAGCAAGGACATGTATGCCAGGATGAGAATGGATTAGGAGACGAAGTTCTTCGATTTTAGGAAGTAGAGAACATATGTTAATATAACAGAACTTCAAACCACGGCAAGAGAGTAGTTCTCGCAATTCGTTGATTTGTACACAAGACTGAGTTATGTCTATGGTGTCATCTGGAATCGCTGAAGCTAACAGATTGCAAAATAAACACCTCCTTCCTTCATCATAATCTGGACCAACACATCCGTGATGAAAAACACCTCCACAGCCGCTACATAAAGCCATACCTTGTTGTGACTTTATAGGTTTCAAGCAAGCAACACAATTTGATTTGTTAATAGCAGGACCAGGGTTTACAGCAATGTCCCCACACCGTTGCAATAAGGTGGATAATAGCGTCAATTGAATGATAAGACATATATTACGTCGATAATATACGTCGTTCATCTTCTTGCTGGTTGACATTTTCTTCGGCTGGACCTGCATTTGGCGATAGCTATTTTCGAGATGACACGTCAATCTGAGCAGATCAAGAGTCAAATCTCCGACCAAACAAATCAACATCAAGAAAATATGGACGAAGTGCAACGAAAGCGTCATGGGCAAGAATCCCGTCGAACGAATGGAAAATAATTCCGGCGAAGACGAGCGAAAGAACGGCAAAATATCGGTAGTTCTTGTGGAAGATGCAACCGGAAACACAACCAAACGGAAGTATGTCCTGCGAGAGCTAAACAATGCAGAAATTGCAATAAAATGTGACATTTTGCTGCGGTTTGCCGTACAAATAATACATCCGAAGTCAGAAAAAATCCGGAAGATCCGAGCGGAGAAGCGAAATTCTTCTTAGGATCTGTTTCATCCAGTGGAGAATACGAAGAGCCATGGAGGATCAGATTGAGAATTAATAACAAGCTAATCGATTTCAAAATCGACACCGGAGCAGATATTACCGTAATACCCGAAGAGACGTTTGAATCTTTGGCACATCGCCCAAGATTGGAGCTGTCGAGTGTCGTACTTTCAAGCCCGGGAGGACGATTGAACTGCAAAGGACAATTTGCAACAGAAATAAATCACAAAGGTGAGAGTCACCAAATCACGATTTTTGTTGTTTCGGGATAACACACGAACAATCTTCTTGAATCTTGGTCGTAATGCTGCATGTAGGATGGGTTTAATTCAAAGAATTGCTAAAATCGAGTCAGATGTATTTGGGGACATTGGTTTAATAAATTGTGATCCTATGAAGATCGAACTTCAAGAAGATGCACAACCATATTGTGTTAATACTGCCAGGAAAATCCCCTTTCCATTGTTGTCGAAAGGAGAGGAAGAATTGGAAAGGAGAAGAAAGAAGGTATTATTGAGGAGATCACTGAACCAACTGACTGGTGCGCACATATAGTTCCTGTCGTGAAGAGCAATGGGAAAGTGAGAATGTGACTCCTATCACATTTTAAAACTCAAATTACAGATCGAACAGACCAAACGCATCTTTTCCTTTTTCCAATGGTTTTCTATTAAACAAATTTACAATTAACAAAATATCAAACTTACAGCTAGCTATTACAAATTCTCACAAAGTTTCACTCACCAGACTGTTCGAAATATTTGCATTTTACATTGATCACTCAACGACTACAAACACTACAAACAAAATGGTCGTCCTTTCCTCGAGGTCTATTTTTGTGCCCAATCCCCCGCTACCTCGCGCACCGGAAATTACCTAAATATAAACTATACCGGGCGGTAGCCACAGAGAATTTGTGTTGACCTCAGAAGACTTGACTTGTCTGTTAAGCGAGAAAGATATATGCTACCAAACCTGGAGGATGTTGCACCCGAGTTAGCAGGCGTCGAGCTTTGAGAATATCTTTGCTCCTCCAGTGGATTCTGGAAAATACCACTCCATGAGAGCTGTGCCAAGCTGACAACCTTCATTACCCCAAGTGGTCTATTCTGTTTTCGCCGTTTGCCATTTGGTATCACTTCTGCCTTCTAACGTTGTGTGAGCCAACTGCTAAAGAATCATGAAGGCGCCAAAGCAATCATGGATGACATCATTGTCTATGGTAAGACAATTGAGGAACATGATGAACGACTTGGAAAAACATTGGAAACAATCAGAGAGACAGAACAACAAAATGAAACAGAACAACAAAATGAAATTAACTGTTTACTTATTTATTTATTTACGCTTTAAGAAGACATTTCTTTTTAAAAATTTATCCATATCGATACTTAACTGCACCTTGCGTCGGCCATGTTTAATACACAAGCAGCCGCTGACCACCTGAACTGCAGCCATTAGACCCTGACAAGCTCGATCATACGGGTATATAGTAAGAAACGAAGAGTGGAGACTGCTCGGATTGACTGATCGGGTTGGAATATGTCATAATTTTGAATATCTCAAAACTCATTTGATATCCCAAAACTCATTTGGGAGGGCACATGGGGGGCACGTGCCCCCCATGCGACGCCACTGCTCTACCATCCTCAGTCCTATATCAGAGTTTCTCAAATCCGATACAGCCTGGACATGGGACAAAGAAAAAGTCAAATAAATGGTAACCGCAGCTCCAGTATTGGCATTTTATGACACCAGTAAGCCAACAACAATCAGTGCAGATGCCAGCAGTTATGGACTTGGTGGAGTTCTTCTTCAAGAGCATGATGGAGAACTTAGACCAGTCGCATTTTGTTCACGCACGCCAGCAGGACAGAAGTATGCTCAAATAGAGAAAGAGTGTCTAGCTTCAGTATGGGCATGTGAGAGACTTTCACGCTATCTCATTGGTCTAGAGTCTTTCAAACTTCTTACCGACCACAAGCCATTGGTCCCACTAATCAACCAGAAGGATTTGGATAAAACGCCACTCCGCTGCCAGCGACTTCGCATGCAGCTAAGATTTAACGTCAGAGCAGAGCACGTCCCTGGGAAAGATATCGTATGTAATGTAAACCAATGGAAGCAGATGCAAATACCAAAGAGACAATGGCAACAGAATATGTACAGGCTTACATAGATACCGTTATCAAGTCCAAGGTCAATCCAAGAAATCTAGAACAGATAAAGCAAGCAACTCAAGTAGATTCTGAAATGAGAGCACTTGTATGAAGCTGATAAAGCAAGGCTGGCAAAAATACAAGATCGATGTTCCTATGGAAGTTCAAGAGTTCTATGGGGTACACAACGAACTGTCAGTAGCTGATGGGTTAGTTATCGTAATACATAAATCGTAATACCTAAATCCATGAGAAAATAAGATGGAAATAATTCACGATGGACACCTATACTATAACATAACCAAGTTTCGAGAAAGACCTAGCTCGTTTGGCAGTTTGGTGGCAAGGAATGAGTCGAGACATTGCAAAGGCAGTACCCTCATGTGAAGTCTGTCAAGTCCACAAACCAGCCCAAAAGAAAGAGCCCCTAATTACAACTCCGTTGCCTGGAAGACCATGGGAAAAGGTCACAGCCGATTTGTGTGAGATCAATGGTCAACGATACATAGTAGTAATGGATTACTACTCTAGATTAATCGAAATCGCCTTCATGCCTCGCATAACCAGCAAACTCGTGATAATGAAATTAAAGAGCATGTTTTCTCGATGGGGAGTACCTGAAGAAATTGTAAGTGACAATGGATCACAATTCGTCTCAAGCGAATTTATTGCTTTCAGCAAAGAGTATGGATTCAAGTGTTCCACATCAAATCCACACCATCCTCAAGGGAATGGCGAAACGGAGAGTGGGTACGCATAGCCAAGAGAATCCTTCAACAAGACGATACTTTCATAGCACTGATGAGTTATAGAGCCACTCCAACTCAAGCTACGAAAGGCAGCTCCAAGCCAGCTCATGATCGGACGTCAAATTCGTAAAACAGTACCATCACTCGAGAAGAACCTACAAGCGAAGTGGCCTGAGAAAGAAGCAATAAACAAGGCAGATAACAAAGCAAAGAGTACCAATAAGTATTTCTTCGACAAGAGACATGGAGAGAAAAACTTACCACCACTAAAAAGGGAGATCAAGTCAAGATAAAGATAGATAGAGAGAAGGAATGGAACACATCAGCGACAGTAGTTTCAAAAGATCCCCGCAACCATTCATATGTAGTCCAATACACCAAACGGAACATTACGAAGAAACAGATGTCATCTACGCCCGGTATCAACCAAGCACATAACCATGCAGATAGAGAAACTGAAGACCATCTTGATGAAAACTACGGTTCAGTGCAGGAGGCTAATCCTATCCCTCTTTAGAGACCAGAAATAAGGATACAAACTTAGACCCAAAGATTTCTGATGCAAGTGAACGCAGAACATCAAGTGGAAGAATTATTAGACAACCTAAACGTTTCATGGATGAAAAGTACTGATTTTTCAATTTAGTATATAGAACAGTAGTAGAACTAAAACTCAAAGAAATGGAGATGTCATGAGATTATTTTGAATTTTGTGTATATTGATTGACAGCACATGGCGTGAGAACCTGAGACTTTGAGTGTTGACGTGAACTATATGTTTTGTGAGTATCTTTATGTTGACATTAAACGTTAAAGAAACTCAGTGATTTGACATTACAAACGGTACGCCACACGGAATACAACAATATGCTGTCTGATAAGCACATACATAACAAGCTAAGTCGTGAGATAGACAGCTGTCTGTGTACGACCAAATACCCAATAACGATAACGGAATACGTATGGTTTAACGTTTCGAGCGAAGCCTAAGGACCGAGGCTATGAAGGCCCTTCTAGGGTCTTCGCTGGAAACATTAGGCCATATATTCCGTTATTTGTGGCAGTACATTGACCTTTCTATCTTTCGATTTGTATTTCCACACTGTCTCCGCAGCACACTACTTTAATAATCCACATTAAAAATAAAGTTCGTGGATCCCACGAAGCACGCCACGCAGCATAAAATGTGGTTTTATAGGATAATGAGGGATAGAAAAATGAATTATACTAATTTATGCATTAAATACGACGGAACTTCGACGTCTAAATCGACGTCGCATTTCCGTCGAATTATGCGACAAAGCTCGTCACATAGTTTGACAGCGTCGCAATAAATGCGACACGTCGAATAAATTTAGTTTAGACGTCGCATTTCCGTCGAATAAAATTGGTCGCATTGAATGCGACGGAACATCGACGTCTTAGGCCAGGTTTAGACGTCGAGATTCCGTCGCATTTAATGCGTCGCATTTGATGCGACGATAATGCGACGGAAGTGGTAACTGCTCAATTTAGACGTCGAAGTTGCGTCGCATTTAATACGACACTTGAAATATGACACCAGGAACCAAGGTTGTATCTACTGAACGAGTAAAAGCTATGGCGCCGCTTCGAGTAATCGTTCTAAAGCAACTTTGACAAATTAGAAGAAATTGCTTTTTTCTTTTGCCAATGGGGTCTTCTGCTTCTGGGTTTTCATGCTCAGTCTGTGGCTGATTATGATCCCCTTCACCGATCATGGTCTGCCCAGGCTGAACGCGCAACTTTACAGTATATTTTTGCAACGCTTTTGTTTGCTTTACAAACGGAACGCCACACTGAATAAAACAATATTTTGCCTTATAAGCACATACATAACAAGTCGTGAGATAGGAAGCCGTCGGTGTACGGCAAAATACCCAACAACGATAACGGAATACGTATGGTCTAACGTTTCGAGCGGAGGACCGAAGGCCCTTCTATGACGAAGGATCTTCGCTGGAAACGTTCGTCCATACGTATTCCGTTATTTGGAAGTACACCGACCTTTCTATATCTCGATTTGTATTTCCACACTGTCTCTGCAGCAAATAAAAATAAAGTTCGTGGATCCCACGAAGCACGCCACGCAGCATAAAATGTGGTTTTATAGGATAATGAGGGATAGAAACATGAATTATACTAATTTATGCATTTTATGCGACGCATTGAATGTGACGGAACTTCGACGTCTAAATCAACGTCGCATTTCCGTCGAATTATGCGACAGAGCTCGTCGTATCCCTTACAAAAATTTCATATGTCATTTCACATATGAATCAGGTATTTCATATGTGAAATTAAAGTTTCACATGTGAAAAGGTTCCAATTCCATATGTGAAAATATTTCATATGTGAAAAATATGTTTCATATATGAAAGTTTCACATGTGAAATTGTGAACCATGACATTTCACATATGAATTGCATTTTCATATGTGAAAATATTCCAATTTCACATATGAAATGAACATTTCACATATGAAAAAGTTCCAATTCCATATATGAAATATTTTTTTTCACATGTGAAATGACATATGAAATTTTCGTAAGGGATAATTCGACAGCGTCGTCGCATAATTCGACACGTCGAATAAAATCAGTTCAGACGTCGCATTTCCGTCGAATAAAATTGGTCGCATTAAATGCAACGAATTAAATAAAATCGACGTCTAAACCCGGCATAAATATTTTGCGTACGCGCAAAAAAATTGACATTTTGACTATTTCACCCGATCATTCGTGATCAACCTAATACTATACATATGTTATTTCCCAAACTGGAGGTCCGTACTGGGAAAATATTGCCCGAGGTCATGACTGTACGGACCGAGGCCTCAGGCCGAGGTCCGTGCAGTCATGACTTAGGGCAATATTTTCCCAGTACGGACCGACAAGTTTGGGAAATAACATATTTTTTTTCCCTGGTCCCCTCCGTCGTGAAAAAAATAGAACAAACATTGACGTCAGAACAAAAAGCCACTCAGCTGCGACCAAATAAGGAAGTCAGCTGGGGGTAGAAAATGTTTATTTCAAAACTGGCAAAGCGAACAAAGTTCGTTTATAAGACTTGTTGTTAATATTACCTAATTTTTGCATAATAACAACGAAAAGTTTACAACAAAATACTTGGATTTTATAAAAGAAAGGAAAAGAGATGCAGCTTAGTTCGATTTTGAATCATCGCTTATGGTTACACGTCGCTTTTTTGCTGTTGTTGAAACAGTTCCTTTACTTCGTCCTTGACCATCGCTATTGGTGTCTGTCACAACGATTAAACGTAACTTGTGCATAAATACATCAACAATTTTACAATGAAATGTCTCATGGTTAAGATAACGGGACAAGGAATTAATTCAGTCCGATTCTGAGGAGTCGCTGATGATCACACGACATTTTTTGCGTTTTGACACTTCTCCATGGTCTTCGTTCGACATCGAGTTGAGGTAAAAATTGAAATTGCAGCCTTGAATGTTAGAAATTGTTGCTCCAGAGAATACTCCTTCAATGGCGGACCTTCGTGTGAAAGAAAATTCTTGCTGTTGCAATGACTGTGATGGTGAACTGGTGACCTGATACTCTTGTAAACTTGCAGACAATGCAGTGTCGGCGACGGTCGAAGCAGTTGATCGACTCAAGATCATGGACATCTTTCGCTGGTGGCTTGTCGAAGCTGACTTGTAAGAATCTAGACTTTTAAGATTCTTATGTTCGCTCAATTGGGCCACGTAATTCTCTGGGATGTCGGCATCCATTAGTCTGAAATGCACGTTTTCCTGACTGAGTGGTTGGTGATATTACCTGGCAAACCAGCAGACTTGGCAGCTTTCACGAGAAATTTTCCAATCTCGTTTTTACCCAACGGACCATTTGTGTACCAAATCTTGGAGTCGGTGGTTTATAGCCAAGTAAAAAGGTGAATATGGCTTTTTCATTTCTTCTGATCGATGGCTGGCAAACGATTTAAACAATTTCACAGGACAACGCTCGTTGTTGGTCGCTTGAGCAGTCGGATTAAAAGCTCGCCTGTCTTGCCCGTCGCCGTGCCTTGTTTTGGATCCCCGCTCGGCTTTCCATACTAGCACTTCACCGCTGGTTTCTGGGTCCTTACCAAGAGCCAGATCTCCCCACTTCAGTCGCCTAGATTCATCACGAGCTCTAAATCCGAAGTGTAGCGACAGAACCCACCAAACGGTTCTTTGTAGCACTTCAGGTTCGTGGTCACCAAACAGCCCAATTTCGAAAAGAAGATCCTCCTCTGTTGTTGTCAACTCTCTGGCTGCCTGAGGTCGGTTTCCTTTGGCGTGTCACTGTACAAGCATTCGTTTTCTGGCAAGAAGAAAATTATTGATCTTTAAATAGATTTAAAATTGAATTATTGTCATTTAAATACCTTTGTAGGCTTCTCTGGAATGAGGTAAGGGACGATGGTTCGTACATTTCGCCATTTTTCTTTCGTATATTCATAATAAATTTGCAAACCAGGACATTTAGCTCATTAGCAGGTATGGTTTCAAATTCTCGTTTTTCGTTTATTGATGAAAAGTACCTTCTCATCACGTTAAGTTCGTATTCCGTCTTCATTTTTGCGGTGTCAGGTCGTTGTTTCTCAATAAAGTTTTGAATTATGTTCATATCGTCGACTTCGTCTTTTGTGTTTGCAATTGGGACAGCGTGTTATTGTACCTTGTTCTTCAACCTGTTCTTCAGTCCAGTCTTCTAATGGATAATAAAATTCGCTTTCACTATGTTCGCTTTCGTCCCAATTCATTTTCGATATTTTTAATATATCAAAAAACAATTTTTTAAAGCTAATTTTAAATTTTAAAAATTTTTGTCGGGTGTAATAACCCGGAGTTCCTTGGGGTATTGTTCCAAATCTGCCGCGCGGTCCGTACTCTAAAATTCCGGACCGCTCGTCAGCCAATCAAATTGCTTCATTTAAGAGGATTCCGGACCTGAGAAAAATAAAGGTATTTAATGATAAATAAATGTAATTACCATATTCTTTCGACTTTGTCAGACGTCCTTCAAAAATAACCAAGAAAAATGTCACAAATACTCTCCAGTCCATCCTGAGGTGTCTTGTCTATTAAGGGAAAATTAGAAAATTAATAAATTGTTGCTTTAAAACATGAATGACATACTTTTGAGTTCTCTGAATTATAATTAATATTTGCATTTGTATTTGCTATCATTAGATGACATGACTAGAAGTATCTAATACACAACAACTCTCACTATATGCAGGATGGTAATACTACAACGATATCATCCCAATTAATTAATTTGGCACTAATTTACAAAGAGAAATAAATACGAAAAAAATATGAACGCCCATGCGGGATTCGATAACACGAACTCTGATTTCTCAATTGAAGCTTTGACGATACGACAGCAGCCTGTGCAGGTTCATGTAGTTAGTTAGTAGTTCGTTAGTTCGTCGGTTCGTCGGTTGGTTAGTTGGTTGGTTAGTTAGTTAGTTAGTTAGTTGATTAGTTAGTTAGTTAGTTGGTGAGTTGGTGAGTGAGTGAGTTAGTTAGTGAGTTAGTTAGTGAGTTAGTGAGTTAGTTAGTTATAAGTGAGTTAGTTAGTTAGTGAGTGAGTTAGTTAGTTAGTGAGTTAGTTAGTGAGTTAGTTAGTGAGTGACCAGGGGCGGATCTAGGTCATAATGTGACTGTAGCATATTACGGAAGTGTAGCAATTTAGGGGGGTACGGGGGCATGCCCCCCCGGAAAATTTCAGATTTTAGAACCTCTGAAACACAATTTCCTGCATTTTGAGCATATATTTTTAGGTAATTTTGCAACATGTGAAGTTGAAATTTTAAGCAGAAGTAAAGAATCAATTATGATAACAGTGTTATCACATCCATGTTAACTTCCAATAAACACTACAAGCAAAATCAACTACTTCAAGCAAGATTTTATACAATGCAGATGCTTGATAAATTTATTTTCCTGCACAAGACAGTAAAATTAATTTATTATGCAGCCCTGCAAGACATCACATTCACAAGAAGGCAAAATCACTACCATGTTAATGTAACAGCCATGTTAATGTACAGAGCAGTAGTGGTCAGGAAGCACAAACAGTTCAACAATTTGTTGGTACTGTACTGTACAGCAGTCTAATATTGGTCAGGAAGCAAAATTAGTTAAAAATCAGGCACTTACTCGATATATGAACAACCGAAATACAAACCAATCCCTAATCCTAACTGTAAAATTATTATAGCATCAACTCAAGTCAGTTTTAGGATCAGGGTTACCCTAATACCAACCCTAATCCTAAAACTGACTTGAGTTGATGCTACATATATTGAGAAAGGGCCCAAAATCATCTCAGTATAGCAGCAAGGTAATGGTTGTAGGAAGCACAAATTGAAACAGTTCAAAATCATGTTGGTAGAGCAGCGCAATAGTGACCAGAAAACATTGACAGTTGAAAATCATATTGGTAGAGCAGCAAACTGTGGTCAGGATTGGGCAAAATCAGTTAATAATGGCTTAAATAATGTTAAATAAATATGTTAAACAATGGCTTAATGAAAAATTCTTCTTGATTAATTGGCACTTTATTTGGGCTGGCAAAGGGAAACATAATGATCTTTAGTCGTAGGAATTACTGTTGTCTTGAGATAGTCTATATGTAATGAAGCACATAAAAAGGTGTATTTGCTCAATTTGAATATCATCCCATTTGCTTATCTTGGCAAAATGGTGCAGTTGAACATGAAAGCAAGGGAATCAACCTATTCTTGAGGGTTAATATCATCTGGACTTTGTTGGCTCTTAGAAATTGGAAAGTATGATTCAATGGGAAGTTTAATTGATCACACTCAATAGTGAAAGAAGACATACAAATGAGGGAAATTGAGAGTTATGGACATTATTGTAAACTTCTGCAACAACAGCCTTTGATCGATCTTCTCTTGTCAAATGATTCATTACATGCATTTTCAGACAAACACATAGCAAAGGCATTTGCTTCATCTGTAAATGCATTAATACACTGCTGCTCAACCAATGGGAAGTATAAATTGAGAGTATGCATTACATATGCAGTTCAATGCTTGTAAGACAGCAGAGGTACATATATGACTAGGGACTCGCTACCACACAGAGTAATATAACAAGCATTGTAAAGACAATTACCATCTGCTGTTGTTCTCTACAGTATATACAAGATCAAAGGAGCAAGTGCTGTGGTATCACAACACATATGCAATGCTCAAATTCAAACTTCACATACATAACAGTATTGACATCGTAAATGTCGTACTCGCAAACTTATTTACATTATAATATTATAATACACATGACATATTATTAATGCTGTAATTTAGCAGTGTAATTATAGCAGTGTAATTATAGCAGTGTAATTTAATACAAATCGAATACTCAAGTTAATTCAAGCATTAATACTCTCTAAATCAAAGGGCCTAAGACCCTAAACAATATTTCGGCAGTAAACCAACCTTTTAGAGTTTTCGATTTGTTTTACACAGATTCATTGGCATATTTAATCATATAATTATTATGCATGAGTATGATCATTCACAGATTTGAGCTTACCGGCTGCGAGGGAACTGAACATGCACGCAGATATGAGATAATCCTTCTTCCCAACTTCTCGCGCAATAACATGCTCACAGCACCATTTAAGGATGATTAGTCTATCTGACTCTTCCTCCGGAGAATAACTTTACATCCAATGTATTCAATTATGAAGGGTGATTCCCGTCATAATTATATTTCGAATTTTCGTATGTATATTCAATTTTTGCATGCATTGAATCTTCTGCTACGGTGAATTTGCGGATGCTTCGAATTTTCTGATGCATTGAATTTTCGGATGCTTCGAATTTTCTGATGCATTGAATTTTCGGATGCTTCGAATTTTCTGATGCATTGAATTTTCGGATGCATTACATTTTGGTATGTAGCTAATTTTGTGATGCATGCATTTCATTTTGGGATACATTACATTTTTGGATACATTACATTTTTGGATGCGTCTAATTTTCGGATGTATCGAATTTTCGGATGCATTACATTTTGGTATGTAGCTAATTTTGTGATGCATGCATTTCATTTTGGGATACATTACATTTTTGGATACATTACATTTTTGGATGCGTCTAATTTTCGGATGTATCGAATTTTCGGATGCATCTCTGGGCCGCGGTCAGGACTGGTGACTATATATACGTTTCCCGCGTTTTCTCGTACAATCATGGCCGACACGAACACTCAGTCAAGTGGAACTGGTAAATTTTCTACAGCAGGCTACAGAAATTCTGGCTGGTTCTAATAGTCCTACCGTGCAGACGTCAATGGGGGCTTCAGTTAACCCAAGTCCAAGTGGTAGTCGCGAACAGACTCAAACTGCTCGTGATAATTCGGTCTTGTCAAACTTTCGAAACCTATTTTCTCCGTATGGAAGCTCTTCAAGCTCAGCAACGTCATCCACATCACAATCTTCTTCGCAGAAAGCGCGACGACCTCGGAATAATTCAAGACGTTTCGCTCCGTACAAACCAAAGGAAACCTGGACAAACGAGTTTTTCTGTCTGTCAAACTCTGAACAGACGAGCGTACCCACAAAATCTGAGAAGATATACCTACAAGAAGCTGGTTTAGGCCGTAAAAAGATTGTCTTTGGCAACAAGGTTGGGGCAATGGAAGTGATGAATAAGATTGAGAAAACATATCCTAAACTTAAAGATGGAGGAGGCTTCGAAATAATGCGAAGTGGGAGTAAAAACGAGATCCTGGTAGTTACACCTCCATTTGGGGGATATACAGTAGCCTTTCTACGAGACCAGTCCGGTCTTGCACAAGCTATGGCTTACATACATCCACTACAGTGTGCATTAAGTATTGCACTAAGCATTAAGATTGTGATGTGGATGACGTTGCTGAGCTTGAAGAGCTTCCATACGGAGAAAATAGGTTTCGAAAGTTTGACAAGACCGAATTATCACGAGCAGTTTGAGTCTGTTCACGACTACCACTTGGACTTGGGTTAACTGAAGCCCCCATTGACGTCTGCACGGTAGTAGGACTATTAGAACCAGCCAGAATTTCTGTAGCCTGCTGTGGAAAAATTACCAGTTCCACTTGGCTGAGTGTTCGTGTCGGCCATGATTGTACGAGAAAACGCGGGAAACGTATATATAGTCACCAGTCCTGACCGCGGCCCAGATTCGATACATCCGAAAATTAGACGCATCCAAAAATGTAATGTATCCAAAAATGTAATGTATCCCAAAATGAAATGCATGCATCACAAAATTAGCTACATACCAAAATGTAATGCATCCGAAAATTCGATACATCCGAAAATTAGACGCATCCAAAAATGTAATGTATCCAAAAATGTAATGTATCCCAAAATGAAATGCATGCATCACAAAATTAGCTACATACCAAAATGTAATGCATCCAAAAATTCAATGCATCAGAAAATTCGAAGCATCCGAAAATTCAATGCATCAGAAAATTCGAAGCATCCGAAAATTCAATGCATCAGAAAATTCGAAGCATCCGAAAATTCAATGCATCAGAAAATTCGAAGCATCCGAAAATTCACCGTAGCAGAAGATTCAATGCATGCAAAAATTTAATATACATACGAAAATTCGAAATATAATTATGACGGGAATCACCCTTCATATTCAATAGGGCAACAGTTGTTGTAAAACATTGTTAATGGAGCCATTGAAGCTGCACGAACTATGCACGAATGTAGCGCACTACATGTAAATATCACATCATTCAAGAGCTGCGAGCATATGACGTCGGCTACAGTTGGCTACAGTCAACTGTAGCCGACGTCATAGAAATCTGGCGTTTGATTGGTCTGCTACATTTTCGCTACAGTCCTACGGCAGCAGCTACGGGTATTTTTCTCGTATGACTGTAGCCGACGTCACACTTGCAACACAGCAAATGCGCATTTAGCCTGATGCTATGTAGCTAGACATTATATGCGGGCAAGCGCTAGCCAAGAGCAATGCAGGCTCTTGGGAGGCAAGGCAAGCGCGGGTTTCAGGAGCATGCCCAATCGCGGGTTAATAATCAATGAATGGACGCATATCGCGCGCAAAATGACCAAAATGGCTTAGAATGATACCACAGAACCTTGGAAAAGCTGTCTGAAAAGTGTTATTGCAATTTAAATTTAAATTAGTTATCATTTTCTCAAAATCTGTCTCAAAATCTGACTGTAGCATGCGCTACAGTTGCTACGGTCTAGATCCGCCCCTGAGTGACGGTTCGGTCGGTTCGGTCGGTTCGTCGGTCGGTTCGTCGGTCGGTTCGTCGGTCCGTCGGTTCGTCGGTCGGTCGGTCGGTTAGGTTGGTTGGTTGGTTGGTTGGTTGGTTGGTTAGTTAGTTAGTTAGTTAGTTAGTTAGTTAGTTAGTTAGTTAGTTAGTTAGTTAGTTAGTTAGTTAGTTAGTTAGTTATTTAGTTAGTTAGACTTTATTTATTGAGGGTGTTTTGTGTTTACCACAATGATTCATAGACCGCTCTTGTACTACGCGCACGAGTTAGAATCAAGGAATGAATTTAATTGTCCAATATGATATCTATATAGAAGTGATTAACATGTGATAAGCATGTGATTTACATGTGTGGTGTTTGGTTGTAATTAGATCCTAAGTAGTTGGATACAACATTCCTCCTTTGTTTAGTAATTTATGTAGGGTTATGCTAAATAGATTTGTCCATCATTCTAATAATTACATGTATGCTGTATGATATTAGTTTAATATTCGTTTATACTTTGATCTCCTAATTTTGCTCACGCTTGAAAATGTTCCAATTTTAACTAATTGTTCACGCTCAATAATGTTTTAATTCTACAGTTATTGATCATACTATTTTAAAGATAATCTGGAGTGGATCTCTCTGTGGTGGATCTGCGGAGTGCTGGTTCTTCTGGCTGGCTTGGGTTGTTATCTTGGGGGTTTTCTTGGGTGGTATCTGTGATCGTTGGATTTGTGGTGTTACTTCGTTGTTGTTGTTCCGTTATGGCTGCATCATCATCTTCCATTGTTGTGATTTTTTATTTCGTCCAATATTTCTTTACATGGGATGAGTTGCGTCTATGTTGTTTCCCATGAATATCTCTTAATATAATCTGTGATCCGTTGATCTTCGTGATTGTCATTGGATCTTTGCAGAACCTTGTTGAGTACTTGTTCTTGCGCTTCTGAGTAACCAATACCTGGTCTCCTACCACGAGGTGTCGTCCGGCTGCATGACGCGTCTTGTCAGTGTACGCTTTGGCCTTTGCTTTTTCATGATCGTCCTTTGTGCGAACCTCTTCATCTTCCGTGCTAGTTGTCTCATCGACAGGTGGGATTGTTGGGATTTTCGTTCTCAGTTCCCTTTGCATTAACAGCTTTGCTGGAGTCTGTCCTGTCAAACGATGAGGTCCATCGTCAGGAGTGGTAAAGGCAGTGATGTGTCTTGACTCTTCTGCGAGGGTGAGTTGAAGGTATCCTTGAGATAAGTCAACTTCGGTGAATATTTTGGCTCCCTCCATTTAATGTAGAATCTCGTCGACTGTGAGAATTTGAACTCGATGCCGGATTAGTGCGGTGTGTGGAACGCGCATGTCTAGAACTATAGTCTGACATCACCCGTTTTCTTCGAAATGGCGAAATAATATTTTCCTTTGTTCTGTGAGATATCGCATGGAACTAATTAGAAAGGACAAAAGGAAAGGTCGAGTACAGTACGAGCACAGAATATGAGTATACGGGCACAGAAGGGGACAGAAGCGTTCCTGAGCGCAGGTCGCCCAAGCTTGGAAGTTCCCGCCATATTGTAGACCGAGCTTGGCAGCTGCCTCCATATTCTCACTAAAGATTTGTATACATATATATATATAAATATATTTATATATATATTTATATATATATATATATATATACATATATATATATATATATAAGCCGCACATGGCAGGACGAAAGATGTCGTTTTGGGTGATCCATTTGAATCGGACAATATTTTAGCAATGTTGTGAAGGTCGGAGATAAATAATGAGATTTTTACGCAGGTTATACACGTTTTCGTAATATAATAGGTACGTGTGTTATGTATGTAGACTCGTGAATTCCAAATCTGTTTTCAGAATTGAAAATGGTTAAATATTGATCGAGATAACGTTCAAAACGAGAGATTGGTGACAAAGTCACCTAAAGCTCGCTTACGAGCTCGCTTACAAAGCTTGCTTATAGCCATGGGTTGTTTTATAACGCAACCAATGGTCTCGTTTCCTATATATATAATATAGTAAACAAAAGATGTTTGTTAACAGGTTGTTCATAAGCAATTAAGGTTTACGGTTTGATTACTCATCTTTGCAGCTGTGGCCAAGGTTAGTAGGTCAATCTGAACCCTGAAGATGACATTGTAGTCGAAAATTACGTTTAGACATATTACTGAAGCGAACATTATGATGTATGTATTATACACCGGTTTGTGGTCTGAAACATATGATTCAAATATTCCAATTGTAACGTATTCGTCTGGAATATGGTGTAGAGACCTTCGTCTGATTGCCAGTCAATGTTGAAATCACCATATATTATGCAATACTCTTGGGTAAATTTATCTAATAAGCTAGTTCTTAATGTCGACTGCGCATCAAAATGACGTGTTCTGCGTCGGGATAAAACTTATTTCAACTCATAACATCAGGCTAAAACCACAATAGACATTTGCATTTCTATTTACACTTGCAAATTCGTTATACTAAATTCCCCAGCCTGATATTATGAATTGAAAAGGTTTTATCCCGACGCAGAACAATCATTTTGATGCGCAGTCGACATATTACGAACTGGCTTATTGTCTTAGAATACTCTAATGAACACCAAAGACTCCTTATCGACTCACTCATTGTCCCAACGACAGTAGTATGGTTGTCTAATTACTTCCTAATGCCTCTTATGAGCTCAGTGGAAAACCACTTCTTACGTCGAATCTCCACTAGGCGGAAAATAAAATTTTCCTTTGTTCTGTGAGATATCACGTGAACTAATTAGAAAAGACAAAAGGAAAAGTCGAGTACAGTATGAGCACAGAATATGAGTATGCGCCCTATAGAAGGGGACGGAAGCGTTCCTGAGCGCAGGTCGCCCGAGCTTGCCAGAATTGCCGCCACATTGTAAAGCACCGTACTGCAATTCATTTATGATGATCTAATATGCCAAATGAAAGCAAATATGAGCTATTGATCAGCCATTGATCACAACAGTTAGTCCTTCAAATGTCAGGAACAGTGGGTGAATTTAGAAATATTGATCGAAACGCAAAGTTGTCAAGTCAAGCAACGATTTATATTTAGAAACGCATAAACGCTGAAGTAAAACAGAATCAGGGAGCTTATGCCTGAAACATATAAGAATAGAGACCCTTCTAAGACACACCAGTATGGAAAGAAGAGAGAGAGGGAAAGCCAGAATTGAAAAGTGAGCTAGAAGTACTCGATGATATTAAGTCTTCTAGATCAAGTAAGAGCTAAATCTTACTTCGTGTCAGTATACCAGACACAGAAATTTGCATGAGTAAAATGTTAGTTAGCACTGTATAGAACTGCCTCGTCGTTTAAAAAATCCCGTTTATTTTATCTATAATAGGGTTAGGGAGTTATGAATTGCGGAGTTGTTATGGCCTGCTTCGCCACTGATCAGTATTATAAGGAATACTTAACAGTTAACCAATGTACAAAATAGTGTAAGCTCGCGAAAAATACGTCTGGTCCAATGCTAAACACATTGAAAATTCAACATACGCTGACCTTATCATTTCATAATGTTGACCTTATCTTAACGCTGACCTTAATTATCATTTGGCCCGGACGCAGACACGGACGTGAATACCGAGGGTATAGCAATAGCTCTTCTGCACTAACTATCCAAGGACTTATTCTAAGATGTACTCTTCTAATGGGTTAATAAACTCTATATATGTATTTTAGTTTCTTGAAGCCCCTTCGCCTTTTTATAAAATTGGTCTTAACCTCCTGCTAGGAAGACAGATTTTGCTTCATGCCCCCAAGAATAGCCTCCACCCCCCCCCCCCCCCCCCCATTACACAACTTAATGACCGCTCCCTAATCCAGCGGATAAAAAGCGGTTGTTCAAAGCGCGGATAGCGGGGTGGTGAACTATCTGACAGATAACAGATTTATCCACTGCATGATAACTGCTTGTTGCCATGTAAATTTATAAATTTCCCTATTATACTAACTACCAAAACTAAAAAGCAAGAGAATATTAAGTTGCTTCTTTCTTTTTGATCAAACATAATATTCTCCATAACAAGACTTCATTTAATTCCGTTTTTTTGCGTTTGTGATTGGTTGTCAAAGCATCGGATGATATCAGGTGGGATGCAATCTTAATAAGTTATTTCTGACTCTATATATAGCTAGATAAAAACAAATGGCTAGCAAAGATTCTATTTGAGATGAAAACTGAACATACGTTCTCTGCTGAATCATTTTACTTGGGAAAGTGCTTCCAATGAAGGACAAGTTTCGTTTTTCAAGTTAGTGTATTAATCTTGTCGATGCCTCTCATAGTGATTTTATCGTCGTTGTATTTCCAATTTTTTGAAATAAACATGTTAATCAGTTTGGAGTTATTTATCCTGTGTTTTTTTATGAATGATTTTCGATATGAATACAAACGAAATAGTTTGTTGCTCGGCTAATAATTTCATAGCTGTTTTGTGCTGATGATTTAACAATGTTATCCTTTTTTCTTCACGGATACTAATACAGAAATTTTAACTTGCTTGAAAATGAAATAATATAAACCTGTTTTTGGTGTTGCGCTGTAAATTAAAAAAAATAATGTTTTAATTGTCGGTGCAAAATCTGACAAAGCAAAAAACTCTCAGAGTCAAACCTTTCCTATTCGCTTGAATTTACTTTAATGCTTTGGGTTCAGTCAATCATATTTTACTGCATGCATGGACACTTCAAAACAGCTGCAGAAAACGACCCAAAGACTGTAAATTTCTTGAATGATTTTTGATTTGAATACAAACGAAATAGTTTGTTGCTCGGCTAATAATTTCATACCTGTTTTATGATGATGCTTCAACAATTTTATCCTTTTTCTTCACGGATACAGTGCAGAAAGTTTAACTTGTTTGAAAATGAAATAATATAAAGCTATTTTTGGTATTGTGCTGTGAATTTCAAAATGTTTTCTCAGTACAAAACCTATTTAAAGTTGTTTAACGCTTTGGGTTCAGTCAATCATCAATGTTTTACTGCATGCATGATGGACACTTCAAAACAGCTGCAGAAAACGTTACCAAAATATTCAAGCGAGATTCAAAAGATGGAAGCTAATACTTAATACTTATTGCCGCCATCAATGTTCAGTTCGAATGATTCTTGTCCCAAATTAAATGCTGCCTGGGGGACCCCATTGAGGGTTGGGCCCCCGGGTTTGCCCGCTCTGAGCCCATAGTAGTTACGCCACTGCTGACACTACACTAGCTGTTATTAATGCGCTTGGAAATTGCGTTAGAATAATATAATACGGGAAAATTCGATTGTTATTTTTTAAAACTATTGGAGTGTAATGCCGCAACAAAACATCAATATTTTATTAAAATGAGAAAATGCCTGCTTACCAACGACCCTCAGTCACCAACTTTAATGCTCGGCGATAAACGGTTATTCAATGTTCCTTTGATGTTAATAAAGAATGTATATTATTAGTTCAGCGAGAAGATATTTTCCAACATTTACTTTGAAGTAATAAAATTGTATTTTTTCCGAAAGCGAACAACATAAGAAAACCAGATGTCGGCAGGTTGCAACTTTTGCCGTTTAACTTTTGTGATCTAATGTTATTCATACATGTCAGGCGAAAATTTATTGCTGCAGGTCAAAGACAGTAAGACACAGTGGAGTTATCCGTAGATGGCCAATTTTAGACCCGTCGGCACATGGAAAGCACCTTCGCATAATAGTTGATAGTATATCGAGTTTATATACAATACTACGCCCAGGCGTATCTCATAGAGACTGTTCTACTGTAGATTCGAAAAAAATTGCCGCAACTGATAAGTTTTTTCAATAAGTATCAATCATCGATAACGCCTGGCACGCTATTTTTATTCCAAATTTATATTTTTAATAAAGGCATTCATTGAATCTCAAAAGGATAAACGTTATTCTACAATCTCTATACAGATAATTTAAGAATGAACGTGTTTAATATTATTATTAAAACTTATTAAAACATAATATGGTCTAATGTGGTCTAGATATTGTATAACTACTGTAGTTAAAAGTATTTGGCTCTGTTTACACTACACATCCGGTCGAGTCTCAGGTCGATCTAAACCAAAGCGAGTTAAATACTAACTGTCTACTGGTATTTGAGATCGATCTCAACTGGTCAGATCAATCTGAGATCGAGCTCGGTGTGAACAGAATCTAAAACTCTGGTATATACATTAAAAGACTTTCACAGCATTCATTGGCAGCCCATTTGTTATAACTAAATAAAGACAAAGTAATTCACTTCTAAAATCAAGTTTCATTTTTAGCAAATAAGTACTTGGGTCCGAACCTGACAGTACTATATTAGCTGCTATTAATGCGCTTGGACATTGCTTTTGAATAATATAATACGGGAAGTTCGATTGTTATATTAAAACTATTGGAGTGTAAAGCCGCAACAAAATATCAATATTTTATTAAAATGAGAAAATTCCTGCTTACCAGCGACCCTCAGTCACCAACTTTAATGCTTGGTCAATAAAGAATGTATACTATTAGTTCAGCGAGAAGATATTTTCCAACATTTACTTTGAAGTAATAAAATTGTATGCTATATTTTTCCAAAAGCGAACAACATAAGAACACCAGATGTCGGCAGCTTGAAACTTTTGTTTAAATTTTTGTGATCTAATAATGTTATTCATACATGTCAGGCGAAAATTTATTGCTGGTCAAAAACATAATGGAGTTATCCGTAGATGGCCAATTTTAGACCCGTCGGCACATGGAAAGTACCTTCGCATTATAGTTGATAGTATATCGAGTTTATATACAAAACTACGCCCAGGCATATCATATAGAGACTGTTCTACTGTAGAATTCGAAAAAAATTGTCGCAACTGATAAGTTCTTTCAATTAGTATCAATCATCGATAACGCCTGGCATGCAATTTTTATTCCAAATTTATATCTTTAATAATACCATGATTTACTCGGTTTCTTTTGTTCTCGCAGGGAAATTTAATCGCTAAATTCCCCACGTTTATTTGTTTGAAAACTACTCATGCATACAAATTAGGGAAAATTTCTAATTTTTGTGGGTACCGCGGTCAGCGGTACCCATATAGTCACGGTGTTGAGGTAGGTAGGTAGGTAGGTAGGGGTTCAACATCGAAATTACGACTGCGCAACTCAGATGCTAATTCGGAATTAGTCGGAAAATGTCGGCTCCATCGTTAGGGCATAAATATCGATGGTAGAAAATCTCGAAAAACCTTAACTTGTCGACAAGTACAACGTACAAAGGTCGGGTCGTGTAAGTCGGGAATGCTCATGATCTTCGTGGTGTCGTCTGATCGAGTGCGTTATGGTTTTTGGCTTAATAATTCCCGGCGTGTCTTCTGTCAGTTCTGATCGAGACTGTGCGTTTTTGGCTTTTCGGAGAAGTTTTCGACAATCCTCAAAACGTCTTGTCTTTCTTGAACTTGTGTATAGTTAATACATTAAAGGTAAGTTGTATCTTTCTCGTTTTCAGGTATTTCTGTAGGTATTTCTTTGATCATAAATTGATGTGCTTAGCTTCGCTCCTCTGAGTAGCTATGTTTATACTATCTGTGGCTGTTTTTGTTTTATATTTATTCGTCAAATTCAAATGTTGTACAGTATATCAATCTGTTTCAGGTGAGGAAGTCAGTCTAAGTTAGGCGACAATACTGGTAAACAGTGTATAGCAAAGTCATTGACCGTTAAATACATTACCGGTAAACATATTTATAATTGGAATTCGTCTGGCTTGAACAATATTTTATTTCATGTGAATTGTTTGTATGGTTGCAATTAAAGGTTCAGTAAATAAAGAATTTTTGTTGTTTATGTTTGTCTAAAAATGCATTTACAAACTTATTTTTTGGTTTAGAAACCAACTATGAATGTTGCTTGTTAACAATTGATTGTTTTAGTGTTGACAATGTCAGACAATTATTTCAAGATGGTCAAAAGCTCCCAAGTAATAATTTGTGCCAAGATTATGAACATCATTAAGATGATTTCAGCATTATAGAATGGTTCTTCTCTGCAGTAATTGTATTCAAGTTTCTGTGAAAAAATGTTTTGAAAAAATGTTTTGTTGTTGACAGATGTTCCTAACATTGTATTATAAATGAGAAAACTTGTGTCTTAACCCACAGTGAATCATTAACCACCGATGAATTATCCATGACATGTAATAATGGAACCTATGTTTGTATTAAAAATGGATTTTACAAATGTATTAATTCTCTGCTGATTTAGTTAAATCTGCTGTTAGCTTACCAACAATAATAATGAAAAATAGCTTTTACACAACTATTGTATCTTATGCCATTCTCAAGTTATTACATACATTTCATGTAACTTGAGCTGTGGCATAACAAGATGGACACAGCATTACATCAAAACTCAAAATCAGGCATATCTTCGGATTGGTTTGACTAAACCGGCTCAAACCAAATACCAAACCAAATAAAATAAAATAATACCAAACCAAATAAACCAAAATAAACCAAACCATGCAGACTTACTTAGTCAACAAGACTCTGCATTGAGATTGTTGTTATTAGGTTCCCATGGTAACAGATTTTGTTCCCAGGCCACTACTTTGTATAGAAACAAAGTTTTCTACTTTTTGGCATTGCAGTTACTGTTTTATTGTTTTAAACAGTATTGTTACATTGGAAATCATGAGAAAAGGATGTCAACTTCCTAAAACTAAATAAGTTGCTGTAAATGTGGTTGAAAACAAAGAATTGTTATGAAGGAAGAGAGTAATCTCGAAACTAATCCGTTACCATAGCAACCACATTAGAACCATGACAATGTTTAGTTTTCTTGACTGAGTAAGTCAGCAAGGTTTGAATCTATTTAGTTGAACCAGTCTGAAGATATGCCTGATTTTCAGTTTTGTTTTTGTAATGATGTGGTCCATATTGTGACGTCACAGATCAAATTATATAAAGCGTAATAATTAAACATAAAAAGCCATTTTTCATTATTTTAAGTGTTCTTTCAAATACAGTAAAAAAACCAAAACTGGAGCGAATTTTCATTTCATGGACACTTTAAAGGCACCACATCAATTATAATGATATAGAGCCTCCATGGCAGTGATTCCATAGTGGAGATAAATGCCCCAGTCGAATAATACTAAACGAATAATACTAATATTTCAGTTAGTATACAGATTTGGATATTTCAGTTTTGGTCACACCCCAATCCCATGCTCATTACTCATTGACAAGGCTGACCCATTAATGTTCCATGCGGTACCCACATGTTCGCATTGCGGACCTATTTTTCCTCATTCCTATGATATGCATGAGGGAAATTTAGTAGAACACAAAGGATTTCTTTGTCTTCTAATTTTCCCTCATTCAAATGCACGGGAAATTTAGTAGACAAAAACTGTGTCTCCAACCACGGGCTGTATAAGGTTCTCAAAGTTATCCTCGGCGATCATAATATTACAAACTAATACCATGACTTGTCGGGAAATTAGCGATTAAATTGCCCTTCGCCTTGGGAAAATTTGTAAAAGTACTCGGGCTTCGCCCTCGGACTTTCACAAATCTTCCCTCGGCGGCGGGCAATTTAATCGCTAATTTCCCTCAAGTCATGGTATTATTATAAGTAATACCATGATCGCCTCGGATTCTTTTGTTCTCTCCGGGAATGTAAACCTCGTATTTTCCTCATTACCCATGCATACGCCTTTGTCTTCTAAATTTCCCTGGGCAATTTAGTAGAAAACAAAAGATTTCTTTGTCTATTAATTTTCCCTCATCAACCATGCAGGGGAAAATTAGTAGACAAAGAAATCCTTTCTCTTTTACTAAATTTCCCGCTTGCATACTATTATAGATATAATATTATAGATAGTCGTAGAACTTGCATATCTCACAAACACAAAGCATCTCCCAAAGGTATACTTACTTCAATCAATAGTAATAAAACTCGTAAACAACTTCACTGAACCATACAAAATCAAACACCTAATTATCTCAGCATACTTCCCTGAGTTTTCCTCGGCGATTATAATATTACAAACTGATACCATGACTTGTCGGGAAATTAGCGATTAAATTGCCCTTCGCCTCGGAAAGATTTATAAAAGTCCTCGGGTTTCGCCCTCGGACTTTCACAAATCTTCCCTCGGCGGCGGGCAATTTAATCGCTAATTTCCCTCAAGTCATGGTATTACTTATAATAATATAATGTTTGCGGGTATTTCTTTTGTTCTCACAGGGCCATTAACACCTAATATACCTCATTATATCCATTTTGCTAATCTTACCTCCGTTGACGGCAAACCAGGTCTGATTAGAATTAACCATACCCGGTTTGACGCCAACGGAGGTACGATTACGAAAGAACAAAATAAATACCCGCAAACATTATATTACAAAGGAATAGAATAAAAAGAGGTGCATTAACCATTAAACGTCCCGCTCGATTCGGGTCATTTAGTAAAATTCCCGAGGGCCAAACGTTTAATAGCTAATGCACCTCTTTTTATGCTATTACTTATAATAAAGCCATTGATTGAATCTCAAAAGGATAAACGTTATTCTACAATCTCTATACAGATAATTAATGCGGGATTAATGCGCTTGAAAATTGCTTTTGAATATAATATAATACGGTAAATTCGATTGTTATTATTAAAACTCTTGGAGTGTAAAGCCACAACAAAATATCAATATTTTATTAAAATGAGAAAATTCCTGCTTACCAACGACCCTCTGCAGTCATCAACTTTAATGCTTCGTGATAAACGGTTATTCAATGTTCCTATATGATGTCAATAAAGAAGGTAATATACTATTAGTTCAGCGAGAAGATATTTTCCAACATTTACTTTGAAGTAATAAATTGTATTTTTTCCAAAAGCGAACGACATAAGAAAACCAGATGTCGGCAAGTTGCAACTTTTGTTTAAATTTTTGTGATCTAATGTGATTCATACATTTCAGGCGAAAATGTATTGCTGCAGGTCAAAGACAGAGTGGAGTCGTCCATAGATGGCCAATTTTAGACCCGCGTCGGCACATGGAAAGCACCTTCGCATTATAGTCGATAGTATATCGAGTTTATATACAATACTACGCCCAGGCGTATCTTATAGAGACTGTTCTACTATAGAATTCGAAAAAATTGTCGCAACTGATAAGTTCTTTCAATTAGTATCAATCATCGATAACGCTTGGAACGCAATTTTTATTCCAAATTTAAATTTTTAATAAAGGCATTCATTGAATCTCAAAAGGACAAACGTTATTCTACAATCTCTATACAGATAATTTAAGAATGAATGTGGTTAATATTATTATTAAAACTTATTAAAACATAATATGGTCTAATGTGGTCTGGATATTGTATAACTACTGCAGGTTTACACTACACGACATCCAGTCGATCTCAGGTCGATCTAAACCAAAGCGAGTTAAATATTAACTGTCTACTGGTATTTGAGATCGATCTCTAATCAAACTGGTCAGATCAATCTGAGATCGATCTCGGTGTGAACAGAATCTAAAACTCTGGTATGTACATTAAAAGACTTTCACAGCATTCATTGGCATGAGCCCATTTGTTATAACTAAATAAAGACAAAGTAATTTACTTCTAAAATCAAGTTTCATTTTTAGCAAATAAGTACGTAGTGGGTCCGAACCTGACACTATATTAGCTGCTATTAATGCGCTTGGACATTGCTTTTGAATAATATAATACGGGAAGTTCGATTGTTATATTAAAACTATTGGAGTGTAAAGCCGCAACAAAATATCAATATTTTATTAAAATGAGAAAATTCCTGCTTACCAGCGACCCTCAGTCACCAACTTTAATTTTCATTCATTCATTCATCTAATATTTAATCAGGATAAAGAACCCGTCAGCAAAAACTGGTATCAATGGGTGTCCTCAGAGGAGGTTGGACAGCAACGCGCAAAGGATCACGGTTAGCGGGCTTGTTTTTCCGTGCGGTTGTCATTTGTGCTTTGACTGTTTCGAAGGTAACATCTCTCGAAGATGGACGCTTTTGATACTCAAGGATATCAGGCTGGAATTTTTGCTGAAGAGAGCGTGATATACCTCTATTGTTGCGATTCTGCTTACGAATTCTCTTTCACTATGCGTAGTTCGCCATTTTAAAGTTTAAACGGGTATTTCTGTCAACATTTTAGTTTTATAAATTCTGTCTGAAAGACGAATGTGTGTTTATATCGAGCGTTTATATACAGCGAATGTATATAAAGCAAATATGTTATTCAAGTGTGTTATTAAACGTGTGTTATTCAAAGTGAAACAAGTGTATTATTTTTAGTATTTTCAGATTAAATTGTATTCCCAAATAAAAATGGTAAGAAGTATCTGGACTCAGTACTCTACTGTATTATATAAACATATTATGCACTTGTACATTACTCTGAACAAGTATTGTCTTGTTTATAATTGGTATCTAATCATTGTGGTACATCCCAACCGCAGGTGATTTATATGTAGTAATGTACCTGTATTTCTTAATTAAATGTTGCATAAATGCAGTGTATATGCCAAAAGTAATATTAAATGCACTTTATTAATTTGTTTTGAGATTACATGACCATTGATGGGTATTTCCATCAATTCTGCAAGCAATACTTGCTCTAATCATGTCCTCTATGTATATATTACTTTTGTTAACTTGTTACTCTAAAATCCTCTTTTGAAAATCCTGAAGTGCAGATAATTCCTGCAAATGTAAGAGTTGGTGCAATAATAGTATGCACTAGGAATTGAACCTAGTAGGACAAGAAATAGTATTTCCAAGGACAAGAAATAGTATTTCCAGCCCGGTGCTGCGAATATGACGTCAAGAACTAATCGAGCATGAAAAACAAGTGAATTTCAATGCATTTTAACACGCCTGTTTTGATTTTGAGAAGTCATTCAAAGGCCTCGAAATCGGACTAGACCGGGTTTTCAAGTACTCGGATTTGTTCCAGTCCTCGGCTTCGCCTCGAACTGGAACAAATCCTCGGACTTGAAAACCCGGTCTCGTCCTCTTTCTCGGCCTTTAAATATTACGTCTTATTTGTGTATTTGCCAATTTAAATTTTGATATGAAATAGTATATGTTGGAATGTAGTATGTACTGTGCCTTTGAACGTAATTTCTGATGCAATCCTTTCACGAATAACACCAATTCTTAAATATTAAAGAAAAATTTATCACTGCACAAAATCGCGTTTATCACTGCACAATTCTCATTTATCACTGCACAAATTGGTTATCACTGCACGTTAAAATAATCCCTGGTGTGGTGTTAGAAAGGGTTGCTTGATTTGACACAATGACATCCTCTAGGAATGAACATTCATCAAAGTGCCTCCATTTTTGGGCGTAATATTTAAAGGCCGAGAAAGAGGACTAGACCGGGTTTTCAAGTACGAGGATTTGTTCCAGTGCGAGGCGAAGCCGAGGACTGGAACAAATCCGAGTACTTGAAAACCCGATCTAGTCCGATTTCGAGGCCTTTGAATGACTTCTCAAAATCAATTAGTGTAATCCCTAAGTGTAATCCCTAAGTGGAGTGTCATATTCGCAGCACCGGACTGGAAATATTATTTCTTGTCCTTGGAAAAAATATTTCTAGTCCTCTGCCCAGTAATTTACTGGCATTTCTAGTGTCATCACGTGGTTCAATTTAGAAGATCTGATTATTAATGAGTTTGAGAAATAAATATCCCTAACACCTCTTCCAGTGCCTTCAGACTTCTTTACTTTTCTAACTTCTTCTCTATAAGTAGTTCGTAAGCTCTAGATTTTACCTAAGTGCAAATATTTCAAAAAATTGATAATTTAAACTTTATGCAATACTTTGTCATGTGTGACCATTTACCAGGTTAGGCGTCATCCCCCATTGGGGAATTGGTCAAAGAGGTTTAATAAAGCCTTGAAATGGGGCTCGATCTGCTCTAAGAACGGACAATCATATCCTGATATAATATTCAAGCTGCACTAAAATTATGTCTGAATAGTGAAAATATAAACATCTTTGTTGTACATTTCATATGTCCCTTTGCTTTTTGATAGCTACATGATTGAAATAATATTTGAGCATTCAGAGATGAATGCATTTTAAGTGCCCATATAAAGTAAAGTAAAGTTTAAATGTATTCAATATAATTTATAAATATATATTCGCAAGATCAATACCAGGAACTTCATCTTTCATTAACTCAAGAATCTCTTCATGTGCAGTCTTTTTTTTTGTTTCGATCTCTATACGATTCAGCCTTGATATTCCATAAACTTTCTCTTGATCTTAGTAATTGAAGAAGTGATATTGCTGAATCGCTCCAATATCCGTGACGTCATGCAGCGAATTTGGCCCCCAGCCCCCATAGCAGCGCACGGAAAAGCCTATTCTAGGCTGGCGACCAATGACATCTACGAGCATGCGCAACAACAATAGACCGCTGGCCACCGGCATGCAGTTTCTCAAAAACTTTTCTTTGTTGACCGTACAGTCGAACAAGTTTTCTACTTTGTCGAGTTTTTCTATCACAAGGGAACTTGTTGAAAAGCTAGGCTGCTAGCTTTGACTTGACAAGTTTTCGCATGCACACGAGCAAATAAAACTTGTCATAGAAAACTTGCTCGTCTGTAAGGGGCTTTAGAGTTCTTGTAAGAAATAATTTTCCACAAGAAGCAAGGTTTGTAGTGACTGTGATGGTCGTAGCTTGATACAAGAGATCAGTACAATGTGCCATGCTGAATTTCGTCCTGGAAGACTGGATGCCATGGCATTGGTTCATGAGAGATTATTCTATCATGGATGTGAACAGGTAAATATAATTGTTTATTTTTTATTAATCGTGAGCGCGCGAAATCCTTGGCATTCCTGCAATTTTATTGGCTGTCTAAGTGGGCAGTTTTTTGGCGATATGTGACCACGGTCACGGAATCCTAAATGCTAATTTTTTTTATGATTTTTGCTTTATTATTTACTGGAAATGGAAAACTAACGCATAATTTGATTCAACTAAGCTGGAAATAATTATATATTTTACAAAAACTAAACTATTTTGGTTTGTTTTTCTTTTCTTATCGAAATAATGCAATTTTACCAAACTAAAGTAACTCGAGTCTTTCACCTTGTATAATAAAAAAATAAATATGTTATTTACAGAAAATATAAATATGTTATTTAGAGAAACATTTTCCCTGGGGCTCACAAACGACTACGGGCTCACAAACGGCCTAGGGCATTTTTTTAAACTTCGGGGAAATATTTTTCTATACGGACCTTCCATCCAGTAAATAACATATATTTTACCTCATATAACAGCCCAGTAATTTTGAAACTGAATATTGGCTCAACTAGAATAGAAAAATACTGTTGTTTTGGTACTAATTTCATTTATATAGACCAATTAAGGGAATCAAAGGGTTGACAAAGCCAAGAACAAAGACGGTTGGATTACCTGCAGGAAAGATCACTCCATCTAGAATACCCAAGAGCTTCTACAACAGATTATTTAGAAGGATTTTTGTGCACCCTTCATCAATTCCTTGGTCCAACCTTCGATCACAATACATTTGTGGATAACTACAGGAAGATTGAGAAGGAATTTGTGAAGAGAATTGAACCAGATCTCAAATTTTGTTACTGGACTGGAGTCAATGAAAGATATATTGAAATAATTTAATGAACCGACTGAGGGGAAACTGGTCATCACCTTCATCTTCAGAATTGTCGCAGCTTCCCTCATTTGACAGATCAGTCTCAGAAACATATATGTCACTGACGCTTGCTTCACTTTCTTCCCAATCACTAGGCAACTCTTCTTGGACTTCCCATTTCCACAGAACAATATATGTTGTACTGTAAATATTTTATTTTAATTTTTTATTTTATTAAGCTTTGCCTTACGTGATTACAAATATACAAGTTAGAAAGGCGGGAAAACCGCAACAGCTGAAGGCCAATTACTGCCGATATATTATTATTATATTTTGAATGAGGTACAAAAAACTGAACAGGAAAAAGAAATGAGTAGAATGAAAAGAAGACAGAAACAAGTATACAAGTAAACAAACATAGACAGACAGACAGACAGACAGACAGACAGACAGACAGGCAGGCAGACAGACATACAGACAGACAGACAGACAGACAGACAGACAGACAGACAGACAGACGATCAGACAACATGCAAACAAACAAACAAGCTACTAATCAAACAGACAATTACACAAAGAAACAGTCTGAAAAATCACGCGACACGAGTGTAGTTTAAAAACAACAAGATATGTATATGGATGCAGTTTCTACACCATATTTTGTGTTAAAATTACACAGCATTTTTTCGCAGTGTATTACCAATTACCATAGCAAGTTGAGTGAGTGTCAACCGTGATGCATTGCACGCTCGGTTCCGCATTTTTTTTGAAGCACGAAATTCCCTTGGTGAAAGGTAATATCGTACCTAAAATGAACAGGTTTTGTGATTGGCTACATGGAATAAAAGTGGTAGGGTTAGGACATTGGTTTTTTTGTGGTTGATTCTATTATTTTATTGTTTTAATCAACCAATCACAAAACTTGTTCGCACAGGTACGTGGCGATCTTTGGTGAACTGCATCCGTAAATATCTTAGCTTGTCAGTCCTTGATATAAATGATTCATTTTGTCTTTTAATTGAAAGAAGACATACTTTAGAAAGTAATTATTTCTGAATTTTTTCACAAAACTCAACGTTTTCTCGAATTATGTCAGCCTTGACTGACGTAAAGCGTGGAAGACCAAGTGACGAGGTTCAAACAAAAAATCAGGTTCTGAGTGGGCGTATTTGGATTGTGGATGAATAATAAAGCGTCTATAGGGTTTTCTGAGAAGACTCGGAAATTTCCGGAGTATTAATACCACGTCAAGTTGGCAACGAAGCCCTTCAAAACACTTCGTTATCGTATACGGTAAAGACTCAAACGCACAATGCACGACGGTTGACACTCACTCACTAAGTATGGTCGTGGCTAGATGGAATACTCGAAGTTGAGGTGACCGTGAGGTACTAGGTCTGAGTCGTCTTCTGGACGATCCTTTTGTTAGTATTAAGGTTAGTATTAGAAAACATTACGCGGGGGGTTAGAAAACACATTAGGATACAAGTTATTTTGGTGTTAGGGGGAGGTTAATGACCAACGTACGCTTTTTAAAATGTCGATGATGGTTTTCATTGAATGCACAGCAGTACTTCCACTTGCAGCGATTTTGGCAAGGAAATTATCATTCAAAAAAGAAAACTGGATCGTGGTTGGAAGCACTACCTCGGACCCAGGCCCTCTTTTTCTAACGGTGCTTCATTATCACAACAATGGCGACCGACAATAGCTCACTCGACCATGAAATAGAAACACTACGTAAATTCTTGGTGAAGAGAGCAGGCGTTTGCAATTGTCTTTTCACTTCAATTGCACTGCAATTGTCTTTTCACTTCAATTGCACACCACTTCAATTGCACTGCAATTGTCTTTTCACTTCAATTGCACACCACTTCAATTGCACTGCAATTGTCTTTTCGTTGAGGTTACCCGTAGATCATAAGGCTCCTAATAGTTTTTGAATATGGAATTGTGTACCAGTTCACGCTTCTCAATCACTTGGTATACTTGTACCCGTTTACTTTCAAAACCAGGTAGTGTATTGTTAATGAACTCTGATAATATAATCCCATTAGTTTAACATTACGAAATGTGGATAAATGACACTGGGCCATGGAGATATATTTATCTAAGTGCAAGATGAAGCTGTAGTAGCTGGACTTTATAAGGCGTATATTAGGAAGGACATCTATCTAACTTGAACGGTAATGTCGACTTTATACTGTACTTAAACAGATGCAACAGTTATGATTATTTGGCTGCAGAGACCAAACGCATTCTTATCCCCGAGTAAGCGAGGGTGATAATCTTGACGAGTGGTCGTGTGTGACGGTTTTACATTCGAATATATGTATATATATATATATATATATATATATATATATATATATATATCTATATATCTATATATCTATATATCTATATCTATATATCTATATATCTATATCTATATCTATATATCTATATCTATATATATATATATATATATATATATATATATATATATATATATATATATATATATATATATATAATATATATATATATATATATATATATATATATATATATATATATATATATATATATATATATATATATATATATATATATATATATATATATATAAATATATATATATATATATATATATATATATAGGTAATATTTGGCATTTCACTCGATCAAACTACATGTTGAAAGGATTTACGGTGAAGGAAAATTTCGAGTGTTGGAATACATACATTTTAAGACCAAAACCGGGACCAGTTGCGAAAAATGCAACTTAGCGGCCTTCCGGTAGGAATTGAACCCGCGACTCTGCGATTTGCTAGTGCAGTGCTCTGACCACTGAGCTACGGAAGCCGTTGCCGAGAGCCTAGTCACGAGTTTCTGTATATATGGTGGTAATGCCGGGATAAGATACTGAGTATATTATAGGTAATATTTGGCATTTCACTCGATCAAACTACATGTTGAAAGGATTTACGGTGAAGGAAAATTTCGAGTGTTGGAATACATACATTTTAAGACCAAACCGGGACCATTGCGAAAAATGCAACTTAGCGGCCTACCGGTAGGAATTGAACCCGCGACTCAGCGATTTGCTAGTGCAGTGCTCTGACCACTGAGCTACGGAAGCCGTTGCCGAGAGCCTAGTCACGAGTTCTGTATATATGGTGGTAATGCCGGGATAAGATTCTGAGTATATTATAGGTAATATTTGGCATTTCACTCGATCAAACTACATGTTGAAAGGATTTACGGTGAAGGAAAATTTCGAGTGTTGGAATACATACATTTTAAGACCAAACCGGGACCAGTTGCGAAAAATGCAACTTAGCGGCCTTCCGGTAGGAATTGAACCCGCGACTCTGCGATTTGCTAGTGCAGTGCTCTGACCACTGAGCTACGGAAGCCGTTGCCGAGAGCCTAGTCACGAGTTCTGTATATATGGTGGTAATGCCGGGATAAGATTCTGAGTATATTATAGGTAATATTTGGCATTTCACTCGATCAAACTACATGTTGAAAGGATTTACGGTGAAGGAAAATTTCGAGTGTTGGAATACATACATTTTAAGACCAAACCGGGACCAGTTGCGAAAAATGCAACTTAGCGGCCTTCCGGTAGGAATTGAACCCGCGACTCTGCGATTTGCTAGTGCAGTGCTCTGACCACTGAGCTACGGAAGCCGTGCCGAGAGCCTAGTCACGAGTTCTGTATATATGGTGGTAATGCCGGGATAAAGGATTCTGAGTATATTATCAGGTAATATTGCATTTCACTCGATCAAACTACATGTTGAAAGGATTTACGGTGAAGGAAAATTTCGAGTGTTGGAATTAACATACATTTTAAGACCAAACCGGGACCAGTTGCGAAAAATGCAACTTAGCGGCCTTACGGTAGGAATTGAACCCGCGACTCTGCGATTTGCTAGTGCAGTGCTCTGACCACTGAGCTACGGAAGCCGTTGCCGAGAGCCTAGTCACGAGTTCTGTATATATGGTGGTAATGCCGGGATAAAGATTCCATCAGATATATATATATATATATATATATATATATATATATATATATATATATATAATATATATATATATATATATATATATATATATATATATATATATATATATATATATATATATATATATATATAATATATATACATGTATATAATAGGTATTTTTTCTGTCTTATATGCTTTTGAAACTTTACGTTATCGCCACCATTTGTCGAATTTGATCTTTAGTCTATACAGAATCGCTGTACTCCCACTGTGTTTAAAGTGCACATAACCTCAAAATGTTTTATTGTCCTTGTTTGGAAGAACTTTTAAAATGATAAAGTAACTTCTCTCGAAGATTTTCGTTTCTTTGCTTTCTTTTTGAGATAAATCAGTTTGTTTGATATGCAAATGTCTGGAATTTCGTCACACATGCATAATGACTTATTGGAGAAATGTGTATATCTCTTTTATATTCTCGAACGAAATCCTTTAAAATCAAGAAGTTTGGTGTTGTAGGAGAAACGCACACACGTGCTATTCACACTTTAGTGTTTTTATTTCATGAACGCAAAGATATATAACATTCTCTGATAACTCGTTATGCATGTGTGACGAAATTCCAGATATTTTCATATCAAACAAACTGATATATCTCAAAAAGAAAGCAAAGAGGTGAAAATCTTCAAAAGAAGATACTTTATCATTTTAAAAGTTCTTCCAAATAAGACAATAAAACATTGTTGAGGTTAGGGACACTTTAAGATTGAAGAAGACTTCCTATATTGCTACCATTAATATTGAGTTTGGTGAATATTCTTCGCCAATCTGAAGAGTCTCTTGTCGCTCTTCTGAGTTCAGAAGTCGATACTGTGGTAGCGAATCTCGAAGAACAGTATAATATATTGTTGAATGAACTTACTGCTAATTTGGGTGGTGATATAAAAGAAAAGTTGGTGAATGAATTTAACGAAAGATATCAGAATGTCGAAAGAACCTTAGCGAAAGACGGTCCAAAAAAATGGCGGAAACTTGTCGCTTCTTGTCACGAAGGTATTCACGACGATGACCGCTGCCGACCCATTCTTTCTCCACAGGCGATTTCTCGAGTTCAATTCCGAGTTGAATGAAGCTGCGAATTCTAATTCCCAGTCCCACCTCCATTTATGTCCACTTCAATCATCATCACTAATGAACTCTGATCCACCTACGTATACCTGATTTAACTCCCGCCGGTCACCCTTTTGGACCAGTAGCTTCCCACCAGCAAAGTCACGATGCTTTTTAAAATTTACTTTTTTACCTAGTAAAGTTTTTAATCTATCAGTCTAGTCGTAATTTTTCTAAAATATAAGGCCAAGTAAAAAAAATATAGTAGTTTATCGTCCTAACTTTACAAAAAAGGAGAATGCGGGCACTTTTCTTTTTTCTTTTTTTTTTTTTCAAGATGACTTCTCCGAAATAGCCATCACCCCTACCAAAACATAATTTTTAAACACATATTAAATTCCAATTAACGTTGTATTACAAGCACAAACAAAAACCATGACAGCATCGAATGGATTTCTCTGCCACTGCTTCGATACAAGATTGTGCCAAAACAAATTGTGGCGTGTAAAACCCGAAATGAACTGGAAGATACCGAAACGCATGAAAATGGCCGACAGGTGGCGCAAAGGCCCCAAAAACAAGACAGATTTTCGATGCAAAAAAATTATAAATTAATTGATGCGGGCGATAAACTAATATTTTTTTTTACTTGGCCTAAATGGTTGCGTTGGCTAAGGGATTGAATGTTTTGTCCCACGGCCAAAGGCACCAATCGCTTTCAAATAGTGAATGGAATACTGGGAAATGTTCTCATGACTTGATTTTTCGTCTTTTTAGAATGAAAACGTCGTTATCTGTTTTGATTTTCTTCCTATGTTTTTTGTGGTAAGTTGGTTTGGGATAGACCTGTCAAAAAGTTGCTCGAAAATTTCGCAAAAGGGGCACGAAAAATCGTTAAAAGTTGTTCCAAAGAATTGCCATGTTTTTTCCCCAAAAAGTTCCTAGGATTTAAGAAAGTTGCTCAAATCACATGTTGTTAATGCTCAAATTTGGTTGTTCATCTGCTAACTTGTTTTGGCTAAGTTGTGACACCTGAAAATCTTGTGTGGGGGAGTTTCATAGGCACGTTAAGCATAGACGATCCAATATGCAAGACTATAAAAATCTGCAATGTCATTTTTCTACAAACAAAAATATCGTTTTCTTTGTTGGTTTTGGTGTGGAGGTAGATTTTAACAGTGGAATACATCATTGAACATTTCAGCGTAGATCAAAATAGCTTTTCAAGGTTAATTATAATTTATAAAATAAAAATAGGAGATATATAATACCTAATTTACGAAAGTTTAAAGAAGAAAGCATTCCTTCCTAACTTACTAAAATCTAGTGAGAGTCAGACTGTAAAAAACACTCATCTACTCTCCTTTTGAAAGTGATCAATCTTTTCTATTCAAACTATTTTCCTAATCTCTTCGGGAATAGTACGCCAGGCTTTGGCTCCTCTGTAGCCAATTTCAGGAGAAAACGTCATCAAAATTCATAGCCACAAATATGAAAATTGATCTCTGCAGTAAATTTTACAACTTTTGCTCCAAACGCCATCAAATTGGACCAAGTGGAGGAAATAACATGTCATCACTCAAAATGCGATCAATTTCGCACAATGAGTTGTGCATGGAAACATTCATTTCCCATCCCAATCGCAGTCAATTGTTTCTTAGGGGTTGACACTTTTACGGATCGTAAATTTTAGAAAGAAAAATTTGGTATTTCACTCGATTGAACTAAGGGAAATTTCGAGTGTTAGAATATATATATGTTAAGACCAAACCGGGACCAGTTGCGAAAATGCAAATTCAAGGCCTTCCGGGTGGAATTGAACCCACGACCCTGCGATGCTATAGTGTAGTGCTCTGACCACTGAGGTATATAGCTGTTTTTAATAAGTTTATATAGGGCGGATATTTTGGGGATTTCGCATATAATATCCCCAACTTTTAAAAATTATTCTTAGAATTCCTCTCCCAGTTCCAACCTCCGGTAATAACCACCATCGCCACACCAGACACACCTGAAACACCTAACATGCCAATTCCTCAAACGAAAGAAACAATTGTGACAAAAGATACCCCAACCACCCCACCTACCATCGAAACCAAGGAGACACCAAATACTCCAATTGTGATGCCACAACTTCCCATTTGCATCAGATGAATATTTGGTCGCAAGAAAGGATCACCAAAGGGGAACAGTCCCCCACCACAAAAGAAAAGTCAATGTTTCAAAAGATTACAACACACGAACACTCTCTTCCGCGGAGGCCTCTCTGCAGACTTGCTCTTGTAAAGCATTCATGTTAAAGGACATCAGTACAAACAAAAATATATAAGTACCTTATATATAAGTATATGTGATGTAAATAACCGACATAATTTATTTAATTTGTTTTAGTGTTTACATACACAAGGAAAGACACAACAGGGATGTTCAGCCCTATAGTCATGGTGTCTTACCCTAAGAATTAACAAACATACATAATACATTACATATAACTAACATATACATATTAATACGATATCGCTTATTATATCACTTATTACAACAAATACATCATACTAACACAAACACTCACGTACGCACGCACAGTTAATATTAACAACAAATACTGAAGTTCTGCGATTCAAGATCTCTAACAGAATTACAATTTAAACATATTGAGCGCCAGGTAGATATAATATCAGTAGTGAATGTGTTCTGGAGAGCGACAAAGTATCTTGATTTTAAATAATTTTTAAAGAGACTATATTTGTTAATTTCTTTTGTTTGATCGGAGAGTGTGTTCCAAAGTCTAGATGATCTTATGAAAAAAATCGCGTATTAAATATTATTACTTATTGGATTCCTCTGAACCCAATATTACAAAATATTTAAGTCGAGAATTCAATATTGGGCGAGACCGAAGGTCGAGCCTAATATTGCAAGTCGAGACTTAAATATTTTGTAATATTGGGCGAAGATGAATCCAATAGGTGTTTTATTATATCGAACAAAATATCTTAACACAAAGATGTTTAATTCTTCGCGGCACGTAAACAGACTAGTGAAGACTGTTCTTATGTTCTTCACAGACTTCACTTATGTTCAGAACTGCTCCGTTTTTGTTTTTTTATTTTTAACCGTTGTATTAATTATTTTGCATTTTTGCTTGGTTGTAAAGTTAATAAACAAATAAACAATAAATAAACAGTCAAAAGACTCAAAAGGTTGCTGGTCATCAAAAAAAAATAATAATAAAAAACTCGGAAAAACACATCACGTTACGCGAGAAGTACTTCAACCAATGAAATTTCGATTTAGATAAAAGGCACGCGAGCGACGTTGCTTTGCACGTGAACAGCCTGCGTAAACAGTCCAAAGGTTACTGCCCAATGTGTAGCTGCCCTACATCGTAAAATATTGGGCTGCCACGTGATGCTAATAGAGACAATTGATTGGTGGATTCTGTGTGAGTGTATAATAACGCGTATTAAAGGTGAATTAGGGTTCTCTATTACATGACTTGTGACATCGTGTGCTGGGTAAAGCGGTGTTGGCGGAAATGCAAATAAAGTAAACTTTTTCTCAACGTTATTTTAGTAATCGTTATTACAACATAAACTAGGCAATACATGGCCCCACGATAGGTAGCGCAAAAGCACGAAATACAACACTTTCCAGCACATGGCGTCACGGTCATATTCAAAATGGCGACGTTTTGACATGGATTATTAAACTTTTAAAATGTGTTTTCGAGCATTTTCATAGCGTCAAACTACTATATATATCCCGATTAGCTAAGTCATATAGTTCAATATAAAAAGTACTTTTTTGTTGCCAATCAGTCCTTAATGATAATGAACTTTGTGAACTTAGCAATCACTGAGATATATGACATTTTTTAATGAGTGAAGATTCTCTACCCTGCATCTGACGTCAGACCATCTTATTTACATATCAAACAAACTGAAATATAATCCGCCAACATAATTAATAATAATAACTAGAAATACGTATACGCAACAACCCCTCGCCCGCTTGCTGTTTGAAAATTTTATAGCGTATAGCTGCTTACAGGGGGGGCATTGGGGTTTTCGGTATTGCGGTTTTGGGGTATTTTTCGTACGGTATTTCGGTAATTTCACTCTAGAGGTGCGGTATTCGGTTTTTCTGGGTTTTGATCGATGGTATTCGGTACTACCGGCATAGGAAGCAGGGGGGCTGGGGGGTTGCAGCCTGAAATGGGTAGTATACACGTGTGATGACTCAAAGAAATATCCAATCTTCCAAGACGTGATCTTAATTATGGAATTATATACCTCAAAGTTAATTAAGATACGAACAATCAACATAAGTGCACAAAACATATATATTATGCTTCTTATACAGAGAATAAAAATCCTACCCCTCATTTCAACATTTTAGGAATCTTTAAACTTGATATATTCAAGCTAAGAATCACGCAGACTTTATTTATAAATTTATAAATATGAAAACAAGTATTTCACGCGGACGCGGTCAGAAAGGCTAATTTAAATGCATATAAAAGAATATTTAATTTCGGTGCCATCATGAAAGAGTTCTATAGCGGAGAGAATCTAAACAGAAATCGAAAAGTTGAAGGGAAATAGAAAAGTTGAAGGGAAATAGAAAACAATAAAACTATAAGAATGGACCGAAACGAAAAAATCGTTTTTCCATATTCTTTCGAATTATCACTTGCCGTTGCCCAGATACGAGCATTTGAAATGGGATCTTGATGACGTCATTTTAGGAAGTGGTATTTGGACAATGACGAAACTTGACTGGGAAGTTGGTCACCACAATTCTAATATTTCTGTAAAGTTTTGTCCTATAGTCAAATTACAATGGGATTCTTAATTATTCCTAACATAGTAAATTGTTTGCTACTCAACCTTTAACGCATACTCAGAAAAATGTTTCTGAGCCCCAGATGGGAATCGAACCAGCAACCTTCTGATCTCAGGTTAGACGCTCTAGCCATTGAGCTACCAGAACTCAGATGGCAGAACGAAGGCTACGTTGTGTACTATGAGGTGCCATTCCCGCCAAAATTAAGCACTCTGCAATTTATAAAATGCAGCCTACAATTTTATAAAATGCAGCCTACAATTTATAAAATGCAGCCTGCAACTTTATAAAATGTAGCTACAATTTATAAAATGCAGCCTACAATTTATAAAATGCAGCTACAATTTTATAAAATGCAGCCTACAATTTATAAAATGCAGCTACAATTTTATAAAAAGCAGCTACAATTTATAAAATGCAGCCTACAATTTTATAAAATGCAGCTACAATTTATAAAATGCAGCCTACAACCTTTATAAAATGCAGCTACAATTTTATAAAATGCAGCTACAATTTATAAAATGCAGCCTACAACTTTATAAAATGCTGCCTTAATTAGGGGGTTAGGGTTAGGATCTTTGTTGTTTTGGGGTTGATTACAATCCAATAATTTACTGCTTACAATGCACTGTTAAAGCATTGTAAGCAGTAAATTATTGGATTGTAATCAACCCCAAAACAACAAAGATCCTAACTAGGGTTAGGACCCCCTAATTTACTGCTTACAATGCTTTAACAATTCCAGTAGTTTGTGGCTGCATTTTATAAATTGTAGGCTGCATTTTATAAAATTGTAGGCTGCATTTTATAAATTGTAGCTGCATTTTATAAAATTGTAGGCTGCATTTTATAAAATTGTAGTTGCATTTTATAAATTGTTGTTGCATTTTATAAAATTGTAGGCTGCATTTTATAAATTGCAATGCTTAATTTTGGCGGTAATGGCACCTCATAGTGTACTAGTTCGTACGTACGACATACATACTGTTAAATCTGTAAGTCACATTTAATATTTATCTTATAAAATATATTCCTTAATATCGAGACTGCTTATTTAGTAGAACTAATACGCAACGTAGCCTTCGCTCTGCCATCTGAGTTCTGTTAGCTCAATGGTTAGAGCGTCAAACCGATGATCAGAAGATCGCGGGTTCGATTCCGTCTGGGGCTCAAAACATTTTTCTGAGTTTCGGTTAAAGTGCCCCTCACCCAAAAAAGATTTTCAGCTCATCGAATATAATCATTATTTTTAGTGTTTTAGTGAAAATTTTCAATTTGGATAAATCGTTTTATGAATAAATCGTTTTGTGGTGTGTTAAAGTTGAATTTTAATGGCCCAGTTCTTTCGGTACTTTTAACAAGCGCGAGTCTTGGTCTAGCAAGTATTTTGACGTCACGCAAAGTAGTCGTTACTTTGCTTTGATCAATTTGTGATCTGTTAGTCATAAAACCCATTTAAACTGGCGAGTTTTGGTACGATTTTTCTCCTCCTGGTGTATACGATCAAGTGGATTCACTTATAAAACTATTGGATCGTTTGTGCAAAGCTATGGATGGTTTGTAATCGATCCTTTAAGAAGCAGAACACAAAGGTTTATTTGACGGACATGTTGATACCACAAACAAAAGAAGTAAATTAATTATTTGGGTGAAGTTACTACAGCAATATGATATTATACTTTCATGAGTCATCCACTCAATTGCATGCCCTAGGATGAGAAAATCGTACCAAAACTCGCCAGTGTAAATGTAGCCTGCGTGGCGGCGTTAGGGGGAGAGGGAAAGCGAAAAGGCGAAGTGGGGAAGGGAGGAGGGAACGCCTGCACGAAAGACCCATGATTTTGGATTTCCGCCCACATGAAAAACTGTCAAAAACAACCAATCAGCGACTAGCGGGCTTTCCTCAATGATTAAAACATTTCACTTCGGGCCGAATCGTGAAATATCCAGGTCTGAAACTCCGTAAAAAGCTTGGCTGCATCTGGTGGAAACATTTATTTTGAAAATTTATTCAAGCAATCGTGTAGATATGGAAGCACAGAGTTGATTCTGGCTGAGGCTTGTGAATCAATCGGCTTTGCATTACTACGCAGTGAAACTTTCTCCGAGAGCGGGTTTAATTTGTAGGTCTTGCGGCAGAAAAAATAAGAAATGCTTTTGAAACTTTATAACTTTACGAAATCAGTATTAACACATGCGAAAGGAGACAGCAATGTTCCACCAACCGATAACATCAATAGCCCTGATAGAATGAAGCGACATCTGACTACCGAACACCGTAACTCCAGAATGCGATTTGGCCAAGAAATTTCACATATGCAAGAAAACGTAGTTAGAAAACCATCACTTATATACGTTTAGCCGTAAGTCTCTCTATTCTGAAACGTCGAAGGAATTCTCCGAAGCCCAGAGAGCATTGTTGAAACACCTGAAGACAAGGACAAATTAGAAATCACAATAATATAGCTGCTTCCCCTGCAGACAGATAATCGCGCTCGCACGAAACGTATGGTAAATCTACCAAATCCATAATCAAAACTCTCGCCAAATCCCGTTGGTAATACCATCAAAACATCTTTTCCTACCAGCAGCTCCCTCGTAGCAACTTTTTGTTCCTGTTTTAATTTAAAGCTACGACCAGCAACGAACTGAAGATCGGTTAAAGCTTTCGAAAGAAAATAATCTCCAACATGGTTTTCCAAAGCCGCCATTTTTAAATGTTTATTTCCTGACAAACCCTGAATATGAGTTGAGTTAGCCAATCAGAATTTAGCGTCCTCTGGTGGACGTAGAAATCCAAAAACATGGGTCTTTCGTGCAGGCGTTCCATCTGCACTCACCCCAGTCCCCGGCCCCCTCCCCCAATCCCTAAACGCCTGCTTCGCAGGCTAGTGCAAATGGGATTCTAGCATTCGACCTTTCCCATTTCGGAATTTAGATATCAGAGTGATTGGAAAATAATTTTAAAATTCAGATACGAATACATTGCGTTACGTCACAAAATGTCTCCTAACGAATTATTCTCACGCGATAGAAATGGCACATTCTCAAGAGCCATAGAAATCGCAGATTTTAAAGAAATTCATTTTTATTTTCGCATAAATACTAGAAATTATGTCAAGATTTGATAAAGCCAAAAAAGCTTTTGGGGCAGCTTGAGTCGTACACAATTTACTATATTGAAATAACTGCAAGTCACATTTAACTTTTTGCTGAGAGAAATTCGAAAGAAAAATATGGAAATAGTGATTTTTCGTTGAATAGACATTTTAAATACATTTTAATCTGCTGCTGATTAAAAACTAATGGCGAAATTCGTATTTCTAACAAACAATATTCGACCCATATTTCGTCATCCTTTCATTGTTTCGGTTTGTATTTGAAGTCGCGTGTGGTGACTCGACTAAGATTGGTAGCCGTTCATCCGCGAATTCGTTTGTAAGTTCCGAGTTAATCAATACAGGAAGTAGGTCCCCGTTTGTATTTTGTTGTGGACTCCTAGGAGAATGACGAGTTTGGTTGTCCAGGCCATCTCGTGCTCTTATCTTGTTCTTTTTTGGCACTGCACGTAATGTTTCTTGTCCCTTGGACAGAAAAAGCTGCACGACAAAGCCAAGTAAGGCGAGGACTGCCCACGTAGCAACAAGGACATAATCTAAAATTTAAAGGAAAATGTAAAAGTTGATGGAAAATGTAAAAGTTGAATGGAAATCTAAAAGTTGATGGGAATCTAAAAGTTGATGGGAATCTAAAAGTTAAAGGGAAATCTAAAAGTTAAAGAGCCATCTAAAAGTTAAAGGGAAATCTAAAAGTTGAAGGGAAATCTAAAAGTTGAAGGGAAATCTAAAACTTGAAGGGAAATCTAAAAGTTGAAGGGAAATCTAAAACTTGAAGGGAAATCTAAAAGTTGAAGGGAAATCTAAAAGTTGAAGGGAAATCTAAAAGTTGAAGGGAATTCTAAAAGTTGAAGGGAAATCTAAAAGTTGAAGGGAAATCTAAAAGTTGAAGGGAAATCTAAAAGTTGAAGGGAAATCTAAACGTTGAAGGGAAATCTAAAAGTTGAAGGGAAATCTAAAAGTTGAAGGGAAATCTAAAAGTTGAAGGGAAATCTAAAAGTTGATGGGAAATCTAAAACTTGATGGGAATTCTAAAAGTTGAAGGGAAATCTAAAAGTTGAAGGGAAATCTAAAAGTTGAAGGGAAATCTAAACGTTGAAGGGAAATCTAAAAGTTGAAGGGAAATCTAAAAGTTGAATCGGAATCTAAAAGTTGATGGGAATCTAAAAGTTGATGGGAATCTAAAAGTTGATGGGAATCTAAAAGTTGAAGGGAAATCTAAAAGTTGAAGGGAAATCTAAAAGTTGAAGGGAAATCTAAAAGTTGAAGGGAAATCTAAAAGTTGAAGGGAAATCTAAAAGTTGAAGGGAAATCTAAAAGTTGAAGGGAAATCTAAAAGTTGAAGGGAAATATAAAAGTTGAAGGGAAATATAAAAGTTGAAGGGAAATCTAAAAGTTGAAGGGAAATCTAAAAGTTGAAGGGAAATCTAAAAGTTGAAGGGTAATCAAAAGTTGAAGGGAAATCTAAAAGTTGAAGGGAAATCTAAAAGTTGAAGGGAAATCTAAAAGTTGAAGGGAAATCTAAAAGTTGAAGGGAAATCTAAAAGTTGAAGGGAAATATAAAAGTTGAAGGGAAATCTAAAAGTTGAAGGGAAATCTAAAAGTTGAAGGGAAATCTAAAAGTTGAAGGGAAATCTAAAAGTTGATGGGAAATCAAAAACTTGATGGGAATTCTAAAAGTTGATGGGAAATCTAAAAGTTGAAGGGAAATCTAAAAGTTGAAGGGAAATCTAAAAGTTGAAGGGTAATCAAAAGTTGAAGGGAAATCTAAAAGTTGAAGGGAAATCTAAAAGTTGAAGGGAAATCTAAAAGTTGAAGGGAAATCTAAAAGTTGAAGGGAAATCTAAAAGTTGAAGGGAAATATAAAAGTTGAAGGGAAATCTAAAAGTTGAAGGGAAATCTAAAAGTTGAAGGGAAATCTAAAAGTTGAAGGGAAATCTAAAAGTTGATGGGAAATCAAAAACTTGATGGGAATTCTAAAAGTTGATGGGAAATCTAAAAGTTGAAGGGAAATCTAAAAGTTGAAGGGAAATCTAAAAGTTGAAGGGAAATCTAAACGTTGAAGGGAAATCTAAACGTTGAAGGGAAATCTAAAAGTTGAAGGGAAATCTAAAAGTTGAAGGGAAATCTAAAAGTTGAAGGGAAATCAAAAAATTTGAAGGGAAATCTAAAAGTTGAAGGGAAATCTAAAAGTTGAAGGGAAATCTAAAAGTTGAAGGGAAATCTAAAAGTTGAAGGGAAATCTAAAAGTTGAAGGGAAATCTAAAAGTTGAAGGGAATATAAAAGTTGAAGGGAAATCTAAAAGTTGAAGGGAAATCTAAAAGTTGAAGGGAAATATAAAAGTTGAAGGGAAATATAAAAGTTGATGGGAAATATAAAAGTTGAAGGGAAATATAAAAGTTGAAGGGAAATATAAAAGTTGAAGGGAAATATAAAAGTTGAAGGGAAATATAAAAGTTGAAGGGAAATATAAAAGTTGAAGGGAAATATAAAAGTTGAAGGGAAATATAAAAGTTGAAGGGAAATCTAAAAGTTGAAGGGAAATCTAAAAGTTGAAGGGAAATCTAAAAGTTGAAGGGAAATATAAAAGTTGAAGGGAAATATAAAAGTTGAAGGGAAATATAAAAGTTGAAGGGAAATATAAAAGTTGAAGGGAAATATAAAAGTTGAAGGGAAATATAAAAGTTGATGGGAAATCTAAAAGTTGAAGGGAAATCTAAAAGTTGAAGGGAAATCTAAAAGTTGAAGGGAAATCTAAAAGTTGAAGGGAAATCTAAAAGTTGAAGGGAAATATAAAAGTTGAAGGGAAATATAAAAGTTGAAGGGAAATCTAAAAGTTGAAGGGAAATCTAAAAGTTGAAGGGAAATCTAAAAGTTGAAGGGTAATCAAAAGTTGAAGGGAAATCTAAAAGTTGAAGGGAAATCTAAAAGTTGAAGGGAAATCTAAAAGTTGAAGGGAAATCTAAAAGTTGAAGGGAAATCTAAAAGTTGAAGGGAAATATAAAAGTTGAAGGGAAATCTAAAAGTTGAAGGGAAATCTAAAAGTTGAAGGGAAATCTAAAAGTTGAAGGGAAATCTAAAAGTTGATGGGAAATCAAAAACTTGATGGGAATTCTAAAAGTTGATGGGAAATCTAAAAGTTGAAGGGAAATCTAAAAGTTGAAGGGAAATCTAAAAGTTGAAGGGTAATCAAAAGTTGAAGGGAAATCTAAAAGTTGAAGGGAAATCTAAAAGTTTGAAGGGAAATCTAAAAGTTGAAGGGAAATCTAAAAGTTGAAGGGAAATCTAAAAGTTGAAGGGAAATATAAAAGTTGAAGGGAAATCTAAAAGTTGAAGGGAAATCTAAAAGTTGAAGGGAAATCTAAAAGTTGAAGGGAAATCTAAAAGTTGATGGGAAATCAAAAACTTGATGGGAATTCTAAAAGTTGATGGGAAATCTAAAAGTTGAAGGGAAATCTAAAAGTTGAAGGGAAATCTAAAAGTTGAAGGGAAATCTAAACGTTGAAGGGAAATCTAAACGTTGAAGGGAAATCTAAAAGTTGAAGGGAAATCTAAAAGTTGAAGGGAAATCTAAAAGTTGAAGGGAAATCAAAAAGTTGAAGGGAAATCTAAAAGTTGAAGGGAAATCTAAAAGTTGAAGGGAAATCTAAAAGTTGAAGGGAAATCTAAAAGTTGATGGGAAATCTAAAACTTGATGGGAATTCTAAAAGTTGAAGGGAAATCTAAAAGTTGAAGGGAAATCTAAAAGTTGAAGGGAAATCTAAACGTTGAAGGGAAATCTAAAAGTTGAAGGGAAATCTAAAAGTTGAATCGGAATCTAAAAGTTGATGGGAATCTAAAAGTTGATGGGAATCTAAAAGTTGATGGGAATCTAAAAGTTGATGGGAATCTAAAAGTTGAAGGGAAATCTAAAAGTTAAAGGGAAATATAAAAGTTGAAGGGAAATATAAAAGTTGATGGGAAATCTAAAAGTTGAAGGGAAATATAAAAGTTGAAGGGAAATATAAAAGTTGAAGGGAATTCTAAAAGTTGAAGGGAAATCTAAAAGTTGAAGGGAAATCTAAAAGTTGAAGGGAAATATAAAAGTTGAAGGGAAATCTAAAAGTTGAAGGGAAATCTAAAAGTTGAAGGGAAATCTAAAAGTTGAAGGGAAATCTAAAAGTTGATGGGAAATCAAAAACTTGATGGGAATTCTAAAAGTTGATGGGAAATCTAAAAGTTGAAGGGAAATCTAAAAGTTGAAGGGAAATCTAAAAGTTGAAGGGAAATCTAAAAGTTGAAGGGAATTCTAAAAGTTGAAGGGAAATCTAAAAGTTGAAGGGAAATCTAAAAGTTGAAGGGAAATATAAAAGTTGAAGGGAAATATAAAAGTTGAAGGGAAATATAAAAGTTGAAGGGAAATATAAAAGTTGAAGGGAAATATAAAAGTTGAAGGGAAATATAAAAGTTGAAGGGAAATCTAAAAGTTGAAGGGAATTCTAAAAGTTGAAGGGAAATCTAAAAGTTGAAGGGAAATCTAAAAGATGAAGGGAAATCCAAAAGTTGAAGGGAAATCTAAAAGTTGTAGGGAAATCTAAAAAGTTGAAGGGAAATCTAAAAGTTGAAGGGAAATCTAAAAGTTGAAGGGAAATCTAAAAGTTGAAGGGAAATCTAAAAGTTGAAGGGAAATCTAAAAGTTGATGGGAAATCAAAAACTTGATGGGAATTCTAAAAAGTTGATGGGAAATCTAAAAGTTGAAGGGAAATCTAAAAGTTGAAGGGAAATCTAAAAGTTGAAGGGAAATCTAAAACGTTGAAGGGAAATCTAAACGTTGAAGGGAAATCTAAAAGTTGAAGGGAAATCTAAAAGTTGAAGGGAAATCTAAAAGTTGAAGGGAAATCAAAAAGTTGAAGGGAAATCTAAAAGTTGAAGGAAATCTAAAAGTTGAAGGGAAATCTAAAAGTTGAAGGGCAATCTAAAAGTTGAAGGGAAATCTAAAAGTTGAAGGGAAATCTAAAAGTTGAAGGGAAATCTAAAAGTTGAAGGGAAATCTAAAAGTTGAAGGGAAATCTAAAAGTTGAAGGGAAATCTAAAAGTTGAAGGGAAATCTAAAAGTTGAAGGGAAATATAAAAGTTGAAGGGAAATATAAAAGTTGATGGGAAATATAAAAGTTGAAGGGAAATATAAAAGTTGAAGGGAAATATAAAAGTTGAAGGGAAATATAAAAGTTGAAGGGAAATATAAAAGTTGAAGGGAAATATAAAAGTTGAAGGGAAATATAAAAGTTGAAGGGAAATCCAAAAGTTGAAGGGAAATCTAAAAGTTGAAGGGAAATCTAAAAGTTGAAGGGAAATCTAAAAGTTGAAGGGAAATATAAAAGTTGAAGGGAAATATAAAAGTTGAAGGGAAATATAAAAGTTGAAGGGAAATCTAAAAGTTGAAGGGAAATATAAAAGTTGAAGGGAAATATAAAAGTTGAAGGGAAATCTAAAAGTTGAAGGGAAATCTAAAAAGTTGAAGGGAAATCTAAAAGTTGAAGGGAAATCTAAAAGTTGAAGGGAAATCTAAAAGTTGAAGGGAAATATAAAAGTTGAAGGGAAATCTAAAAGTTGAAGGGAAATCTAAAAGTTGAAGGGAAATCTAAAAGTTGAAGGGAAATCTAAAAGTTGAAGGGAAATCTAAAAGTTGAAGGGAAATCTAAAAGTTGAAGGGAAATCTAAAAGTTGAAGGGAAAATATAAAAGTTGAAGGGAAATATAAAAGTTGATGGGAAATATAAAAGTTGAAGGGAAATATAAAAGTTGAAGGGAAATATAAAAGTTGAAGGGAAATATAAAAGTTGAAGGGAAATCTAAAAGTTGAAGGGAAATATAAAAGTTGAAGGGAAATATAAAAGTTGAAGGGAAATCCAAAAGTTGAAGGGAAATCTAAAAGTTGAAGGGAAATCTAAAAGTTGAAGGGAAATCTAAAAGTTGAAGGGAAATATAAAAGTTGAAGGGAAATATAAAAGTTGAAGGGAAATCTAAAAAGTTGAAGGGAAATCTAAAAAGTTGAAGGGAAATATAAAAGTTGAAAGGGAAATATAAAAGTTTGAAGGGAAATCTAAAAGTTGAAGGGAAATCTAAAAGTTGAAGGGAAATCTAAAAGTTGAAGGGAAATCTAAAAGTTGAAGGGAAATCTAAAAGTTGAAGGGAAAATATAAAAGTTGAAGGGAAATATAAAAGTTGAAGGGAAATCTAAAAGTTGAAGGGAAATCTAAAAGTTGAAGGGAAATCTAAAAGTTGAAGGGCAATCAAAAGTTGAAGGGAAATCTAAAAGTTGAAGGGAAATCTAAAAGTTGAAGGGAAATCTAAAAGTTGAAGGGAAATCTAAAAGTTGAAGGGAAATATAAAAGTTGAAGGGAAATATAAAAAGTTTGAAGGGAAATCTAAAAGTTGAAGGGAAATCTAAAAGTTGAAGGGAAATCTAAAAGTTGAAGGGAAATCTAAAAGTTGATGGGAAATCAAAAACTTGATGGGAATTCTAAAAGTTGATGGGAAATCTAAAAGTTGAAGGGAAATCTAAAAGTTGAAGGGAAATCTAAAAGTTGAAGGGAAATCTAAACGTTGAAGGGAAATCTAAACGTTGAAGGGAAATCTAAAAGTTGAAGGGAAATCTAAAAGTTGAAGGGAAATCCAAAAGTTGAAGGGAAATCTAAAAGTTGTAGGGAAATCTAAAAGTTGAAGGGAAATCTAAAAGTTGAAAGGGAAATCTAAAAGTTGAAGGGAAATCTAAAAGTTGAAGGGAAATCTAAAAGTTGAAGGGAAATCTAAAAGTTGATGGGAAATCAAAAACTTGATGGGAATTCTAAAAGTTGATGGGAAATCTAAAAGTTGAAGGGAAATCTAAAAGTTGAAGGGAAATCTAAAAGTTGAAGGGAAATCTAAACGTTGAAGGGAAATCTAAACGTTGAAGGGAAATCTAAAAGTTGAAGGGAAATCTAAAAGTTGAAGGGAAATCTAAAAGTTGAAGGGAAAAATCAAAAAGTTGAAGGGAAATCTAAAAGTTGAAGGGAAATCTAAAAGTTGAAGGGAAATCTAAAAGTTGAAGGGCAATCTAAAAGTTGAAGGGAAATCTAAAAGTTGAAGGGAAATCTAAAAGTTGAAGGGAAATCTAAAAGTTGAAGGGAAATCTAAAAGTTGAAGGGAAATCTAAAAGTTGAAGGGAAATCTAAAAGTTGAAGGGAAATATAAAAGTTGAAGGGAAATATAAAAGTTGATGGGAAAATATAAAAGTTGAAGGGAAATATAAAAGTTGAAGGGAAATATAAAAGTTGAAGGGAAATATAAAAGTTTGAAGGGAAATATAAAAGTTGAAGGGAAATAGAAAAGTTGAAGGGAAATATAAAAGTTGAAGGGAAATACAAAAGTTGAAGGGAAATCTAAAAGTTGAAGGGAAATCTAAAAGTTGAAGGGAAATCTAAAACTTGAAGGGAAATCTAAAAGTTGAAGGGAAATATAAAAGTTGAAGGGAAATATAAAAGTTGAAGGGAAATCTAAAAGTTGAAGGGAAATATAAAAGTTGAAGGGAAATATAAAAGTTGATGGGAAATCTAAAAGTTGAAGGGAAATCTAAAAGTTGAAGGGAAATCTAAAAGTTGAAGGGAAATCTAAAAGTTGAAGGGAAATCTAAAAGTTGAAGGGAAATATAAAAGTTGAAGGGAAATATAAAAGTTGAAGGGAAATCTAAAAGTTGAAGGGAAATCTAAAAGTTGAAGGGAAATCTAAAAGTTGAAGGGCAATCAAAAGTTGAAGGGAAATCTAAAAGTTGAAGGGAAATCTAAAAGTTGAAGGCAAATCTAAAAGTTGAAGGGAAATCTAAAAGTTGAAGGGAAATATAAAAGTTGAAGGGAAATATAAAAGTTGAAGGGAAATCTAAAAGTTGAAGGGAAATCTAAAAGTTTGAAGGGAAATCTAAAAGTTGAAGGGAAATCTAAAAGTTGATGGGAAATCAAAAACTTGATGGGAATTCTAAAAGTTGATGGGAAATCTAAAAGTTGAAGGGGAAATCTAAAAAGTTGAAGGGAAATCTAAAAGTTGAAGGGAAATCTAAAACGTTGAAGGGAAATCTAAACGTTGAAGGGAAAATCTAAAAGTTGAAGGGAAATCTAAAAGTTGAAGGGAAATCTAAAAGTTGAAGGGAAATCAAAAAGTTGAAGGGAAATCTAAAAGTTGAAGGGAAATCTAAAAGTTGAAGGGAAATATAAAAGTTGAAGGGAAATATAAAAGTTGATGGGAAATATAAAAGTTGAAGGGAAATATAAAAGTTGAAGGGAAATATAAAAGTTGAAGGGAAATATAAAAGTTGAAGGGAAATATAAAAGTTGAAGGGAAATATAAAAGTTGAAGGGAAATATAAAAGTTGAAGGGAAATATAAAAGTTGAAGGGAAATATAAAAGTTGAAGGGAAATCTAAAAGTTGAAGGGAAATCTAAAAGTTGAAGGGAAATATAAAAGTTGAAGGGAAATATAAAAGTTGAAGGGAAATATAAAAGTTGAAGGGAATTCTAAAAGTTGAAGGGAAATCTAAAAGTTGAAGGGAAATCTAAAAGTTGAAGGGAAATCCAAAAGTTGAAGGGAAATCTAAAAGTTGTAGGGAAATCTAAAAGTTGAAGGGAAATCTAAAAGTTGAAGGGAAATCTAAAAGTTGAAGGGAAATCTAAAAGTTGAAGGGAAATCTAAAAGTTGAAGGGAAATCTAAAAGTTGATGGGAAATCAAAAACTTGATGGGAATTCTAAAAGTTGATGGGAAATCTAAAAGTTGAAGGGAAATCTAAAAGTTGAAGGGAAATCTAAAAGTTGAAGGGAAATCTAAACGTTTGAAGGGAAATCTAAACGTTGAAGGGAAATCTAAAAGTTGAAGGGAAATCTAAAAGTTGAAGGGAAATCTAAAAGTTGAAGGGAAATCAAAAAGTTGAAGGGAAATCTAAAAGTTGAAGGGAAATCTAAAAGTTGAAGGGAAATCTAAAAGTTGAAGGGCAATCTAAAAGTTGAAGGGAAATCTAAAAGTTTGAAGGGAAATCTAAAAGTTGAAGGGAAATCTAAAAGTTGAAGGGAAAATCTAAAAGTTGAAGGGAATATAAAAGTTGAAGGGAAATCTAAAAGTTGAAGGGAAATCTAAAAGTTGAAGGGAAATATAAAAGTTGAAGGGAAATATAAAAGTTGATGGGAAATATAAAAGTTGAAGGGAAATATAAAAGTTGAAGGGAAATATAAAAGTTGAAGGGAAATATAAAAGTTGAAGGGAAATATAAAAGTTGAAGGGAAATATAAAAGTTGAAGGGAAATATAAAAGTTGAAGGGAAATATAAAAGTTGAAGGGAAATCTAAAAGTTGAAGGGAAATCTAAAAGTTGAAGGGAAATCTAAAAGTTGAAGGGAAATATAAAAGTTGAAGGGAAATATAAAAGTTGAAGGGAAATATAAAAGTTGAAGGGAAATATAAAAGTTGAAGGGAAATATAAAAGTTGAAGGGAAATATAAAAGTTGATGGGAAATCTAAAAGTTGAAGGGAAATCTAAAAGTTGAAGGGAAATCTAAAAGTTGAAGGGAAATCTAAAAGTTGAAGGGAAATCTAAAAGTTGAAGGGAAATATAAAAAGTTGAAGGGAAATATAAAAGTTGAAGGGAAATCTAAAAGTTGAAGGGAAATCTAAAAGTTGAAGGGAAATCTAAAAGTTGAAGGGTAATCAAAAGTTTGAAGGGAAATCTAAAAGTTTGAAGGGAAAATCTAAAAGTTGAAGGGAAATCTAAAAGTTGAAGGGAAATATAAAAGTTGAAGGGAAAATCTAAAAGTTGAAGGGAAATCTAAAAGTTGAAGGGAAATCTAAAAGTTGAAGGGAAATCTAAAAGTTGATGGGAAATCAAAAACTTGATGGGAATTCTAAAAGTTGATGGGAAATCTAAAAGTTGAAGGGAAATCTAAAAGTTGAAGGGAAATCTAAAAGTTGAAGGGTAATCAAAAGTTGAAGGGAAATCTAAAAGTTGAAGGGAAATCTAAAAGTTGAAGGGAAATCTAAAAGTTGAAGGGAAATCTAAAAGTTGAAGGGAAATCTAAAAGTTGAAGGGAAATATAAAAGTTGAAGGGAAATCTAAAAGTTGAAGGGAAATCTAAAAGTTGAAGGGAAAATCTAAAAGTTGAAGGGAAAATCTAAAAGTTGATGGGAAATCAAAAACTTGATGGGAATTCTAAAAGTTGATGGGAAATCTAAAAAGTTGAAGGGAAATCTAAAAGTTGAAGGGAAATCTAAAAGTTGAAGGGAAATCTAAACGTTGAAGGGAAATCTAAACGTTGAAGGGAAATCTAAAAGTTGAAGGGAAATCTAAAAGTTGAAGGGAAATCTAAAAGTTGAAGGGAAATCAAAAAAGTTGAAGGGAAATCTAAAAGTTTGAAGGGAAATCTAAAAGTTGAAGGGAAATCTAAAAGTTGAAGGGAAATCTAAAAGTTGAAGGGAAATATAAAAGTTGAAGGGAAATATAAAAGTTGAAGGGAAATCTAAAAGTTGAAGGGAAATCTAAAAGTTGAAGGGAAATCTAAAAGTTGAAGGGTAATCAAAAGTTGAAGGGAAATCTAAAAGTTGAAGGGAAATCTAAAAGTTGAAGGGAAATCTAAAAGTTGAAGGGAAATCTAAAAGTTGAAGGGAAATCTAAAAGTTGAAGGGAAATATAAAAGTTGAAGGGAAATCTAAAAGTTGAAGGGAAATCTAAAAGTTGAAGGGAAATCTAAAAGTTGAAGGGAAATCTAAAAGTTGATGGGAAATCAAAAACTTGATGGGAATTCTAAAAGTTGATGGGAAATCTAAAAGTTGAAGGGAAATCTAAAAGTTGAAGGGAAATCTAAAAGTTGAAGGGTAATCAAAAGTTGAAGGGAAATCTAAAAGTTGAAGGGAAATCTAAAAGTTGAAGGGAAATCTAAAAGTTGAAGGGAAATCTAAAAGTTGAAGGGAAATCTAAAAGTTGAAGGGAAATATAAAAGTTGAAGGGAAATCTAAAAGTTGAAGGGAAATCTAAAAGTTGAAGGGAAATCTAAAAGTTGAAGGGAAATCTAAAAGTTGATGGGAAATCAAAAACTTGATGGGAATTCTAAAAGTTGATGGGAAATCTAAAAGTTGAAGGGAAATCTAAAAGTTGAAGGGCAATCTAAAAGTTGAAGGGAAATCTAAAAGTTGAAGGGAAATCTAAAAGTTGAAGGGAAATCTAAAAGTTGAAGGGAAATCTAAAAGTTGAAGGGAAATATAAAAGTTGAAGGGAAATCTAAACGTTGAAGGGAAATCTAAAAGTTGAAGGGAAATCTAAAAGTTGAAGGGAAATCTAAAAGTTGAAGGGCAATATAAAAGTTGAAGGGAAATATAAAAGTTGAAGGGAATTCTAAAAGTTGAAGGGAAATCTAAAAGTTGAAGGGAAATCTAAAAGTTGAAGGGAAATCCAAAAGTTGAAGGGAAATCTAAAAGTTGTAGGGAAATCTAAAAGTTGAAGGGAAATCTAAAAGTTGAAGGGAAATCTAAAAGTTGAAGGGAAATCTAAAAGTTGAAGGGAAATCTAAAAGTTGAAGGGAAATCTAAAAGTTGATGGGAAATCAAAAACTTGATGGGAATTCTAAAAGTTGATGGGAAATCTAAAAGTTGAAGGGAAATCTAAAAGTTGAAGGGAAATCTAAAAGTTGAAGGGAAATCTAAACGTTGAAGGGAAATCTAAACGTTGAAGGGAAATCTAAAAGTTGAAGGGAAATCTAAAAGTTGAAGGGAAATCTAAAAGTTGAAGGGAAATCAAAAAGTTGAAGGGAAATCTAAAAGTTGAAGGGAAATCTAAAAGTTGAAGGGAAATCTAAAAGTTGAAGGGCAATCTAAAAGTTGAAGGGAAATCTAAAAGTTGAAGGGAAATCTAAAAGTTGAAGGGAAATCTAAAAGTTGAAGGGAAATCTAAAAGTTGAAGGGAATATAAAAGTTGAAGGGAAATCTAAAAGTTGAAGGGAAATCTAAAAGTTGAAGGGAAATATAAAAGTTGAAGGGAAATATAAAAGTTGATGGGAAATATAAAAGTTGAAGGGAAATATAAAAGTTGAAGGGAAATATAAAAGTTGAAGGGAAATATAAAAGTTGAAGGGAAATATAAAAGTTGAAGGGAAATATAAAAGTTGAAGGGAAATATAAAAGTTGAAGGGAAATATAAAAGTTGAAGGGAAATCTAAAAGTTGAAGGGAAATCTAAAAGTTGAAGGGAAATCTAAAAGTTGAAGGGAAATCTAAAAGTTGAAGGGAAATATAAAAGTTGAAGGGAAATATAAAAGTTGAAGGGAAATATAAAAGTTGAAGGGAAATATAAAAGTTGAAGGGAAATATAAAAGTTGATGGGAAATCTAAAAGTTGAAGGGAAATCTAAAAGTTGAAGGGAAATCTAAAAGTTGAAGGGAAATCTAAAAGTTGAAGGGAAATCTAAAAGTTGAAGGGAAATATAAAAGTTGAAGGGAAATATAAAAGTTGAAGGGAAATCTAAAAGTTGAAGGGAAATCTAAAAGTTGAAGGGAAATCTAAAAGTTGAAGGGTAATCAAAAGTTGAAGGGAAATCTAAAAGTTGAAGGGAAATCTAAAAGTTGAAGGGAAATCTAAAAGTTGAAGGGAAATCTAAAAGTTGAAGGGAAATCTAAAAGTTGAAGGGAAATATAAAAGTTGAAGGGAAATCTAAAGTTGAAGGGAAATCTAAAAGTTGAAGGGAAATCTAAAAGTTGAAGGGAAATCTAAAAGTTGATGGGAAATCAAAAACTTGATGGGAATTCTAAAAGTTGATGGGGAAATCTAAAAGTTGAAGGGAAATCTAAAAGTTGAAGGGAAATCTAAAAGTTGAAGGGTAATCAAAAGTTGAAGGGAAATCTAAAAGTTGAAGGGAAATCTAAAAGTTGAAGGGAAATCTAAAAGTTGAAGGGAAATCTAAAAGTTGAAGGGAAATCTAAAAGTTGAAGGGAAAATATAAAAGTTGAAGGGAAATCTAAAAAGTTGAAGGGAAATCTAAAAGTTGAAGGGAAATCTAAAAGTTGAAGGGAAATCTAAAAAGTTGATGGGAAATCAAAAACTTGATGGGAATTCTAAAAGTTGATGGGAAATCTAAAAGTTGAAGGGAAATCTAAAAGTTGAAGGGCAATCTAAAAGTTGAAGGGAAATCTAAAAGTTGAAGGGAAATCTAAAAAGTTGAAGGGAAATATAAAAGTTGAAGGGAAATCTAAAAGTTGAAGGGAAAATCTAAAAGTTGAAGGGAAATCTAAAAGTTGAAGGGAAATCTAAAAGTTGATGGGAAATCAAAAACTTGATGGGAATTCTAAAAGTTGATGGGAAATCTAAAAGTTGAAGGGAAATCTAAAAGTTGAAGGGCAATCTAAAAGTTGAAGGGAAATCTAAAAGTTGAAGGGAAATCTAAAAGTTGAAGGGAAATCTAAAAGTTGAAGGGAAATCTAAAAGTTGAAGGGAAATATAAAAGTTGAAGGGAAATCTAAACGTTGAAGGGAAATCTAAAAGTTGAAGGGAAATCTAAAAGTTGAAGGGAAATCTAAAAGTTGAAGGGCAATCTAAAAGTTGAAGGGAAATCTAAAAGTTGAAGGGAAATCTAAAAGTTGAAGGGAAATCTAAAAGTTGAAGGGAAATCTAAAAGTTGAAGGGAATATAAAAGTTGAAGGGAAATCTAAAAGTTGAAGGGAAATCTAAAAGTTGAAGGGAAATATAAAAGTTGAAGGGAAATATAAAAGTTGATGGGAAATATAAAAGTTGAAGGGAAATATAAAAGTTGAAGGGAAATATAAAAGTTGAAGGGAAATATAAAAGTTGAAGGGAAATATAAAAGTTGAAGGGAAATATAAAAGTTGAAGGGAAATATAAAAGTTGAAGGGAAATATAAAAGTTGAAGGGAAATCTAAAAGTTGAAGGGAAATCTAAAAGTTGAAGGGAAATCTAAAGTTGAAGGGAAATATAAAAGTTGAAGGGAAATATAAAAGTTGAAGGGAAATATAAAAGTTGAAGGGAAATATAAAAGTTGAAGGGAAATATAAAAGTTGAAGGGAAATATAAAAGTTGATGGGAAATCTAAAAAGTTGAAGGGAAATCTAAAAGTTGAAGGGAAATCTAAAAGTTGAAGGGAAATCTAAAAGTTGAAGGGAAATCTAAAAGTTGAAGGGAAATATAAAAGTTGAAGGGAAAAGTTGAAGGGAAATCTAAAAGTTGAAAGGGAAATCTAAAAGTTGAAGGGAAATCTAAAAGTTGAAGGGAAATCTAAAAGTTGAAGGGAAATCTAAAAGTTGAAGGGAAATCTAAAAGTTGAAGGGAAATCTAAAAAGTTGAAGGGAAATCTAAAAGTTGAAGGGAAATCTAAAAGTTGAAGGGAAATCTAAAAGTTGAAGGGAAATCTAAAAGTTGAAGGGAAATCTAAAAGTTGAAGGGAAATCTAAAAGTTGAAGGGAAATCTAAAAGTTGAAGGGAAATCTAAAAGTTGAAGGGAAATCTAAAAGTTGAAGGGGAAATCTAAAAGTTGAAGGGCAATCTAAAAGTTGAAGGGAAATCTAAAGTTTGAAGGGAAATCTAAAAGTTGAAGGGAAATCTAAAAGTTGAAGGGAAATCTAAAAGTTGAAGGGAATATAAAAGTTGAAGGGAAATCTAAAAGTTGAAGGGAAATCTAAAAGTTGAAGGGAAATATAAAAGTTGAAGGGAAATATAAAAGTTGATGGGAAATATAAAAGTTGAAGGGAAATATAAAAGTTGAAGGGAAATATAAAAGTTGAAGGGAAATATAAAAGTTGAAGGGAAATATAAAAGTTGAAGGGAAATATAAAAGTTGAAGGGAAATATAAAAGTTGAAGGGAAATATAAAAGTTGAAGGGAAATCTAAAAGTTGAAGGGAAATCTAAAAGTTGAAGGGAAATCTAAAAGTTGAAGGGAAATATAAAAGTTGAAGGGAAATATAAAAGTTGAAGGGAAATATAAAAGTTGAAGGGAAATATAAAAGTTGAAGGGAAATATAAAAGTTGAAGGGAAATATAAAAGTTGATGGGAAATCTAAAAGTTGAAGGGAAATCTAAAAGTTGAAGGGAAATCTAAAAGTTGAAGGGAAATCTAAAAGTTGAAGGGAAATCTAAAAGTTGAAGGGAAATATAAAAGTTGAAGGGAAATATAAAAGTTGAAGGGAAATATAAAAGTTGAAGGGAAATCTAAAAGTTGAAGGGAAATCTAAAAGTTGAAGGGAAATCTAAAAGTTGAAGGGTAATCAAAAGTTGAAGGGAAATCTAAAAGTTGAAGGGAAATCTAAAAGTTGAAGGGAAATCTAAAAGTTGAAGGGAAATCTAAAAGTTGAAGGGAAATCTAAAAGTTGAAGGGAAATATAAAAGTTGAAGGGAAATCTAAAAGTTGAAGGGAAATCTAAAAGTTGAAGGGAAATCTAAAAGTTGAAGGGAAATCTAAAAGTTGATGGGAAATCAAAAACTTGATGGGAAATTCTAAAAGTTGATGGGAAATCTAAAAGTTGAAGGGAAATCTAAAAGTTGAAGGGAAATCTAAAAGTTGAAGGGTAATCAAAAGTTGAAGGGAAATCTAAAAGTTGAAGGGAAATCTAAAAGTTGAAGGGAAATCTAAAAGTTGAAGGGAAATCTAAAAGTTGAAGGGAAATCTAAAAGTTGAAGGGAAATATAAAAGTTGAAGGGAAATCTAAAAGTTGAAGGGAAATCTAAAAGTTGAAGGGAAATCTAAAAGTTGAAGGGAAATCTAAAAGTTGATGGGAAATCAAAAACTTGATGGGAATTCTAAAAGTTGATGGGAAATCTAAAAGTTGAAGGGAAATCTAAAAGTTGAAGGGAAATCTAAAAGTTGAAGGGAAATCTAAACGTTGAAGGGAAATCTAAACGTTGAAGGGAAATCTAAAAGTTGAAGGGAAATCTAAAAGTTGAAGGGAAATCTAAAAGTTGAAGGGAAATCAAAAAGTTGAAGGGAAATCTAAAAGTTGAAGGGAAATCTAAAAGTTGAAGGGAAATCTAAAAGTTGAAGGGAAATCTAAAAGTTGAAGGGCAATCTAAAAGTTGAAGGGAAATCTAAAAGTTGAAGGGAAATCTAAAAGTTGAAGGGAAATCTAAAAGTTGAAGGGAAATCTAAAAGTTGAAGGGAAATCTAAACGTTGAAGGGAAATCTAAACGTTGAAGGGAAATCTAAAGTTGAAGGGAAATCTAAAAGTTGAAGGGAAATCTAAAAGTTGAAGGGAAATCAAAAAGTTGAAGGGAAATCTAAAAGTTGAAGGGAAATCTAAAAGTTGAAGGGAAATCTAAAAGTTGAAGGGCAATCTAAAAGTTGAAGGGAAATCTAAAAGTTGAAGGGAAATCTAAAAGTTGAAGGGAAATCTAAAAGTTGAAGGGAAATCTAAAAGTTGAAGGGAAATATAAAAGTTGAAGGGAAATCTAAAAGTTGAAGGGAAATCTAAAAGTTGAAGGGAAATATAAAAGTTGAAGGGAAATATAAAAGTTGAAGGGAAATATAAAAGTTGAAGGGAAATATAAAAGTTGAAGGGAAATATAAAAGTTGAAGGGAAATATAAAAGTTGAAGGGAAATATAAAAGTTGAAGGGAAATATAAAAGTTGAAGGGAAATATAAAAGTTGAAGGGAAATCTAAAAGTTGAAGGGAAATCTAAAAGTTGAAGGAAATCTAAAAGTTGAAGGGAAATCTAAAAGTTGAAGGGAAATCTAAAAGTTGAAGGGAAATATAAAAGTTGAAGGGAAATATAAAAGTTGAAGGGAATATAAAAGTTGAAGGGAAATATAAAAGTTGAAGGGAAATATAAAAGTTGATGGGAAATCTAAAAGTTGAAGGGAAATCTAAAAGTTGAAGGGAAATCTAAAAGTTGAAGGGAAATCTAAAAGTTGAAGGGAAATCTAAAAGTTGAAGGGAAATATAAAAGTTGAAGGGAAATATAAAAGTTGAAGGGAAATCTAAAAGTTGAAGGGAAATCTAAAAGTTGAAGGGAAATCTAAAAGTTGAAGGGTAATCAAAAGTTGAAGGGAAATCTAAAAGTTGAAGGGAAATCTAAAAGTTGAAGGGAAATCTAAAAGTTGAAGGGAAATCTAAAAGTTGAAGGGAAATCTAAAAGTTGAAGGGAAATATAAAAGTTGAAGGGAAATCTAAAAGTTGAAGGGAAATCTAAAAGTTGAAGGGAAATCTAAAAGTTGAAGGGAAATCTAAAAGTTGATGGGAAATCAAAAACTTGATGGGAATTCTAAAAGTTGATGGGAAATCTAAAAGTTGAAGGGAAATCTAAAAGTTGAAGGGAAATCTAAAAGTTGAAGGGTAATCAAAAGTTGAAGGGAAATCTAAAAGTTGAAGGGAAATCTAAAAGTTGAAGGGAAATCTAAAAGTTGAAGGGAAATCTAAAAGTGGAAGGGAAATCTAAAAAGTTGAAGGGAAATATAAAAGTTGAAGGGAAATCTAAAAGTTGAAGGGAAATCTAAAAGTTGAAGGGAAATCTAAAAGTTGAAGGGAAATCTAAAAGTTGATGGGAAATCAAAAACTTGATGGGAATTCTAAAAGTTGATGGGAAATCTAAAAGTTGAAGGGAAATCTAAAAGTTGAAGGGAAATCTAAAAGTTGAAGGGAAATCTAAACGTTGAAGGGAAATCTAAACGTTGAAGGGAAATCTAAAAGTTGAAGGGAAATATAAAAGTTGAAGGGAAATATAAAAGTTGAAGGGAAATATAAAAGTTGAAGGGAAATATAAAAGTTGAAGGGAAATCTAAAAGTTGAAGGGAATTCTAAAAGTTGAAGGGAAATCTAAAAGTTGAAGGGAAATCTAAAAGATGAAGGGAAATCCAAAAGTTGAAGGGAAATCTAAAAGTTGAAGGGAAATCTAAAAGTTGAAGGGAAATCTAAAAGTTGAAGGGAAATCTAAAAGTTGAAGGGAAATCTAAAAGTTGAAGGGAAATCTAAAAGTTGATGGGAAATCAAAAACTTGATGGGAATTCTAAAAGTTGATGGGAAATCTAAAAGTTGAAGGGAAATCTAAAAGTTGAAGGGAAATCTAAAAGTTGAAGGGAAATCTAAACGTTGAAGGGAAATCTAAACGTTGAAGGGAAATCTAAAAGTTGAAGGGAAATCTAAAAGTTGAAGGGAAATCTAAAAGTTGAAGGGAAATCAAAAAAGTTGAAGGGAAATCTAAAAGTTGAAGGGAAATCTAAAAGTTGAAGGGAAATCTAAAAGTTGAAGGGCAATCTAAAAGTTGAAGGGAAATCTAAAAGTTGAAGGGAAATCTAAAAGTTGAAGGGAAATCTAAAAGTTGAAGGGAAATCTAAAAGTTGAAGGGAAATCTAAAAGTTGAAGGGAAATCTAAAAGTTGAAGGGAAATCTAAAAGTTGAAGGGAATATAAAAGTTGAAGGGAAATATAAAAGTTGATGGGAAATATAAAAGTTGAAGGGAAATATAAAAGTTGAAGGGAAATATAAAAGTTGAAGGGAAATATAAAAGTTTGAAGGGAAATATAAAAGTTGAAGGGAAATATAAAAGTTGAAGGGAAATATAAAAGTTGAAGGGAAATCCAAAAGTTGAAGGGAAATCTAAAAGTTGAAGGGAAATCTAAAAGTTGAAGGGAAATCTAAAAGTTGAAGGGAAATATAAAAGTTGAAGGGAAGGGAAATATAAAAGTTGAAGGGAAATATAAAAGTTGAAGGGAAATCTAAAAGTTGAAGGGAAATATAAAAGTTGAAGGGAAATATAAAAGTTGAAGGGAAATCTAAAAGTTGAAGGGAAATCTAAAAGTTGAAGGGAAATCTAAAAGTTGAAGGGAAATCTAAAAGTTGAAGGGAAATCTAAAAGTTGAAGGGAAATATAAAAGTTGAAGGGAAATCTAAAAGTTGAAGGGAAATCTAAAAAGTTGAAGGGAAATCTAAAAGTTGAAGGGGAAATCTAAAAGTTGAAGGGAAATCTAAAAGTTGAAGGGAAATCTAAAAGTTGAAGGGAAATCTAAAAGTTGAAGGGAAATATAAAAGTTGAAGGGAAATATAAAAGTTGATGGGAAATATAAAAAGTTGAAGGGAAAATATAAAAGTTGAAGGGAAATATAAAAGTTGAAGGGAAATATAAAAGTTGAAGGGAAATATAAAAGTTGAAGGGAAGGGAAATATAAAAGTTGAAGGGAAATATAAAAGTTGAAGGGAAATCCAAAAGTTGAAGGGAAATCTAAAAGTTGAAGGGAAATCTAAAAGTTGAAGGGAAATCTAAAAGTTGAAGGGAAATATAAAAGTTGAAGGGAAATATAAAAGTTGAAGGGAAATCTAAAAGTTGAAGGGAAATCTAAAAGTTGAAGGGAAATATAAAAGTTGAAGGGAAATATAAAAGTTGAAGGGAAATCTAAAAGTTGAAGGGAAATCTAAAAGTTGAAGGGAAATCTAAAAGTTGAAGGGAAATCTAAAAGTTGAAGGGAAATCTAAAAAGTTGAAGGGAAATATAAAAGTTGAAGGGAAATCTAAAAGTTGAAGGGAAATCTAAAAGTTGAAGGGAAATCTAAAAGTTGAAGGGAAATCTAAAAGTTGAAGGGCAATCAAAAGTTGAAGGGAAATCTAAAAGTTGAAGGGAAATCTAAAAGTTGAAGGGAAATCTAAAAGTTGAAGGGAAATCTAAAAGTTGAAGGGAAATATAAAAGTTGAAGGGAAATATAAAAGTTGAAGGGAAATCTAAAAGTTGAAGGGAAATCTAAAAGTTGAAGGGAAATCTAAAAGTTGAAGGGAAATCTAAAAGTTGATGGGAAATCAAAAACTTGATGGGAATTCTAAAAGTTGATGGGAAATCTAAAAGTTGAAGGGAAATCTAAAAGTTGAAGGGAAATCTAAAAGTTGAAGGGAAATCTAAACGTTGAAGGGAAATCTAAACGTTGAAGGGAAATCTAAAAGTTGAATGGAAATCTAAAAGTTGAAGGGAAATCCAAAAGTTGAAGGGAAATCTAAAAGTTGTAGGGAAATCTAAAAGTTGAAGGGAAATCTAAAAGTTGAAGGGAAATCTAAAAGTTGAAGGGAAATCTAAAAGTTGAAGGGAAATCTAAAAGTTGAAGGGAAATCTAAAAGTTGATGGGAAATCAAAAACTTGATGGGAATTCTAAAAGTTGATGGGAAATCTAAAAGTTGAAGGGAAATCTAAAAGTTGAAGGGAAATCTAAAAGTTGAAGGGAAATCTAAACGTTGAAGGGAAATCTAAACGTTGAAGGGAAATCTAAAAGTTGAAGGGAAATCTAAAAGTTGAAGGGAAATCTAAAAGTTGAAGGGAAATCAAAAAGTTGAAGGGAAATCTAAAAGTTGAAGGGAAATCTAAAAGTTGAAGGGAAATCTAAAAGTTGAAGGGCAATCTAAAAGTTGAAGGGAAATCTAAAAGTTGAAGGGAAATCTAAAAGTTGAAGGGAAATCTAAAAGTTGAAGGGAAATCTAAAAGTTGAAGGGAAATCTAAAAGTTGAAGGGAAATCTAAAAGTTGAAGGGAAATCTAAAAGTTGAAGGGAAATATAAAAGTTGAAGGGAAATATAAAAGTTGATGGGAAATATAAAAGTTGAAGGGAAATATAAAAGTTGAAGGGAAATATAAAAGTTGAAGGGAAATATAAAAGTTGAAGGGAAATATAAAAGTTGAAGGGAAATAGAAAAGTTGAAGGGAAATATAAAAGTTGAAGGGAAATACAAAAGTTGAAGGGAAATCTAAAAGTTGAAGGGAAATCTAAAAGTTGAAGGGAAATCTAAAACTTGAAGGGAAATATAAAAGTTGAAGGGAAATATAAAAGTTGAAGGGAAATATAAAAGTTGAAGGGAAATCTAAAAGTTGAAGGGAAATATAAAAGTTGAAGGGAAATATAAAAGTTGATGGGAAATCTAAAAGTTGAAGGGAAATCTAAAAGTTGAAGGGAAATCTAAAAGTTGAAGGGAAATCTAAAAGTTGAAGGGAAAATCTAAAAGTTGAAGGGAAATATAAAAGTTGAAGGGAAATATAAAAGTTGAAGGGAAATCTAAAAGTTGAAGGGAAATCTAAAAGTTGAAGGGAAATCTAAAAGTTGAAGGGCAATCAAAAGTTGAAGGGAAATCTAAAAGTTGAAGGGAAATCTAAAAGTTGAAGGGAAATCTAAAAGTTGAAGGGAAATCTAAAAGTTGAAGGGAAATATAAAAGTTGAAGGGAAATATAAAAGTTGAAGGGAAATCTAAAAGTTGAAGGGAAATCTAAAAGTTGAAGGGAAATCTAAAAGTTGAAGGGAAATCTAAAAGTTGATGGGAAATCAAAAACTTGATGGGAATTCTAAAAGTTGATGGGAAATCTAAAAGTTGAAGGGAAATCTAAAAGTTGAAGGGAAATCTAAAAGTTGAAGGGAAATCTAAACGTTGAAGGGAAATCTAAACGTTGAAGGGAAATCTAAAAGTTGAAGGGAAATCTAAAAGTTGAAGGGAAATCTAAAAGTTGAAGGGAAATCAAAAAGTTGAAGGGAAATCTAAAAGTTGAAGGGAAATCTAAAAAGTTGAAGGGAAATATAAAAGTTGAAGGGAAATATAAAAGTTGAAGGGAAATATAAAAGTTGATGGGAAATATAAAAGTTGAAGGGAAATATAAAAGTTGAAGGGAAATATAAAAGTTGAAGGGAAATATAAAAGTTGAAGGGAAATATAAAAGTTGAAGGGAAATATAAAAGTTGAAGGGAAATATAAAAGTTGAAGGGAAATATAAAAGTTGAAGGGAAATCTAAAAGTTGAAGGGAAATCTAAAGTTGAAGGGAAATCTAAAAGTTGAAGGGAAATATAAAAGTTGAAGGGAAATATAAAAGTTGAAGGGAAATATAAAAGTTGAAGGGAATTCTAAAAGTTGAAGGGAAATCTAAAAGTTGAAGGGAAATCTAAAAGTTGAAGGGAAATCCAAAAGTTGAAGGGAAATCTAAAAGTTGTAGGGAAATCTAAAAGTTGAAGGGAAATCTAAAAGTTGAAGGGAAATCTAAAAGTTGAAGGGAAATCTAAAAGTTGAAGGGAAATCTAAAAGTTGAAGGGAAATCTAAAAGTTGATGGGAAATCAAAAACTTGATGGGAATTCTAAAAGTTGATGGGAAATCTAAAAGTTGAAGGGAAATCTAAAAGTTGAAGGGAAATCTAAAAGTTGAAGGGAAATCTAAACGTTGAAGGGAAATCTAAACGTTGAAGGGAAATCTAAAAGTTGAAGGGAAATCTAAAAGTTGAAGGGAAATCTAAAAAGTTGAAGGGAAAATCAAAAAGTTGAAGGGAAATCTAAAAGTTGAAGGGAAATCTAAAAGTTGAAGGGAAATCTAAAAGTTGAAGGGCAATCTAAAAGTTGAAGGGAAATCTAAAAGTTGAAGGGAAATCTAAAAGTTGAAGGGAAATCTAAAAGTTGAAGGGAAATCTAAAAGTTGAAGGGAATATAAAAGTTGAAGGGAAATCTAAAAGTTGAAGGGAAATCTAAAAGTTGAAGGGAAATATAAAAGTTGAAGGGAAATATAAAAGTTGATGGGAAATATAAAAGTTGAAGGGAAATATAAAAGTTGAAGGGAAATATAAAAGTTGAAGGGAAATATAAAAGTTGAAGGGAAATATAAAAGTTGAAGGGAAATATAAAAGTTGAAGGGAAATATAAAAGTTGAAGGGAAATATAAAAGTTGAAGGGAAATCTAAAAGTTGAAGGGAAATCTAAAAGTTGAAGGGAAATCTAAAAGTTGAAGGGAAATATAAAAGTTGAAGGGAAATATAAAAGTTGAAGGGAAATATAAAAGTTGAAGGGAAATATAAAAGTTGAAGGGAAATATAAAAGTTGAAGGGAAATATAAAAGTTGATGGGAAATCTAAAAGTTGAAGGGAAATCTAAAAGTTGAAGGGAAATCTAAAAGTTGAAGGGAAATCTAAAAGTTGAAGGGAAATCTAAAAGTTGAAGGGAAATATAAAAGTTGAAGGGAAATATAAAAGTTGAAGGGAAATCTAAAAGTTGAAGGGAAATCTAAAAGTTGAAGGGAAATCTAAAAGTTGAAGGGTAATCAAAAGTTGAAGGGAAATCTAAAAGTTGAAGGGAAATCTAAAAGTTGAAGGGGAAATCTAAAAGTTGAAGGGAAATCTAAAAGTTGAAGGGAAATCTAAAAGTTGAAGGGAAATATAAAAGTTGAAGGGAAATCTAAAAGTTGAAGGGAAATCTAAAAGTTGAAGGGAAATCTAAAAGTTGAAGGGAAATCTAAAAGTTGATGGGAAATCAAAAACTTGATGGGAATTCTAAAAGTTGATGGGAAATCTAAAAGTTGAAGGGAAATCTAAAAGTTGAAGGGAAATCTAAAAGTTGAAGGGTAATCAAAAGTTGAAGGGAAATCTAAAAGTTGAAGGGAAATCTAAAAGTTGAAGGGAAATCTAAAAGTTGAAGGGAAATCTAAAAGTTGAAGGGAAATCTAAAAGTTGAAGGGAAATATAAAAGTTTGAAGGGAAATCTAAAAGTTGAAGGGAAATCTAAAAGTTGAAGGGAAATCTAAAAGTTGAAGGGAAATCTAAAAGTTGATGGGAAATCAAAAACTTGATGGGAATTCTAAAAGTTGATGGGAAATCTAAAAGTTGAAGGGAAATCTAAAAGTTGAAGGGAAATCTAAAAGTTGAAGGGAAATCTAAACGTTGAAGGGAAATCTAAAAGTTGAAGGGAAATCTAAAAGTTGAAGGGAAATCAAAAAGTTGAAGGGAAATCTAAAAGTTGAAGGGAAATCTAAAAGTTGAAGGGAAATCAAAAAGTTGAAGGGAAATCTAAAAGTTGAAGGGCAATCTAAAAGTTGAAGGGAAATCTAAAAGTTGAAGGGAAATCTAAAAGTTGAAGGGAAATCTAAAAGTTGAAGGGAAATCTAAAAGTTGAAGGGAAATCTAAAAGTTGAAGGGAAATCTAAAAGTTGAAGGGAAATCTAAAAGTTGAAGGGAAATATAAAAGTTGAAGGGAAATCTAAAAGTTGATGGGAAATATAAAAGTTGAAGGGAAATATAAAAGTTGAAGGGAAAATATAAAAGTTGAAGGGAAATATAAAAGTTGAAGGGAAATATAAAAGTTGAAGGGAAATATAAAAGTTGAAGGGAAATATAAAAGTTGAAGGGAAATATAAAAGTTGAAGGGAAATATAAAAGTTGAAGGGAAATCTAAAAGTTGAAGGGAAATCTAAAAGTTGAAGGGAAATATAAAAGTTGAAGGGAAATATAAAAGTTGAAGGGAAATCTAAAAGTTGAAGGGAAAATATAAAAGTTGAAGGGAAATATAAAAGTTGAAGGGAAATATAAAAGTTGAAAAATCTAAAAGTTGAAGGAGGGAAATCTAAAAGTTGAAGGGAAATATAAAAGTTGAAGGGAAATATAAAAGTTGAAGGGAAATCTAAAAGTTGAAGGGAAATCTAAAAGTTGAAGGGAAATCTAAAAGTTGAAGGGAAATCTAAAAGTTGAAGGGAAATCTAAAAGTTGAAGGGAAATCTAAAAGTTGAAGGGAAATCTAAAAGTTGAAGGGAAATATAAAAGTTGAAGGGAAATCTAAAAGTTGAAGGGAAATCTAAAAGTTGAAGGGAAATCTAAAAGTTGAAGGGCAATCAAAAGTTGAAGGGAAATCTAAAAGTTGAAGGGAAATCTAAAAGTTGAAGGGAAATCTAAAAGTTGAAGGGAAATATAAAAGTTGAAGGGAAATATAAAAGTTGAAGGGAAATCTAAAAGTTGAAGGGAAATATAAAAGTTAAAGGGAAATATAAAAGTTGAAGGGAAATATAAAAGTTGATGGGAAATCTAAAAGTTGAAGGGAAATATAAAAGTTGAAGGGAAATATAAAAGTTGAAGGGAAATATAAAAGTTGAAGGGAAATCTAAAAGTTGAAGGGAAATCTAAAAGTTGAAGGGAAATCTAAAAGTTGAAGGGAAATATAAAAGTTGAAGGGAAATCTAAAAGTTGATGGGAATCTAAATTATTTTCAAAAATGTTTTAAAACCACAAAATGGACACAAACGGGTACCGCTTTTGCTTCAAATGTTGACCATTGGAAGGACTTGATTCGAGTTTTGTGGGCTTTATTACATTTGCACCTGGATTGCACCTTCACGGATACACGCCGGCAACGCAATATTTTCCACCTCGTTTCACAGCTATAGTCACAGCTATAGTCAAAGTTAAAGGGAAATCTAAAATTTATAGGGTAATCTATAAGTGGAAGGGAAATCTAAAAGTTAAAGGGAAATGTTAAAGTTGATGGTTAATCTAAAAGTGAAGGGAAATCTAAAAGTTGAAGGGAGATCTGCAGTGCTTCCCTTAGGAAAATGTCAGATGTCATTTCACATGTACAACATTTTTTATGTTTAACAAATAGAACACATCTTCCACGTTTCCACACAGTTATTGAAACGAGTGGGGTTACGAATATGTTCGCATATGAAATTTCATTTATAATGTAATGTGACATAAATGATGCTGGTAATACGAGTCTGGATAGAAGTATCTTGGTTAGAGAATCTCGCTGCACTGATCAGAAGTGCGCGGATTCAATTTCCATCAGAGAATAAGTGATTGTTTTGTAGCACATATCTGAAACTAAACTTCATATGCAATTTAGGGGGAGAGAACCTGGGTTTTTTATAATTTCATGTCGCAAATAGGTTTGGTAGGATATGTAGCTTGTTTTTAAAAACGTTGGGGTCAGCGACAAAATTCTATGTAGAGTCGGGAAACCGGAAACAGCAAGATGGCCTTAACAGCAAGATATACACGTTTCCCGCTCTAGGAAAGCGCTGATATTACCTTTGGTTTGAAAAGGAATATCGTATTTTTCAAAACCATCCACAGTGGCTCTCATGATCACATCAAGAACAATGTAGGACAACGAGGAACGGATGAACGTGTCAATACCTGAAATCATATATATTTGCATTATTTCAAAATGATTTATAATCAATAACACAATCTAGTAGCGGTACCCAGGGTCTTATCTCCACCACGCCCTGGTCGGGGCTGGTCATGTGCTAGTTGACAAAACGTTAGAGTCAGCGAGGGGTTCTTCAAGCACAGTATCGATGTTTTTAAGTAGTCTTCAGTTTGCAATCGTTAATAGTAGCTATTCAAGTTAATTGAAACCTAAGTAAGTTAAGTGTTTAAAGGCAGTCTACTGTGGTATAAAAGTTGTTGTAGCTGTGCTTCCAACGGGTTATGGAAAGTCGATAATCTTTCACCTTCTTCCCTTGCTCTTCCACGACAAGCCTGGATAAACTATGGACGACATGCGACAACATTTGTAGTTCACCCCGTAATTATTGTAATGTCTCCCTCGGTGTCTCCGTTAAATGCGCTTATACATGTTAAATAAAATGGAAGACGTTTTGTTTAGGGAGGTAAATAAGACATGCCAGCCCAGACTTAAATTAACATCGTGGCGAAACCTATTTCATTGTATTTACAGAGACATTAAAGTGCATATAACGTCTGTGGGAATTTAACATATATGTAATCTATCGATTCTCCTGAGAAAAATTGTAATATATCTTGTCAGCTGAAAATTTCATCTTCATAGACATTTTTGCTGTTAAAGTTGACGGAAATAACGTCATAGCGGGAATCTGTAAAGAGGTTTTCATATAGACAGATGCCCGCTATGACATCATTTCCGTCAACTTTAACAGCAAAAAAGTCTATGAAGATGACATTTTCAGCTGACAAGATATATTACAATTTATCTCAGGAGAATCCATAGATTACAAATATGTTAAATCCCCACAGACGTTATATGCACTTTAATATTGCTGCTGTTTCCAAAATTTCTGATCTGTCATTCTGCAAAAATGACAAAACGTTCTAACTGAATACCAAAATCAAACACATTACGCGTGACAAAGTATACCGGTATATATACCCTAGGATCGTTCTGTGTTCTGTGCTAGTATAATAAATTATGATTGAAATAATCTAGCGCGGGCCTAAAACAACAAACAATCTTGATTTCCGCTCGAAGTGTGCGCGAAGCTGAGTCGTTGGCGTGGAATACCAGCTTTGTCTTTGAAATTTTGAGACTACCTCTTGAACTTTATCAATGACGATTGTACGTCAGAAATTGTGGTCTTGAACGCGTATAAATTCTTAAGTCTTCTTTCGCATCTTCTTAACTCGAAAGTATGTGAGAATTGCCTCGACGAAAAATGTTTGTACTGTGATTCGCATCGCAAATTTGAGGCATAACAACGCGAATTTGAACTCCCAAAACTATAACACTTCTTTGAAGAACTTAGTTATTTCGACATAACCACAGACGGCTTTTTAGTACCATAACTTGCAAGGTTGATATTTGGCAGCGGAAAACGTCGACAACTAACAAAACATAACATTGTGATACTCGCAACAAAAGAAAAAGGCGAGCCCAATCGATCATACGCAGCACGAAACACCAGGTGAGAACAACCCTCCTACCCTCCCAAACGACACTCGGTAAAAGTATCCAAGAATATGGGATACACATGACCAGCCCCGACCAGCGGGACGGGGAGCGGAGATAAGTCCCTGGGTACGAGGTTGGCGGTTTCTCGGATTCAGTTTCTAACCATCATCTCAACCTCATCTTTATCCGCAGCCTGATCCCCACCATCATCATCATTACCACCATCACCGCATGTTCAATCACCACCACTTCCATGCACATCATCATCACCACCACCATCATATCCATCAACACCACCAGGATCACCACCTTCATCATCACAATCATTATCATCATCATCATCAACACCACCCATTCCATCATCATCATCATCATCATCATCATCATCATCATCATCATCATCATCATCAACAACTCCACATTCACCATCATATTCATATTCATCATCATAACCATCATCACTACACTACCCCTACACGAACATCATCATCATCATAACCATCATAATCATCATCATAACCATCATCATAACCATCATCATCATCATAACCATCATCAGATGCGGTGGAACCACCCGGAATTTGGCACCGCGATCCAGAAAGTCGTCGCGCAAACGCTCTCGCAAGAACGTCCCTCGGCTAGTGCTAGACAACCAGTAAATAATGCAAAATCTCGTCTCCGGGCGTTCGAGCACGCAGGTAGCGCTTTCAATGTTGTTCCGTCGAGTGGGTCTCGCGAACTTTCACCAACATGATTACCATATCATCACTACCTTCATCATCATAATCATTATCACCGTCCACCATCACCACCTATACCATCATCATCATCAACTGCACATTCAACATCTTCATGATTATAACCATCATCATTACAGTACCTCCAATACGAACACCACCATCATCATCATTATTATTATCATCATCGTTGTCATCATAACAATCAGAATAACCATCATCATCATCATAACCATCCGACAGCACCACCTACACGATCACCATCATCATCACCATGGCATCATCATCACCATCATTACTTTCACCAACATGACCACCATCATCACTACCTTCATCATCACAATCATTGTCATTAACACCACCATCACCAATACCATCATCATCATCAACTCCACATTCACCATCATCTTCATCATCATAACTACCTCCTACACGTACATCATCATCACCACCAACACCATCATCATCATAAATCACAATCATCATCATCAACACCACCATCACCACCAATACCATCGTCATCATCAACTCCACATTCACCATCATCTTCATCATCACCACCACCTACACGATGATGATGTTGTTGTTGTTGATGATCATCATCATCATCGTCGTCGTCATGATCATGATCATTATGATGATCATCATTCCTATCCCAACCTTCATATGCATCCCCTCTTCACCTCATCTCCAATTTCCACCCACATCCCCGTTCCCTTCCCGATCCCATTTCATCCCCCTATCCTAATTTCCCACAACAACAACAAAGCATATCTTACCAACAACGAATCCATACGCACCAACCAACGAGGCAACCAGAATGGCGAACTAAATAAAATAATAACAAAACGGAGTCAAATACTCACTAAACCTTACTAAACCTTACTAAACCTTACTAAACCTTACTAAACCTTACTAAATCTTTATTAGATAGTTGGTAACAGGGTAATGAAAATATAAATCGAAAACTCTAAAAGATTAGTGTACTGCCGAAATAATGAGCAGGAGGTCTAACGTAAATGCCCTTCGTCAGAGAGAGAAACGCTGTATAGTACTATGAGCAGTGTTTCCATTTTCGAAGGAAATTTTCTTCCGCAGATGCGTCACTAGGCCGGAGGGGCAAGATATTAATAATCCCATCGCCCTCCTTTTCTACCCCCCCCCCCCCCCCCCCCCCCCCCCCCTCCCCCCACACGGGATTTTCCCCATCCATGGTGACCAGACCTCGCACGCCGTGGCGGTGTATTTGTGTATTTGCAAAAATTCACAATTTACAAAAGCCCGTTTCGTCGAAGAAATGTTTGAACGTTATCTCTGCCAATATTTAACCGATTTAAATTCTGAAAACAGATTTGGAATTAGCGACTCAACATACATAACATACGCGTTTACTATATTACGAGAACGTGAGTACCCTTCGTAAAAACAGTTTATGCACTTAGAAATTAGTCGGCTATAAGCCGGTCACTTCGTCGTGTATTATTTTGAACGTTATCTCGAACCGTTTTCAATTCTGAAAACAGATTTGGAATTAGCGAGTCAACATACATAACATACGTCACTATTATATTACGCAAACGTGTATACACTTCGTAAAAACCTGTTTAATATGTAGGTAATACTTGGCATTTCACTCGATTAAACTACATTTTGAAAGGATTTATGGTGAAGGAAAATTTCGAGTGATGGAATACATACATTTTAAGACCAAACCGGGACCAGTTGCGAAAACTGCAACTTCAAGGCCTTCCAGCTCCCGAGACCCTGCGATGCTAGTGCAGTGCTCTGACCACTGAGCTACGGAAGCCGTTGCCGAGAGCCTAGTCACGAGTTATATATATATATATATATATATATAGTCAGAGCGCTGCACTAGCAATCGCAGGGTCGCGGGTTCAATTCCCTACCGGAAGGCCGCTAAGTTGCATTTTTCGCAACTGGTCCCGGTTTGGTCTTAAAATGTATGTATTCCAACACTCGAAATTTTCCTTCACCATAAATCCTTTCAACATGTAGTTTGATCGAGTGAAATGCCAAATATTACCTATAATATACCCAGAATCTTATCCCGGCATTACCACCATATATACAGAACTCGTGGCTAGGCTCTCGGCAACGGCTTCCGTAGCTCAGTGGTCAGAGCGCTGCACTAGCAATCGCAGGGTCGCGGGTTCAATTCCTACCGGAAGGCCGCTAAGTTGCATTTATCGCAACTGGTCCCGGTTTGGTCTTAAAATGTATGTATTCCAACACTCGAAATTTTCCTTCACCATAAATCCTTTCACTATATATATATATATATATATATATATATATATATATATATATAATATATATATATATATATATTATATATATATATATATATATATATATATATATATATATATATATAGTAATATTTGGCATTTCACTCGATTAAATTACAGGTTCTAAGGATTTATGGTGAAGGAAAATTTCGAGTGTTGGAATGCAGAATCTTATCCCGGCATTACCACCACTATATATACAGAATTCGTGACTAGGCTCTCGGCAACAGCTTCCGTAGCTCAGTGGTCAGAGCACTGCACTAGCATCGCAGGGTCGCGGGTTCGATTCCAGCCGGAAGGCCTCTAAGTTGCATTTTTCGCAACTGGTCCCGGTTTGGTCTTAAAATTACTGACCAGTGACCACCTAGAACAACTGACTGTTCTCAAAATGAACCGTAAGGTATATGGCCTTGGTAGAAACAGAAAGAGATGACACATGACATAACTAGACTTGTTCTAGGTTTTCCCCGTTTTTTGAATCAATAAAATTACATGCAAGTTTTTATTACACAATAAATACTTCTCCCTTTTTCTCTAGCTCTTATACAGTATTTAAACTTGCTACTATCCGGTATATCCGGTATCTGGTAAACAGCAATCCGGTTAAATCCGGTAAAGTGGTATCCGGCACATCCTTAGTGTTTAGATGCATGTTAATATTATTATTGTTGCGTCCTATAGAAGGCTAGTACAAAACGCAGGTTGCAGATTGGGAATTTGCAGGTTGGGAGTTTGCAGGTTGGGAATTTGCAGTTTGGGAATACGAGTCGTTTTATAGACGATCTTTTTTGGTTCAGCACGGTCTCTTCCTTAAATTAACCATTATCTTTAAGTTGCAAATCGCTCTGAATTAAGGATAATGGTTAATCTAATGGTAATTGTAGGATTAGACCCTACAATCATTGACAAAATTAGTTGGAACAAATTGAGAAAAGTATGTCATCATAATTGTTTTTGGGAAATTTAATAATTACTTTCATGCGACCCCCCCTCCCCCTATTCAATGTTGGTTTTACAATGATGGAAAGCCATTGGGAAATAACTGAGAACAAACCGTTAACATTTTGGGGTTTTGCAACATTGTTTAGGGGGAAGGGGGCCATAAACCTTTCGTGATACGTTTGTTCCAACAATGTTGTCAATGATTGTAGCTAGGCGGGGGTTAGGGTTCGAAAACTCGCTAGGCAGGGGGTTGGTTAGGGTTGGGGTTAGGATTGGAGTTAGGATTGGGGTTAGGAGTAGGATTATGGTTATTTAACCCTAATACTAACCCTAATCCTAACCCCAATCCTAACCCTATAATCCTAACTAAAAAAGATCGTCCAGAAAACGACTAGATATTCCCAACCTGCAAATACCCAGCAAATTCGCAACCTGCAAATTCCCAACCTGCAACCTGCAAATTCCCAACCTGCAATCTGCAAATTCTCAACCTGCAACCTGCGTTTTGTACCAGCCGTTTTATACATACTCATCAAACGTTCAGCAGTGATAGTAACTTACCGTCTTCAAGCAGAGAAGAAACACACCAGGCACTGTTACTGTTATACACAGGAACACGGTCCAGTAATTTACGTCGTTCTTCCAATATCTTAAATCACCTGGAAATTGTGAAATCAAAAAATCACACGTTTGCATGATGAAATCACCAAACTAAAATTAAGGAGTTTAAGGTTGTAAACCAACAGGCGATTCGTAACCGCTAGACTACCACGACGGCATTTTACTCGTTTCTCGCATTTTTCATAAAATACATCCGAAACTCGTAAATTACAGTACCCGACCGTATTATCGGTAAAACGTTCAATAAGATGTATGTACAGACCGAACAAGCGTGGTCAATAAGCTGTTTAATATATGGCCTCAAAAAGAATGTTCAACAGTCACCTGTCTGGCTTTCGAAAGACTTTCGCTAGCGTGCATTTATTGGCTTTTTCATTTTTGTTGGCTATACTCTCTCCTTTGTCGATGTCAAGCATGTACAGTAAAGCAAACTTTTTAAAACACTAACCCTAAGGGAAGACGGGAAGAGAAAATTGAGACGCCTGGCAGATCCTGTGCGGTTTCTTGCAAGAAAGTTCGGTTTCTTGCAAGTCGTTCTATTTGACCGCTGTATTTTTAAATTTCGCTATTTTTTCGACCCAGTTTTAATAAACAGCAGTTGATCCTTTGTCTGAGCCTTTATTCGTGGTCATTACAATGATCGGATGTACAATGATCTACACGTCAAGATGTAAATAAAGCTGTGAAAAAGCTAAGTTTGCAAGGTGTGTAAAATAATGCTATTGTGTGGTTATCAACATTATATGTATTATAGACTCTCGATTCATTCTGTTTATTTCTGCTAAAAAAAACCACAACAAAACGTCCTCGACGCTCCAGACGCTCGTTGTGAATTTATACTCGCATATGATGGTCAAGTCCGCTCTCCGCTAAATTGTAGAATTCCCGTCCACTTTCGCTTGACAGTTAGTAGAAGAGTCAAATTACGGAAAGTTCTTCATGTACAATTGCTTCGTTCTATTTTAAAACCCCGTTTAATTTTTTAACTATCAGCAACGACAACAAGTACACACAATAGAAACCTTCGACATTATATTTAAAGAGATTTTAGAGCAACCTGGTTTGTATTTCTGCCTTTAAATGCGGTTTCAAAAGTGGACGGGTATTCTAAAAGTGAGCAGGTCTTCTGGAATAATCGAAAGGATTTCTAGAGCTTTCCGGTTCGCTGATGCTGTTGTCCGCCATAACACTTGCAAGATCTGCCAGGCGTTCCCGCTCCTCCGCCTTCCCAGCAGCCCCTTCGCGCCTCACTCGTCCCGAGGATTGAGACGCCTGGGACTAACCCTAACACTTACCCTTTAACATTGCTCTTAAAGGAACTGTAGCCAAAAAATAAATTACTTTTAAATAAAAGGCCTTTCAGTATAATCTTTAGAAATATAGTTTGACGGTATAAGAAATATGCCGCCATTTTGTGTCATTCTGGATTTAGCTAGACTGCTCAAACATGATGTCTAGCGGGATTTCTTTTGACGTCACAAAGACGGTAATACGTTTATGTCCAATATGTAATACACGCAGTAATAAGATTTGTCTCCTTTCCGGGTTGACATCATCGACCAGCCCAAGGTGGTTAACTTTGCAATAGGCTCTCCTGGATGCCCAATCTTCGGTTTTCTGTTCGTCGTTATACAGTACGAGAGTACTCACTAGCTCCCAGGATCAGATGTATTGGCAGTTCTGTCTTGGTGTCTTTGTCATCTATGACTATTCCCTCGAGGTAATGATACTGGTTGATTTGGTCTGTATATCTTGGATTAGGAATTGATATAGTAGAACATCTTTGTCCACTTTGTTGTCGGTTGCTTTGAGAGGCACTCGATAAGCACAGCTGAAGCATAGGGGTTTCCCATTCCAGTCTCCGACAATACGCTGCATTTGATTCCATCTACAACCACTACCACTACTGGGTAAATAACTGTCCATTTACTGTAGGCGCCATAATCTGTTTGGATGCTTTATCGCAGATTGAGGTGTGGTTCTGTCCATTGCATTTCTGGCAATGGGTTCTACTGTGGCACTCGAAAGCACGATGTCTTGCTCCTGTACATTTGAAACACAGTTTCTTTGAGCTCAGTATCTTCTTCCGCTCGCAGATACTTACCACTTTCTCAAAATCAACAGATTTGTGCTCCATAGACTCACCTTGCTTGGCTTAAAGGCTTTATCTCCTCTGGGGACGGGCTTGTTTTCCGATCATCTGTGCGCATTGGATTGCGATCACACCATTTTCGTAGAGCTTCGATCATCTGCGTAAAGTTCCAATCTTGCCAATCATCACCAAGACGCACCAGATCAGCTCTAATACCTGGTGCAGTAGTTTATCGAGCTAGTTACACGAACATCGCCATTGATCTCTTTGATTTTTCCCATTGTTTCCAGAGTTTGTATGTTGGTCACCAGGTTTCTATATGTATTTTGCTTGGCTGTGAACCATGCACAGTTGGCAAGACTATGATTTGCTGTGTATGAGCGTTGGCCACTTCGCTTGGTTTACCATATATGTTGGTCTTAAGTATACTCATGGCGGCTCGCTCATAGCCCTCAGTGGTAAAGAGAAGACCATCTATAGACGATCGCACTTTGTAAACTAGAAGCTCTTTTAGATAAGAAAACTTTGCAACATGCCCAATTTCCATCTTGTCGATTTTAGTTTCAAACTGGCTCCAAAATCGTTTCCAATCTATATTAGGAGTTCCTTGAAACTTGGTGATGACTAGCTTGCAACTTTGCGCTGCTTTGGCATTCCTTCAAGAATTTGCTTCGAGCATATTCTTATTTCCTCTCAAATTCTTGTTTGATTTGCATCTTTGCTTGTTCTAGTTAGCTCTCTTCTTTGTAATACCGTTTTCTTTTGTTGTCTTCCGTCTGTTCTTCCGCTCCTCTGGCCTCTTGTACTTGTTTCTTTCGCAGATCTTACACCGTGATCTGCAACTCTACCATGACTCTTTCGAACTCAGAAATCTTTTCTTCCATCTCAAGGTTCAATTGTTTGACTTCATCAGCATTATCACCTTTATATCGATCTTCGCCACTTCTACTCGAACTTTTTGTTCGCCAACGTTGTCGATTGTAGCTCTACAAACACTTTCTCGCGTCGTTCCAGACTTTTCTATCATTTTTCTCTCGGATTCTAGGTGTATCCTCTTGCTTAAACTCCAGCATTCACAGCTTTCCTTTGACCTTCTTTAGCAATTGTTTAAGCTCCGACATATTGATTTGTCTCTCGAATTTGTTCATTACTGTACGACACATACAACGACTTGGAGTATGTGGAGAATCGTGCTGTTGCGTCCAATGTTGGAGACTAACAGCTCTTACAACAATCGATATTACATACTTGCGATAAACTAATTGATGGTTTATTTAAACTTAGAAACTATATTGATTTGACAAGATTGAAACAACTGTAATTATCGAGTACGATCTGTATATCATGATGTATATTATTACACGATTGTGTATAGTATTAAAGTGCCTATGACACGAAAATTAAGTTTGCCTTATTTGAAAGAACACTTAAAATGACAGAGGGACATCTTTTGAGGTTTTTCGTTTCCTTGCTTCGTTCTTGAGATATTTCAGTTTGCACTTTGCATCATATGCAAATGACAATGGTGTGACGTACAGTATACGTGCATAATGACTTATCGGAGAAGGTTATATATCTTTATTATCACACAAAATCACTTGAAATTGTACAAGTTCCATGTTTTTGCAAATACTCACGCACATGCTTCATTCAAATTAAATTTTGTTTTGTAATAGCAAAGATATATAACATTCTCCGATAAGTCATTATGCACGTGTACGTCACACCATTGTCATTTGCATATGATGCAAACAGAAATATCTTGACAACGAAGAAAGGAAACGAAAAACCTCAAAAGATGTCCCTCTGTCATTTGAAGTGTTCTTTCAAATAAGGCAAACTTAATTTTCTTGTCATAGGCACTTTAAGAACTTTAGCCACGATCATGAGCGTCGAGCCACAACACTGGGTACGAGATTGATGTTATCTGGTTGCTTACCAAATGGTGTAAAGAAGAGAACAGCGGCGACGAGGAATCCCAATGACAAGCCACAGACGTAGAGGACAGTACGACGAGAATCAGACCACCACCAAAAGAGATATAGGAGAGCAGCACCAGCCAAACCAATGCATACACTACTAATCATTCGCACTAGAGACGAAAAAGAAAGAAAGAATGAGAAATGAGTTTCAAAGTGGCGCGCGCTAAGGTCTGCTCGCGAAGGATATATCATCCCAAGGGGTAATATTTCGTCGAATTCCTGGTATTCGCGCGCGATATTTGATTTTTGCGCGTGGTATTTTGTTTTCGCCCGTGGTGTTTGGTTTTCGCGTGTGGTATTTGGTTTTCGCGCGTGGTGTTTGGTTTTCGCACTGGTGTTCGAGCTCGAATATGTACTCGAGTGAATTTCGGGGTATTCGAGCAAGCGTGGTATTCAAGCAAGCGTGGTATTCGAGCAAGCGTGGTATTCGAGCTCGAATACCGTGTGGGGGGCGGTAATTCTACAAATCTAGCTCTCTGATTGGACAATTTACAGTTGAGGTACACTATTTATTATTTATAGAGTTTTTGCGTTTTGGTGAGTTTTTGTCTTTTATGGACAGTAAGATTTGAAGATGAGCTTGGTATGCGTAAATCTGGAGTTAGTGCATATGAAATTTCGAAGCAATCCAATCTGATTTATTCTAGAACAAAGAAACTCGAGCGAAAATAAAATGTTGTGCTGTCAACTGTGAACAATGTTGTACTGTCAACTGTGAACAATGTTGTGCTGTCAACTATGAACAATGCTGTGCTGTCAACTATGAACAATGTTGTACTGCCAACTGTGAACAATGTTGTGCTGTCAACTGTGAACAATGCTGTGCTGTCAACTGTGAACAATGCTGTGCTGTCAACTGTGAACAATGCTGTGCTGTCAACTGTGAACAATGTTGTGCTGTCAACTGTGAACAATGTTGTGCTGTCAACTGTGAACAATGTTGTGCTGCCAACTGTGAACAATGTTGTACTGTCAACTGTGAACAATGTTGTACTGTCAACTGTGAACAATGTTGTGCTGTCAACTGTGAACAATGTTGTACTGCCAACTGTGAACAATGTTGTGCTGCCAACTGTGAACAATGTTGTGCTGTCAACTGTGAACAATGTTGTACTGCCAACTGTGAACAATGTTGTGCTGCCAACTGTGAACAATGTTGTGCTGTCAACTGTGAACAATGTTGTACTGCCAACTGTGAACAATGTTGTGCTGCCAACTGTGAACAATGTTGTACTGCCAACTGTGAACAATGTTGTGCTGCCAACTGTGAACAATGCTGTGCTGTCAACTGTGAACAATGTTGTGCTGTCAACTGTGAACAATGTTGTACTGCCAACTGTGAACAATGTTGTGCTGCCAACTGTGAACAATGTTGTGCTGTCAACTGTGAACAATGTTGTGCTGTCAACTGTGAACAATGTTGTACTGCCAACTGTGAACAATGTTGTGCTGTCAACTGTGAACAATGTTGTGCTGCCAACTGTGAACAATGTTGTGCTGTCAACTGTGAACAATGTTGTACTGCCAACTGTGAACAATGTTGTACTGCCAACTGTGAACAATGTTGTGCTGCCAACTGTGGACAATGTTGTGCTGTCAACTGTGAACAATGTTGTGCTGTCAACTGTGAACAATGTTGTACTGTCAACTGTGAACAATGTTGTACTGTCAACTGTGAACAATGTTGTACTGCCAACTGTGAACAATGTTGTACTGTCAACTGTGAACAATGTTGTACTGTCAACTGTGAACAATGTTGTACTGTCAACTGTGAACAATGTTGTACTGTCAACTGTGAACAATGTTGTACTGTCAACTGTGAACAATGTTGTACTGTCAACTGTGAACAATGTTGTACTGCCAACTGTGAACAATGTTGTACTGCCAACTGTGTACAATGTTGTGCTGCCAACTGTGAACAATATGTGAACAATGTTGTGCTGCCAATTGTGTACAATATTGTGCTGCCAACTCTGAACAATGTTGTGCTGTCAATTGTGAACAATGTTGTGCTGCCAACTGTGAACAATGTTGTGCTGCCAACTGTTAACAATGTTGTACTGCCAACTGTGTACAATGTTGTGCTGCCAACTGTGAACAATCTGTGAACAATGTTGTGCTGTCAATTGTGTACAATATTGTGCTGTCAATTGTGAACAATGTTGTGGTGCCAACTGTGATTCAGCCTACAATATCGCGATATTTGGTTGTGTGCAACATCTCTTACCAGTGTGAGTCCATTCGGTTTCGTTGGTTAAAAGAATAAAACCAGCAAATGAAAATAACGTTAAGCCACTAACAGCAAGGTCTAGAGAAATAGAAATGGATAATAATATCAGAATTATGCCAATAATAATTTACTCCAATGAACTTGAAGAAGATTGAAAAACATTCATACTGAGACCAGAATAGTGCAACTTCAGAAGAGCGTTATTTTGAATACAAGCCTCTGGAACAATAATTAACAATAATAATTGACGATACATATACGATCGTCAAGCTCATATCCTCAGTCCCGGACAGCAATCGAACCTGTAACCTTCTGATTGCCGGTGAGACCCTCTAACCATTGAGCTACCGAGATGGAGAGCGAAGGTTACAATGATGTACTGGTTCGATTGATATATGTACTGCCTATGTGGCAGTCACTATATATCAGTAATACTTGCGTGTGTTTATTCCTGTTCAGGACTCATAATCATTTTTCTGAGGATACGAGCTTGACGATCGTCCATGTATCGTCTGTCTACTCCATGCTCTCCCACATTCACTACAGCAGTGTGTATATTAACACATCCAAGTATTACTTATATATAGCGACTGCCGCATAGGCAGTATCTATATCAATCGAACCAGCAATGTAACCTTTGTAACCATGTCAGAACATCAGTGACCCACTGGACGATCGTCTCCCAGCCGCTCGCCTACAAATTACAGTACGAGAGTGGGCACGCAAAAATTTGAGACGCGAGGAATGACGGGAATAGGAAAAAGGGAGAAGCGACTTGCAAATCTTGCATCGAAAATGGTGTTCTCTGTAATGACACTTGCAGCTAGAGACAGGAATTGCGCTGATGCCATATTGGTCAATATAAATAGCTCTTTGACGATGACGTTTAAATTAAAGGTAAAATAGTTCGATGACAATTTTTAAATTATTCGCGCGAACATTACGCGCTATTGCCAAAATACTGGTGCGATTTTTGCTATATATGAATATTAATACGCTTTGTAGAGGAAATATGTAGGATATAGTAAATTATTCCAGGTCAAACATTGATAAAACAGAATTTAAATTGCATAACTATGCAGTGAAAAATTCAGTTTGAAATATTAAACCTATTTTGCTTAAAAGTTTAAATTGAAGCTGTAAACAAGGATGGGTGATGTATTTGATATGTTCTATTATTATATTATATTGCTTTGCGCGCTATTACTACCGACGTACCTGAGTTTGAACGATTTCCACCTGCATAGTGTATACACAGGCCCGCCCAGTGGGGGTGCCAGTTCGAGAGGGCCCCTAATTATCATATGTACTTCTAGTACGTATTCCATATAAGGAAGTGACTGGCAAGCAAATACAAGGCATTCACGAGCAAATACAAGGCATTCACGAGCAAATACATGGCACTCGTACCCAGCCCATGTTCGATTATCCGCTCTTTTTAAGAAAACTACATTCACTAGCCTGATAAGCTGTACGCATATTGTAAACAGATAATTTATCTTTGTTTTAATATATATTGTAGCTTTGAGAGTTGGTTATTTCTCAAGAAAACCTTCGTCGAAGACAGCCGAAAGTTCGTGTTTTTGTTTACAAGATGATATCCGTATTGCGAAAATTATATTTTTGTGCATGTTCGATTATCCGCGCTTTTAAAGAGAACTAAGTTAGCTACCGGGATAAAGCTGTACGTATATGTTGTAAATAGATCATTTAACTATCCAATTAACTAGGAGGCTGGTACGAGGGTTGAACGTGTCAGCTATTTGCTCGTTAATGCCTTCTATTTGCGCCTCCTTATAAGGAATACGTACTAGATACCCCTATCCTAATTATATTGCTTTGCGCGCTATTACTACCGACATACCTGAGTTTGAATGATTTCCACCTGCATAGCGTATACACAGGCCCGCCCGGGCCCCCAGCTCGAGAGGGGCCCCTAATTATATTGCTAGTTTACTTTGTAGAGAATCGGTAGACGGTTGCCAGAGGCTGTAGTTTAAATTATGAAATTATCACACAGTATTTGCTACTTCTCTGCGTTAGTGATTATCTATTTTGTCCTTATTTTGCACATATTTTACGTCGTTACGAAAATTTGCGTTGTCATTTCACATGTAAAACTGAAAAAATGTCACTTGAAATATTCTTATGTCCGATTCATCCGTAAAATGGCGTGCGAAATTTTTGAAAGGGGGCCCCAATTATTTATTTTACCCCGGGCTCACTTTAGTCTGTGTGCGGACCTGTGTATACATGTATATCGATTAAAATATATATGCCGTTATAACAGCAAGTAAAACACTCGGTATATCGCCGTTATAAACACTCGTGCTGTTATTTTATACTCGATAATCACACGCGGTTTTCACCTACTTATATTTACATGTACCAATATGGCGTCGGCGCGATTCCTGTCTCTATAGCTGCAAGTTTGTCAAGCGACTTCGTGTAATAATAATATAGCCTGCACACTCCCGATTTTCCTTCCTCCTGCACGCTCAGCTCGATCGAGCTGCAAAAGAAGGGCCTCCGGAGGAGGCAGGGGCGAGGGAATAATCATCAGGAAATGGAATTAATACTTACATAGTTGGTAGAATCGATGACCAAAGAAACAAATAAACAGACCAAGAATGGAGCCACAAACTGCGAGAACAATGTTCACAATTGAGCCTGAAAGGGAATGAAATAAAGGTACTTCGTTAGGTTTACTGTATGTGAACGACAGGTAATCATTTCAACTCTAAATATTTGCGAGTATTTCCTCATGCATGTACAGTATTAATACTCTACAGTAAAAACCCGCTAACAAGAATCTACATTTTACCCAATCAGCCTGGGATAGGTTCTTATATTCTTATATGTTTTTATTTTAACAAATTCTTCATTTCAGCCTGTGGTTCTTAATGGTAGGTTCTTGTTAGCGGGTTTTTACTGTATTTGTTGAGCTTTCGACTCCTACTCCCGAGTCGTCTTCGGATCTACAGTACAATCTCTGAGAGTAGTAAAAAGGTAGAGTGCTGCGTAGACAGTATTTTGGATACTGTATATAGCAAAGTGAAAAGGTGGTGAACTGGCGAGATGAAGTTTCGAGCGGAGAGTAATCTCGTCTTACTCCGATGAAGGGCTCCGTTCGAAACGTCAGCAGTTCGTAGCTAAAATCGCGGTAGTTCACCACCTGTTCGCTTTGCAGTACCATCTCTGTTGTTTTCGTCAACTAGACCACAGAATAAGTACTATATAACTATAGGGGTCATTGTTCATAGCATGGATAGCTTATCCGGTGGATAAATCCATTCAATATATATCCATTCAATAGTTTTCTGAGAATAAATAGCATGTGAATATGTTGTTGAAAACATGGATAGCGGTATGCACTCGCTATTTTGCTCAGATGGTCATTTAGTGGATGGAAAATATATTCATTGAATAGGATTTATCCACTGGATAAGTCATCCAGGCTTTACCCGATTTTATTTTCCCGCGCTTGTCATTAGCGGCCTCCGTTTGTCAGTGCAGGTCAGAGCACTTCAGTAGCATGGCAGGGTCGCGGATTCAATTCCAGCCGCAAGGTCATGATGTTGTATTGCGTTTCCCTACAAATATAAGGTGGGAAGTAGCACAGGCGGGCGAGGGGTTACTGCGGATACGTATTTCTAGTTATTCTTCTTACCTAGAGAGTCACATCCATCGACTTTAGCGGTGAAGCTGCAACCGTACGTGACGACCGGCGAGTAAACAGATTCCATGTTGGTGACAGGATCATAGATCAAGATATTGAAGACAATGCCTTGACCACGTTTTGTGTCAAACGTCACTAATGGGAAATCCTTTTTGGGATTCCAGTCGAGAACCTAAACGAGGAAAGACTTGCCTTTGGTCTTACTCTGATGAAGGGCTCCGCTCAAAACGTCAGTAGGGACCTTAAGATCTACGATGGCAACCTAGGACGGCGACGTCGTTCAAACAAAAGAATCTTTATACCTCTAGTTGTCGAGTGGCTGATAGGAAATTGTAACTAAGTTTAAAGGAAGGTGGAGCATTAGGATTTAGGGTTTATTAGTATATTAAATAGCAGAAGAGGCTTCCTTATAATTTAATTGGATCTAAAACTGGAATCCATTTTAGCTTGGAGAAAAGAAGAACAGAAGTAGTAGAACAGTCATCAGCTAAGATAATGCGTGCTGCACGCTTTTGAAGGCGAAGAATTCGGAGCAAGAGCGTTTTAGAACAATTGCCCGAGTCGTGTGAAAGCCTCTCGTTCTTCTCTACATCATGTGAAATCTACCACTGAAATTGGACGCCCTCTTTCAAAATCCTATAATAAGCCTGGCCAGCTTGTACTCCTATATTCTTCACTCACCTTCTTGCCATGTTTCTTAACAGAGGAAGGAGTCAACATCTTAGTGAGGCCATCAAATAACTCGGCATCATCCAGGTTACCTTCTTCCAAAAAATACTGATACACCGAGTAGTGAAGACGTAAATGGTCGGGTTTCCTATTCCGCCATCCACTGCAAAGCGATGTCTTATAGTTGTAAACATTGGCGAGAGAAAATGATAAAACAGTTTTGTAATATTTGTGAGTAGAGATGACAAGATTTGGATCCACTTCAAGGCTGCAGGTTAGACAACATCCACCAGGTATCGGAGCTAGAAAACATGTTTGAAGTAATTTCATTCCTTACCCAATATATATACCAATACATAAGTACCCATCCATCCGACCGACCATCCATCCATCCATTCAACCACATGCATGCATGTATCCAACCAACCAACCAACCAACCAGCCAGCCATCCAACCAACCAACAAACAAACAAACAAACAAACAAACAAACAAACAAACAAACAAATAAACCATGCACGCATGCTATGACGCGTTAGTGGTGTCAAAATTAGATTGTACATTATGAAGACCCGTTTATCATTTTGGTCGGGACAGTTTATCATTCGGATAAGGTGTATACCATTATGAACATGACAGGTCATTTCATTATAATGGGGACATCTTATCATTCGGATAAGGTGTATACCATTATGGATAGGTCATTTCATTATGATGGGGACAGTTTATCATTCGGATAAGGTGTATACCATTATGAACATGACAGGTCATTTCATTATGATGGGGACAGTTTATCATTCGGATAAGGTGTATACCATTATGGACATGTCATTTCATTATGATGGGGACATCTTATCATTCGGATAAGGTGTATACCATTATGGATAGGTCATTTCATTATGATGGGGACAGTTTATCATTCGGATAAGGTGTATACCATTATGGACATGTCATTTCATTATGATGAGGACAGTTTATCATTCGGATAAGGTGTATATCATTATGAACATGACAAGTCATTTCATTATGATGTGCTCATTTCATTATGAAGAGAAACGATGCTTTGCGAACCGAGCGGAGATATGGCGAGAAAAACAATATGGCGTCGCGACAACAACCCATAGATTGCTTCGAGGTGTTACTACAGAGAATAAAAGTCATGCTACTTGAAGTTGTTCAGAAATTGTCTTCTCAAGATTTAGATGAAGATAGTCTAGATGCTATGTGTTTCAGAGGAGAACAGCTTTACAGGCACTTAATTGTCTCGTTTGGTGGACGTTGATTTTCTCCCGTCTAGCAGAGAAACTACCGAATTACTCGATTTAACCAGTGTTTTGAGTTAGCAGCTGACGTTGGTTATCGCGCCCCTCAAAATTGACCTGCTGCTCGTGTAAGGCCATCGTATATTATAAGCAAAGAACAGTTGCAATATTTCATCAGAGAAGGTTTTACACGGAGAAGGTTTTCAACAAATGTTCCCCAACTCGTGTTTATGTTTGTATGTTTACCGCCGCGTTCTGGGACAACTTGAATACAGGAATATCCATGTCCAGCATGGAAGAGTTAGAGAATTTATGGGTAGGACAGACCCAGAAGGTGTAGCCGGGTGGAACTTGTTCACCGACGAAAGTACACTGTTCGTGGTCCAAATGTGGTCCTTAAGACAAGTGCCTGTAAAGCTGTTCTCCTCTGAAACACATAGCATCTAGACTATCTTCATCTAAATCTTGAGAAGACAATTTCTGAACAACTTCAAGTAGCATGACTTTTATTCTCTGTAGTAACACCTCGAAGCAATCTATGGGTTGTTGTCGCGACGCCATTTTTATTTTTCCCGCCATTTCTCCGCTCGGTTCGCAAAGCATCATTTCTCTTCATAATGAAATGAGCACATCATAATGAAATGACCTGTCGTGTCTATAATGGTATACACCTTATCCGAATGATAAGATGTCCCCATCATAATGAAATGACATGTCCATAATGGTATACACCTTATCCGAATGATAAGATGTCCCCATCATAATGAAATGACATGTCCATAATGGTATACACCTTATCCGAATGATAAGATGTCCCCATCATAATGAAATGGCCTGTCATGTTCATAATGGTATACACCTTATCCGAATGATAAACTGTCCTCATCATAATGAAATGACCTGTCCATAATGGTATACACCTTATCCGAATGATAAACTGTCCCCATCATAATGAAATGACCTATCCATAATGGTATACACCTTATCCGAATGATAAGATGTCCCCATCATAATGAAATGACCTGTCATGTTCATAATGGTATACACCTTATCCGCATGATAAACTGTCCCGACCAAAATGATAAACGGGTCTTCATAATGTACAATCTAATTTTGACACTACTAACGCGTCATAGCATGCATTCAACCAACCAACCAACCAACAAACAAACCATGCATGCATGTATCCAACCATCATCATCATCATCATGCTGTCGGTCGCGGTGCGACAAAGACTGCTTTCATTACTCGACAGCCGCTCTCCATTTAGCTCTCTGCTGTGAGAGCGATATCCAGGAGTTGTTCTTGATATCTATGTCTCTCAACTTGAGGTTTCTCTTGATGGTATTCTTGAACCTAAGTGACGAGGGCGTCCTATCTTTCTGTGACCAGAAGACAGTTGAGAGTAGAGGATCTGTTTTGGTAGCTTCAGGTGGCCAGTCCACCGGAGATTCTTTTTGATCAGAAGATCTTCCATAGAAGGCAGCCCTGTCCGATCGAGTATTTCCTTGTTTGTCACTTTGTCCTTCCAGGTTATCCTCATGATCGAACGCAGATGTCGCATCATGAAGGCATGTAGCTTTTTCACTTGCCGTATGTATACTGTCCAGGCCTCGGCTCCGTATAGCAGGGTAGATAGCACGACTGCGCGGTAGATCTTTCCTTTGACACCGCGTCGACACATGGTGGTTGTTCCAGAGTGCCTTGGCCATCCTACTCTGTATTTCAGCATCAATGCGTCCATCACTTGATAACGTGCTTCCGAGGTATTTGAATTCCGGGACAGAGTTCAGCTTGTTACCATCAACCATGATACCTTCCTCTTGGGTTCTACTAGAGTTAGGCTGGTATAGCACTTCCGTCTTCATGATGTTGATCTTCAGGCCGAATTTCTTATATGCATTGGAGAAAGCATCGACTATTCTCTGGATCTCTTCAGCGGAGTGGGCAACCAATGCGCTGTCATCTGCGAACAGCAGCTCTCTCACAAGTATCTGAGTAGTCTTGGTCTTCGCTCTGAAGTGTGCAATGCACGCATGTATCCAACCAATCAACCTACAAACCAACCAACCAATAAACAAATCATACATACATGCATGCATCCATCCATCCATCCATCCAACCAACCAATCAACAAACCAATCAACCATGCATCCATCCAGCCAAGTCCCATCCACTCCATTCCACTCCATCCATTCATTCCTGTCCATCCAATCTTCATTTATTTATTCACTCAACGACTACCTCAATCCCCTTTAGTATACCTACATTTTCCTATGTAAGTGACAGCTGCGACCAAACTCTGAAAGCTCTGACCACTGAAAGGCTGTACAACATACTCCAAACTGTAAGCTCCAGTTCTAACTCCATGACGATGGCCGAGTTGATAGGAAATTAAGCGGAGGATAGAGGTATCTGAGCCAGAATATGTTTCAGCATTGTACTTGGTGCACAGTGACACATTACGGTACTGTGTGTGTGCTTGAACGATGACAAATGCCCAGTTGTTCGTCAAATCATACGAATATTGAATATTTGTATCACCTTTCACTGTGATGACTTTTGCTTGATTTGCGACAAGATGAACACCTATATACAAGTATCATGCAAGGAAAAGCTGTTGAATTTCATGGCATACTTTCACCAGGGGGAGCATTTGTATACACAGTATTAAAAGGCATGTGAAACGTAAATTGAGATGACTTTTTATTGATTTATTTTGAAAGAACTCCTAAAACGATAAAGAAGGGATTTTTGCAGTTCTTTCATATCCATAATGACCAATCTGAAAATGAAGCATATCTTCAATACTATTAAATATTACTATTAAACTTTGCACAAGATATACAGTTCACTAAATTGAATATCCCACGTCAACTTCATCGTTGCCATAGTACCAGATTAGTTCCCAGACTCCGTACATCCTTTAACAAAATGCTCTGCCAAATTTTCTGCCATTTATAAAACAATTATTGACTGTTCACTGGTGAAGTATAATTCAATATTTAAGTCTTATCAGGGCATGGTAGAAAATAGATTTTTTGCTTCAGGCTGAAAGGAGTCTTAATCTGTTACTATGGAAACGATAAAGACGACGTGAGATATTCAATTTAGTGAACTTTATACTTGTGTAAAGTTTCAAGCAATTGTATTCAATAGTTTTGAAGTTATACTTCATTTTCAGATTGGTCCTAATGGTGGGGTACAACTTGTGAAGTCATAGGTCATATTACACAACCTTGAATAACTCAAGAAACAGATAAGATATGAAAGAACTGCTAAAGCGATTCTTTATCGTTTTAGGAGTTCGCTTTCAAATAAATCAACAAAAAACCCTCAATTTACGCTTCATATACCTTTGAGTTCACGCCTATAAGGACGGTGAGATGCTTACCGTGAAAATCATAATTAAACCAATGCTTATTATAGAAACGCGACTGGTCCGATGTTTGCTTATAAATTTATTTTCTTCTTATAGGTACCATTAACAACTAATATGTAAGAGTTAGATTTAAGTATAAGTATAAGTGAGTATATAAGTATAAGTATGAGTATGAGTATGAGTATGAGTATAAGTATAAGTATAAGTATAAGTATAAGTATAAGTATATGCTCACATCGCCAGCGCAACGCCTGGGTACAAGGCTGGGGGGGGACACCGAGAACGGAGGCTCATAGCCACAGGGTTCATCCCCTAATTTCAACATAAATTTTTAGGACTTTTTAAGGACTTTTCATGGTGTAAATATGCAATTTTAAGGACCAATTGCATGGACACTCAATACCAAAACTACTACTATTTAACATGAAAAACTAGACACCTGTATACAATGCAAGTACTTTATAACATTAACCATTACAGCATGACAATGAAAAACAACGAGCATATGCACTAACTGCTTTAACTGCTAATCTGTTACATTAACATAAAAAATTCGAAGGAAATCAATACAACAGATCCCGGATGTGTGTGGGTCATGAAAGGGAAACTGAGGCGAGTTGTTTCCAGACGTATTCCAATCTCGTTCCCAGACCCCGTACGAGTGGTCAGCGGTGCCACCCGATACTTTCGTGGCGCAGTCCACAAGGAATGCAGGCTCTGGGAACGAGATTGGACGCATTCGAGCCTCGCACCCGCGAAAGGGTCTGGGAACGAGACCAAATGGAAGCGACCAAAAATGCAACTAATTTACGTCTTTTTTGATTCTGTATAAATGGGAGTTTCATTGACCGATAGCAGAAAAAGAAATTTAAGGACTTTTCATGAACCAGGGTAGATTTTTAAAAATTAAGGACTTTTGAGCACTTAATTTTGTAGCAAATTCAAGGATTTAGTCATGGTTTTTAAGGACCTGTACGAACCCTGTAGCCAGATACATCCCGAGGCGCCGTAATATGGTGTTCCATCTCCGCCAAAAATGTATATTGCGTGTCAACATTCAAGTTTGGCTTTCAACATTCATATTCGTCAATCGACCATGAACATTAGGTTGTGCTTTTATGAATTCTGTAGCACTACGTCGAACCGCACAGGGATGAACAATCGACTTTACAATGCGATATCGAAGTTTGCGATTCAACATTCAACTTTGCAAAGCATTAACGAAGTTTGTGATCCAACAATAAAGTTTACTTATCAAACATTTGACATTGGATTCCAATAGCAAAGTTCGCAATTCAACAGTCAACTTTGCAATGCGATATCAAAGTTTGAAATTCAACATTTAACATTGAAATACAATATCGAAGTTCGCGATTCAATATTCGACTTTGCAATGTGATATCATGGATAGTCTATTTACTATCCATGGTGATATCGAAGTTCGCGATTTAACTTTCAACTTTGTAATGCGATATCGACCAGCATCGGACAAACTCCGCCAAAAAACAAATTCCGCCAAAAAACAAATTCCGCCAAAAAACAAATTTCGCCAAAAATCATCACGTGATTCAACAACTTATCCCTATTTTTCTCATGCTGATAAATATGCTTAATAAAATGGTTGTTGGGGCCCCAACAACCATTTTACTAAGTGCCCCAGGAATTTCTGTTACACCACTGCTTGAAATATAAGGGGACAAGGGCTCTGAATGCAAAATTCCTAAGGGTCACTACAGTCTCAGTATAGTTCCATTACCCCACTGATTAAAAGTGTTCTTCTGTGATTGCAATCTATAAATTTGTGATTACAAAGTGAGTTGAAATACATAGATTAAAGAGTAAATATTTGTATATTTATAGGCCGCAAGTCGAACTTTGCAAAACATTTAGATGGTTAGCAACGCTGAGAAGTGTTTCCTTGAGTGTTTGGCGAACGTAATTCACCTCACTGGTATCACCCATATTTGCCACAGCGTCGACGACAAACAAACGAAAAACTAGAGATCTAGACGAAAGAAGGACCAACATGAGATAAATAGGGATAAGTGGTTGGATCACGTGATGATTTTTGGCGGAATTTGTCCGCAAAGTTGAAAGTTAAATCGCGAACTTCGATATCGCATTGCAAAGTCGAATATTGAATCGCGAACTTCGATATTGTATTTCAATGTTAAATGTTGAATTTCAAACTTTGATATCGCATTGCAAAGTTGACTGTTGAATTGCGAACTTTGCTATTGGAATCCAATGTCAAATGTTTGATAAGTAAACTTGATTGTTGGATCACAAACTTCGTTAATGCTTTGCAAAGTTGAATCGCAAACTTCGATATCGCATTGTAAAGTCGATTGTTCATTCCTGTGCGGTTCGACGTAGTGCTACAGAATTCATAAAAGCACAACCTAATGTTCATGGTCGATTGACGAATATGAATGTTGAAAGTCAAACTTGGGGCTGAGTTGGGGCTTTAACGTAATATATGAAACACGAGGAAGTGTGTTTCATCAGCTGATATCTACCGCAGTTTTAGATACACCGGGCCATAAAAGGGTTCCTTCATGTTCACGTTATGCATCAGTCAATTCCAGCAATGCCCATCCCCCCGGGACACCCCCGGCATTGGTCTACCCTCGGGCATTGGGCCGGTTATTTGTCACAACCGAAAAGGGTTGTGGTTGCAGCAACCAAACCACACCGCAACAGTGTATAAAATGCAAATGTCGGAAAGTTTAACTCATTGAAATATGAAAAACTTTACAACACTAACATTCCTGAACGATGTATTTTATTAAACACAGTTCTTGTTTTGTTTACGAGTGAGTGCAGGGTCATGCATTGCGGGTGTTTGTTATTGTTTTCATATAGATCAATACGGAAGTTTACAACGAATAGCAATACAAATATTCAGTTTAGTATATTTTCACTTTGGAAATCGACAAACTAACACATGTATAATGAAAGGATTGCAAAGATATCGACGGATTCGGATCACGATTTGAATTAGGCGTCCCACAAAATGGCCGGCGAGAAAAACATATTAAGCGCGCAATGCATTACCCTGACACTCACTCTTTAATCGTTTTGCCAATATAAAACAGCACTAAAGGGGTGTAAAATGTTGCGTTTTGATATGCATGCTAAGTCCCCTCAACATTTTGCATTTTCCTCATGACATTCTGACAAAATCTACTTGTTGCCGGGGCATTGCTACGCCTTTTTTGCCTGGCCCCAGGGGATTGCACATTAAACGAAAAAATATATACAAATGCCCGGGGGTGTCCCGGGGGGGATGGGCATTGCTGGAATTGACTGATGCATTATTGCTGCCGACCCTCAGGGAGGCAGCACACTATTTATCTCTTGGGTCCCTGTGTTTCGTGTCCAGACCGCTTCGCGGAACTATGTAAAGCGAACATAGACTTGGCACAGTGGATGTCTGTCCAGTTTTATGACGTTTTGTGACGTAGGTTTCCGTTCGTTTGTTCGATTTGAAATATGACCGCTCGATCGCCAGATAAATCGTTCAATTCAGAAAATAATGATCACCTTGATACGTGGTTTATATTGTTATCGAGTGGAACACGGCAACAAACGACAGCGTCTTTATTCAAGGAGACACTAAACCTCAATGTTTTTGACAACGGTGATATCGCGCTGCTTGAATGGAAAATTTATCACTTCGCCGAGTAAATGTTGTTCAAATTAGATGTATGGCGTTCAAATGGTCACATTGAATTTTGACATTATAAACGCGCCATATGATTACCGTTTGTTATTTTAATATTACAAGGCTATATGATCGCCTTAGCTTGATACGTAGTTTAGATTCTACATTCTATTTATTTGATCCTCTATGCTATAGAACATTTCTAGCATCATTCTGCTGGCATGCCTGATCCTGAACACTGCTCCAACCTCGTACCCGCTGCTTCTGATCTGTGTCAGTCCACATTTTTATAAATTTACTTATAAAACTTATTACAGTTTCATTATAAGATAAAGCCTACTACATATTATTATTATTATTAAAAATAGTGACATTCCCGGAACGGGCTTTTCAATGACACTTTACAAAATTATTACAATATTAAAGTAATCTATCTATTGATCAAATACCCTATATAGGGTTAACAGTTATCAACAAGTCTAATATACGTTAAAAATTGTCTAATGTTCACAAATCTACTAGATTAAAAACTTATTTTTCCTTCTAAAAGGCCTAATTTTAATTTTGATTTAAAATGGTTTAAGTCACCGGTAGATTTTAATTGTCCGTCTAGTGCATTCCATATTTTCGTTCCTCTGTATTTAAATGTTCTTTGACCAGTCACAGTTCGGTACTTTGGGATATCAAGATCATTATGGTTTCTTGTAGCACGATCGTGAACTTGGTTTCTTTTTGTGAACTTGTGGCATAGGTACGGAGGTGCTTGATTGTTTATGCATTTGTAAGTTAAAATAGCATCTCTAAATTGTAAATGCTCTTTTATTGGTAGCCAGCCTAATTCCTTCAGTACGGGGGATATATGATCATATTTGGCATTCCCTGAAATCAGTCTAGCTGCAAAGTTCTGAATTAGCTGGATTTTCTTGATGTTTTCTTCAGATGTATTAGACCAAATTGATGAGCAATAATTGATTTTGCTCATAACTAAAGTGTTAATGATCGTAGCTAGTGACAAGTGTTGATTGGTCAAATAAGTGCTTTACACGGCTAATTTGACCTAATTTGGAAATGCACGATGACGACAAGTACTGTATGTGATCATTATACTTTAAGTTCGAGTCAAATATTATCCCCAAATATTACCACTATGAACAAAAAAACTATTAATTTTAAAAAAGAAAAGTCTTAACTGCTGACTTAAAATTACCCAACATATCAAAGCTTCTAATTTCCTGTGGTAATGAATTCCACAGTTTTGGTGCCGAAACCGAGAACGCTCTGTCTCTATGAGTTACCGTTTTGGATTTTGGCTCAAGTATAGCAGATTACGGTCTGATGATCTCAAAGCACGAGTAGGTTTATATTTATTTAGCAAATCAGTAATATAAACAGGCGCCTGGCCATGCAAAGCCTTGAAAGTAATTATTAGTATTTTAAAGACAATCATTGATCTCACCGGCAACCAGTGAAGATTACGAAGCACAGGGGAGATATGCTCCGATTTTTTAACCCCTGTTACAAGTCTTGCAGCTGTATTTTGAATTCGCTGTAACTGCTCAATTCAGCTTCTGGTAAGCTATTACAGCTATTACAGCTGTCAAGTTTTGATGTTATGAATGCATGCACCAACTTTTCACAGTCCTTTTTACTCAAATATTTCCTGATCTTGCCGATATTTCTGATAGCAAAAGTGGCCGATTTACAAATGTTATTTACATGAGTAATAATAATAATAATTAATAATAATAATAATAATACTAATATTAATAATAATAATAATACGGCCCTGATAGCCGTTGGAAAGAAAAATGGATTTTAAGTAATTTAGATCACCTTCTAAGGAGGTGTTTATATGGATGAGGGCTAGCCCTACCACGAGATCCCACCTCTCAGTCAAACCATATGTAAAATTTGTTTTCGTTTATATGACAGCGCTCGAAATAACTTTCCCAAAGTTTCCGATCATGGTGATCGCCAGTCATGATTTTCCGCCGATCAAATGAAAATCTCGCCGATCGGGAACGTTTTCCTAAGTTCACTACACTATGACTGTCACTACTTAAAGGGATACACCAGCCAAAATACAAATGTAGTTCATATGAAAGATCTTACTGACTTTAGTTTATTTCTAAAGTTTCAGCATTCCTATCAATTTAGTTAAGAAGATATGGCCAGTTGAAGTTGAAAATTTGAGGATTTTGACGCCATATTGGTTTTGAAAATATGACGTCATTGAGGGATTCTTTGTCGGCAGTAGAGTTGTTTTGATGGCGATCACATAGTGATAGTTATTGTGAATGGTCTTTGGACGAAAATTAGTCGAAATAAACTATTTAGTTCATCATGCAGGAAAGTAGAGGAGCTTCTTAGGCATAATACGAGATAGAATCACTCAGTGACGTCATTTTGAGAAACAAATATGGCGTCGAAATTGGACAAACTTTCCAACTTCAACTAGCCATATCTTCTTAACTAAATTGATAGGAATGCTGAAACTTTGGTAATAAACTAAAGTCAGTAAGATCTTTCATATGAACTACATTTGTATCTTGGCTGCAGTATCCCTTTAAAATTGCGGTCACAATCTATTTTCACACTCTTTTGATTCTAAATGTGATGACTGAGATTTGATTTCTCTAAAAAATGCTCACGCTCGTTCAAACTATAAGCCGTTACGAGGATGTATCAGAAATCGCTTCGCATAAATTGTAATATGAATTGTAAAACAATCAAAGTGTGCAAACCGTTGTTTAATGATGGTGTAATTGCAATGTACTTTCAATTGGTTTGTGACTATACGTGTGTGGGATCGGGATTCTTGTATTCGCAACAAAACGTCTGCATTGAGCTAAAATTAAACAACGATATTAATTTGTGTCCGTAATGAAAACAACAAGCACTTCAAAAATTCCAACATGTTTATTTATCTTTTAACTGTACGCATGTACATCTTTTTGAATGGTCCAATATATTTCTTGCCCAACCCTGCTTTTCCGCCAAACCTGCTTTTCCGCCGATCATAAACAATTTCTTGCCGATCATTGATCGGCGCTTCTTTCGAGCCCTGATATGAGAACAAGACCAGCCATCCTAGGTGAGATCTCGCTATTGACTACCAGGGATCATCGCCTTTCCCTGTAAACGCACTCAAGAGGGCTGGCCCTCCTAGGAGCGCCGGCAAGTCAAAGCTCCGTACACGCGACAAAGTTGGTCTTCACCCGCATATTTTAAGACAACTCTTTATTTCACAAGTTCTGTTTGTTCATACGTAGGTTTTAAATTGAAAACTTGTGCGGAAAAAGGGATTCAGCGGGTTACGTGGGAAAATACATGTTGTCAACTCGGTAAACAATTCAGCCCTCCTAGAAGGGCTACTGTAGCCCTCCTCGAAGGGCTAGAATATTCCCATGTAAACGCGAGGTGAAATCCATCCCTTTTACTAGGGCCAGCCCTACCAAGAGGGTTAGCCCTCCTTCATATAAACACTTTCTAAAAATCTACCTTCTATAAAAAAACCTTCTAAAAATCTAATGAGTGCGATCAATAAGACATTTAACTATCGAATCCTATTCAGATGATAATTTTAGAATTCTTAAGAAATGCCGCTCATTATTTAATATACTATTTCCGCAATGGTGTTATTTCCACGAAAGTCGGTAGGGAGCTACACTGTAGGTTTCAGTGATTGCCAATGTGTTCAGTCAGGCGTTCGCCGTGCTTAAAGGTTCTACTTTTCCTTGCTAATCTTCTTTTTGAAATGTTGAGCACTGTAAAGAATGTCGTTTAATATGAGCACTGTAAAGAATATGAGAGCTGTAAACGACTCTAAGTATTGACAACCTAACACAGCTTGCACAGCAAAATCTTTATCAAGCTGCAACTACCTAGTAAAATGTTGGTAACAACATTTGACTGTAAATTGACTGTCACAACATGACTTGTAGCAACCTCGTCCCCGGACTTGTAGTCCAACAAGTACTTGTGGACACACAACTTGTTCCAGGTTTAAATACCGTAATTAAGGCCAATGGAATTGAGGTTTCAGTTTACCGTCCACCGCCCGCATGGGCTTCAAACTACCACATGAATTTTTCATTATTCAAAATAATTTTCATTATTGCTATATTTTCCACATCAGGACTTTCAAATATACTACATGTATTTACATCATTTGCACAGCATGTGCAGGTACACACTTTTTAATAGCGAAGCCTTCAATACGGTCAACCGCATCAGCGATGATCAGTCACCATTTGTTGGACATCAATAGCAAATTCCTGAAACAATGATAGCGGTGTGTGTATCCAATTGAGTCTGCACCTAGTTAATGTAGACAGTCTACATTGGTAACATGTAGCTGTGAATGTACGATGTCTACATTAACACAAGCGCCAGATACCCTGTAGCACATGTATGCCTTTAACAGTCAATTAGGGGGGGGGGGGGGGGGGGTGTTAGGGTTAGAAAACTCGTTAGGCTGGGGTTAGCTGAAATCTCAATTTAGATGGTAAACTGAAATCTCAATTCTATTGGCCTTACCTTACCCATCCATCTGAGTTCTGGTTGCTCAATGGTTTATAGAGGCGTCTGGCTAGCGTTTAGAAGGTTGCGGGTTTGAGTCCTGTCTGGAGCTCAGAGTATTAACAACTTACTGCAAAGGAATTGGCACGGCACGGGTAAAAACGAGCCTGGGTGCCGCTCTAACAGATCAGCTAATATGTAGCACAGCAAAACCCAAATTGGGTTTTGCTGTGCTACATATTAAATTGGGGTTTGCATTGGGTTTTGCTGTGCTACATATTAGCTCTGTTAGAGCGGCACCCGGGCTCGTTTTTACCCATGCCATGCCAATTTCTTTGCAGTAAGTTTTTAATACTCTGAGCTCCAGACAGGACTCAAAACCCACTACAACTTTACTTTTTGTAATAAATCCTTTCTTTTTTTATTTCAAGCCGAAAATACCTAATTTAACTGTAACTACTTACAATAAATAAGTAACTGTTACAGTACTGTCTAAATTACGAAATCCTACCGTAGAGGCTGTGCAGACAGACTGAAGGTTGAAGCTAGTATTCTGGGTTACAGGGTAGTAGGGTACTCACCAGATTTGACAATAAACCGTCCTTCGCTGACTTTGAAATAATTTGGTATAGTTGAATGAATTAACAACGAAAGCATAAGACATAAGCAACAATGTCTTAACGTCAAACCATTGTAATTTCTCATAGTTTAATTGCGTAAACATAATTTATCCACCATTTCGCAAGTTATCCCAAGTTCGGCAATGCTTCCGTGCCATGATACCATCCGTCGTAAGGTCATGGCGGAAGTTGAGAATCAGATTTTCCGATAGAAATATTCAGTTTCAATCAGCCATGCAAGAATAGAATATTATGAAAAGACAACAAACTAACTAACTTAACAAACTAATCTCTGTTTCTTCCGATTTTATTTATGACAAAAATTGGATAAACGTATGATATGCAATGGTTTACTATATTTATATTATTTATTTTTTATCGGAATTGGCCGTACACCATTCGGGAAATTCAGGCAAATGTGATTTCACGTTGCTGCGAGAGACCTGGGGACCAACATATCAACCAACTCGTATCCTGATTGGTCAGTTTGGAAATACGCCAACGGCAGTCATTTTGAAGAAGAAAGCGAAGATTGACATTGTACAGTTGGATTATTATGGTTATATATTCAGAGATAATTTCACTGTCAACGGAGTTATTTCGACTGGAAAAGTAAAACATCTTTAAGTAGAGATAGTAGTCATTGATGGAGGTAAGTACTGGGTATTTTAGAGTTTTGAAAACACGTTTATAAGACATGACTTCGTTTCTATTTCATATTTATATCATGAACAAAGGTTTTTCAGTTTCGTTTGTTCGTAGACACTTCACTCTACAGTACTGTAAACGATGTCCTTTAACCGGTTCCTTCGGTAAACAATTTTCGATATTAAAACGAAATCTACTGGTAATTATTTGACGGCTTTATTGACTTGATGTTAAAAAGGTAGTGTGAGTATAAAACTACGAGCGAAGGCCCTTCTCAGAGAGTGACGACTGACGAGCGAGCGACCACTTGGCACTTGCAATCATAAGCGGGGAATGACCCATCTGGAGGTCAAAACAAACGAATTACCATTATTCTCTGCGTTGTTGAATGTCGGAGCTTTGATTTTGTACTCCAGATGGTTCGTTTTACATATGAGTACAAGTGATCTATAAGTTCACTCTACAGTCTACACTTTCGCTGTTCATTTACAGAAATAAAACGGTCATTAAAACTAAAGGAGGTTCAATAATGTTGATAAATGTACATTCAGTAAGATTGCGTTTCATTAAAGCTATTTTAATACATACAAGAAGGACAGTCAATATTAAACATGAGAACTCCATCATGGGAGGCTGGGAGCATCGATAAAGTGAATAAACCACTCAATAATGCAAATATCACAAACATTATTGTCAAAACATATAAACTGGACATTGGTATTGTATAGACCTTGTGGCATTTCCATAAGAAAACTGAGTGGCATGGCCGTAAGGTTGAAGAAGACCCATTTCAAATGAGACGTGTCAATACCTGTATACAGTGCTTTACACTATTTTAAAGTATCTGCAGCAATTACTACCAGCGAAACTCAAGGGGGGCGGGGGGAGGGATTGTAGGGGGTGTGACACCCCCCAAAATACTAAAAACGCCAATTGGCAGGGCAAATGGACAATCGAGATCTTGCAGAGCAGCGCAGCACATACAGCGGTTGTGCAGCTGTTCATGCATACTGTGCTTTAGGAAACCGGAAACGCACGGGCTGTAGTTGTGTCATCCTCGTTGGAGACGGCTATCGTGCCTATTTTCGTGGTCTTGCTATAAATTAATATCTATTTTTAACTCTATGTATTGCCAATTTTTTTTTATTGCCAGTTTGCCATCACATACCAGACTGACAATAGGAATTTAGTTCAAATGCATGTAGATTGAGGCAGGCTTACATTTATATGTTTCGGTAAATTTTACCTACGGAGCTGCAGGCACCAAAGATTTTAGCAGGGCAATTTTACCGTACACCCCCCAACGAAAAAGGACTAGTTTCGCCCTGGCTGGTAGTCTTCATGTGTATCTTTCTAACAAGTCTTTGGCATGTCTCATTTGAAATACATCTTCACCTTACTGCCAATGCCAAGTTTTGTTGTGGAAATGCAGAAAGGTGTATAGGGTCGTTCTAGAAAATATCCACACTCCCTCCACGGAGGAAATGGCAAATAGATCCCCTCCCCCGGGCTTTGGACATCCTACAAAGACAATCCTCTGGGAAAATATGGCAACCTGACACTTATCTATATTTATATATATATATATATATAAATTTGTGACTCCTTAGTAGTGCCCTTAAACTTAATACCTCAGCACGAGCGGGAACATTTTCTTGCGGCCGTTCCCGCTGTAACACATGCCCTTTTCTCAATCCCACTACAGTTATTACTGCCCCCAAATTCGACCACACAATCCGTCATGCTTTTTCATGCACGTCCACCAACATAATTTATTGCATTTCTTGCGATAAATGCCCTAAAATCTACATCGGTGAAACTGGGCAACGCCTTTCAGACAGGTTTGCTGAACATCTTCGTTCCATGAGGATCAATGATGGTGACAAACCTGTAGCCCGCCATTTCAACAGCTCCAACCATTTGGTTTCAGACATTAAAGTCTGTGCCATCCTTCCCATTTCCGGTGGCAACGATAACCGCAAGCGGCAAGAGAAGCGTCTCATTTTTAAACTTGGCACCACACATCCTCTTGGTCTTAACGAACGTTTTTCTTTTATTTAATTTCGTAAAAGCTTTTTGTCATTTTATTTTGCTTATGAACTTTTTATTATTAGCTTATACTCATTCCTTTTCAAGTCTTTGTTTCTATTATTATCGCCTAATCCCCTTGAATATTGGACCTGTCATTTATCCCACCCCCTCAGTCTGCTTATTGATCGACTGTAAAAATAGTAAATGACTTAACTTTTCCCATCTCATTAATTATTAGTTAGTTTATTTCCCGTGCATTTGATTGGCTACTTTCTACCTGTGACACCCTTTTGGCATATATATAAGCCCTACTTATTTTATTTCATCTCGTCTTACTCTGATGAAGGGCTCCGCTCGAAACGTCAGTATCTCGTCACTAAATTCTTGGCAGTTTACCACCTTTTCACTTTGCTATATATATATATATATATATATATATATATATATATATATATATATACCGTATATATACCGTATATATACCGTATATATATATAACAATTACAGTTAATATACCCCTCAGGACAGCACAAATCACCTACGTAGGTGGGGTGTAGATCTTTAATGGAATGACCCATACTGTACAATACCAATGTCCAGTTGATTGTCATTTTGATAATATAATTCAGGTGTAAAAATATCCAAAAATAAATATTGGTGTAATGCAGTAGGTTACACTGATTCAGCCACCGTGGAATACACAATTCAACTGCTATTTTTTTCTCAGTGTGATCTTTGCTCATCCTCTTAGAGCCGACCCTAATCCACCTCCATTCTCACACATCTCTTCATGGAGTCGTCAAAGTCTTCCTTTCTACCTGTATCAATCTTAAGGTGTTGTTATTTTCAATGCATTGATTTGACAGGTCATGGACACGGCATCTCTGGACGACAGCTTAACTAGCATTCAGTGGCTCTGTCAATTGGAGTCAAACAAGATCTTAGAAGACAATGCATCAGCTGCTGGTACAAAGCCAGTGGAGACTCAAGTGAAGGCTTGCAGCCTGCGACAGGAGGACAGCCACAACCCATATCAAAAACCTCATTATTCCTATGCCACTCTGATTGTGTTGGCAATCAATAGCTCGAGGGAAAAGCGAATGACTTTGCAAGAAATCTATGCGTGGATTGAAGAGAATTATCCTTTTTACAAGTTTGCAAAGAAAGGCTGGAAGGTACAGTATGATCTTTGTCAACAATTTAAAGGGCCACTAACCCACAAGGCCAGAGCAACCGAGGGGTGCTAGGTTGAGATGAGTGTGCAGGGTGTGACCCGGATGAAGAACAAATCTGCTTTTACACCTGAATTGGGAAATACTGCAGTGAAAGTCCTACTTGCAAATAGGGAGCTGACCTCCTCATCCCCTAATGCAACATTTTGGCTATTTTAGGCTTAAAAAGTCAAATTAGTATTATGGTTAGTATTACAGTTAGTATTATGGTTGTTATTATAAAGGGTTAGTATTAGGGTTAGTATTAAGGGTTATGTGCGAATCAAATCGAAATGTCAACGGGCATACGTGGGGAATTTGATCGTTCAACATTTCAGAGTGGCGGGAATTTGACATTCTAACCCAGTGGAGGGTGGGGAATTTGAACAGATTCTGTTCAAAATGGCGACGAATTTGTCAGATTTTTACAGCTGGAAGAAAATGATCTAGTCAAGCTAAAACAAGTATTTGAAGATAAGAAACTTTACTAGTGTTCACTGAAATGTTCATTGTCCATGATACTCAATAAAAAATGTTTTACCACGATAGCGGCGATCTCTGATCAGTCTATTTTTTATGTTTATGTTCCCAGTGATTTTGCATTAAATAAATATTTGTTTCAATAGGTTGAATAGAATCGTTGAGGGTGGGGCATTCGATCTCCAATTTTTCCAAAACATGGTATATATTTGAACTGGAGAAAAGAACACGTAGGTGGGGAATTTGAACTTATAAAATAAAAAAATCCAAATTCCCGGGGGTATGCGGGGGGATGTTGACATTTCGATTTGATTCGCGCAAATAGGGTTGCAGGGTTTTAACGATACTTTGCCGGGGAAATACAAGGTTTTAACAAACGTCGATCTTTTCGTAGCCATGCAGGATTTTAAAAGCGGGGATGGTGCAGCCGGAATTTAACACTGACATTTTCAATACATACAGGATATTGTATTATTGTGTCGCAATCGAATCAGCGAACGCGGTGCGAGCTCTGCGTCCAAAAGGACGCAAGACGGACGCCAACCTCACGCAGACGAGACACTAGACGGACGCAGACTGAGAGACAAGACGAGACGAACGCAAATCAGACGCAATTTTTGATACTAAGGTTCTGTATTTCTTAGCAGGTCTGCAGCTCTCTCCTGAGTATGGGAGTGGATTTCCTCCCGCTACGCGCGCCTTTTCTAATAAAATATATAAGCCTCTGCGGAGGAGAGAGGGTCTGCAGAAAGCCTTGACATTTTTTTGTGTTCTGTTAAAGTTTGTTGTAAGAACAGAGCCTGAAATAACGGCCGGCGGTACGCGGTTTTCCGACCAAATTACAGTTTTTCCGACCAAATGCTGAATTGATCGGAAGTTTTGTCCGGACAAGTTTGAAAAAAATCCAATCATTTTTTTTCCAAAAGATTGGGTCTGAGCTAAGCACAGTGAGTGATATCTATATTAGTCTTGTATAGAGTAGTAAACTGGCTCAGCATCTCGCAAAGAATACGGGCTCAATAAACAAGATGGCGGCGTGTGGTTGTTGAACTGAAAGTGAGCACCACACTGATCTTTGTCTACGAGATGACATGCTGGAAAGTGCTTCTTGCCTTATTTTAGAACATAATTTTGTATATTAAAAGATGTTAAAATAATTTATGATAGTAAATACATATATTTGTAATATTTGCAACAATTCCTCAAAGTCAAAATATGTCATTTATAACTGCTTCGTTTTTCAAAAGTAAGTGTTAAATATGATAAAAAATAAGATATTCTTGCAATTTCATCTTTAAACTTTGTGTAAACTCTATAGCATAGAGTGATTTACTGCTTGACGGTATTTACTCAACGGAGGGGTCAAAATTTCCGATCAAATTTTAAAATTTCCGATCAAATTTTAAAATTTCCGATCAAATGTCATTTTGTTCGGAAATTTTGTCCGGACACATTTTGAAATTATTTCAGGCTCTGAAGAATATTAAACCTATGCACTAGTCAACTGAAACTACTGACCCCCGGGACTATGCGGGGATTTTAACATTTCACGAGTGTTAAAAACCCGGCTCAAAAATACCGTTCAGTTGTTAAAATACCAGCTACCCGGAGCATAAAGATTTAATTAGTTTTCCCTGATTTTCACAGTTTTCAATAAGTTTTCAATAAGAAAACATTTATAAGTTTAATATTCTTACAACAGAACACAAAAAATGTTAAGGCTTTCTATTTGTTTTGCTCATTTCGTCTTTTAATAACTGTTTTTGGTGGATCTTTCAAACCGACACATCGAATGTGAAACCAACAATAATAGTCTAATGCCAAGTGGAAAGGCAACTGGTCCTGATGGCATCAGTGCAAAGGTGCTGAAATTGGCTGCACCTGTTTTGTGTTATCCTCTAACAAAATTATTCAACCTGTCCTTGGAGAGAGGATATTTCCCCATGAAGTGGAAAGTTGCACGTGTTACCCCCATTCACAAAGACGGAGCGCAGGACATCAGGGACAATTACAGAGTACAGACCTATATCTGTATTGTCTGTGCTGTCCAAGCTCCTTGAAAAGCATGTTGCGCGATCCTTTATGGACTACATGGTGCAAAATGGACTTATTTACAACCAGCAATCAGCCTTCCGTGAAGGCCACTCAACTGAGACGGCTTTAATTAAATTAACGGATCAGATTCTGTTTAGCTTGGATCAAGATGAAGTAACAGGGTTAGTGTTCGTCGACTTCAAGAAAGCATTTGATGTTGTGGACCATCGCCTTCTGAGAAAACTTGATCTGTACAGATTTAGCGATGCTGCTTTGTCCTGGTTTACGTCCTACCTCACGGATCGTTTCCAGTTTGTTGCTCTCGAGGGAAATCTATCAGAGCGTCTCGCAGTAAAACAAGGTGTGCCACAAGGATCGGTACTTGGTCCTATACTATTTTTGGCATTTGTGAATGACCTACCACTTCATCTAGAGCGTTCTTCTGTTGATATTTTTGCTGATGACACCACTCTGTCTGCAAATGTGCATTTTGCTGAAATTTCCTCCTTGACTGACAGTTTGAATGGCGACCTTGGTGCTCTAACGAAATGGTCAGCACAGAATAAAATGCTCATAAACACAAAAGTCGATGGTAGTGGTGCGTAAACGTATACCGGCTAAATTAGGCTTTAATGCTGGTCATTGTTTGAACCTTAAGATCGACAGTGTAACAATTAGTGATGTCACGTCTCATAAGTTATTAGGCGTGACATTAGATTCGGAGATGAGCTATGAATCATATGTTGAGGAACTCTCAAAAAAGATTGCCAAGCGCCTAGGACTGCTAAAGCATATTAGTCCATACCTAAAGCAAAGTCAACGAGAGATGTACTATGCCAGTGTAGTTAAACCTACAATTATGTATGGAAGCACGGTGTGGGAAAATTGTACCCGAAACTGTACATTGAGAATTCTTAAACTCCAGAAAAGAGCTGCTAGGATTATCCTTGGGGTGGATAAGAAGATGCCCTCAATTAATATTTTTAATATGTTAAGTTGGTTGCCTTTTTATAAAGAAAGTATTATAAAGCGCAACACACTAGTTTATAAGAGGATAAACAGTAAATATTATGTTCCAGAATATTTATGTTCCTCGTTAGTAAGAAACTGTGATCTTCATAATAGATCCACCCGCCTGTCAGTAGTCTTAATTTGGTATGTGCAAAGTATAAGCGGGAAACAGAAGGAGGTCGCACCTTTGTTGTAAGGACTGCCAAATTAGGAATGCTTTAGACATCCCACTCCGCAGCCAAAAGTCAATCACGAAGTTTAAACATATGTTATATGCGCAACTGTTGCAGGAACAAAAGACGACTATGCAATTATAAACTTTTATGATATTTTACTATGAACCTTTTTAATGACTATTTAAATGACCTTTTAATAACTTTTTAATAGATGTATGTCTTAGTTTAATATTGTATTTCTGTTACATTAATTATCTTATACAAAGTTGTAATCATATATAATTGTAATGTAATAGTTGTAATCATATATAATTGTAATAGTTGTAATCATATATAATTTATGAGGGCCACTAATTTATCAGTAGCTCGCGCTTACTGTCATGTGTTACCCTCGGTAAATAAAGTCAATGATGATGATGATTAATTGTAAAAAGCATAACAAAAGTTTGAATTTAATAGTAGGATTTCCCTTTTCGTCGGCTTTTTAGTCTGAAGCGTCTAATCATGCTAAACCGATTAGTCCCCAGACTCTACGAGTGTTAAATCCCGGACAGTGTTAAAATCCCGGACAGTGTTAAAATCCCGGCTACCAAAAGATCGATGTTTGTTAAAACCTTGTATTTCCCCGGCAAAGTGCCGTTGAAACCCCGCATAGTCTCGGGGGTCCGGGGTTTCAATTGACTAGTGCATTATGAGGGCCACTAGTTTATCAGTTTTAATTGTATTACTGTCAAGTGAAACCCTCATTAAATAAAGTCGCAAATCAAAAAAATAAATTATAAATGTTTTCTCATTGAAAATTTATTGAAAACTGTGAAAATAACCGAACGGTATTTTTGAAAACGGACGTAAAACAAAATACAAATAATTATACGATAAACAACTTCCTCACCCTTAGACAGTTCTATCTTGAGAGAAATATGATATATACAGCGTCTATATCAAAGTTTTCGAGCCCTTTCGATAACTAATAAATCGTCGAAACTTTCGACGACGAAACTTTCGACGATTAGACGTGCGGCTAAATCGAGAGTTGACAACCCTGGCCGCCATATTGAAATCTTACCGTATATAAAGGTCGAAAATCGTTATTATGAAAATGGTTATCCCGCATGTTATGCTATGCACTATACAATTATACACATCTTTACTCTCTGTTTCTGTGTTTTATTCATACTTTTAATGAGGTTTACACTGCATGTCCAGCGCGTGTTGCAATATGATACGTACGCATTATAGCCCGTCCTCACAGTTTTCACATTTACATATCATCCTACTCCAAAACCAAAAACCAACAGATAATTAATATCAGAAATAACCGTGACAATTAAATATTTATTAACTTGTAAATAATAATATATTTAGTAAACTATTTTGTAAATATTCGCCTGAAAATGAGTTATTTAAGTTGCATTTGTCAAAGAACAAAATTCTTTCGAGTCTTTCCACGATTTTTAAGGTATAAATACAATAAAAATTAATAAAGACGGACAAAATTCGTATATTTCAAACAATCGTTCTCGTCCCCAGACTCTCCAGGCCATTAATAACTAATAAGTCCATAAGTCCAGCATTAATTCAATATGGCGGCCAGGGGCCAACTCTTGATTTAGCCGCACGTGACGATTAGCATAGTCGCCATTTTGAAAACAAATTCGTCATGTTTTAGAAACCATACATCAAGATAACTATTCCGAGAGGGGACTGGAACGAATAAACTCAGTCAGTCAATAAACACTTTTTAAGTATGATTTCTAGTGATTTGATCATCACCGGAAATTATACTAATAACAGTTACAGTAGTATTAGGGTTAGGGTTAGGTTTATTACTTAGTTTATTATGGTTAGTATAAGGGTTAGTATTAGAGTAATTGGTATTAGGGCTGGTTAGTATTAGGATTTGGGTTAGTATGGAGGTTGGTATAAGGGTTATTATTAACGTCTATTAGTGAAGCGAGTTTAACAGTAAATCGGGTTTATTTGGTATTTTTACACAATAATTGTATTAAATCGCTATTAAAATGTTCTTACTTGTTCATTTTGTCGACAATCAGGACAAATTACAGGCAACCAGACCAGAAAGGCAACGAGTCATTGTTTACATCAATTCGGAAGGCCGTTGACAGTGCTTGCCCCGCCCCCTTACCGAAAATCGCGAGACGCCCACGAAGAGGCGGTCTAACGGCCTTCTGAATTTAAATGTAACAAGCGCTCGAGACGCTAAAGAAGGGGGCGGGGCAACCACAGTCAACGGCCTTCCGAATTGATGTAAACAATTGACTCGTTGCCTTTCTGGTCTGGTTGCCTGTAATTTGTCCTGATTGTCGACAAAACTAACAAGTAAGAACATTTTAATAACGATTTAATACAATTATTGTGTAAAAAATACCAAATAAACCCGATTTACTGTTAAACTCGCTTTACTAATAGACGTTACGGCTCCCTGTGGCTGAGAGGAGTGCAATAAAATCATTTATTATATGACAATGACGTAATTCTTCCATATAAGGGCACGAGAACAGAACAAATACCAGGCCGTATTGCATGGTAAAATCCGTATTTCTCCTCTTCTGAACAGAACAAAAATACGGATTTTTTTGCGGCTTTAAACCAAAGCCTAAAATGGCGGATGCGAACTGTCTTTTTAATTTTGAAAATGTAAGTACAGACATGAACGACGCCTTATTATTTTCGTTAAACTTTGACGATGAATATCTCAAAGCAATGGACAGTTTAACAGAAACAACGTCTGACAACGTATCACAAACAAATAAATAAATACAAACTTATTCAATTTCTGCAAGTAGTCATATAATAAAACACTCGTTTCTCGCATTCCGGCGGCCGGCTCGGAAAAATACTTGAGAAACTCGTAAAATACCCGGCCGTATTATATGCCAAACCATTCAATAAGATATAATTATTGCACTCGAGTGCAATAAATGAAAAGAGAAAAGACACTGGGAACAAGTTTGACAATAAAATTCAAATCACTTATCCAACGACTTGTGAGTTGTGGTACACTATGAATTAAAAATTCCATGTAAATATTTTGAAATGAGTACAAAGAACACCAAGAGTGAAAAGGTTTGTTGTCAACTAATGAAACAAGACGTTTTTAAAGACTTGGAAGAAGATGAAGCGTACGTGTCGTAATTTTGTCATGCATATAATGAGTAATCGTAGGATTTTGCTCGTGCAATTAAGGATTTACACTACTCGTGATATTTGAAAATTGTGCCAAATTGCACTTGTCTAACGGTTCGTGCAATTTTGGCACAATATTCAAATATAACTCAGGGTGTAAAACCTTAATTGCACTTGCTATCATACGATTACCTATACTAATACTATTAACCTTTATATTAACCCTTATACCAACCTCAATACTAACCCAAATCATATTATAAAATAACATGTATGCTACGCAAGCTCTGATTGGTCAATACCCATGTTTGGATAAGGCCATCCAAACACGGAAATTTCCCGCCAAAATTTTACTCAGTTTGTGTTGCTCGTTCGTTCGTATTATTTTATAAAAGAAATACCTAATGGTTTTTCCGTGTTTGGATAGCCTGATCCAAACACTTGGGATGTTGCTCGACTTTCGAAAAGCTAAAATTAAAAACACTCGCCTAGCGGCTCGTGTTTCTTTACGCTTTTCTCAAGTCTCGCAACATCCCGCGTGTTTGGATCAGGCCATCCAAACACGGAAACCATTAGGTATTTCTTTAATACTAACCCAAATCCTAATACTAACCCAAATCCTAATACTAACCCAAATCCTAATACTAACCAACCCTAATACTAACCCAATACTAACCATGACCCAAATAAAAACTCTAGTTCTAACCCTGAAATAAAGAAATATCAACTCTACTTCTAAACCCAACATTTCTATGATGTAATTTTCCGTATATTAAAGTAGCCGCATTCCCCATAATGTCGAAGTCGATGACCATGTTCATTTCCCCCCTTTCAATTTGTTCTTCTAGAATTCCATTCGCCACAACCTGTCGCTGCACAAGTTCTTCATCAAAGAGAAAAGACCTAGTGTACTACACGGCAAAGGCAACTTCTGGAGAATTTCCCCGGAGGGAAAAGAGAACCTTATGCGCGACTTAATGAAGCAATCTCGCAATAACCTTCAGCCGCCGTACGCTTTCTTGCCTCACGACCCCAACCGCAAACTCCGTCCCATCATGCCGAAACCCAACGACCTCGACCCGAACCAAGTGCGCTACGTACCATTCCTCGCGTGTAATCTCCCGATCGTGTTCGTTTCCAATCCCGCGATGTCATCAGAAGCTCCTGCAGTGGCAAACGACACCTGCAGCCTTGAAGTCATCTCCTCGTCCGAAACAAAGACGGCTGGTCTTAACGTATTCCATGGAGATCCCAAGTTGTCCCATGGAGATCCCAATATGTCCCATGGAGATCCCAAGTTGTCCCATGGATATCCGAATATGTCCCATGGAGATCCTAATATGTCCCATGGAGATCCTAATATGTCCCATGGAGATCCTAATATGTCCCATGGAGATCCCAATGTATCCCATGGAAATCCCAATATGTCCCTAACTGATCCCAATGTGTCCCTAACTGATCCCAATATGTCCCGTGGTAGTAAGTCGTCAAAAAGGAAAAGCTCGCATGCAACCAGCACTGTCGTCCACGGCCGACCTCAGGCCAGCAACGCGTCCAACGCTCGAAAAAGCAGTGGTAACAAGCTGGCTTCAGTTAGCCAAACAAGCGTAATTAAGAGTCCAACGGACACTAAACAACTGCCAACTATTTTACGCCGGAAACGAAAGACCCAGCCCGGCTCCCCTCTGTCCGTGGAGAACAACCAAACTCCCTGGAAATCCACTCCTCAACGCACTCTGGCCGCCATCAACTCGGCTGTCCCCGTCGCGTGCTCGCCGAAACGAAGAAGCTACGATGATTTCATGAACAGCCTCGCCGAGTTTACCTCGTCGCCTCTCGGGCATAACACCTCATTTGACTTTCTCCACAGTACCGGGTTCGGCAGTCCGGGATTTTCCCCTCTTCGTTCTCCGATACGGTTCGGCGCCCATACGGGTTTCACCCCCGTGAGACACGATATCGATAGCGGCATAATGATGACACCAGTGAAAGGTTTCGGCGACTTGAGTTTCAACTGGACTCCGTTTAAAACTGGATTAACACCGCTCATGCAGACTCCGCCGAGGAACGAACTCGCCACTCCTAGTGGTACCCAGGGCTGCAGGAAATCACTCGGTTTAGATAAAATCGTCGAAGCCGACGAGTGCGGTGGAGCCAGCACTAGCTGGTAAAAACATGCAGGACAGATAATAATAATATATGAATTCCGAATTTAGAAGATATTTGATTTTTTAAATCACTGTATAAATTTTCAATGAATGTGTTTAGTGAATTACATGGTCCATTTGTTCAAGTTACTGTTTGTTTGGTTTTAGTCTTTAGGCACTGTGTATTTATGAAAATTGAAATTAGTTAAGTTTAGTAGTTGCAGGTTGAAGTTAGTTAAGTTTTAAAGGTTTTGCTGTATAAGCTGCGTCAATACTTGGAAAATCTCTGAACTACGGCAGGACTCAAACCTGAAATCTTCTGAATACTAGCCAGACGCTCTAACTCAGATGGTAGGGTAAGGTTAATTACGGTACCTAACTTAACTAACAACATACGACGAGAAATTGACTGTCACAACACGACTTGTAGTCCAAGAAGTGCTTGTGAACACACGACGTGACTCGATCGTCCAAGGTTTAAATACCGTAATTAACCTAACCCTGCCATTTGAACTCTAGTGGCTCAATAGTTACTAGAGCTTCTGGCTAGCATTCAGAATGTTGCGCTTTCGAATCGTGTCTGTAGCTAAGAGTTTTTCTGAGTATTGACAACTTTACACAGCTTGTACTGCAAAACCTTTAATTACAGCTCAAATAGAAATTGTTTTGCTATGTGTGCATTGGCTTTTTGCGTGATGCAAATACGAGGTAGAGGTTTGGGAGAACTAGAAAATGGAGAGTACTAGACGTTGCGTGTAAAAGTTTGATGGCATCCTCCCGTTAGAGGGGGCACTGGACTTATTGTGACGTATTCCATGTAAGGAAGCACGAATACGTTGCCCTATAGAACGAGGGATTTATGCGGCATACAAGCCCGAGGACGCTGGGCTGTATATTGCATAAATCCCGACGTTCGAGGTGTTTATCTGACTTATTTCATGATTGAGGAGGTTTTCCAACAAAATTTTGTCAATTTTGTCCACCTGGACAAAGATTTTCCTAGTTTCTTCTTCATTTCTTATCTAATTAGTATTCATGGGCTTTATGCTAGATAAAGCCCGCGGTACATCAAAGAAAACCGACTCAATCATGAAAATAATTAACAATTAGACAACTCGCCCTCGTTGTCTATGAGCAGATAGTCAACGAGGGCGAAGCCCGAGTTGACTATCTGCTCATAGACAACGAGGGCGAGTTGTCTAATTGTTTTAGTATCAACCATAAACAACCTTTCTAACATTGTTCCAAATTTTCAGATAGTTTTACCTTTTTGTTTGTAGAAGTCTCCCCATTCAAAATGTAGAGTTGCTCGATGGCACATGATAAACAATCGCTCACAAAAAACGAGTTTGTAATTACTTTGCTTCACATTTGGTATAGATATACTCCATAGGCATAAGCGAATTCATTTTCCTTTTCGAAAATGTCAAACTGAACAATTTTCCATTACTTTCGAGCCAATGTTTTCATGATTTCATCACTCGTATATAAATTTTAGCGGGCGCCATGTTTGGACTAGATTTCAGGTTTGGCCGTGCAGCGTGAATATGTCGTGACTTCTGATTGGTCAGGATAGGAATATTCCAGCATAAGAAGGTTTGTGATTGGGTAACGCTACTCACCGTCTATCACCAATAGACAGTGAGTAGCTCAGCCAATCAGAATGCCGCATTTGTAATAGACCACTAGTTGGTTGATACTAATAGCAGATAGTCAACGAGGCGGGGCCGAGTTAACTATCGCTTATAGAAAACAAGGGCGAGTTGTCTAATTGTTTTAGTATAAATTTACAACTTTCTAATCCAAGAAATAACTTTTATTTCACATTTTTCATGAAAAAAGTAAATATTCTTTCGAAATAACGCGACTTTTATCCCAGAGGTTTGTATCAGCGGATAGTAACTCCTGCGATAGCCAATGAAAATTGAGGATTTGTGATAGAAACTTGTCAATTTATACTAATTAGGGATAGGATTACCGTTAGTATTAAAGTTGGTATTCACATTGGTTAGTACTAAGAGTTAGTATAACTGGTTAGCTCTAGTTACTGGTTACTATTGGGGTTACTATTAAAGTTAGTATTTAGGACTAGAAATACGTTCCGCAAAAACCCTCGCCCGCCTTTTCTACCAACACCCTCCCCAGTGCCCAGACCACGTCTGTTGATACGACGAACCGGCCTTTTGGCATATTTGTTAGAAATGTTCACTCTGATGATGGACTATAGATTTTGAACGTTATCTCGGCCAATATTTACTCGATTTCAATTCTGAAAATAGTTTTGGAATTACCGAGTCTAAATACACAACATACGCGTGTCTATTATATTACGAGAACGTGCATACCGTTCGTAAAAACGCTTATGTACTTAGAAATTAGTCGGCGATCAGTCAGCCGCTTCGTCGTATATTATTTTGAACGTTATCGGTTATCTCGATCAATATTTAACCGTTTTCAATTGTGAAAACAGATTTGGAATTAGCGAGTCAAAATACACAACACACGTACCTATTATGTACCCTTTGCCACCTCGCTTGCGAGGGGATTAGTATTAAAGTTAGTCAGTAGCGGATTAAACAGTGGGCCTGTGCCATGGGCCCCGCGTCCTTGGAAGAAAAGAGAAGGAAAAGGAAAGTTTTACTAGGCCATTATGGCATATATGATGTTATGAAGACATGTGATCAAATTACTCTTCAAAAACTCATTAATAATTCATAAAACAACTATCCAATTGCTGCTACGAAATTAGTCACATGCATGCGTCTTTATAATAGCTAAAGCACTTGCAGAAATATAATATATTTTTCATACAGAAATACAATCGTGAATAAAGATTTTCATATAAAGATTTTTTATATAAAGATTTTTATATAAAGATTTTTTGTATAAAAATCGTATTTTACATTAACATAATTATAATTTCAACACATAATGATAATTCTCGCACAACAACATTCAAATTTAAGAACTACTACGATCTAGCTCTTTACAAGAATCACTTTTCAGCAAAATTGAAAGTACAATTATTGAACACACAACTCGACATGTTCGTGTTAACATTTGATACCCTCTCACCTTCACTCGCACGCATCGGGAAATTACTCAACATTTCGTCGGCAACGTCAAATCTAAAATCAGCCAAACTGAAGTCTATTAAATCCTTACATTCTTCTTTCAAATCACTGTTCGCCCTCTCTGTTATATTCCTTGGAGGTCCTAAAATAGTACTCACACGCTTTTCTTGCTCTTCGTTTTTTGGTTATCGAAATCTTCGCTTTGGAGGCATATCAAAGACAAACGCTGCCGAGAATGTAGGCTTCGGCATTACCACGCCTCAGCATTTAAAATTCATATTCAAATTTTTGGTAGAGGACAACCAAGTTGCTATTCCCTAGAGATTTTATTTTCTATTTAAAATCCATGTTTCTCATTCACAGTTTTTGAAGCCATTCGAAACACTCGCATCACGTGTTTTATCAGATATAAAACACTGCTGCTCGTGTTTTAAATAGTACATTAAAAGTTGTATGTATGTAAAAAAAAAAAAATTTTAATATTATATTTGAGATTAGAGCCCCGCACTTGCTTAATCCGCCTCTGAAGTTAGTATTAAAGTTAGTATTAAGGTTAGTATTAGGGTTAGTATTAAGGTTAGTATTAAGGTTAGTATTAGGGTTAGTATTAGGGTTAGTATTAGTATTATCCTTAATTTACAAATCGCTCTGAATTAATTAAGGATAATGGTTAGAACCCAACACAACACCAAACCTAACCCCCCGCATAATAAGTTTCCTGACCCCGCCTAGCTAGTTATCTAACCCTAACCAAACATCTTGGTTATACCTTGAATTTATGGTCACCTCGCGAAATATATTGGACGCGAAATGACCTGTTCTTAGCAACCGCGGTTGTCTAGCAACGTAATACGTCCTAACACCCTTAAAGTTGCCTCGCCCACCTAATCGTCCCCGTTATACCTTAGCGTACAGCTGACTCGACTGATAATAATTATGCAAGATTACTGTGTGTTAATACATACACTGTTGTAGTGAATGTGGGAGTGCTCGGAGTAGACAGACGATATATGGATGAAGGGCTCCTCTCGAAACACCAATATTTTTCATTGCTACAAATCTCGGCAGTTCACCACCTTATCGCTTTTTTATCGATTTTATTAGAAATTAATGTAATTACAAAAATACCCAAACGGAAAGAGCGCGAACGGGGCTAGAGGACCCATGCGAGGCGGCTTCCCGTCGAAATTAAAAATAGATGTATAGGAACAACTAAAAAGTCAATACATAAAGTCATAGACCAACTACTCGGAATTCACGATGCACCAACACACACGCACAGCCCCCAACCCCATTCTTCCGAGCTTTACTGAAAGAATAAAGTGAATAAAACTAATTGGAATTCAAAACAACGAGGTTGAAGCTGCACACATACACCAACTGCTTAGACTCCACGGAGCATTGTTATATTAGAAAACTACTCTCATGCAGTGACTGGAACAGTTACGGTATAATGACCATGATGTACAAGTAATATCAACGTCAAAAACAGATGTCAGTAATGATAAATAAGTATTGAGTAAAAATATTTTGAATGTTGCTATTGGGTGGTGCTATTTTACAAACAGAATTCCAGAGAGGAACAATTCTGTTAAAGTAGGAGGCTTGGAAAGTACTAGTTTTACAGGATGGTGCTTTCAGCATAAGGGTAGGATTTTTACAGATACGGGTACGACTATGGCTAACAAACGAGAGAAAGTTATAAACATTTACATCAAAGAGTCCATATACAAAGCCTTATAAAAAAAACATTGATCCAAAACACTGCTTATATAAAATGCCTATACAGCCCTTTCGTTTTTTAGTTATCTGCATAGAGGATCAAAAAATAGCTGATAAGTTAATTTATAGTTTTTGATTTGGACTTTTCGTTTAGAAGATATCACTCTTTAAACATTGCTATTGAAATAAAAAAGCCGCAAATTAGAAAGGCCTGGAACGAGCCACACTGTGACGTCATTTAAAAGACGAATGTGTGTTTTGCCTTGGCGAACATTAAACACACCGCACGTTCTCTATGTGGTATTCATCTTTACTGTCCGCATATCGTTCAAGTAAAGAATCGTTCAAGTAAGGTATCGTTTAAGTAAGGAATACGATGGACATATGGCATGTGATTGAATAGTTCAACATAAACGATAAATTTTATAGTATAATCTAGGAATCGAACTTGTTTGTTTACGAAGCTGGGAAGAATCCTGGACTCATCTCTTAAATGACGTCACAACCTAGTTTCCAGACTCCAGAATTGGCAGAAATACGTTTTCGGTTTTTAATAGGAATTTGCTTACATTTCTTAATTTGGATGCAAAATATCTTCTAAACGAAAAGTCCAAATCAAAAACTGTAAAATAACTTATCAGCTATTTTTTGGTCCTTTATACAGATAACTAAAAAACGAAAGGGCTGTATAGGCACTTTAAGCACTCAAATGTTATTATCGGCCCTCGTGGCTTTCTATCTAATACTCAAGACATCCATTAATCACGAGCGATCATTCTCTATCACTTAAGCAATGCTTGGGTGTGTTATACACTGTAAAAACAGACAAATTAAAACAATCAATTAAGTTGGTTATCTCAGATTCTCCAATTGAATTTTTTTGGTGACGGCTAAAAGGGATGACTCAAAAAGACCTTCTCATTTTCAAGAACTAGTCTAACCGTAATTCCAATAATAATCCTAACCCTAACCATAGCTAACCCTAACCTAACCAAAAATAAAGACCAAACAAAAACAGAAAGGCCCTTTTGAGTCATCCTTTTTAGCTTAAACCAATTTTTACGGGTTGAAACAGCCAATACAAATTGGTTGAAACAACCAAAATACGGTCATTTTAAACGTTGGTTATTTTAACCATTCAAATTGGTATGAATCTGAGACATCCTATCCACTGATCTCAAAAATAGGACTGGAGCTTCTGTTGTTACAAAAATGAAGCCAACAGCGGCAATATTGGATTGACCCAACCTCGTACCCATGCCAGGGCATTTTGCCTCCACGGCGGAAGGTCGGCAAAAATGGCCCTAGGATCGGCTGGTCCATTCTATAATCGGATTGGCTTGTCATAAAACTCAATTAATTCAGCCGAGTATAATTTATTCAAGTAAATCTGAATGCTGTCTTTAAATTGAACAGCAAATCATAAGTGATAACTTTCGCTAAATTGGATATATGCTTCTTCATACCTTTTGTAAGAGATAACCATGGATGTATGGTGGATTATTAAGCTTGTTGGCTGCTTTATGCCAACGAATGCTGACATGAACAACCCTGATTATTTCGCAATTATTCAGGTCAACAAAGTGGACAAAGGCAATGGAACAAAGACCACAAAAATTATCATATCTAAACACCCAGAAATTCTGGGTGTCATGTGACCAGCCGATCCCAGGGCCATTTTCGCCGACCTTCCACCGTAGAGGCAAAATGCCCTGGGTACGAGGTTGGGAGTGACCACCTAAGGAGTACGGTGGCATCACAGACATGCTGGGGAAGATTCTGACATTTACTATTTAATGTTAGCGAAGGAAACATATTCGCTGGACAGTTATTAAATATCAGAATTCTGCCTTTCCTCTCCGATTCGGCAACTTTTTCCCTGAATGAGGTCACTCCAATATCGCCGCCGTTGGCTCCAATTATCCAGTGAGAGAAGCCTAATACGAGACGTCAAATTAGGTTCAAGATTTTCTGCATTTAATGTTAACAAAGAAACTATATTGGCCAGACACTAAACCTATTTTGCGAGCGTCGCAGTTTGATTTGCTTACAAGCTCGGTGCTTCTCATGATCTCTGGTCAATTTACATTATTCAAATATGCAAGCTTCAAAATCAGCTCATCAGATACAATAGAAAGCTCAATCCAGTCTTTAATTAGAGATCAGTGACCCCACCTAATCGGTTGTTTCAATCAATCTATTTTTACAGTGTATACATTGATATAATGAATGTGGGAGTTTGGAGTAGACAGACGATACATGGATGATCGTCAAGCTCAACTCCCCAAGCATTACTATATATATATATATATATATATATATATATATATATATATATATATATATATATATATTGAAAGGATTTACGGTGAAAGAAAATTTCGAGTGTTGGAATACATACATTTTAAGACCAAACCGGGACCAGTTGCGAAAAATGCAACTTCAGGCCTTCCGGCTGGAATTGAATCCGCGACCCTGCGATGCTAGTGCAGTGCTCTGACCACTGAGCTACGGAAGCCGTTGCCGAGAGCCTAGTCACGAGTTCTGTATATATGGTGGGTAATGCTGGGATAAGATTCTGGGTATATTATAGGTAATATTTGGCATTTCACTCGATCAAACTATATATATATATATATATATATATATATATATATAATATATATATATATATATATATATATATATATATAATATATATATATATATATATATATATATATAATATATATATATATATATATATAATATATATATATATATATATATATATATATATATATATATATATATATATATATATATATATATATATATATATATATATATATAATAACAGCCGCATATAGCAGTACAACGTCTCACTGGGAATCAGAAGGTTACAGCTTGACGATATTAAATCTATGTGATATTCCTTGATGTGCAGTTTCCAAAGCTGTAGAAAATCTATCCACCCTTCATCAGCATCGGGAATTTCATTCACATCATAATTTTCGTCGCACGGTTTTCGCCAGTACCGTTCGATGTTGCTGCTGTGGCTGTGCAGCGTTACCCTTGTAGGTCATTCATGTCTCCTCATATCCATTAACGTCCCCACCAAGTTTTTGACTTTTTCTTGACACAAGATAACTTCAAAACAATAGAACATATGTGAATCAACATGAACAAACTTGAACAAATAAAGTTGTGTCCTATTCAGACTAGTAATTTAGTTTATTGCATAATTTGTAAACAATTCTCTCTTTTAGGAAAAGGCACGAAGATGCAATTTTCGAACAACAAGATATATTACATTTCTTTTTGGTAGAACCCAAAGATTATGAATATGTAAAATCCCGTTATTGGAGCTATGCTCTGTAGGTAATCCCTGCCAGTTAGTTTTGTTTATTTGTTTGTTTTGTTTTGTGTAGTACGGCGAATTTTGTAAAATAAAAAATTAAATAAAATCCCCACAGGCTGGATAGCCACTTTAAGGTTTCACCTCGGCTAAGCTTGACCGTGTGAGTACGTGCTGGAATCAAACTTGATTAAGCCAACCAAACGTGGTTGATTCTCAGTAGGAATAAATATGAAAGCTGCTAAGTACTGAAAAGTACTGGATATAATATGAAAAAGAGAAATACGAGAACGTCAGTATATTGAAAAATACTTAACTCTTTCCTGTCCCGAAGTCGTCAATCGAAAAACACGGCACACGGTGACGCAAGATTAAAAATTGAAATTCGACAAGCGCCAGGGACATGAGATCCACGCACGCCAAATTTGATTTAATTTTATAAACAACTCTGCGATTGGTGGCATTTTGAATTTTCATGATGCTACGCGGGCGTGCAAGATGGCCTTTTCTAGTGAAGTTTTTCAGCCTGATTTATGATAATTAATGCTAATTTATATAATCATGATGTGTCTTGTTCGGAAAATTCAAAAGCATTGGTAACAACCGGTTTATTGGCATTTCAAAAAAGATATAGATTTCGCAACAGTTATGGATATTTCCCGTCAATTTGGGATGTTTTTCTGCCGGACAGGAAAGAGTTAAAGTGGCTATATCATCATTAGGGATTTTACCCATTCGTAATATTTGGGCCTCCCTGAACAAAAGCATAATATATCTTGTCACACGAAAATTTCATCTTCATGGAGTTTTTCGCTGTCAAAGTTACCGGACGTGACGTCAAATGTGGCAATGCAAATCAGTTTTCTTTTCTTTCTTGCTTCAAAAAATCCTCATTTGACTACGTCATGTCCGGTAACTTTAACTGCAAAAAAAATCCATGAAGATGAAATTTTCGCCTTAGAAGATATATTACAAATCTTCTTAGAATGTTCCAATTAGTATAAATATGTAAAGACGCTCTGCTACCTACCCTGGGTGCCAGAGGTTCTTCCACGCTCGTAGGTATAACGGGGACGACCGCACGCCGGCCTCGCCCACCTGATCGTCCCCCTTACTTAACTTGCCAAATTTCAAGCAATTGCGAGCATGGGAAGTAGCCTTTTCAGACTGTTTTTATACGAGATTATACTGCCATTACTCGAACATGTTCCGGAGTCCGGACGGTTAGGTTGCGATTAGAGGAAGTGACGTCAAAGACTCTACACGTGACTTGTGACTAGCTGTGTATGAATATATTGCGGAAAAACGTCTATTGTAAAGGCCCTGTTACACGATGCAATTTTTCATGCCAACTTGTCTTGCAACGCCGTGTAAAGCCGGTTTTCCACTTCACCATTTCGCTCGCCGCCAGCGAAATATTTCCACAATGACAACATTTTTTTCAGTTGTCGACCAATGAAAACGGGAAAAAATGATGTCATCGGCGAAATGTTTCCGTCTAGCGGCGAGCGAAATTGTGATGTTGACAGGGCCTTAACTTGTCGTACAATTTCCATCAAGCTTTGTCACGTGTTGAGTGTCTGACGTCACAATCACATACTCTGCTGTGGAATCGCGAGCTCGTCTGGAACAAATTTTGAGCAATGGCGGACAAAATTTGGGCGACTAGGTTAAATTTCTTGTGATATAGAATGTTTGTTGTTCATTTTGTTTGGCAAATGCGAACATTTATTAACCTAAAATGATGTTCTGTTACAAAAAATGCCAGGAAACGTGATGTGATATTTCGTCGCAGGGTCACTTTAAGCAACACTTGTTTTTGGGGTAGTGTGTCTATTTAAAGTGGCTATGACACGAAAATTAAGTTTGCCTTATTTAAAAGAACACTTCAAATGACAGAGGGGCAGCTTTTGTAGATTTTTCTTTTCTTCGTTGTCAAGATATTTTAGTTTGTATCATATGCAAATGACAATGGTGTGACGTACACATGCATAATGACTTATCGGAGAAGATTATTTATTTTTGCTAATATAAAACAAAATGTAATTTGAATGAAGCATGTGCGTGTGTAAATCCAAAAACATGGAACTTGTAGAGTGATAATAACAAAGCTATATAACCTTCTCCGATAATTAGTCATTATGCATGTGTACGTCACACCATTGTCATTTGCATATACAGTAATACAAACAGAAATATCTCATGCAAGAACGAAGCAAGGAAACTCTATCATTTTAAGTGTTCTTTCAAATAAGGCAAACTTCATTTTCGTGTCATAGACACTATTAGCCTGCGTGCAGAGTCTGCGAATCGGAGACAGAAAGCTTGTTCTCGTCACGTGGATTTCCCAACAAAAGTGGGGAAAGCGTATGATTGGACAATTGTTAAATATTCGTGATTAGTGATAATTTACCCCAAAAGCGATGGCGTGTGTTGATCTAGCCAAGGTTAACGCGTCTGCGTAATAGCGCTAGATTCCTTGTTACGAAACGTCGCAACAAACAGCATTTTATACAGTTAATCAAGATTGGCTGCTTTGAAAAACGCTACTTCTGAGTCTTTATATTGACTTTACACGACAGAAAAAGAAAACCAGATGTTATAACAACAAGTAGAGTAAACAACGAAGATGGTCTGTTTGACATTGATTGATATGTTTTTGAAAGTTTGTTGCGGGCTTTTGATTCCACCGCTATTACGCAGACGGCAGACGTACTCAACGTGGGTTTCGGATTTGTTTGCAGCGCAGGCTAGTATCGATCTTGAAGCTTGTGAAAGTTTTGAACATGCTCTTGGCGTCGTTTGTGGCTTTTTTCAATGCCATTTTTTCAACGTCATGAATAATTATGATTATCTTGCATACAACTATTTTAATTATTTCAAAAATCCACGTGACCAGAACAAGCTTCGCAGACTCTACCTGATATTAAATTTCATTATCAGGTGGAGTCTGCACGCAGGCTAAGACACTATAAGCAAAACAAACGTTTCAACTCTACAGTTAATTTCATCAGATATTAGAGATCCAGGCGGAAGGCCTTGACGTTGCATTTTCCCCAACTGGTCTTGGTTGGGACTCGAAAATACAGGTTCGACTGTATTATTAAGTATCGCTTTATAAAACGTACTGACCATGGTGATTGGTAATAAGTTCAGAACGTTTTGAAAACTAAACTACTTATTTATAAACACATTTACCAAAATCTAATAATGGCGTGATGTTGGAGCAAAGGAAGAGAAAAAAGAGATGAGTTCTTAGAAGAACTATTTAAAGATTTGTGAAATAAATAGGCTTAAAATAAAATAGGATAGAATTAAATTAATTCGTGCTCTCTTCAGTCATTCGGAATAAAATTACTTCCACTCGCCAACAACACGGCAGTGTCGTAATAAATCAACAGTTAGTTGTGACTCTTTTCATGTCGAATTCTATTCAGACGATAAATTTAGAATTCTTAAGAAATGCCGCTCATTGTTCCAACTAAAGGTGATGGAATCTATTTTAATTAAGTTCTTTAATCCAATATTATGCAGACAAAAGGACTTTGTTTTCAGTCTGTTACTATTTTATCGGGGTTCCCTATAAAAATGCGTCTAAGTTTCAGTTTATCAGCAAACGTAGCACTAAGTTGTCAGCCGAAATGCATCGTGGTCTTATTTTAAGCCTATTTATTTCTCAAACCTTTAAAGTGCCCCTAACCTCAAAATTATTTATTGTCTTATTTGGAAGAACTTTTAAAATTATAAAGTAACTTCTTTTGAAGATTTTCGTTTCTTCGCTTTCTTTTTGAGATATATCAGTTTGTTTGATATGCAAATGTCCGGAATTTACGTCACACATGCATACTGTAATGTATGACTTATTTGAAAAACGTGCGTATCTCTTTCATTCTCCAACGAAATCCTTTAAAATCGAGAAGTTTGGTGTAGTGGGAGAAACGCACACACGTGTTATTCACACTTTAGTGTTTTTATTTGATGAACGCAAATATATATAACATTCTCTGATAACTCATTATGCATGTGTGACGTAAATTTGCATATCAAACAAACTGATATATCTCAAAAAGAAAGCGAAGAAACGAAAATCTTCAAACGAAGTTACTTTATCATTTTAAAAGTTCTTCCAAATAAGACTATATAAATAAAAAAACTATAAAAAAACTAATAAAATGTTGAGGTTAGGGGCACTTTAAACAGTTCTTCTAAGAACTCATTTCTCTTTCTTATCCTTTTCTCCAACATTACGCCATTATTAGATTTTGCTAAATGTGTTTATAAATAAGCAGTTTAGTTTTTATAACGTTCTGAACTTATTACCATTCACCATGGTTAGAACGTTTTATAAAGTGATATTTAAATTTGTCACCACGACAAGATCACTATTTTACTGTGTTATTATTTTCAATATAGCCTTACCTCTTTCGGGCTGAACTGTAATATTGCGGAAACAGCGGCAACCATTTGTTGGCGAACAGAATCACAATCGGTTAAGAAATATCTCAGAATCACATTCTTCAAGTATTCCAAATTAGCACTCTCGCGGGATCTTGGCGACCGAGAAGGAGAAAATATATTCAAATTATTACCGTTTCGAACAAACTACCATAAGTACATCATTGTAACTTCGCTCTCCATCTGAGTCTCGGTAGCTCAATGGTTAGATCGTCTCACCGTCCGGGACTCAAAATCATTTTTCTGAGGATATGAGCTTGACAATCGTCCTTATATCGTCTGTCTGCTCCGAGCTCTCCGACATTCACTTCAGCAGTGTATACAGGGGCGGATTGAGGACTCCTGGGGCCCTGGGGCAAATTTAGATTGTGGGGCCCCAAACATCTGAAAATTAGTCTCTGGGGCTGCGGTGTATGGGAACAGTTATCGCTTATCAGTTACTAATATAAATATTGACTGCTGAGTCTGGGGTTTATTTTAACAAAATAATTTTGTTGTTTATTTTGTGAAGTTAAATCCGTAGGTACACTGACTACATTAGACAATAGGCATGTGTTACTGTTACTGATCTATATAATGATTCTGTAAAATTTTCCTGCGTTTCAAATTTGAGCTGGGCCCTCAGAAGCTCTGGGCCCTGGGGCACGTGCCTCAGTTGCCCATAGGTTAATACGCCCCTGAGTGTATATATTAACACAAACTACCATAAGTTATCTATATGGATTGGCGGGCACTATAGATGCAATCCAGGGTGGAAAAACCGAGTGGAGACTAGGACTAGTATATTCGACATCTCCGCGGAAACAAACCATTGCTAACAAATCAACCCATTCTCTTACCTTATTTTTTATATGATTATGTTAAATTCGCAAAACGACCCTATTTTTATGATGTTAAATTTAAGGACATCTGACCCTAATCCTAACCGTAACCTTCCTAGAGTATCATCCTAACCCTAACCCCCCCCCCCCCCCCCCCCCCCTCACCAAATAAGTCATCCTAACCCTAACCCCACGTCTCATGTGTTTTTAGCAGTGCAAGTCCTAGTTTCTACTCGATTTTACCTTAGGTGGATTGCCTAGGTGAAATAATACAGAAACGAGCGTTCAGAATAATTTACCCTGATGTTAACTACAGAGAAGCCCTAAATATCACATGCCTACCAACCTTAATAAGCAGAAGGGATAGTTTATGTGATAAATTATTTTGCTCGATTGCAAACAACAATCAACATAACCTTGCTGATTTACTACCACCGCTTCGTTCGAATAATTACAATCTTAGATCTATATCTAAATATAAATTACCATCAATGAAGACGAATAGATTTAGAGATTCTTTTATTATGCATTGTGCTGCCAAGGAAAAAGTATAAATTTTTACAACAATTTTTATGGATTTTTATGGATTAAATTATATTATAACATTGTATATTTAAATTTTTATTGTAGTCTCGCGTAATTCAGTCCACGGACTGTGAAGTGTAGATTTTTATTTGATGATATTTAATAATAAACGATAACTCTCTCTCTAGTGTTTGCCATATCGATTTCGATAACGTGTTCCACATAAGGAAGCGGCCGAAGGGAAGATACATTGGATTGACGAACAAATACAACGATATTATCATATTAGCATGGGTATGTTGTATATACTGCTGTAGTGAATATGAGAGCTTAGAGTAGACAGACCAAACATGGACGATTGTCAAGCTCATATATCCTCAGAAAATGTCCCGACAGGAATCGAACCTGTAATACATTCACTACACATATATCAGTACAGTATATATAATTTATTTTATTATTTATAGGCTTTGCCACATCCAGACCACAGAACAAATATTTTTACAATAACGTCTACAAGACGATGGCAGGGTGTCCACAACATTGATCTCTAAATAAAGACTGGATCCAGCAACTATTTTTCAGAAAATGAAGCGGGAAGTAGCTCGCGTCGCGGCCATCTTGTTAGGACTACGTTATATAGTTTTACTGTAGGAGACAGAGACTATTTGTCTCTGATCTTTTAAGATGTTAAAATGAATCAGTTGTCCAAGATTTTCCCATAATATAGAACACAAACTACGGCTCCATTACAGTAACTATGAAGCGGGAATTAGCACCGTGGTCACTCCAATATCGCCGCCACGCGCTAATCCCGGATTCATTATTATTGTAATGGAGCCGTAGTTTGTGTTCTAAATTATGAAAAAACCTTGGACAACTGATTCATTTTACCATCTTAAAATATCAGAGACAGATAGTCTCTGTCGCCTGCAGTAAAACTATATATATAGCTTGGTCCTTTCAAGATGGCCGCCGCAATGTAGAAGGTTACATTATTCGCAACATCTATATAAACAATATAGTTTCTCGATCCAGTCTTTATTTAGAGATCAACCATGAGTTCTTTTGAATGCTAACAATTATATATCATTGCGGTTTTAACCGGCCTACATCTTAAACTCTCGGCAACGTTGTCGATATACATGTACAGTAGAACGAGTATGGTGTGGTGAAATACGTTTGAGATAAACAACCATCTCTACATACCTATTCCGTTCGAGTTTACGAATCTCCTCTTTAAGTAACTGGGTCTGTTCTGTGGCTTGTTCTTCCCTGAAGAAAAAGACAAACATTGATCAACAATTTGACAACGAGCCCGCGTTTTCTATGAGCAGATAATCAACGAGGCGGAGCCGAGTTAACTAAAACAAGCGCGAGTTGTCTAATTGTTTTGGTATAAATTAAGTTTCTAACCCAAAAAATTACTTTTATTTCAGATTTTTCATGAAAAAAGTAAATATACTTTCGAAATCATGCGACTTTTACTGAAGTCGAGATGATTATCGGTGAATATTTCCTGAGGTAAATATAACGATAATCACTAATTGTTTTAGTATAATTTCAGGCTTGAACTGAATATTCAATTAAGAAGTTTTAAACAGACAGTTTGAACTATGTTAGATTTAATTTGTAAATCCAATGCTCGATGTTTTTTTCACGCTTGACAGCTTTCAAAAACACACTAACGATCAAAACGGACATTTTTAAAAATAAAAACAATTATACGATAAACAACTTCCTTACGCTTCGGACAGTTCAGCATGGTCTCTTCCTTCGATTTATAATAATTATAAATTGCACAATGCTCTTCGATTTACAATAATACTAAAGTGTAAGCTATCGCCAACACAACGCCAATCTTAACCCCCGCCTTAAGTGTTTTTCTAACCCTAACCCCCCGCCTTAGGTGTCTTCCACCTCCCCGGCCGTATTTTCGCCATTCCGAACCCCCGATCCATCCACTCCCCTAGCTGCGACCGTGTAATGCTTGTGGGATATGCGCAGAACAGACTGCGCTATATACTATACGCTACACTTTAGTATAATCGAAGAGCATTGTGCAATTTATAATTATTATAAATCAACGGAAGAGACCATGTTGGACAGTTGTATCTTGGGAGAAATCTGATATATACAATGTCTTTATGCTAAGTTTTTGAGCCTTTTCGACGATTTTTTAGTTATAATAATATAGTCGCCATTTTGGGACTGGGACGAATAAATTCAGTCTCGTGACAAAAAACACTTTTCAAGTATGATTTCTAGTGATATGAAAGTCACCGTTTTTACTGGCCAGTCAGCCAATCAGAACTCGTTTCGGATAGTAACTCGTTTCGGATAGTAACTCGTTTCGGATAGTAACTCGTTTCGGATAGTAACTCGTTTCGGATAGTAACTCGTTTCGGATAGTAACTCGTTTCGGATAGTAACTCCTGCGATAGCAACTGAAAATGGAGGATTTGTGATAGAAACTTGTCAATTTATACTAAATATAAATAGCAACTCGCTATTTTATTTTTGAAATTATTAAATTCTCTTTTTCATATTATATCTTTACATGTGCTTTATAAACGCTTTTATTACCTGTGACACGCATCACGAACGTTGTCCTCCAGTTCTGAACGTTGTTTTCGTAATAAACCTAGCTCAGCTTCACAGAACGCTTGTTCTTGGGCGTAATGAACAAGAGCAGTCTATTGGAAATAAAGATGAAAATTCGTGCGTAAATAAAGGGAAATGTACCAAAAAAAATTAATTTTTTAAATAAAAGGCTTTTAAAGTGCCCCTAACCTCAACATGTTTTATTGTCTTATTTGGAAGAACTTTTAAAATGATAAAGTAACTTCTTTTGAAGATTTTCACTTCTTCGCTTTCGTTTTGAGATATATCAGTTTGTTTGATATGCAAATATCTGGAATTTCGTCACACATGCATAATGAGTTATCAGAGAATGTTATATATCTTTGCGTTCATGAAATAAAAACACTAAAGTGTAAATAATACGTGTGTGCGTTTCTCGCACAACACCAAACTTCTTGATTTTAAAGGATTTCGTTCGAGAATGAAAGAGATATACACATTTCTCCGATAATACGTGTGACGAAATTCCAGACATTTGCATATCAAACAAACTGATATATCTCAAAAAGAAAGCAAAGAAACGAAAATCTTCAAAAGAAGTTACTTTATCATTTTAAAAGTTCTTCCAAATAAGACAATAAAAATTTTTGAGGTTAGGGGCACTTTAAGTATAATGTCTAGAAATGTTAATGGTTTTACGGTATCTGCTCTTGTACTCGAGAAATAACGTTTTAAATCTCGTATTTTTTTTATTCTGGACGCAACCATTAGAGTTTAACAAATAATTTCCCAACACAATCAGGTGATAAATCCGACATAGTTTGACACTACACTGGCTTTAAAAAGTTTTTTTGAACGTAACTTTAAAAGTTACTGTACATGACCCAACGTTTCGACACTCCAATCTAGTGTCATCATCAGTGGTGATCGTTGTGAAGTTAGGATCCCTATTTATACCCTCATAGAACCGATGATGACGTTATCTATTCACAAGATGCAAATAAGCAAATAAGCTTCTGCTAATAGACCACCGTCATCGGGATTCAATGGGGGCGTGGGCGCTATTGATATGCCAAGCTTCCAGACAACGTTTCTGATGGATTATTGGTAATTTTGGAATTTTTCCACGCAATCTTATGGTTGGTTACGCACGCATGCTCCGACAAAGCAGAATTCTCCTTTCTGTGCAATGACTGTGATGGGGACTATATCGGTCAGACTAAACGTCAGTTTCGTACGCATTTAAAAGAACAAATTCTGCTTTGTTGGAGCACGCGTGTGTAACCAACCACGTGATTGCGCGGGAAAATTCCAAAATTATTACCACTAATCCGCGGTTTTTTAGAGTTTGGCAGTTTGCTCGACGGCTCGAAGTTGACATACAGCGGTGGATTTATTTTCAATTTTGAAATGTGCTTGTATTTTAAAAACAGGGTGAAATGATGATAATGATCATTCTAGGGGAAACTCAGAAGAAATAAAATGACAATCTGCGCACCCAATCCCACAATCATCGGGTATTAGGGTTACGATTAGGGTTACGATTAGGGTTACGATTAGGGTTACGATTAGGGTTACGATTAGGGTTACGATTAGGGTTACGAATAGAGTTATGATTAGAGTTATGATTAGGGTTATGATTAGGGTTATGATTAGGGTTACGATTAGGGTTAGGATTACGATTAGTTCCCTTAGAGTGATAATTATCATTATTTCATCCTGTTTTGTGAAATGATAATAGCGAGACTTGCTTTTGTTCCTTGCACTCAATGACGTCAAAATTGAAAGAAACCCCCCGCTGTACATCGAGTCTGCGCCGTCGAGCAAACTCCATAATGACACCAAATAGTGGCATCCAGAAGCATGAAATAGGAGAACAAAAACATTATTTATTAACATATTTATTAACATACTTTATAATATATTCTATACTATTAACATTTCTAAACATTATACTTAAAGACCTTTTATTTAAAAGTAATTTATTTTCTGGGTACAGTTCACCTTTAAGTAATGTTTAGTAAACGAACAGCAGTGTTTTATCAAGTTTAAAACACGAGGTGATAGCCGAGCGTTTTAGACCTGATAAAACACGTGCTGTGAGTTTATAAACTACTGAAAAGACGAACCATTTTATACGTTCATTGGTATTATAATTTTGATAAATCAACGTTGCCTAAGTCGTAAATAGAGAAGAGCAAGCGTGTCTTTATAACATGCAAAGATACTTATTACCTCCACCAGGAGGTTATGTTTCACCTCGGTCGGTTATGTCTGTCTGTCTGTCTGTCTGTCTGTCTGTCTGTCTGTCTGTCTGTCTGTTTATTTGTCTGTATGTTTGTTTATTTGTCTGTCTGTCTGTATGTTTGTTTATTTGTCTGTCTGTCTGTCTGTTTATTTGTCTGTCTGTCTGTTTATTTGTCTGTCTGTCTGTCTGTCTGCCTGTCTGTCTGTCTGTCTGTCTGTCTGTCTATTTGTTTGTCTGTCTGTTTGTTGAACTGCATGATTTGCTTTTTGTGTGACCAAGACCTCAAAATTCCCATGTTTCGGTACTCTTATCCAGCACGGGTGTTGACCTATCAGAGCGTTTGTTGTGTACATGTTATTTTATAATACGTGAACGTGCATACCCTTCGTAAAAACCTGTTCATTTGGCATATTATAAATGATGAAAATTGTTTTATTGCTGGAAATGGACGTCATTTATCAATTAAATTATATTCGCTCTTAATTTCTACGAGGTTATAGCTAACGAGGGCTAAGCCCAATTTAACTATTTAACAATTAGTCACCGAAGTCGAGGTGATTATCGGTGAATATTTACCGAGCCGCGAAGCGGCGAGGTAAATATCACCGATAATCACCGAGACTGAGGCCGGTGACTAATTGTTTTAGTAGAAATTCACAGGTGACTATCAGAGAGAAACAACTGAAAGAAAGCAAGGGGAAATGTTTTAATTATTTTATTTGTTATTTCCGGAAGTCGCGCATCGTGAGATCACATGATTTTACGTAATCAACATTCAACAGAATATTAAAACGAACAACATACGAACGTGTTATACTCTTGCAAGTGGAGGCCAAAATGTGCTTTAAAAAGCGATTTTGCTGTCAGATCAAGCAGAACTACAGAGTGTAAGACTGAGTTAAAGATTGAGTTAACATAAACGAGCAACTGTTGAAAGATCCAGACGGAACTTGTTTTTGCTTGGTTAGTACATGTACAAAACCGGCTTCACTTTTGTCCAGCTCAAAGTTCCCTTGTCAATCAGCATGTTTTACCAGGTGAAGCAATGACTTTTTCAGCAGATTTGGTTTTTTTTTTTCTTGGCCGATTTCCAACGTAGATGGAGATACAGAACCTTGCTGTTTCGAGTAAAACTCGGGGCCAAATTCTGTGTATCAGCATTCTGTCTCGTACAATTTTTGGATATAGTTTCACGGCTGTCAATGTTTTTTTCCTGAACCGTTTCACCGCTATTTTTCCTTCACTGACGAGCAGCTCGAGGTAGGAACTTAGTATTTTATTAGCCTCACTGAAATGAATAAGTAATACTGTCACAGATTGACATTTGTTTGTTGTACGGAGCCGAGGATGACGATCAAGACTACAGCTCGGATTGACAACAAACTTGTTTTTTTGTAAAAACTGCCGTCTTTTTTCGGGCAGAGTCGTAAAATATCGAAAAGCATTTGTTCATCTCTTCAACAATCATGCTAATAAGCTTTCAAATGTTGTCTGAAATGTTTGTTGTTCAAACTATTCTGTTAAATAAATATTTTTTCACAAAATTACTTGTTGTTTTTATCGTGTCGCCGACTGCCGTAACGTTGACACCACTAAGAGTTTAGCTATGAAATTTGGGAAATTCTTATATCTTACCTCGAAATCGTTTAACTCTATATTTGGTTGCTTCTTTAGTTTGTTTTTGAATAGCATTTTCGTTAATTTTAGTCACTTTTTCGTACGTAATATCGATAAATCGAGAAGCCGCCATTTTTTAAATCGCTGAAAATGTGATAGTCACCTCGCGCGAGGTGACTATCACAAAATAGGTCGTCCATCTCAACCAATCACGGCACGAGAAACTCTATAGTCACCTGTCAATTTCTACTAAAACCTCATAGAAATTGAGAGCGAATATCTAGTTGTTTTAGTAAAAATATTATTTAACAATTAGACAACGAGCCCGAGTTGACTATCTGCTCATAAACAACGAAGGCGAGTATCAACCATAGTATCAACCATAGTATCAACCATAGTATCAACCATAGTATAAACCATAGTATCAACCATAGTATCAACCATAGTATCAACCATAGTATCAACCATAGTATCAACCATAGTATAAACCATAGTATCAACCATAGTATCAACCATAGTATCAACCATAGTATCAACCATAGTATCAACCATAGTATCAACCATAGTATCAACCATAGTATCAACCATAGTATCGACCATAGTATCAACCATAGTATCGACCATAGTATCAACCATAAACGACCTTTCTTTTACGTAAAAAAGTCTTATCAAACATTGTTCCAAATTTTCCAAGTCATCAAAATGTTCCAAATTTTTTTTTACCTTTTTGTTTGTAGAAGTCTCCCCATTCAAAATGTAGAGTAGCTCGATGGCACATGATAAACAATATCGCTCACAAAAAAACGAGTTTGTAATTACTTTTCTTCAAATTTGGTGTACATATACTCCATAGGCATAAGCGAATTCGTTTTCTTATTCGAAAATGTCAAACTGAACAATTTGCCATTACTTTCGGGCCAATATTTTCATGATTTCATCACTCGTATATAAATTTTAGCGGACGCCATGTTTGGACTGGATTTCAAGTTTTGCTTGCAGGGTGAATATGTCATGGCTTCTGATTGGTCAGGATAGGAATATTCCAGTTAGAAGAAGGTTTCTGATTGGATAACGCTACCAGTGGTCTATCACCAATATATTCGATTATTGTTGCGAAGTGTGGGACTCCATAGGTTCAACTTTATTAGATCGGTTGCAAAAGCTGCATAATCGATCTGCCAGGGTTATTACTGGTCGTACAAATACGCATGGTCAATCATGAGCTTGGATGGAAGACTTTGATTGAGCGTAGAGCACTTATTAAAGCTAAGCTCATGTTTAAAGTCGTACATGGATTCGCTCCACAAACGCTAACAAACATTTTCAGAGCATCTGATGCTTCCCGCCATTATAATCTAAGGGGGGGGATCAACTGCTTTCCATATACCGCTACCAAATACTGATTATTTAAAGAAGAGTTTTAGCTACAGTGGTAGCAAATTGTGGAACAGCTTACCGTGCGAATTAAAAAATCAGAAATCGTTAATTTCCTTCAACAGAGGCATTTCTTCAATCAGCCTGCTCTAAATCTCATGAGTTTCATTTGTTTGTATTTAAAGATTTTTTTATTATATAAAGACATTGTAGCCATTTTAGTAATATTGTAGTTTTGTAGTTACGTCAGTTAGATTTTTTTAATATCTTGTAATTTTTAGCTGTTTTATAATAATGAATTATTATGTAATAATTTTAATATTTTACAATTTCATGTAATTATCACACCCCTCTTGGAAACGAACTTTAGTTGTATGGGGTTAACGTGTAGAAATAAAGTTTTACCTAAATAGACCACTATAGTAGCACTAGTTGGTTGTTACTAAAGACAATTAGATTGCGAGTAGAGTAGCCAATCAGACCGAACTCGAACTCGAACTCATAAATTCCGTGGTACCACAATAGCGTTGTTTTAGTCTATCGTTCCATCACTCAACGATGTAAAACATCACGACCGCATTCGCCCGCAATCAAAGCAAAAATGGCGGCCTTTAATTTCCCCCAAAACACGAGAAACAAAGCCAAATTTCTCTCAAACTAAAAAGATTAGCAGAAAACTAATACTATTGTCAGGTAAGGCGATAAAGAACTTTCATTGAAGCAACACTTGTTCTGGGGAATGGAGTTTCCGTTTAAGAGTCGCTTACAAAATAGCTGGCTTACCCATATGTACTTCTAGTACGTATTCCATATAAGGAAGTGGCCAAATAGAAGGCATTAACGAGCAAATACATGGCACTCGTACCAGCCCACTGGATTTGGGATTGTTAACACGTTACGATATGTTCGATTATCCGCTCTTTTTAAGAAAACTACATTCGCTAGCCCGATAAGCTGTACGCATATTGTAAACAGATAATTTATCTTTGTTTTAACATATATTGTAGCTTTGGGAGTTGATTATTTCTGAAGAAAACGTTCGTCGAAGACAGTCGAAAGTTCGTGTTTTTATTTACAAGATGGTACCCGTATTGCGAAAATTATATTTTTGGGCATGTTCGATTATCCGCGCTTTTAAAGAGAACTAAGTTAGCTACCGGGATAAAGCTGTACGTATGTTGTAAATAGATAATTTAACTTTCCTTTGATATATTCTATAGCTTTGGGGGTGGTTTATTTCACAAGAAAACGTTTGCCAAAGGGTTAGGACCTTTGTTGTTTTGGGGTCGGTTACAATCCAATTAACTAGGAGGCTGGTACGAGGTTTGAACGTGTCAGCTATTTGCTCGTTAATTCACTCTATTTGCTCGTCAATGCCTTCTATTTGCGCCTCCTTATAAGGAATACGTACTAGATACCCCTATCGGCTTACCGGAGACGACTGAGAAAGCAGTTCATTGACAGTGGTAACCGAATTACTGTTCCTCCTCTGCAACCCAGTCTTCCTCCTCGTCTCCGCCGTCGGCGAGGGCGCACCTTGCTCCAGTTTCCCCTTTAGTCTCTCGATCTCGCAATCTTTCTCGGAAATCAAATCCAGAGTTCTGCTGCGCTGATTACGCACTTGCTTTTCAAGTTCTTGTAATTTCGCATCGTAAACCGTTCTATCGTTTTCTAACTCGAAGTTCTGTTTCAGCCGAAGTTCCGTTATTTCGCGTACGCTGCCGTCGACAATTAACCGATATTCGCTTTCGTTCGACTCCCGCTCTTCCTGTAAAGACTCCACTGTGCTCTGGAGGCCAGCAATTTGCTGGCGAAGTTTTTCCGTACTTTCGTTGCTGCATTCCATCTCCCTCTCGTCTTTCGCCGTCTTGCGAACGTTTTGCGCTTGCGATTTGTAGCACTCGAATTCATCCTTCAACTGGCGGAGTTCGTCCCGACAGGCTTTGTGAGCGGGGTCGTTTTTTAGTATGCATTCGAGTTCGGCCTTGCTGAAACCAGAAATATCTAAAAAAGGAAAGCAACTTATAAGGGGAGCTAAATTACTGGTTACACAGAAATGGAGGTATAACAGCTGCTCAACCACAAGGACCACATTGACAGCCATTGCCTGTCTCTGTGTCTATCTGTCTCTGTGTGCTTCTGTGTTCCTTCCTTCATTCCTCCCTTCGTCCCTCCCTCCCTTCCTTCGTCCCTTCGTCCTTTCATCACTTCCTTCCTCCCTCCCGTCCTTCCTTCCTCCCGTCCTCCCGTCCGTCCGTCCGTCCTTACTTCCTTCCGTCCATTCTTCCGACCATCCGTCCATTCTTCCGTCCGTCCTTCCTTCCCTCCTTCCCTCCCTCCCTCCCTCCCTCCTTCCCTCCTCCCTCCCTCCCTCCTTCCTTCCTTCCTTCCATCCTTCCATCCTTCCTTCCTTCCTTCCTTCCTTCCTTCCTTCCTTCCTTCCTTCCTTCCTTCCTTCCTTCCTTCCTTCCTTCCTTCCTTCCTTCCTTCCTTCCTTCCTTCCTTGGTTAACGATGTTCTGTTAACAATCAAGGATACCAGTTAAAGAACCAAGCTCTCAGAGAACAAGAATATTATCATTTGAACTTTTAGTGGACATTTAAATTTTTGGCGTTTCAAGGTTTTGACTTGTTCACACAAGTTCAAAAGACAAAACGACACACTGAAAACGATATCTGATAACCGTTTTCCAGAGTTTTCATTAATAGGCGGTTACCGCCGTTACTGAAAACGTTTTCAACTATTCAAAACGTTTTCGTCGATTGACGACATTTTCTTCAGTTTTCATGTGAAAACGCCGTGAAAAGGATACTTTTTGAAACGCGTTCCAAATAAAAACGCTCGAAACGACATAGTCTTCTTAGCATTTTGAAGCTTAAAACGAAAATTTCGAAATTCCAGGGTAAACTTTCAAAGCGATTATTTTACAAATTTCGATCGCCATGACCAGATTTTGGTAGAGATTTTCATTACGACACGAGTGGGTGTTGCGTCATGCGTTAAGCGTGGGCCAATATTTTTCCTCGTCGGTTGTTTGTGTCATAATCAATGTGAGTGGGTGTTGCGTCATGCGTTAAGCGTGGGTGTATTGTTTGTCGGTAGGTCTATTGTTCGTTGGTGTTGGTAATTGTTGTGATCTGTTAAGTGGTTTATGTTCCAAGTTGGTGTACCAACTTTCTAATGTAAGTCGCTGATTATAGTTTGTGTTAAAGGCGATACATTCAGCCGAGTCCCAGTCTGACAAACACGCTTTACTTGACTCTGAAGATGACCGCCGCTGAGGCCGTCGAAACGTCAGTCACCAACAACAGTCTTTCTCAAGACTACAACAACCTGGACGATCAACTTCACGCATTTAATGATACTCCTAGGTTCAAACCATTTATTTTATAGTCAATCAAGATATGGTCTGGAAACTCGGCAAACTACAAAGCGGTTAACATTGTAATAAACAAATGAGCTGCGATTTATGCATGATTGCTTCATTATACCAAAAATACAATGTTTTCACTAACCGTCACCTTATACTTTAGTTGAGTTTCCAGACCATACCTGCTATGACCATGGACTATGCTTAGGATATACTGACTATAGACCTCTTTCATAATGGCGGCCAATTTAAATATTCCTTTATGTGGCATCTAAATTAGCATTTATGGCCTGGTTTGTGTGTCAGCAATTCAAAATAATCTTTGCTTCCTAACGAGGTTGTAAAGGCTAATTTATATGCACATAAAATAATAATATTTAAAATGGCAGCCATTATGAAAGAGGTCCATAAAGACCCACTGATCTCAAAAATAGGACTGGATTGAGCTTTCTATTGTATCTGACGAGCTGATTTAGAAGCCTGCATATTTGCATAATGTAAATTAACGAGAGATCATTAGAAGCTCCGAGTTTGTAAGCAAACCAGACCGCGACGCTTGCGAAATAGGTTTAGCGTCTGGCCAATATAGTTTCTTTGTTAAAATTAAATGCAAAAAATCTTGAACCTAATTTGACATCTCATATTAGGCTTCTCTCACTTGATAATTAGAGCCAACGGGGTCATTTTGGAGTGACCTCATTACGAATACAGCGGCGAATCGGAGAGGAAAGGCAGAATTCTGATATTTAACAACTTTCCAGCGAATATTTTTTCTTCGCTAACATTAAATAGCAAATGTCAGAATCCTCCCCAACATGTCTGTGATGACTCCTGAGGTGGTCACTCCAATATGGCCGCTGCTGGCTTCATTTTTGTAACAACAGAAGCTCGATCCAGTCCTATTTTTGAGATCAAACACCACGACTAACCTGACTCCAGTATGTCATCATTGCTCTGAGAATCACGACATTTCAAAAGTTCTTTTACTTTGCGAAAAACTTGCTCCAAATTATTTTCGTTGTCCACATTCGACCCGTTGTCTAAGTCTCTGTTGTCTGTGTTAATGGACTCCTTGTTTATTGTATTTAAGGCATGAAGTCGTTCTTTCAATTTCTGAATCTCCACCTGATCGTGTGACCTCAACCTTTCGTATTTCCCAACCACGTCGGACAATTCAGAAAGTTTCGCCTCTGAAAAATGGAGAGATAACAACTTACTACATTTATTATATGCATGAAAACATTACTGCATTCTGATTGGTCAAGAGGAGTGCGATTACTCCGGTGTAATCAATGTTGCCATGGAAACAAAAAATACTTGAAAACGCAAAATGGCTTCCATTTACAATCACTGATCTACGGAAAATCATTGATCTTTCAACTTCTTCCTTTGCTATTTGATTTTTACACGTGTGGACGGGCTGGAAACGACTCTGCCATAAGAACGAAGTACAATACCGCAATATACTATACGTTTCTCATCTCTGACTTGTCATTAGTATTCTCTGACGAAGGGTCTTGGGGAATTCAGAAAATGTGCTTGCGCGGGAGAATGCAACTGGCAACCTTCTAATTGACAGTAAGAAGAACCAAAGTGCATTCTTGGCTTACCGAGGTCGGCGACTCTTTGTTCTTCAGCTTTGGCAATCATGGACGCCTTTGCCTCTGCTTCGTTCGCTCGTAGTTGTTCGGACAAAATATCCTTCTCAAGCTGCGACTTCATCTTTATCATCTCCCGCTGTAACTGCAGCAGTGTTGGCGATGAGTTCGAGTCCACATTTCCGTCGCAATTTTCTACTTTATTAGACGGCACTAAAAATACAAGGAAGGTCGGAGTAAGGTGGTATGTATAAAAACAATACATGGGTACAATACACAATTTATGCTACGTAATACGCAATATATGGTGTTAAATGAAAGCTACATTCATAGATTGTGATAAAACATGAATTGATAGCAGAGTGTATACCAGTTAACAGGTAGTTAATTATTTAATAGCTTACACAATGAGTACATATGATCAGGTACCGATGGGAAAGCAGTGATATATCAACCAAAACTAGTTCTAATGATACGAAACTTGGTAAAATATCTAACCAAAGACAGATCTGTGTTCTGTAGTAAAATCAGGGGTTATGGTGGTATATTTAAAAAATCAAATTTTCTACTATTATTTGATTCACAAATAGGTTGTGATCGGTAGTTTATGATTTTACTGCAGAACACAGATCTGCCTTTGGTTAGATGTTTTACCAAGTTTCGTATCATTAGAACTAGTTTTGGTTGATATATCACTCTGTTTTCCCATCGGTTCCTGATCATATGTACTCATTATGTAACTATTAAATGATTAACTAGCTGTAGCCTGTGTACAGCCTGAATATACACTTGTAATTCAGTCTGTGAAAATTCGCACGATAGCTTGTCGACCCCCGCTGAGCTTCTCAGATCTAAGAAGTAGATTTTGATTGTCCAAATCACAACTCTTGTCTTATTCCAGTTACAATTGCTTCTTTGGGAATTCTTGTCAGATCAAATAATCCAATCAAATAAACAATTATGAATGATATGAGTATTAAACCACTCAAAATCTACTTCTCAGATCTGAGAAGCTCAGTGGGGGGTCGACAAGCTATCGTGCGAATTTTCACAGACTGAATTACAGGTGTATATTCAGGCTGTATACAGGCTAACTAGCTGCTAACTGGTATACACTCTGCTACCAATTCATGTTTTATCATAATCTACACGAATGTAGCTTTCATTTAATCCCATATATCATCGCCAATAAATTGTGCATTGTACCTATATGTATTGTTTTTATACATATCGGCCAAATTTTAGCCCATTTTCACATATTTGCAACGTGAACAGATGCTCGCTAATGAAAAAATAGGCACGCAACGCGTACATGAGTCGACTGACACAGGAAAGCAAAACTATATACTAGAAGTTACTATCGCTAGTGAAGTGCTGCCTCAAAGGTTGTGATATTTTACCAATTTCCAAAAAAATAAACCCTGGGAGTCAAGTTAATATTAGTTGTAATAGACACACCCAGTATACACAAATACATATTTTCAACAATAATGTTTAGTTTTGAGATGATCAAATGATATAGATGGTGACATATACGATGAAACAGAGTGTTTAAAGTGACACTACGACCACATTTTTACCTATCGATATTTTTACATATTTATAAAACAGAGCTGCTAAATATTACTTGGTCGAAACCGTTTTGCGATTCGACGATATTATTTTTCTTACTCCGAATCTGGAGTTGTTATGTCCGCCATTAATCGTTCATGTTCCTGACCAGCGTAACGAAGTGACGTTAGATTCTTCACGCGAAGACTCCACGTGGCTAATTCTTCAAGTAAATCAAGGTCGTTTTTTCAAATTCTTCGTCTGAAAGGCTGGACATTTCATCTACTTCTCGAAAAAACAAGAAAACAAGTAACCTCGACCGAAATTCGGGCGTAGCATTGAGAATCTGACGTCACAAATAATATTACCTTTTGAAATTGCGGGCTCACTTGGAACACGTTTTTAGTAAGGCCTAAATAATAGTGATTTCAGAGCTCAAATTACTTACTTAAAAATACCATTTTTTGTTTTTTTACATCGATGATCACTTTCGTGAAATACTATTCTATGCTAAAGAAAATCTATAAAAGACGGGGGTGAATTTTCATCGTAGTGGCACTTTAATGGGATAAGGATAAAATTTTCAGAAAATGGTCTTTATTTGCTTATTTACTTAAATCTATCAGCTTGTTTAGAAAAAAAACGAGCCACAATAAACAATTATTGCATGAGGCTCTTGATATCATGCGTAAGCCGAATCCAATAATTGTTTTATCATACAATTATAAGAAAAGCTAAAAAAAGCTTGTAAAAATTATAAAGTCGGGTAGGTGACAAGACATCAATAATTATCTGTAGGTTTTTTAGCCAATCAAGATGATGATCACGAAACCATTTGTATATTATTTGAGTGTGACTGACACAACAAATGGTGCAATTTGTAAGGGAATGAACGCGAGGAGATTTTTCAGCACGCCTTAGAGATTTATTTAGGGAAAATATGCAAAAGCGTAAACTTCACTCAACCACAAGTGTGCCCAGTAGAAGTGCTTGCATAGAAACTAAATCATCTGATGAGGATTCCTTGCATGTCTGTTGAGGATTCCAACACATTGGCGACGGTGAACTGAAAAGGCAAACTTCGGAATGATCGTTGCAAAGTGCGGTTGCAGGTTCGACCTAGGTTCGACCGTGGTTTTCGTTAAGGTTATTTCTAAGCAGTACTGTACCTCATGTTCACTATTGCAATAGTACAACAACCTTTCAGGGCCGTACATAGCGGGGGGACAGCAGGGGCAACTCCACCCCCCCCCCCCCCCCCCAGAAAAACCCAAAATATTATTTTATAAGGTTGATTATCAATTTATTATGGGTATTCAGACATTTTTTTGTACGAGTGCTGAAATACGACGTAAACATAAATAATTCGTCTTGAAAATTTCAAGCAGGACGCGCAACATCGCAACCTAGATTGGGTACCAGCCACCAAACCAAGGACGTAGGAAGATATGATTTTCTGAAACGCGATTTCCTTCACAAGATTTATCTTACTGCCCCCTTGCAAAATAATCCTGCGTACAGCTATGCAACCTTTTGTTCGTTCGTCCATTCGTTACAAACCTTTCACGTTTTCTTTTGAATCCTCAGCATCTGAAGACGCGTCATTTGGAATCTGTTTCTCTTTAGCTGCCTCGTTCAGATGGTTTAGTTTTAACTGTAGTCCTTCCTTACTTGTCCTTTCCTTTGACACCACAACTTGCATTTCTCGTAACATCATTGCGTAATCATTCTGCTCGGCATCACGCGCCTGCTGTTCTAGTCGATTGCGGTTTCGTAGCTATAAAATAATGTTAAAACTCATAGCAGTCGCATGTTTATAAAACTTGTATATCATTAATCAATTTGCCGGTGAGACGCTCTAACCATTGAGTCACCGAGACTCAGATGGAGAGCGAAGGTTACAATGATGTTACTCAGAATCATTTTTCTGAGGATACGAGCTTGACGATCGTCCATGTATCGTCTGTCTACTCCAAGCTCTCCCACATTCACTACAGCAGTGTATATATTAACACATTAATCAATTTGTTACCGCTTGGAACTGAACACAACAAAAAAGTCAATTTCCAACTCAATTACGAGTCCCACGCATCGTATTAATTTACGCCTTTAAAAACGTATTTTCCCGTTAAAAACAATGAGAAAGTTGCACAACGAATGTTCTCTGAATTATTGTTAAAATGCTTGATAGAATTGAAAACAATTACTAGCGGAAAACAAGCCCTAGGAAATTATTCAAATAAATCCAATACAAATGGCAGCCACGTTGAGTTTTGTTACCATGGTAACAGTTGCACGACCTGGAGTGCAATTTACGAAATAATTGACCAATCAGAATGCAGTAGTTTTGTCATGTATATAATAAATACAATATTTTTACTCCTCTTTACCAAACAGAATGCGGTGCTAGTTATCATGCATATCATAGACAAATTATGCAGAAAAAGAAACAGGTCTCTTTTTTAACAATTCTATATCTACTTACATCTTGAATCTGGCGTTGCATGTCTTCTTTCACCTTGCAGAATTCCATTCGCTCTTCAACAAACGCTTCTTCCTTTGTTTGGAGCTGTTGCTGTAATAAATACCACAGTATTCAAACGTCATGCTTATATAATATATATATATATTATAAGTTATAATTTTTTTCTTCTTCTTGTGTCCCTCAATTTTCCACTGACATAGTCAGTGTGACAGGTGCCTGGAGTTGGGGTATGGGGACTCATGGCTGGGTTGCGGGGATTTGCCGGCCATGAGAGCAGTATTCTATCTGGAGGCTGGCTGTGGAAGTGGAAGCCCTTGGATATCCCAGGCAACCATCCTCCACAAGCGAGGCAGTTGTTAACGTACATGTATATTCATAGACGATGTTTCGGACGATATGTCCTTCTTCGGGTCAGATGAAGAATGAGAGCAACGCGAGGTGTGGATGACGTAATGATGTTAAAAATAGAGTGTATTAGCATAAGAAAGCGGAGTCATGTAAATTTCAAAAGATATCGAAATGTATAAAATTATCATATGAATTGAAAATCGACGTTAATCCCATGTAGGTGCAGAGTGTTAAAGTTGAAAATAAACCTGCGCTCACATTGTTTGTGTTCGTTATCATCGAAACATTTTTGAGGATGGTGATGGACATATCATCCATGGAGTGGCCTACTGAGTTAAAATGCTCAGTGACAGGGTAGTCACTGAAGTTTCGTCTAACTGAGCTAAGATGTTCTCGAAAACAAATTACCTTAGTAGATAACAATTTCAGTTTAAGCTGGCTCCTTTTTCAGTTTGACCCGTCGAGCAAACTCGAAAATAGCAGCATCCAGAAGCATACAACGCGAGAATGAAAACGTTATTTCTCGAGTACAAGAGTACCGTAAAACTATTAACATTTCTAAACATTATACTAAAAGGCCTTTTATTTAAAAGTAATTTATTTTTTACCTGTAGTTCCGCTTTATAGGACATTGTATTGCAGTGTTAAAGAAACTATAGTGCAACCGTACGTCACTTGACTTACTAAGTACTTTTTCTTATCAGCTTGAAAGGAGCTTTCCATTTTCGACTTCTGTTCCATGAGGGTTTCCAAGGTTTCACGCAGAGTTTTGACTTGCGCCTCCAAGCTCGCCTGTCCTAGCGAGTCATCATTCTGGGAGATAAATTTGTACAGCATAAACAATAAGGAAAATTGGGATATTTATACCAAGGACTGGCAAGAAGATGGGGAAGGAGGAAGGAGGAAGAACGAAGGAAGGAAGGAAGGGAGGGAAGAAAGGAAGATGTTGAAGAAGGAAGGAAGATGTAGACGAAAGGAAGATGTGGAAGAAGAAAGGAAGGAAGATAAGGAAGAAGGAAGATGTAGAAGGAAGATGAGGAAGGAACTAAGAAAAGGAAGAAGGAGGGAAGACACGGAAGAAGAAAGGAAGATGAGGAAGAAGGAAGGAAGATGAGGAAGAAGGAAGGAAGATGAGGAAGAAGGAAGATGTGGAAGAAGGAAGGAAGATGAGGAAGAAGGAAGATGAGGAAGAAGGAAGATGAGGAAGAAGGAAGATGAGGAAGAAGGAAGATGAGGAAGAAAGAAGGAAGATGAGGAAGAAGGAAGGAAGATGAGGAAGAAGAAAGATGAGGAAGAAGGAAGGAAGATGAGGAAGAAGAAAGATGAGGAAGAAGGAAGGAAGATGAGGAAGAAGAAAGATGAGGAAGAAGGAAGGAAGATGAGGAAGAAGGAAGATGAGGAAGGAAGATGAGGAAGATGAGGAAGAAGGAAGGAAGATGAGGAAGAAGAAAGATGAGGAAGAAGGAAGATGAGGAAGAATGAAGACGACGAAGAAGCAAGGAAGATGTGGAAGAAGGAAGGAAGATGAGGAAGAAGGAAGGAAGATGTGGAAGAAGGAAGGAAGATGAGGAAGAAGGAAGGAAGATGAGGAAGAAGGAAGGAAGACGAGGAAGAAAAAGGAAGATGAGGAAGAAAAAAGGAAGACGAGGAAGAAGGGAGGAAGATGAGGAAGAAGGAAGGAAGATGAGGAAGAAGGAAGATGAGGATGAAGGAAGGAAGATGTGGAGGAAGGAAGATGAGGAAGAAAGAAGGAAGATGAGGAAGGAAGATGTGGAACAAGAAAGGAAAATGTGGAAGGAAAGAAGAGGAAGGAAGATGAGAAAGGAAGGAAGGTGATGAGGAAGAAGGAAGGAAAGAAGATGTGGAAGAAGGAAGGAAGATGAGGAAGAAGGAAGGAAGATGAGGAAGAAGGAAGGAAGGAAGATGTGGAAGAAGGAAGGAAGGAAGAAGGAAGGAAGATGAGGAAGAAGGAAGATGAGGAAGAAAAAAGGAAGATGAGGAAGGAAGGGAGATGACGAAGGAAGGGAGATGTGGAAGAAGTAAGTAAAGGAAGAAGGAAGGAAGATGTGGAAGAAGGAAGATGAGGAAGAAGGAAGATGAGGAAGAAGGAAAATGAGGAAGAAGGAAGATGAGGAAGAAGGAAGATGAGGAAGAAGGAAGATGAGGAAGAAGGAAGGGAGATGAGGAAGAAGGAAGATGAGGAAGAAGGAAGATGAGGAAGAAGGAAGATGAGGAAGAAGGAAGATGAGGAAGAAGGAAGCAAGATGAGGAAGGAAGGAAGGAAGACAGACATAGACATAGACAAACTTTATTTAAACACGGTAAAATCATCAGTACTTACTACAAATAAGAATAAAAAAGAAGAGTTATTTACAGTATACTGGTTTACATGATTGCCGTGTGGGAGTCCGAAACAGAGTGTAGTATCTTAATACCTCTTTTAAAAGAACTTAGAGATGTAGTAGTTCTAAGTTCAGTTGGGAGACTATTCCATAGGAAAGCCCCATTATAGCTGATACTACGCTTTAAATAGTCAGTTCGAGGTTTAGGTAGCCATAGTTTGTTTTGAAGGAAGGAAGATTGAAGGAAGATTCATTGAAGGAAGGAAGATGATGATGATGAGGAAGAAGGAAGGAAGAGTGGAAGAAGGAAGATGAGGAAGAAGGAAGGAAGAAGGAAGGAAGAGTGGAAGAAGGAAGATGAGGAAGAAGGAAAGAAGATGTGGAAGGAAGAGTGGAAGAAGGAAGATGATGAAGGAAAGAAGATGAGGAAGAAGGAAGACGAGGAAGAAGGAAGGATGATGCGGAAGAAGGAAGGAAGATGAGGAAGAAGGAAGGAAGACGAGGAAGAGGGAAGGAAGATGAGGAAGAAGGAAGGAAGATGTGGAAGAAGGAAGGAAGATGATGAAGGAAAATGAGGAAGGAAGGAAGAGTGGAAGAAGGATGGAAGATGTGGAAGAGGGAAGGAGACGAGGAAGACGAGGAAGAAGGAAGATGAAGGAAGGAAAATGAGGAATAAGGAAGGAAAATGAGGAAGGATGGAAATGAGGAAGAAGGAAGATGAGGAAGGAGGATGGAAAGGGAAGGAAAATGAGGAAGAAGGAAGGAAGATGAGGCAGAAGGATGGAAGATGTGGAGGAAGGAAGGAAGATGAGGAAGAAGGAAGATGAGGAAGGAAGGAAAATGAGGAAGAAGGAATGAGGAAGAAGAGAGTTCACTGTATTCGAATGCCAAGAACAATGAAGAGTTTGGGGAACAAGATGGCAACGTTAAGACAACGGACGATACATGGATGATCGTCAAGCTCAAATCGACAGAAAATGTTCTAACCATTGAACGTTTCACTGGCAATCAGAAGGTTTCAGTTTCAATTCCTGTTTGTAACTCAGAAACATTTTCAGAGGATTTGAGCTTGACGATCGTCCATGTATCGTCTGTCTACTACACAAAGCTTCCAGATTAAACACACCCTGGAAGCATTACTGAAATATAGTGATTGCCGCATAGGCACACATATATCAATCGAACCAGTACATCATTGTAACATTCGCTCTCCATCTGAGTCTCGGTAGCTCAATGGTTAGAGCGTCTCACCTGAAAACACAGGTTACATGTTCGTTTCCTGTCCGAGACTTTCTTACGATTTGAACTTGACCATCATGTACGCATCGTTTACCTTTCTGTGTTGTGTATCAGAATTATCTCCCAAAGTTTTCCCAGGACTATCTTTCGCTGGGCTATCCGTTGAGCTATATGCACCATCGATTCCTCCATCATTACTTCCATGCGAGTACTGCAGATCTCTAGTTTCCTCTCCAGATGACTGCTCTCCTTTCTCTCTCAACTTATCTCTTTCCAATACATTATGGTCACGACTTGGGCTGAGCACCTTCAAACTTTTTTCCAACGCAACCTTTTCCTTTTGTAAACCTTTGTAGGCCAATACAACATCTGTAAAAGCAAAATGTAATGATATCACGACAACGTAATTTTGTCATACATACATGTATCATAAACAAGTAAACATACGATTTTGTTTGTACAATTAAGGATTTGCACTACTCGTGATATTTAAAAATTGTGCCAAATTGCACTCGCCTAACGGTTTGTCCGAATATCACTCGTACTGTAAATCCTTAATAGCACTCGTTATTTAATTAATAGAAAATATTTTCCGTGTTTCCATACAGTTATACCCTTACGAAGATTCCACATGATTTCACATGAGAAAATATACTCTTACGAAGATTCCACATGATTTCACATGTGCAAATTTCACATGTGAACATTTCACATGTGAGCATTTCACATGTGATTTTGGAATATGTGAAATATTCAAATGTTAAACATTCACATGTTTCAAAATCATATGTGAAACATTCACATGTTTCAAAATCACATCTGAAGCATTCACATGTTTCAAAATCACATGTGAAACATTCACATGATTAGAATTAGCCTGCGCAGCGGCTCTCGAAGGGGGGGGGGGGGGGGGGGGGGGGAGGCGAGAAGAGCGAAAACGCGCGCGAACTGGGTAGATTAGAATTGTTAAAACTAAGTTTTATTTTTTCTAAAAAAGCTGAATTATATAAATATAAGGTCTAAATGTTATGTTTATACATTTTTCAATAATTTTGTTTTTTGCTTAATTAAAGCTGCAACTTATCAGTAGTCTGCATGTGCATGTCATTTGTTTGAAAAGATTCAATTCAGTTCACTAGTGTATTTTATAGTATATCATGGATGTGCATGCTTTTACTGTGACCAGCCATGTGAAATTAAACTAGTGAGACTAGTGGAAGTTATTTAACACACTTCTATATCTCACTCCGTTATGGAGATATTCAGATTTGAAAGATATGCAAATGGTTAACCAATGACGTAAAAACCTTGACACAACATTTTGATTCACTGTGTAATCCAGTTTATTTTCAAAATTATTTTACCAAATCATGTGAAACTTGGCACTTATATGACTATTTTCGTGAGCGGTCCGGAACGTGAAATCCGGCAATTTGATTGGTTCCTGAGCGGTCCGGAATCTGCCGTTCCGGACCGCTGACAGTTGCTGTCCTGACAGTGAGAATTTTATAAACAAAATGAAAGTCGAGTCATTTATACGCAACAAGATGGATAATAATTTCAGAACTACTCATTGTTGAAATATATTGATGTATAGCTCAGGTTTCCGCATTATGTGAAACTTTTTAAAATGTCCAAAACGCTCGTAACATTGTTCGTGATAATATAACATTTACTTCTCGCAGGTAATGTAGAATTTCAGGTGGCTTTTTTTCAACTATACTTAACGCACAACCTTGAATAATATGTCAAACAAAAGCAAATGAAAAAAGCTAAACGGAAAGTACTTTAAAAATTGGAAAATATCTGCCATTTTGGTTTAGTTCGCAAGAAAGATGGTGGCGAATACGAGCCTAACACTGTAGAGTTTTCACAGAACGTACTTCACAACATGTGTGGTCATATAATAAACTACTAATTGACCTCGCTTGTTCGGTCTGTACTAGTGAAATATTGGACCTCCGTTTTCTGCACAGACCTCGGCTCGCTGCGCTCGCTCGGTCGAAAAAACGTCGGTCCGATATTTCACTAGTACAGACCTCACGCTCGGTCAATAAGTAGTAATTATTTAAATGAACAATATTACCACACATACACAGATCCCATGGTTACACATCAGTTTCCAGAGTATTTTCTTCATAAAATGACAATATACTATTTCTGTCATGTTCAACAATATTCCATATGCTAAACTTATGGGTGATATAAGCAATTATAGGAAAGCAAATATGCACACCAAAAATAAAACAAAGTGTAAGATGGTCTGGTAACTTAAATAAAAATCGACATGGATAGATGGCATATTGCTCGCCTAATTGCCAAGTTTCACATAATTCCGTAAGATAATTTTGAAGAGAAACTGGATTACATCATTGTTTATCACATTTTCATTTAACTCTTTCCTGTCCGGCTGAAAAACATCCAAAATTGAACCAGTTCTTTGTTCTATTGATATCTCTGTTGTGAATGCTATACATTTTCTGAAAGCCCAATAAACCGGTTTTTACTATAGTGCTTTTAATTTCCCGAACAAGACACATTATGTTCATATAAGTTAGCATTAATTTTCATAAATCAGGCTGAAAAACTTTCATTTTTCTAGAAAAGCCCATCTCAAAGAAAAGCCCATCTTGCACGCCCTCGTAGCATCATGAAAATTCAAAATGCCACCAATCGCAGAGTTGTTTATGAAATCAAATCAAACTTGGCAAGTGAGTGCATCGCATGTCCCTGGCGCTTGTCTAATTTCAATTTTTAGTCTTGCGTTACCATGTGCCGTGTTGTTCGATTGACAACTTCATAAGTTTTGTTCTTATACTTGCTGTATATTAATCGTTGGTTGCTCAGATCCTGATTTCAATTTATTAGACCGAAGTTTCCAAATGTTTCATTGATTCATTAACTCAATTCAGCCAAAAGCGGCAAGGAGGACTTGAAATATATTCTTATTAAGATCTTAATAGGATCCTACTAAGATCTTAATAAGACTTTACATCATTATCTTACACTAAGATCTTCATATAATCTTACTAAGATCTTAACAGGATCTAAATACTAAGATATTACTAAAGACTTTATATTATGATCTCACCAAGAGCTTCATACAATCTTACTAAGATCTTAACAGGATCTTAATGCAGATCTTCATACAATCTTATTAAGATCTTAACAGGATCTTACTAAGATCTAACTAAGACTTTATATTATTGATCTAAGAACTTCATACAACCTTCCTAAGATCTTAATAGGATCCTACTAAGATCTTAATAACACTTTACATCATTATCTTATACTAAGATCTTAATTCTTACTAAGATCTTAACAGGATCTTACTAAGATCTTACTAAGACTTTATATTATGATCTTACCAAGAACTTCATACAATCTTGGTTAGATCTTAACAGGATCTTACTAAGATCTTACTAAGATTCTATATTATGATCTTACTAAGATCTCCAGACAATCTTACTAAGATCTCCAGACAATCTTAATAAGATCTTAACAGGATCTTACAAATAACTTACTAAGACTTTATATTATGATCTCACCAAGAGCTTCATACAATCTTACTAAGATCTTAACAGGATCTTAATACAGATCTCCATAAAATCTTATTAAGATCTTAACAGGATCTTACTAAGATCTTACTAAGACTTATTACTGTATGATCTCACCAAGAGCTTCATACAATCTTACTAAGATCTTAACAGGATCTTACTAAAATCTTAATAAGACTTTATATATTACGATCTTACTAAGATCTTAATAATTTTAGCAGAATCTCACTAAGATCTTAAGACTTTTCTAAGAAATTACTATAATCTCTTACTAAGATTTTATAATATATTTTGTGATCTTGCTAAGATCTTAATAGAATCTTAATAAGATCCTAATAGTATCAAGCTTATCAAGATCTTATTATAATCGAGATCTTAGTAAGATCTTAACAAGTTTTAAAATCTATTCTAATAAGATCTAGTTTAATAAGATCTCACTAAGAATTTCTTGTTCTGAAGTTTCTTACAGATCTTGTAAGTTGTAATAACAAATATACAGGGGGACCAAAAAAAAGTGGCCCCCCATAAAAAGTAATAAACTCGTTACTTGTTGTCATTTGTGTTTAGAAAGTGTTAGAAATGTTTTGTTTTTTGTATTATTTGCGCAGTTTTGTGGCTTGTAAGTTCGATAATTGTTATTCTATGCAATAAACTGGTAGATAAATTGTATTTGGAGGGTTTTTGCTCTGAATTCAAGATGGCCATTTTTTAACCAAAACACACTAAATTATTAAATTATTATCATTGCAAGTGTTTAACTCTGCACAAATTGACAAGAAATAAAATGTAAAAATATGAAATAAATCTAGAAAGACTAATATGTAATCTTTGTAGCTTGTCTTATGTGATTTAACCTTTCTAGAGATTTGAACAAAAATTGTTAAAAACCAAAGTTATACCCGACTATGAGATTCTTCTATAGATTTAACTACTTAAGTGAAATGAGGAATTGTTTTACACAAGAAAACAATTTTATGGTATTGTATTAAAATATATCTGCTGGTGTCGGCTCTGTATATTTGCTTTTGGGGTGCACTATCTATTTCTGTAGCCATAACTCATATGCACTGAAAGAAGACTATATTATTCAGTATTTAAACTCTACCTCTATATATGATGAAATTTTTACATGATATGGAATTTACTGATTATTTCAGCCATTTTACTTTACTCAACATTTTCCGCCTAATAAACCATTTGTTGTAAAAAGTACTCGAACTCTTTGGTGAAAATTTGATTTTAAACTGCCATATTGATTTTTTGTTAAAACCCTCCAAATTCAATTTATCTACCAGTCTATTGCTTATAGAATAACATTTTGAACTCACAAGTCCACAAATCTGCCCAAATAATACAAATAACAAAACATTTCTAAACACTTTCTTCAAAAAGTAACGAGTTTATTACTTTTTACGGGGGCCACTTTTTTTTCGTCACCCCCTGTATATACACTATAACCCAGGGTTCGAAATAACGTTCAGAAAATATGCCTAATTTTGTAGGCTGTTTTTTGTAGGTCAAAATGTTTGCTGGCTGTTCCCATTTCCACGGTACTGTGGTCTGCGGACCATGTTTCTCATGCGCACGCAACAATAACGGAGATGGCAGGATCAGGAAAACTGGACAGCGATTCGGATTGTTACTTTTCGGCACTGAACTGCAGCTTGATCACTGCATTTGTGCAAAGAAAAATCACAGGACAAAGTTATGATGATATATACAGAGAAATTTATCAAAACAAATGACCATATTACCATTCAGAAATGGAATAATTTTAATCTTGGTAAAAGCAATTTCATCGATAACTCAAAGTTAAGTTATATTTTGAAATTCGAAATCGCCAGTAATTAAGGTCCTAAAACTGCCGTCTATCACCTGTCGAACCCTACCGAACTTGCAATGCATAAAGCTCTTAATATATCCAGTCATCAGAAGAACGTGCTAGCAACTTGCTGCAGGCGGGAGAAATTAGATACCATCCATGGAGAGGCCTGAGAATGAAGCTTCCAGAAGCTTAAAGTGTCTATGAAGTGAAAATTTCGCTAGTATTTTTTTGCTTTAGCGGACAAAGTAGCACGGCAGGAGCGTTCACTGAAAATTACAAGTGAATCTGCTGCATAGTCTTCGAGCTATAAACTCTCAAAGTTTGTCCATTGGCATAGTTTCACGTTACAAAATAGGGAAAGACTGGGGTTGAATATATGTGGTATATGACGTACATGCATGCATGAGATGGATCATTAATGTTCACATCAATTGTTCTTATATGCATAGTCCACCTGCATACGTCACAAGACAATGAACCGCGCGTTTCAGATTTCACAAAAAACATTTAGCCATGCCAAACTTTGAGAGTTGATAACTCAAAGACTATATGAGGCAGATTCACTTGAAATTTTCAGTGTACGCTCTTGCTGTGCTACTTTGTCCGTTAAAGCAAAAACAATGCTAGCGAATTTTTCACTTCATAGACACTTTAATTGTTTCAGGCCTGTCGATTTGGGAAAAGAGACAGATGGTACAGTATCTAATTATGCTGACCCACCCTTACAAGAAAATCCAATAGGAATTCCTATTAGATTTTGGCCAAATCCTATAGGATCCTATAGGAATTCCTATAGGAAATTTATTCCCTTTAGATTTTAGCACAATGCCTATAGGAAATGCAATTCTCCTATAGGAATTCCTATAGGATCCTACAGGAATTTTTCACAAGGGCAGTGTTTCTTACAGGTGTCTCAGCGAAAGGTGCTCGATCGCACTTGTAAAACAGGCCTCGACACAACCAGCAAGCTCAGAAAACCAAGCACACGTTTTGTCAAATATCTTACAAGAAATATCTACCAAATAGCGTTAAATATACTGTGGAATTTGAAGTGTACAACAAAACACTATAAAGCTAAAGAGTGTTCTCAATAAATTTTGCAAATTTTTTCCTCGATCGTTTGACATGACCCACATGACATATGGCATCTAATGTTGCCAGAGCATTGTGGATTCCTATTGGCAAGATCTGGGAATGAGATTGTTGACACGGCAGATTGTGGCTGAGTGTTAGCAGTGGCAGATCCAGGATTTTTAAATTTTGGGTCTCTAAAACAGCATTTCCTGCATTTCGAGGACACTTTTGAGCAAATTTTAAAGTTCTGAAATGAGCGTAAAGAACATGCTCGGCTTCAGAAAGGGGGGTTGAGGTTCCATGGCACCCTCGTAACTGCCCTGGATCTGCCACTGGTTAGTATACTGGAACTAAGGCTGTTGCCATGCACTAGCTCTCAGGACACAAATGGCATCGGATTTCCATGCAGGTGGCCGGTTAGCACTTTACAAATGTAAATGAAAATCAATGTAAATCATGGCTATATGACATCATCAGGTCATCAAAAAAGGTTAAACAAAGTAATTCCAGGACATATTTTTAAAGTGTAAAGCTCCTTTTGTTTCTTTCCAGAGAGGCTGGTTTCCAAGAGAAGCCAAATAAGAGATTAAGGTTAGAAAACTCATTAGGTGGGGGGTTAGAGTTAGGGTCTAAGTTGTTTTGCAGTTATAGTGATTATTTTAAGTGACAAAATTCCCCTTAATCTCTTGTTTAATGGTATGGGTTCACTATATCCTGCAAGATGAAGTACTTACCCAATATAAACAAAATATCATGTTGCCTCGTTCTGTAAAAACTATGTCGTTCAATAACAATTAACAACGACGTCCATTGCTAAATATATTATATTTTAAATATTTAAATCCGCTTGCTTCGTTCTTTATTACACACTTATAATTTAACTTCGGCACCACGGACCATGGTAGCAGTAATTTATTACACACAATATTTCACTTCAAATGGCACCACGGACCACGGTAGCACTCATTTACTACACACAATATTTCACTTCGGCACCACGGACCACGGTACAGGTAGTACTTATTTATTACACACAATATTTCACTTTGGCACCACGGACCACGGTAGTTGTAATTTATTACACACTTAATTCACTTTGGCACGGTAGCAGGGATTTAAAGCCTGTAAAAAGTGGCAGGGTATTCTAGAATTGCTCCGTTATATCTATATGACAATAATTATGTCATCAATTGTTGGTTTAGAATCGCCTGCCTAATATGGCTATCCTCATGTTTATAGCAAATCTTGTAAACCCACGTTTACTAATAAAATGATTAAAGGTGCTGTCCAGTCCGTTCTGCATATGTCCACATTTCTGTTTACATCGTTTGTTTACATTGCATTATATAAACATTGAACATGAAGTATTGCGGATTATTTTCACACGCTTGAGCTTTTCCGCCTAAAAAGCGTGTTATAAGATTAAGCTGTTCTGTTCCTAAATGTGGATAATATATCAAACTACCACTCGTCCCTTCGCCACCTTAGACGAATACTCGCTTTCCAACTGTCGCAAATCTATTCCGTTAAAGTTTGTTGACATATGGGGTCCCCAATGTTTGAAATATCACACATGCGCAGAACGGACTGGACTGCACCTTTAATAACTGTATTTGTACTGTCGTACACTAAATACACTGATTCATCCCATGGTCAATATTCAAATACATGTATTGGGGTGAAGTTTCATATAAATCCCGAAATGACGTCACATAGCTACTATTATTTCTAAAATAAAGCATTATCGTAAGTGTTAGGGTTAGGATTAGGTGTAGGGTTAGGGTTAGGGTTATGTTGGGGTTAGGAATATTTTTTTAAATTCGGGATATTTATATGAAACGTCAGCCAAATATTGACGTGTTTGTAATACCTCGAAGTCTTGCCTCATATCGTCTCAGTTGCTCCTCCTGCTTTTCAACAACCACCAAAAGCTCTTTCTTGGACTGTCTATCCATTTTATCCAATCTTTTAATGAAAATAAATACTCTATTATCTTACAAGTCATCTAGAAAGTTTACAACTCGTAAGTATTCGGGATGTTTGGGGTTGTTTGGGGTTGTTTGGGGTAGCTATGTAAAACCGGAGCTTTAAATACCGGTAGAAGCGCAACGATTTATGATATTTATCGACCGAAAAGATTCTTATCCATTTAACTTATTATCCTTAGTGCTTGTTGTTGACCCAAAGTTTTTTACCAGAGTATTCTTAGGACAACGTTTCCCTTTAATACGGTTTTAATAATCACATTTATGACTAATATCATATTTACCTCACGGGGGATCAGCGAGGGTTCACCGGGGGATCAGCGAGGGTTCACCGGGGGATCAGCGAGGGATTTTGTCAATTGGTGATGGGATATCCCTTGTAATCCTCATCAATACCATATCGATCCTCTTTTTCGAAGTTCTTGTTATGTTCTGTATGATCTGACTTCTGTTTATAGATTATATCAGATTGTCCCTTCACCGTCGTTTCAGAACTCTTGGTTTTTACCAATACGAGTCAACAATGCAAGAACAGTTGCTATGGGGTGTGAAAAATGGCGACTTGGAAAAAGTCAGGGAACTTGTCGAAAAAAAGGTGGGTTGCCGACTTGGCGATCTGTTGCATCTTGATCTGTTGACAAACCCAATATTTTGTTATTCGAATTCTGTATTTTGGTTCTTTAATTAGGGCTGTAACGTTAACGCTGAGCTGATGAATGGTAGGAATCCTATCCATTTTGCAGCGGATTATGGCCAACATGAGGTCATAGATTATCTCATTTCTAAAGGAGCTGATTTGAACGTGAGTGTCGATTGTCAATATCGACTTAATTATTATTATTATTGTTATTATTATTATTATTATTCAGTTTTAACGCCCATTTCCATATGTTTGCATAGGTTAGCTAGTCGTCTTACACGATATCAACTTTCCATGCAGCATGATCTGATGCCAGTTCTTTTAATACGTATAAAACGGTAAACCCTTCTTCCCCAAAAGTCAAAACCGTTCTCACAACCTGCCATCATATTACGTTGATATTTCTGTATTTGTTGAGTTGTGTTTATTTTTGTTAAGGGGTTACTAACTTAACCTTCCCATCCTTAATACTATAAATTAGATCCCAAAATGACCATTCTACTTATTAGCTTTTGTTTTGTTTTCGTTTTGTGTAATACTGAAAAATTAAATTGTTGTTCTTGGCAGACAATTTATAAATTGTTCATGTATTTTGCATTAAAATTGTACATTAGGTGATAAGCTAGGGCTAAAATGTACCAACATTATGGTTAGTGTCTTAATAGTACACATCATGTCTACTGATAATTGGGAAATCACACAATAAAAGCTAATTATTATACAATAGCCAATCATATAATCGAGATTGTATGATAAAACCTACAGACAATTCTTGATGTCTTGAACCTACAAAATATCAAATATTGTCTGTAGGTGATGTAATTGTCTTTACTTGGCTTACAGTACTTCCTAAACTCCCTAAAGGCTTCTACATTTACTGTATAATAAAACAATTATTGCATATGGCTTACACATGACATCAAGAATTATCCAGACCTCTGTCAATGTTATCAGGCTTCAGCAGATAACATTGACCTCAGTCTGGATAACTTAGTGATATTGTGCTCAGCCTCATCCAATAATTGTTTATAATTGTCACTACAATTGCATGATCCAATACCAGATGGTTTTCTTTCATTTCTGACCGTGCATGTATTTGAATTAATTTATGCTATAATATTGAATCCCAGCAAAATACACGTAATAGAGGCAATAACATAATTATAAAAACATTTAATGAAAAATTGTACATTCTGTTGCTTCTTGCAACATGATCAGAAAATAAACAGTATATTGCTATCATAATGCAATCACACAAACAAGATAAGAATTCCACTGTGTTTCAACACCATAGAAACAAACCATTTATATATTATTTGAGTATGACGGACACAACACACAACCTGGAGAAGTGGGGGACAAAATGATGATGTCATCGCAGACATTGCTACAACTCGGCGAAATGGCTTGGGAAACCAGGCAGCATAGCTTGGTTTCCAGCAGAAGGAAGACAATAAACTTATCAACCTCAGAGTAACATGAAAATCTATCAATATATGAAAATTTATATTTATAAGCATTAAAGTGTATATGACACACGAAAATTAAGTTTATTTTATTTGAAAGAACTCTTCAAATAACGAAGAATATCAATTTACAGCTTTTCCATATTTCATTTAGTTCTTGAGATATTTAGACTTATGTGATATTCAAATGAGATGAAATATGACCTACGACCGTCACATTGTTTGCACGACCAGTGTTCAGCAAAGTACTGATATTTTGTACTTAAGTAAAAGTAAAATGTAACTCCTCAGTTTATACTTAAGTAAAAGTAACAGAAAAGTACTAACCAACATGCCAAATGACAATTAATAATCTGGTAAGTACTGTACTTTAATCTGGGCGCTGTTAGGCGGCGCCAACTCAACAGTTGCCAATCACGTGCACATGCAAAACCAACATCACGCGATTTCTTCACTCCAGATTTCCAGCGGATGGATAGAGTGGACCGAGTATTTCGCGACTCCGCGTTCCAAATTTCTTTTTTTACTTTGCTGATAAAACAAAAAGTAACGAAGTAAAAAGTAATTATATAACAAAAAATTTACTTTGTTAAAAGTAAAAAGTATTTGTTGAAAAATATACTTTGTTACACTGTGCACGACATTTTAACATTTTGGAAAATGGTGTATATCTTTAAGATTATTGAATGAAATCACTTAAAACTTTGCATGTCGATACAGACCACTAAACGAAATAATATCGTTTAAGTTTTAATGTTACAATAGTAATAATATAGTTCCCAGACCTCTACGTCTCTTTGACGAAAATCTTCGTTTTCTGACATAGTAGGCTTTGCACCAACGTCAAACTTCCGTTTCAAATTAGTCAAGTTAGTACAAATCTACTCAACCAGTACCAATTCGAAAATGTTTCCCAGCGTAGAACGATTTTCTCCAGTTTAGTGGTCTGTATGCACATTCAAAGTTTCGTTAAATAATCTTAAAAATATATACGATTTTCCAAAATGTTAAAATGTTGTGCAAACAATGTGACGTCATAGGTCATCTCATTTGAATATCACATAATAGAACTAAATGAAATATGGAAAAGCTGTAAATTGTTAACTACCCACACGGTGTTCAACAATCGTAAATACCAAATACGTTACCCCTTCCTTGTATGAATAGTTAACCAATGCTCACGTTATGTTAATGACACACGCTAACGTCACATATTGAATTATCTAAGGTACTTTGGCGTATTGCAGATCGGAGGGGATGGAGTCAGTAGCTACCCCGCAACCTCGTCCCCAGGGTATCTCGCCTCCAGGGGTGGACGAGGTTAGCTATCCTGTCGATAGCGCCGAGCCACGATGCTAATTCTACCGACAGGGCACACAACCCCCCAACCAACGGAACCTCCTCCATCCCGCGATCTGCAAAGTCACCCGTCTAAAACGGGGAAAGAAACAAATCTATGAATTGAAGAAGAAGTACATGTAGATCGGTACTTACCCAAGTTGAAGAGCTCACCGTACAATATGCCAAGCATCGACGGATGCAAATCTAGCTGACGCGTAGGAACCTAAACTGCGATATTTGAAGAAGAAACAACGTAAAGGGGTGGGAGAGGGTGGGACGTAGCGAACGATCGGTGAGTAAGCCGAATGCCATTTGAGCCAGTGTTTATATACGGTAACGAAGGACCCGGAGTCCCGGGACCCGCATGAGAGAAACCGCTGACACCGTTAAACGTTAACTTCTTTTATTATGATATAATAAAATACATATATTCTTCGTTATTTGAAGAGTTCTTTCAAATAAGATAAACTTAATTTTCGTGTCATATACACTTTACATGTAAGTTGTCGTGAAAATATTTTGTGCACTTAAATGGCTAATATTACAGGTAGAGCAGCGGACGAGAATCCCCCCGAAGGTGCGAGTTCAAGTCCTGCTTGAATTAACAATTTTCTGTTAGTAGTGTACTGTAGGCTAATCATGTTGATACATCTCTAGCATAACGTTCAAGTATACCATCAATGATATAAAACAAGCGTTCACTGATATAAGTTTGTATTTATACGAGCTTTCGTCTGTCAGACTACAGCCTTCAACGGGTTAATAAAAAATATGGAAATCTACACCTATATAATATATACAAGCAGTAAAATATTAATGAGAATGACAGGATGTGACATAAGATATTTTTATGGATAATGTGTTATTGTTTCTTTAGTAAAATAGCATATTGTCCTGGAAGAGGTTTCGAGTTGTTGTCAGCTTCTTTCGTTAATCCGGTGTGCCAAGATTCTAAAGTCTTACGTGTTCGATAATTGCCTCTATCAATAATCCGTCCGTTTTCGAAATCAATGACATGATCGTTATTCCAAGCGTGGTTAGCGATATTTGATCCCTTTTGTCCTAATTTATGTGCTCCTTTCGAGTTCGAAAACATCTTCCTGTCTCACCAATGTAACTCCATTCACATTCTTTACATGGTATTTTGTAAACGACATATAGTTGTTCCTCAAATGGTGGTCTGTATTTGGGAGAAGGGAATTCTTGTTGTAGTGTCTTTAGCGGTTTGTTAGTAACCCTAATGTCATATTTACGTAAATGTCGCGTCAAAGTCTCAGTTAGTCCGTTGATGTAAGGAAGAACTGCGTAGCCGTTGTGTTGTTTTTTCGATTCAACTAAATTAATAACTAAAAATAAATAAAAACAATATAATAAAAACTTTTATTATATGGACGAAGGTGTTTTACTGGGAACTAAAACACTCGTAGAACTCATACGTCACTACATCCGGGGCCAAGTGGCCTTTTTTCCGTATGTAACGCTCGTGAGTGGCATATCGAAAATTTCCCGCCAATTTCATTCTTGTTCTGAAATGGCTACCAGTTCGAGCTACCAGTCGGATGAATTAAGTCAGAGCCAGTAACATTTTAAAATATTATACAGATATTCCGCTATAAGCTTAAAGCTTAAAGCTAAGTCATTGTTGTGTTGTTTCTTCATTGTTGTGTTATTTTTCATTAAATCCTTCATTAAAATAAAATTGCGTGTATTTGTGTCACTATGAATATGTCCATATAATAAAAAGAACATTACACGGTGGCGAGAAGATATGGATTTTATGTTCTCGTGGCAAGAACAATATCTCACTCATTCGCTGCGCTCACTCGTGAGATATTGTTCTTGCCACCGTGTAATATCCTCTGTATCCGACATGATGACCGGGTTGACGTCACACTCATCATTTCCGACAAACAAATCTTTATAGAACATCAACTCAAAGCTTAAATCATAAAACACTTTGTCATTCAACTATTCACTTCAAGTAGAATATATATCAGTAATATCGTATTTGGGGTGGTAGGCACTTTAAGGGAATTTCACTCTCACTGCAGCAGTTTCTTATCACAACCTTTTAATTAATTTTGTATACACGGCACTCAATTCTAGTAGACATTGTTTGATATATGATATATCATATCATCATTGGATAGTTGATATCTTATTATAGCTTTTGTAGATTTCATTTTTAACTTTTGTAAATCCTCTTATTCCCTCTTTGCTCCCTCCATCCCTAACTGCCTTCCTTCCTTCCTGCCTGCCTGCCTTCCCTCCTTTATTCCTGCCTGCCTACCTTCCTGTCTGCCTGCCTTCCTGTCTGTCTGCCTGCCTTCCTGTCTGTCTGTCTGCCTTCCTTCCTGCCTTCCTTGCTATCTGCCTTCCTTCCTGCATGTCTTCCTTCCTGCCTTCCTTCCTTTCATCCTTCCTTTCCTTCCTGCCTGCCTTCCTTTCCTGCCTTCCTTTCCTGCCTTCCTTCCTTCCTGCCTGCCTTCCGTCCTTCCTTTCCTGCCTTCCTTTCCTACCTTCCTTCCTGCCTTCCTTCCTTCCTTCCTTCCTTCCTTCCTTCCTGCCTTCCTTCCTGCCTTCCTTCCTGCCTTTCTACCTGCCTTCCTTCCTTCCTGCCTTCCTTCCTTCCTGCCTTCCTTTCTTCCTGCCTTCCTTTCTTTCTTTCTTCCTTCCTTTCATCCTTCCTTCTTTTCATCCTTTCCTTCCTGCCTTCCTTTCCTCCCTTCCTTTCCTACCTTCCAGCCTTCCTTCCTGCCTGCCTGCCTTCCTTCCTGCCTTCCTTCCTGCCTTCCTTCCCTCCGTCCTTCCTTCCTTCCTACCTGCCTTTCTTCCTTCCTTCCTGCCTGCCTTTCTTCCTTCCTTCCTGCCTTCCGTCCTTTCCTACCTTCCTTCCTGCCTTCCTTCCTTCCTTCCCTTCCTTCCTTCCTTCCTTCCTGCCTTCCGTCCTTCCTGCCTGCCTTCCCTCCTGCCTTCCTTCCGTCCTTCCTGCCTGTCTTCCGTCCTTTCCTACCTTCCTTCCTGCCTGCCTTCCCTCCCTCCTGCCTTCCTTCCGTCCTTCCTGCCTGTCTTCCGTCCTTTCCTACCTTCCTTCCTGCCTGCCTTCCCTCCCTCCTGCCTTCCTTCCGTCCCTCCTGCCGTCCTTCCTACCTTCCGTCCGTCCTTCCTGCCTGTCTTCCGTCCTTCCTTCCTGCCTTCCTTTCTTCCTGCCTTCCCTCCTTCCTGCCTTCCTGCCTTCATTCATTCCTTCCTTCCTGCCTTCATTCATTCCTTCCTGCCTTTCTTCTATCCCTTCTTTCCTGCCTTCCCTCCTTCCTGCCTTCCCTCCTTCCTGCCTTCCCTCCATTCCTTTCTTCCATCCCTTCTTCCCTGCCTGCCTTCCTTCCTTCCTGCCTTCCCTCCTACTTCCTTCCTACTTCCTTCCTACTTCCTTCCTTCCTGCCTTCCCTCCTTCCTGCCTTCCCTCCTTCCTGCCTTCCCTCCTTCCTGCCTTCCCTCCTTCATTCCTGCCTTCCCTCCTTCTTACCTGCCTTCCCTCCTACTTCCTGCCTTCCCTCCTTCCTGCCTTCCCTCCTTCCTGCCTTCCCTCCTACTTCCTGCCTTCCCTCCTTCCTGCCTTCCCTCCTTCCTGCCTTCCCTCCTTCCTGCCTTCCCTCCTTCCTGCCTTCCCTCCTTCCTGCCTTCCCTCCTACTTCCTGCCTTCCCTCCTTCCTGCCTTCCCTCCTTCCTGCCTTCCCTCCTTCCTGCCTTCCCTCCATTCATTCCTTCCTTCCTGCCTTCCTTCCATCCCTCCCTTCCTTCCTTCCTGCCTTCCCTCCTTCCTGCCTTCCCTCCTTCATTCCTTCCTGCCTTCCCTCCTTCATTCCTTCCTGCCTTCCTTCCTTCCTACCTAACTGCCTTCCTTCCTACCTTCCGTCCTTCCTGCCTTTCGTCCTTCCTACCTTCCGTCCCTGCCTTCCTGCCTTTCTTCTTGCTTTCCTTCCTTCCTCCTTCCTTCCAGCCGGCCTTCCTTCCGTCTTCCTTCCTTCCCTCCTTCCTTTCCTGCCTGCCTTCATTCCTGCCTTCCTTCCTGCCTTCATTCCTGCCTTCCTTCCTTCCTTCCTGCCTCCCTTCCCTCGTTCATGGCTTCCTTCCTGCCAGCCTTCCCTCATTTCTGCCTTCCTTCGCTCCCTTCCTGTCTGCCTTCCTTCATTCCTGCCTTTCATCCTTCCTCCTGCCTTCCTTCATTCCTGCCTTCATTCCTTCCTTCCTTCGTTCCTTCGTTCGTTCCTTCCTTCCTTCCTTCCTTCCTTCCTTCCTTCCTTCCTGCCTTCCTTCATTCCTGCCTTCCTTCATTCCTGCCTTCCTTCATTCCTGCCTTCCTTCCTGCCTTCCTTCCTGCCTTCCTTGCTGCCTTCCTTGCTGCCTTCTATCCTTCCATCCCTCCTTCCCTATATCCCTCCTTCCTTCTATCCCTCCTTCCTTCTATCCCTCCTTCCTTCCATCCCTCCTTCCCTATATCCCTCCTTCTTTCTATCTCTCCTTCCTTCTATCCCTCCTTCTATCCCTCCTTCCTTCTATCCCTCCTTCCTTCTATCCCTCCTTCCTTCTATCCCTCCTTCCTTCCATCCCTCCTTACCTATATCCCTCCTTCCTTCTATCTCTCCTTCCTTCTATCCCTCCTTCTATCCCTCCTTCCTTCTATCCCTCCTTCCTTCTATCCCTTCTTCCTTCTATCCCTCCTTCCTTCTATCCTTCCTTCCATCCCTCCTTCCATCCCTCCTTCCTTCTATCCTTCCTTCCATCCCTCCTTCCCTATATCCCTCCTTCCTTCTATCCCTCCTTCCTTCTATCCCTCCTTCCTTCTATCCCTCCTTCCTTCTATCCCTCCTTCCTTCTATCCCTCCTTCCTTCTATCCCTCCTTCCTTCTATCTCTCCTTCCTTCTATCCCTCCTTCCTTCTATCCCTCCTTCCTTCTATCCCTCCTTCCTTCTATCCCTCCTTCCTTCTATCCCTCCTTCCTTCTATCTCTCCTTCCTTCTATCCCTCCTTCCTTCTATCCCTCCTTCCTTCTATCTCTCCTTCCTTCTATCCCTCCTTCCTTCTATCCCTCCTTTCTTCTATCCTTCCTTCCATCCCTCCTTCCCTATATCCCTCCTTCCTTCTATCCCTCCTTCCTTCTATCCCTCCTTCCTTCTATCCTTCCTTCCATCCCTCCTTCCCTATATCCCTCCTTCCTTCTATCCTTCCTTCCATCCCTCCTTCCCTATATCCCTCCTTCCTTCTATCCCTCCTTCCTTCTATCCCTCCTTCCTTCTATCCCTCCTTCCTTCTATCTCTCCTTCCCTATATCCCTCCTTCCTTCTATCCCTCCTTCCTTCTATCCCTCCTTGCTTCTATCCCTCCTTCCTTCTATCCCTCCTTCCTTCTATCCTTCCTTCTATCCCTCCTTCCTTCTATCCTTCCTTCCATCCCTCCTTCCCTATATCCCTCCTTCCTTCTATCCTTCCATCCCTCCTTCCCTATATCCCTCCTTCCTTCTATCCCTCCTTCCTTCTATCCCTCCTTCCTTCTATCCCTCCTTCCTTCCATCCCTCCATCCCTCCTTCCCTATATCCCTCCTTCCTTCTATCCTTCCTTCCATCCCTCCTTCCCTATATCCCTCCTTCCTTCTATCCCTCCTTCCTTCTATCCCTCCTTCCTTCTATCCCTCCTTCCTTCGATCCCTCCTTCCCTATATCCCTCCTTCCTTCTATCCTTCCTTCCATCCCTCCTTCCCTATATCCCTCCTTCCTTCTATCCTTCCTTCCATCCCTCCTTCCCTATATCCCTCCTTCCTTCTATCTCTCCTTCCTTCTACCCCTCCTTCCTTCTATCCCGCCTTCCTTCTATCCCTCCTTCCTTCTATCCTTCCTTCTATCCCTCCTTCCTTCTATCCCTCCTTCCTTCTATCCCTCCTTCCTTCTATCTCTCCTTCCTTCTCTCCTTCCTTCCATCCCTCCTTCCCTATATCCCTCCTTCCTTCTATCTCTCCTTCCTTCTATCCCTCCTTCCTTCTATCCCTCCTTCCTTCTATCCCTCCTTCCCTATATCCCTCCTTCCTTCTATCCCTCCTTCCTTCTATCCCTCCTTCCTTCTATCCCTCCTTCCTTCTATCTCTCCTTCCTTCTATCCCTCCTTCCTTCTATCCCTCCTTCCTTCTATCCCTCCTTCCCTCTATCCCTCCTTCCTTCTATCCCTCCTTCCTTCTATCCCTCCTTCCTTCTATCTCTCCTTCCTTCTATCCCTCCTTCCTTCTATCCCTCCTTCCTTCTATCCCTCCTTCCTTCTATCCCTCCTTCCTTCTATCCTTCCTTCCATCCCTCCTTCCCTATATCCCTCCTTCCTTCTATCCTTCCTTCCATCCCTCCTTCCCTATATCCCTCCTTCCTTCTATCCCTCCTTCCTTCTATCCCTCCTTCCTTCTATCCCTCCTTCCCTATATCCCTCCTTCCTTCTATCTCTTCTTCCTTCTATCCCTCCTTCTATCCCTCCTTCCTTCTATCCCTCCTTCCTTCTATCCCTCCTTCCTTCTATCCCTCCTTCCTTCCATCCCTCCTTCCCTATATCCCTCCTTCCTTCTATCTCTCCTTCCTTCTATCCCTCCTTCTATCCCTCCTTCCTTCTATCCCTCCTTCCTTCTATGCCTCCTTCCTTCTATCCCTCCTTCATTCTATCGCTTCCATCCCTCCTTCCTTCTATCTCTCCTTCCTTCTATCCTTCCTTCCATCCCTCCTTCCTTCTATCCCTCCTTCCTTCTATCCCTCCTTCTATCCCTCCTTCCTTCTATCCCTCCTTCCTTCTATCCCTCCTTCCTTCTATCCTTCCTTCCATCCCTCCTTCCCTATATCCCTCCTTCCTTCTATCCCTCCTTCCTTCTATCCCTCCTTCCTTCTATCCCTCCTTCCTTCTATCCCTCCTTCCTTCTATCCTCCTTCCTTCTATCCCTCCTTCCCTATATCCCTCCTTCCTTCTATCCCTCCTTCCTTCTATCCCTCCTTCCTTCTATCCCTCCTTCCATCCCTCCTTCTATCCCTCCTTCCTTCTATCCCTCCTTCCTTCTATCCCTCCTTCCTTCTATCCCTCCTTCTATCCCTCCTTCCTTCTATCTCTCCTTCCTTCTATCTCTCCTTCCTTCTATCCTCTCCTTCCTTCTATCTATCCTCCTTCTATCCCTCCTTCCTTCTATCCCTCCTTCCTTCTATCCCTCCTTCCTTCTATCTCTCCTTCCTTCTATCCCTCCTTCCTTCTATCCCTCCTTCCTGTCTACTCTCCTTCCTTCTATACACCTCCTTCCTTCTATCTCTCCTTCCTTCTACCCTCCTTCCTTCTATCTCTCCGCCTTCCTTCTATCCCGCCCTTCCTTCTATCCACTCCCTTCCTTCGCTATCCCTCCTTCCTCTATCTCCACCCCTTCCTTCTATCCCTCCTTCCTTCTATCCCTCCTGCCCTTCTATATCTCCCTTCCTTCTTGCACCCTCCTTCCTTCTAATCCCGCCCCTCCTTCCTTCTATCCTCCCTCCGGCTTCCCTCCTTCTATCTCTCCCTTCCTTCTATCTATCTCCTCCTTCCTTCTATCTCTCCTTCCTTCGTAATCCTCCTTCCACCCTCCTCCGTCTAATCCCTCCTTCCTTCTATCTCCTCCGTCCTCTAATCACCTTAGCCCCCCTTCCTTCTATCCTCCTTCCTTCATAGTCCCTGCTTCATTATATCTTCCTTCCTTCTATCTCTCCTTGCCTTCCTATCTCCTCCTTCCTTCTATCCCTCCTTCCTTCCTATCCCTCCTTCCTCCTATCTTTCTCTCCCTTTCCTTCTATCCCTCCTTCCTTCTATCGTCTCCTTCCTTCGATCCCTCCTTCCTTCTAATCCCTCCTTCCTTCTATCACCCTCCTTCCCTAGCCCTTCCGTCTATCCTCCCTCCTTCCTTCTATCCCTCCTTCCTTCTATCTCATCCTCCTTCCTTCTATCCCTCCTTCCTTCTATCCCTCCTTCCCTTCTATCCTTCCCTTCCTTCTAGCCTTCCTCCCTTCCGTCTATCCCTCCTTCCTTCGTATCCCTCATTCCTTCTATCCGATCCCTCCTTCCTTCTATCCCTCCTTCCTCTCTATCCCCTCCTTCCTTCTATCCCTCCTGACCTTCTATCCCTTCCGTCCTTCCTGCCTATCCCTCCTTCCTTCTATCTCTCCTTCCTTCTATCTCTCTCTCCTTCCTTCTAGCTCCCCAGCTCCTTCCTTCTATCTCGTCCTTCCTTCTATCTCTCCTGTCCTTCTATCTCCGGCCTTCCTACTATATCTCTCCTTCCGTCTATCCCTCCTTTCCTTCAATCCTCCCCCTCCGTCCCCTGATCCCTCCTTTCCTTCTATCCTTTCTACGTTCCTTCTTACCCTCCTTCCTTCTAGCCCTCCCTTCCCTTCTAGTCCCTTCCTCTTCCCTATCTCTCCGTTTTTTTTGCCTTCTTTCTCGCTCCTTCCTTCTATCTCTCCTTCCTGTCCTTCTATCCCTCCTTCCTTCTATCCATCCTTCCTTCTATCCACCTCCTTCCTTCTATCCCCTCCTTACCCTTCTATCCCTCCTTCCTTCTATCTCGCCTTCCGTCTTCTATCCCTCCTTCCTTCGAACTCTCCGTGTCCTTCTATCCCTCCTCCCTTCTATCCCTCCTTCCCTTCTATCCGTCCTGTCCTTCTATCGCTCCTTCCTTCTATCCCTCCTTCCTTCTATCTCTCCTTGCCGTCCTATCCCTCCTTCCGTCTATCGCGCCTGCCTTCTATCCCTCCGTCCTTCTATCACCTCCTTCCTTCTATCCCTCCTATCCTGTCCGATCTCTCCTTCCTTCTATCGCCTCCTTCCTTCTATCTCTCCTTCCTTCCTCTATCCCCCTTCCTTCCTTCTATCTTCGTCCGTCCTTCTATCTCTCCTTCCTTCTATCTCTCCTTCCCTATATCGAATCCCTCCTTCCTTCTAATCTCCTCCTTCCTTCTAATCCCTCCGTCCTTCTAACTCTATCCTATCCGTCCTATCCCTCCCCTTCCTTCTATCCCGCCTTCCGTCCGAGCTTCCTTCCGTCGATCTCATCCTTCCTTCTATCATCTCCCTTCCTTCTATCCCTCCTTCCTTCTATCCCTCCTTCCTTCTATCTCTCCTTCCTTCCGTTCTATCGCTCCTTCCTTCTATCCCTCCTTTCCTTCTATCTCACCTCCTTCCTTCTATTCCCTCCTTCTTCTTCTATCTTCTCCTTCCGTGCTATCCCTCCTTCCCTTCTATCTCTCCTTCGTCTATCCCGCTCCTTCCTTCTATCTCTCCTTCCTTCTACCCTCCTTCCTTCTATCCCCTCCTTCCTTCTATCCCTCAGTTCCTTCTATCCCCTCCTTCCTTCTATCTCTTCCTTCCTTCTATCTCTCGCTTCCTTCCTATCCCTCCTTCCTTCTATCTCTACCTTCCTTCTATCCCTCCCTTCCTTCTATCTCGCTCTCACTTCCTTCTATCCCTCCTCTCCTTCTATCCCTCCTTCCTTCTGATCCCTCCCTTCCTTCTATCTCTCCTTCCGTCTAATATCCCTCCTTCCCATGCGATATATATCGCCTTCCTTCTATCTCCCATATAAATCCTTCTATCTCGAACAAAGCTATCCCTCCTTCCTTCTAATCCTCCTTTCCTTCTAGCCCTCCTTCCTTCTATCCCTCCTTCCTTCTATCCCTCGCCTTCCCTTCTAACTCCCGTCCTCTCTTCGTCCCGCTCCTTCCTGCTATCTCTCCTCCTCCTTCTATCCCTCCGTCCGTTCTATCCCTCCCTTCCGTTCTATCTCTCCGCCTTCTATCCCTCCTTCCTTCTATCCCTCCTTCCTTCTATCGCGCCTCCTTAACCGTCGTCTATCCCTCCTGCCTTCTATTCTCTCCTTCCCTTCTATCCCTCCCCGGCCTTCTATCCCTCCGTCCTTCTATCCCTCCTTCCTTCTATCTTCTCCTTCCTTCTATCTCTCCTTCCTTCTATCGCTCCTTACCTCTATCCCAGCCTTCCTTCAATCGCTGCCGCCGGCGATCCTACCTTCTCGATCCCTCCTGTCCTTCGATCCCTCCTTCCTATCTATCTCCTCCTTCCTTCTATCCCTCCGGTCCTCTATCTATCTCTCTCCGTCCTTTCTTATCCCTCTTCCTTCTATCTCTCCTTCCTTCTATCCCTCCTTCCTTCTATCCCTCCTTCCATCTATCCCTCCTTTCCTTCTAGCTCTCCCTTCCTGTCTATCCTTCCTCCGTCTATCTCTCCTTCCTTTCTATCCTCCTTCCTTCTCTATCTCTCCTTCCCTTCTATCCCCGCCCTTCCGTCTATTCTCTCCCTTCCTTCTATCCCTCCTTCCTTCTATCTCCTCCTTCCTTCTATCCCTCCTTCCGTTCTATCTCTCCTTCCTTCTATCCCTCCTTCCTTCTATCTCTCCTTCCTTCTATCCCCTCCTTCCCTTCTATCTCTCCTTCCTGCCTATCTCCCCCTTCCTTCGAAACCCTCCTTCCTTCTATCTCTCCCTTCCTTCTATCCCTCCTTCCTTCCTTTCGCCTCCTTCCGTCTATCCCTTCCTTCCTTCTATCTCTCCTTTCCTTCTATCCCGTCCTTCCTTCTAATCTCATCCCGCTTCCGTCTATCATCTGCTTCCTTCTATCCCTCCTTCCTTCTATCCTCTCCTTCGATCCCTTCCTTATCCCTTCTCGCCTTCCTTCTATCTCTCCGTCCTTCTATCCCTCCTTCCCTTCCTTCTAATCTCTCCTTCCTTCTATCTCCCTCCTTCCTTCTGATCCTCTCCCCTCCTTCCTTCTATCTCTCCTTCCTTCTATCTCTCCTTCCTTCTATCCCTCCTGCCCCTTCTATCTCTCCTTCCTTCTATCCTCCTTCCTTCTATCTACAATAAAATCCTTCCATCTGATCCCTCCGGCCTTCTAGATCTCTCCTTCCTAAATCTATCTCTGCTTCCGTCCTAGCTCTCCTAATCCTGCTATCCGCCTACCTCCTTCTTCGATCCCCTCCTTCCTTCTATCTCCCGTCCTTCTATCTCTCCTTCCTTCTAAATCCCTAATAACTCCCTTCCTTCGAATCACCGCCTCCTTCCTTCTATCTCTCCTTCCTTCTATCTCTCCTTCTCTGCTATCTCTCCTTTCCGTCTAGCATCTCTCCTTCCTTCTATCCCTCCTTCCTTTCTATCTGCTTCCTTCCTTCTATCCCGCCTTCCTTCTATCCTTCCCTTCTTCTTATCTCTCACCTCCTGTCTATCTCTCCGTCTTCTCTATCCCTCCTTCCTTCTATCCCTCCTGGCCTTCGAATCCTTCCTATCCCTCCTTCTATCTATCCTCCTTCCTTCTATTCCGTCTATCTCGCCTTCCTTCTATCTCTCCTTCCTTCTATCTCTCCTTTGCCTTCTATCCCTCCTTCCTTCTAGTCTCTCCTTCCTTCTATCCCTCCCTTCCTTCTATCTCTCCTTCCCTTCTATCCCTCCTTCCTTCGATCCCTCCTTCCTTCTATCCTCCTTCCTTCTATCTCCTCCTGTTCCTTCTATCCCTCCTTCCTTCTATCTCTCGTCCTTCTATCTCTCCTTCGTTCGAGCCACGCCTTCCTTCTATCCCTCCTTCCTTCTATCTCCTGAAATCCTTCCTGCCTTCTATCCCTCCTTCCGTTCTATCTTCCTCCGTGCTTCTAGCCCCTCCTGCCTTCTAGCCTCCTTCCTTCTATCCCTCCTTCCTTCTAGCTCTCCTTCCTTCTATCCCTCCTTCCTTCGTCTATCGATCCTCTTCCTTCTATCACCCTAACCCGCCTTCCTTCTAATCTCTTCCTTGCCTTCTATCTCTCCTTCCTTCTACTCCTTCCTTCTTCCCTCATTCCTTCATCTCGCCTCCTCGAGGCACCTCCGTCCTTCTATCCCCCTTCCTTTCTATCCCCTCCTTCCTTCTTTCCCTGCCTATCCTTCTAAGCCTTCCTTTCTATCTCTCCTTCCTTCTATCTCTCCTTGCCTTCTATCTCGCCGTCTATCCCTGTCCTTAAGCCTTCTATCCCTCCTTCCTTCCATCCCTCCTGCTTCTATCCTCCTTCCTTCCTAGCTCTCCTTCCTGCTATCTCCCTTCCTTCTAGCTTCTCCTTCCTCGATCCCTCCTTCCGTCTATCTCTCCTTCATTCTAGCCCACCGTCCTTACCTTCTATCTACTCCTTCCTTCTATCCCTCCTTCCTTCTATCCCTCCTTCCGTCTATCCTTCCTTCCTTCTATCCCTCCTTCCTTCTATCTCTCCTTCCTTCTATCCCTCCTTCCTTCTATCTCTCCTTCCTTCTATCCCTCCTTCCTTCTATCTCTCCTTCCTTCTATCCCTCCTTCCTTCTATCCCTCCTTCCTTCTATCTCTCCTTCCTTCTATCCCTCCTTCCTTCTATCCCTCCTTCCTTCTATCCCTCCTTCCTTCTATCCTTCCTTCCTTCTATCCCTCCTTCCTTCTATCTCTCCTTCCTTCTATCCCTCCTTCCTTCTATCTCTCCTTCCTTCTATCCCTCCTTCCTTCTATCCCTCCTTCCTTCTATCCCTCCTTCCTTCTATCTCTCCTTCCTTCTATCCCTCCTTCCTTCTATCCCTCCTTCCTTCTATCTCTCCTTCCTTCTATCTCTCCTTCCTTCTATCTCTCCTTCCTTCTATCCATCCATCCTTCCAATATTGTTTTTGGATTATTTTCTTGCCTTTTATATAGTTGCCTGATAAACATGGCATCACACCTCTGCTTGCAGCGATATATGAAGGACATACAGTCTGTGTGAAACTATTGCTGTCAAAGGTTATTAAATTCTTATTTGCATGGTAGTATTTGAAAATTGATGCATCCGGTCAATTGATAGCCTAGGTTTCGGTCATAATCCTCATTAATCGTTCATTATTTATGGCTGGGTTTGGTACCGAAGAGAAATGGGTTGGGTAATCCACATTTTGGCAGTAAAAGGTAGGGTAAGATTTTTTTATTATTTAATATGTTTTATATTGGGTAACAAATTTAAAGTGCCCCCAACCTCAAAAATTTTTTAGTGTCTAATTTGGAAGAACTTTTAAAATGAGAAAGTAACTTCTTTTAAAAATTTTCACTTCTTCGCTTTCTTTTTGAGATATATCAGTTTGTTTGATATGCAAATATCTGGAATTTCGTCACACATGCATAATGAGTTATCAGAGAATGTTATATATCTTTGCGTGCATGAAATAAAAACACTAAAGTGTGAATAACACGTTTGTGCGTTTCTCCCACAACACCAAACTTCTTGATTTTAAAGGATTTCGTTCGAGAATGAAAGAGATATACACATTTCTCCAATAAGTCATTATGCATGTGTGAAGAAATTCCAGACATTTGCATATCAAACAAACTGATATATCTCAAAAAGAAAGCAAAGAAACGAAAATCTTCAAAAGAAGTTACTTTATCATTTTAAAAGTTCTTCCAAACAAGACAATAAAATATTTTGAGGTTATGGGCACTTTAAGAAAACAAATAAAATAAATAGAATAAAATAAATCAGTTTTTAAATGTCTATAGTTATAATAATAGTGATACAATACACAGAGATTACTTGTTCAAAGACATTGTCTGGTAAAACCTCTTGTTAAATAATATTTTAAATAGAAATATTTTCATGTTTATAAACAGTAACACGAACTTTAACTTTGTTAGAATATTGGTATTGATCAGCCTCGTATTGAATAGACCACTAGTAGCTCAACCAATCAGAATGCCGAATTTGTATTAGACTGCACTAGTTGGTTGTTACTAAAGACAAGTAGATTGCAAGTAGAGTAGCCAATCAGATTGCAGCACTGGCATAAGTCTACTAGTTTTTTTCTAATGAGTGATAGAAACACTATACAAAGAAACTCTTCACAACATGAGTTCGAGTTAATTTCGAGTTAACCTCGAGTTGACTTAGAGTTACTAACCCAACCTCGTTCCCAGGGCATTTTGCCTCCACGGTGGAAGGTCGGCGAATATGGCCCTGGGATCGGCTGGTCACATGACACCCAGAATTTCTGGGTGTTTAGATATGATAATTTTTGTGGTCTTTGTTCCATTTCCTTTGTCTACTTTGTTGACATGAATAATTGAGAGATATTCAATGCTCTTCAGAGTTGTTCATGTCATCATTCGTGGGCATAAAAGTAGCTAACAAGCTTAATAATCCACCATACATCCTGGTTATCTCTTCCAAAAGCTATGAAGAAGCATATATCCAATTTAGCAAAAGCTATCACTTCTAATTTGCTGTAAAATTTGAAGACAGCAATCAGATTTAGACAAATAAATTATACTCGGCTGAATTAATTGAGTTTTATGACAAGCCAATCGCATTATAGAATGAACTAGCCGATCCCAGGGCCATTTTCGCCGACCTTCCGCCGTGGAGACAAATGCCCTGGGAACGAGGTTGGGTATTGATCTCAAACTATATGAACCAAGTTATAAATATTTAATACCAACTATAAATATCAGATAAATATCTGAGAGATATGAGAAGAGCAAGGAAGGTACAGTTGGAAAATGGCGTATATTTAACAAATAGATTCCATTCTGATGTTGTCTCACTGTTCAGTTAAAAAAGGGTCACTGATGTTCTTATCATATTCTGACGTCTTCTGTTTATCTATAACTGAACATACAACGAAAAAATGGAATCTATTTGTTTTATACAATAAAAATTGAAGACAAACCGTGATTAGACGTGAGCTGTGAGTTTGTCCTCTAATAGATCATGGCTAACAACCAATATATCATATATGTGTATTTGCAGGTTATTATGTAAATACACATATATGATATACAAGTACGTGCAGTATATAACACGTATATCAGTGTTTCTTTTAGCAGGGCGAAGGGGCATTTTCATTATGGGGTGTTTTGCCCACATTGTTAAATTTTCTGAAAGAAATCCTGTATATACATATGGTTGCATCAAAACAATCCATCTAGTGATTGAGAAATTCAGTGTTTGAAAGGTTCGGTAAAACTTTTTGTGGGTTCAATTTGTTTTTCTACGGTACCTACGCCTGCCATAAATAATGGCAGCTCCCTAACATGAAGTTTGTCAAATTTACAGGGTGCGAAAAAGGATGGAAAATCACCCAGTGGCGATTCTTACAAAGATTCTGCCGAGTTACAAGAAATAAAAGACTTGCTGTGAGATTTTCAGTAAATGGAATTAATATAAGGTACTTATATTTTACATCAACACATAATTTCCCGCATTTCAAATGAACAAATAATTCCACAACGCAACCAGGTGATAAATCAGACATAGTTTGACGCTACTCTGGCTTCAAACGTTTTTTGAACGTAACTTTAAAAGTTACTGTCCAATGTCCATGACCCAATGTTTCGACACTCCAATCTAGTGTCTTCATTAGGGGTGATCGTTGTAAAGTTAGGATCCCTATTTATACCCTCATAGAACCGATGATAACGTTATCTATTAGTAAGATGCAAATAAGCTTCTGGTAATAGACCACCGTCATTGCGATTCAATGGGGCGTGGGTGCTATTGATATACCAAGCCTCCACCTGTAATTCAGTCTGTGAAAATTCCCACGATAGCTTGTCGACCCCCCGCTGAGCTTCTCAGATCTAAGAAGTAGATTTTGATTGTCCAAATCACAACCCCTGTCTTACTCCAGTTACAATTGGTTCTCTGGGAATTCTTGTGAGATCAAATAATTGAATCAAATAAACAATTATGAATGATATGAGTATTAAACCACTCAAAATCTACTACTCAGATCTGAGTAGCTCAGTGGGGGGTCGACAAGCTATCGTGCGAATTTTCAGACTGTATTACAGGTGTATATTCAGGCTGTACACAGGCTACCAGATAATGTCTCTGACGGTACCGCGAATTAGTGGTAATATTTTTGCAATTTTCCCACGCAATCTCATGGTAGGTTACGCACGCGTGCTCCGACAAAGCAGAATTTTCCTTCTTTGAAAAGAAAACAGCCTTTTGGTTTTCTTTTAAACGCGTACGAAACTAACGTTTAGTCTGACCGATGTACTCCTGATCATAATCGGAAGCTATTTACTCCATTCCATTGTTTATATTTATGGAAACTAAAGTCTAGTTTTGATTTAATTTCGTATAAAACTTAATCTGATTTGAATTGCGTTTTATATATGATGTTTGAAATTATTTGTTGAAAGTTATCGGGCATTATAATTGACGAGTTCCCTTGGTTTTAAAATAGGCAGCCCAATAAATAAAGTGTCTTTAATACTTGCAGTACAATGTTCTAACACACACATATTAACATAACTAGATATATTATACCTCAACTATAAATTATCTAATCAAACAACTAGCTTTGTACCACGTGACCAGTCAATTTAAACTCGAATTCCCCGCTTTAACCTCGAATCACACGCTGATGACGTCATCAGCGGGTGATTCGAGTTCGAATCACCCACTACTGATGACGAATACACCGGATGATTCGAGTTCGAATACCCGCTCGTACCCAGTACATGCGCTTAAACCAAGACCAGTCTGTAAACAATGGAGGAACAACAAGACGTTTCAAGACCGCATTCAAGATTGTTTCGGTATAATACAGGGTGTATAAAAAAAACGAGACCTTTAGAAATTAACCTATTGTTGTTAAGCACAAGATTTTATGCACCTGGGAATTTAAAATAGCTTCTAATCTTATGAAGGAGCATAACTGCATAACAAATTGTCAAAGTACTAATTAGTCATATCATCAGTTTGAATAAAAATGGTTCAACTGACTGCACAGAGCAACTCAATGTACTTTGAAGTCTCGGTATAATGTAAAACAGTAAAAACTCGTTGCTCTGTGGTCAGTTGAACAGTTTTTATTCGAACTGATGATATGACTAATTAGTACTTTGACCATTTGACCATATGTTGATTACATCAAAGATATGTCTACTATTATAATTAAGATAAAATATACCAGTCAGTTGTAAAGTGCGCAGATGGAAATATTGATAAAAGGACATTGGCGACAAAAAATAAGTACTCTTCAGATCAAAGTACGTGACCTAAATAACAGGAATATTGTAGTTCGAGGTTGTAAAAATGATCGTATCGCGTATTAAAGGGGACATAGGGCTCTTTGTCACATGACCTGTGACGTCAGTGTTGGCGGAAATACAAAGAAATTAATCTTCTTTTCAACGTTATTTTGGTAATCGTTATTACAACATAAACTAGGTAATACATTGTCCCACGGTAGCACAAAAGTACGAAATACAACACCTCCCAGCACATGACGTCACGGTCATTTTCATAGCGCCAAACTACTATATTCCGACCACTGATCTCAAAAATAGGACTGGATTGAGCTTTCTATTGTATCTGACAGGGATGGATTTACTGGGGGGTGGGGGGGGGGGGGGGGTGCGCGCCATTTTTACAGTAATTTAAGATACAGTAATTTAAGGTTACATGCTTAGATATTCATGTGATTGTGACCATGACTAGACTATCTGTTCACTGTTGCATCACTTGCATGTATCATGTTTGATAATATTTTGCTAGCTTTGGCCCTTTGGATGCATCATGCATGCCTGATGCCTCTCTGACTCTGGAGTCTGGAACCCAACTCGGCACCAGAGCACCCCCCCCCCCCCCCCCCCCCCCCCCAGATCATGCTGGATCCATCCCTGGTATCTGATGAGCTGATTTTGAAGTTTGCATATTTGCATAATGTAAATTGACGAGAGAGCATTAGAAGCTCCGAATTTGCAAGCAAATCAAACTGTGACGCTCACGAAATAGGTTTAGTGTCTGGCCAATATGGTTACTTTGTTAACATTGAATGCAGCCATAAAATCTTAAACCTAATTTGACGTCTCATATTAGGCTTCTCTCACTTGATAATCAGAGCCAACGGCGGCCATTACTAAGGGACCAAAGTCGCAGTAAATCTGTAGGTAGGCCATGAATCGTTTTACCCAGTCGTTTGAAAAATGTATTCTGGTCCTCTTTATAGTTTTTGTCGACGGTAAGAGTACATAATCCAACAAAAAACCTCATAGGATCCTCAGTTGGTCCCTTAGTAATGGCGGACTTCCGGCTTAATTTTTTGAACAATAGTTGCTCGATCCAGTCTTCTTTCGAGATCAGTAATTCCGACTAAGGCATATACTTCGATACAAGAACTAGTTACCAATGTTCTTTAAAGTGCTTATAAACCCAAAATGTGTTTTTGGTGATTCGGATAGAGCATAAAAAGTTAGTTGATAAGTTCTGGATTAGTTTTTGCGTTAAACTTTTTGTTTCGGAGATATAACGGCTCAAACATGCAAATTGTGCCATTTTTTGGAAAAAAGTAACGCCACCAAAATAACACACAGGGACCTGGATCCGAGGAACCCATTTTCAACAACAACTAGGCTTTTGTATAGGAGAAGACAGCTATCTTAAGAGTTTTTATTGAAAAATGCCCAAACGATGTGTCTTTACGATGCTTGTCTACTCGAATTGTAATGTATTTTTATAAGTATTGAAACATAACACGTTACTCGGATCCAGTCTCCTGGCCTGCGCTACTTTTTTTCACAAATTGTGACTTTGAGCCCTTATTCTCCGAAACTAAAAGTTTAACGCAAAAACTAATCTAGAACTTATTAACTAACTTTTTATGCTCTATACGAATCACCAAAAACCCATTTTGGGTTTATAAGCACTTTAAAGAAATGTTAATGGTCAATCTTATTCACCTTTTAGGAGTTGCGCATCCAGATGCTATATATACCCAAGTCAATTCAGTCAAGAATTACCATATCTCCTTGTGTATGGAAATTGTTAGGAGAATTCTCGCCTGAAATGTACGGGCCATTTTAATAGCTAGAGACTCGAATAAATTGAATAAACTAATAAAATATTTTTTCTGTACTTTTTACTCGGGCCGTAGCACGAGTATTAGTTTCGGTGGCTTTCCTGTATTTTTTGTATTTTTATTTATTTATTTTTTATTTTTCGGGTCGATAAATTGCAATTATTACGTCATCTCGATAGGCTTTGCGAAATTTAACCAGGCGCTGTGCTCATCTTTATGTACGCGCATAAGATTCATAAGGAGTGTGGCTGGCAAGTATCTTGACCACGCCGATCGCCGTAGACCCAATGGAACGGGTTGGGCCGTGATCTCAATGAATTTACAATAAAACTAAGTAAGCTAGCAAAATAAACTTTACGTATGTTATAGACAGATAAATTATCTTTCTTTCAAGGTATAATAGAGCTTGTACGCTTCATTATTTCTCAAGAAAACGTTCGAAGTAAACGGCTTAAAATACGACAGACTTATTCAAAATAGCGGCAATATTGTTTATTTTGGACATGTTCGTTTTTCAGCTTTTTTTAGGAAAACTAAGTAAGCTACAACCAATAAGCTATACGTATGCTTTAGACACATAAATTATCTTTCTTTTAAGATATAATAGACCACCTTGTAAAATTTACTTTTTCTCAACAAAACGTTTGAAGAGCGCCTTATAATATATATGCAAAAATATAATTTGGCCGCCATCTTTAAAAACAGCATCGTAATTCGAACGTTTTCTTGACAAATAATCAACCCTACAAGCTCTCTTATACCTTAAAACAAAGATAATGTATCTGTCAACAATGTACGTAAACTGCTACCTTACTTAGTTTATTTTAAAGCGCAATATCGAACATGCCTTGATATTCGTGATATGTCATATTCCGTGTATGTTGTTTATCATGATCAAGCGCGGGGTTTCCACTGAGCGCTTCGAAAACATTTGTTATTACATCAGAAATTTAAATTTTAAAAGTACTTCTACATCCTCATACAATTTAATACTTTCCAATCATTCAGCTGACTCAACGCTTTCTACCCAATACATATTTAATGTATGATATTGCAATTCTTGCGTAATAACCAGTGCATGTTCCGGGCGCTCATTGATGGACATCCTACATGCTGATTTGCCTACAATGTCTTTCAACAAGCCACTAGCCTAAGTGGCCCGAGTAAACGCCTAGCGGGCGTCTTGTTTCACATAAACTCTTGTCAACTGTGAACTATGTTTTGCTGCCAACTGTGAACAATGTTGTACTGTCAACTGTGAACAATGTTGTGCTGTCAACTGTGAACAATGTTGTGCTGTCAACTGTGAACAATGTTGTACTGTCAACTGTGAACAATGTTGTGCTGTCAACTGTGAACAATGTTGTGCTGTCAACTGTGAACAATGTTGTACTGTCAACTGTGAACAATGTTGTGCTGTCAACTGTGAACAATGTTGTGCTGTCAACTGTGAACAATGTTGTGCTGACAACTGTGAACAATGCTGTGCTGTCAACTGTGAACAATGATGTGGTGTCAACTGTGAACAATGTTGTGGTGCCAACTGTGAACAATGTTGTGTTGCCAACTGTGAACAATGTTGTGCTGTCAACTGTGAACAATGTTGTGCTGTCAACTGTGAACAATGTTGTGGTGCCAACTGTGAACAATGTTGTGCTGTCAACTGTGAACAATGTTGTACTGTCAACTGTGAACAATGTTGTGGTGCCAACTGTGAACAATGTTGTGTTGCCAACTGTGAACAATGTTGTGCTGTCAACTGTGAACAATGTTGTGCTGTCAACTGTGAACAATGTTGTGGTGCCAACTGTGAACAATGTTGTGCTGTCAACTGTGAACAATGTTGTACTGTCAACTGTGAACAATGTTGTGCTGTCAACTGTGAACAATGTTGTGTTGACAACTGTGAACAATGTTGTACTGTCAACTGTGAACAATGTTGTGCTGTCAACTGTGAACAATGTTGTGCTGTCAACTGTGAACAATGTTGTGGTGTCAACTGTGAACAATGTTGTGGTGTCAACTGTGAACAATGTTGTGGTGTCAACTGTGAACAATGTTGTGGTGCCAACTGTGAACAATGTTGTGGTGCCAACTGTGAACAATGTTGTGGTGTCAACTGTGAACAATGTTGTGGTGCCAACTGTGAACAATGTTGTGGTGCCAACTGTGAACAGTGCTGTGGTGCCAACTGTGAACAATGTTGTGCTGTCAACTGTGAACAATGTTGTGCTGTCAACTGTGAACAATGTTGTGCTGTCAACTGTGAGCATTGTTGTGCTGTCAACTGTGAACAATGTTGTGCTGTCAACTGTGAGCGTTGTTGTGCTGTCAACTGTGAGCGTTGTTGTGCTGTCAACTGTGAGCGTTGTTGTGCTGTCAACTGTGAGCGTTGTTGTGCTGTCAACTGTGAACAATGTTGTGCTGTCAACTGTGAGCATTGTTGTGCTGTCAACTGTGAACAATGTTGTGCTGTCAACTGTGAACAATGTTGTGGTGTCAACTGTGAACAATGTTGTGCTGTCAACTGTGAACAATGTTGTGCTGTCAACTGTGAGCATTGTTGTGCTGTCAACTGTGAGCATTGTTGTGCTGTCAACTGTGAACAATGTTGTGCTGTCAACTGTGAACAATGTTGTGCTGTCAACTGTGAGCATTGTTGTGCTGTCAACTGTGAACAATGTTGTGCTGTCAACTGTGAACAATGTTGTAGTGTCAACTGTGAACAATGTTGTGTTGTGGTGTGAACAATGTTGTACTGTCAACTGTGAACAATGTTGTACTGTCAACTGTGAACAATGTTGTACTGTCAACTGTGAACAATGTTGTGCTTTCAACTGTGAACAATGTTGTGCTTTCAACTGTGAACAATGTTGTGCTGTCAACTGTGAACAATGTTGTGTTGTCGACTGTGAACAATTCTGTCGACAAGGTTGTTCAGTTATGATAACAAGGTTGTTACAGCGTTGTTTGTTACGATCTGTTAACAACGTTCAGCAGCTATCGTCTCTCGTGTTTTTTCTTTCTTTTCCCTTGTGCCGTTACTAGTTATTTATTTCTTAATTCACCACGAAAAGCAAGAAAACAGTTATAATGAAATGTTTATTTAAAACCCTCTGTCTGGGCACACTTTATACCTGCTTACTGGACTAACTCGTCAGCGTTCGTTCGTTCACTCCATTCATATATTTCCGTTCAATCAATTTTTCATTTCATTTAGCCATTCATTTAACTAACCATTGGCCAGTTAAAGTGCCCCTAACCTTAAAATTTTTATTGTCTTATTTGGAAGAACTTTTAAAATGATAAAGTAACTTATTTTGAAGATTTTCGTTTCTTCGCTTTCTTTTTTAGATATATCAGTTTGTTTGATATGCAAATGTCTGGTATTTACTGACCACTTGCATAATGAGTTATGAGAGAATGTTATATATTTTTGCGTTCATCAAATAAAAACACTAAAGTGTGAATAACACGTGTGCGTGTTTCTCCCACAACACCAAACCTCTCGATTTTAAAGGATTTCGTTCGAGAATGAAAGAGATACACACATTTCTCCAATAAGTCATTATGCATGTGTGACGTAAATTCCGGACATTTTCATATCAAACAAACTCATATATCTCAAAAAGAAAGCGAAGAAACGAAAATCTTCAAAAGAAGTTACTTTATCATTTTAAAAGTTCTTCCAAATAAGACAATAAAAAATTTTAAGGTGAGGGGCACTTTTAACAATCAACACGGAAGTGAAATTTCATTGATAATATATTATAAATACAGTGATATAAAAATTAATTTTCAGACTATATTGTTCGCATGTTATTTTCCCGTCGATCTATCCACAGCAGTCCTTAGAGGATCCTTTAGCCTCCACCTATCCCTCATAAACCTCATTGGCTCGTATATTTTACTCTTCTTTCCTTTTGCTCGAGATTTTCTGTACCCTACAATCAAACAAAGAGCAAATACATTGGATTGACGAGAAAATACATTGAACTGGTTACCAGGGGTGAGAGGTGTGGCAGCCATCTCGACAACGAATTCTTCCCAAAAATAACTCTACTAAAAATTATTTAATAATTTATTAAATTAATTAATTTATTTATTTATTTATTTTTAATTAATTAATTAATTTATTACTCTATTATAACTCTTACTTACTAAAGCCTGATAATAATACTAACGGACTAATGCTAATATAAACCTTAATGGGGAACTGTACCCAAAAAATAAATAACTTTTAAATAAAAGTCCTTTAGAAATGTTAATAGTTTTACAGTATGGTAATAACTAAAGTCACTAGAGGTAGTTTTCAAGATGTTAGGCCACATAAAATAAATTACTTGATTCTCCTCACTACATTTTGAAAATGTCGAGGCGGCGGGCGGTTTATATTTTATATCAAAATATAAAAAATATTCCTGAAAATTTGGAAATTGGAGCAGGAGGTTTTTTTATATTTCCTTGTTTTCCGAAATATTCTTATCTTGAAGTTACGGTAGTGTGCACACATACTAAGTACAGCCCAAACGGGAAAAGTTGAAAGCCAGTTTATTTAAAGGGTCTTCATATTTCCCTCGATTTAGATTTAAAGAATATTTTACAAAAATATAAATACCAAAAATGTCCTGTTTTATATGTCAGATTTACGAATAAATAACAGTCAGATCAGTGAAAAATTAAAGTAAAATTCGTACACCGCACCAAAGCTGTGGAATTCATTGCCACAAGAAATTAGAAGCATTGATATTTTAAGTAGCTTTAAGTCAGCACTTAAGACTTTTCTTTTTTAAAATTAATAGTTTTTTGTTCATAGTGGTAATATATGTATAATAAACAGGTTTCTCCACCCATGACCCAGTTATGATTGAATCAAAATAATGAATAATATACGTCAACTGAGTGCAACATCTCAAAGTATAGTTAATATTTATGACATATGTATACAGTATTTTCTATTTCCGTCTGAATGACTAGAGTAACCGCTGTGCCACTAAAAACATTAAAACAACATATAAACAATCCAAGTAATAAAAAAGAGAAAAGTCTGTCCAAGCATCGTCACTAGCACTCCTGAGATATTGGAAGATGAAGAACAACTCCTTGTACGTCTCCTTACTCCTCTGGCATGTAGTTCAATTAATGGTGCCATCCACACGGCGCCATCTCTTTGATTTATCTATATTTACGAACATTTTCCGACGATTTGTGGATATGACGTCACTACATCAACTGAGTGCAGAATAGCCTCACCCGTTTTCATTCTCATATTTTATGCTTGTGGATGCCGCCATTTTGTGTAATTCTGGAGTTTGCATGACGGCTCAACGTCATGAGTATGACGTCAAAATTGAAAGGAAAACCACCGCTGTACATTAACTTTGAGCCGTCGAGCAAACTCTAAAATGGCGGCGTTCAGAAGCATAAAATACGCAACATGTCCTCACTCTTATAATGACTATAATGATCAATCAACCATTCCTGTTAAAATGATGATAATGTTCAATTTAAGAGCGACTCTACTAAGAGTCGCGCATGCGTATAACAGTCAATTACTATCCCACAAGCTTAGTATCACTCACTAGTCTATAAATGTACATGCTCAAATATGGGAGTGGATGGGGAAAAAAATTTGCAGGGGGTTAGGGTTAGAAAACCCATTAGGCGGGGGGTTAGGGTTAGGATCTTTGTTGTGTTGGGGTTGGGTTCTATACGGTGGCCCAGAAGTGTCACAACACATTTCACAATTCGCAACACATTTCAAAATTCGCAACACATTTCAAAATTCGCAACACATTTCAAAATCGACAACACATTTCAAAATCGACAACACATTTCCAAGTAGAGGTTCACAACACAATTAAATTTACGCAACACAATTCAAAATTCGCAACACATTTCAAAAGTCAACAACACGTTTCAAAAATCCATTTGTAGCCTGAATATCAGGTGGAGTCTGCACGCAGGCTAGAAAACCAGCCGTTCTGTATACTACATGTTAGCTGTGTTTAAGGTCTTCAAGATGGCGGAGAACTGTTTTGCATATTGCCATCAATGTGGAAACGAAATCGAGAGGGAATTTATATATTGTTCGCAGTGTGGAACAAAAGTTGAGACTGGACTACCTTCCTATAGAGTTATTCTAGGAGGGCAATCACTTTCTGAGCGAGAGATTATCGAAAGCTATTTCAACAGTGGGTTTGAATACGAAGCAATTCTGCAGTTCCTGAGTATTAGTTCCATAACATCGAAATGTCAATGTCCACCCTAAAGCGTCGTTTGAAAGAGTTTGGTTTGCAACGAAAGCATCACGAGGGAATAAATATGAATGAGGTAACCGAAATTATGAGAAGAGAGTTGAATGGGCCTAGTTGTATGTTCGGTTACAGAGCAATGTGGCATACGTTACGTGTGAAGTATGGCTTATTCGTTCCACGAAATGAGATCCAAGTACGTTTGAAGGAGCTAGACCCACAAGAATCACAAGACAGGAGACGTCACAGATTGAAACGAAGGGTGTACCAGGTACCAGGACCAAATTACTGTTGGCACGTGGATGGATACGACAAGATTAAACCCTATGGGTTCCCCATTCACGGAGGGATAGATGGATATAGCCGTCGTTTGTTATGGCTTAAGGTTGGGCGAACTAACAATGATCCAGCTGTAACAGCAAAGTATTACCACAACTGTGTTGAAGAACTTGGAGGATGTCCTCGGTTACTGAGAACGGACTGCGGAACTGAAAATGGTCTTATGGCTACGATGCAGTGTTCGCTGAGAGCAGAAGGAGATGATGAACTTGCTGGAGAAAAATCTCATCGGTATGGACCGTCAACTAGTAACCAACGAATTGAGTGCTTTTGGTCTCAGTTAAGGTGTGGTCGTACCAACTGGTGGATAAACCTGTTTAAAGATCTTGCTGACAGAGGAATGTTGCATGTAGGAAATATCATTCACATGGAAGCTCTCTGGTTTTGTTTTGCAGAGATTATTCAACAAGATTTGAACTTTTTTGCCCTTTATTGGAACACACATTACATTCGCCAATCAAGGCATGAAACCATTGCTGGAAAACCAGATGAATTGTTTTTCAAAGCAAAGGTGCAGTAAACCATCTGCAACCTGCAGATGATGTCATTATGGAAGAATTAAAATGCAAATGTAAAGAGTCTGCTGAGCCAAATGTCTACCAGGAGTACTTCAGTTATGTATTGTCAAATGAGAACTTGTCAAAGCCAAAACACTGGCAAGAAGCCATCGAGTTGTTTCAACGTCTAATTGCAGTTGCAATATAGTTTTATTTTTGATATTTCAGTAATATGTGATTTACCCTTCTTTCAGTATTATGTGATCTAACCTTCATGTAATTTGAACTATGCTAATATGCATAACTAACAGTATTATATTTTAAAGCAAAAATCAATAGTCATTTAGGAACAACATAGTGTTAGAAATGCAAAATGAAAATGAACCTTTTATGGAGTAAATGCTTGTTATAAACATAATCTCCAACCCCCCACCACCTCACCACCTCATTTCATTCACCAAAAGTGCAAAGGGTGCCCTTTTTACCTGAAGTACATTTATTATGTTATATGAAAATCATTAAATATGCAAAAATGCAAGTTAATTACAGAAATCAATGATACAGAATCTAAAATTGTCAAATTCATAAATGATATCAAACATGAATATTATTTTAGTAAATGAGTTCAAAAAGACTAGTTGAAATGTTGTTTAACTACTTAACTGAAATAGACACCAGTAGCGAAGTTTGCCATAGCAACTGGTCATGCTATGCAAATTTTGAAATGATTTACATATTTAGATCTTTAGAAATGTATTGTTTTCAAAATATGCAGATGTTTATAAATTAGCATAGCACGACCAGTTGCTATGGCCAGCTTCGCCACCGATAGACACCAAGAAATTCAACAGTACCAAACAGTATTTACACAGTACCAAAGCCAGGGGACATCAAAATGCAAGATGTGACATCATTCATAAATGATTCGTAGTTTAAAAGAGAATCATTTACTGGTAATATGAGTTTGTTTGAACAAGTGTTTGCTTCCAATTTACGCTTGGTATCAAAATGATTGAAAGCAATTGAAGGTTGTGGGTCAAATCCTACTGCAGGAACTGATGCACTCCCAGTGACAAATTGCAACACATCTCCAAGAGAGAAAATCACTTCATTTACACTTTCCGTTGTAGAATCATAAAGAGAACCTTTCACTTGACTTGCTTCAATGTCTTCCAAATACCGGGTGAAATTAAAGGCGATTGCTTCTTCTTGAAATCGCTTGTTTCCTCCTTCTGGGGAAAATTCGATGTGGAACATGTCATCAACACTTTCAGCACTTAACTGATTCTGGGAACAGTTCTGAAATAGTGCACGAGCTTTTTCAGGGTTTTGTCGAATCATATCCAAAAAACCGAACAGCTCCAAACCTTTAATGAATTGTTCCATATGTGGCAGAGAATGCAACACTGTGTAGTGAAGAGAGATGTAACGCATCAGTGAAGCCTTGTCCTCCATGGTAATAATTGGTTTGGTGTAACCAGCTTTGAAACGCAGGGTGCAGTCGAAGGAAGCCAACTGCTTAAAATCTTCAGAGTCAGTTGTCCTATCTAGCTCCTCCAATTTACTTCTCACCTTCACATTGGGTACATCAGCAATTGATGTGCAGACCTTTCCAACATTGCCATATAGGAGGTAATCCACAACAGATGGTGCAAAGAAACTTGGGTTTGGTGCACCTTGGATAATGGCCATTGCACAAAGCTTACCATACTTCATATAATCTTGTTGTTCCAGAGCAACAACGTTATTTGAAAAGCATTTATTGTTACTCTCTCCAACAAACATCGAGTTGGAATCATTCATACTCTTATGAAGCAAGGAAAAGAACTCGCGTTTGGGGCCACCTTGGTCAACTGCAGGCTCTCCAACAAATTGGACACGTAAAACATTCACAAGATCTTCGTCAGAGCATCTATTCATTTTCACTTTGGCATCTTCCCAGACATGGCTCCTTCTGACTTTAATTCTTAGCGAAAAATCTTTCTTGAGATTTTTATTGGCCAAATCAGCAATGATTTCATGAAGCATGTCATTTTCATTTTCTTTGATTGTTTGTTCACCATCAGTAGGAATGTTAATATCACTTACTGAGTTGTCATTGTCCATAAACTCTGGGTCATTATCAATATTATTGCAAAAATCAAACGCAGCATAGACTTCTTCGTGTGTTGTGGACTGTGGTAGGCTTGAAACAATGGAATTCACAGTAGCCCTCAAGATTGTTGTTCGTTTGCAATAGGGCTTCCCTGACATCTGATGAACTTAATTGAGGGAACATCTCTATCAATAGAAGTTCATGAGTACAATCTCTATTTTCAGGTGATGTAATAGGAATCATTGGTGCGTCAACACTAGGTGCCACAGATGCATTACTGGAAGTTGCAGTGATGCTTCTATTACAAGGTGATTCCATTGTTGGAGAACTGGATGCAACTGTTGTTGCCACGCTACATGCCACTGTTGCTGTTGATGATCCTGTTGTTGTTGCACTGGACATAGTAACTGTTGGTGTTCCCATTGATGCTAGTGTAGAAGTTTTGTTTTCAAGGCTATCTTCATTCTCAGATTCCACGTCACTCTCACTTGATGATTTGACCAAACACTGTGCTAATGAGGCAATTGTGCAATCGATATGATCACGCGATGAGCAAACAAAAAAGCTTATACGGTGATATGACTTTCCATATTCTGCTTGGTATTTATACAGAACGAAGTCATCATCGCTTTCTTTTAATTTATCGACCTCAGTACCATCAGGATAGAGTAAAACATATTCAGTGCTATCTTTAATTATGTTCTGAAAATGTGCTTTATGTTTCGCCAAACCAGCATTCAGAATTTCATTCTTTAAGGAAGCCTTTGGAACTTTTATGGGTAAATTTTTACCTCGCTGTGGTTTTAGTTCACTTCCATGGAACTTTTATGGGTAAATTTTTACCTCGCTGTGGTTTTAGTTCACTTCCATCAAAAAACATGATGCCTATGTTTACCTTGACATCGCCTGTTTTGTCCACGTTAGCAGCATCCTTTTTCCGTTTAGCTGCATTTCCTGTCGGTCTGAAATTGGACGCTCGTTCTTTACTTTTCTTCAGTTGAAAATTTTCAAACGTAGCCGTAGTCGTAGACGAGGTTGCCGTACTTTTAGTGCGGTTGCATGTCGAGGTCGAGGCACCAGTGTCAGACTGTTCCGTCGACACACCTGGTAAATCCAATGAACCATTAGCAGCAACAGGCGAAGCGGTTCCACACTTACAGCAAAATTTATGGTTTTCGCTAAGCTTATTTCCACACAATGTGCAAAACATGTTCATTAGGCCATCTTTCTCATATTGCCACGTGCAATTAGGACAACATAGGACAATGGTGGATACTTGTATTGTAACACCAAGAAGCCTCAACTATCCTCATTAACCGCTTCTTGATTTGCGTTGCGAATTTTGATTTGTGTTGCCAATTTTGGTTTGTGTTTCAAATTTTGATTTGTGTTGTGCTTAATTAATTTTGTTGTGAGATTTGACTTGCAAAAGTGTTGTTAATTTTGAAATGTGTTGTATATTTTGAAATGCGTTGTTGACATTGAAATGTGTTGCGAATTTTGAATTGTGTTGTGACACTTCTGGGCCACCGTAGTTCTAGCATTAAATTAACAAGTCGCTCTTAATTTGATCATTATCATCATTTTAACAGGAATGGTTGATTGATCATTATAGTCATTATAAGAGTGAGGACATGCTGAAATACGAGAATGAAAACGTTATTTCTCAAGTACAAGAGCAGATGCCGTAAAACTATTAACATTTCTAAACATTTTACTTAAAAGCCTTTTATTTAAAAGTAATTTATTTTTGGGTACAGTTCCCCAATAGTACAGTTCTCCAGAAACACAGTTTCCTAAAAGTTTCAGAAACTTGTTTCGCAAAATAGAACAGTGTTCTAATCAGGGAAACTTTGTTTACGAAAAATATACCTTTATGGCACTAAACGGGATTGTTTCTTACTATAGTAGTGAACTTCTTGTTCTTTCTGTTCCACATCGCACCCTTAGAGCGGCTGGTAAGTAAGATGCTGCTTCAGCAACCTGCATTTGCCCTTAAGTCATGCGCCAAATATATCATTTACAATATATATGCTTCATCTAGAAATTAAAGTGCCTGTTTGGGGATTTTACATATTACGAAAATTTCATCTTCATGCCTTTTTAAAGTAGAATTACTGTTATATTTTCACAGGAAATGACGTCAAAGCAGGGACACGCGAAGTCATTGCACACTAATTAAACAGTGAAATACAAAGAAAGTTTGGCTCTGAACTTTAAACACATCTGTTTGGATAACATTCGCTCAATTCCCAAACTTTCATTGTATTTCACTGCTGAATCAATGTGCAATGTTTTTGCATGTCCCTTGCTTTGACGTCATTTTCTGTGTAGAGTATAAATCACTTTTGCAGGGCAAGATATTTTACAATTGTTCTCAAGAAATTTATGAATTTGTTTGAGGACACTGTGAACCAAATTTCCCTAATATTTTTATTTCGTCAAAAAGAGATTAATGGGTTATCGGTGAAAATGGTATACGTCTCCGGATGATTTTTTTTATTTATTTAAACATATTTCGAAAATACATTTTCTCCAAGAGCAATGGAAAATGTTTTGACTTTTCATTTTTGATCATTTTTGACAACAACGGAAACATTCTCAGTGTATTCTGGTCTAGTTTGTGTACAGAAATCAAGTTTCTGAGAAACCAGAAAATGTATATCGTAAACTGCGGAATATAAGCCCTGGGCTTATACAATTTCGTAAGGGGTTTTGGGTTCTTATAAACGGGGGGGGGGGGGGGGGGGGGGGGGGGGGGGGGGGCTTATAAGCGCAATAATAAAAACGTTTGAGAATGATCGAACTGCTAGTGAAATAAATTGAGACTAACATACGGCATTATCAATATACGTTTTTTTAGGGGTGGATAAACGTTGATTTTTAGAGGGGGGCTTATATTCGGGGGCTTATAACCGGAACATAATTTCTGTTAGTAGAGAGATGGGCTTATAAAATAGAGGGAGAGTACCTTGTCTTGATGTGAAATATACAGGAAACGTTGCTCCGATTGGTAATGTATAGAATACTACAGGAAGAAGGGAAGATTAAAAATTAATTGCAATCCACAAGCTAGCTAGGTTCATATAAACAATTATTGGATGAGGCAGAGCATGATATCAAGAATTATCCAGATGTTATCTGCCGAAGCTGAAGGCGGAGATCTGGCAAAGTTGAGCGACGATCACATGACGCACACATAAGCGCATCGCATGACCTGTTCGCTTGGGTCGCGGCCATTGTCCTAAATTTTCTCCTTCCATGTGATGTGTACACGGTTTTTGTTGCGAGGATTTTTCGACGTTCTATTCAACGACCAAGGTAAGATGACGATTTATTGTAGATATTTAGATACAAGGCTGTTCTTCGTTGAATGTATCGTGAGAGAAGTGTGTATATAAAGGTCGGCAGTGCACACACTAGGCGCGACATGCTGCAGGGACATGTCGCGGGAACATGTTTCTTCGCGTGTGCATTACTCGTGAAACATGTCCCAGGGACAAGTCGCACGTTAGGTACACACGAGGGGTCATTAGTTCCTTGCCTTAACGAACTGCTGACTCTGATCTTCGTGATAACAAATGACCTTCAGTTGTACGCTCTTTTCTACTGTAATCTTTGTGGTTTTTATTCCATAAACACCGGCTTCTTATAGAAGTCAAGTGTAGAAATGAACATTTTAAGTGCACTCAGAACTTCAGGTTAGAACATCTTTATGTACTGTAGTCACGTGATAAGCCTTATTCTGTTCACAAAGTAAGAACACATGTAAAACGTTTTTGCTGAGGCAGTTATTTTAGGTTCCTCGTTTTGTTTGTACATATGATCAGTATTATTACAGAATTCCAATATCAAGGAGTATTTTTGTAGTGGTATTGCTCCACTCAAATGGCTCATCGATATCACACAACTTTTCACCTTCGGCCGCCATTTTGAAAACACGTCTACTGAAGGATTATGGTAAAAAAATAACTCTTTCTTATTGGTTGGTTTGTATTTTGTCGCGGCGACATGACCCCAGAACAGTGCAAACGATACGACATCGAAAGATTCGTGCAAATTGTCCCTGCAACAAGCCCCACAAAATCAAACCAGTTTGAATTCATGGAGCATGTCGCGGAGACAAATTTCTGTCCGTGCAACACAGGAAACCTGTAGTACACACGAAGGGAATTGTTGTAGGGACATGTCGCTGCAACATGTCGCCTATAGTGTGTGCCGACCTTTCGAGCAAAGGCCCTGTCGAGTGTCTTGTTTCTCTTTGACAAAGGGCCGTCGCTTAAAGTAACTATAATATTCGACATTTACCGCTTTTTATTTTGACATCAGAGTTAGTGATTCGTACATCTATTTCAGCGTTTAACGATCCGTTTTTATTTGTCTCTCAGGTTTACGCCGTGTGCTGCTGTGTTATGATAAGTAATGCAAACAGACTCACCTCACTAGCCAGGCAACATAGGCCTAGTCTTACGTACCAGTAGACGCATGTATGCAACAGCGTACCGCTATTTTTATTATTAGTTATACATGTAGTAGTAGCAGTTCGATATGATCTGATTTTATACGTTTCAAACGTTGAACTTCTCATGTGTCGAATCTAATGTAAATTAGCAAAATCCTTGGAGTATGAGTAACATGTATGATTTATTTTGAGTCGATCACGCAGGATAAGGTTACCCTATTTATCCGAGCCAGAGGCTTATGTTTTAAGCGTTCGACTATTCAGTTTATCACTCTTAGGTGAACGGAAAACCCAACTGATAGGGATTCCGAGGGCCTACGATTTATTAAGGTCGTTTTCCGAGAAGACCCGAAAGTCTTACCATTTGCTGGTGTTGTTGCAAAAGTATCACATTCTCAATTATTTTAAGACCCTGAGTGGTGATTTGAGCCCTGGTCTCGCAGCTCATAGACATGTGTGGTTACCACTAGACACAACAGCTGGTTACAGCATTTAATGAGGTTCGGCACATGAAAAGTTCGACGTTTGAAACAGGTCTAAGAATGCATTGTTGTGTAAGAGCATTTGGACCATTGTATAACGCAACTAAAACATCTTTATTAATATTATTATTAATTCTGAAAGCTGATTGGCCGAGTGCCTTTGACCATTTACTAAAATAACTTACTTCTTCCAATTTTCCATTTTTTCATGTTTGAAGTCTCCGGTACAAAGTTCTCTAATAAAATAATCATACCCATTTAACAGCGGTTTTCTAAATTAGTTTCGAACACAGATATAGGAAGATTGCCGACTCGGCGGCGCGCCATTATCACTGATCTCTAAATAAACACTGGATCGAGCAACTATTTGCGAAAAAATGAACCACGTACAAGGGACCAAGCTATATAGTTTTACTGTAGGAGACAGAGACTATCTGTCTCTGATCTTTTAAGATGCTAAAATGAATCAGTTGTCGAAGGTTTTCCCATAATATAGAACACAAACTACGGCTCCATTACAGTAACTATGAAGCCGGGAATATTTCGTGTCGGCCATCTTGAATGGACCAAGCTAAATAGTTTTACTATAGGCGACAGAGACTATCTGTCTCTGATCTTTTAAGATGCTAAAATGAATCAGTTGACGAAGGTTTTCCCGTAATTTAGAACACAAATTACGACTCCATTACAGTACAGGCACGGCGGAAGCAAATATGTATTGGGGGGGGGGGGGCTGGGTACCAATCCTAAAATTACCTGGTTACATAGCTTCTCCATTTGATGAATAAGCAGGTACTTCCACTGACCCCTACTTCATGTATGCCTAAAGCTGGTTACTTCGTGTAAGCCTGTCCCTCAACACAACTATAATCACCAAAATCTTGTGTCCGGACACAAAAATCGGCATACATGAAGTACTCACGATTTGGTATTTTTCTGATGATGTAACTTAAAATTTTTAAACACGTACATTTTTGGCAGCATTATTATTTTTTTTGAGGGGGGGGGGCTGCAGTAACCCTGGCCTGCAGTAACTATGAAGCCGGAAATATTTCGCGCCGTTATAGTGGAGTGACCACCGTTGTCACTCCAATATGGCCGCCACGCGCTAATTCCGGCTTCATAGTTACTGTTATTGAGCCGTAGTAATTTGTGCTCTATATTATGGGAAAACCTTGGACAACTGATTCATCTTAAATGATCAAAGACAGATAGTCTCTGTCGCCTATAGTTAAACTATATAACGAGGTCCCAACAAGATGGCGGCCACGGGAAAGTTCCGATTTCATTTTCCTAACAATAGTTGCTCATTATCCAGTCTTTATTTAGAGATCACTGGCCATTAGATCGTGGCTCTTTAGTATAGCGAAAAGGTCGAAATGTCGAGAGAGGACTGGGACAGAGTTTGCCTTAATTTCTACAATTTACCACAGCAGCTGTTGCTCACGTTGTAAGCAATAAATAATTGGCGTTGTAATCACTGATCTACCAATAAGTTATTGGATTGTAACCAATCCCAAAACAACAATGATCCTAACCCAGTCTTCTCTCCACATTTCGCCTTTTGGGTATACTAAAGAGCCACGACCCAGCCTAGACACTAGGCCTTCTATTTTGATTTTCGTGTTTTTTCCCGGAGCTAGAATTCGGAGCTTATTTATAGCATCCGTAACGTCATACAGCGAATTTGGCCCCCATAGCACCAAAGCCAACGCGGTTGCGCAGGGAAAAGCCATTCTAGGCTGGCCACGACCCCGGCCACTATGGGGGAATCCAAGATGGCGGCTCGATCGGCCAAAAGGGCATCATCTTCGTGTACCACATACACAATGGAGACAGACTACGTCATAGACACATCAAAGTTATTTTCTCGGGATTCAGAAGCTTTACAAGAACAAAAACCCTAACAATAACCCAAATAAAAACTCTAGTCCTAACCCTAAAATAAAGGAATACTAACCCTACTTTTAAACTAAATATTTCAATGATGTAATATTCTGTGTCCGCGGTACACGAAGTATCACCCGCCAAAAGCTCAAGTTACCAGAACAAGGAAGTCACCTTACGCGACTCTCATGAAAAACTAAACCAAATCTTGGAGTAAAGTGCCTATGAAATGAAATTTTTTATTTGATTTCAAGTAAAAATAAGCCACTGGAAAATCACTTTTCCACTTATTCTTTCTACCCGGATTCATGCGACAATTTATAAGGGACTGAGACTAGTATAGTGACGTAAATACCTTTGCAAACGTGATTGTTCACAGCCCGACCACAGGAATTTTGCTATTGAAAATTAACTCTAGCGAAAGATATTTACGTCACAGGCCTATTATGCACATATTTCCGGCCGCGCGGACTTAGTTCATCATGTTTGATTGAGGTTTCGGGCTGTAAAACTGACAGAAACCTAATTTAATAAAAATAAAAGGTCTGAATATGTATAACATTTTTAAAATTTGCAAGTTGCTATGCCCAGCTTCGCCACTGATTATTATTACATGCACTTTCCGGGAAGTTCATTTTCAGATTGGTCATAATGGTGGGAGAAAACTTGTGACGTCATAGGTCATATTACACATTTAATAATAATAATAATAATAATAATAATAATAATAAAGACGTATTAGGAGCATTATACAATAGTCTCAATGCTCTTACAACAATATATTCTTAATGTTACTTATAAAACTAATTACAGTTTCATTATAAGATAAAGCCTACTACATATATTACTACTATGAACAAAAAACTATTAATTTTAAAAAATAAGTCTTAAGTGCTGACTTAAAACTACTTAAAATATCAATGCTTCTAATTTCCTGTGGTAATGAATTCCACAGTTTTGGTGCGGCAACTGAGAATGCTGTCTCCACGAGTCACCGTTTTGGATTTTGGCTCAAGTAGCAGATCTCGGTCAGATGATTTTAAAGTACGAGTAGGTTTATATTTAGTTAGTAAATCAGTAATATAAATAGGTGCCTGGCCATGTAAAGCTTTGAAAGTAATTATTTTAAAGTAAACATTTAACCTAGAATAACTCAAAAACGAGATATAAGATATGAAAGAACTGTAAAAACCATTCTTGGTCGTTTTAGGAGTTCTGTTAAATATATATAAAATTAAAAAAGTCATCTCCATTCTTGTTTCATATGCCCTATAAGCGAAACATATCGGCTGTGATGTTCTATATGGGAATTTGTGTCAGTTAATTCCATGGAGAGGGTGAAAGTCTGTGAAAAATCTTACCGTATCTCACTTGCCTAAGCTTTCTCTGGTCATCTTTCGACGGTATTGGTATAACTTTGAACAAAATGAAAACAAGATCAACAATATGTTAATATATACACTGCTGTAGTGAATGTGGGAGAGCTTGGAGTAGATAGACGATACGTGGACGATCGTCAAGCTCGTATCCTCAGAAAAATTATTCTGAGTCCCAGACAGGAATCGAACCTGTAACCTGATTGCCGGTGAGACGATCAGAAGGTTACAGGTTCGATTCCTGTCCAGGACTTGCATTGACGAGCGTCCATTTATCGTCTGTCTAATCCAAGCTCTCCCACATTCACTACAACAGTGTATATATTAACACATCCAAACATTACTACTACATTGACTGCCGAATAGGCAGTACATATATAAATCGATCCAGTACATTATTGTAACCTCGGTAGCTCAATGGTTAGAGCATCATATGGTTGCGATAAGTAATGCAGACAGACTCATCTCAAGCCAGACAACATTCAGGCCTAGTCTTACGTACCAGTAGACGCATGTACGCAACAGCGTACCCATTTTTATTATTATACATTGTAGTCACTTCCTGTCTTCTCATTGGCTAAGCGCATACAGTTAATTATGAGAATCTAGCAGATTATTCACTATAATCTGTAGGTTGCGCCCGCAATGCGAGATTTCCTAACGAGCGGTAGCTTTCAACACAAGCAAAAACAACATGACTCGATTTTCGTCTTCGAAATCGAAAAATGACTTGAAGACAAAGCTTCTGAAAACACAATATATAATAAAACAATTCTTAGATTCGGTTTTTGTGATATCTGGATAATCAAGATCTCGGTAAGTATTATCAGCCTCAGCCTTCGTCTGATAACACTTACCTCGACCTTGATTATTCCAGATATCACAAAAACCTCATCCAATAATTGTTTATTATTAGTTATACATGTAGTAGTAGTAGTTCTGATTTTATAATGAAATGTAATTAGTTTTATAAGTAACTTAAAGGATTTTACATATTTGTGATTTTTGGAATCACTTGAGAAGAATTGTAAAATATGTTGTCGTGCAAAAATTTCATCTTCATACCTTTTACCCTGCTAAAGTGATTTACTATCCACAGGAAATGACATCAAAGCACAATGAAAGTTTGAGAATTGAGCGAATTTTAACTAAACAGGTGTGTTTAAAGTTCAGAACTTTCTTTGCATTTCACTGCTCAATCAGTTTGCAATGTCTTCGCGTGTTCCTGCTTTGGCGTCATTTCCTGTGAATAGTAAATCAACTTTAGCAGGAAAAAAGGCATGAAGATGAAATTTTCGAACGACAAGATATATTACATTTCTTCTTGGTAGAACCCAAAGATTACGAATATGTAAAATCCCCAAACCCCGGATATGCACTTTAAATAACTTTAAGGCCCGTTTCAAACGTCGAACTTGTCATATATGTGTCAACGACACATGAAAAGTTCGACGTTTGAAACAGGCCTAAGAATACATTGTTGTGTAAGAGCATTTGGACCACTGTATAACGCAACTAAAACGTCTTTATTAATATTATTATTATTAATTCTGAAAGCTCATTGGCCGAGTGTCTTTGACCATTTACTAAAATAACTTACTTCTTCCAATTTTCCATTTTTTCATGTTTGAAGTCTCCGGTACAAAGTTGTCTAATAAAATAATCATACCCATTTAACAGCGCTTTTCTAAAGTAGTTTGGAACACAGATATAGGGGAAGATTGTGGACTCGGTTCTAGCGGCGCGCCACTATCACTCTGATCTCTACATGAAGACTGGATCGAGCAACTATTATTTGGATGCTGCGAAAATGATAAAGCTGGGAATATTTCGCGGCGGCCATCTTAAAGGGACCATCTGTCTCCGATCTTTTAAGATGCTAAAATGAATCAGTTGTCGAAGGTTTCCCTTCATTTAGAACACAAATTACGGCTCCATTACAGTACAGGCACGGCGGAAGCAAATCTGTATTGGGGGGCTGGGTACCAATCCTAAAATTACCTGGTTACATAGCTTCTCCATTTGTTGAATAGGCAGGTACTTCCACTGACCCCTACTTCATGTATGCCTAAAGTTACTTCATGTAAGCCTGTCCCCAACACAACTATAATCCTAACCAAAATTTTGGCGCTTTCTCGATATATGAACAAACCGAAATTCAAATCAATCGCTAACCCTAATCCTAACCCTAATCCTAATCCTAACCCTAATCCTAATCCTAACCCTAAAACTGACTTGGGTTGATGTTATAATAATTTTATATTTCGGTTGCTCATCATATCGAGAAAGTGCCAAAATTTTGTGTCGGGACACAAAAATCGGCACACATGAAGTAGTCCCCGATGAATATGCGAACAATTCGAAAGGACGAAAAACTCTCGATTTGGTATTTTCCTGATGATGCAACTTAAATGTTTTAAACACATACATTTTTGGCAGCATTATTATTGGGGGGGGGGGGGGGGCTGCAGTAACCCTGGCCTGCAGTAATGCCGGCCCTGCAGTAACTATGAAGCCGGAAACATTTCGCGCCGTCATAGTGGAGTGACCACCGTTGTCACTCCAATATGGCCGCCACGCGCTAATTCCGGCTTCATAGTTACTGTTATTGGGCCGTAGTAGTTTGTGTTCTATATTATGGGAAAACCTTGGACAACTGATTCATTTTAGCATCTTAAAAGATCATAGACAGATAGTCTCTGTCGCCTATAGTAAAACTATATAACGTGGTCCCAACAAGATGGCGGCCACGAGCTATTCTGAACAATAGTTGCTCGATCCACCCTTTATTTAGAGATCAGTGGCCACTATGGGGAATCGAACGGCCAAAATCTCAAGTTACCAGAACAAGGAAGTGACTTTACGCGACTCTGAGTTAGGATCGCCACTATGGAAAACCCAACTATCAACTTCATTAACATCATTTTTTATTAAAATTTCCGCCACCGCGCGCTTCTTTTACCCCGTATTTTTTAGCAGAGAAAAAAGTTTCGTAAAACCGTGATGAAATCATTATGGTTAGGTGTTCACACGATGCCGGTAAGGAATAATTTCGTTACGGTTTCATAGTCGTTCCGGTTAGCATTGCAGTTTCATGTCATTTCATGCCGGTATCGTGTGAACGCAAGGCTTAACCGTAACGATTTCGTTACGGTTTCATTTCGTACCGGCATCGTGTGAACGGGGTCTTAGTTCATCATGTTTGATTGAGGTTTTGGGCTGTAAAAGGACACGATATTAAGTTTTAACTGACAGAAACCTAATTTATAATCCTTAGTCAGCTAAAATATCAAATGAATATTTTCGTCTCACAAGGATTGTATTTAAGATACTAATAATTACTTTCAAGGCTTTGCATGGCCAGGCGCCTGTTTATATTACTGATTTGCTAACTAAATATAAACCTACTCGTGCTTTGAGATCATTTGACCGAAATCTGCTACTTGAGTCAAAATCCAAAACGGTGACTCATGGAGACAGAACATTCTCGGATGCAGCACCAAAACTGTGGAATTCATTACCACAGGAAATTAGAAGCTTTGATATGTTAAGTAATTTTAAGTCAGCACTTTTCTTTTTAAAATTAATAGTTTTTTATTCATAGTGCTAATATATATAGTAGGCTTTATCTTATAATGAAACTGTAATAAGTTTTATAAGTAAAATTAAGAATATATTGTTGTAAGAGCATTGAGACTATTGTATAATGCTCCTAATACGTCTTTTATTATTATTATTATTACATGCACTTTCAGGGGAGAAAAAGTGACGTCATAGGTAATATCACACATTTAATAATAATAATAATAATAATAATAATAATAAAGACGTATTAGGAACATTATACAATAGTCTCAATGCTCTTACAACAATATATTCTTAATGTTACTTATATAAAACTAATTACAGTTTCATTATAAGATAAAGCCTACTACATATATTACCACTATGAACAAAAAACTATTAATTTTAAAAAAGAAGTCTTAAGTGCTGACTTAAAACTACTTAAAATATCAATGCTTCTAATTTCCTGTGGCAACGAATTCCACAGTTTTGGTGCGGCAACTGAGAATGCTGTCTCCATGATTCACCATTTTGGATTTTGGCTCAAGTAGCAGATCTCGGTCAGATGATTTTAAAGTACGAGTAGGTTTATATTTAGTTAGTAAATCAGTAATATAAATAGGTGCCTGGCCATGTAAAGATTTGAAAGTAATTATTTAAAGTAAACATTCAACCTAGAATAACTCAAAAACGAGATAAGATATGAAAGAACTGTAAAAACCATTCTTGGTCGTTTTATGAGTTCTTTTAAATATAAATAAAAATAAAAAAGTCATCTCCATTTTCGTTTCATATGCCCTATAAGCTAAACATATCGGCTGTGATGTTCTATATGGGAATTTGTGTCAGTTAATTCCATGGAGCGGGTGAAATTTTGTGAAAAATCTTACCGTATCTCACTTGCCTAAGCTTTCTCTGGTCATCTTTCGACGGTATTGGTATAACTTTGAACAAAATGAAAACAAGATCAACAATGTGTTAATATATACACTGCTGTAGTGAATGTGGGAGAACTTGGAGTAGATAGACGATACGTGGACGATCGTCAAGCTCATATCCACAGAAAAATGATTGTGAGTCCTTGACAGAAATCGAACCTGTAACCTGATTGCCGGTGAGACGATCAGAAGGTTACAGGTTCGATTCCTGTCCAGGACTTGCATTGACGAGCGTCCATTTATCGTCTGTCTAATCCAAGCTCTCCCACATTCACTACAACAGTGTATATATTAACACATCCAAGCAGTACTGCTACATTGACTGCCGAATAGGCAGTACATATATAAATCGATCCAGTACATTATTGTAACCTCGGTAGTTCAATGGTTAGAGCATCATATGGTTGCGATAAGTAATGCAGACAGACTCATCTCAAGCCAGACAACATTCAGGCCTAGTCTTACGTACCAGTAGACGCATGTACGCAACAGCGTACCTATTTTTATTATTATACATTGTATTCACTTCCTTTCTTCTCATTGGCTAAGCGCATACAGTTAATTATGAGAATCTAGCAGATTATTCACTAATATGTAGGTTGCGCCCGCAATGCGAGATTTCCTAACGAGCGGTAGCTTTCAACACAAGCAAAAACAACATGACTCGATTTTCGTCTTCGAAATCGAAAAATTACTTGAAGACAAAGCTTCTGAAAACACAATATATAATAAAACAATTCTTAGATTCGGGTTTTGTGATATCTGGATGATCAAGATCTCGGTAAGTGTTATCAGCCTCAGCCTTCGTCTGATAACACTTACCTCGACCTTGATTATTCCAGATATCACAAAAACCTCATCCAATAATTGTTTAATATTAGTTATAATAATTCTGATTTTATAATGAAATGTTTTATAAGTAACTTAAAGTGCCTATCCGCGGTTTGGAGATTTTACATATTGATGATCTTTTGGATCTCTTAAGAAGAATTTTAAAATATCTTGTCGTGTGAAAATTTCATCTTCATACCTTTTTCACTGCTAAAGTGATTTACTATTCACAGGAAATGACGTCAAAGCAGGGACACGCAAAAACATTGCACATTGATTCAACAGTGAACTACAATGAAAGTTTGGGAGTTGGGCGAGTTTTGACTAAACAGGTGTGTTTAAAGTTCAGAGCCAAACGTTATTTGTATGTCACTGCTCAATCAGTTTGCAATGTCTTCGCGTGTCCCTGCTTTGACATCATATCCTGTGAATAGTAAATCAACTTTAGCAGGGAAGAAAGGCATGAAGATGAAATTTTCGAACGACAAGATATATTACATTTCTTCTTGGTCGAACCCAAATATTTCGAATATGGAAAATCCCCAAACCCTGGATAGGTACTTTAAATAACTTTAAGGCCCGTTTCAAACGTGGAACTTTTCATGTGTGGAATCTAATGTAAATGAGCAAAATCCTTTGTTCAAGCTTATTTCATTAGGCTCGACACATGAAAAGTTCGACGTTTGAAACAGGCCTAAGAATGCATTGTTGTGTAAGAGCATTTGGATCATTGTATAACGCAACTAAAACATCTTTATTAATATTATTATTAATTCTGAAAGCTGATTGGCCGAGTGTCTTTGACCATTTACTAAAATAACTTACTTCTTCCAATTTTCCATTTTTTCATGTTTGGAGTCTCCGGTAAGTTCTCTAATAAAATAATCATACTCATTTAACAGTGGTTTTCTAAATTAGTTTCGAACACAGATATAGGAAGATTGCCGGCTCTGGCGGTGCGCCACTATCACTGATCTCTAAATAAACACTGGATCGAGCAACTATTATTTGGATGCTGCGAAAAAATGAACCGTTCAGGGACCACGTTTCACTATAGGCGACATAGACTATCTGTCTTTTATCTTTTAAGATGCTAAAATGAATCAGTTGTCGAAGGTTTTTCCGTAATCTAGAACACAAATTACGGTTCCATTACAGTGGGGGGGGGGGGGGGCTGGTACCAATCCTAAAATTACCTGGTTACATGGCTTCTGCAGTTGATGAGTAGGCCGGTTATCCTCTCACCTGAGATTCACGATTATCGTTAATTTTGAAATCGCTCAGAATTAAGGATAATCGTGAATTCAATGTTAGAACCAAACACAACAAAGATCCTAACCCTAACCCCCGCCAAAATTTTCTCCATCCCTAGCCCCCAACCGTCCACTCCCCTACTTGGCGTGCTAGATTAATAGACTAGTGAGAGATACTAAGCATGTGGGATAGTAATTGACTATTATACGCATGCGCCACTCCTAAGATTCACGATTATCGTGAATCCTGACGCATTTGACAATTAAGGATAATTGTGAATCTCATGTGAGAGACTATGTTGAATAGGCAGGTACTTCCACTGACCCCTACTTCATGTATGCCTAAAGTTACTTCGTGTAAGCCTGTCCCCAACACAACTATAATCCTAACCAAAATTTTGTGTCCGGACACAAAAGTCGGCATACATGAAGTAGTCCCCGATAAATATGCGAACAAATCGGAAGGACGAAAAACTCTCGATTTGGTATTTTTCTGATGATGTAACTTAAAATTTTTAAACACGTACATTTTTGGCAGCATTATTATTTGTGGGGGGGGGGGGGGGGGGGCTGCAGTAACTATGAAGCAGGAAATATTTCGCGCCGTCATAGTGGAGTGACCACCGTTGTCACTCCAATATGGCCGCCATGCGCTAATTCCGGCTTCATAGTTACTGTTAGTTGGGCCGTAGTTTGTGTTCTATATTATGGGAAAACGACAACTGATTCATTTTAGCATCTTAAATGATCAGAGACAGATAATCTCTGTCGCCTACAGTAAAACTATATAGCGTGGTCCAAACAAGATGGCCGCCACGAGCTACTTCCGGCTTCATTTTGCTCGACCAGTCTTTATTTACAGATCAGTGGCCACTATGGGGAATCGAGCGGCCAAAAGCTCAAGTTACCAGAACAAGGAAGTCACCTTACGCGACTCTCATGAAAAACTAAACCAAATCTTGGAGTAAAGTGCCTATGAAATGAAATTTTTTATTTGATTTCAAGTAAAAATAAGCCACTGGAAAATCACTTTTACACTTACTCTTTCTACCCGGATTCATGCGACAATTTATAAGGGACTGAGACTAGTATAGTGACGTAAATACCTTTGCAAAGGCGATTGTTCACAGCCCGACCACAGGAATTTTACTATTGAAAATTAACTCTGGCTGGAAAGATATTTACGTCACAGGCCTATTATGCACATATTTCGGGCGATATTAAGTTTGATTGAGGTTTTGGGCTGTAAAAGGACACGATATTAAGTTTGATTGAGGTTTGGGGCTGTAAAAGGACACGATATTAAGTTTTAACTGACAGAAACCTAATTTCTAATCCTAATTAGTCAGCTAAAATATCAAATGAATATTTTCGTCTCACATGCACTTTCAGGGAAGTTCATTTTCAGATTGGTGATAATGGTGGGAGAAAACTTGTGACGTCATAGGTCATATTGCACATTTAACCTAGAATAACTCAAAAACGAGATAAGATATGAAAGAACTGTAAAAACCATTCTTGGTCGTTTTATGAGTTCTTTTAAATATAAATTAAAATAAAAAAGTCATCTCCATTTTCGTTTCATATGCCCTATAAGCGAAACATATCGGCTGTGATGTTCTATATGGGAATTTGTGTCAGTTAATTCCATGGAGCGAGTGAAAGTCTGTGAAAAATCTTACCGTATCTCACTTGCCTAAGCTTTCTCTGGTCATCTTTCGACGGTATTGGTATAACTTTGAACAAAATGAAAACAAGATCAACAATGTGTTAATATATACACTGCTGTAGTGAATGTGGGAGAGCTGGGAGTAGACAGACGATACGTGGACGATCGTCAAGCTCATATCCTCAGAAAAATGATTCTGAGTCCCAGACAGGAATCGAACCTGTAACCTTATGATTGCCGGTGAGATGCTCAGAAAGTTACAGGTTCGATTCCTGTCCAGGACTTGCATCGACGAGCGTTTCCATTTATTGTCTGTCTAATCCAAGCTCTCCCACATTCACTACAACAGCATGGACCGCGGAACAATTTTTGGATTGGGGGGGGGGGGGGGGGGGGGGGGGGCTAGCGAACGCTATAATTAGGGCTATATAAAAATCGCTATATAAAAATCACATGTTTGGAAAATTATTGGCTAAGCCCCCCCCCCCAGCCCTCCCTTCTCCGCGGTCCCTGAACAGTGTATATTAACATATACACATCCAAGGATTAATACTACATTGACTCATGCCGAGTAGGCAGTACATATATCAATCGATCCAGTACATTATTGCAACCTCGGTAGCTCAATGGTTAGAGCGTCTCACCAGCAATCACGATTACAGGTTCGATTCCTGTCCGTGACTCAGAATAATTTTTCTGAGGATATAATCATAAGATGAACAATCGTAGAATTAGTATCAAAGTGCACCCAGTAAAATACCAACACTAGTGGTGGGCGATATATCGAAAAAGTATCGATACTTTCGATACTTACAATGCATGCAATAGAGAGTATCGATACTTTTCTAAAATATCGATCATTTCGATACTTGTCAAATTGTCATGTGATCCCAACTTGTACCCAGGGATTTCTCACTCGTCGCGCTGGGAACAAGATTCATTGAAGGAAAATGTCAATGGTGTCAAAAGGTGAAACATAAATAAAGTCTTATATGTGAAAAAGTGAAACAAAGCCTTACAATGAATAGACCAGTTTGGCAATACAAGTGAATCATGGGTTGTATTATCAGGACACAAATTTACATTATTTTGAAAAGTAATACTTGACCCATGCATGAGTCATGGGTCAACTAATTATTTTCAAAATAATTCAAATTTGCACTGATCACCCATGATCCACTGGTACTGCTGAACTCCTCTATATGTGCGTATAAATAATATGTAAAAAAGTGAAAATTATACCTATTGTAAGGCTTATGTTATAAGTACGTATAATTTATTAGTTTCGGATACACCATGATATGTAGAAGATTTAATTTACTGAGCTTTTGGCCGTGAAACTCAGTACTTCTTCAGTGCAGTATTCATGAGTTTGCTCTGACGAAGTTCCGAGTTTGCAGGACAAAAGCTCAGTAAATTAAATATTTTACATATCATGATGTAATCGAAACTAATTGTAGGCGTACTTATATGTTCTAAGCATTTATGGTGAATGAAAATTTTGAGTGTTGGAATATATACATTTTAAGACCAAACCGGGACCAGTTGAGACAAACGCAACTTCAAGACCTTCCGGCTGGAATTGAACCCGCGTCCCTGCGATACTAGTGCAGTAGTTGCAGTGCTCCGACCACTGAGCTACGGAAGCCGTTGCCGAGATCCTATAGTCACGAGTTCTGTATAATATATAGTGGTGGTAATGCCGGGATAAGATTCTGGGTATATTACAAGTAATATTTGGCATTTCACTCGATTAAACTACATGTTCTATAGGGAATTATGCGGTGAAGGAAAATTTACCACCGGCATTGCCACCTGCACTATATACAGTATATATACAGAACTCGTGCACTAGCATCGCAGGGTCGCGGGTTCAATTCCAGCCGGAAGGCCTTGAAGCTGCATTTTTCACAACTGGTCCCGGTTTTGTCTTAAAATGTATATATTCCAACACTCGAATTTTTCTTCACCATAAATCCTTAGAATATACGTACTTATAGACGTTTTATAGTTTAAAGGATCTCAGCGGTAGCGTTCACAAAAAAAATCCTTTTCAGATTGGCCAATGAATCTACACCCTAAAAGCTTCAAACAGTAATTTGGCGAGGGGTTGTTGTGTACACGTATTTCTGGTATACCATTATTCTGATCTACCTGATCTATCTCTGTACTTGGTGTCCTGACTCCAGGTTGAAGACCCACCAGGTCCACGCTTTTCAACTAAAACTACAAAAAAGCACCATTGTAGGTATCTGGCATACTAATTTATCAAAATATCTGTCAATTGATCTCATCCTGGAATTCATTACGAAGATCCCCTTAATATCGCACAATGCCTTTGCCTAGAAGATAGACGACAAGTTCTATGCAACAAAACTTTTAAGAGTTGATTCTATTGTTTTATTGTTTTAATCAACCAATCACAAAACTTGATAGTATAGGTAGGTGGCGACCCAATATTTACAATTTATTTATTTCGAACTGAATTTTTCACTACATAAACACTTTAAAGGACATTGGCAACAAAAATTAAGTTTGTCCAATGATGGAGTAACACCTTTTACAACTTTTCCTTATTTTACTTCGTTTTTGAAATATTTCACTTTGTTATATGTAAATGAGATGGTCTCTGATGTCATGTGCATGGTGGCGAATTTTCACTCATTAAAATATTAGTTCCATCTTCAAGTTTGTTCCACAAATTTACTTGAAAATGTGCGTATAAATAACTACTCATGATAATGAACGTTGTAAGCTTAACAATCACTGAGATATAAGACATTTTTTAATGAGTGAAAATTCTCTACCCTGCACCTGATGTCAGAGACCATCTCATTTACATATCAAACAAACTGAAATATTTCAAAAACGAAGTAAAATACGGAAAAGTTGTAAAAGGTGTTACTCTATCATTTTACGAGTTCTTTCATATTAGACAAACTTAATTTTTATTGCCAATGTCCTAATTAGGTTTTCCGCTGCGATATTGGAGCATGCGGATAGGGATAAGAAGCGGATACATATTGTGGTTGGTTAATGTTTCGTTCTCATGCTGTGTATGGAAGGTGATCAAGTTGTCGATAAAGACAATTTCAACCTGTTCAACCAAAACGCAGATCGAGTGGGAGAAGAGAAGGTTCAGGAAGGAAAAGGATACACGAAATATGATAAATAATATTAAAATTAAGTACCGAGTTATAGTGGCTATATGCATGAAATTTTGAGTATGCATTTTCTCTTATCTCAAAATTTAGTCTTTCCTGATAATTTGGCCGGTATAGGTCCGACTAAGTTCTGCGAAGTAGAAGTTGTACAAATTACAGCTTTAATCAGGCCAGTATTTTGGTCTCTGCGTGTGACGTCATAAAAGTATGACCGCTCACAAGAATGACAACAACAATAAACACAATTTTTATGTTTCTCATCATTTTCATACATATTAAGATATCAAGTTTGAACAGGAAGTTGTAGTAATATCGGCTCAAAGTGCAGATTTTGGGCAAGTATATGCTAACTTTTCTCTCAGCATCGTGAAGTCATTCTAGTAACGTCAGTGGCGTAACCAGGGTCTTCGCTTTGGGGGGGGGGGGGGGGGGGGGGGGGGGGCGAAAACGCCAAAGGCGCTAGTTTTCTTGGAGGGTCGGGGGGCATGCTCCCTGGAAAATTTTGGATTTCTAGGGTCTCTGATACACCATTTCCGGCATTCTGAGGCGAATTTTTAAAAGTAATCTGAAGGCCATCAATCGCAAAATTTTGTTATTACTAAATCAGAACATGGCACAATACACGTCAAGATTCTTGAGATTCATTGATAAACAACTCTAAATCGAAACATTTATTTCCATAGAATCATAGGCCTTTTTAATAAATACAGAATATTTTAATCAATTAATTTTTCCATAAAGGAAATTTTGTTTCTCTTGTTGACTCCTGACGCAAAGTGAGTCATAGAGAGTAAGATGGACTTGACAAACATGCAGACAAAGATTGAAAGATACAAAATATCCCCTCTTCATATATAGTAATGGAGTAATGATCACGCATCACATTTGGTAATTAAAATCAAGCTCTTCCAATAAATCAGCTTCCGCAGACATCAGCATAAGACTTTCAAGCATTGAAGGAGCAGGAGCTTCCGCATTTTACATAATTGCATAACACATGTGTAAGTCACATGGCGCTAGAACATTGGTACTTTGTTACGTTTAGCCACTGACCAACACATTTTGAATTTTTTATGTCGTTGACAGCCGGATGCCCTCACCTTAAGTTTCAATCTATGCCAAAACGCACGCGAATTATCAGATACCTGCGAGTTGCTCATCGATGTTTTTGCAATTTGACAATTGGATTTGACTCGATGCTCAGAACATTTACCCAACCCCCCTCAAATTTCCCCCCGGATTTATACTTTTCACAAGAAGGGTCTTGGGGTCATTGGGGGGGGGGGCATCCCCCCTGGCTACGCCACTGTAACGTGAAGTTAATCGTGGTGGCAAATAGTGTTTGATCCACCAGCAACACAATTTCTAATGTTTAGGTTTGTTTTTATTATTATTATAATCATTCAATTGTAAAGCGCTTTTGGACTTAGCGCTATATAAATAATAAATTATTATTATTATTATTAACGACTACGACTTTGTCATCATGAGATGTCGAAGCAATTGGCGCCAAAAGTGAAAAATTTCGTATTCATAGTCCTACTCGTAGTCAAATCTAAAAACTATTATATATATATATATATATATATATATATATATATATATATATATATATATTATATTATATATATATATATAATATATATATATATATATATATATATATATATATATATATAATATATATATATATATATATATATATTATATATTAAATGTGACTTGCATGCAGCTTGGTTATTTCAATTTGGTAAATTGTTTGCTACACAAGATTTAACGCAAACTCAAAAAATCTTTCTGAGCCGCAGACGGGAATCGAACCCGCAACATTCAGAGCTACCACAACTCAGATGGCGTTGTGTACTAGTTCTTACGTGCGACATACGTACTGCCAAATCTTCAGTCTCGATATGCCTGTATATCTTTTATCAGAATATATATTACTTGGTTATTTCAATATACTAAATTGTTAAAGCTACTAGCCATCATAGCTAAAACGTAACCGTCGCTCTGCGATCTGAGTTCTGGTAGCTCAATGGTTAGACAGTCTAACTTAACCGGAATTCAGAAGGTTGCGGGTTGTGTTAAAGCTTGAGTACCAAACAATTTACTTTATTATACACTCACACAAAATCCACCAATCAATTGTCTCTATTTGCATCACGTGGCAGCCCAATATTTTACGATGTAGGACAGCTGGACTGTTTACGCGGGCTGTTCACGTGCAAAGCAACGTCACTCGCGTGCCTTTTATCTAAATCGAAATTTCATTGGTTGAAGTACTTCTCCGCGGAAAACGTGATGTGTTTTTTCCGAGTTTTTTTTATTATTCTTTTTGACGACCAGCAACCTTTTGAGTCTTTTGACTGTTTATTTATTGTTTATTTGTTTATTAACTTTACAACCAAGCAAAAATGCAAAATAATTAATACAACGGTTAAAAATAAAAAATAAAAACGGAGCAGTTTTGAACATAAGTGAAGTCTATGAAGAACATAAGAACAGTCTTGACTGTCTGTTTACGTGCGAAGAATTAAACATCTTTATGTTAAGATATTTTTTTCGATATAATAAAACACCTATTGGATTCATCTTCGCCCAATATTACAAAATATTTAAGTCTCGACTTGCAATATTAGGCTCGACCTTCGGTCTCGCCCAATATTGAATTCTCGACTTAAATATTTTGTAATATTGGGCTCAGAGGAATCCAATAAGTAATAATATTAAATCTCCGAAATATAGCTCATATAGAAAACTCAAGCTCTCTGTGTATTATAATTAACTAGAATGTCTTACTTGGAAATATTTGCTGAACACAATAAGCAGCAAACCAACATATCCATATTGTTTTTTCCATAAAGCTTTCTGAAAAATAAAAAATGACCGTTCTCAGTATTTAATCAACGATGTTACAGTAGAATGCCGTTCCCTAAATGACATCAATCTCGCGATTGATGTAATAGATCAAACACGAGAAAGAGTGTTTCATGAAAAACGAGGCGATAGCCGAGTTTTTAACCGAATTCGAGGTGACTGGATAGAGGATGGAACACTCTTTCGAGTGTTTGATATTTCATCTCGAACGAATCAGTATTTTAAGAGAAATTTGAGGTGGAAATTGTCAAAATCCTATGCTAATTAAGACCAGGTATCCAGTTGTCCGTCTTGGTACTGATTTCCTTTGTTTTCGGCTCATGAATTATTAATGAGTTTGAGATTTGCAGTTAAAATACATGCAATTTTCACTCAGTTGCATATTCAGTTATAATAATAATAATATTATATAATAGTTTGTTATAAACTAGATTATTATAACTAGATTATAAACTAATTTCTCAAAACCTTTTGAGATTACTAATAAAATAGAAATTTGTCTGTAATTTTCGCACAGCTTGCTTCCAATCATCTGGAAAAGTACCCATAATTAAAGATTGGTTGAAAATCATCGTTTGTCTCAAATCTTTTTGTTGGGACCAACTGATTTAGTTGTATTATGTTTAGTCAATACACTTAAAACATCCTTTGTAGAAATACTTTTAAACACAAAAGTACTCTCATGCAACTGATATTATATTATAGTCATCAATATGATCAACATTTGTTTTTGGCATCCGGCTTGAAAGTAGGCATTCATGGTCTCTGCAATTTCGGCTGTATGGGTAATTGTAATTTGTGTGGTATATATATATATATATATATATATATATATATATATATATATATATATATATATATATATATATATATATATATATATATATATATATATATATATATATATATATATATATATATATATATATATATATATATATATATTTAAAAAGAGATTGTGTTGACACTGACTAGTAAAAACGTAAAACAACGTTTTATAAAAACTGTAAAAGACGCTTCGATCGAAAAACTTCGATCTTCGTCGGTTAAAAAGGTTTTAGCCAAACGGCTAGATATATATAGGTTCAAAATATGTAAATCGTATAGACTAAGGAAGTGATTTATAAATCTCAGGAATGTAAATATGTTCGTTGCCTGCATTTGGATTCCTTTGGGAGTACCACGCTTCAAGAAACAATCGTTTATGATAATTTGTGGCTTTGTCGACAATTGTTGTGTTTTCGAAGTCTATGCTGTGGTTTTGCGTATTTGCATGTTGAGCTATTTTGGAGTTCTTGTCCTGTTTATTCACTGCTTGTTTGTGTTCTTTAACTCTCGTTTTTAGAGCCCTGTTAGTCTGTCCAATATAAACGAAATCGTAATCTAGGCAACCGATTTTGTAAACTACTCCTTTCGTTTGATCTGTATGAGTTTTATCCTTCGGTTTTGGGAAACGGTGGCTCAAAGTATTGATAGGCTTATAGCCCACTTTGACATTTTCGCGTCGTAGCACTCTGGAAATTCTTTCGGATATTCCTTGAATGTATGGCAGTACAACAAAGCTAGATTGCAAACTACCAGGAATTATGTCACTGGCATTATTGTTGACAGGAGCACGTCCAGTAGGTAACAGACTGCGTCTAGAATCGCAGTTCTTGATGAATTTAGATGGGTAGCCGTTGTCTCTTAGTACTTTAATGACATGTTTCCGTTCTTTGCGTTTACCAGCTTTGGACGACGGGATTTTATCAGCCCTATCAAGGAGTGTATTAACAACTGATTGTTTATGATATATATATATATATATATATATATAAATAAGATAAAACTGTTCACGATCTATCGTAGAGTGCTCGATACCATGAGCAAACAAACATTTATGCGACATTTTCCTATATATATATATTGTACCAAGCTACACTGATGAGCTGTGGAACAGCGAAACACGTGTCTGTAGATATTGTACTATTACGCTCCTTCACTTCGGTGTTGTTGAGCACTCTGTGAAGTTGGTGTAGGTGTCCTTTACCGATAATGCGACGCCCACTACCCTTGTGGTAGTTTGAGCACTCTGACCCTATACCGCTTCACGCTCTCTGGATGTGCGCATGACCGCTGTTTATCACCCACAAGAGGTTGTCACTGGCAATCGTTTGTGTATGAATAGTTCTCATGCCCATATCTAGATTGTACCAAGCTACACTGATGAGCTGTGGAACAACGAAACACGTGTCTGTAGATATTGTACTATATATATATATATATATATTGGAGCCTTTTCCAATTAACTGGTTTATTGTCTTCCACATTGTTCTGAGGATTATGCATATTTTTATTGATGATATTACGAAAATATTGTGATTTTGCCAGTTTAATGACTTTATTAACAACATTTCTAAATGATAAAACATGTGATTTAGTTTTCATTGCTTTTTTCTTTAAATAATCTCGATGAATCTTTTGTTTTTATAATATTATAAACTAACCATGAAGGGTATAATATTCACTCGTGAACATACGCGTTCCAATATATAGGAATATGCTTATCAGCAGTCAACTTAAACGAATTCTCAAATTCACGCCATAATAAATTGGGATCATCATGTTCCCATGAGTTAGCATTTCTGACTGAAGATCTGCCTGAAACTGTTAATATTACAAATTTTATAACTTGTTTCAACAAGTTTTGATTGATTTTTTTAGGCATAAATCAAACTATGGTCGCTAATTCCCAAATGTAGAACACTGCATGCGGAGTTCATTATCTTTTCTATCATATTCGTAATTAAGACTGACAATGTCTAACAAAATTTCAAAAAAATCAGTAATACGAGTCGGCTCAACAATCAATTGAGTCAATTGTTAAAACCCAACTGTGTTGTGATCCTATTGTTGTAGCTGTACATTATTTTTCAAAATGGACTATAGTAGCTTTCCATTATTTTGCACAATCGTTATTGTCCATTATTTGCATGTCCATTATTTCTCAATATAACGTAATGTATATTTAATTGTGCATCATCCATAACATTAACGCACAAAAATATTTTTCAATTCAATACATTAATGTATTTATTTTACATATATAATGCACTCAAAATACCATCAGTGTCACTGTCACTTCCCACATCTCTAATACTGCATCTCGACTGAGTTATAAATAATTCTTCATCGCCTTCACTGGATTCCGCCACTTTTTTACAAACTCACACTCAACAACTCTACTCAGTGAGCTCAGTGTCCATTGCCTCAAATAATGGATTGGGTTGAGGCTTTTATCTTTTACTTTTAGAGTAATTAAATCAAGATGCTGACTTATATGAGAACTCCTATTGGTTATAATACATTCGTTATTCTCCGTATCTAAATTCGACATTATAATTTCAATTTTGGTAAAGACATCTATCTTTTTATTGAGTGGTGACTGGTCTGTACTGTATTAATCTTACAGGTTTTCAATTATCTTTCATAATTTCAATACAAACAGCCTCAAGATCCTTTGGTACGAGATCATAAGTCTCTGACTGTCATATTTATACAACTTCTGTAAGAAATAGAAAGTCCACCTCCCTCTCGATTGCGATCTTTCATAATACTTATAAAGGGCGCTTAACTGAATCCACTTTGTGAGTGGTCTACAGTTGGTTACCGACCGCTGGAGAGTGGAGACCAATCATAATGCTCCATTTTTAAGATGAACCGCCTGAATAAAAGAACTTATAAATTAAACTATTTTGGCATCCTCTATACAGAAAGATACAAACTGTGAAGGGTTTATAGTTTATCTATGCCAACAACTCATGAATGTAAACCCGAACGTCGCACTTTACATGCAGTAATCTAAATGCATACAGAGGGGTACCAAGGGTTACGGACAAAATCGGTCTACAAAGTCGCAGACAGTGTACTTCGAAACCGATAGAGTTCCAGAAGGCAAACTGGTGTGGTGGACGCCAACATTTCTCGCCAAGACACCGATCTTGAAAGAACGGATGAGCTAGCGGACTGACGATCAATTGTGGCGTTCTATGTCAGGCCGAATTTCAGAAACTAAATCTAGAGGATTAGCCATGAGAGAAGCAGTATAAAATTGGAAAACAAATTACATGAATCCTACCTTGATTCAATTATATATATGTCCAAGCATATACACCGTGTTCATTTTTAAGCGTTCATTCCACAACTCTGATTTCTTTTATCTTTAGGAAATGTAATTATTACCGGCAGCTCGAATAAAGGAACAGTTCGTTTTAATAACAAAGTCGTCCAGCGTGTCAAAACCAACAGGTGTGTGCTGGTAACACTTAACTCAATATAGACTAGGAATACGTACACGCAATAACCCCGTAAGCCTGGTTCACTGCATATAGTTGTAATTCCGTCGGCGATTGTCGCAGATCTAGTCTTACAACAATTACATCAATCGTGTTCCCATATAGTTGTATTTGTTGTAATTCAGTCGTCGATTTTCCAATAGTATACTCTGCAGGGCCTCTCGGTTTATTGATCGCCGATTTGTGTCGCAGCTCCGCATTCGGGCGCGAGGTGACAAGTTTGCTTCTGCGTCTCTCTTAATTGCTTGCCTTTAGCTCGAGCTCGTTGCTCTAAATTTCTTGTATGTTATGTACGTTAACCGGATTGAACATCCATTTTTTGAACATCCATGTTCGTAGCCTCTGCTACACTACACGGCTCCATGAATTCGACTTTTTGTTTTTGTCGCGAAAACCAACAGAAGACCTTTCGTAAATGGCTTGGTACTCGCGGCGAATTACATCCATGTAAACTTTTTTGAAGACTTTCGTTTCTTCGCTTTGTTTATATATATAAATATATATATATATATATATATATATATATATATATAGATAATATTTGGCATTTCACTCGATCAAACTACATGTTGAAAGGATTTATGGTGAAGGAAAATTTCGAGTGTTGGAATACATACATTTTAAGACCAAACCGGACCAGTTGCGAAAAATGCAACTTTAAGGCCTTCCGGCTGGGAATTGAACCCGCGACCCTGCGATGCTAGTGCAGTGCTCTGACCACTGAGCTACTATATATACAAATATATATCAGTTTGTTTGACATGAAAATGTCCGGAATTTACGTCACACATGCATGATGACAGACTTATCAGAGAATGTTATATATCTTTGCCTTCATGAAATGAAAACACTAAAGTGTGAATAGCATATGCGCCTGTTTCTCTGACAACACCAAACTTTTTGATTTTAAAGGATTTCGTTTGAGAATGAAAGTGATACACAAACTTCTCTGGTAAGTGATTATGCATGTGTGACGAAATTCCATACATTTGCATATCAAACAAACTGAAATATTTCGAAAATACGGCGAAGAAGCAAAAATCTTCAAAAGAAGTCAATTCTTCAAAGTAACACAATACATTTTTTTGACGTTATACTAGGCACTTTAACGAATTTGGAGAAAAATAATTAAAATAATTAACGAATAATATAATAAAATTAAATTAAAAATTATTAATAATAATTAATAATTATTATTTTCCTTAATTTTGTCGTACCTATACAGTCAATTTCAAAGCATATTTGCCGTTCGTATTTGAGTTTGATTACACAGAGGGTAAACCACAGATGAAAACGGCAAAATTGCGATGCAATTTTTAATTTAAGAAAATAATTATTAATAATTATTATTAATAATTACAGTATAAAAATAATTATTAATAATATTTAATTAAAGAAAATAATTAACGAATTTTGACGGCAGAACTATTTTTCTAAATGTTTTCCTTTCTGGATTGCTGTATAATCCATAGGCTAGAAGTGATAGAACAATTGTTAGCTTTATGCTCCAGGACATGGACTGATCATGATTGATGAACTGCAATACTGCATTACTGATATTGATATATATATATGTATATATATATATATATATATTACAAGTAATATTGGACATTTGACTCGATTAAACCACATGTACTGTACTAAGGATTTATGGTGAAGGACAAATTTCGAGTGTTGGAATATATACATTTTAAGACCAAACCGGGACCAGTTGCGATGCAACTTCATGGTCTTCCGGCTTTGGTCTTAAAATGTATATATTGTCACGAGTAACGATTTCTGAGACTAGGCTCTCTGCGACGGCTTCCGTAGCTCAGTGGCCAGAGCACCACTAGCTAGCATCGCAGGGTCGCGGGTTCAATTCTAGCCGGAACGCCTCTAGCTAAGTTGCATTTTTCGCAACTTGTATATACTTGTGGGAATGTGCGTCTCTCGTTGACAATGTCATTGTCCATGGTAGAATGTAAAGACTCCAGAAATGATCGCTTTTTCCAATCATTTACTCCATATTCCAGAATATCTATAAAGTTGGGGTAACCCTAACCCTGATTCGTTCTTTTGTCTAGTGCCGGGTTTGTGTTCTGCCCCACAAGATCGCAGACAGTGATCGAAAATTTAGTTTTTAAACTTTGTAGATCAGATACAACCTTTTTAATCGATAAAGTGAACTCCCAAGTTTAACGACCAAAGGATATTGCTACACCCCTATATCCCAGCTGAAATGACATAAATTGGGTCCAGTCCAAGCCTGGATGCTATAGTGAATACACCAAAAGATACACAAACGCTAATAATTCAAATTAACTTTATTGATAGGCAGGGTCGGAGTCCTGTGGAGAATGAAGGAAGTCAGCAAGTTTCTAACATGTTTTTTGCGAAATTGTGCTACCACTAGACGATGGCAAGAAATATCATTTTTAGCTTTTACATCGTGCTAATAATTTTAAATATTTTACCCAGCCTTCATTATTTATTCTGACAGTAAAAGACAAAATACAATTGTTTGCTTATTTTAAAAAGTGCGTAGGTTTATTAAAAAGAAAACTGAACGCGGAAACATATTTAAATTCCGAGAATAATGTAAGCAGTTTGACTTTTTCCGTAGCACAAGCACTTTGTTTTGTGATGAATTTATGAAGAACAAGCAATCTGTAAACAAATTAATCATGCACTGTAAAATATTTAGTTGAATTTTTGGTTTTAGTTCAGCAAGCAAGGAGGGAGGGGGGGGGGGGGAGGCCGCGGCTCCCCAGGCTCCCCCAGGCTACGTCCCTGTTGATAGAGAACTCTATGGACAGAGTGTCGCTGCAAGGCGAGGAGAGAAATTGTTAAACTATTAGATATGATTCAGAATCACATCAGAAGATTGAAATAATAACATGATATAATACAGCAATAGATACGATGTGATTAGGGATTAGACAAAGCTATAGTTGGTGAAGAGGTACTTAATTATTTCCTAATTGGATTTCGGATACTATTTACAAATGCACGTAGGCTGATCATACTAGTGTAAAACATAGTCCTTAAATGTTACCAAAATAGTCACTTTTGGAGGCGCTACATTGACAACTCGCATTATTATTTATCTTACAACGCAAAAACATAAAAACATGAACTGCCAACCCCAAATCCACGCCGAAGAGATCAATCTGAAGAATCTGAAGATTTCTGCATTGATATGCCATTTTTGACATAGTTAGAATCCATTCTATATAATGCGTTTGTCAAGTTGGAAAGAAAAGCAGACATATTAATCATGTTTCGAGCAAAAGGATGTAGAGGATGTCGATGTAGAGGTGGAAATGGAAGACCTTAATTTTGTCGTATACAGCCAATTTCAAAGCATATTTGCCGTCCGTGTTTGAGTTTGATTGCTGCAGACGATAAGCCACTGAAGAAAAAACTGGAAAATCGCGACGCAAGGCTTATTTATTTATGTTGTTTTCGTATTTAGACACAACAGGGATGTTCAGCGGCCTAGTCATGGTGAAACCCTAAAAATTAACAAATATCAAATTACATATATACTTTTATATACAATTACTATATCACATCTACTGTAGTACAATATCGCTTAATATATAATAACAAAAAACCCACCAGAGAATGTTGAGACCTGGGCTGTGCCCATGTTGTGCCCACATGACATATTGGCTTCCTGGCTACGCCACTGTCTGTTAGAGATCTTGAATTGCAGAACTTCATGAGAATTTGTTGTTAATATTAACTGTGCGTGCGTTGGTGTAATGTATTTGTGAAGTCAGTATTTGTAATAAGTCCTGTAGCCACCAATTTTGAAGTATGTCCGGTTGGTAGTGGCAGTTCAGAGCGCCAAACATGCGAGAAACCTCTAGGGTGTGAACGCACATTTTCAAGTAAATTTGTGGAAAAAATTACAAACTTGAAGATGGAACTAATATTCTAATGTATGAAAATTCTCTACCAGCACATGACGTCAGAGATCATCTCATTTATATAGGGAAAAGTTGTAAAAGGTGTTAGTTCTTTCACATTAGACAAACTTAATTTTTGTTGCCAATGTCAGCGTTCTCTGTCGCAACCGAGTCCGGGCCAAAGTTTATCACTATTTGGACAGGGGCGTAAATGTGGGGGGGTGTGGGGGGGTGGTACACCCCCCCAGACACATGCTCCAGTCGGTCTAAAAATGAGGGCAGTCGGTCTCAAAATTATGCATCGTTTAATTAGATGCAATTCTAACAGTGACCGATTGACCGACTAAATATTTTCGGAGACCGACTTCAATCATGGCAAGAAATTAAGATTATGATGAGCGCTATTTCAATTGGAGTTTACTCGTAAATCGTATTATCATAATACCGGTAATTATAGACTAATAGTCTACAATATATTTCGCTGAGTCGAAAATCCCGCTTCAGCGACTGTTGGACAGCGTTCTTCATCATTAAAATATGCTCGCGGCCTTTAAAATATGCATGCGGTATTATAATTTGCTTCGAATGTTAAGTCTGCTGTATTTAAGCCTTACTTGATTAAATTTATATTATTATCACTGTCATACGGATAATCAGTCATACAACGAATTTCGGCTGTATTTACGTATCATTGATTAGTCAGTCAGTCGGTCTCATTTTGAAACTACACCCCCCCAGCCAAAATTGATATGTACGCCCCTGTATTTGGAGCACTCTAGCCTACGTGTAGACCCCCTACAGAAAGCCGTTTCTAGTGCGCACTTAACGTGGAAGAAAATCCTACGCGGATAAGGTTAATATGTAAAAACGAAGTGCAAAGCGCTTTCGCAGCAGTCCTGTGTGATACATTTGACCAGATGTCCATTTTCCCAGTTTCACTTTATGAAAACTGGGGAACGATTCGGTAATTTGAGTCCAGCAAGGTGAGCAATTACATTGATTACTATAGTCTATAGCATATATTTAATATTTTAACTAGCGATGGAACTCAAGACGCAACTGGTTTCAACAACTGGTTTCAAATGACGAATTTGACGAGTCGTTCGAGCCGTATCAGTTCGACAGCATTGCACATGTATGGATGGATGAACCGCACGAGTCAGACTGTTGTCTAAAATAAAATGCGCACAAATGGCAGCGTGTTCTATTAATTCTGTTTATCTCGCCCGTATATATTTCTCCAGTCGTTCAATTCGTCCAATTGGTCCGGTCGTGAAGAGCGGAACGAGTAGTGTGAGGGTATGCCTAAATATTCGTTCGGTCGTTCTATTCGTCCAATTGGTCCGGTCGTAACGAGCGGAACGAGTGGTGCGAAGGCTTAGTAATGATGTCTTGTGGTGTAGTGTGAGGGTATGCCTAAATACCACTAAGGTCCACTCGTCGGAAAATTGATGAAAGAACGTAATTGAAAATACACAATATATCACAATTGAATGAAACAATATTATATGTGTTTACCTCGTTCTATTTCAAAACTACGCAACATACATGTATCCATATTGAATGAAACAATATTATACGTTGTTACCTCGTTCTATTTCAAAACTACGCAACATATCGATATTGAAAAATATTATGTTGTTGCTTCCTATTTCCAAACTACGCAACATATGCCTTTCAAATGGAACAATATATTATGTTGTTGAACATATAAATATTATATGTTGTTGCCTCGTTCAAGAAAAACTACGCGCGCACTAGCGTATATATATACGCCAAACTCAGTGAAACTGCCGAGATGAACATAAACACTTGACTACAAATCAACTTCCTCCAATATCAATATCATATATTATTGTCTTAGTAACGATGTCTTGTCACTATTTAATGAAACAATATTACATGTGTTTACCTCGTTCTATTTCAAAACTACGCAACATATAATGGCTATTGAATCGAACAATATTATATGTTGTTGTCTCGTTCTATTTCAAAACTACGCAACATATATAAATGGCTATTGAATCGAACAATATTATATGTTGTTGTCTCGTTCTATTTCAAAACTACGCAACATATATAAATGGCTATTGAATCGAACAATATTATATGTTGTTGTCTCGTTCTATTTCAAAACTACGCAACATATATAAATGGCTATTGAATCGAACAATATTATATGTTGTTGTCTCGTTCTATTTCAAAACTACGCAACATATATAAATGGCTATTGAATCGAACAATATTATATGTTGTTGTCTCGTTCTATTTCAAAACTACGCAACATATATAAATGGCTATTGAATCGAACAATATTATATGTTGTTGTCTCGTTCTATTTCAAAACTACGCAACATATATAAATGGCTATTGAATCGAACAATATTATATGTTGTTGTCTCGTTCTATTTCAAAACTACGCAACATATATAAATGGCTATTGAATCGAACAATATTATATGTTGTTGTCTCGTTCTATTTCAAAACTACGCAACATATATAAATGGCTATTGAATCGAACAATATTATATGTTGTTGTCTCGTTCTATTTCAAAACTACGCAACATATATAAATGGCTATTGAATCGAACAATATTATATGTTGTTGTCTCGTTCTATTTCAAAACTACGCAACATATATAAATGGCTATTGAATCGAACAATATTATATGTTGTTGTCTCGTTCTATTTCAAAACTACGCAACATATATAAATGGCTATTGAATCGAACAATATTATATGTTGTTGTCTCGTTCTATTTCAAAACTACGCAACATATATAAATGGCTATTGAATCGAACAATATTATATGTTGTTGTCTCGTTCTATTTCAAAACTACGCAACATATATATAATGGCTATTGAATCGAACAATATTATATGTTGTTGTCTCGTTCTATTTCAAAACTACGCAACATATATAAATGGCTATTGAATCGAACAATATTATATGTTGTTGTCTCGTTCTATTTCAAAACTACGCAACATATAATGCCTGTTGAATCGAACAATATTATATGTTGTTGTCTCGTTCTATTTCAAAACTACGCAACATATATTGGCTGTTGAATCGAACAATATTGTATGTTGTTGTCTCTTTCTATTTGAAAACTATACAACATATATAAATGCCTATTGAATTGAATGAAACAATATTATACGTTGTACTACGCAACATATGTTGGCTATTGAATCGAACAATATTATATGTAATATTTGGCATTTCACTCGATCAAACTACATGCTGAAAGGATTTATGGTGAAGGAAAATTTCGAGTGTTGGAATACATACATTTTAAGACCAAACCGGGACCAGTTGCGAAAAATGCAACTTTAAGGCCTTCCGGCCGGAACCGACGCCAGTGCAGCGCCCCGAAGCCTAGCCACAAGTTCTGTATATATGGTGGTGGCAATGCCGGGATAAGACTCCGGGCATATCATAGGTAATATTTGGCATTTCTCTCGTTCTATTTCAAACTATGCAACATATAATGGCTTTTGAATCGAACAATATTATATGTTGTTGTCTCGTTCTATTTAAAAACTACGCAACATATATTGGCTATTGAATCGAACAATATTATATGTTGTTGTCTCGTTCTACGCAAACTACGCAACATATAATGGCTTTTGAATCGAACAATATTATGTGTTGTTGTCTCGTTCTATTTCAAACTACGCAACATATAATGGCTTTTGAATCGAACAATATTATATGTTGTTGCAAACTACGCAACATATAATGGCTTTTGAATCGAACAATATTATATGTTGTTGTTTCGTTCTATTTCAAAACTGCGCAACATATGATGGCTATTGAATCGAACAATATTACCGTCGAATTCCGAAAATAACGCAACCCCCCCCCCACCCCCCCCCCAAAAATACAAAAAGTAGCCGGGATAACATTCTGGGTATTTGCCAAAACCACATCTTTAATTCAACGACATATCCTGCCATGCCTTTCCCACCCGCTTTGGTAAACAAAACAACGTCGGTCACCTTCAAAAATACGCAACATATGCCTATTGAGTCGAATAATATTATATGTTGTTTCTCTCCTTCTATTTCAAACTACGCAACATATTATGGCTAGTGAGTAGTGAATTGAATATTATATGTTGTTGCCTCCTATTAACAATCATATGAAACTTTCATCGTATTTATGTGGTTGGTATGATTTCTAGAAAGCTTTCATTGCTTGTTTTCAAAGCGTCAATGCAACGGAAATGATACTGAATTAATTGTATGACTAAACTACAGGGTGTATCAAAAAAGCGCAACCTCGGAATTTCCCAAGAAATCCACTTTGTTATTTATAAATCCACTTTTACTAGCACAAAAGATTTTAGGCCTCTGGGAATTTAACTGTTGTTGATACTTGTAAACTAAACAACCTTCCAAACCTCCCATTGTACGATGCCGTAAACGTAGAAAAAGGTAGAGCACCCACAACAAGTAAACTGACACACTCCCGAAGCACGGACAATTGAAACACAGTTTCCTCTGACGACATCAAAAATTCAAAACCTAAACAGCTTTCATCAAAAAAGCGTTCCCCTTCCAGCGTCCAATAACCATAGTGTTCATAGATCTTACACTTGCGGCAAAGTTTCGTAATTCGCGAACCTAGGTAAGTTCCAAGTTAGTATATGATAAACAACAACCACGTGCGGCTTCCCTTCCACGAACAATGACCTGCTACAAACACGACAAACCTTCCGATCACTCACAAATATCGTTGCCACAGGCATACCACAATCTACGTGATCAATCATTTTTTGAACCCTGTTTAAAATTTTTGAAAAACAAGGATTCAAGTAGAGCGCACTTTTCGCCTCGCTCATGAATATGGCTATACTCTCCATCCCTTTCTCCATTTTCAAAAAAACACAGCCTCCAATCAAACACGACCAACAACGTAGCGTCTAATAACGTTTGAAACTCAATCCAAACCTCCAACGACGAAACAAAAAATCAGCCACTCAAAAAAGACACACTCGAACACAAACAATTGAAACACATTGATCGACACAACGAAACCAGCTTTCCCAATCAACTTCCACTTCCAGGTTCCTCAAATGCACTTCACCACTCGTTCCACTCGTCACGATCGGACCAATTGGACGAATCGAACGACCGGACGAATATTGAGGCATACCCTCACACTACACCACAAGACATCATTATACTAAGACTTCCCCACTCGTTACGAACGGACCAATTGGACGAATCGAACGATCGGACGAATATTGAGGCATACCCTCACACTACACCACAAGACATCATTACTAAGACTTCCCCACTCGTTACGAACGGACCAATTGGACGAATCAAACGACCGGACGAATATCGAGGCATACCCTCACACTACACCACAAGACATCATTACTAAGACTTCCCCACTCGTTACGAACGGACCAATTGACAAATCGAACGATCGGGCGAATATTGAGGCATACCCTCACACTACACACAAACTTCCCACTTCCCCACTCGTTACGAACGGACCAATTGGACAAATCAAACGACCGGACGAATATCGAGGCATACCCTCACACTACACCACAAGACATCATTACTAAGACTTCGCCACTCGTTCCACTCGTTACGAACGAACCAATTGGACGAATCGAACGACCGGACGAATATTGAGGCATACCCTCACACTAGACCACAAGACATGCATCATCACTAAGACTTCACCACTCGTTCCACTCGTTACGAACGGACCAATTGGACGAATCGAACGACCGGACGAATATTGAGGCATACCCTCACACTACACCACAAGACATCATTACTAAGACTTCGCCACTCGTTCCACTCGTTACGAACGGACCAATTGGACGAATCGAACGACCGGACGAATATTGAGGCATATCCTCACACTAGACCACAAGACATGCATCATCACTAAGACCTCACCACTCGTTCCACTCGTTACGAACGGACCAATTGGACGAATCGAACGACCGGACGAATATTGAGGCATACCCTCACACTACACCACAAGACATCATTACTAAGACTTCCCCACTCGTTCCTCGTTACGAACGGACCAATTGGACGAATCGAACGATCGGACGAATATTGAGGCATACCCTCACACTACACCACAAGACATCATTACTAAGACTTCGCCACTCGTTCCACTCGTTACGAACGGACCAATTGGACGAATCGAACGATCGGACGAATATTGAGGCATACCACTACACCACAAGACATCATTACTAAGACTTCGCCACTCGTTCCACTCGTTACGAACGGACCAATTGGACGAATCGAACGACCGGACGAATATTGAGGCATACCCTCACACTACACCACAAGACATGCATCATCACTAAGACTTCACCACTCGTTCCACTCGTTACGAACGGACCAATTGGACGAATCGAACGACCGGACGAATATTGAGGCATACCCTCACACTACACCACAAGACATCATTACTAAGACTTCGCCACTCGTTCCACGATCGTTACGAACGGACCAATTGGACGAATCGAACGACCGGACGAATATTGAGGCATACCCTCACACTACACCACAAGACATCATTACTAAGACTTCACCACTCGTTCCACTCGTTACGAACGGACCAATTGGACGAATCGAACGACCGGACGAATATTGAGGCATACCCTCACACTACAACACAAAACATCATTACTAAGACTTCGCCACTCGTTCCACTCGTTACGAACGGACCAATTGGACGAATCGAACGACCGGACGAATATTGAGGCATACCCTCACACTACACCACAAGACATCATTACTAAGACTTCGCCACTCGTTCTACTCGTTACGAACGGACCAATTTCCCACCAATCGAACGAGCAGAACGACTATTGAGGATTACCCTCGACAATCACCACAATTAATCAATGCTGTAGTTTGTCTTACTGTAGTTCCAGTCGTTACGAACGGACCAATTGTGATATCTGAACTGACCGGACCAATATTGACATCAGCATCACCTACACCACAAAACATCATTATTATGACTACAATTTACAAGGGAATTAGCAAGGAAATTTTTAAAGCATACATTATGTAAATGTACTGGTAATGGTAGTACCAATGGCGATATGCTAAGGATATGCTAAGGTGATGAAAAAAAACTGTCTGTCACACTTACGGCGCTGTTACAAACGTTGCGAGACAAGTTGCACTAACCATTGCAAAGTGTAACATACCTTTCAATGGCGAAAATTGTTACGACACAAGTTGCTGCAATCGTTGCTCGTTTACGAAAGTAGAATCTAGTTCTACTTTCTGCAATGATTACAGCAACTATTTTCAGCGTTGAACAGTGTAGCACTCCCATATGCAACAGCAATTTTCTTGTCTTACTGGATGCGCATGCGTACCTTGTCACAAACACAAAGATGGTGAAACTGCACAAGTCAGGTTGTAGTTGTGAGATAAGTTTGCACGAAAAATTGCATAGTGTAACACCGCCTTTACAGAGACTAAAGCTAGGATAAAATTTGAAAATCAGCGGTGCAGTGGAGTGAACTCCCTCCCGGATTCCTACATTTTTTTAAATAAAGCACCACTCAGATCTTACGAAGGGACAGTTGCAGCTCCAACTCGCAGCTCCAATGGCTCCAGCTTCGCAGCTCCAGCTTCGCAAGCTTCGCAGCAAAAAACTTCAGCTCCAGCTTCGGCAGCTGTTCCAACTTCGCAGCACCAGCTTCGCAGCTCCAGCATCGCAGTTTCAGCTTCTCACTCCAAGCTTTCCGCAGCTTCGCAGCTCCACTCGCACCAACTAAAGCTTCGCAGCCTCCAGCTTCGAGCTTCCACTATCCTAGCTCCAGCATCGCAAGTCCAAGCTTCGAGCTTCCTAGCTCCAGCATCGCAAGTCCACTTTCGAGCTCCGAAGCTCCAGCATCGCAGCTCTCCAGCTTCGCAGCTCCAGGCAATTTTGCTGGTGGGTAATTTTGCTGGTGGTAATTTTGCTGGTGGTAATTTGCTGGTGTGGTATTTTGCTGGTGGTAATTTTGCTGGTAATTTTGCTGGTGGTAATTTTGCTGTGGCAATTTTGCTGGTAATTTTGCTGGTGGTGTGTGGTGCTGCTGGCAATTTTGCTGCTGGTAATTTTGCTGAGTGGGCAATTTTGCTGGTGGTAATTTTGCTGGTGGCAATTTTGGTGGTAATTTTTGCTGGTGCAATGTGCTGTGGTAATTTTGCTGGTTTGCTTGGTGGTAATTTTGCTGGTGGCAATTTTGCTGTGGTAATTTTGCTGGTGGCAATTTGCTGGTGGTAATTTGCTGGTGGCAATTTTGCTGGTGGTAATTTTGCTGGTGGCAATTTTGCTGGTGGTAATTTTGCTGTGGTGCAATTTTGCTGGTGGTAATTTTGCTGGTGGCAATTTTGCTGTGGTAATTTTGCTGGTGGCAATTTTGCTGGTGGTAATTTTGCTGGTGGTAATTTTGCTGGTGGTAATTTTGCTGGTGGTAATTTTGCTGGGGTAATTTTGCTGGTGGTAATTTTGCTGGTGGCAATTTTGCTGGTGGTAATTTTGCTGGTGGTAATTTTGCTGGTGGTAATTTTGCTGGTGGCAATTTTGCTGGTGGTAATTTTGCTGGTGGTAATTTTGCTGGTGGTAATTTTGCTGGTGGTAATTTTGCTGGTGGCAATTTTGCTGGTGGTAATTTTGCTGGTGGCAATTTTGCTGGTGGTAATTTTGCTGGTGGTAATTTTGCTGGTGGTAATTTTGCTGGTGGCAATTTTGCTGGTGGTAATTTTGCTGGTGGCAATTTTGCTGGTGGTAATTTTGCTGGTGGTAATTTTGCTGGTGGTAATTTTGCTGGTGGTAATTTTGCTGGTGGTAATTTTGCTGGTGGCAATTTTGCTGGTGGTAATTTTGCTGGTGGCAATTTTGCTGGTGGTAATTTTGCTGGTGGCAATTTTGCTGGTGGTAATTTTGCTGGTGGCATTTTGCTGGTGGTAATTTTGCTGGTGGCAATTTTGTTGGTGGTAATTTTGCTGGTGGTAATTTTGCTGGTGGTAATTTTGCTGGTACATGGTAATTTTGCTGGTGGTAATTTTGCTGATGGCAATTTTGCTGGTGGCAATTTTGCTGGTGGTAATTTTGCTGGTGGCAATTTTGCTGGTGGTAATTTTGCTGGTGGCAATTTTGCTGGTGGCAATTTTGCTGCTGGTGGCAATTTTGCTGGTGGCAATTTTGCTGGTGGTAATTTTGCTGGTGGCAATTTTGCTGGTGGTAATTTTGCTGGTGGCAATTTTGCTGGTGGTAATTTTGCTGGTGGCAATTTTGCTGGTGGTAATTTTGCTGGTGGTAATTTTGCTGGTGGTAATTTTGCTGGTGGCAATTTTGCTGGTGGTAATTTTGCTGGTGGTAATTTTGCTGGTGGTAATTTTGCTGGTGGTAATTTTGCTGGTGGCAATTTTGCTGGTGGTGATTTTGCTGGTGGCAATTTTGCTGGTGGTAATTTTGCTGGTGGTAATTTTGCTGGTGGTAATTTTGCTGATGGCAATTTTGCTGGTGGCAATTTTGCTGGTGGTAATTTTGCTGGTGGCAATTTTGCTGGTGCTAATTTTGCTGGTGGCAATTTTGCTGGTGGCAATTTTGCTGCTGGTGGCAATTTTGCCGGTGGCAATTTTGCTGGTGGTAATTTTGCTGGTGGCAATTTTGCTGGTGGTAATTTTGCTGGTGGCAATTTTGCTGGTGGTAATTTTGCTGGTGGCAATTTTGCTGGTGGTAATTTTGCTGGTGGTAATTTTGCTGGTGGTAATTTTGCTGGTGGCAATTTTGCTGGTGGTAATTTGCTGGTGGTAATTTTGCTGGTGTTAATTTTGCTGGTGGTAATTTTGCTGGTGGCAATTTTGCTGGTGGTAATTTTGCTGGTGGCAATTTTGCTGGTGGTAATTTTGCTGGTGGTAATTTTGCTGGTGGTAATTTTGCTGGTGGTAATTTTGCTGGTGGCAATTTTGCTGGTGGTAATTTTGCTGGTGGCAATTTTGCTGGTGGTAATTTTGCTGGTGGCTAATTTTGCTGGTGGTAATTTTGCTGGTGGCAATTTTGTTGGTGGTAATTTTGCTGGTGGTAATTTTGCGCTGGTGTAATTTTGCTGGTGGTAAGGTAATTTTGCTGGTGGTAATTTTGCTGGTGGTAATTTTTTGCTGGTGGCAATTTTGCTGGTGGTAATTTTGCTGGTGGCAATTTTGCTGGTGGTAATTTTGCTGGTGGTAATTTTGCTGGTGGTAATTTTGCTGGTGGTAATTTTGCTGGTGGTAATTTTGCTGGTGGTAATTTTGCTGGCGGTAATTTTGGTGGTGGTAATTTTGCTGGTGACAATTTTGCTGGTGGTAATTTTTGTGGTGGTAATTTTGCTGGTGGTAATTTTGCTGGTTGCAATTTTGCTGGTGGTAATTTTGCTGGTGGTAATTTTGCTGGTGGCAATTTTGTTGGTGGTAATTTTGCTGGTGGTAATTTTGCTGATGGTAATTTTGCTGGTGGTAATTTTGCTGGTGGTAATTTTGCTGGTGGTAATTTTGCTGGTGGCAATTTTGCTGGTGGTAATTTTGCTGGTGGCAATTTTGCTGGTGGTAATTTTGCTGGTGGTAATTTTGCTGGTGGTAATTTTGCTGGTGGTAATTTTGCTGGTTGCAATTTTGCTGGTGGTAATTTTTCTGGTGATAATTTTGCTGGTGGCAATTTTGCTGGTGGTAATTTTGCTGGTGGTAATTTTTGTGGTGGTAATTTTGCTGGTGGTAATTTTGCTGGTGGTAATTTTGCTGGTGGTAAGTATACACCCATTCCAATTAGTTTGATTAATCTGAAATTTGAGTGACTTAACAGCCGCACTGGCAATTTTTACAAAGCCCTTAAATATGTGCCCCTCATATCTAAATATAATAATTCGGCAATCCAGCAAGATTACCACCAACAGAATTACCAGCAGCAAAATTGCCACCAGCAAAATTACCACCAGCAAAATTACCACAAGCAAAATTACCACCAGCAAAATTACCACCAACAAAATTACCACTAGTGCGGCTGTTAAGTCACTCATTTCAATTAAGTTAAGTCATTTCAGATTAATCAAACTAATTGGAATGGGTGTATACTTGATAAAAATACTTTGAATAAGAATAATTTGAAGTGATAAATGCTAAACAATCGAGTTTGTTTCAACATTTGTATGCGATTCAACATTTACATGCATGCCAATTAGAATGCAACCGGTATAGGGCCTCATAGATTCCATTATATAATTGTATCTTTTATTAAAGAAGAACCGAAAAAATATTATAGGAATACAGGCTCCAGTTTCAATCTACGCGAAGACGTTCGATGTCTAAACTTTTGCGAGTTTTCCAGAAAATTTCTGAACAGTTAAGGGTCTCTAGATTCCTTTATATAATGATCCTTTTATTAAAATTAAAGCAAAACATTCAGCCATTGCGAAGATTTTTGGCTGTATCTGCCGCTGTATTTTCATGGCAAAAAATACAGTAACATCTGGTCAGCAAATATCAGGTGTCGGCTCCCTGTGGTGTCAGATGACGCAAATTGCCTAAAATATCAGTGATTTTAACAATAAATGCAACCTTTTACTATGTAAAATTGTACTTTTCTGAAATGTTCGCACGACTTTGGGTTGCTTAGGTCTTGCGCTTTTATGTTCTTTGATTCACTAACCATAAATGCGTAAATTTTTGTCGGACTTTGGGGGTTGAAGTTGCGCGAGCTGTGCGACTTGTTACTATTAATTGTTATATCCTGAGGCAGTGATGGGTATTTTCAGTGGATTTTCACGATTTAGCCATGCGTAATATGAATTCTGAAAGGCTGATTCTGAAATTTCAAATTTTGGCGCAATATTCGTATCGGACTCGTCGGATTTACAAAGCGATGTCTTCATCGAAACCCTTCATCTCGGCTCACGTTCATTTGGCTCACGTTTCTTATATACAACCATTTGACAACGCTACAAACGAGGAGGATTTTAGTAATGAACTCAACGCCAGAATAGTTCGAATGGCAATGACTGGAAGACAAAAGACATATCCTGATTTCCGTCAATATCAGCATAAACAAGTAACTAAGTACTTTATAAATGGTTAAATCGGTCGCTTACGCAGAACGGCAGAAGTATTAGCGTTTATTTCGAAGTAGCATATCATTCTATATATTATACACTCATATATATATATATATATATATACACACTCTCTATATATATATCCTAAATTAGTCTGGTATAAAAGTAGTAGACTAGTAGTCTTGTCAATAGTTGGATTGTTCATGCATATAAAGAGTAGTGTCAAAGGACGAGCACGCTTTCTGAACATCAGTTTGGTTTTCGAAAGTTCCATTCTACTGCAACTGCACTATTAGATTGTACAAACAGTTGGTATGTAAACATGGACAAAAAATTATTTAATTTAGTAGTATTCATAGATTTAAAAAAAGCCTTTGATACAGTTGATCACCAAGTCCTACTTAAAAAAATTAGAACTATATGGAATCAAAGGAAAAGCCTTTTCACTATTAAAATCATATCTAACTGATCGTAGCCAAAAATGTCAAGTAAATGGATTCGTTTCATCTGAGCGCAGGATTAAATGTGGTGTTCCTCAGGGCTCAATTCTAGGGCCTTTATTCTTTTTATTATACATAAATGATTTGCCAGAATGCTTAAATAAAACTAAACCCCGATTATTTGCTGATGACACAAACTTAACAGCCTCCGGTGAGACGATAAATGATGTCGAAATTGCAATGAATTCAGATTTAGAAAACCTCAGGAAATGGTTAATGGCAAACAAACTTAGTTTAAATGTAGCAAAAACTGAATTTATGTTGATCGGATCAAAACCACTGATAAATAATATCTCAGAAACGCAGCTAAACGTCATTATAGAAAATAAATCAATTAAACAAGTGTTTGAATGCAAGACTCTAGGAGTAACTATTGACCAACATCTATCCTGGAAAAGCAATACTGAAAGTATCTGCAAGAAAATTACTTCAGGATTAGGTGCTCTCCGACGTTTAAGGGAATTTGTTGACAGAGACTCTCTTCTTTCCGTCTACAATGCCATTGTTCAACCATACTTTAACTATTGTTGTGAAGTATGGAATGTCTTTGGTAAAACGCAGTCAACACGATTACAAAAACTTCATAACAGAGCTGCTAGAATTATCACAAATATGAACAATGACATTGATCACAAAATTGCGTTAAGTGCATTAGGATGGCAATCACTTCAAGCTCAAAGAAGAAAAGCCAAAGCTAAGATCATGTTTAAAATTTTAAATAATATGGGACCAAAGAGTCTCACAAATCTTTTTACTTATAAGAAAGAGATGTCAAATTATAATCTTCGGGACATCTCATCTGCCGTTTGTTTGCCACAACCACGTACAAATAGCATGAAAAAGAGTTTCATGTTTGATGGGGCATTTATATGGAACTCTTTGCCTAAAGAAATTAGGGAGAGCAAATCTCTGCTATACTTTGAACGCAAAATCACTGCTCATGTCATTAAATAACGTTTATATAATTTAAAATACATAAATATAACGATATATAATCTTTATTATTATTATTATTACCTTATATTGACATTGTTAGCTAGTCGAACCATTCTTTACTGTTGTTACTTTATACTATTTTATTTGTCTTTATTGTTGTACACGCCCTTCGTGGAAACCAGCTTTTGTTGACGTTGTAAGCGTGTTTAAATAAAGTTATCTATCTATGCCAATAATATACTGTTTACTTGTTCTCAGTCACGCGCGGACGCCTATTTACGAACTACGCATGCGTAGATTTCAAGAAGGCAAATGTCCCTCTCGATAGTAAAAATTTTTGGTATGTTTGCACAGGGCTAATATTTGGCATCTGCACGTTTCCTAAAACCATATCTGGAATACCAGCCTCTACATAAGTACTTATATGCGCTGGCTCTTTATTTATAGCGTTAGTGATGTACCGCACAAGAAACAATCCATCCTGCGCCGCAATTGTGGCTCGACTACTACCTTTATGGCAGTCACAAGGTCAGCGGATACATTTAAAATCATCATGCGAAAGAACCACAACCAAAGATTCAATCAAGGACATTAATCGTGTTTCAGCAATGTCCTTCCGCGACATGCCCGGACCAACATTATTCGAGAACCTTCAGAGCTATGCAGGGAGAGGATTCCAAAACCACCACCTGATTGTAAATGAAACGTTTGAAAAATATGGTCCAACGTTCAAGTTTCAAATGCCTGGCAAGACAATGGTGTTCACTTGTGATCCTGATGACATTGAGACAATATTTCGTGCTGAAGGATATCCAGCAAATCGTGGTCATACTTTGGGAACAACATGTTACTTTGTCGATGAAAAGGGACTTCAAGAAGGAATACTTGGCCATGCTGAAAGTTGGTATCTCCCTCGTTCAGCTGTTGCTTCGAAATTGCTTCGTCCAGTCGCATTGAAATCATTTGTGTCAGATTTCTGTGCCGTGTCTGACGACACCATTACCTGTTTTAAAGAAGGCCGCAACCTTGATATTCTTCCTGATTTAATGAAGTGGTCAACAGAGAGTATCGGGGTCGTGTTGTTTGGTCAACGAATTGGTGTAAACGACGTAACACCGAATGAGATGGCGCTTGATTTTATCAACGAAATTTGCGATGTATTTTCCTTGGAGGGAAAGCTACTTCTCTCGTTCCCGCAGTTCTACAAATTGTTTAAGACACCGACCTTGAAGCAACTCTATAGTTCTCTCGACAAAGTGTGGGACACTACTGCCCATTTTGTTCAGAAAGTAAAAGAACAACGTATTGCCTCAGGATGTGTAGTCCAACAACTGATTGATGAAGACCGCTTGTCAGATGATGAAATTGTGCAGCTTAGTTTAATTATGTTTTCAGCAGGTGCTGACACGACGTCGCATACGCTCTTGAATACGTTGTACCATCTCTCAGAGTTTCCGAAAGTTCAACAGAAGCTGTACGAATGTATTGAAACTGTATTACCCAATCAAGAGACTCCAATCTACACTAATTTAAGCAACATGCCTTATTTGAAAGCTGTTATAAAGGAAACTCTCCGAATGCAACCGACAACCATTGGTATCACTCGTCAACTTAAAGAACCTATTGTTCTTAGCGGCTATGAAGTACCGCCTGGAACTATGTTTATACTATCAACTTTCGCGTCTTGTTCAATGGATAAGAAAACGTTTGGCGCGGAATTTGAAAATTTCATCCCTGAGCGTTGGCTCCGCGGATCAAAGAAGATCCATCCATTTGCGTCATTACCATTTGGCTTTGGCCCAAGAATGTGCACCGGTAAGAGAATTGCTGAGTTGGAAATGTATCTGTTTTTGATACGTTTATTACAGAAATATGAAATTGAAGTAAGAGGCGATGAAGAAAATAAAATGGAATGGATGTCTGGCTTAGTTCAACATCCAACTAAACCATTTAACTTGAGCTTAAAGAAAAGGAAGTGACTAGTTGGCTTCTGTATTAATTACTTTGCACGAGTTCATATATTCTCATGTTTAATTTGTAGATTTGTAGTTGTCAATTATTAGCCTTTCAAATATATATTATACCCTTCGTAAAAACCTCTTTATGTATAGTTCGTCAGATCACCACTTACCAGTGGCCGCCCTTCGCCCAAAATCCAAATATTGTCCGATTCAAACGGATCACCCAAAACGACTTTTTACTTCCTTATAAGGGGTTATACCAAACCGCGTAAGCAGAAAATCTGCTTTCCGTGGTTCGATTTCGAACTCACGACCTTTGATTTACTAGTTCAATGCTCTAACCAACTGAGCTACACGGTCAAGTCCGATAGAGGTCTGGGATTCATGATTTATATACTGAATTTCGTAAACATACTCGTTCACATCAATCCAGTATCGAATTATACTTAGTTCAGACAGTGATATGTAATATTGTGATATTGTCACTCGGTAATATGATGATGAGATGAAATGTTCTCGAGTGAATGAGCCCAAACTGCGTAAGCAGAAAATCGGAAGATACTACATGTCATCGAGCTAAACCAGGTGCGCCAACAATCAGTCATCCAGGTGTCAGCGGTATATTAAATTTCCAGTCGTTTTCAACGTGGGTCATGTTTAAGACATATCGTTTCTTTCTTTTTCGTAACAAAATGTGGTTAATACGTCAAAATGCAGCCGTGGGTTGGGGTTAGGGAGACACTTAAGGCAGGGGGTTAGAGTTAGAAAACTCATTAGGCGGGGGGTTGGGGTTAGGATCTACGTTATTTTGGGATTAGCAGTTCTATGATTTATATATCATAGAACTGCTAATCCGAAAACAACTTAGATCCTAACCCTAATTCCTCCCGCCTAATGAGTTTTCTATTCTAACCCTAACCCCCCACCTTAAGTGTGTTCCTAACCGTAACTCCCGGCTGTATTTTAACATATTAACCACATTTTGGTTACGAAAAAGAAAGAAACAATGTCTTAAAGTGCCACTACGATGAAAATTCACCCCCGTCTTTTAGATTTTCTTTAGCATAGAATAGTAGTATTTCAGGGTCGAAAGTGATCATCGATGTAAAAAAAAACTAAAAAATGGTATTTTGAAGTAAGTATTTTGAGCTCTGAAATCAGTATTATTTAGGCCACCATTACCAAAAACGTGTTCCAAGTGAGCCCGCAATTTCAAAAGGTAATATTGTTTGTGACGTCAGATTCTCAATGCTACGCCTGAATTTCGGTCGAGGTTATTTCTTGATCGGTAATGAAATGTTCAGCCTTTCAGACGAAGAATTTGAAAAAAACACCTTGATTTACTTGAAGAATTAGCCACGTGGATTCTTCGCGTTGAGAATCTGACGTCACTTCGTCAAGACGACTGTTTAACGTCTATCGGACGCTGTTTTACCTCCAGAAGACGACTGTTTAACGTCTATCGGACGCTGTTTTACCTCCAGAAGACGACTGTTTAACATCTATCGGACGCTGTTTTACCTCCAGAAGACGACTGTTTAACGTCTATCGGACGCTGTTTTACCTCCAGAAGACGACTGTTTTTGTAATTGATTTTTACTCTCATTGCATGACGTATCCAATTCTTGATGGTTGTGTGGCTCGTGTTAACTGCACCATCTGTTTTTATCAATAAAAGGCAGGTGACTATGTTAGAGACGTTGTCTGGAGGCTTGGTATATCAATAGCGCCCAAGCCCCATTGAATCGAGATATACGACGGTGGTCTATTACCAGAAGCTTATCGGCTGCATCTTGTTAATAAATAACGTCATCATCAGTTCTATGAGGGTGTAAATAGGGTTCCTAACTTTACAACGATCACCCCTGATGAAGACACGTTGGGTCATGGACAGTAACTTTTACCAGAAGCTTATTTGCATCTTGTTAATAGATAATGTCATCATTTGTTCTATGAGGGTATAAATATAGGTATCCTAACAACGATCACCGCTGATGAAGACACTAGATTGGAGTGTCGAAACGTTGGAAGTAATGGACAGTAACTTTTAAAGTTACGTTCAAAAAACCTTTTAAGCCAGAGTAGCGTCAAACTATGTCTGATTTATCACCTAGTTGCATTGGGAAATTATTTCCTGATCAATAGTTCTTGACACGAAAATGAATAATCAATATCAATTGTTATGCCAGCTGAGCTATCTTCCACCACAGTTAGTAGAGGGAGATGGTTTGGAAGCTCCATTGTCTTTCAAGATGACGCAATCGTCATGTTATTATATTGGAGGTGGTTGTTATTGGTTGGAAAAAGGAAATTCTATGGACACGTGACGGCGAACGATCACAACACGTGACGATCAAGGACTACACTAATTAAATCTGAACGTTGTTATTGGATGACTGCTTTATTATACAGAAAATACAATACGTTGTGAACAACAACATAGAAGAATAAATTTTGCGGACCTTCCAAACCATTCCTTCTACTAACTATGCTTCCACCGTAGCCTTGATTAAAAATGTTAATATTTAATGTTTATGTTAATATTTAATGTTTTTTAGTATAGTTTAATTTAATATTAATAGTTTTACGGTATCTGCTTTGTACTAAAAAAATAACGTTTTCATTCTCGTATTTTACTCTTCTGGTCGACGTCGCCATTTTCGAGTTTGCTCGACGGCTCAAGGTTTTCATCTGAGGTTTTCTTTTCAATTCACGTCATGGAGTGCTTTTGTTTTTTGCATAATCTCGTAACATGAAATTATAACCGACGGCTCAGACTCGATGTCCAGCAGGGATTTCTTTTCAATTTTGACGTTATTGAGTTGGTTATAATTTCATGTTACGAGATTAATTCCAAATATATCCGTTCTTTAAAAAAACCCGCTTTAAATTTCTGTTTTTATTCAGAAAGTTAAGCGCAGTTTTTAAAAGAATAAGATAATAAATAACATATCTATCGTTCTGCTAATATATTTGGAATTAATCTCGTGACATGAAATTATAACCGAGCCGTCGAGCAAGCGGTTAAAATGTCTAAAATGGCGGCGTCCAGAAGCATGAAATACGAGAATGAAAACGTTATATCTCGAGTGCAAGAGCAGATAGAGTAAAACTATTAACATTTCTAAATATATATTATATGTTGTATTTTCGATTCTCTTTATTTTCTCTTCCGTCCTCAACCGTGTCTTACTCATAGAGATCATATATACTGTAAGACTCCTTCTATGGTATTATTTTTAACTTAGTACGCATGGAAGACTTTAGAAGGTTGCGAAATCTTCTCATTTGCATGTGTTGGTAGTACGTACAACATTGGGAGATTCTATTTTATTTGTAACTATAAGGCGAAAATAAAACTTCCTAATAACAACAATCATTTTGTTGTTAACACATCCGAACATTACCGATATATAGTGACTGTCGCATATAGGCAGTACATATATCAATCGAATCAGTACATCATTGTAACCTTCTCTCTCCATCTGAGTCTCGTTAGCTCAATGGTTAGAGCGTCTCACCGGCAATCAGAAGGTTACATGTTCGACTTCTGTATGGGACTCAGAATCATTTTTCTGAGGATATGAGCTTGACGATCGTCCATGTATCGTCTGTCTACTCCGAGCTCTCCCACATTCACTACAACATTGTGTATATTAACGCATTGATTATTATAGAAGTTGATTTTTAATTTACAAGAAATTTCCAGAGACAATTTCCGTGGCTTTTGTTCAGTTATTAGTGAGAATTACAAAGATTTTCAAAAGAAAACTTTCAATTAAGTAATTGATTTTCACTATCATTGGTATCCAATTTTGGATGGTCGTGTGAACTTCACCATCTGTTTTATTAGTACAAGGCAGGTGACTACACAGCTGAGCAATAGTTGTTTATAACACGAAAATGAATAATCAATGCCAACTGAGCTATCTTGCACCGTAGCCTTGATTAAAAAAGTCAGACGGAATCAAAACAGAATGAAAACGTTATTTCTCGAGTACAAAAGTAGATAGCGTCAAATTATTAACATTTCTAAACATTATACTTTATAAAGGACTTTTATTTAAAAGTAATCATTGAATTGTATATACCACTACATGGTCAGTGATCATATCGTCAAATCTTATAAATATAAAATCTTACGTATATATACAGAACTCGTGACTAGGCTCTCGGCAACGGCGCTGGTTCAATTCCCAGCCGGAAGGCCTTGAAGTTGCATTTTTCGCAACTGGTCCCGGTTTGGTCTTAAAATGTATATATTCCTACACTCGAAATTTTCCTTCACCATAAATCCTGAGAATATATATATATATATAGGTTATCACATGAGGGGTGAGGTGATATCAGTTTTATCGCTTGGACGATATCGTAATTAAGAATTGGAGTTACCGCTAGCGTGGTGTATAGAGGGACAATTATGATATCGTCCTGAAAGCGATAAAACTGATATCACCGATTCACGAATGTGATAACCTGTTTATCACACACTTATAATTAGAATAATCAATCAACAATAAGTACTAAAAATAGACATAGCGAGACATATCGTTTTTATCGCCCCCTGTTATCACCGATACTGAACTTAAGTGAAAACCTTCGTAGCTCAGTGGTCAGAGCACTGCACTATAGTATCGCAGAGTCGCGGGTTCAATTCCAGCCGGAAGGGCTTGAAATTGAATTTTTCGCAACTGGTCCCGGTTTGGTCTTAAAATGTATGTATTCCAACACTCGAAATTTTCCTTCACCATAAAATCCTTTCTATATATATATATATATATATATAGCGAACGATATACAGACGATCGTCAAATCCTTAGAAAATGTCCTCGAACAGGAATCGAACCTGTAACCTGATTTCCGGTGAGACGCTTTATATATTTTAAGCAGATGTTCAACTTGTCATTTTTGGTCGACTTTTAAAATTTGAATACTAGTTTCAAAAATTTCAAACCAATCAAACGTCAACATATTTCTTTAAACCCACTAAAAACAAGTATTTGTGGTATTTTGCGGCATTTTCCACATTTTTGAGCGTTAATAACTCAAAATAGGCTCAAAAATTATGGGTGATATTCGCTAAAAGTGAACTTTGAATTTTCACTTTTTTGTAAGATAGTACTTTAATAGGTAAATTGGAAGAAAAACTCGATTTTGTGGCAACCAGGAAGAAATCTGCGTTGCCTCTATATCAGAATATCATCAGCACTATAGTAACTCTATATCTACTCGCCAATTTTCATGCTTTAATAAAAAAACGAACGATTGCAGAGGGAAAATGTCGGGCTTAATCGCCGGGCTAATGAATGTTATGTGGTGGATAACATTGACCGAGGTCTGGATCATTCTTGATATCAAGTTCAGCCTCAACCAATAATTGTTTAATACTTGCGTTTATTTTTTGATATCTTAATCAATCGCTTAAAGCAAATAACAAATAAATTAAACTGCTGTTGTCTATATAGCTGTATACTTTTCTAGAAAACAATCTATAGTTTGTGAATATATAATAAAGTCTAACCACTGGTGACAGTTTTTTGCCGTATATTGGTCCCACGAACGATTACAAGTTGTACAATTAAGTACCAATTTTTAAAAGTAGTTAACGTAACAATACTAGAAATAGCATTGTAAGGTTTAAGGACAAGTGACAATATCGACGATTTCTGTGTTTATTACCTGGTGAAAGTCTTAATCGCTGACTTCAAACTATTTAAACAGTCAGTTTTTCTAATTTGCTCTATAGTAATGAATTCCATAATTTTGCAGCGGCAACCGAGAATGTTCTGTCTCCATGGGTAACGGTTCTCGTTTTTGGTACATGAAATAGCAGATTTCGGGGTTTTATATATATATATATATATATATATATATATATATATATATATATATATATATATATATATATATATATATATATATAATTTCGGGGTTATATTATATATATATATATATATATATATATATATATATATATATATATATATATATATATATATATATATATATATATATATATATATATATATATATATATATATATATATATATATATATATATATATATAGGGTTTATATCGAGTCAGTAAATCACTGATATAAATATGTGCCTGACCATATAATGCTTCGAAAGCAATCATCAGTATCTTGAAAACAACCCTTGATCGTACTGGCAACCAGTGAAGATTACTAAGCACAGGGAAGATGTGATCTGATTTTTAACCTTAATCTTAATTCGCCATAAGTCTGCAGGCAGCTGTATTTTGAATTCGGTGTAACTTGCTCAATTCACTAAGCCATAAAGGATGCTATTGCAACTATCAAGTCTAGATGTTATAAATGCGTGCACTAGATACTCACTGCAATCCCGTTTACTCAGATATTTCTTGATCTCGCCAATATTTCTAATAGCCAAAGTACACTGTAGCTGATTTACAAATGTTATACTTAAAAGCCTTTCATTTAAAACTAATGTGTTTTTGGGTACATTTCCCCTTTAAAACCAGTAAACATGCTAAAAACGACACTAAGGTTTAAAGTGCCACTACGATGAAAATTCACCCTGCACGTCTTTTAGATTTTCTTTAGCATAGAATAGTATTTCAGGGTCGAAAGTGCAGATCATCGATGTAAAAAATAACTAAAAAATGGTATTTTGAAGCAGTATTTTGAGCTCTGAAATCACTATTATTTAGGGCACCATTACTAAAAACGTGTTCCAAGTGAGCCCGCAATTTCAAAAGGTAATATTGTTTGTGACGTCAGACTCTCAATGCTATGCCTGAATTTCAGTCGAGGTTACTTGTTTTCTTCGAGAAGTAGATGGAGTGTTCAGCCTTTCAGATGAAGAATTTGAAAAAACTACCTTGATTTACTTGAAGAATTAGCCATGTGGAGTCTTCGCGTTGAGAATCTGACGTCACTTCGTTACGCTCGTCAGGAACATGAACGATTAATGGTGGACATAACAACTCTAGATTCGGAGTCAGAAAAACAATACTTGCCATCGTCGAATCGAAAAACGGTTTCGACCGAGTAATATTTAGAAGCTCTGCTTTATAAATACGTAAAAATATCGATAGGTAAAAATTTGATCGTAGTACCACTTTAAGGACAAGCTTTAATTCTTTAAGAAAAGATAGATGTAATTTAAATGTCTGAAATGTGTGTAATAATAATGTAAAAACTGTATCTGCACATATCAGTTCAAATGTCTCACATTGAACCACTACCTCAAGTAACCTTCGCTTAATTTGCCATCCGTCCATCACCGGCGGGAATTCGATAACGCTCTCCAGAGTGAAATATTTTGAAAATATCGGTTTTGGTGTTGTCATGTAGACGGTAAAAACGGATCTTTTCGAAAACGTTGATACCACGATGATCAAGGGCGTACGCAGGATTTTTCAAACGGGGGTCGTTTTACCTCATGAAATTATTTCGGGGTGGGGCGGGAGCGTCAGGGGAAGAACAACAAGCCGCGGACTTCTTCCCGACATGTTATACACTGAAAGTTTCAAAACGCTTTCAATTTGAATTGTTGGTTTTACAAAAACTCAAGGTTTGCACAGGAATGTAAATGTTTGTGGTATATGTCACGTTCCATTACGAGAGCCTTCTAGAGTTCTACTCAAATACATGAAGATTGGCAACGTTCTGCAGACGACGGTTGTTGTTTTTGTATAATTTTGTTGATCATCGCTAGCGCAGTCACCTAACTGTACATCTTCAATCAGGTATTTAGCGTTTATTGAATCGAATTTTCATCCTCATACTCACAGTGAAGACATTATTTTCCTGAATGGGAGAAAACCTAGTATTATTTCATTGATATTTATATAATAAATTAAATATTCATCATTGCGGTAATGAGTAATTTATTGCTCGTCATTACTTTTTGTGCTTTAAGTGAAAGTTTAATTTGAAACTATAGACACATAATTAAGTCTTAAGAATTAAAGTTACCGCTAGTGTGGTGTATAGACCATAGATGGTCGAACCATCCAACATGATTCCAGTGAGTGACTTTTCAAGGAGTATATATTTCAAGGGTTATGTCGCCCTTGAGTAGAATGAAAAATGTGACACTACAAAACGTATAATATAGTAATAAGCTTTCTGCAGGGAGATATTTGCTCAGTTTTCGTCAATATAAGATTGATACAAAAACAAATAGTAATAAGGTGTCTGAAAGATATTTACTCAGCTTTCGTCTATAAGATTTATACAAAAGGTCAAGACGTCTAGATGATTAAACTTTAATTATGTCATCCAAATTGAAGCCAACTTTATTTGCAACATTTTAATGTATATTAACTTAACAATTTCACAGATAAGATTTCAAAGACATGCCGAAGTGCGAAAATTTTATAAATGCTTGTGGTTCGGTGTTGAGCATTTCAAAACTGTTCGTTTCTCTCAGAGGTCCCGTCTGAATAGGAAAAAGTTGCGGAGAAGATTACAGCAGTTGACAAGTAAGTTAGTGGACTTTCTTCCTCTATGGAATTTGTGTTTTATACAGTCATGTACATTTTGTTTGTTCTACTATAATCTTAACTCTGTTCCCTCGGGAATGCAGGGATTCGAAAAAGTGTTTTTAATCAATTTTGCAGAGTGCTTTTAAAACGAAACTGTGTTAGGGCCTGTTTATAAGGCGCTAGGGTTACCCTAGGAATAGGGTTACCCTAGTGCCCGGGTGACCCTATAGTGTAGTTATTTTTCTACGTTGCGTTTATAAGCAAACTATAGGGTTACCTTACTAGTAGAGTCACCCTATCACTTACAGTAGCTAGGGAAACCCTAGCACTAGGGATATGTTTTTGCCTTATAAACACAATCGATAGGGACAACTCGGACATGCACCTGGCCGGGTCAAGTTTTTAGGTATCACTTGATGCACTCGCAAGCCTCGCGTATTAATGTCTGTCAACATTCTTCGACGAAGTCGTCGAGATAGGGCAGAGTTGGAATGTAGACTAAGAGCCGTAGTTGTTTAACAGATATGATTGAATAACAAAGAAGAATACCATCTAACTGAAGAGAAGTAAGCACAGGTAGTAGAGAGATTAAAATCGATAATACAGCAAGAATTTTCTTTCTTTCCGCCATGTTTACACTCGAATTTCCCGCGTACACGCTCGACGACGTCGCGAGTATACTTCACCCTAGTCCTAGGGTTACCCTAGCCCGATCATTTCCTTATAAACGCAAGCCATCTTTTCACTTGGCACTAGGGTAAACCTACTCCTAGGGTTACCAAAGCGCTTAAAAAACAGGGCCTTCTGAATGTGACCAGTCAGCATAGTGTAATGGTTAAAGCCTAGGTTTCACGAGCGACGCAAGCACAAGAGTGCTTATTACACAGTGAAAACAGGTTCGACGCAAGCGCAAGCACTGACGCAAGCACAAGCATGACAAGGATGAAAAAGTTTCCCTTTCCTTGTGCTTGCGCTTGGGTTGTGAAAACCGAACACAACGTAAGCACAGAGGAGTTTTGATCCCTCGTATAACCGCGCGCTGGTCATGCGAATACAAGATGGCAGAATCTGCAGGAAGATTGACGACTGGTAACGCAACATCCAATTCGTTTTCACTTGACGATGCATAGATCGTGCAGCTTGCGCTTATGCTTGCGCCTCATGTGCTTACGTTGCTCGTAAGGAATAGACTACTTTACCAGGCTTAATACACTACTTAATTAGCTAGGAGATCCAAGTTCGATCCTGGGTCGCACCCCAACTCTGGAGAAAATAATTGAGGAGAAAGTGTTGAATTGCAATAACATCAGTTGGTTGGGCTGAGTACATGGGGAAATTTCAGACCGGGCTGAAAAAAAAAAAAAAAATTGTGGGAAAGAAGAGACGCTTCTCTTGCCGTTTGCAGTTATCGTTACCACCTGAGATAGGAAGGATGGCACAGACTTTCATGTCTGAAACCAAATGGTTAGAGGTGGTGGTAATAATAGTAGGGCGTACTATTACACCTTAATAACAAAGGGACTCAGAATCATTTTTCCGAGGATACGAGCTTGACGATCGCCCATGTATCGTCTGTCTACTCCAAGCTCTCCCGCATTCACTACAGCAGTGTGTATATTAACACAAAGATAAACATTTACATCAAATCTACATAATTATTAATAGCTACGAATACGTAAATTAAAACTAATGAATCTTTGCAGCAGCGGTCTCTATATCGAAATCAGTGTCTTTAATATTGTAATGTACCCTTCGTGTTCTCTTTATCTTCTTCTTTCTTGTGATCCAGTGGTTACCACACATGTCTATGAGCTGGGAGACACAGATTCAAATCCTGGGTCGGACCATCAGGTCTTGAGGATAAAGTGCTGCCTTTGCAATAATACCAGCAAATTGTCTTCTCGGATAACGACCTTAAATCGTAGGCCCTCGGAACCCCTATTAATTGGGGTTCTAGCCTGTTGGGGTATTCCGTTTGCAAAATTATTGTTTGGGATCACATTTTTTGGGACCTCGATAGCCAATCAGATAGCTTCCCATGGAAAGTGATCGCAAAAAAAATTCTGCTCAGGGGTGTGGGGGTTAGGATTAGGGTTATTTAACGTTAGGTTAGGATAAAAGTTGTTTCGGGTTAGCCAATCAGATGTCTTCCCATGGAAAGTGATCCCCAAAAAAATTTCTGCATTCCGTTCACCTAAAAGAGTGATAAATCTAATAAATTAAACTAAACTAAACTAAACTAAACTAAACTAAACTAAACTAAACCTTTTATACATAACAAGCCGTATCTAAGAATGGAAAATGAGCTCTTTGCTCTTATCCACTATACTGTCTGATACTTTACTATACTTTTAATACAGAAATTGTTGTAATATTTTTCAACGTTGTTGTACCATTGCACTTTAGTTTAGATCTTAGGATATCATAATTATTTGCTACTCGTTTGAACAGGACACACGTTAATAGCAGCGATTGTTATGTAGCTCTTTGTTTTCCTTGCGTGAGATACGCTCTCATTGGTTGATACATGGTCACGTGACATGTAAGAAACTGTTGCCCGCTAAGGTAGGAGAGCGGGCTAACATCATGAGAGCACGTTACAATGAGATATGTCCACGTTTATCCGTACAAATATGCGTTTTTGTGCGTCTATTACTTCATGTCTACCTATAATTGTGTCGTGCTCAACATCCGCTGTCCACTGAGCCTGCAGGATACGTAAGTGCTCGCCCGCGGGTACGCCATGTCTAATTTTAAGAATTTTTTTTTCGCTGCACATTTTCGTGCAATGTTTAGCCGGGCAGAAGCACGCCCTTGAACGTTTCTGACCACACCCTTATAATAATATGTGTAACCACTGAATTTAAAATAGACTACACTTGATATTCAAAAATGCCAAAACCAACATACAGCACCCACTGTTACTACATTCTACGACTATCTATGACAGCATAGTTTCATAATCCTGCCTGTAGAAAAGAAATATTTTCGTCTTGGCGAAATGAGGGGCGGCGTAGGCGTGACAAACCTCTAGGGGGGTTCCGGGAGCATGCACCCACAGAAAATTTTGTAATCTAGAGTCTCTAAGGGGCTGATTACATGGAGAAATTCCAGCCCGCCCGGCTACTGAGGTATGGTAAATCACGGAGTATGGAAAATAATTTAAATAGCTTTGTTTTTATGCCATATTTGTTACCGCTTGACCGCTTTCGACACCGTGATTTCTATTCTCCCTCTTTACCATACCTCAGTAGCCGGGCTGAAATCTCAGCCCAGGCTGAAATTTCTCCATGTAATCAGCCCCTAAAATGGCATTTCCTGCAATTTGGGGGAACATTCTATAGAATTCTGAAGATTATACACAATTTACACAAAAGTTAAGTATTATTCACTCCATCTTCCAAGTTTATAAAGAGATCTTTGGTGAGAGACTTTGCTCATGTGACCAACCTTAAGTATAATATTAGTGTAGATACTCGATAATTTGGCAGTTTTCATTTCAATTTCAAATTATTCTCATTCAAGATTACTGTCAAGATGAATTTTTTAGTTTGGAAAAGACAAATTTCGTCTTGGCTCAGCACACCAAGAGGCTTTTCTACAGGCATGTACAATGTACATTGTACATTCATTTGAAACATTTACCTAAAATTTTCGCTTTATTTCCTTCTCCTTGACTTCCTCTTGAGTTTCTTGGTTGTAAAAGCTGTTGTCTTGCTGGAAAACGTTGCTGAACCACTCTTGCTCTGCTGCTTTTGGAGTGTTCCTTGTCCCAGGCGCGTAGGAAGCAGGGGGGCCGGGGGGACCGCGGCCCCCCAATATTATAAAAAGGGGGGCCGGAATAGCTTTCGGCCTCCCCAAAAATAATTGAATTTGAAAGAAAAATTGCAGCAAAAAAATTGAATTCGAAAGTAGAAGTATTTGAAATCGTATATTAATCGAATGTTGAATGTATGATATTTCCGACAAGTTCGAAAACAACATCTTCCTATTAATGTTCTGTTAAACTGTCACAGAAGTAATTAAAAAAATTACAATATCTTTGCATAAACTAAAGTACTAATATTTCTCTAGTTTACGTGGCTCTACTCTAGTAGGCTTTCTTTTTTAACTAAGCAGAAGGGCGGAAATCGCGGAATGATTGAGGCTAAAAGGTAGCCCCGGTTGAAAAAAACGTCCTGACTCACTGTCCATGTCGGACTCACTGACCATTGCATTAATTATCCTAGGCATGCTGATGAGCTCTGATATAGAGCCAAACAGTCCAAAATATGAAATTTTATACACTTCATCGCTCAGAATGTAGGAAATGCCATTGTTTGACGTTTCAAGGATGATCTGCAAGTTGATTTAACCTTGTTGTACAGCGAAATGACTCTCTCACAATGGACAGAATGTGACTTGCATACCAGAATGCGACCAAGCACGACAGACACGTTTGCATAGTATTTTTCCTCGTCTCCTTTAACAATGCTTTGCAGGACAGTGTGAGGATTGCCTTTTCGTATCTCATTACAATCTTGCAACTCTTGAAATTGAATAGCCAAATTTACCAAGCTAAGGTCTGGAGCAATAGAGTGATGAAGATCTCTTATTTCATCCTCGCGTTTGCTGTGAATTTGGTGAAAGGGGTGAAAGCTTTTTAGGCATTTCTGTCGACTTGAAGCCTCTTGTCCATAAACTCTTTTATTGCCAAAATGGATTCATTTCTTATAGCACTAAACTGTCTGCGGTAAGTAACATATAAGTTGGCTTATGGACGGCGTCTTTTCTTCCCCCAAAGCTCAATGCCACAAAATATATTTTCTTCTTCATCAAACGTTTCTTTTCTTGTGCTTAACTTATCAACACTCTTTTGAAACTTTTCTGCTTCTGGTTCAATATCGACAATGGTAAGTGAAGCAGCTTCTTTTGAAAAACAGATCAGCAACAAAGCACATCAGTTCCTTTAAAGAAAGTTTACTATTATAAACTACAATAATGCCCTAAAAAATGTTTACGATATTGACAATCCCAGAACTTGGAAATCAGTTTGCATAAAGTGCAAATACGCACGTCTCTTAAATGAGATGCCACATTGCTGTTGTTAAGTTGTTTTTAATATTTGTTCTATTTTTTTATTTTTACGTCTTTGTAACTTTGTTAACCTAACTATCTTTTAACTTGTAATATATTTTATATATAGATTTATTTATTTATTGGGGGATATATAGTAATTGGGATCAACCAGTTCTGTAATATATTTTATATAAGTATTATTCTCTACCTGGGGGGCACAGTAATTGGGGTTTTCCTGTTGTGCCTTTTTAAAGGATATTATCCTTATTTGTAAGGAGTTTCCCTTCAGTATCATCCTTCTCCTCGCAAAACTTCATAAGTCCTTGCCAAGAGCACAAAATTGCATCAAGAAGAGCAGCAGTAAATTCTGACCATCTGACTTCAAAGTATTTCGGAATGCGGCGTACAGTTGGTGAGTTAGTCCTTCCTTTTCCCCGACTTTCTCCAAATCAATGGTGCGCTTTGCTGAGGCGTGGAAAAATGTTGCAATTCCAGATAACTTCTTTACCAAATGATCAATTTCTGGCACACTCTTACACAAATCTTTATATGCATTTGCAGTTAAATGTACTGCACAAACAGATTTGAGGAGAGGGAAACTGACATCAAGTTTTTCTCTTTCATCATCAAGAATTTTCCAAAGCCCATTGTAATGTCTGGTATTCTTACTTTCCCATCTGTCGATAGATAATTGACTACTTTGAGGACTTTGTCAAAGCCAACAGTATCACTTGCACCAGCTGATTTAAGTGCGTCCAGATGACCGGCTGCGCCCAATGAATTTCAGATCTCTTTTACCATCTTTCTTTATCATATTAACAAGCATATATTCATGATCTTTTTGTGTTTGGTCCATAGATGCATCACAACGAAAAAATGTAGCAATGCATGAATAAATTTCCTTCTTGATTCTTGGCAAATCAGCAGACACTATGGTCCGTAAAAGTTCCTGCACGACTGGAGGTCTAATATATTGCAGGTCGAAATTGGAAGGGCTGTACGATTTAAATGGTTTATTGTAATTGAACTCATGTGCCATTTTTGCAGCAATTACCCTTGATGGCCAGGAAAAGGTGGACGATGTTAAGCATTTTGCATCATTGTATACATGAAGTATTAATGATCCAATTTTATTGGCTAGCTGCTGGCGCTGTGAGTTGAACATTTTCACCAGTGGCACAGATTGAGATTTTTCTACGGTTGAAAGTTTCTTTAAGCGTTCTGCTTTGAGACATTGCTGGTGTACTAGGCTCTGCAAGTGTTCTTGAATTGTTGTTCTCTTGCTTCTGTTCCTCCAGGTAGACAAATTGGTGGCACTCTTCCCCTGTAACACGCACGCTTCACAATTGCAGGATTCGGCAATCATACGGTACAAATAACACGTTTCCTTTTCCCTTTCTGTCCTGGCACACGTTGAATAGACTTGTCTTCGAAGGAAGCATTTGATTTGGATGCATTCGATGAATTCGGTTTCACAGATGACAATTGTGTTTCTGTTAACTCACACGAATCAGATGCCACAGGTACAGAAGCGACAGAACTGTGACAACTGTCAGAACTGCTGGCAAAGGTTGTAAAATCTTCGTCCATTTCAGCGCTAGATTCTCCACTGCTATTACTAGAGGGAGTAGAGGCCGTAGAATTAGGCTCCGTAGACGTAGTGGGTACTTCTGCTTCGTTCTGTTGCTTGTCACTTGTCTTCGATGATTTCGTATGGATTGATTTCATAAAACTTTCAATCTTTCGCTGTTTTGCATGAGACATTATGCTACATTAGCACAAATGCTAATATGGTTGCTAATGATACAAACCACCATATAAACCAACCTCGTACCGAGGGTCTTAAGAGCGGAGATAAGACCCTGGGTACGAGGTTGCATACAAACTAGGTTTTACCAGTGCTTCCAGCCTTCCACTATGTTTTTGAAACTTCCTTTCTCGGTGTTAAAATTCTTCGTAAACGTTTCCTTTACTTTCCTTAGATTTCTTTGAAATTTTCTTATTAGTAAACTTCCTTGATAGTGGAAATACTGCTTTTTACTTTGTTTACATGAAGTACTGTGATTATCATTGTATATTTGTTTCACTGTTTGTGTGTATATGGTTTAGTTTTTCTGCTCATTGCCTCATTTTTTTGTTAATTAACAATTTATCAAAACAAATCTTATCACTGCAGATTTTACTTTCATTACTGCACATTTTACTTTTATCACTGCACAAATTGGTTATCATTGCACACTAAAATTAGGTATGGTGAACACGACTGAAAAATGATAGGCATACATGAAGTAATGGACGCCCAAAAATGACAAAAAATACCAAAAATGACAACAAAATTAAACAAAAAAAAACAAAATGAGTTACTGATTTATGCATATTTGTACGGATAAACTTGTACATATCTCATTGTAACGTGCTCCCTTGGTAACATTGAAATATTTCCCTCGTGCGCACGTGATGAGCTCGTAACATGATGATGCAATATTTTTACTGGAAAATTTCCAATCCCGCGTGTAACATCTTTCGTTTCACAATCCGCTGCGTTGACAAATGTTTATTTTTTCTGCTGTTCTTTTATAATACCTTTTTGCTATATAACTAATGACTGGTCAACCTCGTTCCCAGGGCATTTTGCCTCCACGGTGGAAGGTCGGCGAAAATGGCCCTGGGATCGGCTGGTCACATGACACCCAGAATTTCTGGGTGTTTAGATATGATAATTTTTGTGGTCTTTGTTCCATTGCCTTTGTCTACTTTGCTGACCTGAATAATTGAGAAATATTCAATGCTCTTCAGAGTTGTTCACGAACAAGCTTAATAATCCACCATACATCCATAGTTATCTCTTACAAAAGGTATGAAGAAGCATATATCCAATTTAGCGAAAACTATCACTTCAAATTTGCTGTAAAATATGAAGACAGCATTCAGATTTAGATGAATAAATTATACTCGGCTGAATTAATTGAGTTTTATGACAAGCCAATGGCATTATAGAATGGACCAGCCGATCCCAGGGCCATTTTCGCCGACCTTCCGCCGTGGAGGCAACCTGGGTACGAGGTTGATGACTGGTCCCTTGGGAAAGCACGGTAAATCGAGATTCTCGGGAATTAAATCTCACTGTTACTCTCGGGACCACTCATTACTGTACAAGTGTTTTCTGTACTCACGCGCGTATTGGCAGAAGTGTATATCCTGTATAAATATCCGTGTTATTATACTAATTATACTAATTATACTGATTATAATAATTATGATAATAATATAATTGTAATAATTGTAATAATCGTAATAATCGTACTAATCGCAATACTAGTAATTGTAATTGTAATAATCATAATAATAATAATAATAATATACAATTATTGGATGAGGCTGAGCATGATATCAATAATTATCCAGACCGAGGTCAATGTTATCTGCCGAAGCCGAAGGCTGAGGCGGATAATATTGACCGAGGTCTGGATAATTCTTGATATCATGCGTAAGCCGAATCCAATAATTGTTTTATTATACATTGTTCAAAATAGTCTTACTAAAATATACAACAAATCTACTACAAGCCATTTTTTTATTTTGTAATTTTCGCGCGCTTAGTCCTAGTGACGTCATCAGCGTGCAATAATTTTTGTTTTGGACACCTCCGTGCAATAATTCACAGTATTCGACGGAAATGACGTCGCACCTGTCGGACATTGAGAATTCACTGGAGTATGTTGACCAATAAGAAACGAGAATGAAGTTTGAATGTATTATAATAGTAATTATTATTATTATTATTATTATTATTATCACCGTTTAGCATCAAAGATGTTGGTCATCACCTGTGTATTGCTACTGCCTGCACTCCTCGTTTCCCCAGCATTTAGTTGCTCTACTACTAACTGGGGGACAAGTTTCGACAGCACTGGTTACTCAATTTGTGGGTCGTCTGCCGACTACTTGAACGGCTTATACAGAGGCGACAACAGCGGCGGTAATGATGGTATACACTTGATTGAAAAGGCAAAGTGTTGCCCACGAACAACGCCTTATTGGAATCAACCCACACAATGTATTGCTGCTGATTGGGTGACAAGTTTCGATGAGTGAGTCAATGATATCATACTTTATGGATATTTTTAATTTGGTTTGGGGTCTGGTCACAATGCATGCAGGGATCGACCTAGGATCGAGCTGCAGATTAATATATCAAAATAGTCTGTCGGCTTGCTCAAGGTCAGTAGAATATTATATCTGTCCAAAAGTAAAGTAGATCTCCGGCATATTATGCGTTAACAATTGGATTGGAAGATATACTGCTAAAGACGGATTTACAAGGCCGAGAGATCGATGCGAGTTCGATTTACTCTGTCTCATGATCCGAGATTGAGCCGACATTGATCCATGATTGATCAAAGCTTTATCTATGATTGATCGATGAATGATCCAAGATTTGTCCATGATTAATCCAACATTGATCCCAGAATGATCCAAAATTGATAAAACAATTGACACAAGATTGATCCAAAATTGATCCAAGATTGACCATGATTAATTTAAGATTTATCCAAGATTGATCCCTGGTTGATCCCTATTAATCTAAAAATAATCTAAGATTGATTCAAGATTGATAAAACATTGATCCAAGATTGATCAGAGATTGATCCAGGAATGATCCAAAATTGATAAAAATTTTGATCCAAGATTGATCCATGATTTATCCAAGATCGATCCATGATTGGTCCAGGATCGATTGATACAAGATTGATCCAATATTGATCCAAGATTGACCGTGATTAATTTAAGATTTATCCAAGATTGATCCCATTGATCCAAGATTGATCCAGGAATGATCCAAAATTGATAAAAAATTTGATCCAAGATTGATCCATGATTTATCCAAGATCGATCCATGATTGGTCCAGGATCGATCAAATATTGATCCATGATTGACCCAAGAATGACCCAAAATTGATCCAAAATTGATCCATGATTGATTCAAGATTGATCAAAGTTTAATCTTTGATTGATTGATGAATGTTCCAAGATTTATCCATAAATTATTAAACATTGATCCAAGAATGATCCAAAATTGATAAAACGATTGATAAAACGATCCAAAATTGATCCAAGTTTGACCGTGATTAATTTAAGATTTATCCAAGATTGATCCCTGATTGATCTCTATTTATCTAGGATTGATTCAAGATTGATCAAACATTGATCGAAGATTGGTCAACGACTGATCCAAGATTGATTCAAAATTGTTAAAATGTTTGATCCAAAATTGATTGATGATTGATCCAAGATCGATCCAATATTGATCCATGATTGATCCAAGATTGACCCAAAATTAATCCAAAATTGATCCATGATTGATCCAAGATTTATCAAAGCTTAATCTATGATTGATTGATGAATGATCCAAGATTTATCCATGATTGATGAAATATTGATCCAAGCTTGATCAAAGATTTATCCAAGATTGATCCAAAATTGATAAAATGTTTGACCCATGATTTATCCAAGATCGATCAATATTGATCCATGATTGATCCAATATTGACCCAAAATTGATCCAAAATTGATCCAAAATTGATCTAAGATTGATCCGTGATTAATCCAAGGTTAATCTAAGATTGATCCCTGATTTATCCCTGAGTGATCCAAGATTGATCAAACATTGATTCAAGATTGATAAATAATTGATTCAAGAATGATCCAAAATTGATAAAAAGTTTGATCCATGATTGATCCAAAAGCGATCAAATATTGATCCATGATTGGTCCAAGAATGACCCAAACTTGATCCAAAATTAATCCATCATTGATCCAAGATTGATCAAAGCTTAATCTATGATTGATTGAACTAATGATCCAAGATTTATCCATGAATGATCAAACATTGATCCAAGAATGATCCAAAATTGATAGAATGATTGACATAAGATTGATCCAAAATTGATCCAAGATTGACCGTGATTAATTTAAGGTTAATCTAAGATTGATCACTGATTGATCCATGAGTGATCCAAGATTGATTCAAGATCGATCAAACATTGATTCAATATTGATAAAAAATTGATCCAAGAATGATCCAAAATTGCTAAAATATTTGATCCTAGATTGATCCATGATTGAACCAAGATTGACCCAATATTGATCCATGATTGATTCATAATCGATCCCTAATTGATCCCTGATTGATCCAAGATTGATCCAATATTGATCCATGATTGATCCAAGATTGATACATGATTGATACATGATTGATCCAAGATTGATCCATGATTGATCCATGATTGATCCCTAATTGATCCCTAATTGATCCAAGATTGTTCCAAGATTGTTCCAAGATTGATCCATGATTGATCCATGATAGATCCATTATTGATCCATGACTGATCCATGACTGATCCATGATTGTTCCATGATTGATCCCTAATTGATCTCTAATTGATCCAAGATTGTTCCATGATTGATCCATGATTGATCCATGATTGATCCATGATTTATCCATGATTGATCCATGATTGGTCCAAGATTTATCCAAGCTAAGATTGATCCATGATTGATTTCTGAGTAATCCATGATTGATCCATGATTTATCTCAAAGAGCAATGTGAACAGAGCCTTGGACGTAACAATGTAGTCTTTTTAATTTAAATAGTAACAATGTAGATTTTTTACTCCTTCAATTTTTCCCTAATGAATATACGTTTTATTTATTTTACTAACATAGAAACAACCATTGGAACACTTGTCCCACAGGTCATTTCCTCCAAGGCTTGTACCGGAGCAATGATAAATGGCTGCACAACATAGAATATGGTAAATGCTGTAAGCCTGCCAACCATCCTTACTGGTGGGGAGACTGTTATGAAGAAAATGTGGGGATAAGTTTTGATAAGAGAGGAACTAGCCAATGCAGAGAGGAATACTTCATGACTGGTCTGTACAGAGGAACCTGTGACAAGCTGTATTGTATTGAAAAGTTTAAGTGCTGCAAGATGTATCCAAGTGAGTAGGGCAGCGTAGGGGTTTCAATAGCAGCCGGCAATCTGCGGAACTCCGCCGGCTACCCATCAAAAACATTTACTTTCTTCACTTTGTCAAATATTTTCATTTCAGTTCGAGTCTTTTAGTTTTTTTCTTGAGTTAAACATAAATTGAATATCAATGAACATCGATACATTGTTAATCTAGTCGTTGCTAGCAAGACAGTTTCCTTCATTATGTTATGTCACCGTGACACGTTGTGTAGTCGTGACTAAAAGGTATGGACGTCAAAATGACCGTCATCATGACTACGAATTGTAATTAAGAACAGAAAAGCTCTGGTTTGTGATTGGTTCCTTAAAATAACCCTAATACTAACCCGAATACTAACCCTAACCCCCCGCCTAATGGGTTTTCTAACCCCCCGCCTAATGGTTTTCTAATACTAACCTTAATACTAATAAAAGGATCGTCCAGAAGACGACTCAGACCTAGTACCTCACGGTTACCTCAACTGAAAGTATTCCATCTAGCCACGGCCATGGCTAAAGAAACACGGCCGGGGAGTTAGGGTTAGAAAAATCGTTAGGCGGGGGGTTAGGGTCAGAAAAGTAATTAGGCGGGGATTAGGGTTAGGATTGGTGCTGTGTTGGGTTCTAATCCTTCAGTTACCAATTATTGATAATTCAAGGCCATCGCACACTTACTGATTCAACACGATCTCTTCCTTAACTCTTTCCTGACAGGCTGAAAAACATCCAAAATTGAACCATCTCTTTGTTCTATTGATATCTCTTGAAATAGCCACAACTGTTGCGAAAGCTATACATTTTCTGAAAGCCCAATAAACCGGCTTTCACTTGTACTTTTAAATTTCCCGAACAAAACACATTATGTTAATATAAATTAGCATTAATTATCATAAATCAGGTTGAAAAATTTACATTTTTCTAGAAAAGGCCATCTTGCACGCCCGCGTAGCATCTTCAAAACTCAAAATGCCACGAATCGCAGAGCTGTTTATGAAATCAAATCAAACTTGGCGTGTGCGTGGATCTCATGTTCCTGGCGCTTGTCGAATTTCAATTTTTAATCTTGCGTTACCGTGTGCCGTGTTTTTCGATTGACGGCTTTGCGGGTCTTGCGTAAGACCCGTTTTGACCATCCTTAATTCTCGAATCGCTCTTCATTAAGGATAATGGTTCATTTAGAGGGCGATCGTGAGAGTCACGCATGCGTATATTAGTTTGTACTATCCCACATGCTTAGTATCTCTCACTAGTTTATACGTTTAGCAAGCCAAGTAGGGAAGTGGATCATGCCCGGGGCTAGGTATGGGGAAAAATTTGCTGGGGGTTAGTTTAACCATTATCCTTAATTCAGAGCGATTTGTAAATTAAGGATAATAGTTAATTTAAGGAAGCTAAGAGAACTGATTATTGGTAATTCTAGGTAGGAGGATATGTTGGACCTTTACCGATCCGCGCTCTATATATAACTAGAGGACTATGTTCTAGTCTTTGTCCGTCAGTTTCAGTCCTCTACGCGGTCTTGTGCTGCAGTTTCAGTCTCCCTCGCAACTTTTCTATTTTTCTCAACTATGTTAATTTTGAAAACATACACAAAACATAATACCAAGAGACAGCAAGGAACCATGCCAATAATTTAAACATTATATTACCAAACTCAAGCCGAATGAAAATGGTATATTTTTTATAGAAACAAATTGCAAAATTTACACAAAAGTCCAACCTCGTACCTAGGATATTTTTCCTGGGATCGGCCGGTTGACTCTATAACCTTATTGGTCAGTTCCAGGAACCGCGAAGGGGGAGGAGCTGGGGGCATTTTTAAAAAAAATATTAAATTGTTTTTTTTTTTAATATTAAAAATATATAGAAGCTTAAATTAAAGATTTAACTATTGATAAAAATTGACTTTCATACTTCGTGACAGCTAGTCTTTAATAGGTTTTATTATATACATGACAAAATTACTGGATTCTGATTGGCTTGCAATAAAATAATTTATTGCTACTCGAGTGCAACAAATGAAAAGAGAGAAGACACTGGGAACAAGTTTGACAATAAAATTCAAAATGGTGGCCTATTCTGCAGTGGAAAGTTTTCACTTTTCCAACGACTTGTGGTACACTATGAATTAAAAATTCCATGTAAATATTTTGAAATGAGTACAAAGAACACCAACAGTGAAAAGGTTTCTTGTCAACCTATGAAACAAGACGTTTTTAAAGACTTGGAAGAAGATGAAGCGTACGTGTCGTAATTTTGTCATGCATATAATAAATGAGTAATCGTATGATTCTGCTCGTGCAATTAAGGATTTACACTACTCGTGATATTTGAAAATTGTGCCAAATTGTACTCGCCTAACGGCCTCGTGCAATTTTGGCACAATTTTCAAATATCACTCGTGGTGTAAATCCTTAATTGCACTCGCTATCATACGATTACATATACTTAATCTTTAACAGTCATTCACAGCCTACATATATACACGCAATGTTTATTAAAGCATTGTTAAAGTGCACCTAACCCCAAAAATGATAATGCTATGTTTGAAAGTGCACTTAAAATGATGAAGAATGGTACTAACAGTTCTTCGACAAAATTACTGTGAACACATGATTTTGTTTATCTATTTTCGTTCTTGAGGTTAATGAGGCACAGGATGACGTCATAGCAGGCAAACAACGTTCTTGCAATTCTAAAATTTGTGTATATCTTCAAAGTTATCCAACGGAATTACTTGAAACTTTGCACGTGGATACATACCACCAAACTAAAGAACATGGTTCGAGCTATGTTGTCACCATAGTAACAGATTAGCTTCCAAACCTCTCCGTTCCAATACAGAAATCTTCATTTTCTGTCGTCGCAAGCAACGTTTTCGATTTCAAATTTGGGTATTGCATTGCAAAAGTTATTGAGAACTGCCAATCTCAACATGTTCTGCATTTGAGAGAAAACAAATTATCTTGTTTTAGAGACAAGGAGGTCTGGAAGCTAATCTGTTACTATGGTGACGACATTACTTGAACCATGTTCTTTAGTTTGTGAGTATGCATCCACGTGCAAAGTTTCAAGTAATTTCGTTGGATAACGTTGAAGATATACACACATTTTAGAATTGCAACAACGTTGTTTGCCTGCTATGACGTCATCCTGTGCTCATTAACATATCACATATAACTGAATACCTGAAGAACGAAAATAGATATCGAAGAACTGTTAGTGCCATTTTTCATAATTTTAAGTGCCCTTTCAAACATAGCATTATCATTTTGGGGGTTATGTGCACTTTAAGGTATAATCTGTTTAGAAAAACCGATTGTTGTGTTTAGCTTTTGAATTGTTCACGTTCAGCTGTCGATTTATGCTATTGAACCATGCCGTACAATCGCGGTTGCTGGGCATATTAACTGACCTGTGGTGTCAAGCTGGTGTGATAAAAACAAGGTGGTTATCAATGCCGATAAAACAAAAGCCATGTTTCTTAACACTCTGCAAAAATACCGATTTCGCGAGAGCACTGATCTTTAACTGTTCTTACAAGGCGATCGTCTTTCAATTGTTAACACCGAAAAACAGATTGGACCAACCTCGATCCCAGGGCATTTTGCCTCCACGGTGGAAGGTCGGCGAAAATGGCCCTGGGATCGGCTGGTCACATGACACCCAGAAATTCTGGGTGTTTAGATATGATCATTTTTGTGGTCTTTGTTCCATTGCCTTTGTCTACTTTGTTGACCTGAATAATTGAGAAATATTCAATGCTCTTCAGAGTTGTTCATGTCAGCATTCGTCGGCATAAAAGCAGTTAACAAGCTTAATAATCCACCATACATCCATGATTATCTCTTACAAAAGGTATGAAGAAGCATATTTCCAATTTAGCGAAAGCTATCACTTCTAATTTGCTGTAAAATTTGAAGTCAGCATTCAGATTTAGATGAATAAATTATATTCGGCTGAATTAATTGAGTTTTATGACAAGCCAATCGCATTATAGAATGGACCAGCCGATCCCAGGGCCATTTTCGCCGACCTTCCGCCGTGGAGGCAAAATGCCCTGGGTACGAGGTTGAGATTGGAGACAGCACAAACATGGCCGATTAATTTTTAAGTACATAAGCAGCTTTTACGAAGGGCATACAAGTTTGCGTAACATAATAGGCACCTATGTTATGTACTTTGACTAGTTAATTCCAAATCTGTTTTCAGAATTGAAAACGGGTAAATATGGACCGAGACAACGTTCAAAAATAATACACGACGAAGCGGCCTCCTCATTGCCGATTAATTTCTAAGTACATAACAGATTTTTACGAAGGATATGCATGTTCTCGTGATATAATAGACACGTATGTTATGTATTTAGACTAGGTAATTCCAAATCTGTTTTCAGAATTGAAATCGGTTAAATATTGGCCGAGATAACTAAAAAATTAGAATAATTATTTCTACGACGAAACGGCCATCAACAAATTAATACACGGCGTGCGAGGTCTGGGGACCATGGATGGGGAAAATCCCGCAGGGGGTATTAGGATGAAAATCGTGGGGCATATTCGTATTTCTAGTCCTACTAATCCTGGATGCCAGTCTTCTTGTGCGAACAGATGCTGGCTAAAATCGACATTTGAGGATGTCGGTTTGTCACGATGATTTTTGGAGCCTCGGTGCCACTGACGTGCGGCCTGCCGTACTCAATATGGGGTAAGTACTTCATCTTGCAGAGATATAGCGAACCCATACCACTAAACAAGAGATTACGGTTAGGGGTTCGCTATATCCTGAAAGATGAAGTATTAACCTCAATATGCTCTCAGATTCGCTTACGACTCGGAGTGTCTCACCACTCACGTGTTTGAAATTCGAAGGTTCGACTTTCGAGAGGAGGGCTCAGTAAAGGTCTTCAAAAATATATCAAATCTCAGTTTATTTATCGCTGGAAGTATTCATCAAGGTCATGAACGTTTTAGTGACGTTTCAAGGGGAAGGCAATGTTCTTTCATGAGTTTTTCAGCGCTATTGCACGCTCAATCGCTGCCCGATCGCTGACTGACTCCATCAAATCCTTACAGAAGAAGATATTATGTACTTGAACGCTCTTAAGAATCAATTTATACGATATCTAGATACATATTGTCGCTTAGCCATCTGCCCGATAGAGCTCGTTTGGCGATGGAGGACGTTCAACCAACAACATCAAGCTATTGGCCTAACCGGTACAAACAAGCAAAAATACACAAATACTGATCTGCCTAACGGTAAAGCCCAGCGAACAATTATCGCCCAGCGAACAATTATCGCCCAACGAGGCAAAAAATCGCCCAACGAGGCAAAACGATTGCCCAACGAGGCAAAACAACCAAATGCATCGCTAACTGAGAAAGAGCCTAACGAGGCAAAACAATCGTCCAATTGAAACGCAAACGAAAACAACTGAACGGTCTTGGTCGATCAAATATAAAGAATGTTTGCTATAGCTTTAATTATTATAGTCTTTATTTCAACACGGTACTATTTCACCAATAATATTACAAAAAATAAAAATAAATAAAAAGTGTTCTTCCAATAGGCCGTGATTTACTAATAAACTTAATGTTAATAAATACGAAATCTAATTACTAACTACATAATATTATAAAACATGCTAACTAATTACTATAAGCTACAAGATATGAATGACTATTAAATATCTAATTTATTTATCTTATTTTTGAAAATATGAAGAGATTCAGAGGACTTTACGTCAACTGATAAATTATTCCAGACCAATGAGCCCGGGTAACCAAACGATTTTTTTAGAAAATTTGTGTTAGGCTTTGGCAGTGCAAAATTACACTGCGATTGACGAGTATCATGTTCAAGTATTTGATAGATATTAGTAAAAATATCGACCAAATATTTCGGTACCAATTTTTTTCCGATCTTGTACATCAATATCAAAAGTTGAATAATTCTCTGTTGTTGGAGATTCAAAAATCCAAACGACTTTAATATTTCATCCGACCGAACATTATAGCCTTGTCGGGATATTATGCGAACGGCTCTGTTTTGTAGTCGTTGGAGATTATTTGATAATGTTTTATTCTAACTACCCCATACTTGAGCACAATAATCAAAATATGGTTGGACAGTAGATTTGAATACCATTATTAGTGTATTATGATCAACAATTTCCCTTAATTTCCTAAGAATATTAAGTCCAGAATTAACCTTTGTAGTTATAATTATGTTCAACTTGCGCATCCCAGTTAAGTGTCTCATCTATCATTAGGCCAAGTGATTTAGTAGTCTTAACTCTTTGGTTCAATTAACTTAATGGTTCAATTTGAATATTGGCAAGTCTTTGTCTTGATCCAATAATCATAAATTCAGTTTTACCTTTGTTCAAGGTTAATTTATTGGAAATCATCCAGTTTGAAATATTTTCCAAATCTTTATTTAACGTTTCTGTGACTTGATTAATGTCTTTATTAGATGTCATAATTTGAGTATCATCAGCAAACATTTCGGATTGTGTACTTTTTAAACTTTTTGGTAGGTCATTGATGTATAACAAGAATAACAAAGGACCTAAAACCGAGCCCTGAGATATACCTGTTTGTATAAATAACGGTTCAGACATCCGACCATTCACTTGGCAGTATAAATTGAGTGCGTTGGGATAGATAAGACCTTAACCAGGTATGGGCATTTCCCCTTATTCCGTATAGATCAAATTTATTTAGAAGAATTTTATGATCTATACGGTGTCAAAAGCCTTTTTTACATTTTTAGGTCTAGGTCTTTAATGCGCTTGCATTTCACGCACAAAACCTAAACAGCACTGAAGTGCGACAAACCGTTGCACAGACAACATAACAATAAATATAGAACAGACGACTGAAGACCAATAACAAAATCTTACGCTGTCGCTTTTTCATATTGTCTCATTATATACATTTACGATTTCCCCTTCACTTACGATCTAAGCACTTCACTTTCTCAAATAAATTACTAGTTGTATAAAATAGTTTTCATCACACTTATCTGCCTGGCCTGCTTTTAATCACACTAAATACATTCCAGGTCCTCCTGCACTCGAATCGCTTTCGGACGTTAAAACAAGAGTAATGGACGTCACAATGCACGACTTGGCCCTGCTTGGACATTTCCTCGGCTACGGGTGGTCTGCGGGTTGCAGGGGCCAGTACGTCGGGGAGGACTTCAGGAGAAACGAGGACAGTTGGGAAGCTGACATGAAGGGACCCTGCAATGGCTACAAGTCAAACCAGCGGCTCAAAATGCACTATGGAGATTTCAAATTCAGCGTTAAGGACATAAAGTACGGGGAAGCAGTTATCCAAAGCTTGCAACCAGAGGTTTATGATTCCGGACGCGTGAGCAATGACGACAAGAGTCCGCTGACACACAAGATAGAACGAGAGTTACGCAGTGTCAGAACAGTGACCCACGAGACGACAAGCTCGTGGAAGGCAGCTCAGGAGCTCGGGATTGAGATATCGTATACACCGCCTGGGGTGACTGGTGGTATAGGAGGCAAAGTGAACTACAAGTTTAACTACGAGAGCTCTCAGACCACCACGGACTCGACATCCAATCAACAGTACAAAAGCATCAAGATTCTGTCGCAGAAAACTCTCGATCCATACTCTGCCGCCACTTATCGTATCATGTTGACAAAGACACGGTCTACCGTGCCGTACACAGCCACTGTTATCGCTCATTTCTCAGTTGAACTGGACGGATTTCTGAGATGGGGAGGTGGATATAACGGAGACAGCACAAACTACCATTACGAGTAAGTATTAAAGGAATACCAAATGGTTTTCCGTGCAGGATACTGTGATCCAAACACGCGGGATGTTGCGAGACTTTCGAAAAGCGTAAAAAACACGAGCATCGAGGCGAGTGTTTTTTAGCTTTTCGGAAGTTTTTTCGGAAGCTTTTCCAATTATAATTCGTCTCCAACAGCAGTCGAGCACGCTGGAAAGCTGAAATTTGTTTTGCCGACAAATCCGACAACAAACAGAAGAATATGGATACAAAACTCGACTTTGAATATCAAAAATACTGACTAGTTTTATGCAAAAGCTTAATCATTACTGGAATCAGCTGTCTCAGGGTTTGGCTTGTTGTTTCAAAGCGAACAGACAGATATTATGGGCAACAACTGTCGCTCTGGAAAGGTCTTTAAGTCTGGATTTTAAGTCGAGAGCTGTTGGGTATTTTACTTCGTATAGATAAAGATTGTTCTTTTCCCAGTGAGTTCATCAGGCAAGAAAATAGAAGGTATTTAAACAGTATATTATTCTCGCGAGTTTGTTGCTTTCCAAACATGCCCTTTTCAAACCTCGTTGTTTTGTTTAACTTTGCTATTGAACACAAAATGGATCAGACGATCAGTTTTCTCCTTGATAGTTTTCTCACAATACAAAAACTATATTCTGTTGTTTTTTGCTCATGGATGCTCATGCAGTCGTTTCGTTTTTTAGCAGAACATCCCTTATTGATAATGTATTTCAAGTGCCTATGAAACGAAAATTATTATTTGATATTTATTCTGATGAAGGATTGAAATTCGGTTTCTGTTATTAAAACTTGAATAATATACATGAAAAAATTTCTGTATTCTGATTGGCTGAGAGAAGTTAACCCTATCTAGACTGGGAGGAGGGGGGGGGGGGGGGGGTAGAATCTGCCCGCTCTAAATTTAAATGCTGATATCTCAATAATGGACACAGCTATGAATCTAAAATTTTACGACTTTTCCTAGTTATGCATTAGTGGTGTGGGCTGAAAAAATGGTGAAAAAATATTAGGTATAAAAAAAGTTACAGAGCATTCATGAACACCTGCTAACACGAAATTTCAACAAATAATTTTCATTATAATAGAAACAATAAAAATAAGAACATATCGATTAAGATAAATCTATTTATTGACATAATAACTTATGTACGTTAACAGAACTGTAAGAAATAATCCATAGAAAAAACATTTTTTGAACTGCTTCAAATCCGAATGTTTGACCTATGACGTCATAATGACGTCACAATTTGTTGCCATGATAACAAAAATGTAACGTGTATTCAGTGTTACCATGCCATCAACCTGTAAAAATTTCATTGGCATACATCTAATAGTTTTGGAGATATTGCCCGCGGGCACATTCCGCCCCCCCCCAACCCAGAAGTAAAAAAAGCCCAGTCTATATTAGGGGTTTCCACAAGTTGCTCGAAATTCTGATAATAGTTGCTCAAAAAAAGAAGAAAAGTTGCCTAAAAGTTGCCCATTTTTCTCAAAAAGTTGCTAGTTTTCAAGAAAGTTGCTCAAAAGTTGCTACTTTAATTGCGCTGCCAAGTGCTGCTATTTTGAGCAAGAGTCGATACATACCTGGTGATGATGTTTAGAGTAATCATATAAATATGTCTTTATAAAAAAATGCAATGCACTTGTCTGTACATAATATAATGTGTCTTGATGAAACAATTTTTTAATATATTACTTCATAGTTCATATAATATAGTATATAGTTCTATGTAATCGAATATAAAACCCGGCGTAATGTCAAAATTAAAACAGTTATGATAAAGTCAAATACCAACTTTTGTGTAAATATGTCGGCCATTTTGAATTTTGAGAATAACTCCGGTATTAATTCCCCTAGCGGCTAAAATTACCGAGTATTAAATACCGATAAAGAGATATTGAGATTGACTGGACTTGGGTCTTGGAGAGCTAAAATTGTTTATTATTATCCTAATATGGTCTACCATATTTCAACACAAAATGAAAGTAAACGTTGTGAAAAACTCAAAATCGCTAAACAAATGTCAAATTTAGGAAAAGTTGCTCGAAGTTACAAAAGTTGCCGATTAAAAAAAAGTTGCTCATAGAACGAAAAGTTGCCAAAAAGTTGCCGAGCAACTTGTGGAAACCCCTAGTCTATATCGGGTTAAAGGAATTACAGTGCAGAAAAAAGGAAGTACATGAGTGCAATTTGTTTTCAAGTTTGTGGCTTGAAAAACTTGTTAAAACAATAAAACAATTCTTTTCAAAATTTAAATCTCATTCTGAGACAAGAACACTTCTCACGGTTCACGAGTGCGCATGATTCTATTTTGTTATTGTTTTATAAATTATATAAATTATATAGAATAAATTATATATATTATATATTATATATGTTATATATTATATATTAATATATATATATTATATATATTATATATATATATGATATATTATATAAATTATATATTATATAGAATAAATTATATAGAATAAATTATATAGAATAAATTATATCACATGTCTCACGTGTAAAAATCACTTCCTGTTAAATTGATAATAAATATATATCACAAAAACCGCATCCAATAATAAATTGTTTAAAAACATGCACGAGTGAGTTTCTCAAACACTATCAAAATAGGACGAGTCCAGAGGACGAGTGCCATTTGAGGTCTTTCAAAAACTTACGAGTGCGTGTTTTTTCAAATTGCACGAGAAACCTTGTTATTACTTATTAATAATATACATTAAAATTATTTATTTAATATCTGGAATAATCAAGATCGAGGTAAGTGTTATCAACCGAAGGCTGAGGCTGATAACATTTACCGAGACCTTGATTATCCAGATTTATTATACATTGTGTTTTCAGAGTCTTTGTCTTTTCAGAGTCTTTGTCTTTTCATACATTGTGTTTTCAGAGTCTAGAATTTTTCGATTTCTTCTACAGTCGAAGACTAAAATCGAGCAGTCATGTTGTTTTTGCTTGTGTGGAAAACTACCGCTCGTTAGGAAATCTCGCATCGCGGGCGCAACCTACAGATTAGTGCTAGCAGATTATTCACTAATCCGTAGGTTGCGCTGGTTCCCATAATTAACTGTTATATGCGCTTAGCCAATGAGAAGACAGGAAGTGACTACAATGTATAATAATAGTAGTTAAAAGCATTGGTAAAAGCCGGTTTATTGGGCTTTCAGAAAATATATAGCTTTCGCAACAGTTATGGTTATTTCTAGAGATATCAATAGAACAAAGAGATGGTTCAATTTTGGATGTTTTTCAGTTGGACAGGAAAGAGTTAAACATGTAAGCGTGTAGAAATTATGAAATAAAAAAGGGCCCCCTGCGATTATCGAGATTTATAAAATAATCGGAGGTAAATGAGCAATAACACGCACTCTGATTGGCTACTGCACGGCTGACGTGACCTTGACTAGATATTGACGTTTTTAAGTCGTTTTAATTATAATCATGAAAATTCAAAATGAGAGATCACCTCTTATTATAAGTTTTATAAGTAAATTTAAGAATATATTGTTGTAAGAGCAAAGTTTTTTAAAAAATCAAATCAAACTTGGCGTGTGAGTGGATCTCATGTGCTTGGCGCTTGTCGATGTTCAATTTTTAATCTTGCGTTACCGTGTGCCGTGTTTTTGAACTCACGACTTCATCAATCTTGTACGTACCCATTTTGACTGGGCCGGACAGAAAAGACTTAAAGGGACACTCCGGCCCAAATACAAATGCAGTTCATATGAAAGATCTTACTGACTTTAGTTTATTTCCAAAGTTTCAGCATTCCTATCAATTTAGTTAAGAAGATGTGGCTAGTTGAAGTTGGAGAGTTTGTCCAATTTCGACGCCATTTTGTTTCTCAAATATGACGTCACTGAGTGACGTGTCTCGTATTATGCCTAAGAAGCTCCTCTACTTTCCTGCATGATGAACTAAATAGTTTATTTCGACTAATTTTCGTCCAAAGACCATTCACAATAACTATCACTATGTGATCGCCATCAAAACAACTCCACTGACGATAAAGAAGCACTCAATGACGTCATACTTTCAAAACCAATATGGCGTCAAAATCCACAAATTTTCAACTTCAACTAGCAATATCTTCTCAACTAAATTGATAGGAATGCTGAAACTTTGGAAATAAACTAAAGTCAGTAAGATCTTTCATATGAACTGCATTTGTATTTGGGCCGGAGTGTCCCTTTAAGGACATGATTCTTTTTCATATAGACACCGAGGAAGTGACAACAGACCATCGTTCAAGTATCGGTTTGGCAGCGAAAGTACGCCATTTTATACTGCCCTTAAGGAGCAAAGCGATCGAGGCATTCGTCCATGGCAATGGTCGGACATGAAAAATCATTACTCTGGTGTACAAGGTGTCATCAATAACTTGGTCAACGAGGGTCGCTATGAGTTCACACTAACTGGTCAGTTCCGAGATGTAGTTGGCCAGCAGGCTGACGTTCAGTGGAAATCAGAAACCCTCAGAACTCGAAGGCACTCCATTTTCAGAAAAACTCCAGCCATCGAAGATTTCCCAGAGTCCCTCACAAACAGCGATCCACCCATGGTGTACCCCAGTCCCCCAGTGGTCTCGATCGACACCGGGAAGTACAAGGAAAAAGCGCAGAAGGAAAAGATCCTTGGGAACTGAACGGAATGCATGCATACTGTAATAGTTGTTTGAGTCATAATTATGATTAATAAAAATTACTTATGCAGCTGCACTTGAAAACAGTTCTCTCAACAGTATGCAGCAGCGAGCTTTATATATAACTGGAGGAATATCTTCTGGTATTTCGCAGAGTAGAGTGAATCCAAACATGGCGGACATGGCGGTGATTTTGGGTTGTGGCCAACCTCGTATCCAGGGTTACTCCCCTCCCATCCCCGAGAAGACCCTGGGTACGGCTCGTGGCTAGACGAAAACGTTACACCACGGGCGGAGAGGGAGGGTGATTACGTCATTTATCCTGGTCAGCGGCAAGCAATCGCTTTCTGGACGATCCTTTTATTAGTCTTAAGGTTAGTAATTGGATTTTTACTTAGTTTTCCTGTGCCGCAGGGGTTAAGGTTAGAAAACCCATTGGGTGCGGGGTTAGGATCTAAGTTGTTTTTGGGTTAGCATACAGTTATATGATGTATATCATATCATATCCTAGTATAGGCATCTCTCGCAGGTACTGAAAATGATCATCCAGAAGACGATTGCTTGCCGCTGACCGCGATAAATGGCGTGCTCACCCTCCCTCTCCGCCCGTTAGGCCTTTATAGATTGTGCTACTAAATTGAGTGAAAGTTGCTCAAAAACATGGGAAAATGTTGCTCAAAATTTGCCAAAAATTGAAAAGGTTGCTGCCAAATTTCAAAAAGTTGCTAGCTATAGGTAGCGATTTTATTATGGATAATCAACACAACATAGGCTTAACTTCGAGTCGTCGAGTGTTAGTAATACAACATAATTGCACAGTATTGATAAGTAATAGTGAATATCCGGCAGACCGATCGATCGGCACTATTACTTCTCAATAAGCTCAATATGTGATAAATAGTCTCTTATAAGTTTATAACAGTATATCATCTTTCAGCCACTTGGCAGTTGGCACTGCTTACTGCCTCTTGGCACTGTTTAACCTTATTCTAACCGAGGCCTCAAGGTAATCTTCAAGTGCAGACTCTTGTTGGGCGTTGAATGCATTGTTCATAAGACTGAAAGCTCTTTCGGCGGCTCCAGCAGCTCTTATTGAATAACCGCTGGAAATTTCGAGCGTTGTTCGCAGGCTTCTTTAAATCCGGCGTGGGTCCACAATCGCACATCAATATTCAATGATCGTCTAGACGTCTACAGTATTTTTATTGTCGTCTAAATAAATTACAAATTTGATTTAGTCTGTTTACATCTCTTAATGCTCATTTGTTGTTTAAAACCGTTAAAAGTTGCTCATCTGGTGCTTAAAACGGTTAAAAGTTGCTCTGGAAGGTAAGCTGCTCCTTGAGGTTGCTCGAAGGACAAAAAGTTGCCCAGAACTCCAAAAGTTGCTAAAAAGTTGCCGAGCACAATCTATAAAGGCCTACCGCCCGGTGTAACGGTTCCCGTGGCTAGAATAGATGGATTACCCGCAGTTGAGGTGACCGTGAGGTACTAGGTCTGAGTCGTCTTCTGGACGATCCTTTTATTAGTATTAAGGTTAGTATTAGAAAACCATTAGGCGGGGGGTTAGAAAACCTATTAGGCGGGGGATTAGAAAACCCATTAGGCGGGGGGTTAGCAAACCCATTAGGCGGGGGGTTAGCAACCCATTAGGCGGGGGGGTTAGCAACCCATTAGGCGGGGGGTTAGCAACCTATTAGGCGGGGGGTTAGGATCTATAAGTTGTTTTGGGGTCAGAAGTTCCGTGATGTATTTCATGATACAGGCATGTCGGATCGTATGATAGCACAATCTCTCATAACCTCTCGCGAATACTAAAAAAGATCGTCCAGAAGACGACTCAGACCTATATTAGTAATATTACTGGATAGATGTTCTGTAAAACCTAGGCTACTGCAGAGATACTGTAAATAACCTTCATATGATTCATTTTATACATCTACAGTCTGGAAGCCATTTGCAATAAATAAATAGACTTACATTTAAGTTGTCTGTGTCTTCAATTGAAATTTAAAATTAATTACAAAATAATAGTTAAAAAGTAATGTATCAAGAGTTATTTAGATGTTAGATTAATTGAAGGTTAAGTTGGCCAGGATAATGTAGAGAGTTGAGCATCTCTATGTCCATGAACTGTTCCATTATGGTCATCAATAAAAGCTTCTTTTAAACCAGACATTGTCTGCTTGGGTAGAGGTGTAAAAGGCAAGTAACCAGACAGCTCAAAGGTGAAAGTTACTTGGGTTAGGGTGGGTTGGTGTGGGTGGTGGCTCATTGATTTGGGATTAAATTGGCCAGGATAATGTAGAGGATTGAGCTCCTCTATGGCTCTATGTCCATGAAATGTTCCATTATGGCCACTAATCAAAGCTTCTAACCTGACAATGTCTGCTTGGGTTGAGGTGCAAAAGGCAGGTATCTGGCACCTGAAAATCAGACAGCTCTGGGTAGGTAGGAGAAGGAAAACTCTGATTTCAAACCCTTGGACCTGTCCATGTCGGATTCACTGACTGCAACAATGTGTTATTGACGCGTTGACGCGTTTCCTAGGCATGGTGATGAGCTCTGATATAGAGCGAAACAGCCAACATTTTTATATGTGAGGCTACATTATCAAAGTTCGAATTGGAAAAAAAAATTCAGAAAAATAAAATGTTTCATAAAAAAACAGGTTTGAAAACATTAAAATAAATACTCAAAAGTGCTGTCAGATCGTGGGAAATGCCATTTCAGAGACCCAAATTCAAAAAAATTCCGGTGGGGCATGCCCCCGCACCCCCCTAGATATGTTCACCCCGCCATTTTGACTAAGGTATTACATTTCCTAGATCCGCCCCTGGTTACGATATGTTCGATTATCCGCTCTTTTTAAGAAAACTAAGTTAGCTACCGGGATAAGCTGTAGTGCTGTACGCATATTGTAAACAGATAATTTATCTTTGTTTTAATATATATTGTAGCTTTGGGAGTTATTTCTCAAGAAAACGTTCGTTGAAGACCAGTGGCGGCGGAATATAGGTTGGGGTCTGGGGGGTCGGGAAAATTTTGAAATCTAAAGTCTCTGAAATTCATAATACTTCTGTTCAGCAGTCATTAATAACTAATGGACGAAGTACTTCATGAAATAAGTATCGAACTATCACTCAACATGATTTTCCCTTACGATTGCCATGCTGCAATGATATGTTATTTAACTCTTTCCCTACGGGCGCAGTTAAAATGGGTCATTGAAGACCCGCAAAGTCGTCAATCGAAAAACACGGCACACGGTAACGCAAGATTAAAAATTGAAATTCGACAAGCGCCAGGAACATGAAATCCACGCACACGCCAAGTTTGATTTGATTTCATAAACAACTCTGGCGATTGGTGGCATTTTTGAGTTTTCAAGATGCTACGCGGGCGTGCAAGATGGCCTTTTCTGGAAAAATGTACATTTTTCAACCTGTTTACGATAATTAATGCTAATTTATATTAACATAATGTGTTTTGTTCTGGAAATTTAAAAGAACAAGTAAAAGCCGGTTTATTGGGCTTCCAGAAAATGTATAGCTTTCGCAACAGTTATGGTTATTTCAAGAGATATCAATAGAACAACGTGGTCGTTCAATTTTTGATGTTTTTCAGCCGTAATGAAAGAGTTAATAAGCAATAATAGGTAAATTGAAAATAATCGAAGAAAAAGCGTGAAAGGAAAAGCAGTTTATTATATGTTGAATTGAAAATAATCAATGTAAATACAGTTTAACAAAGCAAAAAAATGGTCAGTGACATAAAATGAACCCCCTTCTCTGCTCCCCCCTACCCCCCTCATTGAGAGGAATTATGTAAGGGTTACCCGAAGCAGAGTCTCTGCAGAGATCCCACCCGCACCGGTCCACCCGCACGGGAGCTCATACTTTTAAATATATACGCAAGCTATCTATACACTACAAACACAATAGGTTCTGTGCATGTGGGTCAAAAAGGTCAAAATTCACCGTGTTTAGAAATGTAAGAAATAATTCACCAAATTGGCTTAAAATTTGATATGTGTGTTGTTTAGCCGACTTACAACGATGATGAAAAATTCAGGCGAAAATATAAAATTGATCGATGCGAAAAAATATCGGCCATTCTATATTAACTCTTTCCCTACGGGCGCAGTTAAAATGGGTCATTGAAGACCCGCAAAGTCGTCAATCGAAAAACACGGCACACGGTAACGCAAGATTAAAAATTGAAATTCGACAAGCGCCAGGAACATGAAATCCACGCACACGCCAAGTTTGATTTGATTTCATAAACAACTCTGCGATTGGTGGCATTTTGAGTTTTCAAGATGCTACGCGGGCGTGCAAGATGGCCTTTTCTGGAAAAATGTACATTTTTCAACCTGTTTTACGATAATTAATGCTAATTTATATTAACATAATGTGTTTTGTTCTGGAAATTTAAAAGAACAAGTAAAAGCCGGTTTATTGGGCTTCCAGAAAATGTATAGCTTTCGCAACAGTTATGGTTATTTCAAGAGATATCAATAGAACAACGTGGTCGTTCAATTTTTGATGTTTTTCAGCCGTAATGAAAGAGTTAATAAGCAATAATAGGTAAATTGAAAATAATCGAAGAAAAAGCGTGAAAGGAAAAGCAGTTTATTATATGTTGAATTGAAAATAATCAATGTAAATACAGTTTAACAAAGCAAAAAAATGGTCAGTGACATAAAATGAACCCCCTTCTCTGCTCCCCCCTACCCCCCTCATTGAGAGGAATTATGTAAGGGTTACCCGAAGCAGAGTCCTCTGCAGAGATCCCACCCGCACCGGTCCACCCGCACGGGAGCTCATACTTTTAAATATATACGCAAGCTATCTATACACTACAAACACAATAGGTTCTGTGCATGTGGGTCAAAAAGGTCAAAATTCACCGTGTTTAGAAATGTAAGAAATAATTCACCAAATTGGCTTAAAATTTGATATGTGTGTTGTTTAGCCGACTTACAACGATGATGAAAAATTCAGGCGAAAATATAAAATTGATCGATGCGAAAAAATATCGGCCATTCTATATTAACTCTTTCCCTACGGGCGCAGTTAAAATGGGTCATTGAAGACCCGCAAAGTCGTCAATCGAAAAACACGGCACACGGTAACGCAAGATTAAAAATTGAAATTCGACAAGCGCCAGGAACATGAAATCCACGCACACGCCAAGTTTGATTTGATTTCATAAACAACTCTGCGATTGGTGGCATTTTGAGTTTTCAAGATGCTACGCGGGCGTGCAAGATGGCCTTTTCTGGAAAAATGTACATTTTTCAACCTGTTTTTACGATAATTAATGCTAATTTATATTAACATAATGTGTTTTGTTCTGGAAATTTAAAAGAACAAGTAAAAGCCGGTTTATTGGGCTTCCAGAAAATGTATAGCTTTCGCAACAGTTATGGTTATTTCAAGAGATATCAATAGAACAACGTGGTCGTTCAATTTTTGATGTTTTTCAGCCGTAATGAAAGAGTTAATAAGCAATAATAGGTAAATTGAAAATAATCGAAGAAAAAGCGTGAAAGGAAAAGCAGTTTATTATATGTTGAATTGAAAATAATCAATGTAAATACAGTTTAACAAAGCAAAAAAATGGTCAGTGACATAAAATGAACCCCCTTCTCTGCTCCCCCCTACCCCCCTCATTGAGAGGAATTATGTAAGGGTTACCCGAAGCAGAGTCTCTGCAGAGATCCCACCCGCACCGGTCCACCCGCACGGGAGCTCATACTTTTAAATATATACGCAAGCTATCTATACACTACAAACACAATAGGTTCTGTGCATGTGGGTCAAAAAGGTCAAAATTCACCGTGTTTAGAAATGTAAGAAATAATTCACCAAATTGGCTTAAAATTTGATATGTGTGTTGTTTAGCCGACTTACAACGATGATGAAAAATTCAGGCGAAAATATAAAATTGATCGATGCGAAAAAATATCGGCCATTCTATATTAACTCTTTCCCTACGGGCGCAGTTAAAATGGGTCATTTGAAGACCCGCAAAGTCGTCAATCGAAAAACACGGCACACGGTAACGCAAGATTAAAAATTGAAATTCGACAAGCGCCAGGAACATGAAATCCACGCACACGCCAAGTTTGATTTGATTTCATAAACAACTCTGCGATTGGTGGCATTTTGAGTTTTCAAGATGCTACGCGGGCGTGCAAGATGGCCTTTTCTGGAAAAATGTACATTTTTCAACCTGTTTTACGATAATTAATGCTAATTTATATTAACATAATGTGTTTTGTTCTGGAAATTTAAAAGAACAAGTAAAAGCCGGTTTATTGGGCTTCCAGAAAATGTATAGCTTTCGCAACAGTTATGGTTATTTCAAGAGATATCAATAGAACAACGTGGTCGTTCAATTTTTGATGTTTTTCAGCCGTAATGAAAGAGTTAATAAGCAATAATAGGTAAATTGAAAATAATCGAAGAAAAAGCGTGAAAGGAAAAGCAGTTTATTATATGTTGAATTGAAAATAATCAATGTAAATACAGTTTAACAAAGCAAAAAAATGGTCAGTGACATAAAATGAACCCCCTTCTCTGCTCCCCCCTACCCCCTCATTGAGAGGAATTATGTAAGGGTTACCCGAAGCAGAGTCTCTGCAGAGATCCCACCCGCACCGGTCCACCCGCACGGGAGCTCATACTTTTAAATATATACGCAAGCTATCTATACACTACAAACACAATAGGTTCTGTGCATGTGGGTCAAAAAGGTCAAAATTCACCGTGTTTAGAAATGTAAGAAATAATTCACCAAATTGGCTTAAAATTTGATATGTGTGTTGTTTAGCCGACTTACAACGATGATGAAAAATTCAGGCGAAAATATAAAATTGATCGATGCGAAAAAATATCGGCCATTCTATATTAACTCTTTCCCTACGGGCGCAGTTAAAATGGGTCATTGAAGACCCGCAAAGTCGTCAATCGAAAAACACGGCACACGGTAACGCAAGATTAAAAATTGAAATTCGACAAGCGCCAGGAACATGAAATCCACGCACACGCCAAGTTTGATTTGATTTCATAAACAACTCTGCGATTGGTGGCATTTTGAGTTTTCAAGATGCTACGCGGGCGTGCAAGATGGCCTTTTCTGGAAAAATGTACATTTTTCAACCTGTTTTACGATAATTAATGCTAATTTATATTAACATAATGTGTTTTGTTCTGGAAATTTAAAAGAACAAGTAAAAGCCGGTTTATTGGGCTTCCAGAAAATGTATAGCTTTCGCAACAGTTATGGTTATTTCAAGAGATATCAATAGAACAACGTGGTCGTTCAATTTTTGATGTTTTTCAGCCGTAATGAAAGAGTTAATAAGCAATAATAGGTAAATTGAAAATAATCGAAGAAAAAGCGTGAAGTTGAATTGAAAATAATCAATGTAAATACAGTTTAACAAAGCAAAAAAATGGTCAGTGACATAAAATGAACCCCCTTCTCTGCTCCCCCCTACCCCCCTCATTGAGAGGAATTATGTAAGGGTTACCCGAAGCAGAGTCTCTGCAGAGATCCCACCCGCACCGGTCCACCCGCACGGGAGCTCATACTTTTAAATATATACGCAAGCTATCTATACACTACAAACACAATAGGTTCTGTGCATGTGGGTCAAAAAGGTCAAAATTCACCGTGTTTAGAAATGTAAGAAATAATTCACCAAATTGGCTTAAAATTTGATATGTGTGTTGTTTAGCCGACTTACAACGATGATGAAAAATTCAGGCGAAAATATAAAATTGATCGATGCGAAAAAATATCGGCCATTCTATATTAACTCTTTCCCTACGGGCGCAGTTAAAATGGGTCATTGAAGACCCGCAAAGTCGTCAATCGAAAAACACGGCACACGGTAACGCAAGATTAAAAATTGAAATTCGACAAGCGCCAGGAACATGAAATCCACGCACACGCCAAGTTTGATTTGATTTCATAAACAACTCTGCGATTGGTGGCATTTTGAGTTTTCAAGATGCTACGCGGGCGTGCAAGATGGCCTTTTCTGGAAAAATGTACATTTTTCAACCTGTTTTACGATAATTAATGCTAATTTATATTAACATAATGTGTTTTGTTCTGGAAATTTAAAAGAACAAGTAAAAGCCGGTTTATTGGGCTTCCAGAAAATGTATAGCTTTCGCAACAGTTATGGTTATTTCAAGAGATATCAATAGAACAACGTGGTCGTTCAATTTTTGATGTTTTTCAGCCGTAATGAAAGAGTTAATAAGCAATAATAGGTAAATTGAAAATAATCGAAGAAAAAGCGTGAAAGGAAAAGCAGTTTATTATATGTTGAATTGAAAATAATCAATGTAAATACAGTTTAACAAAGCAAAAAAATGGTCAGTGACATAAAATGAACCCCCTTCTCTGCTCCCCCCTACCCCCCTCATTGAGAGGAATTATGTAAGGGTTACCCGAAGCAGAGTCTCTGCAGAGATCCCACCCGCACCGGTCCACCCGCACGGGAGCTCATACTTTTAAATATATACGCAAGCTATCTATACACTACAAACACAATAGGTTCTGTGCATGTGGGTCAAAAAGGTCAAAATTCACCGTGTTTAGAAATGTAAGAAATAATTCACCAAATTGGCTTAAAATTTGATATGTGTGTTGTTTAGCCGACTTACAACGATGATGAAAAATTCAGGCGAAAATATAAAATTGATCGATGCGAAAAAATATCGGCCATTCTATATTAACTCTTTCCCTACGGGCGCAGTTAAAATGGGTCATTGAAGACCCGCAAAGTCGTCAATCGAAAAACACGGCACACGGTAACGCAAGATTAAAAATTGAAATTCGACAAGCGCCAGGAACATGAAATCCACGCACACGCCAAGTTTGATTTGATTTCATAAACAACTCTGCGATTGGTGGCATTTTGAGTTTTCAAGATGCTACGCGGGCGTGCAAGATGGCCTTTTCTGGAAAAATGTACATTTTTCAACCTGTTTTACGATAATTAATGCTAATTTATATTAACATAATGTGTTTTGTTCTGGAAATTTAAAAGAACAAGTAAAAGCCGGTTTATTGGGCTTCCAGAAAATGTATAGCTTTCGCAACAGTTATGGTTATTTCAAGAGATATCAATAGAACAACGTGGTCGTTCAATTTTTGATGTTTTTCAGCCGTAATGAAAGAGTTAAAAACTGCCTGATATCGAAGATGCACAAATATTCAATGTATAATATGGTCAAATAACTCTCAGGGCTTAGCCCCCCTTTTTTCCACTTTTACAAAGTTGGGGGGGGGGGGAGGGCTATAGCTTTAGCCCCCCTACCCTCCCCCCCTCGCTTCCACCGCCTATGTCGAAGACAGCAGAAAGTTCGTGTTTGTTTACATACAAGATGGCGTGCGTATTGCGAAAATTCTATTTTTGGGCATGTTCGATTATCCGCTTTTTTAAAGAAAACACAGTCGGAGGTTAGAAAACTCGTTAGGCTGGGGGTTGGTAACGTGTCAGCTTAATGCCTTCTATTTGCGCTTCCTTATAAGGAATACGAAGGGAATACGTACTAGATACCTATCTGATTTTGGGGATAGTTTCACTCCTCTACACGGTCTTGAACGTCAGTTTCAGCCTCCCGCGCAACTTTTCTATTTTTCTCCACTATGTTCATTTTGAAAATATAACATCAAGAATAACACCAATAATTTCAAATGGAAACAAATTACACAACAAGGCCAGTTCGTAATGGAAACAAATTACACAACAAGGCCAGTTCGTAATGTCGACTGCGCATCAAAATGACGTGTTCTGCGTCGGGATAAAACTTATTTCAATTCATAATATCAGCCTAAAACCACAATATACATTTGCATTTCTATTCGTTATACTGAATTCCCCCCTGATGTTATGAATTGAAATACGTTTTATCCCGACGGAGAACGCGTCATTTTGATGCGCAGTCGACATTACGAACTGGCTTATTAACAAATTATGACGAAAGAAGCCCTCAAAAATTTCTTGAGAAAAACAGAATATTGAAAGAACGATTTCTTTTTAGAGTTCCCCCCATTTTCAGACAATTAGTGATGACACTACATTTTTAGTTAAAAAAGTATTGTCAAAAAGGTAGTAAATAGCCTTTTCAGAGGTTCTGGAATTTAAAAATATTCCGGACTCCCCAAATGGATCACACAAAAGTCTCTTAACCGCAACGGTCAGATTTTAGGCTGGATCCTCCCCTGACTATAAGGTCACAGAACATTACTAAACTAGAAATACGAATCCGCAATAATCCCCCCCCCACCCTACTGGAATTTCCCCATCCATGGTGCCCAGACCTCGCACGCCGTGGCGGCCGTGTATTTGTGTTTTGCAAAAATTCACAATTTGCAAAAGCGCGTTTCGTCGAAGAAATGTTTGAACGTTATCCCGGCCAATATTTAACCAATTTAAACTCTGGGAGTCAACATACATAACATACGTGTTTACTATATTACGAGAACGTGAGTACCCTTCGTAAAATTGGTTTATGTACTTAGAAATTAGTCGTCTTGGTCGGCTATAAGCCGGTCACTTCGTCGTATATTATCTTGAATATCTCGATCAATATATAACCGTTTTCAATTCTGAAAACAGATTTGGAATTAGCGAGTCAAAATACATACTTGGACTTCTATTTCCTACAAACTATGTCTCTTTTTGAAAAAAACTTTTAATCATGTGACGGTTCAATTTAAATAATTAATTCAAATGCTGAGTATCTACCAGGACCACATTTTCCGATGTCGCGCGGACGGCCGTTGACGCATATATATATATACAAACAAATAAATTCGATACGAGATCAGGATCCGCTAGCATCTCGTGATAAGGGACTAAACGCCGGTCGATATTAGCACCCTCGCTCTCAGGGGATTATTTTAAATGGGAACTGTACCCCAAAAACAAATTACTTTTAGAAACGTTAATAGTTTTACGGTATCTGTTATTATACACGAGAAACAACATTTTCATTATTGTATTTTATGCTTCTCGCGACGCCGTCATTTTCGAGTTTGCTCAACCAGGGCCGCCGAGAGGTTATTTGGGGTCCGGGGCAAAATATCGTTTTGGGGGCCATGATGACGTCATAATGTCCAGTAAGCCGGGGATCCAGGGTTTCTTGAAAGGAGGGACGCACGTAATATTTAGTGACCGTATTTCTGATCCCCCGGAAAGTTTTTGAATTCAGGGTCTCTGAAATGGCATTTCATGCACTTTGAGGTCATTTTTAAGCAAAATCTAAAGACCATAAATCTCGTTTTTTTTGGTGGTATATCCCATTATTTTTAAGAAAATATTCTTGATGAATGTACTATTTTTATGGCACCATAAATAAAAAGACAAAAGAGGCACCTTGGCGATAAATAATTGAATCACAGAAGAACACGTTTAATCAGTGGCGTAATGGAGCTACTGAGACTGGGACACTTAGGGAATTTGCGTTCTGGGCCCCCCGCCCTCATACATATACAGTATGATATATTTCAAAAATAGGTTTCAAGAAGTCGGATTCGGAGCTTTCTGGGCACGTTAATAAGTGAGCTGTTGTCAGTTTTGAAGTCGGGGGCCCTTGTGTGGCTCCTGCTCCACAGTGGTCGAGGACCGTTACTCCCACCCAGTTGCCATCGATTGCGATACTGTCTTTAATCTTCATCATGTCCAAAACTCAAAAGTTCAAAATTTTAGGGGGGCACTCTAATGTCACCCCCCCTGCCCCCTCTCTCGGCAGCCCTGTGCTCAATGACTCAAGGTCGATGTATAGCGGTGGTTTTCAGCGGTGCTTGTCTTTTGTTCCTTGCACTGAATGACGTGAAAATTGAAAAGAAACTCCCGCTGGACATCAAGTCTGAACTATCGAGCAAACGCTTAAAATGCCTAAAATGGCGGCGTCCAGAAGCATAAAATACGAGAATGAAAACGTAATTTCTCAGATACAGTAAACTATTAACATTTCTAATCATTATACTTAATGGCCTTTTATCCCCTCGCAAGCGAGGGTGATAATCTCGCCGAGGCAGGGATCCATTTCTCACGAAAGGTTTGTATATACATATATTTATATATATATTTGAGCGGAGCATGGTAGGACCAACTCCTTATAAGGAAGTAAAAAGTCGATCGTTCTGGGAGATCTGTTTGAATCGGACAATATTTGATCAACGTGAACGGCGGCCAAGGACGTTCAAAGTATACGACGAAGCGGACCGCGGCCGGCTGATTGCCGAATAATTTCTAAATACATAAACCTTTTTTGCGAAGGGTATGCACGTTCTCGTAATATAATAGGTACGTGTGTTGTGTATTTATACTTGGTAATTCCAAATCTGTTCTCACAATTGAAATTGAGTAAATATTGACCGAGATAACGTTCAACATCTTATCGACCGAATACGTGGTCTGGGCACTGGGGACCATGGATAGGGTAAAGAAACTCTAGGGGTGGGGTGGGGGGGGGGGGGGGTAGTGGTAGAAAAGGCGATCGAGCGGATTATTGCGGATTCGTATTTCTAGTTTAAAAGTAATTTGTTTTGGAGTACTGTTCTCCTTTAAGTACTTGATTACTGATTGTTTGTCGGTTTCACATCGTTCGAGGACTTCTTTTGTTCTTGTAAATGATTTCGTAGCAGAATCAAAACAAACCCTAAATTACAATTTCGTGAAAAGTCATGGAACTGACGTACAAGACAGTGTAGGAAGCTGAAACTGACGTACAAAATCGCCCTCATTGAGCTATACTAGAGACTGGAACGATAACTCAATAAGCACGGCCCTATGCTTGGATGAAACAAAAATTTAAACACTACGTTTTTCAGCAGAGGCGTAGGAACGTATTTAAAGTTGGGGGGGGGGGGGGTGGGGGTGTGGGGCTGAAGTCGACAAGCAGATAATCAGTGACCGCATTTTTAGGGGTGTGCGGGGGTTCTCACCCTGAAATGTTTGAAATCTAGAAGCTCGGAAAGACAATTTGCAGAAATTTGAGCAAACCTTTTCATCTAATTCTACAGCGATCATAGTTCAAATGAATCCAAGAGTTGCCTGCTGCCTATGTAGTGTCAATACCTAGTACTGACAGAAGGGTCTGGGAATCAATCTAACACTCACGTGGCAAGGGTTTAGGGGTTGGCTAACACTTCAGGTTATACCCGTTTGTAAAATCTCGTGTAGACGAAGCCCGTAGGTAGATTACCTTAACTCAAGTAGCTTCTCTGCTAGCCTATATAGTCGCACCAATACAATTGAGAAAAAAACCCATTAAATCTACGCCTATGTTTGTCAGGTGCCAAGCTAAAAACTTAATGAATAGCTAGTTTTTTGGATCAACTTAAATAATCACGAGTTTAAAAAGAACAAATATATTCAGGAAAATGAACAAAATTGACAGAAACCCCAAATGACCGTGTTGTTATGGAACTCTAATTTCCCAATGTTTTGTCAAATATTTCATTTTTCAGACGAGTTTAAGCCGTTATAAAAACGAAAGAAGAAACCTGTCCACCTATAGGATGTCATTAACTTTTCAGAACTAGTCTTTTAAAAATTAAAATACGTACAAATTGGATATTTTCTGGTCGGCCCGGATCGTCCAGGGTATAGTAGGAAAGATTTAAGTACGTCACAGGTGGCTCGTCTCAGGTCCCTTTCGGCTTTTTTTCGGCTCTCTTGTTTTTGCAAACAGCAATGTTTAAAGAGAGATATCTTCGAAACGAACAGACAAAACCAACGTCTTCTATACAGAAAAAACTATATATCCAGGGCTTATTATAGGCAATTTAAACCACAGGAAAATGCTTAGAGTAAAATATATCAGATACTCAAGAATTCAAACATTATGGAGGAGCATTGCTAATCTACGCCCTCAGGGGCGAAACTTAAGGGGGGGGGGGAGGGTGTGACACCCCCCAAAATACTAAAAACACCAATTGGCAGGGCAAACAGAAATCTTGCAGGGAAGCGCAGTCGGAGGCTAAGAGAGAAGCTGCTTAAGGTAATCTACTTATGGGCTTCATCTACACGAGATTTTACAAACGGGTGTAGCCTGAATACGTGTTGGCCAACCCCAGAGCCTGCGTTCCTTTTGGCCTGCGCAGCAGGTAAGCTTGGATTCATTTGAAATATGCTCGCTGTAGAATTAGATGAAAAAGTTTGCTTTCTTTCCGAGCTTCTAGATTTCACGATTTCAGAGGCGTTCCTACGCCTCTGCTTCCAGAAAAATAATGCATGACGATTATACTTTTATCAGTTTTATGCACGATCAATGATCAATTCTGTATGTTATACGAATTAACTAAAGTGAACTTAGTCCGCCCACGCAGCGGTTATGCAGCTGTTCATGCGTACTGTGCTTTAGGAAACCTGAAACGCACGGGCTGCATGTAGTTGTGTCATCCTGGTCTTGCTATAAATTAATATCTATTTTTAACTCTATGTATTGCCAATTGCCAGTTTGCCATCACTTACCAGACTGACAATAGGAATTTAGTTCAAATGCATTTAGATTGAGGCACGCTTCCATTTATACGTTTCGGTAAATTTTACCTACGGAGCTGCAGGGCACCAAAGATTTTAGCAGGGCAATTTTGCCGTACACCCCCCCCCCCCCCCCCCCCCCCCCCCCCCCCAGCGAAAAAGGTCTAGTTTCGCCCCTGTACGCCCTTAAATGTTCGCTGTGCGGAGTATATCCCAACCTACGGTCACGCATCTTTAATCTGTGGCTTCGCCGACCTGCCCTCACGTTCTGCCACCACTGGTGGAAGCTTGGAGTAAACAGACGATATATGGACATTGGACGATCGTCAAGAAAGCTCTGATATATATAATGAATGTTCACTTGGTCAAAAGAGCTCAGTATAGATAAAATCTAATAGAGCATGAATATAAATATAAAAGCAAGTTTAAAAAGTTTAAAACAGTAACTCAGAGTTTCACGCTACAGAGTACAGGGCGATCTTCAGACTAAAAACTTTTTAAACTTGCTTTTTTATGTAGTATTTAAAACACGAGAAGGAGCGTTTTATCATATTTAAACGCGAGCTGTTCGAGTGTTTTAAATAGCTTCAAAAACAATTGATTGTAATCACTAGGGAGTGTACTGGTTTTTATTTTCTATTGAGGTAAATTGGGTTGATGTATAAAATGCAAATTAGCAGGAATTTTATATAAAGTTCGTAAAGACTTTATATAATTTTCATGCTGATTAGTATTCATTTTATCAGGTATAAAAGCCTTGCGCGTGACTAAATACGGAAATGTGATTGGACAATTTGGTTAATGAATATTAATGAGTTTTTGAAATATATATATATATATATATAGGCGTGAATATATAGATCTTTGGATATATATATTAGCAAGGTGAAAAGGTGGTGAACTGCCGAGATTGATGGAGAGACCTTTCGAGCGGAGCCCTTCATCAGAGTAAGACGAATATAATTCAGTTAAAAACACTATATCTTTTTTACTATATCTATTCTTATATATATATATATATATATATATATATATATATATATATATATATATATATATATATATATATATATATATATTTATATATATATATATATATATATATATATATATATATATATATATATATATATATATATATATAGTGAAAGTGGTCTTACCTCAAAATGATAAAAGCCGCAACTGTCAGTTTCACGCAAGGCGATCTTTCGCAAGGCATTCGCCTGAAGATCGCCTTGCGTGAAACTGACTGTTGCGGCTTTTATCATTTTGAGGTAAGACCACTTTCACTATATATTCGCTCTACCTTTATGGTATTGGGCACTTTCAACGTTCCGTGAACAACATCACATTCGTTTTAGTATATATATATATATAATATGTAATGCCAAATATTACTTGTAATATACCCAGAATCTTAACCCGGCGTTGCCGCCACTATATATACAGAACTCGTGACTGGTCGGAGCACCGCATTTTTCGCAACTGGTCCCGGTTTGGTCTTAAAATGTATATATTTTTATATACACTCGAGGGTTTCCTTCACCAAAAATCCTTTGGGGCCTGTGGTGTGGTCGAGTGAAATGCCAAATATTACTTGTTATATATATATATATATATTATTTAGATGTATAAATATGTATATGATGTTTGACTGTTCTGAACGTGTCTCAATAGCTCAGTGGTTAGAGCCGGGGGCGAAACTAGACCTTTTTCGCAGGGGGGGGGGGGGTGTAAGGTAAAATTGACATGCTAAAACCTTTGGTGCCCTGCAGCTCCGTAGGTAAACCTGAGCAAACGTTTTCATCTAATTCTACAGCGAGCATATTTCAAATGAATCCAAGCTTACCTGCTGCGCAGGCCAAAAGGAACGCAGGCTCTGGGGTTGGCTAACACGTATTCAGGCTACACCCGTTTGTAAAATCGCGTGTAGATGCAGCCCATAAGTAGATTACCTTAAGTAGCTTCTCTCTTAGCCTCCGACTGCGCTGCCCTGCAAGATCTCTGTTTGCCCTGCCAATTGGTGTTTTTAGTATTTTTTTTTGGGGGGGTGTCACACCCCCCTACACCCCCCTTAAGTTTCGCCCCTGGTTAGAGCGCGATGCGTTGATTCGGAGACCTTGGATTCGATTCTTGGTTGGGGCAGTCAAATTTTCATATACATATATTTGACCATATATATATATATATATATATATATATATATTCTTATATATATTCTTATATATATATATATACTTTGGATCTTATGGTGAAGGCAAATTTCGAGTGGACCAGTTGCGAAAAATGCAACATAGAGGCGTTCCGGCTGGAATAGCGCTCCGTCGAGATGACGTCAGTACCGATGTTTGTCCGCTTTTACCCATAATTCTTGCATCATAACAAAATAAATAGCTCATTTGCAATCATTTGTGAGTCAAATTTGGTTTGTTTGTCCGCTTTTTGCAAGTTGCAAGTTGCAACACTACAGTCAACAGATCTGGAAGTGTGGAATTTTTTGTCCGCCACGGTGCGGACTTTATAGTTGAACACTTGTAGCACAATTAATATTTGTGAAGTCTGCTTGATCAAATAGGACAAAGAGAAGAATTTTTTCCAACATATCAGCGCCGGGGGGTATGGGCCCACAAATATGTTTTGACCAGGGGCATAACATTTCTTTCGGCGGCCCTGCGAACTGGTCGCACATGCGTGTGTCATGTCCTTCGATTTAATGTCCTTATCCGAAAAGACGACGAGGTATGCACACCAAAGTGACCTATGTAGTAATGTACCTACGATTTTACGCCCTTATCCGAGAAGACAAACGTTTAACGTCCGCAGACGATTTTTAACGTGAGGTTGACGACTCATGTTTGACGTCTATCGGACGCTGTTTTACCTCCAGAAGACGACTGTTTTTGTAATTGATTTTCACTCTCATTGCAAGACGTTGATCCAATTCTTGATGGTTGTGTGACTCGTGTTAACAGCACCATCTGTTTTTATCAGTAAAATGCAGGTGACTATGTTAGAGACATTGTCTGGAGGCTTGGTATATCAATAGCGCCCAAGCCCCATTGAATCGAGATGACGGTGATCTATTACCAGAAGCTTATTTGCATCTTGTTAATAGATAACGTCATCATCGGTTCTATGAGGGTATAAATAGGGATCCTAACTTTACAACGATCACCGCTGATGAAGACACTAGATTGGAGTGTCGAAACGTTGGGTCATGGACAGTAACTTTTACCAGAAGCCTGTCATAAAACTCAGTTAATTCAGCCGAGTATAATTTATTCATCAAATTTTACAGCAAATTAGAAGTGATAGCTTTTGCTAAATTGGATATATGCTTCTTCATGCCTTTTGTAAGAGATAACCATGGATGTATGGTGGATTATTAAGCTTGTTAGCTGCTTTTATGACGACGAATGCTGACATGAACAGCTCTGAAGAGCATTGAATATTTCTCAATTATTCAGGTCAACAAAGTAGACAAAGGCAATGTAACAAAGACCACAAAAATTATCATATCTAAACACCAAGAAATTCTGGGTGTCATGTGACCAGCCGATCCCACCGTGGAGGCAAAATGCCCTGGGAACGAAGTTGATGGACAGTAACTTTTAAAGTTACGTTCAAAAAACCTTTTAAGCCAGAGTAGCGTCAAACTATGTCTGATTTATCACCTGGTTACGAGGGGGAATTATTTCCTGATCAATAGTTCTTTATAACACGAAAATGAATAATCAATATCAATTGTTATGCCAGCTGAGCTATCTTCCACTTAGTTAGTAGAGGGGGATGGTTTGGAAGCTGCATTGTCTTGCAAGATGACACAATGGTCATGTTATTGTATTGGAGAAAGTGTTTGTTATTGGTTGGAGAAAGGAAATTATATGGACACGTGACGGCGAAGGACTCACAACACGTGACGACAAGGACTACACTAATTAAATATGAACGTTGTTATTGGATGACTGCTTCATTATACAGAAAATACAATACGTTTAGTGACCGTGAAAGTGAACAACAACATAGAAGAATAAATTTTGCAGACCTTCTAAACCATTCCTTCTACTAACTATGCTTCCACCGTAGCCTTGATTAAAAATAACGTTTTGATTCTCGTATTTTACGCTTCCGGTCGACGTCGCCATTTTCGAGTTTGCTCGATGGCACAAGATTTTCACGAGATTTTCACGTCATTGAGTGCTTCGCTTTTGTTTTTTGCACACAATGGTTATAATTTCATGTTACGAGATTAAATATTCCAAATATATTATCATATATTAGCAATAGAACGATAGATATGTTATGTATTAGCTCGTTCTTTTAAAAACTCCACTTAACTTTCTGAATAAAAACAGAAATTTAAAGCGGGTTTTCTTAAAGAACGGAGGTAATGCATAATATATCTATCGTTCTGTTGCTAATATATGCTAATATATTTGGAACCTCGTAACATGTAATTATAACCCACTCAATAACGTCAAAATTGAAAAGAAACCCTGCTGGACATCGAGTCTGAGCCGTCGAGCAAGCGCTTAAAATGTCTAAAATGGCGGCGTCCAGAAGCATGAAATACGAGAATGAAAACGTTATATCTCGAGTGCAAGAGCAGATACAGTAAAACTATTAATATTTCTAAATATTATATGTTGTATTTTGGATTCTCTTTATTTTCTCTTCCGTCCTCAACCGTGCCTTACTCATAGAGATCATACATAAGACTCCTTCTATGGTATTATTTTTAACTTAGTACGCATGGAAGACTTTAAAAGGTTGCGAAATCTTCTCATTTGCATGTGTTGGTAGTGCGTACAACATTGGGAGATTCTATTTTATTTGTAACTATAAGGCGAAAATAAAACTTCCTAATAACAACAATCATTTTGTTGTTAACACATCCGAACATTACCGATATATAGTGACTGTCGCATATATGAGGCAGTACATATATCAATCGAACCTGCAGTACATCATTGTAACCTTCGCTCTCCATCTGAGTCTCGTTAGCTCAATTGTTAGAGCGTCTAACCGGCAATCAGAAGGTTACAGGTTCGATTCCTGTCCGGGACTCAAAATCATTTTTCTGAGGATATGAGCTTGACGATCGTCCACGTACAGCAACATTCACTATATATTAACATATAAGGCGAAAATAAAACTTCCTAATAATAATCATGTAATGTTTGTTACTATATACTGATTATTATAGAAGTTGATTTTTAATTTACAAGAAATTTCCAGAGACAATTTTCGTGGCTTTTGTTCAGTTATTAGTGAGAATTACAAAGATTTTCATGAGAAAACTTTCAATTTAAGTAATTGATTTTCACTATCATTACAAGAGTATCCAATTTTGGATGGTCGTGTGAACTTCACCATCTGTTTTATTAGTACAAGGCAGGTAACTACACAGCTGAGCAATAGTTCTTTATAACACGAAAATGAATAATCAATGCCAACTGAGCTATCTTGCACCGTAGCCTTGATTAAATCAAAACCCCGAAATTATATATATATATATATATATATATATATATATATATATATATATATATATATATATATATATATATATATATATATATATATATATATAATTCAATCTACAGACACGTGTTTCGCTGTACAACAGCTCATCAGTGTAGCTTGGAACAATTTGAATGAGTCTGACTCGGTAATTATACACTTGCGATCGTCATTGACAACCGCTTGTGGGACAACACCGGCAATCAGAACATCCAGATAGCGTGAAGTGCGCATGGGGCCAGAGTGCTCAAACTGCCACAAGGGTAGTGAGCGTTGCATTATCGCTAAAGGACACCCACGTTCTCGTTTTTGGTACATGAAATAGCAGATTTCGGGGTTATAATTATATATATATATATATATATATCTATATATATATATATATATATATATATATATATATATATATATATATATATATATATATATATATATATATATATATATATATATATATATATATATAATTTCGGGGTTATATTATATATATATATATATATATATATATATATATATATATATATATATATATATATATATATATATATATATATATAATATAACCCCGAAATTATATATATATATATATATATATATATATATATATATATATATATATATATATATATATATATATATATATAATATAACCCCGAAATCTGCTATTTCATGTACCAAAAACGAGAACCGTTGCCCATGGAGACAGAACATTCTCGGTTGCCGCTGCAAAATTATGGAATTCATTACTAGAGCAAATTAGAAAAACTGACTGTTTAAATAGTTTGAAGTCAGCGATTAATAAACACAGAAATCGTCGATATTGTCACTTGTCCTTAAACCTTACAATGCTATTTCTAGTATTGTTACGTTAACTACTTTTAAAAATTGGTACTTAATTGTACAACTTGTAATCGTTCGTGGGACCAATATACGGCAAAAAACTGTCACCAGTGGTTAGACTTTATTATATATTCACAAACTATAGATTGTTTTCTAGAAAAGTATACAGCTATATAGACAACAGCAGTTTAATTTATTTGTTATTTGCTTTAAGCGATTGATTAAGATATCAAAAAATAAACGCAAGTATTAAACAATTATTGGATGAGGCTGAACATGATATCAAGAATGATCCAGACCTCGGTCAATGTTATCCGCCACATAACATTAATTAGCCCGGCGGTTAAGCCCGAAATTTTCCCTCAATCGTTCGTTTTTTTATTAAAGCATGAAAATTGGCGAGTAGATAGTTACTAGTGCTGATGATTTTCTGATATAGAGGCAACGCAGATTTCTTCCTGGTTGCCACAAAATCGAGTTTTTCTTGCAATTTACCTATTAAAGTACTATCTTACAAAAAAGTGAAAATTCAAAGTTCACTTTTAGCGAATATCACCCATAATTTTTAAGTCTATTTTGAGTTATTAACGCTCAAAAATGTGGAAAATGCCGCAAAATACTACAAAATACTTGTTTTTAGTGGGTTTAAAGAAATATTTTGACGTTTGATTGGTTTGAAATTTTTGAAACTAGTATTCAAATTTTAAAAGTCGACCAAAAATGACAAGTTGAACATCTGGTTAAAATATATAAAGCGTCTCACCGGAGATAACATGGAAATATATATATATATATTTATCACATACTTGTGCCTTTATCAGGGTGATAACATGGGCGATAAAAACGATATGTCTCGCTATGTCTATTTTTAGTACTTATTGTTGATTAATTATTCTAATAAACAGGTTATCATATTCGTGACTCGTGATATCAGTTTTATTGCTTTCAGGACGATATCATAATTGTCCCACGTTCGCTGCTCTCACTCGTGACAGTTACGATATCGTCCCTCAAGCGATAAAACTGATATCCGACCTCACCCCTCATGTGATAACTTATATATATACATATATATTCTCAGGATTTATGGTGAAGGAAAATTTCGAGTGTAGGAATATATACATTTTAAGACCAAACCGGGACTAGTTGCGAAAAATGCAACATAGTGGCCTTCCGGCTGGAATTGAACCCGCGACTCTACGATGCTACTGTAGCTGCTCTGACCACTGAGCTACGGAGGCCGTTGCGGAGAGCCTAGTCACGAGTTCTGTATAATATACGTAAGATTTTATATTTATAATATGTTATACCTGATCGCTGACCATAGTGGTATACAATTCAATGATTACTTTAAAATAAAAGTCCTCTAAGTGTAATGTTTTAAGAAATGTTTAATAATTTGACGCTATCTACCTTTGTACTCGAGAAATAACGTTTTTCATTCTGTTATATTATATATATATATATATATATATATATATATATATATATATATATATATATATATATATATATATTTATATATATATATATATATATATATATATATATATATATATATATATATATATATATATATATACAAAGTATATGTAAAATCTAAACTTTTACAGATGCCGTAACACTGTGTTTCATGCCCTAAGGCAATCATCAGACGACTCTCTATATATATATATATATATATATAGGGTTATATCGAGTCAGTAAATCACTGATATAAATATGTGCCTGACCATATAATGTTTCGAAAGCAATCATCAGTATCTTGAAAACAACCCTTGATCGTACTGGCAACCAGTGAAGATTACTAAGCACAGGGAAAATGTGCATGATCTGATTTTTTAACCTTAATCTTAATTCGCCATAAGTCTGCAGGCAGCTGTATTTTGAATTCGGTGTAACTTGCTCAATTCACTAAGCCATAAAGGATGCTATTGCAACTATCAAGTCTAGATGTTATAAATGCGTGCACTAGATACTCACTGCAATCCCGTTTACTCAGATATTTCTTGATCTCGCCAATATTTCTAATAGCCAAAGTAGCTGATTTACAAATGTTATACTTAAAAGCCTTTTATTTAAAACTAATAAATGTGTTTTTTGGGTACAGTTCCCCTTTAAAACTAGTAAATATACTAAAAACGACACTAAGGTTTAAAGTGGTATTACGATGAAAATTTACCCCCGTCTTTTAGATTTTGTTTATCATAGAATAGTATTTCAGGGTCGAAAGTGATCATCGATGGAAAAAAAACTTACTTGATCACTTACTTCAAAATTTGAAGTAAGTATTTTGAGCTCTGAAATCACTATTATTTACGCCACCATTACTAAAAACCTGTTCCAAGTGAGCCCGCAATTTCAAAAGGTAATATTGTTTGTGACGTCAGATTCTCAATGCTACGCCTGAATTTCAGTCGAGGTTACTTTTTTCTTGTTTTCTTCGAGAAGTAGATGGAATGTTCAGCCTTTCAGATGAAGAATTTGAAAAAACTACCTTGATTTACTTGAAGAATTAGCCATGTGGAGTCTTCGCGTTGAGAATCTGACGTCACTTCGTTACGCTCGTCATGAACATGAACGATTAATGGTGGACATAACAACTCTAGATTCGGAGTCAGAAAAACAATACTTGCCATCGTCGAATCGAAAAACGGTTTCGACCGAGTAATATTTAGAAGCTCTGCTTTATAAATACGTAAAAATATCGATAGGTAAAAATTTGATCGTAGTACCACTTTAAGGACAAGCTTTAATTCTTTAAGAAAAGATAGATGTCATTTAAATGTCTGAAATGTGTGTAATAATAATGCACATATCAGTTCAAATGTCTCACATCGAACCACTACCTCAAGTAACCTTCGCTTAATTTGCCATCCGTCCATCACCGGCGGGAATTCGATAACGCTCTCCAGAGTGAAATATTTTGAAAATATCGGTTTTCGTGTTGTCATGTAGACGGTAAAAACGGATCTTTTCGAAAACGTTGATACCACGATGATCAAGGGCGTACGCTGGATTTTTCAAACGGGGGTCGTTTTACCTCATGTTCTACTCAAATACAAGATTGGCAACGCTCTGCAGACGACGGTCTTGTTGCTTTTGTATAATTTAGTGTAACGCAGTTAACTGTACATCTTCAATAAGGTATTTAGCGTTTATTGAATGGAATTTTCATCCTTCTCACACTCACAGTGTTGAAAAGTATTATTTTTTCTGAACAGGAGAAAACCTAGTATTATTTCATCGATATTTATATAATAAATTAAATATTCATCATTGCGGTAATGAGTAATTTTTATTGCTCGTCATTACTTTTTGTGATTTAAGTGGAAGTTTAATTTGAAACTATAGAAACATAATTAAGTCTTTAAGAATTAAAGTTACCGCTAGTGTGGTGTATAGACCATAGATGGTCGAACCATCCAACATGATTCCAGTGAGTGACTTTTCAAGGAGTATCAATATTTCAAGGGTTATGTCGCCCTTGAGTAGAATGAAAAATGTGACACTGCAAAACAGTGGTCAGAGCACTGCACTAGCATCGCAGGGTCGCGGGTGAATTCCAGTCGGAAGGCCTTGAAGTTGCATTTTTCGCAACTGGTCCTGGTTTGGTCTTAAAATGTATGTATTCCAACACTCGAAATTTTCCTTCACCATAAATCCTTTCAACATGTAGTTTGATCGAGTGAAATGCCAAATATTACCTAAATATAGTAATAAGCTTTCTGCAGGGAGATATTTGCTCAGGTTTCATCAATATAAGATTGATACAAAAACTAATAGTAATAAGCTGTCTGAAAGATATTTACTCAGCTTTCGCCTATATAAGATTTATACAAAAGGTCAAGACGTCTAGATGATTAAACTTTAATTATGTGATCCAAATTGAAGCCAACTTTATTTGCAACATTTTAATGTATATTAACTTAACAATTTCACAGATAAGATTTCAAAGACATGCCGAAGTGCGAGAAATTTATAAATGCTTGTGGTTCGGTGTTGAGCATTTCAAAACTGTTCGTTTCTCTCCGAGGTCCCGTCTGAATAGAAAAAAGTTGCGGAGAAGATTACAGCAGTTGACAAGTAAGTTATTGGACTTTCTTCCTCTATGGAATTTGTGTTTTATACAGTCATGTACATTTTGTTTGTTCTATTATAATCTTAACTCTGTTCCCTCGGGAATGCAGGGATTCGAAAAAGTGTTTTTTTAATCAATTTTGCATAGTGCTTTTAAAACGAAACTGTGCCGTTAGGGCCTGTTTATAAGGCGCTAGGGTTACCCTAGCGCCCGGGTGATCCTATAGTGTAGTTATATTTGTCTACGTTGCGTTTATAAGCAAACAAGAGTTACCTTACTAGTAGAGTCACCCTATCACTTACAGTAGCTAGGGAAACCCTAGCACTAGGGATATGTTTTTGCCTTATAAACACAATCGATAGGAAAACTCGGACACCCGGGTCAAGTTTTTAGGTATCACTTGATGCACTCGCAAGCCTCGCGTATTAATGTCTGTCAAAATTCTTCGACGAAGTCGTCGAGATAGGGCAGAGTTAGAATGTAGACTAAGATCCGTAGTTGTTTAACAGATATGATTGAATAACAAAGAAGAATAGTAGAGAGATTAAAATCGATAATACAGCAAGAATTTTCTTTCTTTTCGCCATGTTTACACTCGAATTTCCCGCGTACACGCTCGATGGCGCGAGTATACTTCACCCTAGTCCTAGGGTTACCCTAGCCCGATCATTTCCTTATAAACGCAAGCTATCTTTTCACTTGGCACTAGAGTAAACCTACTCCTAGGGTCACCAAACTAGCGCTTATAAACAGGGCCTTATTCTGAATGTGACCAGTCAGCATAGTGTAATGGTTAAAGCCTAGTTTTCACGAGCGACGCAGCAAATTTCGAAACCGTAGACGGTCGGACACCGGAATCTTGGGACTTTTTACGCGCGCCTATTTTTTTGATAATATTCAAACCAAACCCTAAAACTAACCCTAACCTAACCTTAATCCTAACCCTATTAAAAAGAAAAAAGTAAAGTAAAAATTTAAAAAAATGGAAAAATTATATACTCACCCAACATTCGAACCCCGCTCTCACAACTAAAAATCAATAACACAGACCACTCGGCTATGCAAACGAACTTGAAATTTTTTGGTTGATAATCAATATTTATGTAACCCATTGTAAGTAAACTATATATATACATAATAAAAAGATTCCACCGACCATCAAAGAGGTGTCCGACCGTCTACGGTTTCGAAATTTGCAGCGACGCAAGTACAAGAGTCCTTATTATTTCACAGTGAAAACAGATTCGACGCAAGCGCAAGCACTGACGCAAGCACAAGCAGAAGGATGAAAAAGTTTCCTTTTCCTTGTGCTTGCGCTTATGCTTGGGTTGTGATCGTGAAAACCGAACACAACGTAAGCACAACGGAGTTTTGATCCCTCGTGTAACCGCGCGCTGGTAATGCGAATACAAGATGGCAGAATCTGCAGGAAGATTGACGACTGGTAACGCAACGCAAGGTGACACAACGTATCCGATTCGTTTTCACTTGACGACGCATATATTGCGCTTATGCTTGTGCGGTTGTGCCTCATGTGCTTACGTTGCTCGTAATGAATAGACTACTTTACCAGGCTTAATACACTACTTTATTAGCTAGGAGATCCAAGTTCGATCCTGGGTCGCACCCCAGTCATGGAGAAAATAATTGAGGAGAAAGTGTTGAATTTGCAATAACATCAGTTGGTTGGGCTGAGTACATGGGGAAATTTCAGACCGGGCTGAGTACATGGGGAAATTTCAGACTCCCGGCTGAAAAAAACAACTACTTGCAGGAAAGAAGAGACGATTCTCTTGCCGTTTGCAGTTATCGTTACCACTTGAGATAGGAAGGATGGCACAGACTTTCATGTCTGAAACCAAATGGTTAGAGGTGGTGGTAATATTAGTAGGGCGTACTAATACACCTTATTAACAAAGGGACTCAGAATCATTTGTCTGAGGATACGAGCTTGACGATCGCCCATGTGTCGTCTGTCTACTCCAAGCTCTCCCACATTCACTACAGCAGTGTATATATTAACACAAAGATAAACATTTACATAAAATCTACATAATTATTAATAGCTACGAATACGTAAATTAAAACTAATGAATTTTGAAGCAGCGGTCTCTATATCGAAATCAGTGTCTTTAATATAATGTACCCGTTGAATAGACTTGTCTTTCGGTTTCACAAATGACAATTGTGTTTCTGTTAACTCACACGAATCAGATACCACAGGTACAGAAGCGACAGAACTGTGACAACTGTCAGAACTACTGGCAAAGGTTGTAAAATCTTCGTCCATTTCAGCGCTAGATTCTCCACTGCTATTACCAGTGGCGAAGCTGGCCATAGCAACTGGTCATGCTATGCTAATTTATAAATATCTGCATATTTTGAAAACAATACATTTCTAAAGATCTGAATATGTAAATCGTTTCAAAATTTGCATAGCATGACCAGTTGCTATGGCCAACTTCGCTACTGGCTATTACTAGAGGGAGTATAGGCCGTAGAATTAGGCTCCGCGTAGACGTAGTGGGTACTTCTGCTTCGTTCTGTTGCTTGTCACTAGTCTTCGATGATTTCGTATCGATTGATTTCATAAAACTTTCAATCTTTCGCTGTTTTGCATGAGACATTATGCACACTAGCATGATTGCTAATGATACAAACCAATTATTTTTATTATCAAACTAATGATTGCTAATGATACAAACCACCATACAAACCAACCTCGTACCGAGTGTCTTAAGAGCGGAGATAAGACCCTGGGTCGAGGTTGCATACAAACTAGTGCAAACTAGTGCAAACATTTTACCAGTGCTTCCAGCCTTCCACTATGTTTTTGAAACTTCCTTTCTCGGTGTTAAAATTCTTCGAAAACGTTTCCTTTACTTTCCTTAGATTTCTTTGAAATTTCCTTATTAGTAAACTTCCTTGATAGTGGAAATACTGCTTTTTACTTTGTTTACACGAAGTACTGTGATTATCATTGTATATTTGTTTCACTGTTTGTGTGTGTATATCGTTTAGTTTTTCTGCTCATTGCCTCATTTTTTTGTTCATTAACAATTTATCAAAACAAATCTTATCACTGCAGATTTTACTTTTATTACTGCACATTTTACTTTTATCACTGCACAAATTGGTTGTCACTGCACACTAAAATTAGGTATGGTGAACACGACTTAAAAATGATAGGCATACATGAAGTAATGGACGCCCAAAAATGACAAAAAATAACAAAAATGACAACAAAATTTAACAAAAAAAAAAAAAGAGTTACTAATTTATGCATATTTGTACGGATCAACTTGGACATATCTCATTGTACCGTGCTCCCTTGGTAACACCGAAACATTTCCCTCGTGCGCACGTGATGAGCTCGTAACATGATGATGCAATATTTTTTACTGGAAAATTTCCAATCTCAAATAATTATGATTACAGGTCCAGTACCACCGATTTGGTATGCTCCTTGGATTGGGACACTCTCGAAAATAGACGTTTACTCTCTCAAACAGTACTTTTTTATAAGTTTTGTAATAATCTTATTAATCTGTCTTTTCCCCCGTGTGTTGTCCCTAATTTAAGACCCACTAGACATAATGAACTTAAGTACTTGCAACCATCCTCTAACATTTTAGCGTATAGTTATTCGTTCTTCCCTAGCTCAATTAGAACTTAGAACTTGCTGCCGAACAATGTAGTGACCGCTACCAGCTTGCAGTCCTTTAAAAGTGCCTCCATGCCCGCAATAAGATCTATGAGGGTCCCTGGCCACTTGCGCAGGCTTTAGATCCTAGCCTTCTGCGCCGCCTAGTAATTAGTGCAAACTATATTTAGGCGTAAATTATTAAAGATTAAAGAACATCTTTCATTTCCCAATCGTTGACAAATTTTTCGTTGACAATATTTTTTCTGCTGTTCTTTTATAATACCTTTTTGCTATATAACTAGTGACTGGTCCCTTTGGGAAAGCACGGTAAATCGAGATTCTCGGGAATTAAATCTCACTGTTACCATCGGGACCAGTCATTGTAAGTGTTTACTGTACTCACGCGCGTATTGGAAGAGGTGTATAGCCTGTATAAATATACGTGTTATTATACTAATTATACTAATTATAATAATTATAATAATTATGATAATAATATAATTGTAATAATTGTAATAATCGTAATAATCGCAATACTAGGAATTGTAATTGTAATAATCATAATAATAATAATAATATACAATTATTGGATGGGCTGAGCATGATATCAATAATTATCCAGACCGAGGTCAATGTTATCTGCCGAAGCCGAAGGCTGAATCGGGTTACATTGACCGAGGTCTGGATAATTCTTGATATCATGCGTAAGCCGAATCCTATAATTGTTTTTCTATACATTGTTCAAAATAGTCTTACTAAAATATACAAACAAATCTACTACAAGCCATTTTTTATTTTGTAATTTTCGCGCGCTTAGTCCTAGTGACGTCATCAGCGTTTAATAACACCTCCGTGCAATAATTCACAGTATTCGACGGAAATGACGTCGCGCCTGTCGGACATTGAGAATTCACTGGAGTATGTTGACCAACAAGAGACGAGAATGAAGTTTGAATGTATTATAATAGTAATTATTATTATTATTATAATTATTATAATTATTATCACCGTTTAGCATCAAAGATGTTGGTCATCACCTGTGTATTGCTACTACATGCACTCCTCGTTTCCCCGGCATTTAGTTGCTCTACTACTAACTGGGGGACAAGTTTCGACAGCACTGGTTACTCAATTTGTGGTTCGTCTGCCGACTACTTGAACGGCTTATATAGAGGCGACAACAGTGGCGGTAATGATGGTATACACTTGATTGAAAAGGGAAAGTGTTGCCCACGAACAACGCCTTATTGGAATCAACCCACACAATGTATTGCTGCTGATTGGGTGACAAGTTTCGATGAGTGAGTCAATGATATCATAATTTATGGATATACGTTTAATTTGGTTTGGGATCTGGTCACAATGCATGCAGGGATCGACCTAGGATCGAGCTGCAGATTAATATCTCAAAATAGTCTGTCGGCTTGCTCAAGGTCAATGGAATATTATATCTGTCCAAACGTAAAGTAGATCTCCGGCATATTATGCGTTAACAATTGGATTGGAAGATATACTGCTAAAGACGGATTTACAAGGCCGAGAGATCGATGCGAGTTCGATTTACTCTGCCTCATGATTGATCAAAGCTTTATCTATGATTGATCGATGAATGATCCAAGATTTGTCCATGATTAATCCAACATTGATCCCAGAATGATCCAAAATTGATAAAACGATTGACACAAGATTGATCCAAAATTCATCCAAGATTGACCGTTATTAATTTCAAGATTTATCCAAGATTGATCCCTCATGATTGATCCCTATTTATCTAAAAATGATCTGAGATTGATTCAAGATTGATAAAGATTGATCCAAGATTGATCACAGATTGATCCAGGAATGATCCAAAATTGATAAAAAATTTGATCCAAGATTGATCCATGATTTATCCAAGATCGATCCATGATTGGTCCAGGATCGATTGGTACAAGATTGATCCAAAATTGATCCAAGATTGACCGTGATTAATTTAAGATTTATCCAAGATTGATCCCATTGATCCAAGATTGATCCAGGAATGATCCAAAATTGATAACAAATTTGATCCAAGATTGATCCATGATTTATCCAAGACCGATCCATGATTGGTCCAGGATCGATCAAATATTGATCCATGATTGACCCAAGAATGACCCAAAATTGATCCAAAATTGATCCATGATTGATTCAAGATTGATCAAAGTTTAATCTTTGATTGATGAATGTTCCAAGATTTATCCATAAATTATTAAACATTGATCCAAGAATGATCCAAAATTGATAAAACGATTGTCACAAGATTGATCCAAAATTGATCAAGTTTGACCGTGATTAATTTAAGATTTATCCAAGATTGATCCCTGATTGATCCCTATTTATCTAGGATTGATTCAAGATTGATCAAACATTGATCGAAGATTGGTCAACGACTGATCCAAGATTGATTCAAAATTGTTAAAATGTTTGATCCAAAATTGATTGATGATTGATCTAAGATCGATCCAATATTGATCCATGATTGATCCAAGATTGACCCAAAATTAATCCAAAATTGATCCATGATTGATCCAAGATTTATCAAAGCTTAATCTATGATTGATTGATGAATGACCCAATATTTATCCATGTTTGATGAAACATTGATCCAAGATTGATCAAAGATTGATCCAAGATTGATCCAAAATTGATAAAATGTTTGACCCATGATTTATCCAAGATCGATCAAATATTGATCCATGATTGATCCAACATTGACCCAAAATTGATCCAAAATTGATCCAAAATTGATCTAAGATTGATCCGTGATTAATCCAAGATTAATCTAAGATTGATCCCTGATTTATCCCTGAGTGATCCAAGATTGATCAAACATTGATTCAAGATTGATAAATAATTGATTCAAGAATGATCCAAAATTGATAAAAAGTTTGATCCATGATTGATCCAAAAGCGATCAAATATTGATCCATGATTGGTCCAAGAATGACCCAAAATTGATCCAAAATTAATCCATCATTGATCCAAGATTGATCAAAGCTTAATCTATGATTGATTGAACTAATGATCCAATATTTATCCATGAATGATCAAACATTGATCAAATAATGATCCAAAATTGATAGAATGAGTGACATAAGATTGATCCAAAATTGATCCAAGATTGACCGTGATTAATTTAAGGTTAATCTAAGATTGATCCCTGATTGACCCCTGAGTGATTCAAGATTGATGAAACATTGATTCAATATTGATAAAAAATTGATCCAAGAATGATCCAAAATTGATAAAATATTTGATCCTAGATTGATCCATGATTGAACCAAGATTGACCCAATATTGATCCATGATTGATTCATAATCGATCCCTAATTGATCCCTGATTGATCCAAGATTGATCCAATATTGATCCATGATTGATCCAAGATTGATACATGATTGAGACATGATTGATCCCTAATTGATCCCTAATTGATCCATGATTGATCCCTAATTGATCCCTAATTGATCCCTAATTGATCCAAGATTGATCCAAGATTGATCCAAGATTGATCCATGATTGATCCATGATTGATCCATGATTGATCCCAAATTGATCCAAGATTGTTCCAAGATTGTTCCAAGATTGATCCATGATTGATCCATGATTGATCCATGATTGATCCATTATTGATCCATGACTGATCCATGACTGATCCATGATTGTTCCATGATTGATCCCTAATTGATCTCTAATTGATCCAAGATTGTTCCAAGATTGATCCATGATTGATCCATGATTGACTCATGATTGATCCATGATTGATCCATGATTGATCCATGATTGATCCAAGATTGATCCATGATTGATCCCTAATTGACCCCTAATTGATCCATGATTGATCCAAGATTGTTCCATGATTGATCCAAGATTGTTCCATGATTGATCCATGATTGATCCATGATTGATCCATGATTGGTCCAAGATTTATCCAAGCTAAGATTGATCCATGATTGATTTCTGAGTAATCCATGATTGATCCATGATTTATCTCAAAGAGCAATGTGAACAGAGCCTTGGACGTAACAATGTAGTCTTTTTAATTTAAATCGTAACAATGTAGATTTTTTACTTCTTCAATTTTTCGCTAATGAATACGTTTTATTTATTTTACTAACATAGAAACAACCATTGGAGCACTTGTCCCACAGGTCATTTCCTCCAAGGCTTGTACCGGAGCAATGACAAATGGCTGCACAACATAGAATATGGTAAATGCTGTAAGCCTGCCAACCATCCTTACTGGTGGGGAGACTGTTATGAAGAAAATGTGGGGATAAGTTTTGATAAGAGAGGAACTAGCCAATGCAGAGAGGAATACTTCATGACTGGTCTGTACAGAGGAACCTGTGACAAGCTGTATTGTATTGAAAAGTTTAAGTGCTGCAAGATGTATCCAAGTGAGTACTTCTTTTTAATGTATTGAAAGTAGGTTAATAGGGTAGCGTAAGGGTTTCAACAGCACAACCCATTAAAAAACATTTACTTTCTTCACTTTATTTCAGTTCGAGTCTTTTAGTTTTTTTCTTGAGTTAAACATAAATTGAATATCAATGAACATCGATACTTTGTTAATATAGCCGTTGCTAGCTAGACAGTTTCCTTCATTATGTTATGTCACAAGGTATGGACGTCAAAATGACCGTCATCATGACTACGAATTGTAATTAAGCACAGAAAAGCTCTGGTTTGTGATTGGTTCCTTAAAATAACCGTAATAATACCATGGTTGTCTCAATTTCTTTTGTCTTTTCAGGTTGAATTAATAACTAAATTACCTCATTTGGATTAATTTATACAATCTAGAGGTCGTATTAGAACTAATACAACCTTGAATGACGTCATGAGAGGTAGTATTAGCTTCTTCTTCTCACCTGGATGCAAAGACATGAAATTTCGACAACCATGGTATTACAAAGTAATATCATCGTAATGAGGTGTATTAGCTGTTAAACCGCCCGCTTGATTCGGGTCATTAAGTAAAATTCCTTCGGGCCTGCGGCCCTCAGGAATTTTACTTAATGACCCTCATCGAGCGGGCGCTTTAACAGCTAATACACCTCACTACCATGATATTACTTATAATAATAACCCGAATACTAACCCCCGCCTAATGGGTTTTCTAACCCTCCGCCTAATGGTTTTATAATACTAAAAGCTAAAAGCTTAATACTGTTAAAAGGATCGTCCAGAAGACGACTCAGACCTAGTACCTCACGGTTACCTCAACTGAAAGTATTGGGATTTTCTATAACACGGGCGATAATCGAGGATGAGCATGAAATCTTGTTGGTCAGCAGTCACGGGAGGGTTAGGAAGATACTTAAGGCGGGGGGGTTAGGGTTAGAAAACTCATTATGTGGCGGGTTAGGATCTAAGTTGTTTTGGGGTTAGCGGTTATTTCATGGTTGACAAAAGTGACAACATTCTGAAGATTATATACCTCGATTCCCTTGATGTTATCCAGTTGATGTGACTGCTGACCAACAAGATTTCATGCTCATCCTCGATCATCACCTGGGTTATAGCAAACCCCGAAAGTATTCCATCTAGCCACGGCCATGGCTAAAGAAACACGGCCGGGGAGTTAGGGTTAGAAAAATCGTTAGGCGGGGGGTTAGGGTTAGAAAACTCATTAGGCGGGGGTTAGGGTTAGGATTGGTGTTGTGTTCTAATCCTACAGTTACCAATTATTGATAATTCAAGGCCATTGCACACTTACTGATTCAACACGATCTCTTCTTGTTCTATTGATATCTCTTGAAATAACCAAAACTGTTGCGAAAGCTATACATTTTCTGAAAGCCCAATAAATCGGCTTTCACTTGTGCTTTTAAATTTCCCGAACAAAACACATTATGTTAATATAAATTAGCATTAATTATCATAAATCAGGTTGAAAAATTTACATTTTTCTAGAAAAGGCCATCTTGCACGCCCGCGTAGCATCTTGAAAACTCAAAATGCCACGAATCGCAGAGTTGTTTATGAAATCAAATCAAACTTGGCGTGTGCGTGGATCTCGTGTTCCTGGCGCTTGTCGAATTTCAATTTTTAATCTTGCGTTACTGTGTGCTGTGTTTTTCGATTGACGACTTTTGTAAGACCCGTTTTGACTGGGCCGGTCAGGAAAGAGTTAAAAAAACCATTATCCTTAATTCTCGAATCGCTCTAAATTAAGGATAATGGTTCATTTAGAGGGCGATCGTGAGAGTCACGCATGCGTATATTAGTTTGTACTATCCCACATGCTTAGTATCTCTCACTAGCTTATACGTTTAGCAAGCCAAGTAGGGGAGTGGATGCCCGGGCGCTAGGTATGGGGAAAATTTTGCCGGGGGTTAGGGTTAGAAAACCCATTAGGCGGGGGGTTAGGGTTAGGATCTCTGTTGTGTTGGTGTTGGGTTCTAACATTAGATTAACCATTATCCTTAATTTAGTTCTAACATTAGATTAACCATTATCCTTAATTTAGAGCGATTTGTAAATAAAGGATAATAGTTAATTTAAGGAAGAGCACTGATTATTGGTAATTCTAGGTAGGAGGATATGCTGGACCTTTAGCCATTACCGACCCGCGCTCTATATATAACTAGAGGACTATGTTCTAGTCTTTGTCCGTCAGTTTCAGTCCCTACGCGGTCTTGTACGGCAGTTTCAGTCTCCCTCGCAACTTTTCTATTTTTTTCAACTATGTTCATTTTGAAAACATACACAAAACATAATACCAAGAGGCAGCAAGGAACCATGACATAATTTCAAATTTATATTACTGGCAAACTCAAGCCGAATCAAAATGGTATATTTTTTATAGAAACAAATTGCAAAATTTACACAAAAGTCCAACCTCGTACCTAGGATATTTTTCCTGGGATCGGCCGGTTGACTCTATAACCTTATTGGTCAGTTCCAGGAACCGCGAAGGGGGAGGAGCTGGGGGCATTTAATTTAAAAAAAATAATTAAATTAAATATTAAAAATATATAGAAGCTTAAATTAAAGATTTAAATATTGATAAAAATTGACTTTCATACTTCGTGACAGCTAGTCTTTAATAGGCTTTATTACATACATGACAAAATTACTGGATTCTGATTGGCTTGCAATAAAATAATTTATTGCACTCGGGAACAAGTTTGACAATAAAATTCAAAATGGTGGCCTATTCTGCAATGGAAGGTTTTCACTTTTCCAACGACTTGTGGTACACTATGAATTAACAATTCCATGTAAATATTTTGAAATGAGTACAAAGAACACCAAGAGTGAAAAGGTTTGTGGTCAACTAATGAGACAAGACGTTTCTAAAGACTTGGAAGCAGATGAAGCGTACAGTACGTGTCGTAATTTTGTCATGCATATAATAAATGAGTAATCATATGATTTTGCTCGTGCAATTAAGGATTTACACTACTCGTGATATTTGAAAATTGTGCCAAATTGTACTCGCCTAACGGCTCGTGCAATTTTGGCACAATTTTCAAATATCATTCGCGGTGTAAATCGTTAACTGCACTCGCTATCATACGATTACCTATACTTATCTTTAACAGTCATTCACAGCTTACATATTATAGGCACGCAATGTTTATTAAAGCATTGTACTAACAGTTCTTCGATATCTATTTTCGTTCTTGAGGTATTCAGTTATATGTGATATGTTAATGAGGCACAGGATGACGTCATAGCAGGAAATTAAACAACGTTGTTGCAATTCTAAAATTTGTGTATATCTTCAAAGTTATCCAACGAAATTACTTGAAACTTTGCACGTGGATACATACCACCAATTCGAGTTATGTTCTCACCATAGTAACAGATTAGCTTCCAAACCTCTCCGTTCCCATACATAAATCTTCATTTTCTGTCGTCGCAAGCAACGTTTTCGATTTCAAACTTGGGTATTGTATTGGAAAAGTTATTGCAAAAGTTATTGAGAACTGCCAATCTCAACATGTTCTGCATTTGTGAGAAAACAAATTATTTTGTTTTAGAGACAAGGAGGTCTGAAAGCTAATCTGTTAATATGCTGACAACATAATTTGAACCATGTTCTTTAGTTTGGTGGTATGCATCCACGTGCAAAGTTTCAAGCAATTTCGTTGGATAACTTCGAAGATATACACAAATTTTAGAATTGTAACAACGTTGTTTGCCTGCTATGACGTCATGTGCCTCATTCACATATCACATATAACTGAATAGATCGAGAACGAAAATAGATATCGAAGAACTGTTTGCGCCATTCTTCATCATTTTAAGTGCCCTTTCAAACATAGCATTATCATTTTTGGGGTTAGGTGCACTTTAAGTTATAATCTGTTTAGAAAAACCGATTGTTGTGTTTAGCTTTTGAATTGTTCACGTTGAGCTGTCGATTTACGCTATTGAACCATGCCGTAGAAACGCGGTTGCTGTGCATATTAACTGACCTGTGGTGGTTACCAATGCCGATAAAACAAAAGCCATGTTTCTTAAAGAGCCACTACGATAAAAATTCACCCCCGTCTTTTAGATTTTCTTTAGCATAGAATGTAAAAAAAACTAAAAAATGGTATTTTGAAGTAAGTATTTTGAGCTCTGAAATCACTATTATTTAGGCACTATTACTAAGAACGTGTTCCAAGTGAGCCCGCAATTTGAAAAGGTAATATTGTTTGTGACGTCAGATCTTCAATGCTACGCCTGAATTTCTGTCGAGGTTATTTGTTTCTTGTTTTTTTCGAGAAGTAGATGAAATGTCCAGCCTTTCAGACAAGAAATTTGGAAAAACGACCTTGATTTACTTGAAGAATTAGCCACGTGGAGTCTTCGCGTTGAGAATCTGACGTCACTTCGTTACGCTGGTCAAGAACATGAACGATTAATGGCGGACATAACAACTCCAGATTCGGAGTAAGAAAAATAATACTTGCAATCGTCGAATCGCAAAACGGTTTCGACCAAGTAATGTTTAGCAGCTCTGCTTTATAAATACGTAAAAATATCGATAGGTAAAAATTTGATCGTAGTGGCACTTTAACACTCTGCAAAAATACCGATTTCTCGAGAGCACTGATCTTTAACTGTTTTTACAAGGCGATCGTCTTTCAATTGTTAACACCGAAAAACAGATTGGACTACTTATTGACAGCAAATTGTTATGGAAGCCTCGCAAACAGAAAGTGGAGAAATTTGTTGCTAGCAACATTGCTAACAACAATTAGTTGGTTGGGGAGAAAATCGGCACAAACGTGTCCGATTAATTTTTAATTAAGTACATAAGCAGCTTTTACGAAGGGTTTGCGTAACATAATAGGCACGTATTATGTTCAAGTTTGCGTAACATAATTGGCACGTATTATGTACTTTGTTATGTCCTTTTTTGTTATGTACTTTTTTTGTTTTTTTGTTATGTACTTTGTTATGTCCTTTTTTGTTTTGTTTTGTTATGTGTTATGTACTTTGACTAGGTAATTCCAAATGTATTTTCAGAATTGAAAACGGGTAAATATTGACCGAGATAACGTTCAAAATAATAGACGACGAAGCGGCCTCCTCATTGCCGATTAACTTCTAAGTACATGACAGCTTTTTACGAAGGATATGCATGTTCTCATAATAATGTTATGTATGTTATGTATGTTATGTATTTAGACTCGGTAATTCCAAATCTGTTTTCAGAATTAAAATCGGTTAAATATTGGCCGAGATAACTAAAAAATAAAAAAATAAATTTCTACGACGAAATGGCCGTCGGCGACCATGGATGGGGAAATCCCGCAGGGGGTATAGGATGAAAATCGTGGGGGATAGAAAAGGCGAGCGAGGCGATTCTTGCGGATTCGTATTTCTAGTTGTATAACATTATTTTCATCACAGTTGTCTGCCTGCTTTTAATCACACTAAATACATTCCAGGTCCTCCTGCACTCGAATCGCTTTCGGACGTTAAAACAAGGGTAATGGACGTCACAATGCACGACTTGGCTCAGCTTGGAAACTTCCTCGGCTACGGGTGGTGTGCGGGTTGCAGAGGCCAGTACGTCGGAGAGGACTTCAGGAGAAACGAGGACAGTTGGGAAGCTGACATGAAGGGACCCTGCAATGGCTACAAGTCAAACCAAACAGCGATCCACCCATGGTATACCCCAGTCCCCCAGTGGTCTCGATCGACACCGGGAAGTACAAGGAAAAAGCGCAGAAGGAAAAGATCCTTGGGAACTGAACGGAATGCATACTGTAATAGTTGTTTGCGTCATAATTATGATTAATAAAAATTACTTATGCAGCTGCACTTGAAAACAGTTCTCTCAACAGTATGATTCCTCCAGTTATATATAAAGCTCGCTGCTTATCTTCTGGTATTTCGCAGAGCAGAGTGAATCCAAACATGGCGGACATATGGCGGTGATTTTGGGTCGTGGCCAACCCCGGGCACTCCCTCCCGGGCACTGAGAAGACCCTGGGTACGACTTGTGGGGAGGGTGAGCACGCCATTTATCCTGGTCAGCGGCAAGCAATCGCCTTCTGGACGATCCTTTTATTAGTATTAAGGTTAGTAATTGGATTTTTACTTAGTGTTCCTGTGTCGCAGGGGTTAGGGTTAGAAAACCCATTGGGCGGGGCGTTAGGGTTAGGATCTATAAGTTGTTTTGGGTTAGCATTCAGTTCTACGATGTATATCATATCATATCGTAGTATAGATATCTCTCGCGGGTACTAAAAAAGATCGTCCAGAAGACGATTGCTTGCCGCTGACCGCGATAAATGGCGTGCTCACCCTCCCTCTCCGCCCCCCGTGGCTAGATGGATTACCCGCAGTTGAGGTGACCGTGAGGTACTAGGTCTGAGTCGTCTTCTGGACAATCCTTTTATTAGTATTAAGGTTAGTATTAGAAAACCATTAGGCGGGGGGTTAGCAAACCCATTAGGCGGGGGGTTAGCAAACCCATTAGGCGGGGGTTTAGCAAACCCAGTAGGCGGGGGGTTAGCAAACCCAGTAGGCGGGGGGTTAGCAAACCCAGTAGGCGGGGGGTTAGCAAACCCATTAGGCGGGGGTTTAGCAAACCCATTAGGCGGGGAGTTAGCAAACCCAGTAGGCGGGGGGTTAGCAAACCCAGTAGGCGGGGGTTAGCAAACCCATTAGGCGGGGGGTTTAGCAAACCCAGTAGGCGGGGGGTTAGCAAACCCAGTAGGCGGGGGGTTAGCAAACCCATTAGGCGGGGGGTTAGCAAACCCATTAGGCGGGGGGTTAGCAAACCCATTAGGCGGGGGGTTAGCAAACCCATTAGGCGGGGGGTTAGCAATCCATTAGGCGGGGGGTTAGAAAACCCATTCCATTAGGCGGGGGGTTAGCAAACCCATTAGGCGGGGGGTTAGGGTTAGGATCTATAAGTTATTTAGGAAGAAGTTCTGTGATGTATTTCATCATACAGGCATGTCCGATCGTATGATAGCAGTACAATCTCTCATAACCTCTCGCGAATACTAAAAAAGATCGTCCAGAAGACGACTCAGACCTTGTACCTCACGGTCACCTCAACTGCGAGTATTCCATCTAGCCACGTATTCCATATAAGGAAGTGGCCTAGGAGCAAATACAAGGCATCGACGAGCAAACACAAGGCATTGACGAGCAAATATACAAGGCATTGACGAGCAAATACAAGGCATTGACGAGCAAATACAAGGCATATTATTGACGAGCAAATACAAGGCATTGACGAGCAAATATACAAGGCATTGACGAGCAAATACAAGGCATTGACGAGCAAATGCAAGGCATTGACGAGCAAATATACAAGGCATTGACGAGCAAATGCAAGGCATTGACGAGCAAATATACAAGGCATTGACGAACAAATACAAGGCATTGACGAGCAAATATACAAGGCATTGACGAGCAAATATACAAGGCATTGACGAGCAAATACAAGGCATTGACGAGCAAATACAAGGCATTGACGAGCAAATATACAAGGCATTGACGAGCAAATACAAGGCATTGACGAGCAAATGCAAGGCATTGACGAGCAAATATACAAGGCATTGACGAGCAAATGCAAGGCATATTATTGACGAGCAAATACAAGGCATTGACGAGCAAATATACAAGGCATTGACGAGCAAATACAAGGCATTGACGAGCAAATGCAAGGCATTGACGAGCAAATATACAAGGCATTGACGAGCAAATGCAAGGCATTGACGAGCAAATATACAAGGCATTGACGAACAAATACAAGGCATTGACGAGCAAATATACAAGGCATTGACGAGCAAATATACAAGGCATTGACGAGCAAATACAAGGCATTGACGAGCAAATACAAGGCATTGACGAGCAAATATACAAGGCATTGACGAGCAAATACAAGGCATTGACGAGCAAATGCAAGGCATTGACGAGCAAATATACAAGGCATTGACGAGCAAATGCAAGGCATTGACGAGCAAATATACAAGGCATTGACGAACAAATACAAGGCATTGACGACCAAATATACAAGGCATTGACGAGCAAATACAAGGCATTGACGAGCAAATACAAGGCATTGACGAGCAAATACAAGGCATTGACGAGCAAATATACAAGGCATTGACGAGCAAATATACAAGGCATTGACGAGCAAATATACAAGGCATTGACGAGCAAATACAAGGCATTGACGAGCAAATGCAAGGCATTGACGAGCAAATATACAAGGCATTGACGAGCAAATACATGGCACTCGTACCAGCCCACTGGATGTGGAACGTTACGAAATGTTCGATTATCCGCTCTTTTTAAGAAAACTAAGTTAGCTACCGGGATAAGCTGTACGCATATTGTAAACAGATAATTAAACTTTGTTTTAATATATATTGTTGCTTTGGGAGTTATTTCTCAAGAAAACGTTCGTCGAAGACTGCTGCGTTTTACGAAAATTATATTTTTGGGCATGTTCGATTATCCGCCTTTTTAAAGAAAACACAGTCGGGGGTTAGAAAACTCGTTAGGCTGGGGGTTAGGGTTATATTAGGACTTTTGTTGTTTTGGGGTCGGTTACAATACAATTAACTAGGAGGCTGGCAACGTGTCAGCTCAATGCCTTTCTATTTGCGCTTCCTTATAAGGAATACGTAATAATAATGATAATAATAATACAAAGTTCTAGTGCATCACATCACATCTCGATGCCCGTAATGCAATATTAAATAAAACATGTATAAGAATCATTAAAAATACTAAATCTAAAATAAAAATATATATATATATACTAAGAAGTAAATAAATAGGTTTTCAATCCAGTTTTAAAAGAGTCAAAAGGTGAACAACGCAAGTCTCTGGGTAGGCTGTTCCAAAGTCGTGGTGCAATATTTGAAAAGCTCGTCCACCATAATGGTTGGTTTTAAACGCAGGGGTCTGGAGTCGGTTTTTGTCATCAGAATTGGAGCGTAGCAGACGACTGAGATGGTCGATGATAATTTAGTAGATCAGAGAGATATCCAGGAGCCTGGCCATCTAGGACCTTAAAGGTGATCAGAAGTACCTTGAAAATTATTATTTTACTGATGGGTAGCCAGTGTAACTTGTGAAGAACCGGGGTAACGTGGTCTGTCTTCTTCATCTTAGTAACAAGCCTGGCTGCAGAGTTCTGTATTCGTTGAATCTTGGATATTTCAGTGTCTGGAAGACCAATAAGCAAACTGTTGCAGTAGTCAAGTCTTGATGAGACAAACGCATGTACCAGTTGTTCAGTACATTGTGGAATCAAGATATTTACGAACACGACTGATACGTTTAAGGGCCAGAGTAGCCGATCTGCATAAGTTACTTACATGAGTAGACATTTTAAGATGATGATCAAGGGTTACACTAAGATCACGTGCTGTAGAGGCCGGCTTAATAATTTCGTCATCTATTTTTGCTTGCAATAATGGCTCTGAAGGCAAGAAGCGCGAGAAGAAAAATGAACAACCTCAGTCTTAGAAGCATTGCACACCAATCTATTGTTGGAAATAACACTCAACAGTTAATAAACGTACGTTAGTTAATATTGGACAAATACCGCGGGCTCAGTAATACCGCTTAATACCGCGGGCTCAGTTAGTACGTTTGTTGGGCGTTCATATTTATTGTTCAAAGATAATGTATCTTCTTTCTATTCTCGAAGCTTCTTATGTTTCAGTACAAAATAAAACTAACAGGTTATGGACCCAGACACCCTCGGAACTATGATCTACCAATCAAAGAAACTTCTATTGGATTAAATCATTCAGAATGGCGCAAGAAGACAAGTTATTTATCGACAAACTAGTGGGAGCAAAAAATTGGCAAATATGGAAATATCAAATGCAAGCTATAATGGAAGCTAGAGAATTGTGGGGTCACGTTGATGGATCGACAACTAGCCCGGCTGTATCAGACAGCAGTTCAGCGGCTCAAGCAGCTTTTCAAAAGGCTCAGAAGAAAGCAAAAGCTCTCCTTGTCACGAGTATAAATTCGGATCTTGTGTATCTCATTACTGAATGTCAAACGCCAAAGGAAATTTGGGATAAACTTAAGAAACGCTTTGAACGAGATACTGTACTAAACAAATTGTTTTTGAAGCAGAAGTTCTTTTCTTTGAAAATGAAAGAAAGCGATTTTCTCGACGAACATCTTCGCCGAATGAAAGAAATTACAAACCAACTGGCAGCCATCAAGGCACCAATTCCTAAAGATGAACATATGGTGGCACTGCTACTCAGCCTTCCACGATCATATGACACCTTGATAACTGCATTAACTGCAAAATAGGGCCTCTATTGATAACAGTCAATGTAATATTAGCTGAAAGAGTTACCCTATTGAAATAAAAGTTTTCATTCATTCAAGGAGATGAGCTTAGCTTAGCTCAAGTGCATCAAGCACTCTTAAGCGAGGAAGAGAAGCGTAACCAAAACAAGAATCAGACCAGTGGTGGTGGAATTGAAAAGGGTGCTACTGCCTTGCAGCATGACAAGTCAAATCGAAAGACTATTAAATGCTTTGGATGTGGGGAAGAAAATCATATGATTCGAAATTGTCCCCAAAGGAAGAAAGAACAGCAAGAACGTTACAGTAAATTTGAGCATAAAGCAACTCCAGCAAGTGCTGATGGAGACACATTTAAATGTTGGTCAAATGAAAACCATGGCTACAAAGGAACTTATCACAGGTGCTGACATACCTGGAAATGGCAAGTTGGATTTTTGCGAGGCTTGTGCAGAAGGAAAGGCACATCGAGCGCCATTTAAGCCAGTGGGAGAAATTCAGTCAACGAAAAGGCTGGAGCTGGTCCACAGTGATGTTGCAGGACCAATGAAAACCGAGGTGCAAAGTACTTTGTGACCTTCATAGATGATTATTCCAGATGTGTCACTGTTTACCCAATGAAGCATAAGTCTGAAGTGCTAGATAAATTCAAAGAGTGGGAGGCAGCAGTGACAAACCAAGCTGAATGCAAGATTAAGACGTTACGGACAGACAATGGCGGTGAATACACATCTGCTGAGTTTCCAGACTTCCTGAAGGATAAAGGAATTCGTCATGAGACTACAGTGCCGCATTCCCCACAACAGAATGGGGTAGCTGAGCGCGTGAACCGAACACTTCAAGAAGCAGCTCTTTCTATGATCCTGCATGCTGCAGTACCCAAGGCCTTCTGGGCAGAAGCTGTCTGCAATGTAGCCTATACACGAAACCGACTCGTTACGACTACGACTGGAGTAACCCCTTATGAAAGATGGTATGGAAAGAAGCCAAATGTTTCTAATATGCGTGTTTTTGGTTGCACTGCTTATGCTCATGTTCCTGACGCTAATCGCCAGAAACTTGACCAAAAGGCTATCAAGATGAGATTTGTTGGCTACAGCCTCACACAGAAAGGATACAGGCTATATGATGAGAATCGACGCAGAATCTTTATTCGTCGAGATGTAACCTTCAATGAAACTGACTTTGGGCATACAAAAGTTCCAATGAAGTTTGATGAAGAGGGTAATGAATATCTTGGAGAAGAAACGGAAATGAATGATGAAGATGAAAGGACTGTGGATGAACAGGAAAAACGGATGAACGGTCCCAGACGCTCAGAAAGAGAAAGAAATCCACCAGTGTACTACCATAACGAGTATGCTGGGATCACCACAGCGAAGCATACAGCCCTTTATGTAATCGACATCGAAGAACCAGTGACACTAAAGGAAGCTCTCGATGGTGAACATGCAGCACAGTGGAAAGCAGCTGCAGATGCCGAATACCAATCTCTGATGGAGAATGAGACTTGGGAGTTGGTTGAACTGCCACCTGGACGTAAGCCTATCAGTTGTAAGTGGATTTTTAAAGTCAAACACGATGAAACCGGAAAGATAGAAAGATTCAAAGGTCGACTAGTAGCTAAAGGTTTTCTACAGAAGTACGGAATTGACTATGATGAAACTTTTTCCCCAGTCGTTCGTTTTTCGTCAATCCGGGCTCTTTTGGCTTTTGGTGTTTCTCGACGAATGTTAGTCCATCAAATGGATGTAGTAACGGCTTTTCTCAATGGCACACTGGACGAGGAAATATATATGCAACAGCCTGAAGGTTACGTAGAAACCTGAGTGTGTCGCCTCAAGAAATCGCTTTATGGACTAAAGCAGAGCTCACGTTGTTGGAACAATGCCTTCAAAGAATTTATGTTATCACTAGGATTTGATCAGAGTGCTGCAGATCCATGTGTCTATTCGAATCCTCAATGATCAACTAACGATTGTTACTGTTCATGTTGATGACCTTATACTTCTAACTGAAACAGAAGAAGAGATGATCAAGCTGAAGACTGGGCTGGCAAGCCATTTCAAGATGAAGGATATGGGTAAACTTCATTATTGTCTAGGAGTTAATGCTACTATGAAGGACGGTGTATTACGAATCGGTCAAGAGCAGTATATCAACAAGATTTTAAAGAAGTACAAATTGCAAGATTGCAAGACCGTGTCAACGCCAATGGATCCCAATGTTAAACTAGTGAGTGATGATGGTTATAGTAAACCAGTGGATGCCGTACAGTACCAGTCGATGGTAGGGAGCCTAATCTACGCAGCAATAGCTACTCGTCCAGACATTGCTCAGGCAGTGGCAACACTAGCTAAATTCAACTCATCACCAACCGAGGCGCATCTGACAGCTGTCAAACGAGTCTTCCGGTATTTGAAAGGAACTGCTCAGTTGCACCTCCAGTACCAAGTAACCGATGTTCATGTAGAGGGATACTCTGATGCAGATTTGGCTTCTGACTCAGATGACCGACGATCAACCTCTGGCAACGTATTCATCATGTCTGGCGGTGCTATTAGTTGGGCGAGCAAGAAACAACTTGCGCTCTGTTTTGCAACGCAAGAGGCAGTATGGTTGCGACAACTAATGAAAGATCTACGAGTAGATTGTTCCAGAGCTATGACCTTATACGAGGACAATCAAGGAACCATCGCTATGTCAAGAAATCCAGTGGTACACAAGCGAACGAAGCACATTGATATTAAATATCATTTTGTGCGGGAGAAAACTCAAGATGGAACAATTGAACCAAAGTACTGTCCAACCAACGAAATGGTAGCCGACATCTTCACAAAGCCATTACCTAGAGGACAATTTGAATATCTGCGATGTAAGCTGGGACTTGTATAGACTAAGTGACATGTTGAGTGAGTGGGAGTGTTGGAAATAACACTCAACAGTTAATAAACGTTAGTTAATATTGGACAAATACCGCGGGCTCAGTAATACCGCTTAATACCGCGGGCTCAGTCAGTACGTTTGTTGGGCGTTCATATTTATTGTTCAAAGATAATGTATCTTCTTTCTATTCTCGAAGCTTCTTATGTTTCAGTACAAAATAAAACTAACATCTATTGTTCTTCAGCCAAGTCATGACGTCTCCAACACAACGTTCCCAGGGGCGGATACAGCATTTTCCTTGACAGGTTTGCTTGCTTGCTTGTAGTGTACTATCTGAAAACTTTCAAACTATAGCTCAGTCTAATTTTTGATTTTTTAAATTTTATGTATTATGAGTATGAATAAAGATGACATGCTTGCCAACTCGCTACCCTTTAATAACCCTTTTGGCCATAAGTCGTATATAAATATGAGACAGATTTTGTGCATTAGGAAACCGATATAATCCAATGTCATTAGCGTTTCAATTCTCTTCCGCCAATACAATCCGTTTGCTTGGGGCTTCGTTGACTTGCGATATTGCAATTGCAGATCGTTTGCGTGCAGTCCTCGCTAAATCCTCACCATTACGACCAGGATTTTTCTCGATATCTCCAGAGATGTCGAGAATGACCGAAGGCGAAGACGAACAATAACTCGCCCGTCTCGCCGTAGTATTAGAGTAATAAAGAGCTCTACAGTACTACAATTTACCAGTAAACCATAACTGAAGACGACCAGACGCAGTATAAACAAAACTTACCAAGGAGGAGCAATAAACAAAACCTTATTAACATTCTTAACCGACATGAAACCATGAAAGAAAGCTGTGCGTGAAATGTTTCGCAACCTTAGCAATCGCTTGGCAACGGTGTCAATTCATCCCCAACTTCCTTCGACTACAGCTCGTCCGACAGGTTTGTGAGCGGTTTGCTGCGATATTCAACCAATCACATTGCATCTTGACCGGTTTGTACGCTCACAGGGACAACACTGACCGGTTTGCAGTGACTCGTGGGCCTTCGTCAAAAGGTTTGCGTGATTTGCGAGTGGTTTGCGAGAATTAATCGCGAAGTGTGTGTTGCGCAAGAGATCATCTTTCATAAGAGATCGTGTTTCACCAGCCTGCCCCGACTTTCGGATGTAATTTCTGGACGCAAATTGTTATTACCGCAGGATATTGAAAAGGCGAATTATAATTATAATTGAAAATATAATGATAAAGTCAGAAATTATATAAAATGATGAAGAAATTTCTAAATTACAGCTTTAAAGTATATTACTAGAACAGGTTTTTAAAATCTGACAGGTTTATATAAACCGATCAAACCTGTCTGAATCCGCCCCTGGTTCCAACGTGTCCAGAGCGCTCGATCTAATAGACTTATCAAAGGAGATATATAGCTGGGTGTCGTCTGCGTAAAGCATAGGGTGTAAACCATGTGCACGTATGATGTTACCAATTGGAGAGATATAGAGAGAAAATAACAATGGTCCTAATACGGATCCTGTGGGACGCCACACTTTAAGTGACAAACCGTAGATTGCGAATCACCAATCATAACTGACTGAGTACGGTTAACCAAATATGACGCGAACCACTGAAAGCCCAAAATTCGCATGAAGTCTATCCAACAAGATGACATGATCAATCAAAAACACAAAACTAAATAGAAATTAATGTGTCAGCAATAACGCCTTGCCCGCCTGTTCTATCCCTAGATTTTCATCCTCACCACTGTGGGATTATCTTGCCAATCAGCCTCTTCGTGCCTCGCTCGGGGATGGGGGTGAAGAGTGAAAACGCGCGCGGGGGGACTGGGGAGGGGAAGAGCCTGCACGAATAGTATATCGAGCACAATCACTCGTATTTCAATTGAGCGTGAACTGTGCTACAACTAGTACTGGTACGATATATATCTCACAAATATTCAGCACGTTGTCACCTGAACCGTGTGCTGTAAACCTGAACCGTGTGCTGTAAAAAATACAATTTACTTACCCTGAATGTCGAAAAACCGCAAAGAATCCTTATATTTTCAACAAATTCACGGAGTAAAATCCCAACTCGCTACTACGATGATACACTAATTAAATAATAGCGTTGTTATTGGATGACTGCTTCATTACACAGATAATACAATACGTTTAGTGACGGTTAAAGTGAACAACAACATAGAAGAATAAATTTTGCGGACCTGCCAAACCATTCCTTCTACTAACTATGCTTCCACCGTAGCCTTGATTAAAAATAACGTTTTCATTCTCGTATTTTTGTTACGAGATTAAATATTCCAAATATATTAGCATATATTAGCAACAGAACGATAGATATGTTATGTTATTACCTCGTTCTTTTAAAAACTCCGCTTAACTTTCTGAACAATTATTTTAATTATTATTAAATTTAAAGAGGGTTTTTTTTAAGAACGGAGGTAATGCATAACATATCTATCGTTCTGTTGCAAATATATGCTAATATATTTGGAACCTCGTAACATGTAATTATAACCCACTCAATAACGTCAAAATTGAAATGAAATCCCAAGGGGATTTGCAAGGGCAAAGGTCCCAAAGGAGGAGCGCGAAGCTTATTTTTCTGCTATCCCCCGGGGGTCCATCCTCTTCCCTAGGTCCCGCGCTCCACCTAGTGGTCCCTCTTCCCTTGGCCCCCTTTAAGCCTCTGCGGAGGAGAGAGAGAGAGTAATGACTGATATTGCGTGTCCGTCATGCATCTTTGCTATTTTTGAGAGATTATAATCTCTGGTCGATTTCTACCTGTCCGTCTAATTTTTATTTTTTAATTACTTTAACAAAATCTTGTCTGAATTTATTGGATTTCTGTAGGGTTCTTTTCATCCGTCCAAAGACTCCTTCTATGGTATTATTTTTAACTTAGTACTACTACGTGTTGGTAGTACGTACAACATTGTGAGATTCTATTTAATTATAATTTGTAACTATAAGGCGAAAATAAAACTTCCTAATAATAATCATGTAATGTTTGTTACTATATACTGATTATTATAGAAGTTGATTTTTAATTTACAAGAAATTTCCAGAGACAATTTCCGTGGCTTTTGTTCAGTTATTAGTGAGAATTACAAAGATTTTCATAAGAAAACTTTCAATTAAGTAATTGATTTTCACTATCATTACAAGAGGTATCCAATTTTGGATGGTCGTGTGAACTTCACCATCTATTTTATTAGTACAAGGCTGGCAGGTGACTTACACAGCTGAGCAATAGTTCTTTATAACACAAAAATGAATAATCAATGCCAACTGAGCTATCTTGCATCGTAGCCTTGATTAAAAAAGTCAGACGGAATCAAAACAGAATGAAAACGTTGTTTATCGAGTACAAAAATAGATAGCGTAAAATTATTAACATTTCTAAACATTATACTTTATAAAGGACTTTTATTTAAAAGTAATCATTGAATTGTATACCACTATGGTCAACGATCAGGTATAAAATCTTATAAATATAAAATCTTACGTATATATTATATATATATATATATATATATATATATATATATATATATATATATATATATATATATATATATATATATATATATATAATGAGTGCAACAACAGTGCACGAAACTGAACATAAAACTGAACACGATACTGAACTTAAGTGAAAACCTTCGTTTTCTTTACTTTTATCTTATATATATATATATATATCTTATATATATATATATATATATATATATATATATATATATATATATATATATCTTATATATATATATATATATATATCTTAGTTATATATATATATATATATATAGCGAACGATTAAACAGACGATCGTCAAATCCTTAGGAAATGTCCTCGAACAGGGATCGAACCTGTAACCTGATTTCCAGTGAGACGCTTTATATATTTTTACCAGATGTTCAACTTATCATTTTTTGGTCGACTTTTAAAATTTGAATACTAATTTAAAAAATTTCAAACTAATCAAACGTCAACATATTTCTTTAAACCCACTAAAAACAAGTATTTTGTAGTATTTTGCGGCATTTTCCACATTTTTGAGCGTTAATAACTCAAAATAGGCTTAAAAATTATGGGTGATATTCGCTAAAAGTGAACTTTGAATTTTCACTTTTTTGTAAGATAGTACTTTAATAGGTAAATTGGAAGAAAAACTCGATTTTGTGGCAACCAGAAAGAAATCTGCGTTGCCTCTATATCAGAAAATCATCAGCACTAGTATACTATCTACTCGCCAATTTTCATGCTTTAATAAAAAAACCAACGATTGAAGGAAAATTTCGGGCTTAACCGCCGGGCTAATCAATGTGATGTGGCGGATAACATTGACCGAGGTCTGGATCATTCTTGATATCATGTTCAGCCTCATCCAATAATTGTTTAATACTTGCGTTTATTTTCTCATATCTTAATCGATCGCTTAAAGCAAATAACAAATAAATTAAACTGCTGTTATAGCTGTATACTTTTCTAGAAAACAATATATATAGTTTATGAATATATAATAAAGTCTAACCACTGCTGACAGTTTCTTTCCGTATATTTGTTCCACGCACGATTCTAAGTTGTACAAGTACCAATTTTTAAAAGTAGTTAACGTAAAAATACTATAGAAATTGCATTATAAGGTTTAAGGTGACAATATCGATGATTTCAGTGTTTATTACCAAGGTTCTGATGAAAGTCTTAATTGCTGACTTAAAACTATTTAAATAGTCAGTTTTTCTAATTTGCTCTAGTAATGAATTCCATAATTTTGCAGCGGCAACCGAGAATGTTCTGTCTCCATGGGTATAACGGTTCTCTTTTTGGTACAAATAGCAGATTTCGGGGTTATATTATATATATATATATATATATATATATATATATATATATATATATATATATAATTTCGAGGTTATATCATATATATATATATATATATATATATATATATAATATATATATTATATATATATATATATATATATATATATATATATATATATATATATATATATATATATATATATATACGTGTAGGTTTTGGTCTACGAAATGCAAAGAGTGCTCAACAACATATAGTTAGAGCAAATAATAGATTTTCGCTTACCTCAAAACTGGTCTGCTACAACTTGTTTCATCTGTAAAAGATGAAACAAGTTGTAGCAGACCAGTTTTGAGGTAAGCGAAAATCTATATATATATATATATATATATATATATATATATATATATATATATATATATATATATATATATATATATATATATATATATTATCTATATTATCTATATTACCTATATTACCTATAATATATATATATATATATAGAAACGATTTATGGTGAAGGAAAATTTCGAGTGTTGAAGTTGCGAAAAATGCAACTTTAAGGCCTTCCGGCTGGGAATTGAACCCGCGACTCTGCGATGCTAGTGCAGTGCCCTGACCACTGCGCTACGGAAGCCGTTGCCGAGAGCCTAGTCACGAGTTCTGTATATATGGTGGTGGTAATGCCGGGATAAGATTCTGGGTATATTATAGGTAATAGTTGGCATTTCACTCTATCAAACTACATGTTGGAAGGATTTATGGTGAAGGAAAATTTCGAGTGTTGGAATACATACATTTTAAGAGCAAACAGAACAACACAGAACTCATGACTAGGCTCTCGGCAACGGCTTCCGTAGTTGGGTCGCGGGTTCAATTCCCATTTTTCGCAACTGGTCCCGGTTTGGTCTTAAAATGTATGTATTCCAACACTCGAAATTTTCCTTCACCATAAATCCTTTCAACATGTAGTTTGATCGAGTGAAATGCCAATATATATATATATATATATATATATATATATATATATATATATATATATATCTTATATATATATATATATATATATATCTTAGTTATATATATATATATATATATAGCGAACGATTAAACAGACGATCGTCAAATCCTTAGGAAATGTCCTCGAACAGGGATCGAACCTGTAACCTGATTTCCAGTGAGACGCTTTATATATTTTTACCAGATGTTCAACTTATCATTTTTGGTCGACTTTTAAAATTTGAATACTAATTTAAAAAATTTCAAACTAATCAAACGTCAACATATTTCTTTAAACCCACTAAAAACAAGTATTTTGTAGTATTTTGCGGCATTTTCCACATTTTTGAGCGTTAATAACTCAAAATAGGCTTAAAAATTATGGGTGATATTCGCTAAAAGTGAACTTTGAATTTTCACTTTTTTGTAAGATAGTACTTTAATAGGTAAATTGGAAGAAAAACTCGATTTTGTGGCAACCAGAAAGAAATCTGCGTTGCCTCTATATCAGAAAATCATCAGCACTAGTATACTATCTACTCGCCAATTTTCATGCTTTAATAAAAAAACCAACGATTGAAGGAAAATTTCGGGCTTAACCGCCGGGCTAATCAATGTGATGTGGCGGATAACATTGACCGAGGTCTGGATCATTCTTGATATCATGTTCAGCCTCATCCAATAATTGTTTAATACTTGCGTTTATTTTCTCATATCTTAATCGATCGCTTAAAGCAAATAACAAATAAATTAAACTGCTGTTATAGCTGTATACTTTTCTAGAAAACAATATATATAGTTTATGAATATATAATAAAGTCTAACCACTGCTGACAGTTTCTTTCCGTATATTTGTTCCACGCACGATTCTAAGTTGTACAAGTACCAATTTTTAAAAGTAGTTAACGTAAAAATACTATAGAAATTGCATTATAAGGTTTAAGGTGACAATATCGATGATTTCAGTGTTTATTACCAAGGTTCTGATGAAAGTCTTAATTGCTGACTTAAAACTATTTAAATAGTCAGTTTTTCTAATTTGCTCTAGTAATGAATTCCATAATTTTGCAGCGGCAACCGAGAATGTTCTGTCTCCATGGGTATAACGGTTCTCTTTTTGGTACAAATAGCAGATTTCGGGGTTATATTATATATATATATATATATATATATATATATATATATATATATATATATATATATATATAATTTCGAGGTTATATCATATATATATATATATATATATATATATATATATATATATATATATATATATATATATATATATATATATATATATATATATATATATATATATACGTGTAGGTTTTGGTCTACGAAATGCAAAGAGTGCTCAACAACATATAGTTAGAGCAAATAATAGATTTTCGCTTACCTCAAAACTGGTCTGCTACAACTTGTTTCATCTGTAAAAGATGAAACAAGTTGTAGCAGACCAGTTTTGAGGTAAGCGAAAATCTATATATATATATATATATATATATATATATATATATATATATATATATATATATATATATATATATATATATATATATATATTATCTATATTATCTATATTACCTATATTACCTATAATATATATATATATATATATAGAAACGATTTATGGTGAAGGAAAATTTCGAGTGTTGAAGTTGCGAAAAATGCAACTTTAAGGCCTTCCGGCTGGGAATTGAACCCGCGACCCTGCGATGCTAGTGCAGTGCCCTGACCACTGCGCTACGGAAGCCGTTGCCGAGAGCCTAGTCACGAGTTCTGTATATATGGTGGTGGTAATGCCGGGATAAGATTCTGGGTATATTATAGGTAATAGTTGGCATTTCACTCTATCAAACTACATGTTGGAAGGATTTATGGTGAAGGAAAATTTCGAGTGTTGGAATACATACATTTTAAGAGCAAACAGAACAACACAGAACTCATGACTAGGCTCTCGGCAACGGCTTCCGTAGTTGGGTCGCGGGTTCAATTCCCATTTTTCGCAACTGGTCCCGGTTTGGTCTTAAAATGTATGTATTCCAACACTCGAAATTTTCCTTCACCATAAATCCTTTCAACATGTAGTTTGATCGAGTGAAATGCCAATATATATATATATATATATATATATATATATATATATATATATATATATATATATATATATTTATATATATATATATATATATATATATATATATATATATATATATATATATATATATATATATATATATATATATATATATATATATATATATATATATATATATATATATATATATATATATATATATATATATATATATATATATATATATATATATATATATATGTAAAAACATTAATAATTCATGAAGAAAATTCAAAGATATTTATATTTGAAGATATTTATATAATAAATTAAATATTCATCATTGCGGTAATGAGTAATTTTTTGCTTGTCATTACTTTTTGTGCTTTAATTAAGAAATAAAAAACGTGTCGCGTGAGATTATCGAGTTATAATGGCACGAGAGATGCGTGTAAAACACGAGGCGATAGCCGAGTGTTTTACTAGCTTCTCGAGTGCCATTATAACTCGATGATCACACAAGACAAAGTTTTTTATTTCTTTTATAAAATAACACCATTAAATTAACAATAAAGCCATGAAAAATGTAGATTTACCTGTTATAAGAGACGTTGCTAGCACATAGCAACGCACGTTGCTAGGAAGCCTTTGATGAAAACACGTTGCTAGGAAGCCTTTGATGAAAACACGTTGCCGATTTTAGCGATGAAAATGCACTCAACGTTGCAGTTAAAACATTCTATTGTGTTAGTACCTACTAGCTTTGTATCCAGCTATTCTTTGACAGTAGTATAGAGAGTGGCGGTACGAGCTCAGTCAACGTCAACCGTAATATAAACACCAAAACATCACCAAATTTGTGTCAAGCCACAACTTAGCGATGTTTTGGTGTTTATGTTTTACAATCGACGTTGACTAACTCGTACCGCCACTCTCTATACTACTATGGTAATCATTAGTCAATCTAAACACCCCTCCCATGTTTTCTACTCAATTGATAAGAAATACTAAAATAACGGTTTTAGCTAAATTTAAAGCTAGAATGTGTCGTTTCATCATTTTCACGTCTTTAAAAAGTGGAGAATGTCGTTTCAACATTTTCGCGTATTTAAAAAAAGGCATAGTGTACCACTTCAACGTTTTCACACATTTAAAAAAGTAGAAGGTGTCATTTCAACATTTTTACATTTTTGTTCAACAAACCACCGACACGTTCCACTGCTGTCTCACAAATTCACGCGCGAAAAAAAACCACTAGATTTTGATTCTAGTGGTGATGTTTATCCAAATGGATAGCGAAATGACGCTCTTTTGATTGGTCAACAAATAGCCGGTTGTTTTGCAAATTAGTCCGTTTGCTCACTGTTTTCAGTGTTATCTCCCACTTCAATGTTTTTGTGACCATATGCGTAGGAGTCAATACCATTTTCTAAAAGGTATCGCTTATCATCAAAACAGGATAGCGATACTTTATTAATTTCATAACTACCGAGCTGATGTTTGACACTTCTAATGGTCTTCATTGTGTGTCGCAATTGTTTCTGCTCAAGTAACACACTTTTATAATCTTCGTGCTTGATCACTTTTTTAATTATATTCTTTCTAATACCTTTTGCAGTTTTCCCACCACCTCCATCCTCTTTCAAATAACTGTACATTTTACTACGCAACCCAACGAACTCAATAATTGGCGTTCCAGCGCACTCGTCTTTCATCTTACCAATAACTTTCTTGTTCTCTTTGAAAGCGAATGGGTTGTCTGCAGGGTAGTCGCTATTGTCAAACTTTTCGCGCTCCATCATAAAGTCGGAATAAACGTCATTAGTTTTGATTGTGTACAGCAGACTGTCAGTGTCGGTGAAGTGTAATCTGCAAGTGTCGCTAGAGTACTTTTTCATAATGTAGTTATAGTGAAAATCATACATCAGAGTTTTGCTCAAGTCTAGTATGCACATACCCACATACGCAGGTCGATTTAGTGTCAGCGTTTCTTTAACTTTGTGGACAGCGACTAAATTCTCGCTAAATATTTTGCAAGACACAAACGTTGGCTTCGAGACGAGCTTTTCTAATTTCCTAGCAGTTGTCACTAGTCTCACGTCAACGCGCTTCCTCAAATTTTCCATTGTTTTTCCAAACACACTGTTGTTCATCAACTTGAAGAAGTCCTTCTCGAAAGCGTTCTTAGCTGCGGTTCTTTTGACTGTGTTAAAGTCGATGTACTTACCCAACCACTTGGACTGGTCAAACTGTAGGACCCTATGAGTCTTTTTGATTTTTAACCCAAGATCCATGTACAACTGCAGATTTCCATAGTGACACACATACTTTTTTTTGTCCATCAAATTAGTCACCAGCTTCTTTACACCACCAACACTCACGTTAAACTTATTTTTGATTTTTGTGCAGTACTCCGACAACATGTCAACGGTTATCTCCATCTTTTCAGGAGCCAGCGGGTAATCGTTGTGTAGGTCATGCAAATGGGTTGGATACTCCAAGTCGACTTCAAGCAGTAAACCTTTTTTACTACCGTCGTGATACTCACGCAGATTAACTTTTTCTATTTCTTTCTCAGTCAACCATTTAAAACCGCCCGTGGGTAAACTTTGACTCATTGCCCACCCATACAAATTGTTGGCGTCAAGGTACATCAAATACTTCGACTCTTGCGCTTTATCGTACCCCTTCATGTATTTATTATTCGCCACACCATGTCTGTTGCAAATGTAGCTCACACCACCACGCATACCTAATTCTACGAACTGGAACATGTCGATGTCGGACAATAACTCAAGCTCTACTCCAGTCATCTTCAGCATGGCATCCCAAGCCAACCCAGGCGATGTGAAATAATGGCAAGGGTCTAGTTTATACTCACGATGGCATGTCTTTCTAAAGTTCTCAAAAACGTCGGCGAGCAAGAGCACATCACTTTTCAAGTACAGGTCGTGGTACCCACCCATACTCTCAACGTCGAAGTAGTCCCACACATCGATGGCACGCTCGTGCATTTCTTCCGTAATGTGCTCGTCGTTCAGAACGCTGTAGAAGTCCTTTTTGGAGGGTAGCTCGCGTTCGTCGAATTTATTAAAGGAGTCCATGTAATCATAGGGATAGACCCCCTTTCTTGTCATAAGTGCCAACCCCTCATCACGAAACACTTCTGACGTGTACTTGAAAGCGTCCCTTGGTAGGTTCTTCACCAAGTTGTCTAGACCGCTACTCATGAACTGGAAGCTGTCCAAAAATACCAAGTTTTTTCCAAGCATGAACGCCATGTACTTCTCCATGTTGTTTGGTATCACATTTATGTCTTGGCCAAACTTACCAATCTCCTGCATAATGAAATGGCTATCGTAGCCGCGCAAGTTATGAAAGATCACAGGGATTTTGTCAGTCAACTTAAAGTTCACATTACAGTCACGATGCGCGGACCCTCTGTACTTACCTGACACGTGACAGTGGTCTCTCACTCTAACGTCGGCGCCAGTGTATTCAACGCTACAAATATGGCAACTCTTAGCCTCGTCGAAATTCTTCTTATCGTCGTCAGTCAGCACCATTTCTTTGTTAAAGTGACTCTCAGATGTTTCTTTACAATATTCAACAATTTCTAACATCTCCCCAATGAACTTATTAACTGCGTTTTCACCACGGTACACTTTCACTGACTTACTGTACTCGTTGTCGTAGCAACAAACTAATTTATACCCATAACCGCAGTCAACGTGTCTCTGATAAGCGTTTGTGTAGCTACACTCGCTTGACAGCTTTGTTGTGTGCACCTTCTGTGTGATAGCCTCGAAGTCTGCGTACACCACAAATGGTACGTTTAGCTGTCTACTAAAATTCTCATATTTCACTTTCGCACCTTTTTGTGGCATTTTAATAGCCTGCTTCCCATTGATGACCAAACATACTTCAATGTGGCTTTCAAGCACGTCCTCTCGGGTGAAGCACTGCAAACAATACCTACAAAAGTGCTTTCTCGCCTCGTGCTTTGTTTGCCGGTGCATGAATTTATTAAAATCGCGAATGTAGACGTAGTGCTTGTTACCTACGTCATTAGTTATCAACAACAAGTCCATATGGTCAGGGTACACCTCCTTAGAAACGTACACAGGGAACGGCTGCTTATTTTCATACCCAAAAACATTAATGCTAATTTCGTTAGCCTTTTCGATCTTGTTGTAATCTTTGAGTGTGACTGGGAAGTCGATTCCGTCATAATTCAGCTCACTGATATGGCTGGCGTACTTCGACGTTCTATCAGAGTTTTTTCCAGCAGGGAATTTATGTGCGAGGTGACACCATCTAAAGCACTCGTTGTCATCACCGTTATTTACGTTTATCAAACCCTTCTTACTGTTACGCAGCTCCTTTGGCAACGCAATGTAGCTACTCCCACGCAGAGGTCTGTAAATAGCGATATTGACGTAGTGCGCATCTATTTTGTCGATAGTCCATCCAGACCCCTCAGATAACCACCCAGCTATCCGCGTCAAGATCTGTTCCGACCCACGATTGGCGACACCCTCGATGTCGTGTTCATTGATGACGACGAACGTTTCGCTGTTAAAGTAGGCAGTTTTGTACGTGGTCTTATTGAGTTCTAAAACTTTCTCAAAAGTGACCTTGACTGTCTCTACCACTTTCATTCCGTTGGTCTCACCTAGTTCGCGTCTCAAAAGGTTGATGACAGCGCTTCTACTACCATTTACCTGATTGATGTCTCTATCGTCAATTACCTCGACTCCATAGGACCTGGTGAACCCTCTCAGCGCTCGATCCAACAGCCGTGGGCTATGGTCTTCAACTGTGGGTTGTGCCTCCTGGTTTCTGACAAGACGGTTGTGTGTCCGACTACCAACGTTAACTCGCCTGTTTGTCAGCGGGTTAATAGTACTGACATTTGTCGTGTCGCTAAAAACACCATCTCTAACAAGTCGATTGTAGACTCGCCCATGAACGTTGACCGCTCTACCTGTTAGTGGATTTACAACGGCTGCACCATTTCTAACAAGTGAGTTTTCTGTGACGTCACCCATGGCTTCTATACACTACACTTGTTTTTTCCTAAACCACTCGTCGTAGTAATTGTCACCACTTTCACACCATCCCAGCTCTGGGTACACCACCCCAAACAGATTGTTATCAAACAAGTCTTTCACCTTCCCGTCTTTGAGGTCTGACACCTTCTTGAGTGTCTCGACTCGTCTTCTGTGGCACAACCTAATAATGTAGTACCCATATCTGCTGACGTTTCTACCCTTTATCAAATTGCATGAGTGCAGCACATTGACAACTTTCAGGAAGTCCTCTTTTATCAACTCAAGGTGCTCATACTTCACAACGTTCCGTAGTCTCCTCCCCATCCACCAAGACCGTTTGTGAACGCTTTTTAACCGAGTGAGTCTCATGTCGCTGTAACTCTGAGTGTAACCCCATTCGGTGTCGCCACACTTTGGACATGTGTACCCACCACAGTCAGTCACATTTTTCACAACGTCACAATCCGAGCAGTAGTAAAGCCTGAAGGTGCCTCCACACTCAATTTGCGTCTCACTCGCGATTTCGTCAATTGTTAAGCCATAACTCATCTGCCTCATAAGTTTGTCCATCACTCTTATACTACTCCAACATTTTTTTTACTGAGTTAGCACCCATACCGCTATTCCACTACCCAAGCCTAGCGCGCTAACAAACAATAATTGGTATTCCTTCATTTCCGCACTCGGTTGGTAGTAATCCGCAATCTTCGGGGACTCAGTGAACACTCGTCCGCTGTACTGAATAGTCATTACGCTTCTAAGTTCTTCCAACGCGTGGTTTGTGTCATTGATGTCGGCGTTAGCATCTGAGAGCATTTGCCGTAAACGCTGGATCTTATCTTTCTTAGCGACTTCATTCTCATACCACACTTCTTTCGCACTGGCTAACTGCTCCAACGCATGGTTGTGTCTTTTCATCTCAGCTTCATAACCTGAATGATTAAACTTTGAAAACATAAAACCAGCGCCCGCAAAAGCCACTGCATTAAATATCCCTCCAGCCACAACGCTCACCATTAACTTACGTTGATTTGAATGGATCTGTCGGTATCCACTTTTTCGATTGCATCCATTTTACTAACAACGTTCCTGCACCAACAGCTGCAGCAAGTTTCACTGTGCCTTTCACAGTCTCTGGTGTTCCCAATGGTTCCCCCAAAGCCTTTTTAGAAATCATACTCACTACCACAGCACCAGTCGTAACAAGTAGCGCGTCGTACAGTTCGTTCATAAGTTCTTTTCGATCGATCGCGGACATATATACATTGTCGTGTGTTTTGTTCAAGAATCAAATGTGTCTAACGCTGGACGACAAGTTCTACGATTTTCTGACGCGCTAACCACAGTGCTCACAGGTTCCAGTTGTGTCTCTTTTTCACTGCTAATTGTGTACCACAACGAAGCACCAGCGATGATTACACCAAGTGTTCCGACAATGTAACCATAGCTCCACTCGCTGCCCTGTTCTTCGTTGACTATCATTTCACGCATTTTCTTTTCTTTCGCAGCTTTCGATATCTCAGCCAACTTTTTACCAGCAGCGACGCGCTTTGGGTCCTTCACCTTAACACTTTTCACATCAGTCGTGATCTTAGCGTCAACAACCGTCTGTGAGTCTTCAACCATCTAATACACTATCGCGTGTTATCTTACTCACAGGTGCCTCACAGTTGACCTCACAGGTATCTCACAGTTCCAGACCAAACGCACTAAAAAATTAGGATTTTTTCTGAGAGTATAACATAATGACCCAAGCCCGAGAAATCAGCGAAGAAGATATTGCCAACATGTTGAGAACAGCCTTTATCAGTGTGCCCACCCTACAAGGCGCCTCTGGACCTATCGTCTTAAACGAGTACTTCTCAACATACACAATGTTCGACCCCGACCCTGAAGGACCACCAAAACGGCTTGGCTCTCAGATCCGCCATACAAGGTATCTTCTCGACGCTTGGATCGATCTTCGAGAAGACAGAGCCAACGAGCTTGCTGGTGTGTTAGCTGACATAATCCCTGTGTGGTGTTACTCGCCATTCAAACACCTTATGTTAGCGAGTTACGTCTACTTGAGCGACCCTAGTGAGTCCACAGCTACATTACTCGGTAATTTCCTCCAAGTGTTCTTAGCGACCCTTCTATGGAAACCGTGCCCAACCAAAGCCAAAGCGTGGCTAAAGCTCGCCGCAAACCGCGACGTTCACGTTTGCAAGGCGGGGTGTAATGAGATACTGGGTGTGGGTGATATCAGGGACCACGTACTCTCGCCCGCCCACAGACACTTTGCGAGAAATAAAAACGCGTACACCTGTCACCCATGCGGTGTGGTCACCAACGACCCACTGTATCGCTTGAGACATGAGAGCTCGAAGACTCACCTTGAAAACTTAGAGCTTCAGCGGATATTTAACAACGAGCAACAGTTGCCGCAAGAGGGGAGAACATTTCTCTGGAGGTATAGTAATCATGAAGAAAGTCGGTAGACTAGAAATCGTGATTGGTCCCATGTTTGCAGGAAAAACAACAGAGACTCTTCGTAGGTTAATCACGTTAAGTAAGTCGGGGCTCAAAGTCCTGTACATGAACAACGCAGGCGACACCAGACGAACTGACCACGCGTTCTCCACACATCGTCAGACCATTGTCGTCGGATCAGACAGTTTACCTGCGAAGTTAATCACCAACCTTCCGAGTCCTCCCGAGATAGTCGATTATGACGTCATCGGAATTGATGAAGGCCATTGGTACTCTGGGTTACTCCCAATTATTCGCGAATACATTAAAGCCGGCATTTATGTCATTATTTGTGGTCTCGTAACAACGGAGCACTTAAAAAGACTTGGTGAACTCGACACACTGTTCTCAGTGGCAGACGACATCACATTTCTAAAAGCGTATTGCGCCGTTTGTCGCGACACTGATGGAACAACTGTTGAAGCGCCATTCAATTGGAGATATAATCCAGGACCATCATTCGTTGGTGGTGCTGAGCAATATCGCGCAGTGTGCAGACGTCATCATCCTTCCACACAAAATTAAGGGTGTTCTCGGATACCCCACTTTTTTAAATTTAGACATTGGTCACATGAAGCGTCCAATGTACCGTAGAAACATTTTTTCACACAGTGGTCAGAAGGTTTGTGAAATAAAGAGAGAAAGTTTCGCAGACACCTTTCACCGAGTTAAAAACGTCTTTAAAAAATGCTAGAGCAGTTGTCACTTCAGACGTCGTCTCAACAACGAGAACGAGCGCTAATTCGACTTATTACTCGCTGTCTAAAAAGTCTCTTTACAATAGCGTCTCTCGTGGTTACTCAACGCTGATTTATTTTTAAATTTACGAAGGCAGTGAGAGCATTGAAACCCAACGTCAAAGAGATATTTTATCACTGTGGTGATAGCGTCATCGTATGAGTCGCACAACAACGTTAGATACCCAGCGGATTTATATCTGAGCAACAGAGACTCCTGCTCTTTGGACGTCCTACCTGTGCCACCTGGGTTCTTGAAACTCAATCACAAGCCCGCTGTGCTGTCGGTTCGCATTGGCAATAATCAAGTCAGGCGTTCCACGTTGATAACCTTTTTTCCACGAATTTATTCTTTTACTCGAGGTGTCTTGATTCTCACCACAAGCGGCTATCAAAATAGCTTCTGGATAATATTTCCTAAGAAAACCAACGACTTTCGTATGAAGGTCGAACTCAGTGATCATTTTAAATTGATTGTGTTTGAGACCAACGTCAGCTAAACTTTTTCTAACGCTTGGCAAGACCTCTGAGTGCACCCACCTTCCAAAGTGTTTCGCACGCTCCAATTTACTCGAGAACGTCAATGAGTAGACCCCAAGTTCGTTGATAAACGAGGCCTGCTCTATCTTCATTTTGCAATCAGGTTCGACGTGGTCGTTGACTGCATCTTTTGGTCGAGCGTAACCTAGAGCACTTGCGACTTCTCTTGCTTTGAACCATACTTCACCGTTGTCCATGACCGTTGTGATTTGATGACCATCGAAGTCGAATAATCGAAGCGCTGTGGAGGTCATCACTATATTATAGTCTCCCACAAAAAAACTATTCGACATAGGTGCCACGCCTTTTATAGATCTGGTTTGTTGTGTACCAATGCAGCAAATACGTTTTGTTAGTCCTCAGTTTTCTACGTCGTCTGAAAAAGTTTCTAATGTTACGAGCCAGTTTTCTAAGCCAACCCATTACATAACTTAGGTCACGTCTCCCACAAGTCCTACAGTGTCTAATTCTGCGGGTAACATAATAGGTTCGCCATAAGTCTTTTTAGACCTCATACCAATCTCAGCGTGGAGCTCGAGAGTCACATCACCGCGGCCAAACGATCCACCAGCTTTGAACATGTGGTCAGTCGTCTTATTTATTTTGTATATTTCACGAGGTCTCGAGATACATGCTCCCATTTACTTTACACCATATTCCTTCATCATTTCTCCACCCATGATTATGATGTCTCGGTTTGTCATGTAACCACTCACGATTTTCACACCGTAGAACTCTATCAACGATGGGTGTGCATAGGGCGCTAGTGGTATTCTTGGTCGATGTATTCCAAAAATTGTTCCGTAGGGTGCGCCTATCTTTTTCATATTTGCTATGAAGTCTGAATCGGTTGACTTAACGTTGTTGACTCTGACATGTGAATTGCTCATTTGCCAGTGTATCGATATCATATGCATTTTGGTGAGGTCAATAATACTCGGAATAGTGCATACTTTCTCCATCGCTGGGATGCTACCACCATACGCGAGCTTGTTGGTCACACCAGTCTTGTACCCTATGAACTTATCCCAACTACCATCGTCGTTTGATATAATTGTCTCCCAATTTGATCCAGCGGTTCTCATTGGTAACCTCACTACGACAAAAATGGAGAGATCACACCATTGCATACTTGGACAATTAAAATGAAGACCTGACTCAAGTGGGATTGGTGTTAACACGGGTGATAGAAAACTTTGACTCACACCGCTGATGCCGACAATAGGACCATAAGCCGGGTTGTTTTGCACTAATTTACTTGTTTCACCAATGGCTTTCACTTTGTTTGAACCATTGGCATGAAATTCCACGTTTTTCAAGGCGTGTGTGCTAACGTTGAAGTCGAGCACAACATTGTAGGACTGACTCTTGAGGAAACCTGCTAACAATTGCTCTAGAGTTCTTTTATTCGCGGCATCTGAGTCATCGACTGGGTCTGCTACGTTTTTTATCGCTGAGCCTTGCATGTCTATTATTCCAGACATCCTTCCACCGGTCGCGCTTAATTTAGGATCTTCGTCCAGATGCCTTTTCGTTCTCTTTAGTATTTTATCGTGAGGGTCGTCAGACTCATACCCATAGTTTAGACTCATTACTACTTCAAGGTGTATTTGGTTAGTAGATAACCAGAGACTGCTGAGAACCCCAAGATTATCACCAGCGTTGTCGTGTCTGACTTACTTGTGGTAGTGACCACTGTTTTTTTCACAGGAGGTGGTGTCACATTTTCTTGGTAAACTTTTTTAGCCACAGTCGTTGGTGCCACCACACTTTCTTGGTGAGCTTTTTTCTTCACAGTCGTTGGTGCTACTACTAAGTTAGTCACCACATTTTCTTGGTGGACTTTTTTAGCCGTAATTGTTGGTGTTGTTGCATTCAAGCTAGTGTTCACCCCAAATCTCATGGACTCTGTGGCAACCTTTAGTAAGTTGTTGTACCCAGCGATTTTATTCTTGAGAATCACCACGTTACTTGGCATTAACCATGTACTTGGCGACACTGCAAGATTTTGGACAACGTTGGTGTCTCTAATCGATTTGTTCATGTTGAGAATCCATGTCGACACGTCATACTGAATAACACTGTCAGAAAACAACTTGCGGAATTCTTGTTGGGTTTCTAGACTTCCTGCAGAACCACCAACGACTGACACACGTGTTCTCGCTTGTGCACCAAGTGTGGAGTACACAAAGGACTCTATGCTCTGATTTAGATATTGCAGCCCAATGTTGGTAAAACCATCCGAGAGTCGTGCGACGTATCGTTTGTAATCGTTCTGAACGTCGTTGAGTGTGAACACTCTGGATTCACCTGTTGTACCATCGCTCAGGACTTTATTCTGGTAGTAGTGCCTTCTGGGAATCTTGGAAATCTTACCATACAACTCATAAGCGTTAAATTCTCTACTTATTGATTTCATAGTCTCACCACCTTCCATTCTTCTCAGAAGTCTTCTAATGGTGAAGTACAAATGAAACCTCATCACACTTGTGACCACGGGGTGAACTTCTTGTGACACTGATAAATGTTGCAATGACACCCCACAACAGAAACTCGCACAATACGTCGCAAACACAATGTGGTAGTAAGATTCGCTGTCGTCCCACTCTGATTTTGTCTTTGATGTGGTGACTCGCAAGACTGGTAGCTTTGACATGAAGTAGCTATTTTGGTTAACAAAAACTTTAAAGTTATTCACTGGATAATTCAACACGTTTTCTGTTGGATAACCATCCCAAAGCCCCCAGTGGTTCTTATGACCTTTTGGTAGTGGTTGGATAGTTCCACCGCCTTGCCATATTATTGGGAACTTACTATTGTGTAACCACTTCCACATGTTTTTATCATTTTTGAAGGTTACGCTGGTTATGTCTGTGCTAAGGATGTCATTGTTTCTGAAATATACGTCGACACTCGTGATTTTACCATCTTGCGAAATATTTGGATAGAACTCGAATTTGCTTAAAGTAGCGTGTGGGTACTTTTTGATGAGGTCTGCCTTTGCATTGTGTGTAGCCTTCGATGTGTTAGCCATCGCGCGTTTGTAGTGCTCTCCATAGTACTCACGAAGGGCTTTCTGCATATAATATACTGTATGTTATACATGACGCGAAAGTTGACAGTGTTCATTGAAGGTGCGGAAAAAGTTGTGTCCTTTGACAACGCGATGATGGTCATACATGATAACCCATACATTGTGGTCAAGACAGCCACTGTGTTTTGGGACTACCATAACACAACAAACGACGACAGCATTCAGGTCTTCACGCTGGATAGCTCTAGGGCAGGCTCTTTTAAAAAGATTAAAGTGGGTGAAGGGTACTTTAGCTTCGACGCATTGGTCAAAGTCTTGAAACACGAGTCTAGCGAGCTTAAGGTGGATCTTGAGATAGAGAAACTAGTGCCCACAGGCAAGTGTAGGGTTAAGGTTAGTAGCTCAGCTGTGTTAGACACCCTTGGGCCTCTACTTGGCTTCGCGAAGGGTGAGGTGATTCAGAATGACTCACAGTGGCACACTAGCCCAAACGAGGTCGACATGTATAAAGGTCTGAAGTACATAGAAGTTTCGTGTGACGTCGTTGAGACGGAGAGCGACGTGGGTATTGATGGGAAGCGTAGCAATGTGATCACAACGTTGCCAATACCTACCGAACAGTCATTGAAAGGGTCAGTGCAACGCCATGTGGATATTGAGTCAAAGGTGAGTATTAAAAAAGGTGTTTACTCAAGTATGACGTTTCGCGTCAAACCAAATAACAGTGGTCTCAAAATTGGTGCGGTGTTATTGGAACTGTATATTGTGTGAATTATATGGAACTCGGTGTGGAAACAGAACAAGGGTTGAGAGACATCTATTATAATCCCAAGACGGGGTACAGTGGTGCAGAGAGGTTGTATCAAAGTGCATTGGGAGACGGATTGAAAGTGACTAGAAAAACAGTGAAAGAGTGGTTGACGGCGCAGGACACTTACACTAGGTACAAACCCATTGTGAGAAGACATAAGTTCCGCGCGACTTTTGTTGGGTTTCTTGGTGAAGAGCTCCAAATGGACTTAGTGGACATGAGTAAGTACTCAAAACAGAATGGTGGATATTATTGGATATTGACAGGTATTGAAATATTGAGTAGATACGCTTTTGGCATTGCAGTTTATAGAAAAGACACCAAGAACATGACTAAGGCTGTTGGAGAGTTGTTGAATAACTTTAAAGATCAGTTTGGAGCCACACCTAAGTTAGCGCAATTTGATGATGGACTTGAGTTCTACAACGTTGGTGTGAAAAGTTTGCTGAAAGAACGTGACGTTAAATATTTCAGCACTAAGAGCGATAAAAAGGCCGCTGTTGTTGAGCGTTTTAATAGAAGTCTCAAGAGCATTATGTGGAAGTACTTTTACACCCGCGGGACGTACAAATGGATTGACGTTTTGGATCAGTTTGTGAGCAATTACAATAGCAATGTGAATCGAAGCATTATGATGAAGCCAAAGGATGTCGATAAGTCAAACGAAGGCGAAGTGTGGACCACTTTGTTTGGTCACCAATTCGCAGACAACCCATTGCCAAAGTTTAGAGTTGGTCAATCGGTGAGAATTAGTAAATACAAAAGTGTGTTCACAAAGGGTTATGAAGCCAACTTCACTGAAGAGCTGTTTAAAGTGGTAAAGGTTATTCGTGGCGACCCGAATGTGTACGAAATTGAGGATATAAGTGGTGAACAGATTATTGGTAAATTTTATGAACAGGAATTATCGCTGGTCAATAAGAAACATGGCGACGATGTGTACAGAGTTGAAAAGGTGTTGAAAAGAAAGAAAGTCAGAGGGAAGAAGATGGCGCTGGTCAAATGGTTGGGTTATGAGAGCAAACATAATTCGTGGATACCAGAAAGCGATATTCAAAATGTGAGCTAATGTAACATGGCTAAGAGTGGCTTCGACGACCTCGAGACGGAGGGCTTTGATGAATACAAAGATATGAGTAATGATGAACTAGATCGCAGTCTCGAAAGAGCCACTCAAGATCTTGAGCTAGCTCGGGGCGATCTAGGCGTCACAGCCGATGAGGAAACTAGACTAACTAGAGTGGAGAGTGGACTGAAGCGCGAACACGACATAAGACTTCGTCAACACATGGGGGAGACTACTAGCGATCTCGTAACGCGGAGTGGTGGAGGAGTGTATCAACATGTGGAGAGGGTTTTTAGTGATCTCGCAACGCAGACTATTGACAACGTGAGAGATCGTGAAGACGTCGCGAGGAGTGTGCCATTGTTAGACACCACACACGCAGAGTACGTCAACATACCTGGACTAACACCAGTCGAGAACCGTGAGTTGAGCGCGCTACTCAATCCAAGCGAGAATGTGTCGCGTGAGTCTAGAATAGGCGACACTGGCGCATTGCAAATACGAGCGGACCGTTATCAAAACTTGATAAATGAAGTGAACAAAAGAATAGCGGAGCTCGCAGAAAAAGACCTCACAGCCGCAGAGAACGAAGAGCTCGTCGATCTAGCTGAAAGAGTGATTGGACTTAAAAAAGCTAGAGACATGCTTATCGAACAGCGGGAAATAGAAGAGGTTAGAGAGCGACAAGAGATCGACATTGACAGGTTGCAGAAGTTCAAGAAATGGGCTAGAGAAAATATGGCTGGGTTGAGTGCTTTAGCGATTTCAGTAGCTGCGATTATAACAACTATTATTATCGCTGGGAGGACTAACGTTATGAAAGGCGCTACGACTACGAGGTCGTTCGCACAGGCTGCTAAGAACGCGATAACGAAGATGGGTCCATGGGCTGTTGGGTTGGCTAATTTAGTTTATGACGCGCTGGTGACAGGCGCAAAGGGTCTCGCTTGGTTAGCTCAAAATCTGTGGGTGTTTGCGGTGACATTCGCGTGGCTTGCGTACAATTATCTAAACTAGAAAGAAAATGTGATTCGTAGGAGTTAGAGAGCGATATTCAAAATGTGAGCTAATGTAATATGGCTAAAGGTGGGGAAGATTTTGACGATGTCGAGATGGAAATCCTCAATAAGTACGAAGGCATGAGTAGCGAGCAATTAGAAAATACGCTCGCCAATATTGAAGATGCTACTCAAGGCGTGTACGGTAAGTACACTGAAGACAACATGCCGGAAGACGTTCGTGTTAATTACGACGACTATCAAGACCAAGCGAAAAAGATAAGGAGTGAGCTAGACGCGAGACGAGATTGGCAAAAAGAGACGTCATTTATTGATACTGATGATGGTAAGACGGTGACGATAAGGGGGACCAACACAGAAGTCCCTGCAGTGGAGTTTGTTGAGCAGGAGTCATATGGTGATGTCAATGACGAGAGTTTTAGTGTAGCTTTTGAAGAGGAGAGAGAAATTGAGAGAAGGCTGGGCGAGCTAAAAGCATCCAACAAAAAGCTAACAGAAAACAACGTAAAAAGAATCAAGCTAATAAATAGTAAAATACGTAAATTAAACAAAAAGGGACTCGGCCACGACGACGCGTCAAGGGAAATAGTCAACAGGTCGTGGGTTACGGACTCGGGGGCTATTCTTTTCAAACCGATAAACAAAGATGGTAAATATGGAAAACCTAAACGAGTTCTAAAACCTGGGAAAAAAAAAGACTTGATCTACAGTACAGACGACAATAGTAAAAGGGCTATTGAGCAGTTCAAACAGTTAGTTAGTCAAATCCCTGAGAGCGCAGAAACAACAGCTGTCACAACAGAAGTAGCCCTAGATGATCCCCCAGTGATTGAGACAAAAGTGGACTACGACGACATACTTGGGCTATCGTCAAACGAAAACCGTGATCTGAATGGTGTGCTTAATCCAAGCGAAAGCGTGTTGCGCGAGTCAAGAATAGGTGACAATGGTGCATTGCAAATACAAGCAAACTATTTTCAAAAAGCGTTGGACGAAGCGAATGGGAGATTGGTGGAGCTTGAAAAAAAAAAAGCTGGCCAAAGTGGTCTCACGAGTGACGAAGAGCGAGAGTACGCTGGTTTGCTTGAAAGAGTGAGAGGACTTGGGAGAGCCATAGACAGAATCCTAGAACAGCGCGAGCTTGAAGAGGTTAGAGCGCAACAAGAAGTCGACATTGACAGATTGCAGAAATTTAAGGAATGGGCTAAAGAAAATATGGTTGGGTTGAGCGCTGTAGCGATTTCAGTGGCTGGAATTATAACAACTATTATCATCGCTGGGAGGTCTGCTGTTATGAGAGGCGCTATGGCTACGAGGTCGTTCGCACAGGCTGTTAAGAACGCGATAACGAAGATGGGTCCATGGGCTGTCGGGTTGGCTAACTTAGTTTACAATATGTTGACGTTGGGCGCAAAGGGTCTCGCTTGGTTGGCTCAAAATCTGTGGGTACTCGCGGTGGTACTTGCGTGGTTTGCTTATGATTATTACAAGCTAAAACGGTAGCGATAAAACATATGTAAAGGTATATGAACGTCACGTCGGCAGAGTTGAGCCCCGGTTTTAGACGAGCGACCATGGGCGTCATAAAAGGGGCGAGAACGCAGCATGTGATCACGTTGAACCCTAATAAAGTCAGTCCTGGTGAGGAACTTTACATTGATATACCTAAGCTCAAGGTTAGCAGCTGTTTGGTGCCTGGGTCGTTGGGTCTAGTGTTCGACTTTAAGAATGCAAACACCAAAAGCTGGTTCTTGAATAATGTTAGCAAGTTGTTGGTTGAGAAACTTGTTGTGAGACTAGCTGGGGAAACTGTGTACGACAACAATGGGGAAAATTACACTGGTGTCTATCGCGACCTTTGGGAAAGTGTTACTGCGCGAGACCAAATGATTGACTATGGTGTTGGTGGTGAGAACTTGAGAAAGCTAGTTTCTAAGGACGACAGTGGTGCGACAAGTGGGAATGTCACTAAAGTTAGCGACGCGTTGATGTTTGGTGTGATTGGAACAAAGCAGCGAATAAAACTTGGCAAGATCATGAATGACCATGGGTTGTACGCTCCTTTTAGCATGAACAACAACTTGCAGTATGTGATCACACTTCCGAAGGCTGTAGACATCATGGTGGCGCAATCCGGTAGCGTTGTGGGTGGGTACACTCTGGAGAACCTCGAGCTTGAGTACGAAACGATTGATAACCAGGAGCTTGCTGATGAGATAGCGTCGGGTTACGCAAGTGGTCGTAGTCTGTCGTACGAGCACGTTACGTTGATGAAAACCACTGAATGGGACAAAGGCACGACCATTGTGAATGAAAATGTTAATCTACCAAGAAAAAGCATGAAGGCAATCGTGTTGCTATTCACGAATAAGGTGCGAACAGACAGCGAGGAGTTTCTTTACCCAAATATTGATAGTGTTAGAGTCACAATTGAAGGTGTACCGAATAGCGTGTACTCACAAGGCATCCCAAAGTCGAAGTTCTATGCAGAAGCGAAACGATTGTTTGGTTTGGGTGAAGAACACGCTCAGTTCATGACCATACAGAAGTTCTATAAAGATGGCTTTGCGTTGGTCATTGACTTGAGGAGCGTTCAAGATAATCACAATGTCGCCACTGGCAAGAACATTGTGAACACACAATCTGGTGTGCTTCTTGAGATCACTAAGAAAGCGACGACTACAAATGTTATGTGTAGGGTGTTTGTGATGAGTGATGGGTTGGTCAACTTTATGAACAATGGGTTGCAATCAATCCAGTATTAAATCAAACGTGAGTTAATGGAGACTCCGTTTAATATGCTAATTGTTGGTATGACAGCTTGTGGTAAGACGCATTATTTGCTGGAAACATTGGAATCTGAGTACTCTAGTAAATTTGACTACATTGTGTTGATTTGCCCTACTTTCGAGTGGAATAAAGCATATCAAGATTGGAGATACATACGTGACCCTGACGTGCTAGCGATAGACTGCACACAGGACAGTGTCGACGCTGTTCTCAAGTGTGTAACAAATGTTTTTAAAGGCACTAACACTCTGATCGTGTTGGACGACTGTGCGAGTTCTCAAGACGTCAAGAATAGGACTAGTCAGTTGGTCAACTTAGCTTTTAGTGCGCGACATTTTATGTTGAGCGTTATTGTCATCACACAACAACTGACGTCGATCGCAAAACCGTACAGAGAAAATATTAGTAAGCTCGTTTGTTTTTACTGCCCAAGTAGGAGTGATATGAAGGTCGTTATCGACGATTACCTTGGAAACATTAGCAGAGAAAAATCGTCGGCGATTGTGGCTGCATTAAAAAATAATAAGTACGCTAGACTAGAAATCTCACTGCGCTATCCATACAGTCACGAAGTTGTTATTCCGCAATAAAATATGGGTATAAGTAATAGTGTGATGGTGAAACGCAAAAGTGAAGAAAACCCCACGATTGAGGAATTAGTTGAGGACACTGATGACACCTCGACTGTGGAAGACAATATTGACGTTAGGAGATCTGAACTTATTAGACTGTCTGGTGACGGTGTGGTGAGTCAGTCCGAAGCGTACATTAAAAAAGCGTCCGCAAAAGTTATCGATAAGATATGGCGTCAACATGAGTTGAAGAGAATGGAAATCGCGAACGCTTTTCTCACCGACTTGCTAATCAGCAAATTCGCTAGCTTACTGGACGGGTTGAACGCCATAGAGAATCCTGACGAGCTAAATGACGAACTACAAAAAGACCCGTTATTAAAGAAAGACGTTGAGAGCATTGTCGCGATTGTGACACCGTACGTACCTTTCTTAGGCTTGTTGTCGGGAGGAATCACAACGTCAAAATACGTGTACGATCACCATTTTAGAAGTGAGGTGGTAAACACTGAAAACAGTGAGCAAACGGACTAATTTGCAAAACAACCGGCTATTTGTTGACCAATCAAAAGAGCGCCATTTCGCTATCCATTTGGATAAACATCACCACTAGAATCAAAATCTAGTGGTTTTTTTTCGCGCGTGAATTTGTGAGACAGCAGTGGAACGTGTCGGTGGTTTGTTGAACAAAAATGTAAAAATGTTGAAATGACACCTTCTACTTTTTTAAATGTGTGAAAACGTTGAAGTGGTACACTATGCCTTTTTTTAAATACGCGAAAATGTTGAAACGACATTCTCCACTTTTTAAAGACGTGAAAATGATGAAACGACACATTCTAGCTTTAAATTTAGCTAAAACCGTTATTTTAGTATTTCTTATCAATTGAGTAGAAAACATGGGAGGGGTGTTTAGATTGACTAATGATTACCATAGTAGTATAGAGAGTGGCGGTACGAGTTAGTCAACGTCGATTGTAAAACATAAACACCAAAACATCGCTAAGTTGTGGCTTGACACAAATTTGGTGATGTTTTGGTGTTTATATTACGGTTGACGTTGACTGAGCTCGTACCGCCACTCTCTATACTACTTTTGACTTTTTTGTGATTTAAACTACTTAAAATCCGTCAAAAACGACAAAATCTACGCGAGGGACACGTCAGCTTATGCTTTATTGAGTTATAATGCACGGTTTTTGAGCTCAGTAACCAATCAGATGGCGTGTACTCGCTCATTTACTTCCGGTTATTTTATAAGTGGATTTTAAGTCTTAAGTATTATATGCACCGCTAGACCATCCAACATGATTCCAGTGAGTGACTTTTCAAGAAGTATATTTCAATATGGTTGTGTCGCCCTTGAGTAGCAAAAATGTGGCGCTGCAAAACATATAATATATAGTGATAAGCTGCCGGGGAGATATTTGCTCAGGTTTCATCAATATAAGATTGATACAAAAACAAATAGTAATAAGCTGTCTGAAAGATATTTACTCAGCTTTCGTCTATAAGATTTATACAAAAGGTCAAGACGTCTAAATGATTAAACTTTAATTATGTGATCCAAATTGAAGTCAACTTTATTTGCAACATTTTAATGTATATTAACTTAACAATTTCACAGATAAGATTTCAAAGACATGCCGAAGTGCGAGAAATTTATAAATGCTTGTGGTTCGGTGTTGAGCATTTCAAAACTGCTCGTTTCTCTCAGAGGTCCCGTCTGAATAGAAAAGAGTTGCGGAGAAGATTACAACAGTTGACAAGTAAGTCAGTGAACATTCATCCTTTACCAATTTTCCTTCATTGAATTTGTTTTTTTATACATATACATTTTGTTTGTTCTACTATAATCTAAACTCTGTTCCCTCGGGAATGCAGGGATTCGAAAACGTTTTTTTTAATCAATTTTGCGGAGTGCTTTTAAAACAAAATTGTGTTATTCTGAATGAGACCAGTCAGCACCGTGTAGTGGTTAAAGCCTGGTTTTCACGCGAGCGACGCAAGCACAAGAGTTCTTGTGAAAACAGACTGGACGCAAGCCAAGAGTCCTTGTTTCACAGTGAAAACAGGCTCGACGCAAGCACGAATGCAAGCACGAGGATGAAAAAGTTTTCCACTTTCCTTGCGCTATTATGCTTGGACTTGGGTTGTGCTCGTGAAAACCAAACACAACGATAAGCACAACGAAGTTTTGGTCCGTCGTTTTGGCGCGCTGTCGACATGCGAATACAAGAAGAATCTGCAGGAATTAAGATTGACGACTGGTAACGCAACACAAGGTGAAACAACATCCGAATCGTTTTCACTTGACGACGCATAGCTCGTGCAGCTTGCATGCCTATGCTTGTGCCTCATGTGCTTGCGTTGCTCGTAAGGAATAGACTACTTTACCAGGCTTAATACACTACTCTATTAGCTAGGAGATCCGGCCAAGTTCGATCCTGGGTCGGACCCCAACTCTGGAGAAAATAATTGAGGAGAAAGTGTTGTATTTGCAATAACATCAGTTGGTTGGGCTGAGTACATGGGGAAATTTCAACCCGGGCTGAAAAAAACAACAAAAACAAAACAACTTGTAGGAAAGAAAAGAAAAACTTAAAACATATTTTTATTTTTTATTAAGAACCGCATATTTTAACAGGATACTACTTCAGTTAAAAAAACTGCTATCAATGTAGGTCCTGCAGTGATAATCACTATATATAAATACAAAGATAAAACTAAAATCTAAAATCTAAAGAGCTAAAATAAATAAGATTCCATATACAGTATTATAAGTATATACATTATTTCTTGTTAAAACTATTAAAAATACGTGCTCATTTATAAAACAAGGAGCGTTGGGTACATTTTAACTTTACTTTATCTAAAATAAAGTGATCACTATTCCTGGTATTATAGTCATGTCTACCGCGCTGTGTTGTAAAATAATCTATGAGGTAGTACGGGACGTTCTTTTTGAAACACTTATCAACAAGAGAAAGCACATGTACAGTATATCTCTACGATGGCAATAAAGAATCCCAGCCCAGCCTGTAGTTTAGGAGGTCACGGTCGATAAACCAGATCCAACTTTGTAGTACTCAATTCTAGCAGCTCGTCTCTGCAACATTCATGCCATACAATGTCACAGAAGTCCATAACTGGGAGCACCATCGCTTTATAAAGTCGACTTGCAGCCTCCAGTGTGAGTGAACGAAGGTCTTAGTCTATAGAACATACCAAGCATCTTTGAAACTTTCTTTTTTACATATTCAACATGATCATTGAATGACAAAGTATTATCATGCACAACACCTAAGTATTTAAACGAGACACGAGTTCGTGTGTTTGACAGCTTGACCATTGATATATATTAACATCATTGCTGTTTTGAAGCGGCAAAAGACGCTGGTGAATACCAAATACCAAGAACTCTTATCCATGCTCAAAATCAGTTTATTCGAGATAAACCATTTAGATAGATTCTGCACTAACTCCAAGTTTAGCCTTAGTTCAATTTCCAATGCCTGCGAAGATGATACGTATATGACGGTGTCATCAGCCTACATCATTACGCTTGAGTAGATCGTTTATATAAAGCGTGAAAAGCACAGGCCCCAGAATGCTTCCCTGTGGTACACCAGTAGGTAACCCCCCCATCCAGCAATCAAAGGGATGCCGCCTCATTAGTATTTCAATAGAACAATAGGCAGAACAAAGAGCGTTGCGTACAAAAAGTAATTAGTATTGTTAGTGTGACGAACGCATAGCACATGTGAGGGACGGAAGTAATTACCTCTAAGCCTCTTTCACCTTTACGATCCCTAACCCTAGTCTCGTGTACCTTTGGAACCCCCGATATCTCTGTGTTGCGAACGAAAGTAAGCCTGGTAGACACCTAATCCCATTCCACCGTTATAACCTTAGATTTAATATTTGGAATATCACCGATTTCAATTCCGACTCCTTGACTCTCATCAGGAGTTATGCGATTGCCTAAGCGTTCGGCTGAGCCTATATATCTTAGCGTTCGACTGAACCTGCGTTTTCACCGCATATACATACAAAGAGATGAACCCTAATAATTTTAGCCGTATTATAGCTTATCTCGCTTTAGACTATTAGTGTACACGATTCCTATGAGGAAGAAACCCTTCGGGAAACAGTGCGAAGAACTGTTCAAGATCTCAAACATATTGACTTGGAAAAATATAAATTTAAACGACATTATGTTTACAGCGTTTTGCTATGCCAAATGCTTATACTGTTGCATGTTGCAACATTTCACCTGAGAGATGAACCCTAAACATTTTGACCTAATTATCGCTTATCTCGCGTTAGGGTACGGGATTCCTATGAGGAAGAAACATTTCGGGAAGTTGTACGAAGAACGGCCGAAGATCTCAAGCATATTGACCTGAAAAATATAAAGTTAAACCTTTTTGGTTAAACTGCACGATTCGGTTATTTTATGACGCCGTTGTCATGATGTATATTCACGTTGTTAAGGTTAAAATTTACATAAGCCTACATGAACCCTAACCATTTTGGCCGAATTATCGCTAATTATCTCGCGTTTAGTGTACGGGATTCCAATGGGGGAAGAAATCCTTCGGGAAACAGTGTGAAGAGTTGTTCAAGATCTCAAACGCATCGACATAGAAAAATAATAAATAGTTACTTAGTTTTGGCGTAAAGTATTCTGAAGAAACTATTCGCAAAATGATCAGGAATTACAAAATAATGTTTCCTGGCAGAAGAAGTATTATATATCTAAGAGTTTTTAAATTGGTTTGAACCGCTTTACTTCATAGAGAACGACGGAACGAGGAGTTAGAACGAGGGATATAAAGCGGACTAAGTAACTTTAGCAGCTTGAATACATTTGTCCACCTGATCTTAGATAAAAGCGTGAGATAAGAGCGTAATTAAAGGATTATATGTTTGATAGCATAAGCGTTCAAATCGGCAGAAATAACTTGCCGAGCAATCATTTCGGGAGAATTATCACTTATCTAACCTTCATTTATCGATTAAGCGATCCATGTGTGAACAACTGCTCAAGATCTCAAACATAGTAATAATGACGCTGTGCTACGGTCTGATTTGAATATTGGTTGGTTTTGAACAAGAGGAAGACGTTAACAAGTCATTAGTCTGCTGTGCTTCAACAACTTTACGCCTGATTTGAATATTAGTTAATTAGGTTTGAAGGAGAAAAAGGTCATTAGGTCAAGGCGAATGCGTGGGTTCGAATTCGTTTCGTCTAACGATTACAAGGCTGTGTTTGTGGTTAACTAGCAATCGGAGAGATATTTGCGATTCCAATGAACTTTGTTCACGGTCTATCTCGTTGTTGGGAGACGAAATGGGCCAGGGATGTTGACGCAAAACACGCTTTAATATCAGCGTTGTCTTATCTTTACCTTTATCTTAATTTATCCTTATCTTAATTTATCCTTATCTTTATCTTTATCTTTATCCTTATCTTTATCCTTATCTTTATCTTTATCCTTATATTTATCCTTATCCTTATCTTTATCCTTATCCTTATCCTTATCCTTATCTTTATCCTTATCTTTATCCTTATCCTTATCTTTATCCTTATCTTTATCTTTATCTTTATCTTTATCTTTATCTTTATCTTTATCTTTATCTTTATCTTTATCCTTATCTTAATCTTTATCCTTATCTTTATCATTATCCTTATCTTTATCTTTATCCTTATCCTTATCTTTATCCTTATCCTTATCTTTATCCTTATCTTTATCCTTATCTTTATCCTTATCCTTATCCTTATCTTTATCCTTATCTTTATCTTTATCCTTATCTTTATCCTTATCCTTATCTTTATCTTTATCTTTATCCTTATCTTTATCTTTATCCTTATCTTTATCCTTATCTTTATCCTTATCTTTATCTTTATCTTTATCCTTATCTTTATCCTTATCTTTATCCTTATCTTTATCTTTATCCTTATATTTATCCTTATCCTTATCTTTATCCTTATCCTTATCCTTATCCTTATCTTTATCCTATCTTTATCCTTATCCTTATCTTTATCCTTATCTTTATCTTTATCCTTATCTTTATCTTTATCTTTATCCTTATCTTAATCTTTATCCTTATCTTTATCATTATCCTTATCTTTATCTTTATCCTTATCCTTATCTTTATCCTTATCCTTATCTTTATCCTTATCTTTATCCTTATCTTTATCCTTATCCTTATCCTTATCTTTATCCTTATCTTTATCTTTATCCTTATCTTTATCCTTATCCTTATCCTTATCTTTATCTTTATCTTTATCCTTATCTTTATCTTTATCCTTATCTTTATCCTTATCTTTATCCTTATCTTTATCCTTATCTTTATCTTTATCTTTATCCTTATATTTATCCTTATCTTTATCCTTATCTTTATCTTTATCCTTATCTTTATCTTTATCCTTATCTTTATCTTTATCTTTATCTTTATCCTTATCTTTATCTTTATCTTTATCCTTATCTTTATCTTTATCCTTATCCTTATCCTTATCTGATCAGGGATGATCTTTGATCCGGGATGATCTTTGATCCGGGATGATATTTTATCCGGGATGATCTCTGATCAGAGATAATCCCTGATCAAAGATCATCCCGGATCAAAGATCATCCCTGATCAAAGATCATCCCTGATCAGATAAGGATAAGGATAAGGATAAAGATAAGGATAAGGATAAAGATAAGGATAAGGATAAAGATAAAGATAAGGATAATGATAAAGATAAGGATAAAGATAAAGATAAGGATAAAGATAAAGATAAAGATAAGGATAAAGATAAAGATAAGGATAAAGATAAAGATAAGGATAAAGATAAGGATAAAGATAAGGATAAGGATAAGGATAAGGATAAAGATAAGGATAAGGATAAATATAAGGATAAAGATAAAGATAAGGATAAAGATAAGGATAAAGATAAAGATAAAGATAAGGATAAATTAAGATAAGGATAAATTAAGATAAAGGTAAAGATAAGACAACGCTGATATTTAAAGCGTGTTTTGCGTCAACATCCCTGGCCCATTTCGTCTCCCAACAACGAGATAGACCGTGAACAAAGTTCATTGGAATCGCAAATATCTCTCCGATTGCTAGTTAACCACAAACACAGCCTTGTAATCGTTAGACGAAACGAATTCGAACACACGCATTCGCCTTGACCTAATGACCTTTTTCTCCTTCAAACCTAATTACTAATATTCAAATCAGGCGTAAAGTTGTTGAAGCACAGCAGACTAATGACTTTTTAACGTCTTCCTCTTGTTCAAAACCAACCAATATTCAAATCAGACCGTAGCACAGCGTCATTATTACTATGTTTGAGATCTTGAGCAGTTGTTCACACTGCTTCCCGAAGTGTTTCTTCGACACATGGATCGCTTAATCGATAAACGAAGGTTAGATAAGTGATAATTCTCCCGAAACGATTGCTCGGCAAGTTATTTCTGCCGATTTGAACGCTTATGCTATCAAACATATAATCCTTTAATTACGCTCTTATCTCACGCTTTTATCTAAGATCAGGTGGACAAATGTATTCAAGCTGCTAAAGTTACTTAGTCCGCTTTATATCCTCGTTCTAACTCCTCGTTCCGTCGTTCTCTATGAAGTAAAGCGGTTCAACCAATTAAAAACTCTTAGATATATAATACTTCTTCTGCCAGGAAACATTATTTTGTAATTCCTGATCATTTGCGAATAGTTTCTTCAGAATACTTTACGCCAAAACTAAGTAACTATTTATTATTTTTCTATGTCGATGCGTTTGAGATCTTGAACAACTCTTCACACTGTTTCCCGAAGGATTTCTTCCCCCATTGGAATCCCGTACACTAACGCGAGATAATTAGCGATAATTCGGCCAAAATGGTTAGGGTTCATGTAGGCTTATGTAAATCTTAACCTTAACAACGTGAATATACATCATGACAACGGCGTCATAAAATAACCGAATCGTGCAGTTTTAACCAAAAAGGTTTAACTTTATATTTTTCAGGTCAATATGCTTGAGATCTTCGGCCGTTCTTCGTACAACTTCCCGAAATGTTTCTTCCTCATAGGAATCCCGTACCCTAACGCGAGATAAGCGATAATTAGTTCAAAATGTTTAGGGTTCATCTCTCAGGTGAAATGTTGCAACATGCAAACAGTATAAGCATTTGGCATAGCAAAACGCTGTAAACATAATGTCGTTTAAATTTATATTTTTCCAAGTCAATATGTTTGAGATCTTGAACAGTTCTTCGCACTGTTTCCCGAAGGGTTTCTTCCTCATAGGAATCGTGTACACTAATAGACAATAGTCTAAAGCGAGATAAGCTATAATACGGCTAAAATTATTAGGGTTCATCTCTTTGTATGTATATGCGGTGAAAACGCAGGTTCAGTCGAACGCTAAGATATATAGGCTCAGCCGAACGCTTAGGCAATCGCATAACTCCTGATGAGAGTCAAGGAGTCGGAATTGAAATCGGTGATATTCCAAATATTAAATTTAAGGTTATAAAGGTGGAATGGGATTAGGTGTCTACCAGGCTTACTTTCGTTCGCAACACAGAGACATCGGGGGTTCCAAAGGTACACGAGACTAGGGTTAGGGATCGTAAAGGTGAAAGAGGCTTAGAGGTAATTACTTCCGTCCCTCACATGTGCTATGCGTTCGTCACACTAACAATACTAATTACTTTTTGTACGCAACGCTCTTTGTTCTGCCTATTGTTCTATTGAAATACTAATGAGGCGGCATCCCTTTGATTGCTGGATGGGGGGGTTGTGATAGATCATTTCTATTGTATATATAGTCGGTGAACCATAATAATGCGTTATCCTTGAAACCAAATCTCTTTAGTTTGCTGATGAGGTAGCAAATAATCTCTTTAGTTTACATATAAAACAAATCTCTTTAGTTTACATATGGATGTGTTGTGCCAAGTTTAAAAACGAGACGCTTCTCTTGCCGTTTGCGGTTATCATTACCACCTGAGATGGGAAGGATGGCACAGACTTTCATGAAACCAAATGGTTAGACGTGGTGGTAATAACAAAGATAAAAATGTACATAAAATCTACATAATTATTAATAGCTACGAAAACGTAATTTAAAACTAATGAATCTGCAGCAGCGGTCTCTATATCGAAATCATTGTCTTTAATATCGTAATGTACCATTCCCGTGTTCTCTTTTCCTTCTTATTTCTTGTGGTCTAGTGGTTACCACACATGTCTGTGAGCTGGCTAGTCGCTGATTGGTTGTTTTTGACAATTCTTCATGTTGGCAGAAATCCAAAAACATGGGTATTTCGTGCAGGCGTTCCCTCCCCTCCCCACACTTCGCCTTTCCGCTTTGCCCCTCCCCCTAACGCCGCCACGCAGGGTAGTATTATTGCAAAGGCAGCACTTTCTCCTCAAGACCCTGAGTGGTGGGCTTTCCTCAATGATTAAAACATTTCACTTCGGGCCGAATCGTGAAATATCCATGTCTGAAAGTCCGTAAAAAGACTGCATCTGGTGGAAAACAATATTTATTTTGAAAATTTATTCAAGCAATCGTGTAGACATGGAAGCACAGAGTTTGGATCAGCTTTGCATTTACGCAGTGAAACTTTCTCCGAGCGGGTTTGTAGGTCTTGCGGCAGAAAAATAAGAAATACATAAAATATAAATAAAAAATAAGAATTTTCATATGCAAGACAACGTAGAAATCATCACTTATATACGTCTGGCCGTAATTAAGTCTCTTTATTCTGAAACGTCGAAGGAATTCTCCGAAGGCCCAGAGAGCACTATTGAAACACCTGAAGACAAGGACAAGGGAGAAATCACAATAATAGCTGCTTCTCCTGCCGACTGATAATCACGCGCTCGCACGAACGTCTGGTAAATCTACTAAATCCATAATCTGACTATTGCCAAATCCCGTTGGTTATCAAAACATCTTTTCCTCCCAGAAGCTCCCTCGTTGCAACTTTTTGTTCCTGTTTTAATTTAAAGCTACGACCAGCAACGAACTGAAGATCGGTTAAAGCTTTCGAAAGAAAATAATCTACCAATACGGTTTTTCTCAGTCGCCATTTTTAAATGTTTATTTCCTGACAGGAAACCCTGAATACTAATGAGTTGAGTTAGCCAATCAGAATTTAGCGTCTTCTGGTGGACGTAGAAATCCAAAAACATCGCCCCAGCCCCCCTACCCAACCCCTAAACGCCTGCTTCGCAGGTTACAATAATACCAGCAAATTGTCTTCTCGGATAACGACCTTAAATCGTAGGCCCTCGGAACCCCTATCAATTAGGCTTCTAGCCTGTTGGGGTATTCCGTTTGCAAAATTTTTTTTGGGATCACTTTTTTTGGGACCTTGATAGCCCATCAGATGGCTTCCCATGGAAAGTGATCCCCCCAAGAAATTCTGCTCAGGGGTGTAGGGTTATTTAGGGTTAGGTTAGGATAAAAGTTGTTTCGGGTTAGCCAATCAGATGTCTTTTTTCCCATGGGAAAGTGATCCCTAAACTAAACCTTTTATACATAACAAGGCGTATCTAAGAATGAAAAATGAGCTCTTTGCTCTTATCCACTATACTGTCTGATACTTTTACTATACTTTTAATACAGAAATTGTTTTAATATTTTTTAACGTTGTTGTACCATTGTAATTTAGTTTAGATCTTAGGATATCATAATTATTTGCTACTTGTTTGAACAGGACACACGTTAATAACAGCGATTGTTATACAGGGTGTATAAAGAAAAGAGACCTTTAGAAATTAACCTATTGTTGTTAAGCACAAGATTTTATGCTCCTGGGAATTTAAAAAAGCTTCTAATCATATGAAGGAGCGTAACTGCATAACAAATTGTCAAAGTACTAATTAGTCATATCATCAGTTCGAATAAAAATGTTTCAACTGACCACAGAGCAACGAGTTTTTACTGTTTCACATTAATACCGAGACTCAATGTACTTTGAGTGGTCAGTTGAACCATTTTTATTCGAACTGATGATATGACTAATTAGTACTTTGACAATTTGTTATATGCAGTTATGCTCTTTCATACGATTAGAAGCTATTTTAAATTTCCAGGAGCATAAAATCTTGTGCTTAACAACAATAGGTTAATTTCTAAAGGTCTCGTTTTTTATACACCCTGTATAGCTCTTTGTTTTCCTTGCGTGAGATACGCTCTCATTGGTTGATACATGGTCACGTGACATGTAAGAAACTGTTTCCCGCTTGGAGAGCGGGCTAACATCAAGAGAGCACGTTACAAAATGAGATATGTCGAAGTTCATCCGTAAAATATGGGTTTTTGTGCGTCTATTGCTTCATGTATACCTATAATATTGTGTAGTGTTCAACATCCGCTGTCCACTAGAGCCTGCAGGATACGTAGAGTGCTTGCCCGCGGGTTCGCCGACTGGGCGAGCAGTCGGCGTACGTGCGTGAACAGTGAACACGACTGAAAAATGATAGGCATACATGAAGTAATGGACGCCCAAAAATGACAAAAAATACCAAAAATGACAACAAAATTAAACAAAAAAACCAAAATGAGTTACTGATTTATGCATATTTGTACGGATAAACTTGGACATATCTCATTGTAACGTGCTCCCTTGGTAACATTGAAATATTTCCCTCGTGCGCACGTCATGATGAGCTCGTAACATGATGATGCAATATTTTTACTGGAAAATTTCCAATCCCGCGTGTAACATCTTTCATTTCCCAATCCGCTGCGTTGACGAATGTTTATTTTTTCTGCTGCTCTTTTATAATACCTTTTTTGCTATATAACTAATGACTGGTACCTTGGGAAAGCACGGTAAATCGAGATTCTCGGGAATTAAATCTCACTGTTACTCTCGGGACTAGCCTGCGTGGCGGCGTTAGGGGGAGGGGGAAAGCGGAAAGGCGAAGTGGGGAGGGGGGGGGGGGGAGGGAACGCCTGCCCGAAAGACCATGTTTTTGGATTTCCGCCCACATGAAAAAACTGTCAAAAACAACCAATCAGCGACTAGCGGGCTTTCCTCAATGATTAAAACATTTCACTTCGGGCCGAATCGTGAAATATCCATGTCTGAAACTCCGTAAAAAGCTTGACTGCATCTGGTGGAAACAAGATTTGTTTTGAAAATGTATTGAAGCAATCGTGTAGACATGGAAGCACAGAGTTGATTCTGGCTGAGCCTTGTGAATCAATCGGCTTTGAATTACTACGCAGTGAAACATTCTCCGAGCGGGTTTGTAGGTCTTGCGGCAGAAAAATAAGAAATGCTTTATTAACACATGCGTAAGATTATTAACACATGCGAAAGGAGACAGCAATGTTCCACCAACCGATAACATTGATAGCCCTGATGGAATGAAGCGAAATCTGACTACCGAACACCGTAACTCCAGAATGGGATTTGGCCAAGAAATTTCATATGCAAGACAATGTAGAAACCATCACTTATATACGTTTAGCCGTAGTCTCTTTATTCTGAAACGTCGAAGGAATTCTCCGAAGGAAGGAAGCATTGTTGAAACACCTGAAGGCAAGGACAAGGTAGAAATCACAATAATATAGCTGCTTCCCCTGCCGACTGATAATCACGCGCTCGCACGAACGTCTGGTAAATCTACTAAATCCATAATCAAACTCTTGCCAAATCCCGTTGGTAATACCATCAAAACATATTTTCCTGCCAGCAGCTCCCTCGTAGCAACTTTTTATTCCTGTTTTAATTTAAAGCTACGATCAGCAGCGAACTGAAGATCGGTTAAAGCTTTCGAAAGAAAATAATCTACCAACACGGTTTTTCTAAAGTCGCGATTTTTAGAAGTTTATTTCCTGACAGGAAACCCTGAATACTAATGAGTTGAGTTAGCCAATCAGAATTTAGCGTCCTCTGGTGGACGTAGAAATCCAAAAACATGGGTCTTTCGTGCAGGCGTTCCATCCACATTCACCCCGGCCCCCTCCCCCAATCCCTAAACGCCTGCTTCGCAGGCTATCTCTGGACCAGTCATTATAAGTGTTTACTGTACTCACGCGCGTATTGGCAGAAGTGTATATCCTGTATAAATATCCGTGTTATTATACTAATTATACTAATTATGATAATTATGATAATAATATAATTGTAATAATTGTAATAATCGTAATAATCGTACTAATCGCAATACTAGTAATTGTAATTGTAATAATCATAATAATAATAATATACAATTATTGGATGAGGCTGAGCATGATATCAATAATGATCTCAATGTTATCTGCCGAAGCCGAAGGCTGAGGCGGATAACATTGACCGAGGTGTTGATAATTCTTGATATCATGCGTAAGCCGAATCCAATAATTGTTTTATTATACATTGTTCAAAATAGTCTTACTAAAAATATACAAACAAATCTACTACAAGCCATTTTTTATTTTGTAATTTTCGCACGCTTAGTCCTAGTGACGTCATCAGCGTTCAATAATTTTTGTTTTTGGACACCTCCGTGCAATAATTCACAGTATTCGACGGAAATGATGTCGCGCCTGTCGGACATTGAGAATTCACTGGAGTATGTTGACCAATAAGAAACGAGAATGAAGTTTGAATGTATTATAATAGTAATTATTATTATTATTATTATTATTATTATTATTATCACCGTTTAGCATCAAAGATGTTGGTCATCACCTGTGTGTTGCTACTGCATGCACTCCTCGTTTCCCCGGCATTTAGTTGCTCTACTACTAACTGGGGGACAAGTTTCGACAGCACTGGTTACTCAATTTGTGGTTCGTCTACCGACTACTTGAACGGCTTATACAGAGGCGACAACAGTGGCGGTAATGATGGTATACACTTGATTGAAAAGGCAAAATGTTGCCCACGAACAAATCCTTATTCGAATCAACCCACACAATGTATTGCTGCTGATTGGTTGAAAAGTTTCGATGAGTGAGTCAATGATATCATACTTTATGGATACGTTTAATTTGGTTTGGGGTCTGGTCACAATGCATGCAGGGATCGACCTAGGATCGAGCTGCAGATTAATATATCAAAATAGTCTGTCGGCTTGCTCAAGGTCAGTAGAATATTATATCTGTCCAAAAGTAAAGTAGATCTCCGGCATATTATGCGTTAACAATTGGATTGGAAGATATACTGCTAAAGACGGATTTACAAGGCCGAGAGATCGATGCGAGTTCGATTTACTCTGCCTCATGATCCGAGATTGAGCCGACATTGATCCATGATTGATCAAAGCTTTATCTATGATTGATCGATGAATGATCCAAGATTTGTCCATGATTAATCCAACATTGATCCCAGAATGTTCCAAAATTGATAAAACGATTGACACAAGATTGATCCATAATTGATCCAAGATTGACCGTGATTAATTTAAGATTTATCCAAGATTGATCCCTGATTGATCCCTATTAATCTAAGATTGATTCAAGATTGATAAAACATTGATCCAAGATTGATCAGAGATTGATCCAGGAATGATCCAAAATTGATAAAAAATTTGATGCAAGATTGATCGATGATTTATCCAAGATCGATCCATGATTGGTCCAGGATCGATCCAATATTGATCCATGATTGATCCAAGATTGACCCAAACTTAATCCAAAATTGATCCATGATTGATCCAAGATTTATCAAAGCTTAATCTATGATTGATTGACGAATGATCCAATATTTATCCATGATTGATGAAATATTTATCCAAGATTGATCAAAGATTGATCTAAGATTGATCCAAAATTGATAAAATGTTTGACCCATGATTATCCAAGATCGATCAAATATTGATCCATGATTGAACCAATATTGACCCAAAAATTGATCCAAAATTGATCCAAAATTGATCTAAGATTGATCCGTGATTAATCCAAGATTAATCTAAGATTGATCCCTGATTTATCCCTGAGTGATCCAAGATTGATCAAACATTGATTCAAGATTGATAAATAATTGATCCAAGAATGATCCAAAATTGATAAAAAGTTTGATCCATGATTGATCCAAGAGCGATCAAATATTGATCCATGATTGGTCCAAGAATGACCCAAAAATTGATCCAAAATTAATCCATCATTGATCCAAGATTGATCAAAGCTTAATCTATGATTGATTGAACTAATGATCCAAGATTTATCCATGAATGATCAAACATTGATCCAAGAATGATCCAAAATTGATAGAATGAGTGACATAAGATTGATCCAAAATTGATCCAAGATTGACCGTGATTAATTTAAGGTTAATCTAAGATTGATCCCTGATTGATCCCTGAGTGATTCAAGATTGATCAAACATTGATTCAATATTGATAACAAATTGATCCAAGAATGATCCAAAATTGATAAAATATTTGATCCTAGATTGATACATGACTGATCCAAGATTGATCCATGATTGATCCATGATTGATCCCTAATTGATCGCTAATTGATCCAAGATTGATCCATGATTGATCCATGATTGATCCATGATTGATCCATTATTGATCCATGATTGATCCATGATTGATCCATGATTGATCCATGATTGATCCATGATTGATCCAAGATTGATCCATGATTGATCCATGATTGATCCATGATTGATCCATGATTGATCCATGATTGATCCATGATTGATCCATGATTGATCCATGATTTATCCATGATTGATCCATGATTTATCCATGATTGATCCATGATTGATCCATGATTGATCCATGATTGATCCAAGATTGATCCAAGATTGATCCATGATTGATCCATGATTGATCCATGAGTGGATCCATGATTGATCCATGATTGATACATGATTGATCCATGATTGATCCCTAATTGATCCCTAATTGATCCAAGATTGTTCCATGATTGATCCATGATTGATCCATGATTGATCCATGATTGATTCATGATTGATCCATGATTGATCCATGATTTATCCATGATTGATCCATGTTTGGTCCAAGATTGATCCAAGCTAAGATTGATCCCTGATTGATATCTGAGTAATCCATGATTGATCCATGATTTATCTCAAAGAGCAATGTGAACAGAGCCTAGGACGTAACAATGTAGTCTTTTTAATTTAAATCGTAACAATGTAGATTTTTTACTCCTTCAATTTTCCCCTTACGAATACGTTTTATTTATTTTACTAACATAGAAACAACCGTTGGAACACTTGTCCCACAGGTCATTTCCTCCAAGGCTTGTACCGGAGCAATGACAAATGGCTGCACAACATAGAATATGGTAAATGCTGTAAGCCTGCCAACCATCCTTACTGGTGGGGATACTGTTATGAAGAAAATGTGAGGAAAAGTTTTGATAAGAAAGGAACTAGCCAATGCAGAGAGGGATTCTTCATGACTGGTCTGTACAGAGGAAACTGTGACAAGCTGTATTGTATTGAAAAGTTTAAGTGCTGCAAGATGTATCCAAGTGAGTAGCTAGGGTAGTGTAGGGGTTTCAATAACAGTCGGCAATCTGCGGAACTCCGCCGGCTACCCGTCAAAAACATTTACTTTCTTCACTTTGTCAAATATTTTCATTTCAGTTCGAGTCTTTTAGTTTTTTTCTTGAGTTAAACATAAATTGAATATCAATGAACATCGATACTTTGTTAATCTAGCCGTTGCTAGGCAGTTTCATTCATTATGTTATGTCACCGTGACACGTTGTGCAGTCGTGACTAAAAGCGGTTATGTACGTCAAAATGACCGTCATCATGACTACGAATTGTAATTAAGCACAGAAAAGCTCTGGTTTGTGATTGGTTCCTTAAAACCGTAATAATAACCCGGATACTAACCCTAGCCCCTCGCCTAATGGGTTTCCTAACACCCCCCGCCTAATGGTTTTATAATACTAACCTTAATACCAATAAAAGGATCGTCCAGAAGACGACTCAGACCTTAGTATGTCACGGCCACCTCAACTGAGAGTATTCCATCTAGCCACGACCATGGCTAAAGAAACACGGCTGGGAGGTTAGGGTTAGAAAACTCGTTAGGCGGGGGGTTAGGGTTAGGATTGGTGTTACCAATTATTGGTAATTGAAGGCCATTGCACACTTACTTGCTGGACCTTTAGCCATTACCGACCCGCGCTCTATATATAACTAGAAGACTATGTTCTAGTCTTTGTCCGTCGGTTTCAGCCCGTACGCGGTCTTGAACGTCAGTTTTAGTCTCCCACGCAACTTTTCTACTTTTCTCCACTTTATTTTGAAAACATACACAAAACGTAATACCAAGAGGCAGCAAGGAACCATGCCAATAATTTCAAATTTATATTACCAAACTCAAGCCGAATCAAAATGGTATATTTTTTATAGAAACAAATTGCAAAATTTACACAAAAGTCCATCCTCGTGCCTAGGATATTTTTCCTGGGATTGGCCGGTTGACTCTATAACCTTATTGGCCAGTTGCAGGAACCGCGAATGGGGAGGAGCTGTGGGCTTTTTTTAAAAAAATATTAAATTTTTTTTTTTTTAAATATTAAAAATATTGAGAACTTTAAATTAAAGATTTAAATATAGATAAAAATTAATTGACTTTCCTACTTCGTGACAGCTAGTTTGACAATAAAATTCAAAATGGTGGGCTATTCTGCAATGGAAAGTTTTCACTTTTCCAACGACTTGTGGTACACTTTGAATTAAAAATTCCATGTAAATAATATGAAGAACACCAAGAGTGAAAAGGTTTGTTGTCAACTAATGAGACAAGACGTTTTGAAAGACTTGGAAGAAGATGAAGCGTACGTGTCGTAATTTTGTCATGCATATAATAAATGAGTAATCATATGATTTTGCTCGTGCAATTAAGGATTTACACTACTCGTGATATTTGAAAATTGTGCCAAATTGTACTCGCCTAACGGCTAGTGCAATTTAGGCACAATTTTCAAATATCACTCGTGGTGTAAATCCTTAATTGCAGTCGCTATCATACGATTACCTATACTTATCTTTAACAGTCATTCACAGCCTACATATATGCACGCAATGTTTATTAATTAAGTGCCACTATACGTATTTTTACGTATTTATAAAGCAGAGCTGGTAAATATTACTCGGTCGAAACCGTTTTTGCGATTCGACGATGGCAAGTACGTATTTTTCTTACTCCGAATCTGGAGTTGTTACGTCCGCCATTAATCGTTCATGTTCTTGACCAGCGTAACGAAGTGACGTCAGATTCTCAACGCGAAGACTCCACGTGGCTAATTCTTCAAGTAAATCAAGGTCGTTTTTTCAAATTCTTCGTCTAAAAGGCGGGACATTTCATCTACTTCTCGAAAAAAAACAAGAAAACAAATAACCTCGACAGAAATTCAGGCGTATAGCATTGAGAATCTGACGTCTCAAACAATATTACCTTTTGAAATTCGGTTCTACAACAATGGCGTCGTCGGGTGTCCGACTCTTGTGCTCTACCAACTTATGTGTAATTTTATGTTTATATCTAACTCTTGCTGGTAAACCAATAAATATCCAACAGTTTACACAGCTGTGCCAACTTCAAGAACATATATTTCGCTTCACAAGAAACGTCAACTCATGGGACAAATGAAACTTCGAACGAAGACTACCTGAAACGTATAGGTTCAAATTCATCGATTGTTTGCCGTTCAGTCTGTAAACTGATTCAGAAATCAACCTTAGCCCTCACACTTGTCTTAATTTCTCAGTAAATACGTACCTAAAATGAACAGGTTTTGCGATTGGCTATATGGAACAAAAGTGGTTAGGTTAGGACATTGGTTTCTTTGTGGTTGATTCTATTGTTTCATTGTTTTAGTCAACCAATCACAAAACTTGATAGTATAGGTAGGTGATGACCCTAATTTCTCGGGATGTTGAGCTAAATCCTGGTGACTTTAGCATAACAGATATCAAGGGATGCCGTGGTTTAAAAATTGATCATTTGAATGTCCGCAGCTTGCGAAATAAACTCGATTCACTTTAAATAGAACTGATCAACCATAACGTTTTTGATGTTCTTACCCTATCGGAAACCTGGATGAATTCTTCAATATCCGATGCTGAGATTCAAATACCTGGATTCTCTTTGGTTAGAAAGGATAGAGCTGGAAGTAGGATTGGTGGAGGTACACTAATTATTTATATTCGGGATGGACTGCCTTTCAAAATTCGCGATGACATGATATCGGATGATATTGAATGCTTATGATTGAAATTACCCGACCTAAATGTAAGTCCATCTTTATATGCAGTGCTTATAGAGCAACGGATTTCGATCTAACGGCATTTGTTGCAGCTATTGAAGTGAATTTATCAAAACTGAATTATGAGAGGGATGATATAATTTAATTGGGCGACTTTAACATTGATCTCACTACTGGTAGAAGAAGCTCTTTGAAGAAAACCTTTTTAAATTATATGCGATCATTCAACCTAAACCAACTCATTCAAGAGCCGACTAGAATAACAGACAGCTCCAATACTTTAATAGATCTAATTCTAGTGAACAATGAGCACCGATTTGTTAAGAGTGGAGTTATTCTCCTTCCAATCAGTGACCATTCTTTGGTTTATTGTGTTTTAAAAGTTGGGGTCCCCAAGGCAATACCAAAAACAATTGAATACCGTTCATTCAAAACTTATAATCAGGATAACTATATTGAGGACCTAAAAAATGTCCCATGGCACATTATTGATAATGAAGAGAATATTGATGATGCTATCCTTACTTGGAACAAATTGTTCTTAGATGTAGTTGACAGTCATGCACCTATCAAGAAACGCCGTATCACTGGTAGCAATCAACCCTGGATGAACCCAAAATTGTGTGAACTTATGCGTAAGAGAGATTTTCATCATCAGAAAGCAAGGAAGATTGACACGTCATCTCACTGGAAATTGTATCGAAAGTACCGGAATTTAGTGAACACTCAAATTAAAGCCAGTAAATCAGAATATTACATCAATCTCATTCAGGAAAGTAAAGGTGACCCAACTAAAATATGGAATACAGTAAATGAAATCTCCTCACGAAATACAAAATCATCAGCTCCGAATTGTATAATTTCAAATAATGTTCAGTTCACTAACCATTGCAGCATTTCCATTGAAATGAACACATTTTTGCGTCAGTTGGTCAATCCTTAGCTGATAAATTGCCTACATGTGTTTCAAATCTCATTTCTAATGGACCCTCAAACACCACCATGAACGATTGCTCGACGCCTTTCCAGATAGAATGTATTGATGAATCCTTTGTCGTCAAACAACTAAAATTACTGAAGACCAACAAATCTATTGGATTAGATAAAATAAGTGCTAGACTTCTTAAGGATGCTTCAGACATTATAGAATTATTAATTATTAATATTAATTATTAATATATTAATTATTAATATATATTAATTATTAATATATTAATTATTAATTATTCAGACATTATTGAATTATGCATTATAACTATTATTACCAAGCTGTTTAATCTATCTATCCAACAAAAAACTTTCCCATCAATTTGTAAATGTGCAAAAATTACTGCGATCTTTAAATCTGGAAACAAGCATGCAGATGCAAGTAACTATCGACCCATTTCGATTTTACCAACCTTAAGTAAAATTCTGGAGAAGATTGTACACCAACAACTCTATGAACATGTTAATGAGTATCAACTGCTTAATCATAAGCAATATGGCTTTCGCTCTAAACGTTCAACAGTAACTGCATTATCAAATTTTACTGATGAGATTCTTACTAACATGGAGGAGGGTAGGATGTGTGGAGCCGTATTCCTGGACCTGTCTAAAGCCTTCGATACGGTGGACACGATATTCTGTTATCCAAATTAGCAGCAATTGGTGTTTGCCAACATGATCTGGCCTGGTTTTAAAATCCTATATTCAATCTCGTTCATTACAAACATCTGTAGGAACCGAATTATCTGAACCTCTCTTATGCAATATTGGAGTTCCGCAGGGAAGTATCCTGGGTCCCCTACTCTTTATCATTTATATCAATGACTTGCCCAATGTTGTTAATCATACTCAAATATCTATCTTTGCTGATGACACGGTCATATATCATTTTTCGAAATCATCACTGGACTTGGAAGAAAAGTTAAATGCTGACCTTAAACTGGTGAGCGATATGGTTGGTTAACAATAGACTAACTTTAAATATTAAAAAAGACAAAGTTTATGATATTGGGCAGCAGCAAGAAAATCTGTTCAGTAAATTCCATCACGATTATGGTATACGGCAGTGAAGTTGATCAGGTATCGTCATTTAAATACCTTGGTATCACTTACTCTTCCAACATGACTTGGAGTGACCATATTGATAACATTACATCCAAAATAGAGAAACGCTTGGGCCTCTTGAAGAGAATTAAACATCTGTTGCCCAAATATGCTAGAATCCTATTCTTTAACAGCTTCATCCTGCCTGTGTTTCATTATGGAGATATTGTGTGGGGAGACAAAGATAACATTGTTTTAATGAGGAACCTACAAATACTACAAAACAAAGCAGCCAAGATTATCATGAACTGTCCAACTCACAGTTCCGCAAGTGATGCCCTCAGGAGATTAGACTGGTGTGACCATTACAACCGCTGTTTATTTATTTTTAAAATCATAAATGACTTATCCATTTCTAATATATCACTAACTGCCATTAAAGATACGCATAGATATAATACACGAAATCGAAATAATTTAAGTCTACCAAGAGTAAAGAGGAACTGGGGTAAACATAAAATTGACTACCATGCAGTTAAAGATTGGAATTCTTTAAATGAATCTATTAGAAATGCTAAGGATGTCCTAACTTTTAAGGCACTATTTTAATTATTTTAAGACTATTGATATCTGATAGATTTAATTACATGTATATAACCTAGATTTTTTACTATTTTAAACTTTTAATACTTTTTAATCTAATTGTCCTCCATTTATATAGACAGTATTAACCATTTATATATTATTTTATATTTGTTTATTTTTATAAAATTGTATTAATTATTTTGTCAGGACCTCTCTGAAAATCACCTTTGGTGAGAGAGCTTCCTGAAATTAAATATTGTTCATCATCATCAAATTGCGGGCTCACTTAATAGTGATTTCAGAGCTCAAAATATACTAACTTCAAAATACCATTTTTTAGAGTTTTTTTTACATCGATGATCACTTTCGACCCTGAAATACTATTCTATGCTAAAGAAAATCTAAAAGACGGGGGTGAATTTTCATCGTAGTGGCACTTTAAAGCATTCTTAAGTTAGAATCTGTTTAGAAAACCGATTGTTGTTTAGCTTTTGAACGTTGAGCTGTCGATTTACGCTATAGAACCATGCCGTAGAATCGCGATTTGCTGGGCATATTAACTGACCTGTGGTGTCACGCCGGTGTGATAAAAACAAGGTGGTTATCAATGCCGATAAAACAAAAGCCATGTTTCTTAATTAACACTCTGCAAAAATATCGATTTTTAGAGACGGCACTGATCTTTAAAGTGCTTATAAACCCAAAATGGGTTTTTGGTGATTCGGATAGAGCATAAAAAGTTAGTTAATAAGTTCTAGATTCGTTTTTGCGTTAAACTTTTAGTTTCGGAGATATAAGGGCTCAAAATCACAATTTGTGAAAAAGGTAGCGCAGGCCGGGAGACTGGTTCCGAGGAACGTGTTATGTTTCAATACTTATAAAAATATATTACAATTCGAGTAGACAAGGTAACATCGTAAAGACACATCGTTTGGACATTTTTCAATAAAAACTAATAAGATAGCTGTCTTATCCTATAGCAAAGCCTAATTGTTGTTTGAAGATGTGTGTTATTTTGGTGGCGCTACTTTTTTCCAAAAATGGCACAATTTGCATGTTTGAGCCGTTATATCTCCGAAACTAAAAGTTTAACGCAAAAACTAATCCAGAACTTATTAACTAACTTTTTATGCTCTATCCGAATCACCAAAAACCCATTTTGGGTTTATAAGCACTTTAACTGTTCTTACAACTTACGTCTTTCAATTGTTAACACCGAAAAACAGATTGGACTACTTATTGACAGCAAATTGTTATGGAAGCCTCGCAAACAGAAAGTGGAGAAAGTTGTTGCTAGCACATTGCTAGCAACAATATTCGTTGGGAAGAAAATCGGCACAAACATGGCCGATTAATTTTTAATTAAGCACATAAGCAGCTTTTACGAAGGATATACAAGTTTGCGTAACATAATAGGCACGTAAGTAGTAGAGTGCGGGGCTTAATGGCCCTTTGAGGACGGACCTAGGTGAACTGTAAGTACCTTTCTTTTGTCTAGCCTGATTAGCATTTGGTGTATTGTTATTAAGGGAATAATTCATGAGTTATGAATAATCAACCAGCTCGTGTTCCGAAAGGCGTCCGAACCCTAGCCGAGGAAGATAAAATAGTCGAGTTGTTGGTGGGAATATTTCATATTGGCGCCATGGCTGAGCAAACGATTTGGGATGAATTGCGAAGAAATAATATCGAAATAGACAAAGCTACTTTATGTTTTTATATGAATTCATGTCTTAGGGAGCATGAAGACTTGTATGAGTATCTTGCCGTTTCAAATAAGTGGAGATAACTTACCGAATAATTTACACGATATTTACCAACAGATGGATGTTGTGCATTTTGGAAGAATTGTTGTTTATTTAACACTAGTGTCGAAAGTTAGCGATTCTTGTGACTCCGAAACAGTTCGAGAAGCTGTGGGTAGAACTGTTGAAGTTTTTAGACGCGTGACTTGGCGAAATATAAACCGAAACTGTCATGGTTTAGGCGACTGACTTGGCCGGTTTTATTAACGGCGCTGTCGTTATGGATGTTGTAAAGTTGCTAAGGCCTGGTTTGAATGAGAGTAAGACATTAAAAAGTCATTAGTCTGCTGTGCTTCAACAACTTTACGCCTGATTTGAATATTAGGTTTGAATGAGAAAAAACTCATTAAAAGGTCAATAGGTAAAGGCGAATGCGTGGGTTCGAATTCGCCTCGTCTAACGATTATAAGCCTGCGTTTTACGTTAACTAGCAATGGACGAGATTTTTGCGACTCCAATGAACTTTGTGCACGAAAGACCGATATTGCTAAAGAAACGTGGTTCAAAGGAAGTTTACGTCTATTCCGATCAGTTCTTTCAAGAGATGCGTGTATGTATCAAAGAGTTTACGGATAGAGACGGAGTCAAATTGCTAGTGGAAGGTAGAGGAATAACATTAACCGAGCCGGTATTTGAAAAAATGTTGGACCTTATACCGATGCTTGTGGAGATTGTTGAGGAGAAGGATACCTTAACTGAAGACATCAAGTTCTCGTTGTTAGAAGAAGAAGGGGCCCTGGTTAGACCGTATCTTTCTGCCAGCGATGTTAACGGCAAAACGCGATTTAATATCGGCGTTGATAATTTCGAATGGGACCAAACGTTCGGTGGTTTAAAGCAGATCTATGATGGGAAACTCTTTTCGTTCACCGAGAAAGAGCTACCTCACGTGCAGAAAGTACTGAGAGAGATGCAACGAAAAAATGAACGAGAGAAACATTCAGAAACCACCAGACATTAAAAAAGCGCGCATTACGTTCAGAAGATATTGGAAGATGGTCGTTGGAGTTAAGGGAATGTGAACCATGCGTTATATTAATTTTAGTGACTGCTTTGACTACGAATAATATGTATTAGTGAATAAAATAAAATTAAAGTGTATTTTCATCGCTTGCCTAAAGTCGATCAGACTTGTTTCCGATAATCGGTTTTTAATGAGTTTCGTCACAATGGCGAGCCACGCGAGTCCGGTCTTGTTCTATTGTCTCGCTTGCGAAGATTGTTGTTACTATAGGCAAACATTATAAAAGTAGGGGGGTTTCGTGAATATTTAATAGTTGTGTTTATTGTTACGATGGAGTGTCTACACGGCGAACCCGCAACTTTCGTAACAACTAAGAATGGCAAGTTTTGGCTTTGCGACAACAAGAACGAGAAAAGCTGTGAGTTTTTTTGCCCAGACCAAGATCGTGGTTATTTCGAGAATGCTCTGTTGCTGTGGCGAACAAACGGAGCTCCGCGACCAGTCTGTCACGTCCACCAGAGACCGGCTAAGATGCGAGTTGTGAAAGACGTGGCGAAATCAAATTTTGGAAGACCTTTCTTCGTCTGCTGTAGTAGAGAGAATCCTTGTTCCTTTTGGCAGTGGGGCGATCGAGTTGAAAATCCGAAACCGACATGTCAACACGGACTGATTTGTCGCGTTCGGAAAGTCAAGAAAGAGGGAAACAACCAAGGCGTTTGTTTTACTGTTGTCCAAATCAAAAAGAAACGTCGTGTGGTTTTTTTGAATGGAAACCGATTGAAGACCGCAACGAGCACCGCCATGTTGAGAAAGTTGGTTGTTTGTCTAGCAACCCACCGCAGTACAGCTACATGGTCTCCGACACAGGTCTTACGTTTCAAAGCCTGAGGGAAGATCCCAACGATGCCTTCGCTGAGTATATAGGAGAACTACCTAACTTATCGATGCCCACTAACCTAACGGAAGGATGGGTGCCTGAGGACATAAAATAATTATTTTAGACAACAATTAGGCTGACGAACACAAAAAGACAGAACTCTGAGACTGTGTGATATTTGTAAGAACCAAAACGTGTAAATACCTTAAACAATAAAGTAAATTCAAACTGTTAAAATTGTTGTTGTTTTTTGGTATTTTTTTTCTTTCTTTCTGCGTACTGGCAAATAAAGTTTCTTCGTCGGAACTTTCGAGGTCCCGAAGGGCAAAAGCGTGGGTCGTTGCTAAGGCCTGATCTGAATATTACGTCCTGAATTTGAATATTGCTTAATTATATGTTTGAATGGAAAACTCATTAAAAGGTCATCAGGGTTTGCGTGGGTTCAGCGACGGCTAACGATATTGTGACGACGAAACAATTATAAGGAATTGTCCATATAGGAATTGTCTATATCCTTAAAACACCTAGTCGTGTTTCACCTCGACTCATTTCTCACCATTGCTTGACATGTCAAGATGGGTCAGTATCTTATAACTTGTGTTCATGTAGTAATAAAGCTATTACTAAATCGTTCTTACGTACGGCTTCTCTTCGTCCAAAGAATCATGAGGGCGTTTAGGTGTGCATTTGGGGTGTTCGTAAGAAGATGGGGCGCTTGGGGTGTTTGGGGGTGCATTTGGTGTTTCCGGGGTATTTGGGAGGTGCATTCGGGGTGTTCGTAAGGAGATGGGGCGCTTGGGGGCATTTGGGGGTGCATTCGGGGTGTTCGTAAGGAGATGGGGCGCTTGGGGTGTTTGGGGGGGGTGCATTTGGTGTTTCCGGGGTGTTTGGGGGTGCATTCGGGGTGTTCGTAAGGAGATGGGGCGCTTGGGGTGTTTCGGGGGCGTATTTGGTGTTTCCGGGGCATTTGGGGTGCATTCGGGGTGTTCGTAGGGAGATGCGGGCGTTTGGGGTATTTGCGGGGTGCATTTGGTGTTTCCGGGGCATTTGGGGTGCATTCGGGGTGTTCGTAGGGAGATGCGGGCGTTTGGGGTATTTGCGGGGTGCTTTCGGGGTGTTCGTAGGGAGATGCGGGCGTTTGGGGTATTTGCGGGGTGCTTTAGATTGTGCGTTGGGGGGGGGGGGGGGGGCGTTTGGGGTGTTGGGGTATTTTCGGGGTGATCAGATTAGGTATCCTATAAAATTAAAATAATTGAGAAAATAGTTTCATTTCATGTTCAGTCGTGAGTCAGAGAACATGTCTCATCAGTGTGGCACTTGTGGAAAGACTTTGTCAAGAAAAGAACACCTTCACCGCCATATGAACAACGTTCATGGTAAAAAGATCTCCTCTCAACCAATCTCTTCCGTTGGATTATTCGTCGCATCAAGTAATAGCGCTAACCATCAGAAATTATTTCATTCTGAAGTCACAGACAAGCAACCGGATATGGCTTCCTACGATAGAAGAACGACACATCTCCCGTTTACTAGTGCTGTATCAAACTCGCTAAACTCAAACCAAAGCCGAACGTATTCCATTCAATTAACACACCCGTTTGGACTTATGGTCTCTGGAGGAACCAAGACAGGAAAAACAACGTTTGTCAAAACATTGTTAGCGAACGCTCAAGTGATGATCGATCCTCCACCTGAAAATATTGTTTACTTTTATTCCGAATATCAGGAATCCTTTGCTCAAATAGAGACCCTAGTTTCCGGTATTCAGTTTGTTCAAGGTCTACCTGATTCCATGTTGGATTCTATTAACCCCAAGATAAGGAATTTATTTATCATTGACGACATGATGGGGGAAAAGGATGCTATCATTGCTAAATTATTTACGAAAAAGTCGCATCATGGAAACCTTAGTGTCATCTATATCGTACAGAATATGTTTCATCAAAGCAAAGATCATCGAACTATATCTCTTAACGCCAGTTATCTGGTTCTAACTAAGAACGTCCGTGATGCCAGCCAAGTGATCCACCTAGCCAAACAGTTGTACCCAAGCAATACCAAATTTTTTCAGCAAGCTTACCAGATGGCAACAAAAGAGCCGTATTCTTACATATTTGTTGACCTAACACCAACATGTCCCAATGAAATACGACTTCGATCCGGAATCTTCCCGACAGACACTCATTACGTCTACCAACCTCGCGCATAAAAACATAGGGCAGTCAAAGGTGTATTCATTTGAGGATGTCCCGCCGTGTGAGAAGGAACCACGATGTTTTAAAAGTATTGGCCAAGTGTAAACCTTCCATGCGAAAAGCGATCATAAAAGCTGCAGATACAGATTTATTGGAAGCCATAACCGAGTGCCTATTGAACATTTGCCGTGAAACGATTAAAATCAGTCCAAAAACGTATAAAAAGCTTACACCATACTCAGATCACATTGAGGCTGTTGCTGATAAGAGAAACCCGATCACGAAAAGAAGGAGGGTTATTCTACAAAACGGAGACGGATTCTTACCTTTTCTACTCGCTCCTGTCTTAGAACAATTGGCGAGATTTCTAACCAAATAATGGAGCATGTCAAAAGACTGGTTCTGGTCCCTGAACACATGACTACAAAGAAACCCTTGGTTCTTCCACTGACTGCTCAAGTGAACCAGTTGGACTCGGAAATGGCCAATTTGCTGCAACGTCAAGATATAACACAAGACGATAAAGTGAAGTTGTATAATCAGACCTTTCAACGCTATCTCAATTATTATGACAAACGAATGCATCGGCCTGTTCCTGTAAGTATTGCCCACACCCAACCTATCGCAGCAGAAGAAACAGACCCCGAACCTTCAACAGAGACAATGCCTGAACCACCTGGAGAAATCGAGAGTGATATCATAGAAAGTGTACCATCCACGATGAAATCAAGAGCTGCACAACTGATAAAGAAGATAAAAGAAAATAAAGATGTGGTTGGTTGCAACGATCAAGGGCAGATTGTTTTTGAAGGAAGAAACTATTCCGGGTACTAACGTCATTGATTTAGTCAACGATACTCTGCGCCAAAGAAAGAATTTCAACCCTGCAGGATGGCAACTGTTCGCAAAAGCTTTAGGACGTTTGAATGTACCCGAAGGAATCGTCAGAAACGAAGAGCGTCTACATTTGGTGAAGGAATATAGGAACAAGCCTTCATCTGCTTCTAGCGACCCCCCTCTGACGCCCTCACTACAGTTTCCAGGGGAACCAATGAAACCAAGAAAGAAACGTAGAAACAAAAATCCATATAAATGGCATTCATAATCTTTTTTTGTAAACATTTTATTGAATAAATATTTTTTACAATTATAACGTGTCTTTTTATTCTTACACAAAATACCATTTACGTATAAAATTACGAACTAATGTATCGTTCCACTCCTTTTGATCAGTAAACATGCTAACAATAGTTGACATGGGAATATTTCTACTTCGATGTAAAGCATAAAATAAACAGTATTGTCCACACACACGAGACCACGGTGACTGTAAAGTCTTTTCATTCCAAGTAAATGTACTGCTATGATCTTGTAGAAAGGTTTGAAAGTTTCTGCTGTAAAATTCTGGGCTTTGTCCATAAGAGTCGAATAATTCGCCTTTTCCATCCGATGTGATGTAAATAGCTACCCAATGTGTACCTGGTCCATCGCTGGTATCCACGTTTATGATAAAACCTCTAGGTCTTTTCTGTATCTGACTTGGTAAATGATCCGAGGGTAAAACATCGGTAAACACTGATTTGGCATATGGATCACTTTGTAAGACACGTAGCAGTTGACGTGTGTTCATTTTAGCTTCTGAAGTCACTTAGCACGTTACGGCTGGCATCAATCTCGATAAGATTTTGAAATTCTCCAAGCACCACGATATTTATAGCCCCAGTTAGAGCCGTACCGAACTTGCATTCTAGGGAGACGTTCCCATCCCTGATAGGTTGAAAATGATCTCCAACACATAGATCAGCTGTTAAATCAAACACGTACAGGGTATATCCATTTCCATACTCGTCTCGAGTAATACCGTTGCCTTGATTCTGAAACATCTTGTTGGTACCAGCATACAGCGTTTGGAATGCTGAAACATAGTTGGTCCCTGTTGCTCCGGCGAACTTTAGGTGAAGTGGTTTGCCAGGCCGGTGTTCTCCATTCACTGATAATGCAAGAAATGTTGTGTCGTAGTTCTTAAAATTGAAAGGATTCTTGTTATAAACTCCGTTATAAGCATCTGCATCCACCATCCCAATCACGACTCTATCGGGAAGAAGTCCTTGGAATATATTCTGTTGATCTCCAGACATGTTTCCCGTTGGTACGGAGAACACTTTGCAGTTTACACGATTAATAGGGTACTTGGCTGTGATATGTTGAAGGGCCTGGGTATGACCTAGCATTGTAGTGGACGAAACGTTAACACGGCGAGCGCGAAACACGCATTCTTCCAGAACCACTTTAAAACCAGGAGCTTCTGCTGATGAAACCAGGCAAAAGGGAGCTCTTGATCTCACTAGCTTGAGCTTGATCGGAACAGCACCAAGAATATATCGTTCTTGCGCGAACAGATCCGAATGAATTCTTCCTTCCATCGCCACAGACTTGCTTAGGCTTGTATGTGCGTGACGTTCCTTTAATCCTTTGTTCGCATCGGCAACTTCTGCTAGTGGATTGACGGCATCCATCCGTCCAGCCTGGTCTTTGTAGAACAACGCTGATGTTAAGTGAGACGATTTAGCGTCTTTGCTAAAGTTCAATACAGTTTCTATATATGCTCGGTAGGGATACGAAGTGGTTGAGGGTGTGACCAGTTTGTTGTTCAGATAAACTTCCACTTGAGAAAATAAGGCATGCAGCCATAAATTAACAGGACCCACTTGGGCGGTGTCAGGTAAGTTAGTTTCATCTCCATTCGTTATCTTTGCTTTTACGTGAAGGTAACTGTTTGCCAAATCGGTGTAGACATCAGAATTTGCAGCACAGAGAAACTCGATAGTGTCCGAAGTTCCAATGCTAGAAAGAGGATCGATGTCTTCCCAAAATCCTTTATTCATTTCAACTTGAGTGTCAGGAACAGAAAATAAGTCCAGTTCAGATTTTCCACAGGAACAGGAATCTTTACGTAAAGTCTCGTAGCCTTGTGCCATTATTTAAGAAAAGTAGGTTTTTCTTGAGATGTTTTCCGCCTCTTGGTCTGTGAGCGACTGGTAGATTTCGATGAGGCATTGGTTTTTAAGGATGCGTTGCGTTTGCGACCGCCTCCTGATTGGTTACTCATCAGTTGTTTAGCACCCTGCCGAGCTATATCTTTGACGACTGCGACACCACGACCTTTGACAGCTTGCTTCACACTTTTCCCGGCCAGAACATCTTGACCGACATCTGTCGCCACTTGCAGAGCTCTCTTTCCAATCGCTTGTACTCCTCGTTTTACCAGAGGTATTGCATATCGGGCAATACTTTTAAAGAAACTTCCAATACCGTAGCCTCTTTGAATCCGTGCACCTCTAAAACCAGATAGACTTCCACCTCGTTGTCCTCGTAAATAATATTGTTGAAACTGCTTTGCATCTGGAACGATTCTAGCTCTCATCTTTAAATAAAATACGGTGATCTGCTCTGTTTAAAGTGAAGTGTCACGATGGACTTCCCGAAACCAAATGACACGTTTTCGTTTTTGTCGTCCTTTATATCTATTTCGATCGTCTCGAATGATTTCACCTTCAGGGGGACATATTGTAAGTTGCGAAAACTAACGTTAACATTTTCCCCGTATTTTCCTTTCGTATTCACAATTCGTAGAAGAGGCACTTTGACATCGCCGACAAATTGTGCATCCACCACATTTGTGTAGAGGTAAATAGATGCAAAACCTGCGTTTATATCTGCTACGTAGGGACTCGTTGTTTTCTTCGTAATCACTGTATCCTGCTCGAATCCTAAAGCCGTTGCGATATCACCCGAGAACCATACCATTGCGCCTTTTTTCACATCGACTATCACTTTGAGCGTATTTTTATTATATGTAAACTTGATCTTAGCTTGTCCTTCTTTCGTCATGCAATGGTTTAAATCTTTAACCAGGTTTGTAACACTGTTGTATTGTGTGCCTTGAAGGATGCCCACTTCATCTGGACCTGTGCCAATGATGTTGTAGAGAAAGGTTTGCTGATTGCCTTCGCGTATCGTGCATGTATGAGGATAATTAAACTCGGAAAGGGCTACTTCCCAGTCCCCTGTCAGCTCTAACGTTTCCGCTAGCTTCACTTTAAAATTCGCTACCGTATTATCAGGGAAATATTTCATAGAACTATATTACTTGGGAGCGTCAGATAAAACTGTGTTGCCATCTCGATGAGTAAGACACAAATGAACACAAGTTATAAGATTCACACACTTTTATTTCGAAATATGTTTTACATTATCAGCCGGTACCCAAGAATTAAAATCATTTGAGTAACCTAACCATTTTAGAAGATATTCTTTGTGTTTACCACGCATGCGAGACTTAATCACATTTTCTACTCTAAAAAAGTCAGTGTCTTTCTTGATAATGCTTTGCAACTCTTGTTCGTAAAATGTTCCCTCTAACTCCTCGTCGTGATAATCGGATATTTTATACACTGGTGGTCTTCTAGGTATACGCTTCGTTATGGTGAAAACTTCTTCGGTCCAGCTGGGTAAGTAACCTTTCTTGAATGTTCGTCTGGCTTTGCTGATTCGCACTTGATCACCCACGTTAAATTTATACTTGATGGGCGCGCTTGACTCGTGTCCGTACAATCGTTGCCACACCATGCTTTCATTCTCGTGATTCACATCAGCTGGTTTCATTCCAATACTCCGATGTCGCGAATGGTTTATAGGAATACACCAACTTTTGTAGCACATCCATATACTTTACTGTATTCTTAGCTGTAAAATATTTCCACATCTTTCCCTTAAGCGTTCGATTGAATCGTTCCACAATAGACGCTTTGGTGTCGTTGTGCGTGGTGAAAAACCAAATATTGTAATCTTTCAAAAGCTTCTGAAATGGTCTGTTGGTAAATTCAGTTCCTTTATCGGTATGAAGTTTCTCGGGACGTCTGCCTTTCTTACATATCTTCTTAAAGGCTTTAATCAGATTTTCTCCGGACTTTGTTTTCAATGGTTCTACCCACGCATACTTGGATAAGACATCAATGACAGTTAACATGTATTTATAGTCATTGTTTGCTTTACTCAACGAATCCATAATGACCAGATCAGCCTCCCACATTTCGTCCATTGCTCCGACAATAACTCTATTTCTCTTAAAACGATGTCGTACTGGTTTATGCAAAGTATATGTGTCTTGTTGTTTTAACCAGGTTTTTATCTCGTTTCGCGATAGTTTAAATTTCCCGTCATTTTTTACGACACGGTAAATAGCATCGACGCCGCCAAAACTTGCCGGACTTTCTGGGCTGTAATACAGATCGTGGAGATACTGTTCCGCCATCTAACTCAGATTGCTGAATCACAATCTTGCCACCACAGCAAGCCGATACGCAGCGAATACGTCTGAAAATATTTCGAAGTGTGATATAAGGTAGACGTCTAGGAAGACAGGAGCAAGGCATGATCTTCACTCTACCAGGGTTTGATATAAAATGAAAAATCTTTCACTGAACAACATGATATAAACACTCTAAAACACACACCTTCTCCTCAACAATCTCCACAAAGCAATTTTACGCCGTCTTTATCAGTAAATTATTTGATACACGCATCTCTTGAAAGAACTGATCGGAATAGACGTAAACTTCATTTGAACCACGTTTCTTTAGCAGTATCGGTCTTTCGTGCACAAAGTTCATTGGATTCGACCCCACGCATTCGCCTTTACCTAATGACCTTTTGATTACTTTTTCTCATTCAAAGCCAATATATATTCAAATCAGGCCTTAGCAACTTTACAACATCCATAACGACAGCGTCGTTAATAAAACTAGACAAGTAAGCTGTTTAAACCGCGACAGTTTCTTCACCGGTTTATATTTTGTCAAGTCCACGCGTCTAAAATCTTCAACAGTTCTTGCCACAGCTTCTCGAACTGTTTCGGAGTCACAAGAATCGCTAACTTTCGACACTAGTGTTAAATAAACAACGATTCTTCCAAAATGCACAACATCCATCTGTTGGTAAATATCGTGTAAATTATTCGGCAAGTTATCTCCACTTATTTGAACGGCAAGATACTCATACAAGTCTTCATGCTCTCGAAGACATTCGTTCATATAAAAACATAAAGTAGTTTTGTCTATTTCGATATTATTTCTTCGCAATTCATCCCAAATCGTTTGCTCAGCCATGGCGCCAATATGAAATATTCCCGCCAACAACTCGACTATTTATCTTCCTCGGCTAGGGTTCGGACGCCTTTCGGAACACGAGCTGGTTGATTATTCATAACTCATGAATTATTAAGGGTAATAACAATACACCAAATGCTAATCAGGCTAGACAAAAGAAAGGTACTTACAGTTCACATAGGTCCGTCCTCAAAGGGTCCATTAAGCCCCGCACTCTACTACTCACGTATATGTTATGTACTTTGACTAGGTAATTCCAAATCTGTTTTCAAAATTGAAAACGGGTAAATATTGATCCTAACGTTCAAAATAATACTCGACGAAGCGGCCTCCTCATTGCCGATTAATTTATAAGTACATAACAGCTCTTTACGAAGGATATGCATGTTCTCATAATATAATAGACACCGAGACACGTATGTTATGTATTTAGACTCGGTAATTCCAAATCTGTTTTCAGAATTGAAATCGGTTAAATATTGGCCGAGATAACTAAAAAATTAACAAATACATTTCTACGAACGGAAAAAAAAAACGGCCATCAAAAAATTTAAAAAAAAAAACCCCAAAAACCGGCCATCAACAAATTAATATATACACGACGTGCGAGGTCTGGGGACTATGGATGGGGAAAATCCCGCAGGGGGTATTAGGATGAAACTTTTGGCGGATAGAAAAGGCGAGCGAGGGAATTCTTGCGGATTCGTATTTCTAGTTGCTGCGAGCGTGAGCGAGCTGCGAGCAGCTTACTAATCCTGGATGCCAGTCTATGCTGGCTAAAATCGACATTTCAGGATGTCGGTTTGTCACGATGATTTTCGGAGCCGCGGTACCACTGACGTGTGCGGCCTGCGGTACTCAATATGGGTAAGTACTTCATCTTACAAAGATATAGCGAACCCATACCACTAAACAAGAGATTAGGGTTAGGGGTTCGCTATATGCTGCAAGATGAAGTATTAACCTCAATATGCGCTCAGATCCGCTCACGACTCGGAGCGTCTCACCACTCACGTGTTTGATATTCGAAGATTCGACTTTCGAGAAAGGAAGGCTCACTGAGGAAAGGTCTTCAAAAATATGTCAAATGTTTATTTATAGCTGGAAGTATTCATCAAGGTCATGAACGTTTTAGTGACGTGACATTTCAAGGGAAGGCAATGTTCTTTCATGAGTTTTTTCAGCGCTATTGCACGCTCAATCGCTGCCCGATGGCTGACTGACACAATCTATCAAATCCTTACAGAAGAAGATCTTATGTACTTGAACGCCCTTAAGAATCAATTTATACGATATCTAGACACATATTGTCGCTTAACCATCTGCCTGATAGCCGGATAGCCGATAGCCGTTTGGCGATGGAGGACGTTCCACCAACAACATCAAACTATTGGCCTAACCGGCACAAACAAGCAAAAATACACAAATACTAATCTGCCTAACGAGGTAAACCCAACGAGGCACAATTATCGCCCAACGAGGCTAAACAATCGCCCAACAAACGATTGCATGCCCAACGAGGCAAAACAACCAAATGCATGCTAACTGAAAAAGAGCCTAACGAGGCAAAACGATCGTCCATTGAAATGCAAACGAAAACAACTGAACGGTCTTGGTCGATCAAGGCTCTCGGCAACGGCTTCCGTAGCTCAGTGGTCAGAGCATTTGCACTAGCATCGCAGGGTCGCGGGTTCAATTCCAGTCGGGAGGCCTTGAAGTTGCATTTTCCGCAACTGGTCCCGGTTTGGTCTTAAAATGTATGTATTCCAACACTCGAAATTTTCCTTCACCATCAATCCTTTCAACATGTAGGTTGATCGAGTGAAATGCCAAATATTACCCAAGTATAAAGAATGTTTGCTATAGCTTTAATGCGCTTGCATAATTGCACAGACAACACAACAATAAATATAGAACAGGCGACTGAAGACTGCAAGAACAAAATTTTACGCTGTCGCTTTTTCATATTGTCTCATTACATTTACGATTTCCGCTTCACTTACGATCTACAATAAGTGCTATGCAGTGTCGCAGCACTTCACTTTCTCATATAAATTACTAGTTGTATAAAATAATTTTCATCACGCTTGTCTGCCTGCTTTTAATTACACTAAATACATTTCAGGTCCTCCTGCACTCGAATCGCTTTCGGACGTTTAAAACAAGAGTAATGGACGTCACAATGCACGACTTGGCCCGGCTTGGAAATTTCCTCGGCTACGGGTGGTGTGCGGGTTGCAGAGGCCAGTACGTCGGAGAGGACTTCAGGAGAAATAAGGACAGTTGGCAAGCTGACATGAAGGGGCCCTGCAATGGCTACAAGTCAAACCAGCGGCTCAAAATGCACTATGGAGATTTCAAATTCAGCGTTAAGGACATAAAGTACGGGGAAGCAGTTATCCAAAGCTTGCAACCGCAGGTTTACGATTCCGGACGCGTGAGCAATGACGACAAGAGTCCGCTGATACACAAGATAGAACGAGAGTTACGCAGTGTTAGAACAGTGACCCACGAGACGACAAGCTCGTGGAAGGTAGCTCAGGAGCTCGGGATTGAGATATCGTATACATCGCCTGTGGGTATAGGAGGCAAAGTGAACTACAAGTTTAACTACGAGAGCTCTCAGACCACCACGGACTCGACATCCAATCAACAGTACAAAAGCATCAAGATTCTGTCGCAGAAAACTCTCGATCCATACTCTGCCGCCACTTATCGTATCATGTTGACAAAGACACGGTCTACCGTGGCGTACACAGCCACTGTTATTGCTCATTTCTCAGCTGAACTGGACGGATTTCTGAGATGGGGAGGTGGATATAACGGAGGCAGCACCAACTACCATTACCAGTAAGTATAGAGAGTTGCTCATGCAGTTTTCGCTTTTTTCAGGGGCCGCGGAGCACTTTTTAGAGTGGGGGCACTTCATCCTCGTTCCCAGGGCATTTTGCCTCCACGGCGGAAGGTCGGCGAAAATGGCCCTGGATCGGCTGGTCCATTCTATAATCCGATTGGCTTGTCATAAACGCAATTAATTCAGCGAGTATAATTTATTCATCTAAATCTGAATACCTTAAATCTTCAAATTTTATAGCAAAGTAGAAGTGATAGCTTTCCCTAAATTGGATATATGCTTCTTCATACCCTTTGTAAGAGATGCCATGGATGTATGGTGGATTATTAAGCTTCTTAGCTGCTGTTATGCCTACGAATGCTGACATGAACAACTCTGAAGAGCATTGAACATTTCTCAATTATGTAAGGTCAACAAAGTAGACAAAGGAAATGGAACAAAGACCACAAAAATTATCATATCTAAACATATGTGACCAGCGCCGATCCCAGGGCCATTTTCGCCGACCTTCCACCGTGGAGGCAAAATGCCCTGGGTACGAGGTTGGGGGCACTTTTAAGTGGCGAAGATTGGGTGGTGCAGAAAAATATGTTGAATTTCGTACTATTTCAATTTTATTTTACAACCCAATTTAGGAAAATTAATATCAGGAAAAGTGGGGGGCAATTGCCTCCCTTGCCACCCCCGGCTCCGCGGCCCTTGTTTTTAGCAGAACATCCCTTTTGATAATGTATTTAAAGTGCCTATGAAACGAAAATTATTATTTGAAATTTATTCTGATGAAGGATTGCAAATTAGGTTTCTGTTATTAAAACTTGAATAACATACATGAAAAAATTTCTGTATTCTGATTGGCTGAGAGAAGTGCGATTTAACCTATCTAGACTGGGGGGGGGGGAGAATCTGCCCGCTCTGAATTTAAATGCTGCTAACTCAATAATGGCTACAGCTATGAATCTAAAATTTTACGACTTTTCCTAGTTATGCATTGGTGGTATGGGCTGAAAAAATGGTGAAAAAATATTAGGTATAAAAAAAGTTACAGACACGAAATTTCAAACAAAAAATGTTCCTTATAATAGAAACAATAAAAATAAGAACATATCGATTAAGATAAATCTATTTATTGATATAATAACTTATGTACGTTAACAGAACAGTAAGAAATCTGCAAACTGCTTCAAATCCGAATTTTTTACCTATGACGTCATAATGACGTCACAATTTGTTACCATGATAACAAAAATGTAACGTATATTCAGTGTTACCATGCCATCGACCTGTAAAAATTTCATTGGCATACAGTTTTGGAGATATTGCACGCGGGCACAATCCCCCCCCCCCCCCCAACCCACAGAAGACCCAAAAGACAAAATCACATTGCACGGTTCACGAGAGCAGATGATTCTATTTTGTTATTGTTTTTATTGAATAAATTATATCTCATGACTCGCATGTAAAAATCACTTCCTGTTAAATTTATAATAAATATATATTAAATAAATAATTTTCATGTATATTATTAACAGTTAACAGCATGGTTTTCTCGTTGCAATTTGAAAAACACGCACTCGTAAGTTTTTGAAAGACTGATATCTGGAATAATCAAGGTGGAGGTAAGTGTTAACCTCATAACATTTACTGAGACCTTGATTATCCAGATATCACAAAAATCGAATCCAATAAATTGTTTTATTATACATTGTGCTTTCAGAGTCTTTGTCTTCAAGTAATTATTTTTCGATTTCTTCTACAGTCGAAGACGAAAATCGTTTGTTTTTGCTTGTGTGGAAAACTACCGCTCGTTAGGAAATCTCGCATCACGGGCGCAACCTACTGCAGATTAGTGAATAATCTGCTAGCAGATTATTCACCAGTATGTAGGTTGCGCTGATTCCCATAATTGACTGTATGCGCTTGGCCAATGAGAAGACAGGAAGTAACTACAATGTATAATAATACGTAGTTAAAAGCATCGGTAACAACCGGTTTATTGGGCTTTCAGAAAATATATAGCTTTCGCAACAGTTATGGTTATTTCTAGAGATATCAATAGAACAAAGCTAAAAAGAGCTGGTTCAATTTTGGATGTTTTTCAGTCGGACAGGAAAGAGTTGTATGCGTGCACATATAAGCGTGTAGAAATTATGAAATAAAAAAAACGTGTCGCGTGCGATTATCGAGATTTATAAGATAACCGGAGGTAAATGAGCAATAACACGCACTCTGACGTGTACCTTGACTAGATATTGACGTTTTTTAAGTCGTTTTAATTATCATCATGAAAATTCAAAATGCCACCAATCGTGGAGTTTTTTAAGAAATCAAATCAAACTTGCCGTGTGAGTGGATCTCATGTGCGTGGCGCTTGTCGATGTTCAATTTTTAATCTTGCGTTACCGTGTGCAGTGTTTTTGAATTCACGACTTCATCAATCTTGTACGTACCCATTTTGACTGGGCCGGACAGAAAAGACTTAAGGACATGATTCTTTTTCATATATATATAGACACCGAGGAAGTAGCAACAGACCATCGTTCAAGTATCGGTTTGGCAGCGAAAGTACGCCATTTTATACTGCCCTTAAGGAGCAAAGCGATCGAGGCATTCTTCCATGGCAATGGTCGGACATGAAAAATTATCACTCTGGTGTATCAGGTGTCATCAATAACTTGGTGAACGAGGGTCGCTATGAGTTCACACTAACTGGTCAGTTCCGAGATGTAGTTGGTCAGCAGGCTGAAGTTAAGTGGAAATCAGAACCCCTCAGAGCTCGAAGGCACTCCATTTTCAGAAAAACGCCAGCCATCCAAGATTTCCCAGAGTCCCTCACAAACAGCGATCCACCCATGTTTGTACCCCAGTCCCCAGTGGTCTCGATCGACACCGGGAAGTACAAGGAAAAAGCGCAGAAGGAAAAGATCCTTGGGAACTGAATGGAATGCATACTGTAATAGTTGTTTGCGTCATAATTATGATTAATAAAAATTACTTATGCAGCTGCACTTGAAAACAGTTCTCTCAACAGTATGATTCCTCCAGTTATATATAAAGCTCGCTGCTTATCTTCTGGTATTTCGCAGAGCAGAGTGAATCCAAACATGGCGGACATATGGCGGTGATTTTGGGTCGTGGCCAACCTCGTACCCAGGGTTAGTCCCCTCCCATCCCCCGGGCACTCCCTCCCGGGCACTGAGAAGACCCTGGGTACGACTTGTGGGGAGGGTGAGCACGCCATTTATCCTGGTCAGCGGCAAGCAATCGCCTTCTGGACGATCCTTTTATTAGTATTAAGGTTAGTAATTGGATTTTTACTTAGTGTTCCTGTGTCGCAGGGGTTAGGGTTAGAAAACCCATTGGGCGGGGCGTTAGGGTTAGGATCTATAAGTTGTTTTGGGTTAGCATTCAGTTCTACGATGTATATCATATCATATCGTAGTATAGATATCTCTCGCGGGTACTAAAAAAGATCGTCCAGAAGACGATTGCTTGCCGCTGACCGCGATAAATGGCGTGCTCACCCTCCCTCTCCGCCCCCCGTGGCTAGATGGATTACCCGCAGTTGAGGTGACCGTGAGGTACTAGGTCTGAGTCGTCTTCTGGACAATCCTTTTATTAGTATTAAGGTTAGTATTAGAAAAGCATTAGGCGGGGGGTTAGAAAACCCATTAGGCGGGGGGTTAGCAAACCCATTAGGCGGGGGTTTAGCAAACCCATTAGGCGGGGGTTTAGCAAACCCAGTAGGCGGGGGGTTAGCAAATCCATTAGGCGGGGGGTTAGCAAACCCATTAGGCGGGGGGTTAGCAAACCCATTAGGCGGGGGGTTAGCAAACCCATTAGGCGGGGGGTTAGCAAATCCATTAGGCGGGGGGTTAGAAAACCCATTCCATTAGGCGGGGGGTTAGCAAACGCATTAGGCGGGGGTTTAGCAAACCCAGTAGGCGGGGGGTTAGCAAACCCATTAGGCGGGGGGTTAGCAAACCCATTAGGCGGGGGGTTAGCAAAACCCATTAGGCGGGGGGTTAGCAAACCCATTAGGCGGGGGGTTAGCAAATCCATTAGGCGGGGGGTTAGAAAACCCATTCCATTAGGCGGGGGGTTAGCAAACCCATTAGGCGGGGGGTTAGGGTTAGGATCTATAAGTTATTTAGGAAGAAGTTCTGTGATGTATTTCATCATACAGGCATGTCCGATCGTATGATAGCGGTACAATCTCTCATAACCTTTCGCGAATACTAAAAAAGATCGTCCAGAAGACGACTCAGACCTTGTACCTCACGGTCACCTCAACTGCGATATTCCATCTACGAGCAAATACAAGGCATTGACGAGCAAAAATACAAGGCATTGACGAGCAAACATACAAGGCATTGACGAGCAAATACAAGGCATTGACGAGCAAACATACAAGGCATTGACGAGCAAATACAAGGCATTGACGAGCAAACATACAAGGCATTGACGAGCAAATACAAGGCATTGACGAGCAAATACAAGGCATTGACGAGCAAACATACAAGGCATTGACGAGCAAATACAAGGCATTGACGAGCCAAATACAAGGCATTGACGAGCAAATACAAGGCATTGACCAGCAAATACATGGCACTCGTAGTGGGATTGTTAACACGTTACGATATGTTCGATTATCCGCTCTAAGAAAACTAAGTTAGCCACCGGGATAAGCTGTAGTGCTGTACGCATATTGTAAACAGATAATTTATCGTTGTTTTAATATATATTGTAGCTTTGGGAGTTATTTCTCAAGAAAACGTTCGTCGAAGACCAGTGGCGGCGGAATATAGGTTGGGGTCTGGGGGGTCGGGAAAATTTTGAAATCTAAAGTCTAAAGTCTCTGAAATTCATAATACTTCTGGTCAGCAGTCATTAACAACTAATGGACGAAGTACTTCATGAAATAAGTATCGAACTATCACTCAACATGATTTTCCCTTACGATTGCCTGTTATTTAAAAACTGCCTGATATCGAAGATGCACAAATATTCAATGTATAATATGGTCAAATAACTCTCACTTTCGGCGCCAAAACTGGGGGGGGGGGCCTAGCCCCCCTTTTTTCCACTTTTACAAAGTTGGGGGGGAGGGCTATAGCTTTAGCCCCCCTACCCTCCCCCCCCCGCTTCCGCCGCCTATGTCGAAGACAGCAGAAAGTTCGTGTTTGTTTACATACAAGATGGCGTGCGTATTACGAAAATTATATTTTTGGGCATGTTCGATTATCCGCTTTTTTAAAGAAAACACAGTCGGAGGTTAGAAAACTCGTTAGGCTGGGGGTTGGTAACGTGTCAGCTTAATGCCTTCTATTTGCGCTTCCTTATAAGGAATACGAAGAGAATACGTACTAGATACCTATCTGATTTTGGGGATAGTTTCACTCCTCTACACGGTCTTGAACGTCAGTTTCAGCCTCCCGCGCAACTTTTCTATTTTTCTCCACTATGTTCATTTTGAAAATATAACATCAAGAATAACACCAATAATTTCAAATGGAAACAAATTACACAACAAGGCCAGTTCGTAATGGAAACAAATTACACAACAAGGCCAGTTCGTAATGTCGACTGCGCATCAAAATGACGTCTTCTGCGTCGGGATAAAAATTATTTAAATTCATAACAACAGCCTAAAACCACAATATACATTTGCATTTCTATTCGTTATACTGAATTTCCCCCTGATGTTATGAATTGAAATACGTTTTATCCCGACGGAGAACGCGTCATTTTGATGCGCAGTCGACATTTAACAAATTATGACGAAAGAAGCCCTCAAAAATTTCTTGAGAAAAACAGAATATTGAAAGAACGATTTCTTTTTAGAGTTCCCCCCATTTTCAGACAATTAGTGATGACACTACATTTTTAGTTAAAAAAGTATTGTCAAAAAGGTAGTAAATAGCCTTTTCAGAGGTTCTGGAATTTAAAAATATTCCGGACTCCCCAAATGGATCACACAAAAGTCTCTTAACCGCAACGGTCAGATTTTAGGCTGGATCCTCCCCTGACTATAAGGTCACAGAACATTACTAAACTAGAAATACGAATCCGCAATAATCCCCCCCCCCCCACCCTACTGGAATTTCCCCATCCATGGTGCCCAGACCTCGCACGCCGTGGCGGCCGTGTATTTGTGTTTTGCAAAAATTCACAATTTGCAAAAGCCCGTTTCGTCGAAGAAATGTTTGAACGTTATCTCGGCCAATATTTAACCGATTTAAACTCTGGGAGTCAACATACATAAAATACGAGTTTACTATATTACGAGAACGTGAGTACCCTTCGTAAAATTGGTTTATGTACTTAGAAATTAGTCGTCTTGGTCGGCTATAAGCCGGTCACTTCGTCGTATATTATCTCGAATATCTCGATCAATATATAACCGTTTTCAATTCTGAAAACAGATTTGGAATTAGCGAGTCAAAATACATACTCGGATTTCTATTTCCTCAAAAAACTATGTCTCTTTTTGAAAAAACTTTTAATCATGTGACGGTTCAATTTAAATAATTAATTCAAATGCTGAGTATCTAGTTACCAGGACCACATTTTCCGATGTCGCGCGGACGGCCGTTGACGCATATATATATATACAAACAAATAAATTCGATACGAGATCAGGATCCGCTAGCATCTCGTGATAAGGGACTAAACGCCGGTCGATATTAGCACCCTCGCTCTCAGGGGATTATTTTAAATGGGAACTGTACCCCAAAAAACAAATTACTTTTAGAAACGTTAATAGTTTTACGGTATCTGTTATTATACCCGAGAAACAACATTTTCATTATTGTATTTTATGCTTCTCGCGACGCCGCCATTTTCGAGTTTGCTCAACCAGGGCCGCCGAGAGGTTATTTGGGGTCCGGGGCAAAATATCGTTTTGGGGGCCATGATGACGTCATAATGTCCAGTAAGCCGGGGATCCAGGGTTTCTTGAAAGGAGGGACGCACGTAATATTTAGTGACCGTATTTCTGATCCCCCGGAAAGTTTTTGAATTCAGGGTCTCTGAAATGGCATTTCATGCACTTTGAGGTCATTTTTAAGCAAAATCTAAAGACCATAAATCTCGTTTTTTTTGGTGGTATATCCCATTATTTTTAAGAAAATATTCTTGATGAATGTACTATTTTTATGGCACCATAAATAAAAAGACAAAAGAGGCACCTTGGCGATAAATAATTGAATCATAGAAGAACACGTTTAATCAGTGGCGTAATGGAGCTACTGAGACTGGGACACTTAGGGAATTTGCGTTCGGGGCCCCCCGCCCCCATACATATACAGTATGATATATTTCAAAAATAGGTTTCAAGAAGTCGGATTCGGAGCTTTCTGGGCACGTTAATAAGTGAGCTGTTGTCAGTTTTGAGGTCGGGGGCCCTTGTGCGGCTCCTGCTCCACAGTGGTCGAGGACCGTTACTCCCACCCAGTTGCCATCGATTGCGATACTGTCTTTAATCTTCATCATGTCCAAAACTCAAAAGTTCAAAAATTTTAGGGGGCCACTCTCAAATTGGGGGCTCGATCGAATACGTGGTCCATGGATAGGGGGACCATGGATAGGGAAAAGAAACTCTGTGGGTGGGGTTGGGGTGGGGGGGGGATAGTGGTAGAAAAGGCGAGCGAGGGGATTATTGCGGATTCGTATTTCTAGTTTAAAAGTAATTTGTTTTGGAGTTACTGTTCTTCTTTAAGTACTTGGTTGCTGATTGTTTGTTGGTTTCACTTCATTCGAGGACTTCTTTTGTTGCTGATTGTTTGTTGGTTTCACTTCATTCGAGGACTTCTTTTGTTCTTGTAAATGATTTCGTAGCAGAATCAAAACAAACCATAAATTACAATTTCGTGAAAAGTCCTGGAACTGACGTACAAGACAGTGTAGGAAGCTGAAACTGATGTCGAAAATCGCCCCCATTGAACTATAGAGACTGGAACAATGACTCCATAAGCACGGTGCCATTACTGGATGAAGCCAAAATTTAATAAACACTACGTTTGTCAGGTGCCAAGCTAAAAACGTAATGAATAGCTAGTTTTTTGCTTATTAGTTTCAACTTAATAACAACGCGGTCATTTGGGGTTTCTATCAATTTTGTTCATTTTCGAGATTAATGGAACTCTAATTTCGGGCAATGTTTTGTCAAATATTTCATTTTCAGACGAGTTTAAGCCTTTATAGAAACGAAAGAGGAAACCTGTCCATCTATAGCATGTCATTAACTTTTCATAACTAGTCTTTTAAAAATTAAAATACGTACAAATTGGATATTTTCTGGTCGGCCCGGATCGTCCAGGGTATATTAGGAAAGATTTAAACTACGTCACAGGTGGCTTGTCTCAGGTCTCTTTCGGCTTTTTCGACTCTCTTGTTTTTGCAAATAGCAATGTTTAAAGAGAGATATCTTCGAAACGAACAGACAAAATCAACGTCTTCTATACAGAAAAAAACTATATATCCAGGGCTTATTATAGGCAATTTAAAACACAGGAAAATGCTTAGAGTAAAATATATCAGATATACTCAAGAATTCAAACATTATGGGGGAGCATTGCTAATTTACGCCCTTAAACGTTCGCTGTGCGGTATATCCCAACCTACGGTCACGCATCTTTAATTCTGTGGCTTTATATATATATATATATATTTAACTTGCGATGTGAATGAATGTTCACTTGGGCAAAAGAGCTTATGCGTATAGATAAAATCTAATAGAGCATGAATATAAATATAAAAGCAAGTTTAAAAAGTTTAAAAACAGTTACTCAGAGTTTCACGCTACAGAGAGGGCGATCTTCAGACTAAAAACTTTTTAAACTTGCTTTTATATATATATATATATATAGGTAATATTTGGCATTTCACTCGATCAAATCACATGCCGAAAGGATCCACGGCGAAGGAAAATTTCGAGTGTTGGAATACATACATTTTAAGACCAAACCGGGACCAGTTGCGAAAAATGCAACTTTAAGGCCTTCCGGCTGGGAATTGAACCGCGACCCTGCGATGCTAGTGCAGTGCTCTTGACCACTGAGCTACGGAAGCCGTTGCCGAGAGCCTAGTCACGAGTTCTGCATATATGGTGGTGGCAATGCCGGGACAAGATTCTGGGTATATAGGTAATATTTGGCATTTCACTCGATCAAACCACATGCCGATATATACAACGATCAAACCACATGCCGATATATATATATATACAACGCTCGCTACCATTGTGGCAGTTTGAGCGCTCTGGCCCCACGCGCACTTCACGCTATCGCCGGTGCTGTCCCACAAGCGGTTGTCAATGACGATTGTAAGTGTATAATAGTCCAGCCAGACTCATCCAGATTGTTCCAAGCTACACTGATGAGCTGTGGTACAGCGAAACACGTGTCTGTAGATTGAACTATATATATATATATATATAGCTATAAAGTAGAGTACAGCGCGTAGGCATGAAAATATAATAGATCTTTGGATATATATAGCAAGGTGAAAAGGTGGTGAACTGCCGAGATTCTTAGTAACGAAAAACTGACCCTTCATCAGAGTAAGACTAAATATAATTCAGTTAAAACGACACTATATCTTTTTTACTATATCTATTCTTATATATATATATATATATATATATATATATATATATATATATATATATATATATATATATATATATATATATATATATATATATATATATATATAAATCTGGTGAATTGAGTTTATACTGTCGGTAGAGTGCTCAATGCATTAATTTGCAGAGCGTAATAAATTGTAGATAAATTAAAGACAAGACAACACTTTGCTGTTACTCCGAGTTTCACGCTTATATCGCGATCGTCAGACAGACTTTAATGAGGATTCCTCATTAAAGTCTGTTTGACGATCGCGTAAGCGTGAAACTCGGAGAAACAGCAAAGTGATGTCCGCTTGTCTTTAATTTATCTACAATTTATATATATATATAATGCCAAATATTACTTGTAATATACACAGAATCTTATCCCGGCGTTGCCGCCACTATATCATAACTCGTGACTAGGCTCTCGGCGGCGGCTTCCGTGGCTCGGTGGTCGGAGCACTGCACTAGCATCGCAGGGTCGCGGGTTTGGTTCCAGCCGGAAGGCCTCTAAGTTGCATTTTTCGCAAACTTGGTTTTTTTTGGTCTTAAAATGTATATATTCCAACACTCGAGGTTTAATTCCTTTACCAAAAATCCTTGCTGCCTGTGGTGTGGTCGAGTGAAATGCCAAATATTACTTGTTATATATATATGTATATTTTCTTTAGATGTATAAATATGTATATGATGTTTGACTGTTCTGACCGTGACTCAATAGCTCAGTGGTTAGAGCGCGATGCGTTGATTCGGAGACCTTGGATTCGATTCCCGGTTGGGGCAGTCAAATGTTCATATACATATATTTGACTATATATATAAGCATTACTATAGTTTAAAATCGCTAAAGCCACCTCCTCCCTGCCTCCCACAAATGGCTACCCGGCGTGTTCAAGGCCATGACCTTTAACGCTTGAGCGAAAGAGAGCAGGTGGCAATGAACGAACACAAGAGATGTGATTTCTCGAAGCTGGTGCTCTACGGAACATTCACCAGGTGAACCATTGTCCACAAGGAAGGTCGACGTTGCTTACCGAATGACGACATAAAGCAGTCATTTCTTAAGCATAAATACTGTTTAACAAAATCTCCTTCTCCTTTCTCCATTCATCGATTCCTTCTCATCTGGCATTCGCGTTTTACCGGGTGACGTGATGAAGGAAATAATCTAAAACTAAAATCCACTGGTGCCACCGACGGATTAAGAACTGACGCTGGCGTTATCATCAAACTATTGAAACTTATTCACGCAAACATTTCTATTACAAAACATTGCTTTGGGAAACTCGACGAATCTTGTGTGATACTCATTCTAATTGGAATATATGGTCTGGAAATTGGATTTCGATCGGGTTATTGAATTAAATTGTACCACAGAAAATTCACTTAAACATTTATATTACGAACGTTGCTTTGCGAATCTTGTAAACCGTGATACTTGGGATATATGGTTTTGGAAGTGGAATTCTGGCTATTGAAATAAATTGTGTCATTGATTCAAAGAAGAAAGACAACTGCACATTTCACCGTAAATGGTGCAGAAATACTTGGGATAAAACTAACGAAAGAAATTGTAAACGTTTTGCTTTCTTGATGGTCTACGAAGGATATTTCTTGAGCTTAGTCTCTTTTCAAGTAAACTGATCAGCAGTTTAGACACTGTGAGATCACAAGGTCGTTGTGAGGACGAGAACAAGCATATACATACTTAAACATAAACTTTATTTACCCTGGAACTTACAGAGTAGCTATATTTAAAGCTAAATAGCTTCCTCGATATGTTGGCAACTACAAGAGCGCGCCCTTTAAACCTAGACCTAAGCCAAGTCCCAAAACGGCCGTCCATGAAGTCCAAAGCGCTATCTGCTCATGCGAATATGATTCCTACCGTCTCGAAGTACCACCTTCAAGTCGGCGAGGCGATCGGCAGTGGAGGATTCGGAACGGTTTACGAAGGACAATTCGAAAACCGAAAGATCGCTTTGAAGAAACTACGGGTAAATACAAAAAACGAAGACGTGGTATGTGACAGCTTCTTGTCCGAGCTTCGTGGGGTGTGTCTGAAGCACCCTAACATCGTGGAAATGCTCGGTGCCGTAATGTACGAAGGCGCACCGTGTCTGGTCATGGAATTTGCCGGCGATCGCAACTTACAGGAAGTGATCGACGACCGATCAGAGGATATACCAGTATCACGGCGAATTCCCATCACGTACAGCGTCGTGTCGGGCTTGGAGTACATCCACGATCTGGGGATTACGCATTTGGATCTCAAACCTGCAAACCTGATTATGAAGAACGAGGATTCTTGCAAAATTGGGGATTTCGGGTGTTCGCTAAAGGTCAACGACTTTGATGATGGAGTGAGGCCCAGTATATATCTAACGGGCACGCATGCCTATAAAGCCCCGGAGTTGCTCCTCGGCGTGTTTCCCACTGTCCAAGCAGATATATATAGTCTTGGAGTCTGCATGTGGCAGATGCTGACCCGCGAGGAGCCCTATAAAGGCGAAGACCCGCAGCTTGTTATATTTGGGATCGCAACAGATTCGATCAGGCCACGGCTTCCGAGAGTTGTCGTATCCAACACAGATGCTGGTTATCTGGAGTTGTTTCAAGAATGTTGGAGAGGATCGCCCGATGAACGACCCACTGCAAGTGTACTACGAGTGAAGTTAAGCTCTAACCTCGAACCAAAGTCAAATTTAGTGTAACTTCGTGAAGAGTGTAAGCTTAATTAATAAATAGTAAATGCACATCCCGTGGTTTTAACGAGTATAGATTATTATGTGGTTGAGCTCGTTTTCCGGTCCGTACGCAAAATAACGCACGTCGATTGGTTAAAGAGTGAGTGTCAGGGTGGTGCTTTGCGCGCTTGTTTTCTTCTTGGCGGCCATTTTATGGGACGCCTATTTCAGTTCACAAATGAATCCGTCGATATTTGATCAATCCTTCTGATAAATTATCCATTTCAAGTTTTCTAAGAAGTAAATATACCTGAGTGATCAATTATTGTGATATTTTTCGTAAAATTGATCATTTACTATAGTAATCTTTTCGATACATAGAAGAAGCTACGAGCGCTTCGCCTCCGAAGCGTGGAAGGCCGGGTTATGCTGCTGAAAACAGCGCGAATAAGTTTGCGAATGGAAGTGTTTGATGAGTGACAAGTAAAGAAATATATTTTGTTTCTTCTGATGTTTTGTTCATTTGAATTTGCAAAGATTCAGGAACTAAAGCCATCCGGGCCAGCTTGTTCGTCAGAAACGGCGTTGCGCGCGGCCCATGCACAGTGGTTCACAAACAAGCGAACCGCAACTGTTCAAATCGTCTTGAACATTAACTTCATAACGCCCCGAAGTCAGGATCGGACTCCAATTTCAACATTTCCAAATAAATCTAGAGTTCACATGCAAATTATAGTTCTAACGATGCGATGCACTGCAATCAATTCGTATGAAAACAAAAACACAAGCGCGCAAAGCACTACCCTGACACTCACTCTTTAAGGTGCTGTTTTCATATCATTGAATGTAATCAACAAATCATTGAATGTTGCAAGTTGCAAGAAAAATCGCATCATGTAATACCCCGTAGCAACTTGCGATTTTGTTATTTTTGCCGTGTTTTAAGTTGCAAGAAAAGTTGGATGGATTCTACTTTTTGCTGCAACTTGAAACAAAGTTCGCAAGTTGCTGAACGTGTAACACCCGTCCTGCAACTTGCGACACAATTATTTCCGATGCTAACCAATCAGGTGTGAGAACGTTAGGATACCGCGTGTACTAGAGACTGGGGCCAAACGAATCTGGAATAAACAACATGGCGGACCAGTTTTGCAATGACAATCATGACATATCCGAAGAAATGTACGAGCTAGGAGATATATAGGAAGAAAGTGTAGACGTTTCAGAAACTAGGAAAACACCCAACAAAGAGCATCGACAAAAGGATGAAGAAAAGATTCAAATCATTAATGAGCTAATTAGAACATCCTGTTAGGGCTTTTCTCTTTCTATCACTGATCTCTAAATAAAGACTGGATCGAGCAACTATTGTTCAGAAAATGAAGCCGGAAGTCCGCCATTACTAAGGGACCAACTGAGAATCCTATGAGGTTTTTTGATGGTTTATGTGCTCTTACCATCGACAAAATAAAATAATATTACTATAAAGAGGACCAGAAAACATTTTTCAAATTACTGGATAAAACGATTCATCGCCTACCTACAGATTTACTGCGACTTTGGTCCCTTAGCAATGGCCGACGTTGGCTTAATTATCCAGTGAGAGAAGCCTAATATGAGACGTCAAATTAGGTTGAAGATTTTATGCATTTAATGTTAACAAAGAAACTATATTGGCCAGACACTAAACCTATTTTGCTAGCGTCACAGTTTGATTTGCTGGCAAACTCGGAGTTTCTAATGATCTCTCGTCAATTTACATTATGCAAATATACAAGCTTCAAATACAATAGAAAGCTCAATCCAGTCCTATTTTTGAGATCCGTGATTGTACTCAATGACGCTACACGTAAGTACTTCATCTTGCAGGGATATAGCGAACCCATACCACTAAACAAGTGATTTCAAAATCAGCTCATCAGATACAATAGAAAGCTCAATCCAGTCTTTATTTAGAGATCAGTGATAGTGGTAGCCATTTGAAAAGTTAGTGCTGCTGACCAGTTGTAACACTGACTCAACTCTACGCCTGTTGCAAGTTGCAAGACTACGTCTACGTGTAACACCCTTTCTGCAACTTGCGATTTTTTTCCATGGGTAAATTTGTAGCAAGTTGCAAGCAAAATCGCATCGTGCACCAGCACCTTTACTATGAGAGGAGACTATAGGCTTTCAGGACAACACGCTTTTTACGGATTGGTCTGTTTTGGCGGGAAAATTTCTGACTTGATTTTAAAGGGGCAATGTCACGATCTGCCTGGTTACTCAGCTAAGCGTCCTTTTTATTTTTGATTCGGAATCCAAAATCAAAGCGAAGCGAAAGCTCAACGATTTATTCGATTAGCATTTGTTATTTTCATGTTGGTGGGTAATTTTTGGACGAGTTATAAGTAAAGCGTAATGACAATTTAATGTCTAATCGAACGATTGCCGTATACTATCTTGCCAACAAAAAATCAACAAGTACGCTTAGCTGAGTAACCAGGCAAATCGTGACATAGCCCTTTAACGAGAAGAAATGAGGGTTAGGTCATTGAAAATACCGAGCAGTGCTAGAGGGGGGCTATGGCAATTTTGAGGGGGGGGTCATAATTTTTCAACGACAATCTTCGAAAATCACCAAAAAAAACCAGAGTGCAAGGGGGTTATCAAAAAAAGTTTCAGACATTTTGTCGACTACAACCATCAAGCCACCTGATGTAAAAATATGGTTGTAGCTCGCCATGCATTTTTGACCTCATTATTAAAATAGTCATACACTTCACTCAAGGTGAACATGAAGACACATTAGAGTTGAAATTGTACATTTTTGTTTAGTTCATTTCTGGCCACCTTGAACAAATGAGAAATGAATATATACATTATCTTGCAATGCCTTTAAAGTGCATATAATGTCTGTGGGGATTTAACATATTTGTAATCTATGGATTCTCCTGAGATAAATTGTAATATATCTTGTCAGCTGAAAATTTCATCTTCATAGACTTTTTTGCTGTTAAAGTTGACGGAAAGATGTCATAGCGGGCATCTGTTTATATGAAAACCTCTTTACAGATTCCCGCTATGACGTCATTTCCGTCAACTTTAACAGCAAAAAAGTCTATGAAGATGAAATTTTCAGCTGACAAAATATATTACAATTTTTCTCGGGAGAATCGATAGATTACATATATGTTAAATTCCCACAGACGTTACATGCACTTTAAACATGAAAAGACATTGCAAGATATGCACATAAAATTACCTTTAATAAAACAACAATAAAATGCAGTACAATAATTTTTCTATAAAGTATGGGAAGATCATTTGTATTGGAAACCATGCAATTATCATTAATGGTACTTTTTAATTTGCTGTGAAGGGTTTCTGTTTGTGAAAATAAAGTTTAGTTATAAATCATGGAAATACTGACGTGTAAAATACTCAGATGCAAAATGACTGTACATTTATCACTCATTTTAGAGGAAGTCTGATCAACTTTAGAGTAGGGGGTCGCAAAAATTTACCTTTGCATGGATGGTATCACATTAGTGGGGGGGCAGAGTAAATTACCTGGGAATATTAGGGGGCTTCCAAAAAATGTAGGTAGTAACATTTAAAATCACCATAGCCCCCCTCTAAGTAAATTATAAACGCTCCCTAAAAGCATAGCGAAGAAGTAAAGTGAGCAAAACATGGTAGGGGAAGAGCTAAGTATAAAGTAAAACATTGTAGGGAAGGAAAGCGAAACATAGTAAGGGAAGATGTAACATAAACATTTATGTCTTCCGTCCTTTCAGAACAATCTACAATAAAATATATCCCTGTGCATTGCACGTTGCATGACCTGAGCTCTGTTTGCTGGACAAAACGTGAGGAAATTCAGCTCAGGCGTGTTAAGTACCCTCTTAAAACTGCCATCTTCTCGGTAAACCTTGTCTTTATCCCCTCGTCCGGCGCGAAGCGCCGGCCGAAGGCCGAAGGCCTGAGGGCGAGGGTGCTAATATCGACCGGCGTTTAGTACCTTACACGCGAGATGCAAGGGGATCCTGATCTCGGATCGGATTTATTTGTTTATATATATATATATATATGATCAACCGTCCTCATGCGCGGCATCGGAAAATTTGGCCCTGGTAACTAGATATAGACAGAAGCTGATTGGTAGATCTCTGCATTTGAATTAATATTTAAATTGCAACCGTCACATGATTGCGAATGCAAAAATTGAAACGGTATTGAAACGGTTTTTTGGTGCGTTAAATTTGGCGTAATTTAAATTTAAATTGACGCCAGCGCGACAAACAGCTTTCCGGAAGAAGCCGCCATTTGTCGCGCGGACGGCCGTTGATGCATATATAAATATAAACAAATAAACTGAATGTGAGACTAAAAACGCTAGATTTCCCGTGATGAGGGACTAAACGCCGGTTGATATTAGCACCCTCGCCCCCAGGCCTTCGGCCGGTGCTTCGCGCCGGGCGAGGGGATAACATTCATATAACATATAACATCAGGAATATCAGCTCTTCGTCGAATAAAAGAATTTGTTGAGAAAGATACCCTTCTTTCAATATACAATTCTATTGTGCGTCCATTCTTTACCTATTGCTGTGAAGTATGGGATGTGTTTGGTGAAACACAATCTAAACGCCTTCAAAAGCTCCAAAACAGAGCTGCACGAATCATAATGAATATGAGTAATGATGTAGATCACATGGTTGCTTTAGATGCTTTAGACTGGAAGCCACTTAAAACGGAAAGACTAAAGGCCAAATCAAATCTGCTGTTTAAATTGTTGAATAAAATGGGTCCTAAATCACTTACAGATTTATTTACTTTCAAAAGTGCAATGACAAATTATGAGATATTAAACGTACTCTTTGCTTACCACAGTCGCGTACAAATAGCATGAAAAAAAGTTTCATGTTTGACGGGGCACACACTTGGAACTCTTTGCCAAAGAAATTAGGGAAAGCAACTCCCTAATTTCTTTTGAAACTAAAATCGCTGCTCACATCTTTGAATGAAATGGTATGAAAAGATTTGTAAATAGATATGTCCAAAATTTATCAGATCCGAAAAACATGATTATTTTTGATAAACATTTTTTGCATCTACAGAATTTTTTTAGATTGGCCTATTGATTACACATATTAGAAGCAAATCTGTAACAAAATAAAAGTTGGGGGTCACCGAAGTTATTTTTGAATTAAACTAGTTTAAATGCGAACAAGATTTCGGATCTGAAACATGTGTTTTCCACTTTTCAAGAAACTGTATGGAGCCACCTTAAGAGCGAAATGGTTTGGGTTCGATCATTGTGTGACTATGACTGAGTTTATACAAATAAATCTAGCTAGCTTGAATATTCTACTCAACACTATCATTAAAAATAGTAGCTGTTTAAATATTTTAATTGTAATATGTTTTCTCAATCAACTTTTTTGACATCATGTCTCCCAAGAATCAATGGCCATTATCCTCATTGTAACCATTGTAACCATTATCATGACCATTATCACCATTCAGATCACCAGCATTACCATTATCACCAGTATCATTATAAGATTTGAGATAACGACGGCGACGAATACGACGATAACGAAGACGACGACCCATCCTTCGTCTGCCACGATGACCGCCTGAGCGAAGTTTACCTTTACTCCAATCAGCTTGGATTATTGCATCACTATTATAAGAGAAAAAGTAAATTCGTCTGCCTTTCTTGTTTAACTTGGACTAAATGCTATACCAAGCATGAACAAATCATCGTCCATGCCAATAACCATATATTTGATCTTTAATTTAAAATTTACTCCTCACCCGGAGGTGATAATCTCGACACGCGTGCGCTTAACCCACGCGAGTTGTCCTCGCGTGTTCGATTCCATCCGGAAGGCCTCTAAGTTGCATTTTTCGCAACTGGTCGCGGTTTGGTTTTAACATGTATGTATTCCATCACTCGAAATTTTCCTTCACCATAAATCCTTTCAACATGTAGTTTGATCGAATGAAATGCCAAATATTACGTATAATATACACCCAGAATCTTATCCCGGCATTACCACCACCATATATACAGAACTCGTGACTAGGCTTTCGGCAACGGCTTCCGTAGCTCAGTGGTCAGAGCACTGCACCGCGGGTTCAATTCCAGCCGGAAGGCCTTGAAGTTGCATTTTTCGCAACTGGTCCCGGTTTGGTCTTAAAATGTATGTATTCCATCACTCGAAATTTTCCTTCACCATAAATCCTTTCAACATGTAGTTTATATATATATATATATATATAGCACGAATATGAGGTATAGAAGAGTCAGGCAACTTCGTATTGTTCCATATAAAATTTATTAAGTAATTCACCAAAATTATAATTCAGGACTGGTTAATCGGCAGTTTCAAAAAGCATTGGGAATTAGTAGAAAGCAAATTCTTCAATCCAGAACTAAGGAAAAAAGGAAAGTCCACCCTTTAGTCTTAGATTACAATCCCAAACTCCCTAATGTCTCCAATGTCATTAATAAGCATTTCGCTCTCCTTTCGCAATTGCATATATTAAGCAATATTTTTACTGTCAAATCTATTATTCCGGCTTATAGGAGAACCAAAAACCTCAAAGATATTTTAGCGCCATCCAAACATAAACCTAAGTCAACAAGTAACTGCGCCTGCAGGATGTTTTAGATGTAAGGGGAAGTGTGACGTGTGTAAGAATTTTTAGTGGAATCTGACCGCTTTAAGAGTTTCGCTACTAGGCAAACCTACAGAATTAAGGAAAATTTGAGTTGTACTTTTAGAAATGTGGTATATGTTATTTCGTGCATCAAATGTAATCTACAATATGTAGGTTCCACTTCCACACAATTTAAGGTTAGATTTCGAAATCATAAGTCTGCCATAAAAACTAAGAAAAAATCATGTGAAACGGCCACCATTTTAATCAAACACCGCATGACCTTCGGGAATTTAACGTCATGTGTATTGAGATGATAAGAGATGACATCGATGTAGATAATAAACTGTTAGCGAGGGAAGCCTATTGGGCTGCTCAATAGTACGGACACTGAATCCTGATGGTCTTAACAAAAGGCAAGAATTCAGATCACAACACCGAATTCAATATGCCTCTTAGGAATTCTTATTATCACAATATTATTTACCATATTTTTTTAGTTTATGTTAATTAGTTTAATAATTTGTATCTAAGGAACCATCTTAGTTTATATTTTTGTATTATTAACTGAAGAAGACCGAATGGTCGAAACGTCTTAATAAAGTTTATATGGAACAATGCGAAGTTGCCTGACTCTTCTATACCACATATTCGTGCTATACTAAATAATGTTAAGAGCATATTCGTGCTACAAAATAATGTTAAGTGAATTATTTTGGATACTTTGATTGGAAGCCTTCGTTTGGTAAAACCAAATCTATATTTATGCTAGTTATATATATATATATATATATATATATATATATATATATATATATATATATATATATATATATATATATATATATATATATATATATATATATATATATATATATATATATATATATATATATATATATATATATATATATATATATATATTTTTTTTATATACAGAAATGGGAGCTTGATTTATGATAGAGGAAAAATTGCCAGTGCTAAAATTACATTCTTGAGACCCAATAATATACCTTTCATCTTCTATCGTCCATGCATGTGCAACCATAAGTATCACTGCGAGGAGAAGAAAAAAATACGTGGACTTCATGGCTAACGTTATTTGTCTGACTTGTTCAACTGAGTACACGAATCTTTTATAGCTGTCCATGGATTTCCACTTAACATCAATATACTCATTTATCATTTCAATGTGCCATATTGTGTGTATATGAAGTGGGGGCACTTATGAAGAAAATATTATAGAGACCAATATCCAACTTAAAATAAAATATCGAAAGCTAACAATATATGTATATTATTCCCTCCTCCGGTGCCAGGTGATAATCTCGCATATATACAAACAAAAAGTTGTATATATATATATATATATATATATATATATATATATATATTATATATATATATATATATATATATATATATATATATATATATATATATATATATATATATATACGTGTAGGTTTTGGTCTACGAAATGCAAAGAGTGCTCAACAACATATAGTTAGAGCAAATAATAGATTTTCGCTTACCTCAAAACTGGTCTGCTACAACTTGTTTCATCTGTAAAAGAATCTTCAGTCACTGCCTGAAGATTCTTTTACAGATGAAACAAGTTGTAGCAGACCAGTTTTGAGGTAAGCGAAAATCTATATATATATATATATATATATATATATATATATATATGTGTATATATATATATATACACATATATATATATGTGTATATATATATATATATACACATATATATATATGTGTATATATATATACAGTAGAATCCATAATTCACTATATACAGGAACTGAGTGGCGTTCGGTTCTTGCCCCATTGTAATATGCAATTTATATAACTCAAATTGTGATGATACTTACACCTGGCATATCACATACATTTAACTGCTCATATTTTGTTAGTAAAGTTAGGTAGTTGCAGCTTGATGTTTGTAAAGTTTTAAAGGTTTTGCTGTGCAAGTCAAAGCTCAGTACACGCGACAAAGTTTGTCTTGACCAATATAATCTTGACCAAGACCGTCTCATTGAGAGTCTCTCTCAATGAGACGTTTACTGTTTGCGTTATGCATTGCTCACTGCTCGCAGTTTGAGCACTCTGGTGACTCCACAATGCAATCCAACAATGTGTAGCCGTACATAGTGGGTCCCAAGTCCACAGTTACCATAAAGCCATATGGTGATAGCCGGTAGGGCACATTGTATACTTTCACATTGTATACTTTCATGTATATATATATATATATATATATATATATATATATATATATATATATATATATATATATATATATATATATATATATATATATATATATATATATATATATATGTGTATATATATATATATATATATAAAAAAGTAGAGTGCTGCGTAGACAGTGTTTTGAATATATAGCAAAGTGAAAAGGTGGTAAACTGCCAAGAATTTAGTGACGAGATACTGACGTTTCGAGCGGAGCCCTTCATCAGAGTAAGACGAGATGAAATGAAATAAATAGGGCTTATATATATGCCAAAAGGGTGTCACAAGTAGAAAGTAGCCAATCAAATGCACGGGAGATAAACAAACTAATAATTAATGAGATGGGAAACGTTAGATCATTTGCTATTTTTAACAGTCGATCAGCAAGCAGACAGAGGGGGCGGGAGAAATGACAGGTCCAATATTCAAGGGGATTAGGCGATAATATTAGCATAAGAAACAAAACTTGAAAAGGAATGAAAGTGCATACGCGAATAATAAAAAATTAATAATAATAAAGGTTCCAAGCAAACTAAAATAACCAAAAACTTGTAGGAAATTAAATAAAAGAAAAACGTTCGTTAAGACCAAGAGGATGTGTGGTGCCAAGTTTAAAAATGAGACGCTTCTCTTGCCGCTTGCGGTTATCGTTGCCACCGGAGATGGGAAGGATGGCACAGACTTTCATGTCTGAAACCAAATGGTTGGAGCTGTTGAAATGGCGGGCTACAGGTTTGTCACCATCATTGATCCTCACGGAACGAAGATGTTCAGCAAACCTGTCTGAAAGACGTCGCCCAGTTTCACCGATGTAGATTTTAGGGCATTTATCGCATGAAATGCAATAAATTATGTTGGTGGACGTGCATGAAAAAGCATGACGGATTGTGTGGTCGAATTTGGGGGCAGTAATAACTGTAGTGGGATTGAGAAAAGCGCATGTGTTACAGCGCGAACGGCCGCAAGAAAATGTTCCCGCTGGTGCCGAGGTATTTTGTTTAAGGGCACTATGTACTAAGGAGTCACGAATGTTTTTATTACGGCGAAAAGATACCAAAGGGTTGTCGGTGAAAATGGCTGACGTCTCAGGATCATTTTGTAAAATTTGAAAATTCTGATTAATAATATTTTTAACTTTAAAATTGAAAGGATGAAATGTTAGAACTAAAGGAATTTTATTGTTTGAAACTCGTTCCAAAGATGGTTCAAGGGCGTCTAAACGGGGGACGAGAAAAGCTTTCTGAACGGCGAGGTCTAAAAGGTTGGTAGGGTAACCACGTTGGACAAAAAAAGATCTCATTTCCATTGATTTGACTTGAAAATCTTGGTCGTCGCTACATAAGCGGCGAAGACGCAAGAATTGAGAGTAAGGGATGGATTGCTTAGTGTGGTTGGGATGAGAGGATGAAAATAGAAGATAACTATGGGAGTCAGTAGGCTTGTACGAGACCGACGTTTTCAGCGAATCACCATTAATCGAAATTAAAATATCAAGGAACGACACAGAGGTCTCGCTGATTTCCCACGTGAACTTCAGAGCAGGATGAAAATCATCAACAAAGTTGATGAACTGCTCTAAAAGGACACGTGAACACGACGCTGTTCCTAAACAGTCATCGATAAATCTTCCGAAAAAATCAGGCAAGGGACCCGTGTATTGTTCAAAGATCTGTTTTTCAACATAACCAACAAATAAATTAGCATAGCTTGGACCCATTTTGGTGCCCATCGCAAACACCACTTATTTGTTGATAATGTTCACCATCAAACGAAAAATTGTTAAGGGTAAGCACTAGTTCTGCTAAGCGGAGTAACGTGGTTGTGGAGGGTTCTAAATTAGTGCGCTGATCAAAGAAAAACTTCAGAGCTTCAAGGCCATCACAATGGGGAATGACGGTGTATAAGGACTTGACGTCCATCGTGAAAATAAATTTATCGGAACTACTGAAACGTAACTGGTCGAAAATTTGCAAGGCATGTTTAGTATCTTTGATATAAGAAGGCAACTTCTTAACCAAAGGATACATAACGTTGTCTAGAAAACTGGAAACGAGCTCGGTGGGGCAACTACAAGCGGAAACAATCGGCCTGCCAGGATTGTTAGGTTTATGGATTTTAGGTAGGAAATATATGACAGGCGTTCTGGGGGTTGTTAATATAAGGTTAGATGCAGAGGCAGGCAATTCACCGGCTTGGATGAAATTCTTGATGGTAGTTTTGACGGATTTTTGGTGAGATTGAGTGGGATCGGAATTCAACTTAGTATAAAAGATGGTGTCGCTGAGTTGACGAAGAGCCTCTTGTCGATACAAGTCCGCTCTCCAGACAACTACAGCGCCACCTTTGTCCGCAGGTTTTTATGACAACGTCATTTCGGCATCGTAATGAATTCAAAGCTAGAAGCTCTTCTTTGTTAAGGTTATGAACTTGTTTTCTGCGCGGAGGTTGCAATTTATCAATGTCATGGCGGCATTGTCTTACGAAAAGATCAAGGGAAGAAAAATCACCTTCGGATGGAGACCAAGACGACTTCTTGGGGTTGAGTTCTTCGAAAATATCCTTATTGCTATTGAAAGTGGGCTTATCATGAAAAAAGGCTTTGAGGCGCATGCGGCGGAAGAAAGATTCGGTATCCTCTTTAACTGAAAATAGATCGATGGGCCCGGAGTTGGGAACAAACTTGAGACCTTTCGCAAGAAAAGATCTCTCGGGGTCAGATAATGGCAAATCAGAGGGAATAGTGAAAACTAGACGAGTGACTTCGTTAGAGGAACTAGTGCTTTGGGAGGGATTCGGGGAAGGACCCAGTAATTTGGCCAATTTGGACGCCTTAACGTCTTTAAGAAAAACATAGAGTCTGGAATTTAGCATGCGAATTTGTTGAACGATAGCGGTAAACAAAATAGGTGGGCAGACCTGGGAGAGAGAGGACTTACATCCCGAGATGTAGTCATCAGTATGTTGTAAATTACTGGACATAGATTTAATAGTGATACGCATCAAACGACGGGAATGACTCGAACAAGCCGCTGATATGTGATGGGAATAACGACGATCGATAGCGGGGAGATTAAAAGACAATAAATCAAAAGAGGATCTAAAACCGTAGGGAATGACCCCCCGATATAAACAACGACTAATAAAAGTAATGTGACTGGAAAAACGGGTTTTAGATAAAATAAGGTCAAACAAACGTAGAGCATGATTACTGATCGACGGTAAAAAAGGAAGCAAATAACTTACCATTTCGTGACGGAGACTTTGACGAAACTTCTTAAGGTTAGGCATGTCGCAACGGTATATAGAATATCCGAGAGTTGTAAAAAAGTAGAGTGCTGCGTAGACAGTGTTTTGAATATATAGCAAAGTGAAAAGGTGGTAAACTGCCAAGAATTTAGTGACGAGATACTGACGTTTCGAGCGGAGCCCTTCATCAGAGTAAGACGAGATGAAATGAAATAAATAGGGCTTATATATATGCCAAAAGGGTGTCACAAGTAGAAAGTAGCCAATCAAATGCACGGGAGATAAACAAACTAATAATTAATGAGATGGGAAACGTTAGATCATTTGCTATTTTTAACAGTCGATCAGCAAGCAGACAGAGGGGGCGGGAGAAATGACAGGTCCAATATTCAAGGGGATTAGGCGATAATATTAGCATAAGAAACAAAACTTGAAAAGGAATGAAAGTGCATACGCGAATAATAAAAAATTAATAATAATAAAGGTTCCAAGCAAACTAAAATAACCAAAAACTTGTAGGAAATTAAATAAAAGAAAAACGTTCGTTAAGACCAAGAGGATGTGTGGTGCCAAGTTTAAAAATGAGACGCTTCTCTTGCCGCTTGCGGTTATCGTTGCCACCGGAGATGGGAAGGATGGCACAGACTTTCATGTCTGAAACCAAATGGTTGGAGCTGTTGAAATGGCGGGCTACAGGTTTGTCACCATCATTGATCCTCACGGAACGAAGATGTTCAGCAAACCTGTCTGAAAGACGTCGCCCAGTTTCACCGATGTAGATTTTAGGGCATTTATCGCATGAAATGCAATAAATTATGTTGGTGGACGTGCATGAAAAAGCATGACGGATGTGCATGAAAAAGCATGGCGCAGAAAACAAGTTCATAACCTTAACAAAGAAGAGCTTCTAGCTTTGAATTCATTACGATGCCGAAATGACGTTGTCATAAAACCTGCGGACAAAGGTGGCGCTGTAGTTGTCTGGAGAGCGGACTTGTATCGACAAGAGGCTCTTCGTCAACTCAGCGACACCATCTTTTATACTAAGTTGAATTCCGATCCCACTCAATCTCACCAAAAATCCGTCAAAACTACCATCAAGAATTTCATCCAAGCCGGTGAATTGCCTGCCTCTGCATCTAACCTTATATTAACAACCCCCAGAACGCCTGTCATATATTTTCCTACCTAAAATCCATAAACCTAACAATCCTGGCAGGCCGATTGTTTCCGCTTGTAGTTGCCCCACCGAGCTCGTTTCCAGTTTTCTAGACAACGTTATGTATCCTTTGGTTAAGAAGTTGCCTTCTTATATCAAAGATACTAAACATGCCTTGCAAATTTTCGACCAGTTACGTTTCAGTAGTTTCCGATAAATTTATTTTCACGATGGACGTCAAGTCCTTATACACCGTCATTCCCCATTGTGATGGCCTTGAAGCTCTGAAGTTTTTCTTTGATCAGCGCACTAATTTAGAACCCTCCACAACCACGTTACTCCGCTTAGCAGAACTAGTGCTTACCCTTAACAATTTTTCGTTTGATGGTGAACATTATCAACAAATAAGTGGTGTTGCGATGGGCACCAAAATGGGTCCAAGCTATGCTAATTTATTTGTTGGTTATGTTGAAAAACAGATCTTTGAACAATACACGGGTCCCTTGCCTGATTTTTTCGGAAGATTTATCGATGACTGTTTAGGAACAGCGTCGTGTTCACGTGTCCTTTTAGAGCAGTTCATCAACTTTGTTGATGATTTTCATCCTGCTCTGAAGTTCACGTGGGAAATCAGCGAGACCTCTGTGTCGTTCCTTGATATTTTAATTTCGATTAATGGTGATTCGCTGAAAACGTCGGTCTCGTACAAGCCTACTGACTCCCATAGTTATCTTCTATTTTCATCCTCTCATCCCAACCACACTAAGCAATCCATCCCTTACTCTCAATTCTTGCGTCTTCGCCGCTTATGTAGCGACGACCAAGATTTTCAAGTCAAATCAATGGAAATGAGATCTTTTTTTGTCCAACGTGGTTACCCTACCAACCTTTTAGACCTCGCCGTTCAGAAAGCTTTTCTCGTCCCCCGTTTAGACGCCCTTGAACCATCTTTGGAACGAGTTTCAAACAATAAAATTCCTTTAGTTCTAACATTTCATCCTTTCAATTTTAAAGTTAAAAATATTATTAATCAGAATTTTCAAATTTTACAAAATGATCCTGAGACGTCAGCCATTTTCACCGACAACCCTTTGGTATCTTTTCGCCGTAATAAAAACATTCGTGACTCCTTAGTACATAGTGCCCTTAAACAAAATACCTCGGCACCAGCGGGAACATTTTCTTGCGGCCGTTCGCGCTGTAACACATGCGCTTTTCTCAATCCCACTACAGTTATTACTGCCCCCAAATTCGACCACACAATCCGTCATGCTTTTTCATGCACGTCCACCAACATAATTTATTGCATTTCATGCGATAAATGCCCTAAAATCTACATCGGTGAAACTGGGCGACGTCTTTCAGACAGGTTTGCTGAACATCTTCGTTCCGTGAGGATCAATGATGGTGACAAACCTGTAGCCCGCCATTTCAACAGCTTCCAACCATTTGGTTTCAGACATGAAAGTCTGTGCCATCCTTCCCATCTCCGGTGGCAACGATAACCGCAAGCGGCAAGAGAAGCGTCTCATTTTTAAACTTGGCACCACACATCCTCTTGGTCTTAACGAACGTTTTTCTTTTATTTAATTTCCTACAAGTTTTTGGTTATTTTAGTTTGCTTGGAACCTTTATTATTATTAATTTTTTATTATTCGCGTATGCACTTTCATTCCTTTTCAAGTTTTGTTTCTTATGCTAATATTATCGCCTAATCCCCTTGAATATTGGACCTGTCATTTCTCCCGCCCCCTCTGTCTGCTTGCTGATCGACTGTTAAAAATAGCAAATGATCTAACGTTTCCCATCTCATTAATTATTAGTTTGTTTATCTCCCGTGCATTTGATTGGCTACTTTCTACTTGTGACACCCTTTTGGCATATATATAAGCCCTATTTATTTCATTTCATCTCGTCTTACTCTGATGAAGGGCTCCGCTCGAAACGTCAGTATCTCGTCACTAAATTCTTGGCAGTTTACCACCTTTTCACTTTGCTATATATATATATATATATATATATATATATATATATATATATATATATATATATATATATGTAATAGGTAATATTTGGCATTTCACTCGATCAAACTACATGTTGAAAGGATTTATGGTGAAGGAAAATTTCGAGTGTTGGAATACATACATTTTAAGACCAAACCGGGACCAGTTGCGAAAAATGCAACTTAGCGGCCTTCCGGTCGCGCGACCCTGCGATTGCTAGTGCAGTGCTCTGACCACTGAGCTACGGAAGCCGTTGCCGAGAGCCTAGTCACGAGTTCTGTATATATGGTGGTAATGCCGGGATAAGATTCTGGGTATATTATAGGTAATATTTGGCATTTCACTCGATCAAACTACATGTTGAAAGGATTTATGGTGAAGGAAAATTTCGAGTGTTGGAATACATACATTTTAAGACCAAACCGGGACCAGTTGCGAAAAATGCAACTTAGCGGCCTTCCGGTAGGAATTGAACCCGCGACCCTGCGATTGCTAGTGCAGTGCTCTGACCACTGAGCTACGAAAGCCGTTGCCGAGAGCCTAGTCACGAGTTCTGTATATATGGTGGTAATGCCGGGATAAGATTCTGGGTATATTATAGGTAATATTTGGCATTTCACTCGATCAAACTACATGTTGAAAGGATTTATGGTGAAGGAAAATTTCGAGTGTTGGAATACATACATTTTAAGACCAAACCGGGACCAGTTGCGAAAAATGCAACTTAGCGGCCTTCCGGTAGGAATTGAACCCGCGACCCTGCGATTGCTAGTGCAGTGCTCTGACCACTGAGCTACGGAAGCCGTTGCCGAGAGCCTAGTCACGAGTTCTGTATATATGGTGGTAATGTATATAACTGTATATATGGTGGTAATATATATATATATATATATATATATATATATATATATATATATATATATATATATATATATATATATATGCTATTTTGCCAAAATATTGGTTAAGAAATACTCTTTAACCTTTGCCGCTTTATTGTGGTACCATATTTCGCCAGTCGCGCAATTACTAGAGATTGTTTAGTGCATGTTCTCGAATGCTCTCTCGATTTACTCTTTGTTAGTAGGAAAATGTTAAAAAGCTCGCACGGATTAGAAAACTATAATGTTTTAGCTTGGTATTGCTATAAATTAAAAAAAAAAACCTTCAAGAAAAACCTTCGTCACTTTTCGATTTATTTTTATTTTTTACTATATCAACCACATATTTCGCCTGTAACTATACTCGGTTTTTGAGGGCACTGTGGTCTGTTTAGTGCGGTATATCTTATTACTTATGTGCTAAATTGAAAAATCCCGGGCGAATTCATACAGTGCAGACAATAACAAAGATTTTGGTATATTTTACGGCTATAAACGGGAATAATTTGGCTCGTCACTTTTGCATTGAAAGTATACCCTCATTCAAAATGTTATCCTTAAGCCCGTTGTGGATCGAGGTTCGCTGTTGGCGTTTGTTATTCTTCTTCTACCAAGGGAAGGGGACTGTTCGCCTCATGGCGATGCAAATTCGGAGAGCGCTGGAAATGCTGAGGGATGCAAATTTTTATTCTTCGATCTCTCGATTAACAAGTCAGTGAAAATATTTTCAATTTTCAATTTGTTCTTAACTCGTTATCAGAACATTTTTTTCATAAGGGCCAATTTATAATGCATATTTAAGAAATAGAAAATGGGCGCCCGAGCCTGATGCAAAAACGAGAGAGAGAGTTTGAGAGAAGTTGAAAGTTTTTGAAACGCCATTGTCGATGTGTCATATACGCATGATCAAAACAGTTATCGATGACCACTTACATTGTGGGCGCATAGGAAACAAATGTGCTGGGAAGTGTTGTATTTCGTACTTTTTTACACCTATCTTGGGGCCATATTACTAAAATAACGTTGAGAAAAAGTTTAATTTCTTTGCATTTTTGTCAACACTGACCGCTTTACCAGCGGCCTCAAACTACGATATTCCTGTTATGTAGGTCACATAGTTTGATCTAAAAGGCAGGGTTTTTAAACGTGCAGTTCTATACAAAATGTGCAGTTCTAAATCAATTACCCTGGGCGCCAGTGGTGGTTCTTCGTCGCTCGTTGCATGGGGGATAACGGGGGCACGCGAGGAATAACTGATCAATTTGTGCAACTCTAAGGGCCTGTTTATATGATCCCGGTATACCGCGGGATGTCCCGGTTAAGGACAGATTTTTTCCATATAAACGCAACATCCCGGCACACCGGGATGAAGTGAATTGAACTACTGACCAGGTAAAATATCCAAAAAGTGGAAAAATGAAAAAAACATTCGTTGGGATGCTTTTTATGCGAATAAAATTAGTTTTTGTTTCATTGAGAAATTATTATCAACATTTTCACGCATCCGGGTCACCCGGGACATCCCGGTGTACCGGGGATCTAGGTTGCTCCCGGTCTCCATATAAACGCAACTGCGAAAATAACAGTAAACTATAAACAAGCCGAGATCCCGGTTATAAACAGGCCCTAAAAAAATTATGTGCAGTTGAAAACTAAAGTAATCGAAGGTAATGGAATACATATAGCTTCAATAACAAAAACAGAAGCAGAATATTTATTTTCTCCAACTTTCTTTACTTAAAGGTGCAGTCCAGTCCGTTCTGCGCATGCAATGATATTTCAAATGTTGGGGACCCCACATGTCAACAAACTTTAACGGAATAGATTTGCGACAGTTCGAAAGCAAGTATTCGTTAAATGTGGCGAAGGCACAAGTGGTAGTTTGATATATTATCCACATTTAGGAACCAAACAGCTTCTTATAACACGCTTTTTAGGCGGAAAAGCTCAAGCGTGTGAAAAAATCCGCAATACTTCATGTTCAATGTTTATATAACGCAATGTAAACAAACGATGTAAACAGAAACCTGGACATGCGCAGAACGGACTGGACGGCACCTTTAAAGAGTGAGTGTCAACCGTCGTGCATTGCGCGTTTGTGTTTATCTTTTCGTACGATAACAAAGTGTTTTGAAGTGCTTCGTTGCCAACTTGACGTGGAAAATACTTCGGAAATTCGCCGAGTCTTCTCAGAAAACCCTATAGAGGCTTTCTTATTCATCTACAATACAAATACGTCGACTCGGAACCTGATTTTTTGGTTTGAACCTCGTTACTTGGTCTTGCACGCTTCGCGTCAGTAAAGGCTGGCATTATTCGAAACGAAAATCAAGAAAACATCGAGTTTTGTGAAAAATATAGAAATAATTACTTTCTAAGGTATGTCTTCTTTCAATTAAAAGACAAAATGAATAATTTATATCAAGGATTGAAAAGATATTTACGGATGCAGTTCACTAAGGGAATTTCGTGCTTCAAAAAATGGCCATAAAAAAATTTCTGAGTAGTATAGCAAGTAGGGCTGCGAGCCCAATCGACCTCAACCGTGAATATAAATACCAAAACATCACCAAATTTGGCCAAGTCACGACTCGACAAATTTGGTGATGTTTTGGTATTTATATTCACGGTTGAGGTCGAATAAGCCCACAGCCCTACTTGCTATACTACTACAGCGATCGTTAGTCAATCTAGACATCCCTCCCACGTTTTCTACTAAATTGATGTCAAACACACGCGAGACAACACCAAATCGCTATTTTAACGAAATACGACACATTTCGTCAAATTTAGAGAAAGTTTTGTGTCGCCATTTTCACATTTGTGTTTGGCAAACTATGACTGACGCGCTCTACCATTGTTTCAATTCATGCGCGAAAAAAAAGCCACTAGATTTTGATTCTAGTGACGATGTTTATAAATTTTTTCACTTTGAAAAAAATATTTTCACTTTGAAAATTATTTAATAAATTTCAACGAGAAAGTCTTGTAGTGTTAAATAGATTTCTATGCGAGTGCTGTACCTGCTATACGAATCGAGGTCAAAATATTTTTTTGAAAAGTTGTGGTCGCTATTCGCAATGGAATGTTGTTGTTAGCAACACACCACGTACAACCACCTGCTGTCGCGCTGACTATGAGAGGGGAATCGCAGTGTTTGAAGAAGGACCACCATGCTAAGACTGTCCTAACTTTGAGCGTACTCGTTAAATCATACACTATAAATATCGTGAATAAAAAACCGTTGTGTGAATGGACTCGTGCGGTTGTTATGAAGCCACCTGCTAGCATGCAAATTAGTCCACCCGCTCGCTATTTTCAGTGTTTGTCGTCGCACTTCTGAAATGGTGGTCGTACACATATTTTGACGTTGTGATTCCTCCCGACAACAAGCCCAAGAAAGGCACGTACGGCGTCACAATCGCGACAATGCTCTCAACGTCTTTCTTTAGTAACGGGTCTTTTTGCAACTCGTCATTTAGTTCCTCAGGGTTCTCGATAGCGTTCAACCCATCTAGTAAGCTGGCGAATTTGCTGATTAGCAAGTCGGTGAGAAAAGCGTTTGCGATCTCCATTCTCTTCAACTCATATTGGTGCCATATCTTATCGATAACCTTTGCGGACGCTTTTTTAATGTACGCTTCGGACTGACTTACCACACCGTCACCGGACAGTCTAATAAGTTCGGCTCTCCTAACGTCAACGTTGTCTTCCACAGTCGAAGTGTCATCAGCGTCCTCGACTAATTCCTCAATCGTGGGATTTTCCTCACTTTTGCGTTTCACCATCACGTTATTACTTATACCCATATTTTATTGCGGAATAACAACTTCGTGACTGTACGGATAGCGCAGTGAGATTTCAAGTCTAGCGTACTTATTATTTTTTAATGCGGTCACAATCGCCGACGATTTTTCTCTGCTAATGTTTCCAAGGTAATCGTCGATAACGACCTTCATATCACTCCTACTTGGGCAGTAAAAGCAAACGAGCTTACTAATATTTTCTCTGTACGGTTTTGCGATCGATGTCAGTTGTTGTGTGATGACAATAACACTCAACATAAAATGTCGCGCACTAAAAGCCAAGTTGACCAATTGACTAGTCCTATTCTTGACGTCTTGAGAGCTCGCACAGTCGTCCAACACAATCAGAGTGTTAGTGCCTTTAAAAACATTTGTTACACACTTGAGAACAGCGTCGACACTGTCTTGCGCGCAGTCTATCGCTAACACGTCGGGGTCGCGTATGTATTTCCAATCTTGATACGCTTTGTTCCACTCGAAAGTAGGACAAATCAACACAATGTAGTCAAACTTACCGCGATACTCAGACTCCAATGTTTCCAGCAAATAATGCGTCTTACCACAAGCTGTCATACCAACAATTAGCATATTAAACGGAGTCTCCATTAACTCACGTTTGATTTAATACTGGATTGATTGCAACCCATTGTTCATAAAGTTGACCAACCCATCACTTATCACAAACACCCTGCACATGACATTCGCAGTCGTCACTTTTTTAGTGATTTCAAGAAGCACGCCAGATTGTGTGTTCACAATTTTTTTACCAGTGGCGACGTTGTAATTATCTTGAACGCTCCTCAAGTCGATGACCAACGCGAAGCCATCTTTATAGAACTTCTGTATGGTCATGAACTGAGCGTGTTCTTCACCCAACCCAAACAATCGTTTCGCTTCTGCATAGAACTTCGACTTTGGGATGCCTTGTGAGTACACACTATTTGGCACACCTTCAATTGTGACTCTAACACTATCAATATTTGGGTAAAGAAACTCCTCGCTGTCTGTTCGCACCTTATTCGTGAATAGCAACACAATCGCCTTCATGCTTTTTCTTGGAAGATTAATGTTTTCATTCACAATGGTCGTGCCTTTGTCCCATTCGGTGGTTTTCATCAACGTGATGTGCTCATATGACAAACTACGACCACTTGCATAGCCCGACGCTATTTCGTCAGCGAGCTCCTGGTTATCAATCGTCTCATACTCAAGCTCGAGGTTCTCCAGAGTGTATCCACCCACAGCGCTACCGGATTGTGCCACCATGATGTCTGTGGCCTTCGGAAGTGTGATCACATACTGCAAGTTGTTGTTCATGCTAAAAGGAGCGTACAACCCATGGTCATTCATGATCTTGCCAAGCTTAATCCGCAGTTTCGTTCCAATCACACCAAACATTAACGCGTCACTAACTTTAGCAACGTTCCCACTTGTCGCGCCACTGTCGTCCTTAGAAACTAGCTTTCTCAAGTTCTCACCACCAATACCATAGTCAATCATTTGGTCTCGCGCAGTGACACTCTCCCAAAGGTCGCGATAAACACCAGTGTAATTTTCCCCATTGTTGTCGTACACAGTCTCCCCAGCTAGTCTCACAACAAGTTTCTCAACCAACAACTTGCTGACATTGTTCAAGAACCAGCTTTTGGCGTTTGCATTCTTAAAGTCGAACACTAGACCCAACGATCCAGGCACCAAACAGCTACTAACCTTAAGCTTCGGTATATCAATGTAAAGTTCCTCACCAGGACTGACTTTATTAGGGTTCAACGTGATTACGTGTTGCGTTCTCACCCCTTTTATGACACCCATGGTCGCTCGTCTAAAACCAGGGCTCAACTCTGCTGACGTGGCGTTCATATACCTTTACACATGTTTTATCGCTACCGTTTTAGCTTGTAATAATCATAAGCAAACCACGCAAGTACCACCGCGAGTACCCACAGATTCTGAGCCAACCAAGCGAGACCCTTTGCACCCAACGTCAACGCATTGTAAACTAAATTAGCCAACCCAACAGCCCATGGACCCATCTTCGTTATCGCGTTCTTAACAGCCTGTGCGAATGACCTCGTAGCCATAGCACCCCTCATAACAGCAGACCTCCCAGCGATAATAATTGTTGTTATAATTCCAGCCATTGAAATTGCTACAGCACTCAACCCAACCATATTTTCCTTAGCCCATTTCTTGAACTTCTGCAACCTGTCAATGTCGATCTCTTGTCGCGCTCTAACCTCCTCTATTTGCCGCTGTTCTAAGATTTCTTCTATGACTTGTCCAAGTTCACTCTCTCTTTCACGCAAACCAACAAGCTCGTCGAGCTCGCGCTGTCTGCCTCTAGTTTGTCTAAGCCCAACCACTTTTTCATATGGATCATTATTCTCTCTACCCCCCTCAAGCTCTGCTATTCTTTCGCTTGTGTGTTCTTTCGCCTCTTTAAGATGGTCTGCTTGTATTTGCAATGCACCAGTGTCACCTATTCTTGATTCGCGCAACACATTCTCACTTGGATTGAGCGCGCCGTTCAATTCGCGATTCTCGTTTGATGTTAGTTTAGGTTTGTCGACATATTTCGTGCGTGTGGTGTCCACCAATGGTTGACTCCTCACAGTTTCCTCACGGGCTCTCGAGCTGACTTCGATTTTATACAAAAAGTCTTTAAATTGGTCAACTGCACGTTGCGCAACCTTAGCTTCGTTGTACTGCAGAACACCACCCTCCCCACGTTTGAGAACTATTTGCTCTTTACCGAGTTCGTTATTAACAAGCCTGGGTTTGAATAGCATATTATTATTCTTGCTTATTGATGTTCTGAGTCGCAGCGCTAACACGTCGGAGTCACGAATGTCAAGCTTGAACCGCACCCCCGTTTCATTACTAATGAATTTTTCTAAGCTTATCAAAATTTGGTTCTCAGGATTCGATGGCAAATCGTCGACACCAAACGTTGGGACTTCTGTGTTGGTGCCCCTTATTGTCACCGTCTTACCATCGTCAGTGTCGATAAATGACGTCTCTTTTTCCCCACCTCGCCTTCTAGCTAGCTCACTTCTTATCTTTTTTGCGTCGTCGAGATAGTTGTCATAATTAACACGAACGTCTCTCGACATCTCACTCGTGTCGTGCTCGAGGGTTGTCTTGCTGAGCCACTCATTAGTCTTGGTGAGCTCTCCTTCTAGTTGCTCATCACTCATGTCTTTGTACTTATCGAAGTCCTCCATCTCAATCTCGTCGTAATCTCCCCCACCTTCAGCCATATTACATTAGCTCACATTTTGAGCGTCACTTTCCGGCGTCCATAAGTTACGTTTGCTTTTAGTTTAAATAATTGTACGCAAGCCACGCGAATGTCACCGCAAACACCCACAGATTTTGAGCTAACCAAGCGAGGCCCTTTGCGCCTGTCACCAGCGCGTCATAAACTAAGTTCGCCAATCCAACAGCCCATGGACCCATCCTCATTATCGCGTTTTTAACAGCCTGTGCAAACGACCTCGTGGTCATAGCGCCTTTCATAACATTAGACCTCCCAGCGATAATAATGGTTGTTATAATCGCAGCTACTGAAATCGCTAAAGCACTCAACCCAACCATATTTTCTCTAGCCCACTTCTTGAACTTCTGCAACCTGTCAATGTCGACTTCCTGCTGCTCTCTAACCTCCTCTATTTGTCGCTGTTCAATAACCATGTCTCTAGCCTTTTTAAGTCCGATCACTCTTTCAGCTAGATCGATGAACTCTTCGTTCTCTGCAGTCGTGAGGTCTTTCACTGCAAGCTCTGCTACTCTTTTGTTCGCTTCATTTATCAAGTCTCGATAGCGATCTATCTCTATTTGTAACGTACCAGTGTCGCCTATTCTTGACTCAGACATCACACTCTCACTTGGATTAAGTAGCGCGCTCAACTTGCGGTTCTCGATTGGTCTTAGTTCGGGTATGTTGACGTACTCTGCGTGTGTGGTGTCTAACAATGGCGCACTCCTCGCGATGTCTTCACGATCTTTTACGTTGTCATTAATCCACGTTGTGGGATCACTAAAAAACCTCCACATATGTTGACGAAGTCTTCTATTACGCTCGACTTTTAGTCCACCCATCACTTTAGTTAGTCTAGTTCTCCTAAACATTGAGGCGTTTGGATCACCCCCAATTAGTTTGCGTTCTTGAATGGCTTTTTCGTAACTATACTCTAGTTCATCGTCAGTGACATCTCTGTATTCATTAGAGCCCTCCATCTCAAAGTCGTCGAAGCCACCTTCGGCCATATTACACTAGCTCACATTTTGAATGTCGCTTTCTGGTATCCATGAGTTATGTTTGCTCTCGTAACCTAACCATTTGACCAGCGCCATCTTCTCCCCTCTGACTTTCTTTCTTTTCAACACCTGTTCAACTCTGTACACATCGTCACCACGTTTCTTATTGACTAGCGATAATTCCTGTTCATAAAATTTACCAATAATCTGTTCACCGGTGTGGTCCTCAATTTCGTACACATTAGGATCACCACGAATAACTTTCACCACTTTAAACAGCTCTTCAGTGAAGTTGGCTTCATAACCCTTTGTGAACACACTCTTGTACTTACTAATTCTCACTGACTCACCAACTCTAAACTTTGGCAATGGGGTGTCTGCAAAATGATGACCAAACAAAGTGGTCCACACTTCGCCTTCGTTTGACTTATTGACATCCTTCGGCTTCATCATAATGCTTCGATTCACATTGCTATTATAATTGCTCACAAACTGGTCCAAAACGTCAATCCATTTGTACGTCCCACGGGTATAAAAATACTTCCACATAATACTCTTGAGGCTTCTATTAAAACGCTCGACAACAGCAGCCTTTTTGTCGCTCTTAGTGCTGAAATACTCAACACCATGTTCTTTCAGCAAACTTTTAACACCAACATTGTAGAACTCAAGTCCCTCGTCAAATTGCGCTAACTTAGGTGTGACCCCAAACCGATCTTTAAAGTCAACCAACAATTTTCCAACAGCCTTAGTCATGTTCTTAGTGTCTTTTCTGTAAACCGCAATGCCAAAAGCGTATCTACTCAATATTTCAATACCTGTCAATATCCAATAATACCCTCCATTCTGTTTTGAGTACTTACTCATGTCCACTAAGTCCATTTGGAGCTCTTCACCAAGAAACCCAACAAAAGTCGCGCGGAATTTATGCCTTCTCACAATGGGTTTGTACCTAGTGTAGGTGTCCTGCGCTGTCAACCATTCTTTCACTGTTTTTCTAGTTATTTTCAATCCGTCTCCCAATGCACTTTGATACAACCTCTCTACACCACTGTACCCCGTCTTAGGATTATAATAGATGTCTCGCAACCCTTGTTCTGTCTCCACACCGAGTTCCATATAATTCACACAATATACAGTTCCAATAGCACCGCACCAATTTTGAGATTGTCGTTATTTGGTTTGACACGAAACGTCATACTTGAGTAAACACCTTTTTTAACACTCACCTTGGACTCAATATCCACATGGCGTTGCACTGACCCCTTCAAAGACTGCTCAGTGGGTATTGGCAACGTTGTGATCACATCGCTACGCTTCCCATCAATACCCACGTTACTATCCGTCTCAACAATGTCACACGAAACTTCTATGTACTTCAGACCTCTATACATGTCGACCTCGTTCGGGCTAGTGTGCCACTGTGAGTCATTCTGAATCACCTCACCCTTCGCGAAACCAAGTAGAGGCCCAATGGTGTCTAACACAGCTGAGCTACTAACCTTAACCCTACATTTACCTGTAGGCACTAGTTTCTCTATCTCAAGATCCACCTTAAGCTCGCTAGACTCATGCTTCAAGACTTTGACCAATGCATCGAAGCTAAAGTACCCTTCACCCACTTTAATCTTTTTAAAAGAGCCAACCCTAGAGCTATCCAGCGTGAAGACCTGAATGCTGTCGTCATTTGTTGTGTTATGGTAGTCCCAAAACACAGTGGCTGTCTTGACCACAATGTATGGGTTATCGTGTATGACCATCATCGCGTTGTCAAAGGACACAACTTTTTCCACACCTTCAATGAGTACCGTCAACTTTCGCGTCATGTATAACATACAGTATATTATATGCAGAAAGCCCTTCATGAGTACTATGGAAAGCACTACGAACGTGCGATGGCTAACACATCAAAGGCTACACACGACGCGAAGGCAGACCTCATCAAAAAGTACCCCCACGCCACTTTAAGCAAATTCGAGTTCTATCCAAATATTTCGCAAGATGGTAAAATCACGAGTGTCGACGTATATTTCAGAAACAATGACATCCTTAGCACAGACATAACCAGCGCAACCTTCAAAAATAACAAAAACATGTGGAAGTGGCTACACAATAGCAAGTTCCCAATAATATGGCAAGGTGGTGGAGCTATCCAACCACTGCCAAAAGGTCATAAAAACCACTGGGGGCTTTGGGACGGCTACCCAACAGAAAATGTGTTAAATTATCCAGTGAATAATTTTAAAGTTTTCGTTAACCAGAGTAGCTACTTCATGTCAAAGCTGCCAGTCTTGCGAGTCACCACGTCAAAGACAAAATCAGAGTGGGATGACAACGAATCTTACTATCGCATTGTGTTTGCAACGTATTGTGCGAGTTTCTGTTGTGGGGTGTCATTGCAACATTTATCAGTGTCACAAGAAGTTCACCCCGTGGTCACAAGTGTGATGAGATTTCATTTGTACTTCACCATTAGAAGACTTCTGAGAAGAATGGAGGGTGGTGAGACCATGAAATCAATAAGTAGAGAATTCAACGCTTCCGAATTGTATGGTAAGATTTCTAAGATTCCCAGAAAACATTATTACCAGAATAAAGTCCTGAGCGATGGCACTTTAGGCGAATCTAGAGTCTTCACACTCAACGACACCCATAACGACTACAAACGATACGTCGCGCGACTCTCAGACGGCTTTACCAACATTGGACTGCAATATCTAAATCAGAGCATAGAGTCCTTTGTGTACTCCACACTTGGTGCACAAGCTAGAACACGTGTATCAGTCGTTGGTGGCTCTGCAGGAAGTTTAGAAACCCAACAAGAGTTCCGCAAGTTGTTTTCTGACAGTGTTATTCAGTATGACGTGTCGACATGGATTCTCAACATGAATAAATCGATTAGAGACACCAACGTTGTCCAAAATCTCGCAGTGTCGCCAAGTACATGGTTGATGCCAAGTAACGTGGTGATTCTCAAGAATAAAATCGCTGGGTATAACAACTTATTAAAGATTGCTACAGAGTCCATGAGATTTGGAGTGAACACTCGCTTGAATGCGACAACACCAACAATTGCAGCTAAAAAAGTCCACCAAGAAAATGTGGTGACTCACTCCCTAGTAGCGTCAACGATTGTGAAGAAAAAAGCTCACCGAGAAAGTGTGGTGGCACCAACGACTGTGGCTAAAAAAGTTTACCAAGAAAATGTGACACCACCTCCTGTGAAAAAAACAGTGGCCACCACCACAAGCGAGTCAGACACGACAACGCTGGTGATAATCTTGGGGTTCTCAGCAGTCTCTGGCTATCTGTTAACCAAATACACCTTGAAGTAGTAATGAGTCTAAACTACGGGTATGAGTCTGACGACCCTCACGATAAAATACTAAAGAGAACGAAAAGGCATCTGAACGAAGATCCTAAGTTAAGCGCGACTGGTGGAAGGATGTCTGGAATAATAGACATGCAAGGCTCAGCGATAAAAAACGTAGCGGACCCAGTCGATGACTCAGATGCCACGAATAAAAGAGCTCTAGAGCAATCGCTGTCAGGTTTCCTCAAGAGTCAGTCCTATAATGTTGTGCTCGACTTCAACGTTAGCACACACGCCTTGAAAAATGTGGAATTTCACACCAATGGTTCAAACAAAGTGAAAGCCATTGGTGAAACAAGTAAATTAGTGCAAAACAACCTAGCCTATGGCCCTATTGTTGGCATCAGCGGTGTAAGTCAAAGTTTTCTATCCCCCGTGTTAACACCAATCCCACTTGAGTCAGGTCTCCATTTTAATTGCCCCAGTATGCAATGGTGTGATCTCTCTATTTTTGTTGTGGTGAGGTTACCTACTCGCACCGCTGGATCAAATTGGGAGACAATTATATCGAACGACGATGGTCAGTGGGATAAGTTCATAGGGTACAAGACTGGTATGACTAATGGACTCGCGTATGGTGGCAGCATCCCAGCAATGGAGAGCGTATGCACTATTCCGAGTGGCGTTGACATCACAAAAATGCATATGATATCGATACACTGGCAAATGTACAATTCACACGTCAGGGTCAATAACGTTAAGTCAACCGATTCAGACTTCATAGCGAATATGAAAAAGATAGGCACACCCTATGGAACAATTTTTGGAATACACCGACCAAGAATACCACTCGCACCTTACGCGTACCCATCGTTGATAGAATTCTACGGCGTGAAAATTGTGAGTGGCTACATGACGAACCGAGACATCATAATCATGGGTGGAGAAATGATGAAGGAATATGGTGTAAAGTAAATGGGAGCGTGTGTTTCGAGACCTCATGAAATATATAAGATAAATAAGACGACTGATCACATGTTCAAAGCTGGTGGATCATTTGGTCGCGGTGACGTTACTCTCGAGCTCCACGCTGAGATTGGTATGAGGTCTAAAAAGACTTACGGCGAACCTATTATGTTACCCGCAGAGTCAGACACTGTGGGAGTGGTAGGAGACGTGACTTAAGTTATGTGATGGGTTGGCTTAGAAAACTGGTTCGTAACATTAGAAACTTTTTCAGACGACGTAGAAAACTGAAGACTAATAAAACACACCTGCTGCATTGGTACACAACAAACCAGATCTATAAAAAACCTGACACCTATGTCGAGTAGTTTTTTTTTGCAGGGCTATAGTAATGGCGACCAACTCAGTGCAATTATTCGATGGTCATCAAATCACGACGGTTAATCACAACGGTGACATATGGTTTAAAGCAAAAGAAGTCGCGAGCGCTCTAGGTTATGCTAGACCAAAAGATGCAGTCAACGACCACGTCGAACCTGATTGTAAAATGAAGGTAGAGCAGGCCTCGTTTATCAACGAACTTGGGGTCTACTCACTGACGTTCTCGAGTAAATTGGAGCGCGCGAAACACTTTGGAAGGTGGGTGCACTCAGAGGTCTTGCCAAGCGTTAGAAAAAGTTTAGCTGACGTTGGTCTCAAGCACAACCAGTTTAAAATGATCACCGAGTTCGATCTCCACACGAAAGTCGTCGGTTTTCTTAGGAAATATTATCCAGAAGCTATTTTGATAGCCGCTTGTGGTGAGAATCAAGACACTTCGAGTAAAAGAATAAATTCGTGGAAAAAAGGTTACCAACGTGGAACACCTGACTTGGTTATTGCTAATGCGAACCGACAGCACAGCGGGCTTGTGATTGAGTTCAAGAATCCAGGTGGTACAGGCAAGACGTCCAAAGAGCAGGAGTCTCTGTTGCTCAGATATAAATCCGCTGGTTATCTAACACTCTTGTGCGACTCGTACGACGACGCTATTACCACGGTAATAAAATATCTCTTTGACGTTGGGTTTCAGTGCTCTCAGTGTTTTCGTAAATTTAAAAATAAATCAGCGTTGAGCAACCATGAGAGACGCTATTGTAAAGAGACTTTTTAGACAGTGAGTAATAAGTCGAATTAGCACTCGTTCTCATTGTTGAGACGACACTTGAGGTGACAACTGCTCTAGCATTTTCTAAAGACGTTTTTAACTTGGTAAAAAATATCTGCGAAACTTTCTCTCTTTATTTCACAAACCTTCTGACCACTGTGTGAAAAAATGTCTCTACGATACATTGGACGCTCCATGTGACCAATGTCTAAATTTAAAGAAGTGGGGTATCCGAGAACACCCTTAATTTTGTGTGGAAGGATGATGACGTCTGCACACTGCACGATATTGCTCAGCACCACCAACAAACGATGGTCCTGGGTTGTATCTCCAATTGAATGGCGCTTCAACAGTTGTTCCGTAAGTGTCACGGCAAACGACGCAATGCGCTTTTAGAAATGTGATGTCGTCTGCTACTGGGAACAGTGTGTCGAGCTCACCAAGTCTTTTTAAGTGCTCTGTTGATATGAGACCACAAATAATGACGTGAATGCCAGCTTTAATGTATTCACGGGTAATTGGGAGTAACCCAGAGTACCAATGGCCTTCATCAATGCCGATGACGTCATAATCAGCTATCTCGGAAGAACTTGGAAGGTTGGTGATTAACTTCACAGGTAAACTGTCTGACCCAACAACAATGGTCTGATGATGTGTGGAGAACGCGTGGTCAGTTCGCCTGGTGTCACCTGTGTTGTTCATGTAGAGGACTTTGAGCCCTGATTTACTTAACGCGACTAACCTGCGGAGAGTCTCTGTCGTTTTTCCTGCGAACATGGGACCAATCACGATCTCTAGTTTACCAACTTTTCTCATGGTCACTATACCCTCAGAGAAATATTTTTTTATTATGGTGGAAACCGTCGTTCGTTGTTAAATAACCGCTGGAGCTCTAAGTTTTAATGCGTTTGGTCTGGAACTGTGAGATATCTGTGAGGTCAACTGTGAGACACCTGTGAGGTCATCTGTGAGTAAGATAACACGTGATAGTGTATTAGATGACTGAAGACTCACAGACGGCTGTCGACGCTAAGATCACAGCTGATGTGAAAAGTGTTAAGGTGAAGGACCCAAAACGTGTCGCTGCTGGTAAAAAGCTGGCTGAGATATCGAAAGCTGCGAAAGAAAAGAAAATGCGTGAAATGATAGTTAACGAAGAACAGGGTGGTGAGTGGAGCTATGGTTACATTGTTGGAACACTTGGTGTAATCATTGCTGGTGCTTCATTGTGGTACACAATTAGCAATGAAAAAGAGACACAACTGGAACCTGTGAGCACTGTGGTTAGCGCGTCAGAAAATCGTAGAACTTGTCGTCCAGCGTTAGACACATTTGATTCTTGAACAAAACACACGACAATGTATATATGTCTGCGATCGATCGAAAAGAACTTATGAACGAATTGTACGATGCGCTACTTGTTACGACTGGTGCTGTGGCGGTGAGTATGATTTCTAAAAAGGCTTTGGGGGAACCATTGGGAACACCAGAGACAGTTAAAGGCACAGTGAAACTTGCCGCAGCTGTTGGTGCAGGAACGCTGTTAGTAAAGTGGATGCAATCGAAAAAGTGGATACCGACAGATCCATTCAAATCAATGTAAGTTAATGGCGAGTGTTGTGGCTGGAGGGATATTTAATGCAGTGGCTTTTGCAGGCGCTGGCTTTATGTTTTCGAAGTTTAATCACTCAGGCTATGAAGCTGAGATGAAGAGACATAACCATGCGTTGGAACAGCTAGCCAGTGCGAAAGAAGTGTGGTATGAGAATGAGGTCGCCAAGAAAGATAAGATCCAGCGTTTACGACAACGGCTCTCTGATGCTAACGCTGACATCAATGACACAAACCACGCGTTGGAAGAACTTAGAAGCGTAATGACCATACAGTACAGCGGACGAGTGTTCACTGACCTCCCGAGGGTTGCGGATTACTACCAACCGAGTGCGGAAATGAAGGAATACCAATTGTTGTTTGTTAGCGCGCTAGGTTTGGGTAGTGGAATAGCGGTGTGGGTACTAGTTCGGTGAGAAAAAATGTTGGAGTAGTATAAGCGATGGACAAACTTATGAGGCAGATGAGTTATGGCTTGACAATTGACGAGATCGCGAATGAGACGCAAACTGAGTGTGGAGACGCCTTCAGGCTTTACTACTGCTCGGATTGCGACGTTGTGAAACATCTAAGTGACTGCGGTGGGTACGCGTGTCCAAAGTGTGGCGACATCGAATGGGGTTACACTCAGAGTTACAGTGACATGAGACTCACACGACTAAAAAGCGTTCACAAGCGGTCTTGGTGGATGGGGAGGAGACTACGGAACGTCGTGGAGGGTGAGCACCTTGAGTTGATAAAAGAGGACTTCTTGAAAGTTGTCAATGTGCTGCACTCATGCAATTTGGTAAAGGGTAGAAATGTTAGCAGATATGGATACTACATTATTAGGTTGTGTCACAGAAGACGAGTCAAGACACTCAAGAAGGTGTCAGACCTCAAAGACGGGAAGGTGAAAGACTTGTTTGACGACAACCTGTTTGGGGTGGTGTACCCAAAGCTGGGATGGTGTGAAAGTGGTGATCGTTATTACAATGAGTGGCTTAGGAAAAAATAAATAAGCGTAGTGTATATAGAAGCCAATGAGTCGGACTGTGAAAAACCCGCTGACAAAAAGACGGGCGCATAAGACGAGTGCAGCCGTTGTCAATTCACTAACAGACGAAGCGACCAACGTTCACGGCTTCTTTAGAGATCAGGAGGGACAACCTGTAGTCGAAGACCTCACACCGTCAACGCATCTGTTGGATCGAGCACTGAGAGGGTTCACAAGGTCCTATGGAGTCGAAGTAATTGACGACAGAGACATCAATCAGGTAAATGGTAGTAGAAGTGCTGTCACTAACCTTTTGAGACGTGAACTAGGTGAGACCAACGGAATGAAAGTGGTGGAGACAGTCAAGGTCACTTTTGAGAAAGTTTTAGAGCTCAATAAGACCACGTACAAAACTGCCTACTTTAACAGCGAAACGTTCGTCGTCATTAACGAGCATGACATCGAGGGTGTCGCCAATCGTGGGTCGGAGCAGATTTTGACGCGGATAGCTGGGTGGTTATCTGAGGGGTCTGGATGGACTATCGACAAAATAGATGCACACTACGTTAACGTCGCTATTTACAGACCTTTGCGTGGGAGTAGCTACATTGTGTTGCCAAAGGAGCTGCGCAACAGTATGAAGGGTCTGATAAACGTAAATAACGATGATGACAACGAGTGTTTTAGATGGTGTCACCTTGCGCATAAGTTTCCTGTTGGAAAACACTCCGATAGAACGTCGAAGTACGCTAGGCATGTCGGTGAGCTGAACTATGACGGAATTGACTTCCCAGTCACACTCAAAGATTACAACAAGATCGAAAAGGCGAACGATATTAGCATAAATGTTTTTGGGTACGAAAATAAGCAGCCATTCCCTGTGTACGTTTCTAAGGAGGCGTATCCTGACCATATGGACCTACTGTTGATAACTAATGACGCGGGCAACAAGCATTATGTGTACATTCGCGATTTTAACAAATTCATGTACCGTCAGACAAAGTATAAGGCGAGAAAGCACTTTTGTAGGTATTGTTTGCAGTGTTTCACCCGTGCGGACGTGCTTGAAAGTCATATTGAAGTGTGTTTGGTCATCAATGGGAAGCAAGCTATTAAAATGCCACAAAAAGGTGCGAAAGTAAAATATGAGAATTTTAGCAGACAATTAAATGTACCATTTGTGGTGTACGCAGACTTCGAGGCTATCACACAGAAGGTGCACACAGCGACACCATCAAGCGAGTGTAGCTACACAAATGCTTACCAGAGGCATGTTGACTGCGGTTATGGGTATAAATTAGTTTGTTGCTACGATAACGAGTACAGTAAGCTAGTGAAAGTGTATCGCGGTGAAAATGCAGTTAACAAATTCATTGGGGAGATGTTAGAAATTGTCGAATATTGTAAAGAGACATCTGAGAGTCACTTTAACAAAGAAATGATACTGACTGACGCCGATAAGAAGAACTTTGACGAGGCTAAAAGTTGTCATATTTGCAGTGTTGAGTACACTGGCGCTGACGTTAGAGTGAGAGACCACTGTCATGTCTCAGGTGAGTACAGAGGGTCTGCACATCGTGAGTGTAACGTGAACTTTAGATTGACTGACAAAATCCCTGTGATCTTTCATAACTTACGCGGCTACGATAGCCATTTCATTATGCAGGAGATTGGCAAGTTTGGTCAAGACATAAATGTGATACCGAACAACATGGAGAAGTACATGGCGTTCATGCTTGGAAAAAGCTTGGTATTTTTGGACAGCTTTCAGTTCATGGGTAGTGGTCTAGACAACTTGGTGAAGAACCTACCAAGGGACGCTTTCAAATACACGTCAGAAGTGTTTCGCGATGAGGGGTTGGCACTCATGACAAGAAAGGGGGTCTATCCCTACGATTATATGGACTCCTTTGAAAAATTCGACGAAAGCGAGTTACCCTCCAAAAAGGACTTTTACAGCGTTCTGAACGATGAGCACATCACGGAAGAAATGCACGAGCGCGCCATCGATGTGTGGGACTACTTTGACGTTAAAAATATGGGTGGGTACCACGACCTGTATTTGAAAAGTGACGTGCTCTTGCTTGCCGACGTTTTTGAGAACTTTAGAAAGACATGCCATCGCGAGTACAAATTAGACCCTTGCCATTATTTCACATCGCCCGGATTGGCTTGGGATGCTATGTTAAAGATGACTGGAGTAGAACTCGAATTATTGTCCGACATCGACATGTTCCAGTTCGTAGAATTAGGTATGCGTGGTGGTGTGAGCTACATATGTAACAGACATAGCGTGGCGAATAATAAGTACATGGAAGGGTATGACAAAGAGCAGGAGTCGAAGTATTTGATGTACCTTGACGCCAACAATTTGTACGGATGGGCGATGAGTCGAAGTCTACCTACAGGTGGCTTCAAGTGGTTGACTGAGAAAGAAATAAAAAAGGTTAATCTACACGACTATCACAACAACAGTGAAAAGGGCCTGCTGCTTGAAGTCGACTTGGAGTATCCAGCCCATTTGCATGACCTACACAACGATTACCCGCTGGCTCCTGAGAAGATGGAGATAACTGTTGACATGTTGTCGGAGTACTGCACGAAAATCAAAAATAAGTTTAACGTGAGTGTTGGTGGTGTGAAGAAGCTGGTGACTAATTTGATGGACAAAAAAAAGTATGTGTGTCACTATAGAAATCTGCAGTTGTACATGGATCTTGGATTGAAAATCAAAAAGATTCATAGGGTCCTACAGTTTGACCAGTCCAAGTGGTTGGGCAAGTACATCGACTTTAACACAGTCAAGAGAACCGCGGCTAAGAACACTTTTGAGAAGGACTTCTTCAAGTTGATGAATAACAGTGTGTTCGGAAAAACAATGGAAAACTTGAGGAAGCGTGTGGACGTGAGATTAGTGACCACCGAGAAAAAGTTAGAAAAGCTTGTCTCAAAGCCTACGTTTGTGTCTTGCAAGATATTTAGCGAGAATTTAGTCGCTGTCCACAAAGTCAAAGAAACGCTGACATTAAATAGACCCGCATACGTGGGTATGTGCATACTAGACTTGAGTAAAACGCTGATGTATGACTTCCACTATAATTATATTATGAAAAAGTACTCTAGCGACGCCTGTAGATTGCACTTCACTGACACTGACAGTCTGTTGTACTCAATCAAAACTGGCGACGTTTATTCCGACTTCATGGAGGAGCGCGAAAAGTTTGACAATAGCGATTACCCTGCAGACAACCCGTTCGCTTTCAAAGAGAATAAGAAAGTTATTGGCAAGATGAAAGACGAGTGCGCTGGAACACCAATTATTGAGTTCGTTGGGTTGCGCAGTAAAATGTACAGCTATTTGAAAGAGGATGGGGGTGGTGGGAAAACCGCTAAAGGCATTAGAAAGAATATAATTAAAAAAGTGATCAAGCACGAAGATTATAAAAGTGTGTTACTTGAGCAGAAACAATTGCGACACACAATGAAGACCATTAGAAGTGTCAAACATCAGCTAGGTAGTTACGAAATTAATAAAGTGTCGCTATCCTGTTTTGATGATAAACGATACCTTTTAGAAAATGGTATTGACTCCTACGCATATGGTCACAAAAACATTGTAGTGAGAGACATACCTTAAACACTGCGACGTGATTCCCATAAGGTCACTCTCTCCACGCGTGCGAGATTGCAAACGCTTTTCTCACCGACTTGTTAATCAGCAAGTTCGCCAGCTTACTGGACGGGTTGAACGCTATTGAAAATCCTGACGAACTAAACGACGAGTCGCAAAAAGACCCGTCGAGAGCATTGTCGCGATTGTGACGCCGTACGTGCCTTTCTTGGGCTTGTTGTTGGGAGGAATCACAACGTCAAAATATGTGTACGACCACCATTTCAGAAGTGCGACGACAAACACTGAAAATAGCGAGCGGGTGGACTAATTTGCATGCTAGCAGGTGGCTTCATAACAACCGCACGAGTCCATTCACACAACGGTTTTTTATTCACGATATTTATAGTGTATGATTTAACGAGTACGCTCAAAGTTAGGACAGTCTTAGCATGGTGGTCCTTCTTCAAACACTGCGATTCCCCTCTCATAGTCAGCGCGACAGCAGGTGGTTGTACGTGGTGTGTTGCTAACAACAACATTCCATTGCGAATAGCGACCACAACTTTTCAAAAAAATATTTTAAAATGAAAATATTTTTTCAAAGTGAAAATATTTTTTCAAAGTGAAAACATTTTTTAAAAAAATCGTAGTTGCTATTCGTAATGGAATGTTGTTGTTAGCAACATCGACAGGTGACCTCGATTCGTATAGCAGGTACAGCACTCGCATATGAAATCTATTTAACACTACCACTAGACTAGCTTTCTCGTTGAAATTTATTAAACATCGTCACTAGAATCAAAATCTAGTGGCTTTTTTTTCGCGCATGAATTGAAACAATGGTAGAGCGCGTCAGTCATAGTTTGCCAAACACAAATGTGAAAATGGCGACACAAAACTTTCTCTAAATTTGACGAAATGTGTCGTATTTCGTTAAAATAGCGATTTGGTGTTGTCTCGCGTGTGTTTGACATCAATTTAGTAGAAAACGTGGGAGGGATGTCTAGATTGACTAACGATCGCTGTAGTAGTATAGCAAGTAGGGCTGTGGGCTTATTCGACCTCAACCGTGAATATAAATACCAAAACATCACCAAATTTGTCGAGTCGTGACTTGGCCAAATTTGGTGATGTTTTGGTATTTATATTCACGGTTGAGGTCGATTGGGCTCGCAGCCCTACTTGCTATACTACTTTTCTGCCCTCCGCCTTGCCAATACGCGCCGGTACAAGGATTGAGACGCCTTGGTACGAGGCAGTATTGATCGAGATATCGTTCAAAATAATATACGACGAAGTGACCAGCTTATACTAATTTCTAAGTACATAAGCCGTTTTTACGAAGGGTATTCACGTTCTCGTAATATAGTAGACACGTATGTTATGCATATTGATTCGCTAATTCCAAATCTGTTTTCAGAGTTTAAATCGATTAAATATTGGCCGAGATAACGTTCAAACATTTCTTCGACGAAACGGCCGGCTTTTGCAAATTATGAATTTTTGCAAAACACAAATACACGGCCACGGCGTGCGAGGTCTGGGCACCATGGATAGGGAAATTCCCGTAGGGGGGGAAGATAGAAAAGGCGGACGAGGAGATTATTGCGAATTCGTATTTCTAGTATACAATGACAATGACGGAAAGGTGGTTTGAGATCGCGAATGTGTAGAGTTTCGCGCAAAAGAAGTTCTTGATTTGTTAATTAATTCATAATTTATGGCAACTTTGTAACTATATATTAGGCCGGTCCTGCACTTATGTAAATTATTATTCTCTGAAGATGTTGTGTTAACAACAAAACGTTAGAACCTTAATAAATATTATGATTTCACTTAATGGTTTTTGTCAAAATATTATGCTGGGCTTTGATATTTATCCTAAGATTACGATTCCCGCCTGGTCAATCGATAGCTGATATATATATATATATATATATATATATATATATATATATATATATATATATATATATATATATATATATATGTACGCTCCTTCACTTGGCCGGTATCCTTTAGCAATAATGCGCTATCTGGATGTTCTGATCGCCGTTGCTATCCTACAAGCGGTTGTCAATGACGATCGTAAGTGTATAATAGTCCAGCCAGACTCATCCAGATTGTTCCAAGCTACACTGATGAGCGGTACAGCGAAACAATATATATATATATATATATATATATATATATATATAAACCATCAAGAATGTAAAAGTCTATAACAACTCAGTGTGCATTGCGCACTTTTACTGGCTGAAATGACAAAACATAATTGCAGTGTCTGGCTATCATGAGCAACTGTGGACAGCTGTTTCGCTCTCTTGGAGCTCGTCAGCACAGTGTAGCTGATGATATATATATATATATATATATATATATATATATATGTATATATATACTATAGTTTCATCCTAAATCTCCTTCGGGTTTAGGTCGCGTGTTCGAATCCCATGCGTGGTGGCAATGGCGCATCACTCAGACTAAGTAGCACTTAATATAATTATCTCCACCTAAGTACAGTATAATGACTCAGTTAGTCGGAATCTAGTATAGTTTGGTGCTAGGAAATTGCTCACAACACATTTTAAAAGTTGAATAAACCATGTAAAAATGCTGCTATTTTGCCAAAATATTAATATTGGTTAAAGTGCCCTTGTGATCAAATTTTTGGTATCCAGAATTTTTACGTATTTGTAAAGAGCATGGTGTTCTCACTTAACTTGCCAAATTTCAAGCAATTGCGCGCATGGGAAGTAGGCTTTTCAGACTGTTTTTATACGAGATTATACGGCCGCCATTACTCGAACATGTTCCGGACGCTTAGGTTGCGATTATAGGAAGTGACGTCAAAGACTCAACACGTGGCTAGTTATATATGAATATAAAGCTACTTGGGGAAAAGTTTCTATTGTAACTTGTCGTATATTAATTCGTATAATTTCCATAAAGCTTTGTCACGTGTTGAGTCTCTGACGTCACAATCACATACTCTGCTGTGGAATCCGGGCTCGTCTGGAGCAAGGTTTGAGCAATGGCGGACAAGATTTGGGGGACTTTGGAGATTAAATTTCTTGTGATAGAATGTTTGTTGTTCAATTTTTTTGGCAAATGCGAACATTTATTAACCTAAAAGGATGTTTTGTAACAAAAAATGCCAGGAAACGTAATGTGATATTGCGTCGCAGGGGCACTTTAAGAAATACTCTATAACCTTTGCCGCTTTATTGTGGTACCATATTTCGCCAGTCGCGCAATTACTAGAGATTGTTTAGTGCATGTTCTCGAATGCTCTCTCGATTTACTCTTTGTTAGTAGGAAAATGTTAAAAAGCTCGGCAGGATTAGAAAACTATAATGTTTTAGCTTGGTATTGCTATAAATTTAAAAAAAAACCTTCAAGAAAAACCTTCGTCACTTTTCGATTTATTTTTATTTTTTACTATATCAACCACATATTTCGCCTGTAACTACTCGGTTTTTGAGGGCACTGTGGTCTGTTGAGTGCGGTATATCTTATTACTTATGTGCTAAATTGAAAAATCCCGGGCGAATTCATACAGTGCAGACAATAACAAAGATTTTGGTATATTTTACGGCTATAAACGGGAATAATTTGGCTCGTCACTTTTGCATTGAAAGTATACCCTCATTCAAAATGTTATCCTTAAGCCCATTGTGGATTGAGGTTCGCTGTTGGCGTTTGTTATTCTTCTTCTACCAAGGGAAGGGGACTGTGCAACTCTAAGGGCCTGTTTATATGATCCCGGTATACCGGGATGTCCCGGTTCAGGACAGATTTTTTCCATATAAACGCAACATCCCGGCACACCGGGATGAAGTGAATTGAAATACTGACCAGGTAAAATATCCAAAAAGTGGAAAAATAAAAAAAACATTCGTTGGGATGCTTTTTATGCGAATAAAATTAGTTTTTGTTTCATTGAGAAATTATTATCAACATTTTCACGCATCCCGGTCACCCGGGACGTCCCGGTGTACCGGGGATCTCGGTTGCTCCCGGTCTCCATGTTATAAACGCAACTGCGAAAATAACAGTAAACTATAAACAAGCCGAGATCCCGGTTATAAACAGGCCCTAAAAAATTATGTGCAGTTGAAAACTAAAGTAATCGAAGGTAATGGAATACATATAGCTTCAATAACAAAAACAGAAGCAGAATATTTATTTTCTCATAACAAACTTAACAATATAGTTGTTGTTGACTTTTTTTTCTTCGCTGTTCAATTTTTTCAATCTATAGGCTGTTTAAGCAAGCTATAAAATGGCACATTTATATTGTATCATTGATCATTCTGAAACCATTGCGGCATACCTTCAACGTTATAAAGTAAACAACCACCTTATGCACGAAGATAAACATTAGGAGATTTCCTGGCCTAATTTTCAGGCCGAATTTCGCACAAGCGCGTGTTATGTCTTATGAATATCTGCGATTTCAGCTTTCTATTTATACTTTAACTTTTACTTCGTAGCCCCAATTGAATTGAACCTTATTCTAATAACCGAATATAATAAATAATTAATTGAATTAATACTGTATCATTCTAACAACCATCGTTAAGAGCTTTCTACTTTTTTATAACCATGCAAATATTGTCCAATTATTACAATAGAAATTGACCCTTTCTAGTTCTCGTCAGAACGCATTTGAGGACATTCCTGCATGGAGGATTAAATCGCCTGGCATTACTAGACAAACTGAAATACTAAAGTCAGCATCGTTCATATTTGTACGGATGAGAATGAGTTAATGAAAGTTTATTAATAAGAAAACATTTGTGTCATTTGCGCGAGTTAAATTTCATGCTATGACATGTTGTGACTGCATGACAAAATGTGCAGTTCTAAATTTTTCTTAAAAAAACCCCTGCTAAAAGGTACTTATTTTTTTGTAATATGAAGAAAATATAAAGAAAATTAAGTTTTATATATTTTATATTCGATTTTTGATATTCCAAGTCGAGAATTTCTGCAATTTCTGCAGACAAACAGCTGAATTTTACAACACTATCAAACTGTTCTTAATATATTAAAAGTTACTTTTTCACTGATCTGACGATATTTATTCCGTAAATCTGATATATATATAAAACAGGATATTTTTGGTATTTATAATTTTTGTAAAATATTCTTTAAATCTAAATCGAGGGAAATTTGATGGAAGAGGAGTTGAAAATGGCTTTCAATTTGAATGTTTCAACTTTTGCCGTTTGGGATGTACTGTGTGCACTACCGTAACGTCAAGATAAGAATATTTCGGAAAACAAGGAAATATACAAACACTCCCGCTCCAATTTCAAAATTTTCTGGAATATTTTTTATATTTGGATATAAAATATAAAATATAAATCGACTGAGCAACAATTAAGATGGATGCCTCCGATACTGACGAGGAGTTTTGTATAACTCAAAGTACATCGTAACTGAAAAGATGAGGATCGTTCGAGTGTAAAGCCGAAACGAAAGAAGTTGTGCAGTGAAAAGTCTGAGCAAAGTAATGAAGAGTATGGCGAACGCGTTAGTGAGAACTTCGTGTTTAGTCGGTGAAATTTCCATTTTGGAAACAATTAAGACTTGTCGAGCTATGAATAAAACCGTTATAGTTGCGTGTTTATTTTTTGAGAAAATGAGTAGTTTTTGTTTGTTCGCGTCGTGCATTTTGTGCTGTGATTGGAAACAGTGGAAAGAATCGTACTGCCTCTTATTTGGGGCGGTGCCATTAAGCGAGTTGGGGCGGTACAGTGTAAATTCACTTGCCTGTCTTTCAGTCTGAATATATTTTGTATTTTCAAAATTCTCGAAAGTACCGACTCTTATATATAGTGTAGATCAGTGCCCTGTACATATTTAGTTATTTAGTTCCTACACGAGACTATACTATTGTCAGGCAACTGCACGAGTCAGCTAGTAGATGGAAATTATCTAATATTATCTGTTATTATAATAGACATCAATGAAATACCAGTATTACCCTATTCATGTGCAGTAATATAATTTTTATCTTCACATGTGAAGTTATTATCATGGATATTTTATCAATTTCAATATAATACATAAACAGAATATTAGTAACCAATACTCGAAGATAAATGTGTATCTCATCACGGTCATGCATATATTGTAATATTCTCAATTTATTTTTTACCTCAATTAATTTTGTTCTCACTGGGTGATTTAGTCTCTAAATGCATTTGAAACAGGTAAAATGACTATTAAATATTCCCCTCATCAGCATGCATGACTCGAATATGCCTTGGTTGACAGTTTGCATGGAATTTCAAACAATACAAATTATATTTCATCAGCAAGCATGGTATTACAAACTAATTACAGTAATATACCATGACATGTAGGGAGGGAAATCAGTGATTAAGGTCTGTTACACCATACTGGATTGCTTTTCATATTCGATTACCTTGCAATCCAGTATACAAATCATAGAGAAAAAGTGTATGAGCTAATAACAAGGTCTCTTGTAAACTAAGGACTTTATTATTAGCTGCTCACACTGTTAATTTCAGAGTGTTATAATAGCACCTTCATAGGTGTTAATTCGACACCTTGTGGTGGTGCTAAATGACAAGTGTTATTCTAGCACCGATTTGGGTGCCAATTTAACACCATAAAATCATGAGTTGGTATAAAAGTGCTAATTTAGCACCTTAGATATCTAACACTTTTTTAAGGTGCTAAAATAACACCTTACCTGTAAGTGAAAGTGCTAAAATAACCCCATTTCAAGAGTTAAATTTTGGGTGTCAAATTAGCACCACATAAACACGTTTTTCGCATTCAAAATGGCGGACGATGAAGGAGCGGCGAAGTTTTATAGACAAGTAAATTGGGAAAAATATCGCAATTCTTAGTAACTTATTGCTATTTATATGATCGCAAAGCAAGTTTGGTTAAATTGAACAACTAAAAGATGAGTGGCAGTGGAGTGAAGGCAGAATTTGGAAGGATTTTAAATAATAACAAGTTGGTTCGTGATATGGCAAGTACCTTTCAATTGCTGGTGAAGAAAATGATCAAGTATGCTTCCGGGTGCACCAAAAGAAGCATAAAATCCCTGGTAAGCATGATGGAGAGGTTGTTGGACGAGGAGCCAGATAGAGAACCAGGTACATAATTTAAATAATTCTTACTTTTTCATGAGCATATAAAACCCAAAGTATCCTGTTCCCAAAATTTACCTTTGGTGCCTTATCCTCCCTAGGTCCACCATTCATTAGAGGCCCCCATGCACTAGCAAATTGCTTGTGAATTAACACATTTTTAATTCATATTCTTTTTCTCTTAACAGAGATAAAGAGTACAGTGGCTGCTTTGATCTTACAAGATGTATTAAAGGAGGCAGCAGAACTATTGTTTCTAAAAATTTGTTATGTAAGTGTTTGCAATTAACAATAAATATAATGTTAAAACGTATTGCTTTTAGCCCATTATCTGGCAAGGTGCCCGGACATGCCCTACTTTAGTGTTTTACTGTGTCAAACACCAGGGTGTTTTTCTTGTTAGTGGTAGGGTACTGCCAGTTAATGGGTTAAGCTATTTATAAACTGTCTGTGAGCCCTTGTCTGAGCCTTGACTTTGGTCTCCACTTTAAAAGTGTATTTAACTACCCCTTTTGTGTTCTAGGCCTGGAACAAGGGTAATATCATGTTTGTAAACCATGTACTGTGCCATATAAATAATGTTTTGATTTTTATATTTAGGACGATGAATCGAATGATGAAGAAGTTTCCAAGACAACCTACCCAAGGTTTGTTGGATCTGGAGATCTTCCCCACATGGATCTCCTGTTCATTGCTATAGAAGGACAAATATTCCTGGAGTTATCTTCAGTTACCAGTAATCAAATACCTATGGCAGTGGTACTCCTCGTTGGTACATGTTATGTATTAAACATGGAATACACACCATGTGTATCGAATGTTTATGCCTTCTTGGAGGCTATATTATGTTGAGTCGGCCACAAGAAGCAAAGAAAAGGATTTCTGTGCAAAAACTTATTGAAGAATTGAACATTACTATAAGCTCATAAACGTACACTCGCTCATAAACGTACACTCGCTCATTGGATAGATAGTATAAAGTAGATAATATACATATTTTTATGCATATATTATAGTTTTTTATACATATATTATAGATAATATACATATTTTTATAAATATTATTGCAGTTTGTGTGCCAAGGAAATACATTTTAGGATATTATGGTGGTGATCCCCTTACGAAAAAATCCTATAGGATCCTATAGGAATTCCTATAGGAATTTGCAATTCCTATAGGAATTCCTATAGAATCCTATAGGAACAAACTTTCCTATAGGAATTTGAATCGGAATTCCTATAGGAAAATTCCCATCCTATAGGAATTCCTATAGGATCCTATAGGAACAAAAATTATATTTTTAGCAAAATTTTAGCAGATGTTTCATATAAATATCCCAAATTTAAAACATAATGCTATAATGCTTTATTTTGAAAATAACAGCCGATTTTAATTTCAAATTTTACTACCGATAGTCTGTGATGTCATTTCGGGATTTATATGAAGTTTCACCTAAAATTTTGGTCATTGGTTTATAAGAATATATCAGTTCACTAGCTGTCTTGGACCCTCAGTCGGGCCTTCGGTCGATTTTCTATCTCACTTAATTGTGCATCTTACACAGCAAAAAGTCATTTTCTTATTAAGAAAATGTTTCTTATTTCAAGAATTATTAGTCTTTAAAACAAGAAAATAATTTTCTTAATTAAAAAAAATTCTTAAAATAAGAATTAAATGAGATTTTCCAATTTCTTAAAATAGGAAAATGATGTTCTTGATAAGAAAAACAATTCTTAAAGTAAGAAATATTTTCCTTTTTCTTAAACTATTAAAGAAAATATTTTCTTGAAATAAGAAAATTATTTTATTTACAAGAAAAACAATATGTTAAAAAAGATAAGATTTCCATAAAAACAATTATTTTGAGATAATAAAAATTCACAAAATAAGAAAACCTGATCATGTAATTATTATATATTTTGTCATTTATTAAGTAAAAGCCTACCCAGAAAAATAGAATATATATTCATACACAAAAACAAATCGATTTTACTTAAAACGAGAACATATTTTCTTATCAATAATTAACCAAGATTAAATATGAATTTCTTATCAAGATGACAAGAATAATATTACCGACAATGAAATTTACTTGTAACAATAGCATATTTCTTAGTCAATTTCAACATACTCATTACCGCCGGTATATAACTGAAAGTGAATAAACATTGCGCAAACGCGACGCGGAGTCGTCTTGGTGTCATTCGAGTTAGCCTAGCGGCTCGCCCCAATCCCCTCCCCCTCACCGGAGAGCTTTATAACTGGCTCGCTCAACTTGACATTAAGCTGATATTATATATAATTTCTACTAGCCTCTTCTGTGGCATCTTTAGCAATGTTTTGGCTGGGATTCCAGGGAAGTATAGGGATTGTGAAGGGATTGGTGAAGGGTATATGGACATTTCCCAGAGGTCCTAGTATGGCAAGCCGATTGTAGCAAAATTCAATGATATAATTTTATACGATTTCATAAGTTATACATATTCAATTCAATGCTCATTCAATGATTCAATTCAATGCACATATTCAATTCAATGCTCGTTCAATGATTCAATTCAATGCACATATTCAATTCAATGCTCATTCAATGATTCAATTCAATGCACATATTCAATTCAATGCTCGTTCAATGATTCAATTCAATGCACATATTCAATTCAATGCTCATTCAATGATTCAATTCAATGCACATATTCAATTCAATGCTCGTTCAATGATTCAATTCAATGCACATATTCAATTCAATGCTCATTCAATGATTCAATTCAATGCACATATTCAATTCAATGCTCATTCAATGATTCAATTCAATGCACTTATTCAATTCAATGCTCATTCAATGATTCAATTCAATGCACTTATTCAATTCAATGCTCATTCAATGATTCAATTCAATGCACTTATTCAATTCAATGCTCATTCAATGATTCAATTCAATGCACATATTCAATTCAATACTCATTCAATACAAATGCATAACTTTGTAGTCAGCGGCATAGCGTATTTTGGTGTGGTACTTCATGTACCTCTGCTCGAAATGTATCATGATTGTTAATTAGGATTGGTGTTAGCATTATAATTACGGTTGTAATTAACGTTATTGTATTTTCGATTGGTGCTTCATGTACCCTAATCGTAATGTACAGTATCATGATTATAATAATTAGCGTGAGGTTAGCTATTAGGAACTGATCATTTAACTTTGAGGGGAGGGGTAGGTGATTTGGTCTGTGCCGAATTTTTTTTATTAAGCTGTGACTCCACATGAACTTTTTGGGGATATAAACAAAGCTCCAAGTGAGGTTTTCCAATTCACTGCTGTATGTAATTATTAATATTGTAATTTAAACCAATAACCTTTGGAAAAGTCTATTACCAATAGACACATTAAACAACGTCAGAATTAAATTCCACATTCTAGGAGTATAGCTGGTAAAAACTATATTGAATAATTTGTGTCCTTTATATAACGAAGTACTTTACTTCCATAGAGTGTCAATCAGGCAACAAAAAATATTAACAAACAACAGAAATATCCCAAACGACAAACAAGATGATGCTATCCTCATGCTACTTTTCACTTTTTACCAAAATAGTCAGTGGTAAAAGCAAGATCATACGAATTAAATAGTTCATTGCGAGGAGGTAAAGGTGAATCTCGCTTTGGTCCTGGCAATTTAAGACAAGAGATGCAAGTGTTGGCTGTCGGTAAAAAGGCCTTTTTTACTACTTCAGGAAACTCAATTGAGGGTTGTACAACATAGCCAAGAATTGGTACTTCGTCTGATCCAGTGGCAAACTGAAGAATCTTGGATAGAGTCAAACTTCCCCTTCTTCCACCTACAATAAAGATTGACATATACCACTTAAATATTAAGAGTAATGACAATTAACCAACATCTAATCAAACCTATGGTATGTTAAGCATACACCCAAATTCCACGTAATTAATTGGTAACACATGCAGTGGAATCTATTAACGGACACTCTGCACAAGACTCATCCATACAACGGACGGCAAGTTCAGATCCCGATTTTTTAAAATTAAAATCCTTATTATAAAATCCTCTGAACAGCGGACACCACCAAACACCATTCTGAGTTTGAACTGAGGATATGCAAGCAAAACTACCTCTATAACGGACATTTCATGTAAAAATCTGTGTATAAGGAACAATTATTATATCGCACAAGCTATTTCTGTTGAAATTGCGTGCTCTGATTGGCTGAGACACGTCACGTGTCGGATCGTTATTTTCCGGTAATGACCGGTCTATAGTCTATATCGATATAGCGATAGCGGACTGCCTCTCACCCACACCCTCACACCCAGGAGCGGAAGAACAAATTTAGTAAATTAAGCACTAAATCATGTACGAGTCGGACGATGAACAATCTAAAAGAGAGTCTTACTATCATGAAAACAATAGAAGAACAAGATTGAAAATGACGATTCTCTCACTCAAAACGTATATGTAAAGTATGTTGTTTAAAAAAGCCATGCCATATAATAAACCACTTATTAACCTCGACCACTTGGTCATTATGGGAAAAATATCAGACCTCGGTCTTTTATGTACGACTTCGGGCTCAGTCTGCACTGTCAAGACCTCGGTCTGATATTTTCCCATAATGACCTTGCTCTCGGTTAATACGAAGTTATTAATCGACTAATTGTTTCCGCTGTAAGACAAGCAGATGTGTTGATAGTTGTCAATGTTAAAAATACAGATACGGGACAAGTTTTTAAAAACAAAATATGAAAATATGGGACAAGTTTTCTACATCTGAAACGTAGCTTACATGGTACAGTATATCAAAAGTAGATGTGAGAATGGCAAATCTCTAGACAGTGGACATCTCCAAACAGAGGACAGAAAGCTTCGGTCCCGAGGTATTGTGTAACAATAATTAGCTTTACAGTTTACTCACTTGCAACTTCTCTTAGGTACTTTATAAAGGCAGAGTAAACAGCATTGTCATGCACCCTGCTATTTGAGCCCTCAGGACTAAATGATGGTTTGAACAATTTTGTAATTGACTTGACAGTCAGGGCGTTTCTCTGGCTTGGTCGGAGTATATCTATGAATACTGGCATCTCTAACCCAATCTATCAAGAAATTAAAAATATATTTTATCTCAACATTTGCACTGTTTATTCAAAATCAAATTAAACACCACAAGATGACAGTCTCTAGCTGGAAATCGCTACCTGATAAAGGCCAAGCACCTTTAGGCCATTACGAAGATACCATAGAGAAGAATCTGGGACCAGTTCAGCATTGGAAAATATCCTATTCAAAAATATTCTCTTCAACAAATTGAGGGATTTTCCCATTTTGGATAATGCTCAATGCTATAAATCAACAAGAAATGGAACAATATTTGATAAACTGTTATTTTGGCAATACGCCTTGGCAAGATATCTACCCAATAAATAAGAGAAGAACCAGTTGTTTATGACACCTCTTATTCCGTAATGATTCAGTTTGTATAATAATACATTGTGATTTACAGTGTCAAAAGCCTTTTGTAAGTCAATAAAGATTCCACATGAAAATAATTGTTTTTCCATGTTTGATTGGATTGTGTTGACGATATCTAATAGGGCATGTTGGGTGGAGTGTTTTTCACAAAAAACCTATTATATACATTAAAGTCTATTATATATATTAATTTCTCAAAGATTCTGTTGATGTTTTCTCGTTTACCGTCGTGCAATTTCCCGGGAACAGATGCCATTTTGGATTTTGCAAGACAAACTTGAAAAACTCAGCCTGAATTGTTCAAGTTGTAATGCATGCACAACTAGTGACACTGCTCCTTTAAGAGCAAGGAGAAGTTACTAGTTTGATGCATATTTACAGTGTTGACTTACCAAAAACTAAACCCACTGTATAATAGTCCTCAGCAATGTGCTCTCTCAGTCCCTTTTCAAAATATTTGGAAAAAAATTTCCCTCATAATTATGTTGAAAAATTCCTTCCTCGGACCACCATAATCCTCTGCTTCCTATGCAATAGAAAGAATAAAACAGCAGATCAATAACACTGTACACTGGTAGTTTTCATCACTAAAATAATAGTAGAGAGATTTAGATTCAGGACTTCAACGCGACGGCAAGAGGACGGCAACGCTTCATTACGCCATACCATGCACAAACATGAAGTAATGACCGTGTTTTCCGTCCTCTTGCCGTCGCGTTGAAGTCCTGAATCTAATCTCTATAATTATTTCACAATGAAGTGTTCAGGCTTTGCTTGGAAACCATCGTCCAACATGCTAAATAAACTAGTCTGTTTGCATTGCTACCTTGGAATTTTAAAGATACAATAGTTAAGCATGCAATGTTAGCACATCAAAAGGTGAATTTACAAAATGACAATGTAAAAACACGACCAAGACTTAAATTGCTTGGATTGCCTCAACCACGGCCCTTAAAAACTTTTGTTTTTCCATTAACTTTTGTTTTTCCATTGCAAGAAAATCTGCTTTTCTTTGTCTGCTACTTTATGTGATGTCCTGATTTATATAATAATAATTTAAAATTAAAGACTAACCTCGCCATAAAATTGCACCTGAAGAGTCAGTCTTACGTTTGACAAGGACTTAATTTCTTCAAAGCCAGTGCCAATAATATTACTGCGATCCACCATAATGAAATTTGTATCACCTTCTGCACAGTCATTGATATCCTCCACCTCGAGAGCTCTACCCATTACCATTACCTTTTGAAAATATCGCATAATCTCGACAGGATCATCAATGTTATGTGTTGTCAAATAAACCACTGCTTCCTTTACAATATCATCAACTGATACTGTACTACCAGGATTTTCTGCTTTGGGTAAACCACTGTCACTGTGAGGAAATTGTTGTTGTTCAGGTACCGGTACTTGTAGCTGTGCTGTGACAACAGGAGTTGGTAGTGGTTGGGTGATAACATTATGACTTGAACCAGTGTGACCTGATATCTCTGTATCACGTGTTGTTGACAATGAACCAGCTGAGTAAGATAGTTGTTGCTGTATAGTTCCTGGAATTCCTGGTATTGGGTTGTCATTTCTTCTTTCATTTAATCCATCATCTATTTGCAACACTTGTGGAGTGGAGGTTTCTTGATTATTTTGAATCGGTGCCGATAATAAAGCAGGTGGCAGAACAAAATCTATTTGAACAACCAAACAGCAAGCTTTAATTTAACAAAGTGGTGAACTGGCAAGATTTTAAGCATCGCAGCATTGACTTTTAAATCTACTGTATATTATATTATACATAGGTTTCTTTTCTTGACTTTATTTTAATCAATACATGGTAAAATGAGCAAATTATCTAATTGTAAACAAAGAAAATTACTCCTTATGAAAATAAGCCATTTCATTCGAAATTTTGGGCTCTTGTTCATCTGAAGAGGAATTAGTTAAAGTGGAAGCCATTTCCAATTCTGAGGATAAAAAATGAGCTAGCTTTCTTACTTTTCTCGGTCTCTCTTCTGTCACAAATAGAAATATTACTTTGTGCTATCCTGACTATGGAGAACGTCATTTAAGTTATTATTTAATCAACAAGTCAATCATTGTGTTCCTTTAACAACTACATCTGATGATCTACATTATTACTAGTCGAGAATTCAATATCGGGCAAGACCGAAGGTCAAGCCTAATGTTGCAAATCGATACATAAATATTTTGTAATATTGGGCGAAGATGAATATAATAGGCGTTTTATTACATCGAACAAAATATCTTAACACAAAGATTTTTCTTTGCACGTAAACAGTTAAACGATTGCTGTCCAATATGTTGCTGACCTACATTATTATTTATTGGATTCCTCTGAGCCCAATATTACAAAATATTTAAGTCAATAATTCAATATTGGGCAAGACCGAAGGTCGAGCCTAATATTGCAAGTCGAGACTTCAATATTTTGTAATATTGGGCCAAGGTTAATCCAATAGGTGTTTTATTATATCAAACAAAATATCTTAACATAAAGATGTTTCTTTGCACGTAAACAGCCAAAAGGTTGCTGGTCATCAAAAAGAATAATAAAAAGACTCGAACAAACACATCCCGTTCCGCGAGAAAGTACTTCAACACGCGAGTGACGTTGCTTTGCACGTGAACAGCCCGTGTAAATAGTCCAAAGGTTACTGCCCAATATGTAGCTGCCCTACATCGTAAAATATTGGGCTGCCACGTGATGCTAATAGAGACAGGTGATTGGTGGATTATATGTGAGGGTATAATAAAATAATGTACATATATTGTTTAGTTTTGAAGGTGATGTCACTTCACCATAACCATTTTGTGCCAATTGTTTTTGGGGTAATTTCTTGGGGAAAAGGAAGCTATCTGAACAAACTCCAAAGTGGAGTTGTATTATGCTCCTGTTAGGGGCACTGGTAAGAGCAGGCTTATAGCCAGTAGGGCATCCAGGGGTATCTTTGGACGCCCTACAATGAAACGTGGGAGAATCACCCAAAATTGGGGGGAGAAAGTAATTATCCTCAATGATTTGCCTAAAATATATAAATATATTTGAAAAGAAATAGCTTTAATTTTCAATATTATCACACATATGACATTTTGACAGTGTACATAGTTGAATGAAAATGTCCTAGTTGAACAAAGAAGCATTGGATTAGCATCACTGGCACAAACTTGCAACGGCAGGAATGTTCGAAAAATCTTGAATTGATCAGACAATCTTTAGTACGCTACACAGATGCTGACATGAAGTACACTTTTAATTAATAATTCACTGCACAGAGTTGAACTGTTGAATTACAAATTTGTAAGGAGAAAATATATGAATATAATCTAAACTCCTTTTATATGAACTTGATTTATGTTTTGCTCAAAAGTGCAAATGTTGCTTTAGAGACCCAAAATTCAAAAAAGTCTGGTGGCATGCCCCTCCAGACCCCCCTAGAAGTGTGTTTGCCTCATGTTCCCAAATTGGACACTATTTCAGAATCCTTGCTATAAGCCTGGGTAAGGGTGTTTCCACTAACATTTCTTCTTTTTTACCTGTTTCTACTGTTGATGGCTGGCTGTCCATGTTCTCTAAAAATTTCCGGGGAGACGTTTTCTGACGACACCCCCCGGGAATTTTTTCGGAAATTTTTTGACGTTACCAAATCTCAATGATTTTATTTTCGGATGTTCACGGTGCTATATTTTAGTAAATCTCACGAAATAGCTGCCCTCTCTTACTCACTTCACTTCACTTACCTTCGTCTATTTGTTCCTCTTTGTTCCCATCAACGAGTAAGCAGTCCAAACCATCTTTTAGTTTTACATAAATAGCGCCTTGCCCAGCGAGCAGCTTCAGTTGTCTGTAGTCAAAACTTTTACAGTTCAGAGGAACGGATATTTTTCTTCGACTAGCACGTAAAAATATAAAATCTTGATCTCCAACCATTGGATACTGCAGTCGTGTTGCCTTTCCAATTTCTCCTCGAATTTCTGCTTCACTGCTACTGGTGTTGATTTCGATAAGTCCACGTAGTACGGTGTTTTCGGACGAGATAGTCCATTCACAGTCTTCCTCAAAGTTCACCAGCACATATTCAAAAGCTTTTACCTCGGGGTCTTTCTTGTTTTTCTTTCTTGGCGGGCAACTGTCAGTACTGCTTGAATTTCCACCTGATCTCAATCTGTCGCGTTGCCTCCGATTCAGCCTTGGAAACAGACCATTTGTTGACGACTGTGACAGCATTGATCGTGTGTGGTTAACAGCTTGGCTAAGTGCACTGGGAACACGTCGAGTGTCTGTAGATCTTGATTGCCCAAACAATTCAGTTACAAGCTTAGCGGCCTCATCCAGGCATGCAGACAAGCGCTTACCCTGTTCTTCTTGCTCAGCCATTTTTTCGCCTCTTTTCCCGCCTTTTTATCAGTGGCTAATGTGGCTTATAATCATGCCTCCAAAGGTAAGTACTTCATCCTATGGCGACATAGTGAACCCTACGTGCGTTTCCATATGCCATATGAGCGTGTTGTTTAAAATTATTCATTTGTTTATTAATTTGTTTGTTTGTTTGTTTGTTTATTTATTTTTTGCTTATTTATTTGTGTTACCGCTTATCACCGCTGGCCTAGTCTTCAGAGTGTCTGACTCCCATTTCTAAGGGCAAGAGTTCAAATCCCTGTGATTCAGACATTTGGTCTCCAGTGGAAAGAGTTTGTCAACAATCTGCAGAAAGTCGTCGGTTGTCTCTGGGTTCTCTGGTTTCCTGCAACAAGGAAGTTGACAGGGGGGATAGGGCTAGGGTTCTATGTGAAATCTTAGTTATATAAAGGACACACATTATTCAATATAGTTTTTAACAGCTATACTCTTACATTGGTAATAGGCTTTTCCAAAGGTTATTAGTTTAAATTACAATGTTGCATGTTACTGTAATAAATTTAAGAGTAAATAAAAAAAGTTATAGATTCAGGGTCTTCACTGTTGGCGTTCTACTCTTTCCTTAATAACCTGACGGATCATACAATAAACATCCATTCCCATCTGAGCTGATTGCATCAAAGGATCTATAACAGCTAGTACATGGGCTTGAACTGACTGAGTATCACCAGGTAAAGATATAGGAGGAACAATAACGTTATTGTTGCTATCTTGAAAGGGGGTCGGCGCTTCTGGATCTATACCGTAAAATTCAGGCTCAAGATCATCATCCAGCTGTCCATATGCTAATGGGTTATCAATGTTCACCATCCCATTGAGCCAGATCTGGTATGGGGACCAGTTGTTTTCTGTTCTTAGCCCATGGTGATTGAACGTTTCCATAAATTCCGAGAGAGCTAGGTTAATCCTGGGTAAGAATGTGGTGTGTAGTGCATATAAATCAATAGGATTTTCGATGTTGAGAAGACCAGCATCTTCCATACCATAAAATATATAATAATATAAGTGAATAACACATCGAAATACATCCCTCCAGAGACGTTCTATTCGCTGATTTCGCGTAGATGACCCAGCTATAAAGCTCCCTCTTCCTTCCCCTCTAGTAGCCACCATGGCATCACATACCAGCACATTTTCCACACCATAGTCAACGCGGATACGGGAAGGCCAAAGACCATTATCTTGATCTATGGCATTTATAAAAAGATCCAAAACTGTTTGTGATAAGTTATTGTCACTACACTTCAAGAATACAATTCTTCTCGAAAAACCATCGATGCAACCATGGATAACCATACCCCAACGAATTAGTGAATGGTGTCCATCCAAGTGCCATAGCGAGTTAGGCCATGGGACAGAATATTTTCTTCGATTAACAACACAACCCCACCTTAATGCAGTATTTTTGGGGTCGACTCTAGCTAGGCTTTCACGAATCCGTCGTCGTTGAATTCGCAGTCCTAGTGATCTGAAATAACCGGCAATATATGTTTGTCCGGTTGCTGAACCATGCTGACTAATGTAACTCTTGATAATTTCGTCCAGTTGTGCATCTGATAGTGAGCTGAAAGTGGTCATATCCTGCAAACCATAGCTTTGAACCCTTCTGTAGATTGTCCATCGTGAAACACCAAACATTTGTGATATTTTCGTCCACGTAAAACCAATTCCACGTAGATCCTCCAATGTTTCTGCTGTTATGTGAAAGGGTGGTCTGCCAGGTGTTCCTCTCCTATCTACGTCACACTCACCCCTTGTGACAGTTGATGGCTTCAGAGTTAGGTTTCTTATCCGCTCTTGTATAGCAACATAGACTTCGGAAAACCCACTGGCAAGACGTTCCCATTCATGCTTATCTTCATTAGGTACTAGATTATCGGCAATCGATCTTAGCATATTAACAGTCCTATCCAGCACTTCGAAATGAATCTCAAGATCGCTTACACCTGTCCTGGCTGCTTCGTCCGCTAATTCAACTGTCCTTTCAAGAACTGACTCCAAAAATTCTGGCAACATATTTTCAATGTCATATTCCTGAGTATCCTGACCACCTTCTATGTTTGTTTCCCGAGTTGCCGCCATTTTGTTTTTGGCCACAACTCCTCGCAAATGGCCCTGGGTACGAGATTGACCGGGATTGGCCCATCGATTGGCTGACGCTAATTCTAGCCCTAATATGCCCTAATCTAACAATCATGATTCTAACTAACAACCCAATAGGATTTTTTACTTTTTTTACTTTGAGGGGGGAGGGTGATTTCAGAAAATAATATCCTGCGAGATGACGATCTTCAAAAAAATATTGCGTACAGCAGTGAATTGGAAAACCTCACTAGGGGCTTTGTTTATATCCCCAAAAAAGTCCATGTGGAATCACAGCTTAATAAAAAAATTCCTGCACAGACCAGATCACCCACCCCCTCAAAAGTTAAATGATCAGTTCCTAATAGCTAATCCTCACCCTAATTATTATAATCATGATACTGTACATTACGATTAGGGGTACATGAAGCACCAATCGAAAATACAATAACGTTAATTACAACCGTAATTATAATGCTAACACCAACCCTAATCCTAATTAACAATCATGATACATTTCGAGCAGAGGTACATGAAGTACCACACCAAAATACGCTATGCCGCTGACTACAAAGTTATGCATTTGTATTGAATGAGCATTGAATTGAATAAGTGCATTGAATTGAATCATTGAATGAGCATTGAATTGAATAAGTGCATTGAATTGAATCATTGAATGAGCATTGAATTGAATAAGTGCATTGAATTGAATCATTGAATGAGCATTGAATTGAATAAGTGCATTGAATTGAATCATTGAATGAGCATTGAATTGAATAAGTGCATTGAATTGAATCATTGAATGAGCATTGAATTGAATAAGTGCATTGAATTGAATCATTGAATGAGCATTGAATTGAATAAGTGCATTGAATTGAATCATTGAATGAGCATTGAATTGAATATGTGCATTGAATTGAATCATTGAATGAGCATTGAATTGAATAAGTGCATTGAATTGAATCATTGAATGAGCATTGAATTGAATATGTGCATTGAATTGAATCATTGAATGAGCATTGAATTGAATAAGTGCATTGAATTGAATCATTGAATGAGCATTGAATTGAATATGTGCATTGAATTGAATCATTGAATGAGCATTGAATTGAATAAGTGCATTGAATTGAATCATTGAATGAGCATTGAATTGAATATGTGCATTGAATTGAATCATTGAATGAGCATTGAATTGAATAAGTGCATTGAATTGAAATCATTGAATGAGCATTGAATTGAATATGTGCATTGAATTGAATCATTGAATGAGCATTGAATTGAATATGTATAACTTATGAAATCGTATAAAATGATATCATTGAATTTTGCTACAATCGGCTTGCCATATCCTAGCGAGTTAATGTTGCTGCGCCATATTTGAAATTTTGAATCTCTCGTGGTTTGTGTCTTGGATTCTTTATTGCTTTTTGTTTTACCAATTCTAAAGAAGTGGCTGATCATCAATTATTCGTCGATCTTACAAAATACTGGCTGCGAGGGTAAATACGGCAGTGATGCGTTTTCAGGCTTTCAGCAAAGTTCGAAGACGAAGGTAAGTCTCACTCTGATCTACTATAAATATATTATATAGCTCCTAAATGCATCTGAACGTTTGAAGCAAATCAAATAGTTGTCCTGAACTTATCTTATCAAAACCTTTGTCTTAGAGTATTCCATTGTGTGAGAAGAGTTATTTTTCAATTGAAATGTGGATAATCAAGTGTCTATTAATCAAAATAATTTGAATGATCGAGAAAGCCCATCCTTTATCTGGTCTCAGGAAACAAAACGGTATGTTATACAAATATTTATCGGGAATAACCGTTTATATAACCTTTTATTTGTTTGTGATAATGATTAAGAGTATGAACAACAATCAACAAAAGGGAATTTCTAAGGTCATTTAAATCATTGCTGAAAAGCACAAATTCAGAGAGTAATGGCATTGCTTTTAGAAGTGTTGTTATCATAATTTTTATGTATAAATTCAACTTCCAAACATTTGGCATTACTCAAAATATTTCTTCATGTGATATTGCATACCGGTTGTCAAGTAGTTATACATTTTTGATTTTTCATGGAATTAAAATGCATGTGGCAAACAAAGTGCCAAGTGAACCAGCTTAGACGATACATGGATGATTGTCAAGCTCAAATCCTTAGAAAATATCCCAGACAGGGATTGAACCTGTAACCGTCTGATTGCCTGTGACACGCTCTAATATCAAAACTCTTATGGAGATCGAAGGTCACAATGATATACTGGTTTGATTGCTATATTCACTGCATATGCAAAATTCACTATATACCAGTAATACTTAGGAAACTGTCTGGGATTCATTTTCTGAGGATTTGAACTTGATGATCATCATGTATCGTAATACTAATAATAATCACTATTGTATATATTTGCATAACAAGATAGTTTAATGAGACTTGTGTTCTATGGGATATAGAATCCCAAGAATTACAGTAGTTAGAAGGCCCCGAGTGTACTTCTATCTAATTCGAGGGACTCTGTATCCCATAGAGCATGAGGGATCATTATCTAACCATCTTAGAGAATGGTTGAAACCGCAAAGTAATTTTAACTGTTACTATTTATTTTTTGCCTCGCACATTTACCAGAACCATTGACTTATTGAATTCATTAGTGAACTCTACAGTATATAGAATCCACTGTACTATGACAAAAGCAAACAAAATATCTTTTAGTGGACTCTACTCTATATACTATATAGAGTTCACTATTAACCTGTCTAATCATGAATTAAAGCACTATGGGTATAGAGCAGTGGAATACTCAACATGGATTGGTTGAGTGGTTGCAACCATTATCTAATTCTGTATTTTAATTAGGTTGTTTCTAGATGAAGTTGCCATTCCTGCTTAAATAAAACTAAGATAAGAGCAGCTGGAAAAATTTATTTAGCTTATTTTGGTAAGTTTGAGTTTATTTTATCAAGTAATAAATTTTTTATTATGCTTGTGAAAGAGCATATACATAAAGTACTGTATATACCTTATAAATAATTTGAAATTTTTTTCTCCTTACCGACAAAAACTGGGTGTTCAGTGGATGCACAGTACACCGACTTCACCAACTCCTTGACTGGGGGTACCTGTTTATGTTTTAAGTTTGTCAAAGACTGTGTACACTCTGACAAATTTAAAACATTAACATGTAGCAGTACGGTACTCCATCCTAGACTCAATGGTTAGATCATCTCACCTTGGTTTTCAGCCTACCATTATTTATGTTAAATTACCATCTAAAACTGTACTTTATTCACATTATTAAATAAGGAAGAATGGTGTTCTGGCTTGGTCAATATTTTCTTTAAATGCAAATGAGATGCCTTGAGAGAGAATCCTAAGTATACTAGGTATATTACTCCAGTGATGGATTTACAGGGGGGTATATGCACCCCCTGGCCTTGGCCAATGGGGGTGCAGTGAGGGTGCCAATTGCTTTGTCAAATTCAGTTTTTAGGTATCATAGCTATCATATGATTCATACAGTAGATATATTGGGGCTTTCCAATTACACGGTCAGACCGGTCTGTCCGGCAATATTTTGCTAAATGGAACACGATACGTTTGAGGAGTGCGGCTGGTCTGCCCGGAAAATGTGGGCCTAATCAAGAGGAGGTCCATTCTGACCAGACTAACCAGTCTGACCGTGTAAATGGAAAGCCCCCTATGATTCATATATTAGCTATCATATGATTCATAGGTATTAATAGGTAATAAAAAAATGTTCTGGTGGGCTTTGCTCCACCATACCCCTGCTGTAGCTGCCTCAGGGGCACTCCACCCTGCCTCGGTCATGCCCCACGCCTCAGGATCTCACTTCACTAGCACCCCCTACCAGATCAAGCTGGATCCATCACTGTATTACTCATTTAGTTTTTCTTTTTGTGCAGATTATGTTGCAAGGTATCTCATTTGCATCTTTCAAAAACTAGGATATTTCTACAATAAGATGAGATATTGACAACAAGCGAGCATGCTATTCGTCATCATTTTGAGAGTACTTCTAAGCAAAATGCAAAATTGGGATGTATGATTTTCATCTTACTGTCCCTTCAGCAAAATTGTGTTTAAAAAATGTACAAATTTTAATTAGTACGGTACTGGATAAGTATGTTTTGTGATGTTTTGTTGTCTGAATAGATTTATATAATATAACAAAACATTTAATGTCTGCACGTTTGGAAAAGTAGTTAGTTTTGTTTTCCATCCATAGTACACAACTCATTCCTAGACATTGTATGATATTAAAATATAATTAGAAAATCTTTTGTTTCTATTTACAGTATTAAACTAATATTTGTTTCTTTTAAGGATTATGAAGATCCAGATTAGATACATGGAGTACAAAACAAGTGGGGAATGTACCAGTGCTGGTATTTGATAAATATTTTGTATATGTAATTGTGGAAAAAGGATCTTATTCAAAACTGATGTTAGAGATATGAAGGAAGCTACTGTGGGGTTTTTGGCATCTTTCTACCTGTTAGATTTTGACTATCCAAAGCAAAACAAGATAGGGATGAATGCCACAAGACATTGCTCCCCCTTTTAATGGGATGCTCAAGCATATAAACATTATAAAAGTGACATTTAGTCTATGTGACAAACAACATAGATTTTATTATGTAGACCTGTAGTTTTCAAACTTTTATTAGACTAAAAGTAAGCATGTATTTCAAGCAAACTCAATAGTACAATAAAAGTGTGCAATAAGAATGGTAATAGGTGTGTTATGGTACTTCAGGAAAATACTTGTTTTAATGGCAAGAGAACATTGAATTTGCTTACACAAATAAAAATATAAAAGGTCCTTCATCACAGAAAACATCTCTCTGACAAAGGGCATTTGCTTGAAATGTACCAGCTTGTATACCATATAAGCAAACTCAGTGTTCACTTGTCATTAAAAATTAACATCATGAAATAAAAACCAGTATTTTCCTGAAGTACCACAATATACCTATGACCATTATTATGAATGTATTTAATTGTCAAATACTAGAGCATATATCACTGAATGAAGATGATGCTCTCATATTAGTGACCATATAATATGGTCACTAATATGAGAGCATCATCTTCATCAGTGAAATAATAATGGTATGCTGAATTAACATCAGGCTAAAACCACAATAGTCATTTGCATTTCTATTTACACTTGTGAATTTGTTATACTGTTGTAGAAATGTCTTGATGTATAATTTCAAAATATCATAAACCCAAGTTGTAGCTCAAGCAGTAAGCGTCAGACTAGTATACCATATATTATACTATATAAGGTCATGGCAGTTCAAACTCCAACCCGGCCAATGATGTATGGGTTTCCCTAAGGTTGTTTATCAAAATGGGATTTTTTATCAAAATGGGATTTTTTACTGGAGTTATCAATTAACTTTATTGAAATTGTAAGTTTTTATTCCTGTAGAAATTAATTGAATAAATCATTTGGTTAACTAACATTTTTGTCTCAATTGTTGCTTTTCAATTTGTGTAATTGGCAGGATATCTACCGTATATACCTGTAGTATCTCCAATATGGATTTGTATAGGATCCTATAGGATCCTATAGGGTCACGGGCCAATTTCCAATGGGATCCTATAGGAATTTATAGTTAAGTTCCTATAGGAATTCCTAAAGGTTTTTTTTGTAAGGCGTGTATCGAATGTTTATGCCTTCTTGGAGGCTATTATGTTGAGTCGGGGCCGTCAAGAAGCGAAGAAAAGGATTTCTGTGCAAAAACTTATTAAAGAATTGAACATTACTATTAGCTCATAAACATACACTCGCTCATTGGATAGATAGTATAAAGTAGATAATATACATATTTTTATGCATATATTTTAGGATATTATGGTGGTGAAATAGCACCATAATCAAGTGCTATATTAACACTAAGGCGTAAGTGCTAAAATAACACTTAAATCCGGGTTATTATGACACCAAAAATGGTGCTATTTTAGCACTTCGCAAGGTGCTAAATTGACACCTTAAATAGAGGTGTTAAAATAGCACCCCAAAAGGTGCTATTCTGTACCTTTTTATTTAACACCACTTTTGGTGCTAAATTAACACCCTAAAATTAACAGTGCATGCACTTTCATTCCTTTTCAAGCTTTTGTTTCCTACAACGTCCTACCACTTTACTCCCACTGATACTCCCTTGAGTATTAAACCTACCATACACCCTTGACTGGTACTCCCGCGTTCTCCCTCAGTCTGTTTGCTGCTCAACTGTGAACATAGCAAATGATTTAACATTTTCACATCTCATTAATTATTAGTTTGCTTTTCCCCATGAATTTGATTGGCTACTTTCAACTTATGTAACCAAGCCCTATTCATTTTATTTCACTACATTTTACTCTGACGAGGGCTCTTTTTGCTGCAGAACCAAGATGATTTTGAACTGATTATCCTTCCTAACCAAGATGATTTTAACTTTCCCAAATTGTTATTTTGCTGGTAGACGATCTTGACTTACTCTTACATGTAAATATACCTGCATTATCACATTATGCTACAGAACCAAGATGATTTTCATGAATTACTGGTTATCCTTCCTAACTACCATTAACCATTTTGCTGCTGGACACATGTAGATCATTTTGAACTGATTATCCTTCCTAATTACCATTTTTCTGCAGAACCAAGATGATTTTTGACCTGATGATTGTTCCTAACTATTATTTTACTGCTGGACCAAGATTATTTTGAACTTAATTATACATTGTCTATACATGTAAATACCATTATACTGCAGAACCAAGATTATTTTGTATTTTTACACTTCCTAATATACATGTATTACGTCATGTAACTATCATTATGCTGCAGAACCAAGATGATTTTGAACTGATATCCCTCCTAATTTACCATCATGCTGCAGAACCAAGATGATTATGAACTGATATCCCTCCTAACTTACCATTATGCTGCTGGATGAAGATGATTTTGAACTGATTATCTTTTCTAACTACCACTTTGCTGCAGAACCAAGATGATTTTGAGATGATCATCCTTCCTAACCAAGTGATTTTAATTGATTATCCTTCCTAACAACATGTAACTACTATTATTATGCTGTTGCTTGACATTTTATATAATATTGGCGTGGACAATTCTTTTAAAATAAAAGGCAACACAAATATTTTTCTGCAGTAAGGACTGTAAAACAAAGGTACAGTAGCGTTACGCATTGTTTTGCAGGTATCCACATTATAAATTTAAGGAGAAATGTGCGAAGCTAAGAGAACGTGATTTGGGTTAAAAAATATACAGCGTTTCAGTAGTTAAAAATTGTTGACAGAATGAAGGAAATAGCGTTTCAGAGGTTGTAGAATTTCAACGTTTTCAGGGGGACACGATATTTTACTTCATTGCTACGGTCAGATTTTAGGCTGGATCCGCCCCTGCTTGTCGCCTCGACGCCTTTGTTCACGGTCTTTTGACCTAATAGTATCGCTGTGTTTTTTTATTCTTAGCAAGCGGTATTTCGCGTTGATTGCTGGCCGTTTTCTCTATGTTTTTGGCCATAGTTTCGGTCCCGTAAACAGGGCAACCAACCAGATGGTGTTTGATGGATATATATTCCCGTCGTTCGGTGGCCGACTGGCCGTTGATCCATACTATATATATAAATAAATAAACTACATGTGAGACTGGAAACGCTAGGAATCCCGTGATGCAATCAATGTTGCCATGCAATCAAAAATTAGCTTCTACGTGATGACTCAATTAAATACGACGGTTATGAGACATCTAAAACGAATCAAATTCGTCTGTAGAATTAAATTCGTCTAAGACGTATGGGCCATGATGGCCAGACGGATACAACAGCGAGACGGATACAATACGTAACACAATAGCGAGAAATTGAACGCCTACATGACGTCACGGTCATATTCGAAATGGCGGCTCATGAGCCTTTTTTATATGGTACAAGCATTTTCCCCAGCGCCAAGCTACTATATATTCCCACTATGCTGTAGAATCTAGAAAGTACCCCCGCCCCCCCGAAAGTAGCCGCTTTTTTAAACAATTACTACGAAAATCCGAAAGTAGCCGCCCCTCTTAAAGTACCCCCCCCCCCCCCCCCCCCCCCCCCGAAAGTAGCCCCTTCCGATGTTATAACTATTGTACGTATAAATAAGTTGTAACATCTGTTTAACAATTTATTTTGAATGGCATGGATTAAAACATGTATAAAACAGTAATATCCAAGATTCAGGAATTTCAGACAGTAGTTATAAGTTCGTCTTTGTCATCGTTCAGGCGCCCACTCCATTTCGGTATCTGAATATTCGGTATCGAGTACGGTAAATGATTAGCATTAGATAATAAGTAACAACTCTTGTGTAATTTAATTGTTTATTTATTTATTTATTAGAATTTATAATACATATCAATTACAAAGTGTTACAACTAAAAATTGAATTATTAGGGTAAACCAAAAACAGAATTCAAGATTCCCTCAGGATTGGTCACCGTACAAATACAAATACAAATAACATATAACATTAATATGAAATCAAATGATAAGACAACGAAATTATACGAAACAGAAAAACTATAGATTAAAAGCAACAGGAAAAAGTTTGAAATAATGCTGAAAAAGTAGCCTCTTAAAAAACGTAGCTTGTTAATGGCACGTATAGAGTATGGGAGAGAGTTCCAGAGCCTAGTGACACGAACGAAATAAGAACACTTATAAAGACATCTATACGGGCATAAGGTACTATAAGAGAACAAAATAAAACAAAACTACGTCTCGAAACGCACAAACAAGGTTTTCATGCTCTATCTGAGTTCATTTCAGCTATATTTATTCGCACAATCAAGTAAACAAACGCGCGACAGAACGAGCCAAACAGTTTTTCAGCCCGCTTTGCCGGGCCAGCTCTCGGCAAAAAGTAGATTACATGGGGATAAGGTAACATTTTCAACTCGGCTTAACCGAGTTGGCCCGGCAAAAATAGGGATCGATTCAGCGAATTTAGATTTATGACATGCAAACAGAGGTATGTGTAAACGTTCATATTTTCGTTTATAAGCATAGCTTCATTAATTGCTGCGAAGTATAGCATTATTACAAGTATTACCAGCTCTCCTATTTCGTGCGCTATTCGCGAGATTTCAGACTTGTACACATTGCACAATTGTCCATGCTAAGTTCCTATAATTGGGATTTGAATGTTCATAAAACGTAATGCCATTTTGTCGACTTCATCATGTATTCTTTTTAACTTGTTTGTCTGAGAGATGTGCTGCTTCTCCGATGTGGTTAACCCGTTGTAATCCTCGCCTTTTATGTAGTAGTTAAAACATGAGCGGCCGATGTTTATGGGCAGTTACGTTTTATCAGTAAAAAAATCCGCCATCTTCGAAAAAAACACATGTGTGTGTCGCGGGGACACAAGGGGTTACAGGGGTAATAGAAGGATATCAGGTTGGCATCGACCGTTTGGGTTGGCAACGACCGTTTACGAGACGAAAAATTGCGCCGGCGAGCAGTTGTAACTGCATGTCCGTAACATCGACCGCGAATGTTTTAACGAACTTGTAAAATGAATAGAATATATAATACATACTTTGTTTTGAAAGTTGTAGGAACGGTACAAACAAATTATTTTAACTCCGAAAAAGCTCAATTTGATCAAGTTAACTTTGATAAAACATTGATGTTTTATTAATCAATGTTTTATCCTGGGTTAAAGATGCTGATTAAATATTAATTACTTTTGAATTTTCTTCATGAATTATTAATGATTTTACAAATACATACATGTATGTTGCTTGTTCAGTTTTCGTTCTGCAGCAAGGTTACATCAAGAGGATATTTCTAGTGGTTTAAAGTACTTTAAATTTTTCAAGAATTTAAAAAGGTTTATTAAAAGACAACCAATATCATTTAGTACTTGACTGTCCTTTCTAAAATACAAAAAAGCTTTTTTTTAGTAATCGGCATCCTTTCTTGTCGCAACAGTCAATATTAAAATCTCGAAGTAGAATAACTTTGTCATGAGAAAGTAGCTCCATAATTTTACTCAGGCATTGTTGTGACGTGGGTACCCCGATCAGTCACCAACAATAGTCTTTCTCAAGACTACAACAACCTGGATGAGTTATTTACCGAGAACCGAGGCTTTTAGCCATATACAGCCCCGAGGACGCGTAGCGTCCTCGGGCTGTATTTGGCTAAAAGCCGAGGTTCGAGGTAATTAACAGAGTTATTTCATGATTGAGGAGGTTTTCCAACAAATTTTTGTCTATTTTTTCCACCTTGGACAACGATTTTCCTAGTTTTTTCCTTCATTTCTTATATAATTAGTATTCATATAGGGCTGTATGCTATATACTGAATGCGGTACATCAAAGAAAACCGACTCAATCATGACGTAATAATTCGGTTAATACGACGCTCAATTAAAAGTGAAACAACGCCTTGGTCTGCTGAAAAGAATAAAATATCTATTACCCCTTGAAACTAGGAAATTATACGTCAGCACAATGGTATTGCCAATTCTTGAGTATGCTTCTACGATTTGGGGCGATAAGAACTATACTGTCGGATTTGAGTCTAATCTTCAGATCAACGCTACCCGTAAGAAAAAAAAGTACTTAAATTTAATTAACGATCAGCGTAAAAACTATCAAAAAGTTAAGTTTGTCAATTTATCAATCAGTACACCTGGAGTTTTCGGACAGTCGGCCTCACTAGATTTTGTTGAAATGTTAAAATGCTTGAATATGACGCACGCTGTAGGAAGTATATTTTAAAGAAAATAATGAACATGTGTATAAGGAGCACGTACTATATTTTCTGTAAACGCGACAAAGAATGGAATAACCCAGAATTAATGAACATCTAATCTGTTATCATATAAAATCAGTTCAAGTAGACATTGGTAAAAGTGAGGTTTATCATTGTAAACTAATTATTAATTATCAATAAAATGAAGTTTACATTATTATTATTATTATTAATATTAATATTAATAGAATGCATATGATCGTCTGGCTCAAGTGATACCTGCATGAACAATTGTGGTCTTACATAAAATATTTCAAAGCATCACAGGCAACACAATGGTAAAACAACACACTATATATATTAGTCTACGTTAAGAATGTTTATTATATGGCTTTGCTCGTGAGCGATCTTAACGCAGCTTTTCTGCAATATGATTGGTTCCTGAGCGGTCTTTACAAACTAAAAGAAAGCTAAAGATCGATGACCATTACAAAACAACTGAAAAGTTTTAAAAAATCGCGATCTAGATATAGATCTATATATATATTATATATATATATATATATATATATATAACTACAGACGGTACCGTTTCGGCCTTTTGGGCCTCATCAGTGTAGTGCTGATGAGCAGGATGAAGATGACTGCTATATACAGTCACCCTTGAATATATATATATATATATATATATATATATATATATATATATATATATATATATATGTGTATATATATGCAGTTTGAGCACTCTGGCATGGTTTTTGATGTCCCATATTTGTGTGGCATCAAGGGTGACTGTAAATAGCAGTTATCTTCATCCTGCTCATCAGCACTACACTGATGAGGCCCAAAAGGCCGAAACGGTACCGTCTGTAATATATATATATATATATATATATATATATATATATATATATATATATATATATATATATATATATATATATATATATATATATATATATATATATATATATATATATATATATATATATATATATATATATATATATATATATATATATATATATATATATATATATATATATATATATATATCTGGTGAATTGAGTTTATACTGTCGGTAGAGTGCTCAATGCATTAATTTGCAGAGCGTAATAAATTGTAGATAAATCAAAGACAAGACAACTCCGAGTTTCACGCTTACGCGATCGTCAGACAGACTTTAATGAAGAATACACGTGCTCCAACCTATATATATATATACCTTACTCTAATTTATTTACATGTGACGTTTTTGATTAATTATTCTGTGTCTATTATTATGGCGGTTTATGGATTTCCGGGTCTATTCATATTATGTTACGATATGACGTTATGTCATGTAATTCGGATATTAAAGTTTTTTAGATAGAACTCGTGACGGCATTTTGAAATTAATTCTGATTTTTTCACCACTGGCCCACAAGCTGAAAGAATAAAGAAGGACATAACGAGATGCTTCAAAGAACACGGCCTGAAAATCACCATCCAATCCAACCTGAAATCAGTAAACTACCTAGATGTCACATTTAACCTAGCAAACGGATCATACTGCCCCTACAGAAAACCAAACCACCATGCACCTGCCATAATCAAACAACTACCCGCCGCCATCAACCGTAGAATATCAGATATCTCGTGCAACAAAGAAGCATTTGACAAAGCCAAGCCTCCCTACGTAAAAGCTCTAAAATCCAGCGGATTCACCGAAAACCTGATATACACCAGCCACAACACATCTACACCCACAAAAAAGAATAGAAGAAGAAACGTAACCTGGTTCAACCCTCCTTACAGCAAAAACGTCCAAACCAACGTCGGCAAAGATTTCTTAAACCTTATCCAGAAGCACTTTCCCCCAAACCACAAATTCCACTCCATATTCAACAAAAACAACGTCAAAGTCAGTTACAGCTGCACGGAAAACATGGCATCCATAATCGACAAGCACAACAAAAAAATAACAAGCAACAATACTACAAGCCCACCCCAGAAAGAATGTAACTGCAGAAAGAAAGAAGAATGCCCACTTGACAACAACTGTCTTTCAACCAACCTAATCTACAACGCGCGCGTAACAACAGATGAAGACACAACAGGAAAGAACTACATAGGATTAACGCACTGAACTCTCAAAACATATCTGGAAACTCAAAGACAACAGGAAAAACTATACAATCAACTGGTCAATCATCACCTCAGCAAGCCCATACAACAACAAATCCAAAACATGCAACCTTTGTTTAGCTGAAAAACTTTACATCATTAAAGCCGATAAAGTCAGCCTTCTCAACAAAAAATCAGAATTAATTTCAAAATGCCGTCACGAGAACAATTTCTATCTAAAAAACTTTAATATCCGAATTACATGACATAATGTCATATCGTAACATAATATGAATAGACCCGGAAATCCATAAACCGCCATAATAATAGACACATAATAATTAATCAAAAACGTCACATGTAAATAAATTAGAGTAAGATATATATATATAGGTTGGAGCACGTGTATTCTTCATTAAAGTCTGTCTGACGATTGCGTAAGCGTGAAACTCGGAGTTGTCTTGTCTTTGATTTATCTACAATTTATTACGCTCTGCAAATTAATGCATTGAGCACTCTACCGACAGTATAAACTCAATTCACCAGATACATATAATATATATATATATAATATATATATCTATATCTCATCTATATCTCATCTATATCTCATATATATATATATATATCTAGATCTAGATCTAGATCTAGATCTAGATCTCGATCTAGATCGCGATTTTTTAAAACTTTTCAGTTGTTTTGTTATGGTCATCGATCTTTAGCTTTCTTTTAGTTTGTAAAGACCGCTCAGGAACCAATCATATTGCAGAAAAGCTGCGTCGCTCACGAGCAAAGCCATATAATAAACATTCTTAACGTAGACTATTATATATTAAAGTCTGTCTGACGATCGCGTAAGCGTGAAATTCGGAGTAACAGCAAAGTGATGTCTTGTCTTTGATTTATCTACAATCTATATATATATATATATATATATATATATATCTATATATATCTATATATATCTATATATATCTATATATATATCTATATATATCTATATATCTATATATATATATATATATATATATTTATATATAGTCAAATACATATATGGAAAAAGTGACTGCCCCAACCGGGAATCGAACCCTGGTCTCCGAATCAACGTTTCGGCGTTCTGACCTGTGAGCTAATGAGACACGGTCAGAACAGTCAGTGATTTTCCATATACATATTAAATTCGCCGCTTTCACTTAACACCAACTTTGGAATTTTAAGTTCTCTTTCAAACATAGATTTTTGGGGTCAGGTGAACTTTAAGATGAATGCGTAATGATTGCACACGCGGTGTTTTAAAAGTTTCAAACCATTAATAATTCATAAACATCACAACGACATCAGATCGTCAATATCAGTCACATGGAAAGGCCTTGAAAACCGGTAATACTTCATCAGTGGAGCTGATCAAAAATATTGAACAGGTTCAACGACGCGCTACGAAATATATCCTTCGTCTTCCATTCCACAATGAAATTACCTACACGAATAGACTAATTGCGACAAACCTACTTCCTCTATCCTACTGGCATGAATACTTAGACATGATATTCTTTTTTAAAGCAATCAATGGACTTATAAACTTTGATACATCTATATTCTTCCCCAAAAAACCAAACCTATACTAAATGTAACTCTGTCCGTAGCCTGAATGTTACTCCTATAGTTGTTGTTTTTAGACTCCTTCCAGAACTGGATTTCCGCTCTCTACTTTTAACTTGTGATCCGTGCTCTCTTCGGTCGCCTTTCTTTGTCTCATGAGCTCTCGTCGACTAAATCCGTTCCGGCTGGCAAACTATAGTGTTGTAACGTTTGTCCTAATTTTGGTTATCCTTTTGATATTCGTTAGTTGTTATGCAACGCGTGATGGTAGTGATTTATGAAGGATAATTTATATTCAAGGAATCTTCATGAAATTGATTCGAAACACCTAAATGCTTTAAAATATTTTAATAAAATACAAGTACGTTGTACTTATTGTTTGAATGCGATTCGGTATGCTTAGCAGAAAGTTATATAGTGTAGGAAAAACTTTCCCTTATTACCATGGAAACATCAATGGAGTAAATTTGTTATGCATATTAATTAATTTATGTAACACTAGAATGTATGAAATGCTTTGCTAACTGGAGAGATAACTGATTTAAGTATTGTAATTTAACTTACTTATGCTGTCACTTCAAGAAAATTGTCAACTTGTTGAACTTTCATTCAGAACTTAAAACTACATGATGGTATATGCATTCGTGTTTGCATTTTCTACATTATCTAAATATGACAGATGTGTACTGTCAGAGTCATGAGTGGTGATCTATACCATGCATATCCTTATCATGTTCTTCAGAATAAGGGAGAACATCTTTTATAAGTTCCCATGTTATTTTTTTGTTTTTCTGCAAAGAATGCTAAGTTCACATTTGTTATGTCATCAATTAGACCCCTGACATCAATTATGTCATCAATTAGACCGCTATAACCGGTAGCAAATCTGGTGAGTAGGTTACAACCATGCATGTTCCTTAAAAACAGTAAAGGTCTGCTCTGTAGTCCAATAGGTATCCTTGGAATTTGAAAACATTATTTTGAGATAAGTTGTTAACAGGTTGCTTGACCTCCAATTTTTCACAATCATCCAAATCCTAAAGTTGCTTTGCCATCACTGAATGACATAACTATATTGAAGTACAATGTATTTCAAAAGCACTGCACGACTTACTTTATATGAACCCTTCCAACCCGCCCTGACTCTTGAATGTAGTCGTCCAGATCAGCAGTTCAGGTCCATGGTGCATATCTAAGAAAACCTCCTTAATATTGACACCCATGCCAAAAGCAATAGAACAGAACACCAGTGCAGTTCCATTAGATTTATATCTTTCTCTACCGTTTCTTTTACACATTTGTGTGTTTTCTTGTGATACATAGCAGAGATGACTCCTATTATCCATGTACCCTTTTACATTGGACATGTAATATGCCTTATAACCTAACTGCTGGCTGAATAGCTCATATAGATCTTTCAAGTGCCCATAACCTCAAAATGTTTTATTGTCTTGTTTGGAAGAACTTTTAAAATAATAAAGTAACTTCTGTTGAAGATTTTCGTTTCTTTTCTTTCTTTTTGAGATATATCAGTTTGTTTGATATGTAAATGTCTGGAATTTCGTCACACATGCATAATGACTTATTGGAGAAATGTGTACATCTCTTTCATTCTCGAACGAAATCCTTTAAAACTAAGAAGTTTAAGAAAGTTTATCACAAAGAAACTTTATCATTTTAAAAGTTCTTCCAAATAAGACAAGAAAAAAGTTTGAGATTAGGGGCACTTTAAGTGATCTATAAACATATAAATTGAATTGAATTGAATTTATTTCGCCCATATAATTTGTTTATTTATTTACATTGTTTTATATCATAATTTGTTAGGGCTAGGGGCCTACTAGAAACCATAACAGGCTTTTTATTAAGACCCCTAGTTTACATTAGATTTATTAATTTATTTAATTAAAGTCAGTTCAAAGTTTTTGAATATAAAGAGCGGATTAAGCTATAAAAATGATAAAAAATTTAGATATGAAAAATATTTTGTAGATATTATATATATACAGTATGAAAGCAAAAAAAAACAGCTCAATGATGAGTACATGTTGTTTATATAGACTGTTACTATTAGTACATGTATAACCAATTGTATTTCCGTTTAGTGATGTTTTCGATATCAGCAGGAGTGCTCTCAGGCCCGATACATAGAGCAGCGACCCCTTTTCACTAGTCTTTAGTGAAGCAACATGATCTTTCATAAGAGACCGATGGAGACCAATCGAGCAACTACTATGCAAACTGTCTTCGTCGAAGTTTGTTGCTCAACTGCATGCAAGGAAATCTCCAACTAGAATAACTTTGTCCTGAGAAAGAAGTTCCATAATTGTACTCAGTGCCCCCTGAAAATCACTATGGTGACGTGGGTTACCCTGATTACATATTGTTAATAATAATTGGGCTGACCAATTTTCCATATAAATATCCCCAAATTTAAAACATAGTCCTAACCCAAACCTTAACTTAATCCAACCCTAATCCTCAACCTAATTTACTTTTTTAGAACAGCTGATTTTAATTTCGAATTTTACTATTGATAGTCTATGTGAGGGCATTTATATGGAACTGGCCAATAATTGTCATTAAAAGGCTGTAAATGACCGTCTGGCTCACGTGATAAGTTCATGAACAACTGTGCTCTTACACAAATTTTCCAAGCATCACAGGTACCATATTGGTGTGGGACAACATACTTTACATTAGCCATGATTGATTATTATATTTGCGTATAATAGGTAAATATCTCGTGTCAAATATAACATCACGTACTTAATACTAATATATAAATAATCAGTTTAGACATTAAATTGATTGTCGTATTTCTGGAGTATTGGTATTATGAGGGAAAGTTTTTTGATCTAATAGGATGAGAATTATTTACATGAACCTTAGCCTTGGGTATTAGTATTGTGTCAAGTGTGCTGTGCATTCATGAGACCCTTAAAGTGACATATTTTAGATTTTCTTTAGCATAGAACAGTATTTCAGGGTCGAAAGTGATCATCGATGTAAAAAAAAAACCAAAAAATAGAATTTTGAAGTAAGTATATTTTGAGCTCTGAAATCACCTGCCTCGTCCCCAGTCGCTCGCGTACAGCGTGGAAATTTGAGAAGGCGCGCGAGGAACGACGGGAAGGGGAGAGAGCGAGAAGCGACTGGGAAATCCTGCATCCAATATGGCGCTGTCTGTAATGGCGGATAAACCGGATATTTGTGAGAATGTTTACAGGCCCTTCCACGATGCCTTTCAAGTGAAAAAACTCATTTGTCCAGAGCTTCAATGTGTGGAGAACTTGTCATTCTTTGAAAAGAGTGGATTAGGACATCATTTTCGAGTAATCCATAAGAAGGACGCGGATTTGGCAAAAGCTTCTTTGACCATGCGGCATCTATATGGCCAAGAAACGTTGAAATATATTTCTTCTCTCTCCGAACGGAAATCAAAAGTTAGTACATAAATATTTCATGCTTGAATGATCATTTTTTTAAATGTACAGCTATTAGCATAATATATTATAAATATGTATATATTTTTTATAATTTCGGTAATAGGTCTCAAGCGGTAATTGGTTCGACGTTTATAGCGAGGGTGCCGACTCCGAGGGAGTGAATATGGTCAAATTATTTGGTAAAGACGCTAAAGAAGTAGCCAAATTGTACGGAATGTTCCTTCGACATTCAGGTCTACTCAAAAGCTATGCAGACGAGAGCAAACCATGCAAAATTGTAGTCCGATGGCCAATGGGTGAAGTCAGTTTTAATGCTTGGTATACATACCAAACAATGGATGAGGATGTGCAAGGAACCGCTGTTATTATTGAATGCTATTTCGTCAAAAAGGTATTTTTCTATTAACTATTGTTAAAGGTTATAATGAATAGACATTAGACCAGAGTTAGTTGCTGCATCATACTATCATGGTGTATCACTCATCACTGTATGTGCTGTCCTCATATCATTCTGTTATAAATGTTATGTTTTAATATGTTAAAATAAATGTTAATGCTGTCGAGACTGAGAGCAATATTTGTGTGTCATACTCTCATAGAACGTGTGATCTCTCTATAGCACTTGTACTCTGTACCACTTCCACAGCAACCATCAGTGGCTCCATCTGTGGTGGAAAACAATGATAGTTCAGTTCTATCAAGTGAAGAATCTGATAGGAAACTTTCTGTTTTGACAACAATATTTCAACATAGCAGCTTCAGGGGGAAACAAGAGGCAGCTATTAATACAATTTTGGAAGGAAAGGACTGTCTCATTGTGTTACCTACTGGTGGAGGAAAGACTATTTGCTATTCCATCCCAGCCCTTATATCTGGTGGAGTTACAGTTGTAATCTGCCCTTTGCTTTCATTAATGCTTGACCAAGTGCAGTATCTGAGATCAAAGGGACTTAACGTATGCTACATTAATTCAACAGTGCCTCAAAGTGATAGAGATGTTATTGTACATAACCTACTGTCAGATTCACCACCTTATAGCTTTCTTTTTGCAACACCAGAGTGTGTTACATCATCAGATATGTTGGAAATATTTTCCAAGATGAAATCAAAAGGCACCATTAAATACATTGTTATTGATGAGTGTCATTGCATTGACATGTGGGGATTTGACTTTAGACCAGCTTACGCTAACCTTGGTGTTCTATCAAGTTTAAGCTGTCAGATTATTGCACTAACAGCAACATGCACTTCAAGTACTGAATCAGTGATAATATCTTCACTGAACCTTAGCAATGTAACAGTGGTAAGGCAAACATGTGATAGACCTAATATTCACCTTGTTGTGAAACCCAAGAAAGGTGATGGGAAGGAACAGGTCAAAAATCTAATTATTGACCATCACAACAACCAATGTGGCATTGTGTACTGTTTGCAAAGGAATGATGCAGTAGACATGACATATATTTTGCAGTCCAAAGGTATTAATGCCACATATTATCATGGTGCACTTGACCCCTACAAGAAGAAGGAAAACTTTCAAGCTTGGCAAGATGGAAAAGCCTTGATTATGTGTGCTACCGTTGCCTTTGGAATGGGTATCAATAAACCAGATGTCCGCTTTGTCATACATCTTAGCATTTCACAATCGTTGGAATGCTATGCCCAAGAATTTGGTCGTGCTGGCAGAGATGGTGAAGAGTCAACTTCCTGTGTGTTTTTTCGTTTTGAAGATCGTACAAAGCACCTAAAAATGATCAGCTCCCTGCCAGAGAGTGAGCACAGGTCTTTGAAAGTCAATAAACTAAACGACATGGTAAAGTTTTGCATAAAGCCTGGTTGCAGAAAAACCCAACTTTGCGAGTATTTTAGTGAAGGTTCCAAGGATGCATGTGGTAATAAGTGTGATTTTTGCATAGCAAATACCACTGTCGATAAAACAGATGGGAAGGTTGATGCTCTGGAAATTTTAAGCTGCCTGCAAAATATGCAAAAGTTGCAGGAGAAAGTTACTTTAAATTTACTATTGTTGGTATATCGAGGATCAAAAAGAAAAGAAATCTTGGCCAAGTCATTTAATACCATACCTGAATTTGGGAAAGGCAAAGCTGTGTTTTCTGAACTTAGCCTTAAACACTTTATCCAGATGTTGATTTCAGAGAATGTTGTAATTGAGCAACTGAGAGAATCAACTGAAACTGGATCCACACCCTATTTGAAGTGTGGAAACAAGGAAGTCTTGATAAGACAAGGTGAGCTTGTTATTTGTAAATATAACATGTAATAGGGTTCGTTCTTTGTTATTGTGAATACATGTATCAAATAATATACCAATTTTCAAATGTGGATATTGGGCAAAATGCCAAACCCCAAAATAGTATTTTTCTAAGTGAAGACAAATTAATGTAGTTTTCACTATTATACTTTTGATTTTGTCTTCAAAGTGAGGACACTAAGAACTTTGACAGTTGTTGTAAATAATATGGTTCAAGTGGCTCCCTATGGTTTTCTACATAATTCAGAATATATAGAGGATATTACATGGTGATGCAAAGATATGAATTTTATTGTCGAGTGGTGAAAACAATATTTTACAAATGAGCGTAGTGAATGAGTAAAATATTGTTATTACCACGAGAAGATAAAATTCATACTGTATATTCAAGCCACCTTGTAATTTTCTTTTTATTATATAGATTCAATGCAAAAAGTAGGAAAATGTTTAATAAATGTAAAACACTTCCATCTATATAATAAATTTGATTAAAGTGCAGAAGCCTAGAAACCTTAAGGAAGATTAGTGATATTCTCACAATTACTTTTGTGTTATTTACCTTTTCAAGATTGTTGCCATGGCAACTACGAGTCTAAAATTTAACATTTTTTTTATATTTTTCATTTTTTCCCATTTCTAACAGTTAATTTGGTGAAATTTTTTCAAATTTCAGTCTTATGGGAATTGCTTCAAGAAACATTTCCATGAAAAATAAATGTTGGGTTGTTTAGATGGTTTTGTCAATATGAATATCACTAAATTTAAAGTGCCTATGAAATGAAAATTAAGTTTGTCTAATAAATGCAATGCGAAAATAAATAGGAATGGTAATTTACAGTTCTTTGTATCTTGTGTAGTTCTTGAGATATTTAGATTTTTGTGATATGCAAATGATATGACATCAAGATGTTTTTAGAATTTTAGAAAATCAAGTATATCTTTGGGATTATTCAACAAAACCAATTGAAACTTTGCACAGTACAACACTTTGTGACTAACATCATTACATCAAAATAGCAATCCCAAATTAATTTACCATTCTAACTCCCTAATTTTCTAAAAATGTAGAAACATCTTGACATCATAGGTTATCTTATTATTTTACATACCACAAAAGTCTAAATATCTCAAGAATGATGTGAGATATGAAAGAACTCTATATTACCATTCCTCATCATTTTAGGAGTTCATTTAAATGAGACAAATGTAAATTTCATGTCATAGGCACTTTAACGTTTTTAACATTAAGCAATATTTGTCCAATGTAATTTTTTCAAGACACATAATTAAAAAGGTAATGGTATACCAGTAAATTTACACAATTTATAATAACTACATACTGTAGAACAATGGCAGGGTAACTGATACAGCATTAAGCCAATTCATAGTTAATATGGCCAATTACAGCAGCCCCATAAAGCTATAATATATATTTTTTAACCCTGATGATGACTACTGTAAATAATTAAATTAGTTGAGAAAAATTTGGTTTTATTAAAGATTTTTAACTAATCCTATGTATAACTTTTTATCAAACCATTATTGCAGTATAATTTATTGTCTGTCTAATCCAAGCTCCTACATTCATAGCAATGTATATAACAGTTTAAATTTAATTGAGTGAAATGCCAAATATTACTTATAATATATGTAAATATACACACCTAAGCATAACTGATATAAATATAGTGACTGACAGAGTGTGAATAGCTTAATGGCTGGAGTGTGTCACCAACAATTAGTCAGAAGCACTGTCTTCATTCTCACATTCATTCATCATACCATATAGTGCGAATAGTTTTCTGTCAAAGTTTTCCAGAACTTTTTTCTTTCCTGTCTCATATGCATCAATATTGGATCTTGAGACTGATGCATTTCTGGGATCTCTGAACTTTTTGACTGTCTTTCTTTCCATATCTGGTTTGAGAAATTTGTTCCTCAAAATGAAATTGGTTGCCTTCAGCTGATCAGGAAAGGGATCCTGCTCACTGTGTTTCGTTGTTGGATGTACGTTGAAAGCATCTCTGGAATGATATGATTTCCTTGTAGTGCCAAAGATGTCAATGTTAGCCATCAGCCTCTGCAGCATCTTTACTGTAGTATGGCCTACAGAAATCTTAGAAAGAAATAATTAAGAAATATACTGTATGCATTTCAAAATTTAAAGAGAAAGTTGTAGCAAATTTAGGTTTCGAGGAAAAGATTGAACTAACCTGTTGAATAGTTCTTCATTGGCTGCACTACACAGCTTTCAACCCACTCATCTAAAGCAATGTTGTGTCCTTCTTTCCCATTCAGGCTAATAGAACAGTTTCTCTTTAGTAGTTCTCTTGTGGCAAGGGGCCAAACTGCAACAAAGTTTACAATGTGGACCATAGCTTCAGTGTAATAATTGCGTTTATTAGACTGGGCAAAAAGAGGATGCATAACCATCCAAGAAGCCTCCCGGGCAACACCATTTCCATATTTAATTGCATTGAGGTACATTTGCTGTAAAGGGCCAAATAAAGTAAACATTTGGGAGTAGTACTTAAATGTCATATCCTCACAACTACAGCTTATCCACTGTTTAAACTGTGACAGTAAGATGGCATTGTGGCGTCCTGTTGTCCGCTTACAATTTTTCAACTCATCTTGATCTGGAAATGAATTTGAATCCTTAAATTCAAGTGCCGCTGCCATTCCAAAAGCAGCTCCTGTGTCACGTACTGCCTCCTCAATCCGATTCAGGTTTTGCTCTTGGAATTTCTTCTGTCCAAAGCTGTCAGCAGTTACTTTTCGTCTTGATAGGACATCTTGTAATATATACATGAAGCCACCAGGGGTCATTACTTTCTTGCAGACTTCATAGAGGTAGCCCTTTGCATGCAGGTCACCTGGAACCTCTGCACACCAACCATATGCCGCCTCTGATCGCCCTTTCACCCCACGCATAACCTTGTTAGTTCCCTGGTCTCCAACAAACAATGTCATACAGGACTTGTTCTTTCTTTCATATTTATAAATTCCACCTTCAATTGGTGGCTCTATCATTTCAGAAACATTTATCTCATCAATTGCTTCCATGTTTTGAATAGTTCTCCATATTTCATTGTTAGTGGCCATGTCTTGCTTTGAAATCTCATTCATTAAATGCATAACTTCTAATTCAAGCTTTGTTGCAATACTTTGTGGGCTGGGAATGGTATTGAAGAAATGGCTGCTAAAAACAGCAAAGTTCTCCAGCAGAAATTGACATATTTCTTCATTCTTTTTAATGACTGCTATAGTAAGTGGAGTTGCACCACATCTTTCCTTTGCATTGATATCCACCCCTGCACAAACAAGGGTCTTTACCAAAGGCATGTTTCCATTTTCCACTGCAGTATGAAGTAGTGTCCTTCCATTGTAGTCTCTGGCCTTTTCCCAACCATCTCTATGGGAGTCCAACCAACTAATGAATTGCTCAAACTTTGCAACATCATTGGCTTGTTGTGCTTCCCACATTTGCTTCACTAAGTTGTCAAAAATATTTTGAAACTTAGCATTTATCTTCTGCTTTGTATTGTTGGAATCATTCCCTGAAGTGAGACAAGTGTCTACATTTGATTCTCGATGTGGAGGATCGAATGCTTTCTCTGCCTGATGTAATTGCCGAACTGTCAATACCATCTCCTTGTGGTGATCATTCAAGGATGCAAGGAATGTGTGATGTCTTCGTGCTGCCTCAATATCAAATATCTGACTATTGTTATCATATGGCAAGTACTCCTTTGTATTCTCACATGGCACACCAAATTCTTTTCCAAACTCTTCAATTATTGCTGCAGTTCCAGTGGTAGTAGCATTGTTTTCAAGAGACAATGGAAGTATTAATGTTTCTGATTTGGAGCAGCGTGGATTTGATTGCATGCTGAGTTTTGGCACATGGATATCATAGGTTTGTTTCCTCTTTTCTGCAAAATTCTGTTTGTTCAGCCACTGGTCAAATTCATTTTCATTCAAATCTGAAAACTTTTTTTCAGAGTTTGGAGTGCAGTTTAGAGCTGTATCAAGTGCTTGTAACAGAAAGTTGTCTTGTATTTCACACCAAATTTCCAAGTGTTCAGGATGTGTTTCTGTTAATAAACATAATACCAAAGTTAATTTATATAAACAAGTGCCAAAGGCCTACATGATCTACATGTATTAAGCCACTTGGATCTTATTGGGTCTTATTAATTTTAGTTTATAAGTAGGGAAGATTAGGAGAGGGAGGGAATATTAGAGGAACTGTGGTATTTCAAGCTAGACAAATTACAGAAGTACATTGATTAATCACCTATAAAAGTGTCCACAGCCGTTATTTTCAGTTCCTGGGGATGCTGTCGTTCCTCCACTGTTTCTTTACATTCAAATAAATGATCAATCTCAGATAAATCAGGCACCAACAAACCACGAACAGTAAAATTCCACATTTTCGGGCCTAGCACCTTGAATAGCCGGTGGTGTCTTCTATTTCCATGGTACATATTGAGGTTGTCCAGCAGTAAGATTACAGGTTTAGAAGTTGGTGCATACTCATCAATAAGAGTTTGAAATTGGTTCAAACGCTTATCTAAGTAAGACATGCTGTAAAAAAATACCCAAATACAAAATTAATGCAAAATAAAACACAATTAAAGGCCATTGGGTGATCACATTAAATATTTGTTCTATATGTATTATGTTCACAACAATTGAAATAAGAAATAATAGTTGTTAAACAATTAAATAGTTAAACCACAACAAATACTGCAGAATGATACTACAGTACCCATCAGATATTAATAGTTAAACTCATTAACATGTACAGGTATGTAATAATGTATACAGTTTGTACTCACATGGTGTTCCAATGTAATGAGAGACCCATGGATTGTAGCATGTCAATAAACTGCTTTCCTGCACCATATGATATACAAAGAAGACCAAACATCATGGGGAAGCAATTTCTTGTTTTTGAGTTTCTAATATTTCCAATGAAACCCAAGATTTGTAAACCACATAGCATCTTGTGAGCATTAGTCTTCATTATGTTTCGACTTATAGGGTTTCAAATGATAAGGGTTTCCAGCATTTCATGAACAAATGGACATCTTTCATGGACAGCTTCCATGATTTCTTTAAATAACGAAGGACTTATATTGTCAGAAGAATCCAGTGACGAACCAGCACGAATATTCTTATCACAAAGACCCTCAAGCACATTCATTTCGGCTTTGATAGTAGCCTTTTGATATATCGATAAGTGATCTTTAGGGGCTTCGGACTTTAGTTTTGCAATTTCTACTTCATACATCTTCATAAATGTATTTAGGCAACTGTCTCTTGTCTGAGTCTCTTGTGTATATTCAATTATCATTGCAGAGATATCACCTCCATCATTATAAGTAGATACAAGTGATGACCATATTTGAGTCATAACATGATTGGAAATCTGCAGATTCCTTATTAGGTTATGCATGTCATCTGTTAAAATAAACAAATTTAATAAATAAAATTATTTTTTCTCATAAATTAATAAATAATTGTTTCTCATCAGCCCCTTTTTATAAAGCAATACACTTTACAATTAATATACCAATCACACATCTCAAACAATCTTTTACAATGCTGGACAAGGATAAAAGGGATGACTCAAAAGGACCTTATACCTAACCCTAAAACCAAACAAAAACAGAAAGGTCCTCCTGAATCATCTCTTAACAACCTTTTTAGCCATTTCCAACAATCATTGCTGGCACTCTATTGCTAGCCTGCTTGTAGACGTGCCCCTAGCCTGCACACTCCCAATTTTCCTATCGTCCTGCATGCAGGAATTGCTCGGCTCGATCGAGGTACAAAAGAAGAGTCTGCGGAGTAGGCAGACAATCACTGACTTGGCTTGATCTGCAAAAGGAGATGCCTGTGGAGGAGGCAGCTACAATGAAAGCTATGATCTTTCACTACATTTTAAAATGTTTGCAATTTTATGAAATATATGCATATAACTTACCATTTAAGGCATTTGGTTCTTGCTCAGACAATAAACAAATATTGGACTTTAATGCCAGGTTGACATAATAAGTTATACATTTTGTCAAGGGAAAAGGTTTGTTCATTTTCACAAATTTCATACCATAATAAAACCAATTTATTAAAATTATATTAAACAAAAAATGTAAATTATATTTATTTCTTTCTGGTAGGCATAGCATTACCATAGGCATATTAAAAAGGATACTGTTTATGACCACTTTTGATCTCTCTTCTTGTATAAACACCTGGAAACAATTCCTTCACAACACGAGATACAAGCGTTTTCTTTTTATCTTCGAAACCAATAATAGACAATACACTTTGAATTGTTGACTCATGCCCTTCGTTATATATAAAACGTTCCCTTAAAAGCAATTCTAGATTTGCCTTTCGTTCACCAACTTCTCGTCCACTGGGTCTTCCACCTATGGAAAATTTATTGATGCTAATTTCCATGCTTTAAACTTACGTAAAAACTATAGTCATAGAGCTTGTAAAAATATATTATTAAATAATAACTTACCAACATCAAATCGCTTTGCTTTTGGCAACCCAGCTTGTTTCGAAGAAGGTGTCAGATTATGTTTTCCTCCGATCGGACTACCTTTTAAACTCGTCGCAGAAGAACGATCAATAGTTGGTGTGCTTGTTCTCGGTTTATCATCATCTGATAATAATTTAACAACTTTCAGCACTTGATGCGTTATAAACAAGTATGACAGATCCTTAACCGTGGACAGATATACGGCAGATACACCTGACCACTTACCGTCAATAGACATATTGCCAATTGAAACTGCTAATAAATCATATTCGTCAAAAGAAATGTCTTCCAGCGGCGTTAAAGGAACACTGTCATCAAGCGACTCCGCCATTTTCCAAAATTAAGTCAATTTGCAATGTTTCGATCAAATTTGCATTGTTTCGACACACGATTTCGCAGGCTCTAAAATTTTCATTTATCTCCTTCCCATCAACCCTTGTTTTTATCACCTTCCCATCAACCATTGCTGGCGCTCTATTGCTAGCCTGCCCGCTCCCGATTAAGAGCCTGCGGAGGAGGCAGTGAAATCACTATTATTTAGTCCACCATTACTAAAAACGTGTTCCAAGTGAGCCCGCAATTTCAAAAGGTAACGTCAGATTCTCCGCCTGAATATGCTACGCCTGAATTTCAGTTGAGGTTACTTGTTTTCTTCGAGAAGTAGATGAAATGTTCAGCCTTTCAGACGAAGAATTTTAAAAAACGACCTTGATTTACTTGAAGAATTGGCCATGTGGAGTCTTCGCGTTGATAATCTGACGTCACTTCGTTACACTGGTCAGGCACATGGACGATTAATGGCGGACATAACAACTCCAGATTCGGAGTCTGAAAAATAATACTTGCCATCGTCGAATCACAAAACGGTTTCGACCGAGTAATATTTAGCAGCTCTGCTATATAAATACGTAAAAATATCGATAGGTAAAATTTTGATCGTAGTACCACTTTAACGGAACTCAATTCATTCAAATGTTAGTAACATTAACTATCATGGGCATAGTAATGTGTTTTTCCAAGTGATATTGGTGCGTGAAATTTACCACTCTCCAACTCCTCGGACGAAAATAAACGTCAGGTTGACTGTTATATAGCTCTCTATAATACTTCAAGATCTCCAGTTTACGTTTTCATTTTTTCGTAAAATATTATCAAAAGTCCATGCACATTCATACTTTCTTACCTGTTTTTATTTTGTGATTTTAGTCGTATTTTGTATATTCAGGGCTCATCCCTTAATTTCAACATGACTTTTTAAGGACTTTTTAAGGACTTTTCATGGTGTAAACATGCAATTTTAAGGACCAATTGCATGGACACTCAATACCAAAACTACTACTATTTAACATGAAAAACTAGACACCTGTATACAATGCAAGTACTTTATAACATTAACCATTACATCATGACAATGAAAAACAACGAGCATATGCATAGAACTAACTGCTTTAACTGCTAATCTGTTACATTAACATAAAAAATTCGAAGGAAATCAATACAACAGATCCCGGATGTGTATGGGTCATGAAAGGGAAACTGAGGCGAGTTGTTTCCAGACACATTCGAGCCTCGCACCCGCGAAAGGGTCTGTGAACGAGAATGGAAGCGACCAAAAAATGCCACTATTTTACGGGTTTTTTTATTCTGTATAAATGCGAGTTTCATTGAGCGATAGCAGAAAAAGAAATTTAAGGACTTTTCATGAACCAGGGTAGATTTTTAATGAGTTAGATTTTAGATGAGTTTGAAGAGTAATAGATAAGAGCATCATCAGCGTATAATATTGTTTTACAGCGTTTAAGACATTGTGGTAATTCATTGATGTAGACGAGAAAAAGTAGAGGACCCAGTATGCTTCCCTGAGGCACACCGACTGAAACTGGTTTAGGACCAGAAAGTTCGTTTCCAATGGATGTTAGTTGGGTACGATTAGATAGGTAAGAGTTGAATCAAGCAGTTGCGTTGTTGTCAAGTCCTAAGTTTAAGTTTTTTCAAAAGTAACAGATGGTCAACAGTATCAAATGCTTTACTAAGATCGAGAAAAACAGCACCAGTAACGAGGCCATTGTCAAGATTATCCAAAATGCGAGGGCTATTTCAGTAGAGCGATTTTGTCGGAAACCAAACTGTTCAGGCGCAAGCAAGTTATAGTCTTGGGTGTATTCATATATCTGTGAATGTACAGCTTTTTCAATAATTTTAGATAGGGTTGGCAAGATAGTAATTGGTCTATAGTTATTAGGGTTTGTCCGGTCTCCGTTCTTGAATTTTCGATTCATTGGCACTTTAAATAATTATTATTTTAATCTTGATAGTGGTTGATAGTGTGTAGTGGCTCGGGGGTTAATTTGGACTTGAATACTTACCTGTATACAATATCTATTTATTTTCTTCTTTAAATGTTTTTTCAGCTTTCAAACTGATTATATATAATTCCTTAGGAACTTTAGATTGTATTTCATTTTCTGACGAAGGCTGTCACATGCAGTCGAAAATTAATTTATTAAATTGGTTATAGTTGGTTTTGGGTCGTGGCCTGTTATTTATATATATATATATATATATATATATATATATATATATATTTTCGCTTACCTCAAAACTGGTCTGCTACAACTTGTTTCATCTGTAAAAAGAATCTTCAGGTGATGAAACAAGTTGTAGCAGACCAGTTTTGAGGTAAGCGAAAATCTATTATTTGCTCTAACTATATGTTGTTGAGCACTCTTTGCATTTCGTAGACCAAAACCTACACGTATATATATATATATATATATATATATATATATATATATATATATATATATATATATATATATATACTAATAATAAAATAGACTACACGTTTATACAAACATTTTACTTTAAGTTTCTGGAGGTGTTCCTCCGTCTTCAGAAAGTTTGTAGTGTTTTAATTATTCACATAATATCCCTAATGTATTAAAATGCTAATTATAATTATAAAAATGCTAATTATAAAATGCTAATTATGATGTTCATACAAGGTTCGGCTTAAAAATGCAATATTGTTCATAGTTTATATTTTAAAATTCTTAAAAAGGAATGGTGCTTTGTGTCTACACGCGGAGGCTAATTCGTTCCGTTTATTTAGGGTTCCTAATTCTGGTCTGTAAATGATGTAGACTTTTTCGAGATTGCATAGTTGGCACCTTTTTGTCTTGTTGCTGTATGCTTTTGCTTCGCGCAGGATGTCCCATTCTATTTTGTATTCTTTCTGTTGATCTTTCAGACTCCAAATATACTTGCTGAGCTCTGTGTTGTTGCGTTTGTTCCTGTTTTTGAATGTCGTTTTGTGTCCATTAAATCTTTCTTTGAACGTATTCTTTGTCAGGCCGATGTAGGTCTCTTTGGGGTCACTTTCGCGTGTTAACACTGTTGCCTGGTAGATGATTGATTCCCTAAGGCATTGGCCTTTCAGGGGGCATTTTTCCGGATTTCTGCAGTTGCACGCTTTCTTGTTGTTGTTGCTTTTCTCTTTCATTCTGTTTTCTTCTAAGATTTTCTTGTTATGCCCGTCGACGATGTTCTTCACGTTCGGCATGCAGCTGTAGCTCAGTTTCACTGTATTGGTGTTGAATATTTTGTGTAACTTGTGCTCTGGTGGAAATTGCTCTTTTATTATCTTGAGGAATGATTGACCGATGTTGGATTGTACGTTGCTCGAGTACGGCGGGTTGTACCACGTGATGTTCCTTGCTCTATTTCTCCGGTTTGACTTTTTATGTTGCTCGTATTTTAATTCATGCTGGTATCCGCTTTTTTTTAACGCTTCCTGGTATGGTGGTTTTGCATTGTTAAAGACGTGTTCGTTGCTGGAAATATCTGACAGTCTCTTGTTGATGGCGAGGGGTAGATTCTTGATGATTATTGGTGGATGGTTTGACTTGGCGTGGACGTACATTGGCATGTTGTTAGGTTTCGTGTATGGTGCAAAGGTGTTTCTAGAGAGGTCGAAGGTTACGTCGAGGAAGTTGACAGTGTTTAAATTAGCTTCGATTGTAATTTTTAGTCCATTGTCTTTAAAGATTTTACAAATGCTCTTCTTGGTTCTCTCTACTTGTTGCGGTGTCGTATTGAACGCGCCTAAACCGTCGTCCCTGTAGAGCCCGATGTTGTTGCCATGCTTTTCTTTTATTATGGACAGGATGTAGTTGCCTACCAATTCACAAGTTTCAGCTCCGTCCCAGCTGCCCATTGTTACGTCAAAAGGTCTTGAGCTTCGGTTTTTCCCCATGTCGACTCATTGCTATGTAGGAATGACCTTTTTGCATGTATAATGATGTCGCGTTCTTCTTGAGTGATCTTGTCGAACTGTGCTGCGAAGTCGAGGGCTTTGTTGAGTAGCTCTTCTGTGATAGATGGGTAATATTCTACCACGTCGAATGATATAAATCTATACTCGGGTTTCTTTTCGATGGATGTAAACCAATCTATTACTTCTGCCGTATTCCTCCATATGTTGACTTTAATTCTCTCAGATATTTGCTTGTTTATCCTGTCAAGTATGCATTTGCTTATCTTCCCGATTTCCGTTTTAGTTGGGTTAATCAGCCGGTATTTAGGATTTGTGTTGAAATTAGGTTTGTGGTCTTTGATGGTAATAAATGGTTCTTTTCTTGCGGTGGTTTCAATTCTGTCGTCTAATCCGGTCAATCATTCCTCAAGATAATAAAAGAGCAATATCCACCAGAGCACAAGTTACACAAAATATTCAACACCAATACAGTGAAACTGAGCTACAGCTGCATGCCGAACGTGAAGAACATCGTCGACGGGCATAACAAGAAAATCTTAGAAGAAAACAGAATGAAAGAGAAAAGCAACAACAACAAGAAAGCGTGCAACTGCAGAAATCCGGAAAAATGCCCCCTGAAAGGCCAATGCCTTAGGCAATCAATCATCTACCAGGCAACAGTGATAACACGCGAAAGTGACCCCAAAGAGACCTACATCGGCCTGACAAAGAATACGTTCAAAGAAAGATTTAATGGACACAAAACGACATTCAAAAACAGGAACAAACGCAACAACACAGAGCTCAGCAAGTATATTTGGAGTCTGAAAGATCAACAGAAAGAATACAAAATAGAATGGGACATCCTGCGCGAAGCAAAAGCATACAGCAACAAGACAAAAAGGTGCCAACTATGCAATCTCGAAAAAGTCTACATCATTTACAGACCAGAATTAGGAACCCTAAATAAACGGAACGAATTAGCCTCCGCGTGTAGACACAAAGCACCATTCCTTTTTAAGAATTTTAAAATATAAACTATGAACAATATTGCATTTTTAAGCCGAACCTTGTATGAACATCATAATTAGCATTTTATAATTAGCATTTTTATAATTATAATTAGCATTTTAATACATTAGGGATATTATGTGAATAATTAAAACACTACAAACTTTCTGAAGACGGAGGAACACCTCCAGAAACTTAAAGTAAAATGTTTGTATAAACGTGTAGTCTATTTTATTATTAGTATTAAGCTCTGACCAACACGGCCATTGAGCACTCTAGAAATCTAAAGAAGACTTAACTTTGGATATATATATATATATATATATATTTGTTAGGAATCCTCCTTCTCAAGCTTAAAAACATTTATAAAACATCAGGGATAAAAACTTTAAAACTTTATTTAAACATCAACGTTTCGGGGCAAGCCCCTTTGTCAAGATATGAGTACACAGATTGTTGAAGCGCTAATATATACTCTACGATCTAATTAAAAATGCACCTATTTTACAAAAAATCCCTAATATTAAGTCCCCGAGGTATAAATGAATCTAACTTGTATGCCCAGAATCCCTCCCTTGTTGTCGGATCATTTACATTTGTTTTGTCAATTATTTTAATTTTAACATCTTCCAATCCATTATGTCCACTTTCAAAAAAATGTGCATACAAATGCTCACCTGCTATTCCCCTACAACCCTTGCCGAACCTATTCAAACTATACTCTTATGGTTATTAAATCTTTTCCTAAATGATGTAATCGTGCTTCCCACATAAATCTTAGCACATTTCGTACATATTATAAGATAAATAACTCCAACTGAATCGCAATCAAACGCGTAATTGATGAAGTATGTATTACCCGCCCCTGCAAAGTTACATCCTTCATCAACATATTTACAAATTTTATAGCGAGACTTACCGCATTTTTTCATACCTTTATCCCTTACATCTGAATTTTCACCTTTCAATTTTGCTCTAACCAAAACATCCTTAAAATTTTTTGGCCTCCTATATGCAATCATAGGCTTATCCCCAAAGATTTCCTTCATGTCATCCGAAGCATGCAAAATAGGCCAGATAGAATCAATAATATTCCTTACCCCTGATAACGCTGGATGAAAATTCATAACTATATATATATATATATATATATATATATACCGGGTGATGTATATATATATATACCGGGTGACCCAAAAAAAAGTACTCCGGTTTGATTCATAATAACTTCTAAACGAGTGAAGCTATTAAACTGAAATAACTTTCATTAGATAGATGGAAGACTAACTTAGATTTTGAAATATGACAGTTGTATTTTACTTAAAAATTCACGGAGATATTAATGTTCAAACTCGGTAGCATATTTCTGGATGTGTCTAAAATATGCAAAAAACGCCGTATCAAATTCTTAATGTTGGATGTCTCTGGGGAGTTGCATGTTATGTCTTATGGAGTTATGGTTTGATTGTGTTTCATTCTGAGTTTATTCTGAACATGAACAAATTTGGAATGTACCACATGATCAGCAACCGTAGCATTTAGAAGAGCTTCGCAGCATGCCGTAATCTAGAACAACGACTGATCCATGACTCCTTCGACGCAATGGTGTCACGGGCTAGGCAGTGCATTCGTGCTAGAGGACACGCGCTTCCGAACGAATAAATCTTGCTTGTATTTTGTAAATAATAATACTTCGTTTCATAATAAACAATTTGTCAAGTGTCATTTATTTACTGCTAATAGTGCGTGTTTCAGTTGAGCAAAGCTTGATTAATATTTGATACGGCGTTTTTTGCATATTTTAGACACATCCAGAAATATGCTACCGAGTTTGAACATTAATATCTCCGTGAATTTTTAAGTAAAATACAACTGTCATATTTCAAAATCTAAGTTAGTCTTCCATCTATCTAATGAAAGTTATTTCAGTTTAATAGCTTCACTCGTTTAGAAGTTATTATGAATCAAACCGGAGTACTTTTTTTTGGGTCACCCGCGGTATATATATATATATATACTGTATATAAATATATATACAATATATATATATATTATATATTAAAATTAAAGTAATTCCATAATGAATCTCGTACATCTTTTACCCAATGAATTATTATTAATATTCACGCTGCTCGAATCATTTGCCAAATAAGCCCTGGCTTCAGCTTTAACTTATTCTTGATGTAACAAAATTGTGTGAAATAAAATTATTACTAGGAGTTCTTATCAGAAGTGAAATGCTGCCTCGGGACTGACACAGGAGCAGTGGACACGAGGTTGCCTGTAGAAGTGTTCAGGTATAGGCATGCCAGCAGAATGATGGTAGAAATTTTCTATAGCATGGAGGATCAAATAAATAGAATGTATAATATAAACCACGGATAAAGGCGATCATATAGCCTTGTAATATTAAAATAACATAAGGTAATCATATGGCGCGTTTATAATGTCAAAATAGCACTTTGTCGAGATGACGTCGGTACCCATGTTTGTCCCCATTTACCCGTAATTATTGCGGCCATAAAATAAATTTGTGAATCAAATTTGGTGTGTTTGTCCGCATTTTGAGTTACTAATAGCAACCGCTTAACTAAGGGCTATTCAATATGATACATCTAATTCGAACAACATTTCTCGAAACGAGCAAGCCTCGCGATTCGCGAAGTTATAAATTTTCCATTCATGCGACACTTTCGCCAAATCGAACTTCACGTTTGTAATATTTACTGACTTATCTAGCGGTCGAGCGGTCATCTTTCAAATCGAACTAACGAACGGGAATGCGGGATGTCACCATTGTCAAAAACATTGAGGTTCATATAGTGTCTCCTTGAATTAAGACGCTGTCGTTTGTCGTATCAAGACGATCATATAACATACGGAATTGTTAAAATATACTTCGAAATTGGTCTATCCAAGTTGATATTTATATAAAGTTTTTTTTTCGTTAACAAATTCAAACCACCTGTTTATAGCTCATTCGAGGTCAGAACACGGACGAGATGTTCATTTGCGCTATAATGGACTCCTTTTTGAAGAAAAAAGTTCCCTCAACAATATCCATTTGTGCGAAATTGTTTGTGCAACATTATTACCGTTGTTACACAGACGAATAATAAGTGAAATGTGGCAATACAAGTGAATTGTATCTAGATCAAACATGGCCGAGTCTAACGCAATGCATTATGGCTACCAATCCCAGAACGCAGAGACTACAATCTTTTGAAGCTTGCTCATAAGGCTCTTTAATTTATAATGTAGTTTGGCCAGCGTGTTTGCCTCTGGAGCGATATATACCATCCAGGTCTTCTGGAGAGGTGCAACTGAAAATACCTTTCGAGACCGGAACTTTCCAGCACTCTTGTGCAATACGCTTTAATAGCCTACCTAGTACAATTCGAAATATTTCTGAAACTAGTCCTTTTCTGAGTCATCTCAAAACTGAAATGAAATCTTTGGCAGAGAGTAGGCTTCTGAACGAGTCTGTCTAATGACATCCGCAATTTAGTTGTAGTTTGGAACTAATTTTAGTACAATCAGAACCAATTTGTAATTTATTGTATTTTATCATCATATGTATTGATTTATTCATTTATATATATAGCTTTAATTATGATTGCGGACGAAGAGCCAATGTAATTTTTGGATATGTCGTATTAAACCCTAATTATTATTTTGTCATATAATCACAGTGTAAATAGACACTGGAAACTCCTCAGTCGGGCAGCAACCAGCTGCCTTAGATCGCGAGGGTTCTTCTTAGGATTCGGGCTGATCCCAGTAACACTGTCTTCTGAATCACATCCACTCCTATCGACACATTTATGTTTTTCAAATACCCCTTCAGGTTAACGGACACAGTTCCTAATGCACCTATCACAATAGGCACGATCTTAACCTCCTTTAACTTCCACAGCGCCTTCACTTCAAACGCCAGGTCCATGTACTTGTTTACCTTTTCTTGCTCCTTCTCCACCACCCTACTATCTCCTGGGCATGCCACGTCTATTAATTGGCAGCTTCGATCCTTCTTTCGTATGACCACAATATCAGGTCGATTATGATCAATCCTTTTGTCGGTTTGAATAGAGAAGTCCCACAAGATCTTAATGTCATTACTTTCTATCACTTTCTCTGGATCGTGTTCATACCATTTCTCTTCATGTTCTAATCCGTACTGTTTGCATATGTCCCAATGCAGAGCTTTTGCGACTCCGTCATGTCTGTGTTTGTACTCTGGTTGTGCCAGCTTGGAGCATTCACTCAACAGATGGTTAGCTGTTTCGTCTTTCCTTGCACACCAGCGACACAGCGAGTTTCCCTGAGTCTTGTCAATTTTAGCCTTGATGGCGTTAGTTCTTAATGACTGACTCTGTGCAGCCATCAACAACCTTTCTGTCTCTTCAGCTGACCCTTTCTTAACCATGTCCAACTTTCTTCACTCGCTACCTTCTCTGTTTGTCTCAGGAATTGCCCATGCAACTCTTTTGCCTTCAATTCTTCCACTCTTTCCTTCTTCCTCCGCTCCTTGTGCTTTCTAGGACACTCTTCCGTGGTAGTTCTACCTTGAGCCGCTGCTTTCAATATCCTTTCCCGACTCTCATCAACATACTTTGCGAGTCCTAGCTTTGCCTCTTCCACACAGTCTTCCACGGATATAAGTCCGCATCCTCCCATCTTTCTTGGGAGATATAGTCGAGCCACACTATCTCTGGGATGGAGCGCTCCATACATCATTAAGAAACTTCCTTGCTTTTCGGTCCAGTACCCTTACCTCTTCCTTGGTCCAGTCGATAAAACCTGCCGAATATCTCAGTTGTGATACCGCCCAGGTATTAATTCCTATAATGAGGTTTCCTCCATCAAGCTTTGATCGCAATAGTTTCCTTACCCTACGGATAAATTTTCTTTCATTTCCTTGCACATAACTTGATCTGTTTCAAGGATACCAAGATATTTGTAGCTTGACCCTTCTTGGAGTGTTTTGATCTCTTTGCCATCTGGCATACTTATTCCGTGAGAACTCGTAACTTTGCCTCTTTTCATGACAAGCTTGGCACATTTATCTACACCGAAATCAATTCCAATATCGGTACTAAACACTCTGACAGTATTAACCAGTGACTCTAATCCCCTTTCCGACTTTGCAAATAACTTAAGGTCATCCATGAAGAGCAGGTGGTTGATTTTTTCTCCGTTCAAATCGTATCCAAGCTTAGATTTTCTAAGAATCAGACTCAACGGTATCAGTGAGGTGACGAACAGTAAGGGTGATAATGCATCTCCTTGAAAGATGCCTCTGTTGATCTTAACTTCTCCTATCGTTGTGGAGCCCGATGAGAGCTCGGTTCTCCAGCTCTTCATGCTGACAACCAACAGCTTCTTAATGTTCTCAGCAATTCCAAACAGGTCAAGGCATTCTTCAATCCATGTGTGCGGTAGCAAATCATATGCTTTTTGGTAATCTATCCAAGCCATGGTTAGGTTCTTGTGGTTGGCGCGAGCGTTCCTCAGTATCATCTTATCAATGAACAGAAGGTCATGTGTTCCTCTAGATTGCTTCCTAGCACCCTTTTGTTCTTATGGTAACAACTCATGTTCAAGCATACATTTCTTCAGATATTATTCCTGTCAGCAGTTTCCACATAACATGGTAGGCACGTTATTGATCTATAATTGCTTGCGCCATTGCCCTTGTTACGGTCTTTCATTATGAGAACAGTCCTGCCTTTGGTCATCCATCCAGGTACTCCTCCATCTCCCATGCACATGTTTAACTGCTGTACCAGCCTTTTATGGCTAAATGAGAGATTCTTTATCCAAAACCCTTGAACTAAGTCGGGTACGGGAGCTTTTCAGTTAGGCATCTTCTTGATGATTGTTCTTAATTTATCAAGACTTATCAAGAGATCTTCCTGTCTATTCACTTGTACTTCTTGTCTGATCTTTTCTAGCTTTATTATTATTATTATTATTATTATTATTATTATTATTATTATTATTATTATTATTATGATGCTACAGTATATGCCTTGGTTCAACCACATTTCGATTACCGTTGTGACGTTTGGGATGTGCTTGGATTTTGCCAAGCTAAAAGATTACAAAAACAACACAACATATCAGCAAGCGTTCTCATGAACATGAATAATGAAGTCAGTCATATATGGGAAACTGTTGAGGCCAGATGAAAAAAACACAAAGGCAAAAGTAATGTAAAGTATTAAACAATTTAGGACGACAATCTCTTACTACCTGCACAACAACACATATAGATTGAAACTATACTCACAACAACACATAGTAATGATCGAAAGTTTTATTTACATAAACCAAAAACAAATTTTCTAAAACATAGTTTTTCATTGACTGCAATAGGCTAATTTGAGCAAACTTTACATAAACTGTATAAAAGTCAAATTAAGTAGCATTGCCGAAAAGGAATATGGCATATTAGCTACACCCACATAATTGTTGCTCTTTCAATTAAATGCTGATATTAGATAGTTTGTGGAAGAAAACTTTCACAAATGTTTATACTTTAAAAACTGTCCCTGCGTACGTGCGTATAATGAGTGACGCATGCCGTTTAAAAGGCGGTGAATTCATGAAATCATCTCAATAACGTACGGTCTGGCGGCAGCAGATACAAAGTAACTTATCCACAATGAAGAACACGAGTTTAAATACAACATACGGCAATACGACACAAATAACTCTTGCTCCTGATTATGTGTTAGGCGTACTTTTATTTTTGGTCCAGTTTAGTGGAAGTTTGGGGAATGTTCTCGTAATTTACTCCATCGTGAAACAAAGCGATCTTCTCAAAAGAAACTACTACTACCTCGTTCTTCATTTGGCCGTCTGCGACCTGATGGTTCTACTGCTATACATTGATGTTACTTTGTATGCCCTGTCACCAAGTTCTCGCATCATTTCCTCTCTTGTCGTGTGTAAAATTGCGTTCCTGTTGTTTGAACTTTTTTTCACCGCTGGTGTTTTTATCATGCTCCTCATTGCAATCCTTCGTTACCGTGCTGTTTTATATCCGCTAAAGCCCGCCGTAAGTCGATGGAAGTTAAGAATCATGATTGGTGCTGTATATGTCTTCGTGATTATCTCCTTGGTGCCATATATTATTGTACTTGAATTTACCAACTCCCATGGATGCTTTGAAAACTGGCCAAATCCAACACAAAATCTTATTTACACAATCTTCTTATCGACTATTGAATGCTTCATTCCAATCATACTTCTGTCGATAGTTTATTTCAAGATATGCAAGGCGCTCAATAAACAGAGCAACCAAATACACTCTTTGAATGCCACTTGTACTTCTTCCTTACTTCTCGAGACACAAACTCATCTTCAAAAGATGAAACATCGTCGCAACGTGCGAACTTTTATTACTAGTTTTACTATCGTTGTTTGCTATACAACATCAGCACTGCCATACCAGATAATCTGGACTATGTACGTTTCTGGTGTAGAAATAAATTGGGAAATTGTACAGTGGCTCATAATGGTTTACTTGTTCGGAATCTCTGCAGTCAACCCCTTCATTTATGGTTTGTCGGATAAAACTTTACTTGCAGCTTATAAACGTACCTGGGACAAAGTGAAAACATGCTTCGTATCGCGTTCAAATCCGCTACAGTAATTGTAATAAATATTTGTAAAAACATCGCACATTATGACGTTTTAAACTCATTATGTCGAAGTTGCATGTGATGTTTTTAGTTCTTATTTTCATTTTGTTGTTTGTCTTTATTCTGATATCTAATTACGAACTGATACTGAATTTAATTTTAACAAATATTAAAAAGTATATTGATTAACACAAGTTTATTCTCTCGTGTGTTTGAAAACAGAGACTCGAGCGTCTGCGAGCGATGAATTTAATGATAGCATATAGTTTAAAAATATACTATGCAGCCACAAGATAATGGCACATCGATCAACAAGACGATGATTGCAAACAGGTGTTGTTGGAGTGGAGGAAGAAGTAGAAAAGGAATAATGAAGCTTGCGTAGCAAGCTATAGTACGACTTCAAATAATTAGGGAAAAAAAGAAAGATGGCAAAATGTCAGTCATTGCGAGCATTAATACCGTAACAGTTCGACGGAATAAAATAGTTCAGAGTTACACACCTCTGAAATGTTACTCAAATTAACAAACCCAACCCAAATGCTCAAAGAAAGCTTCTTGACTCTTTCCTGTCGGGCTGAAAAATATCCAAAATTGAACCACCTCTTTGTTCTATTGATATCTCTGAAAATAACCATAACTGTTGCAAAAGCTATATATTTTCTGAAAGCCCAATAAACCGGCTGTTACCAATGCTTTTAAATTTCCCGAACGAGACACATTTTGTTTATAAAAGTTAGCATTAATTATCATAAATTAGGTTGAAAAACTTTCATTTTTCTAGAGAAACCCATCACTCAAGCCCGCCTAGCATCGTGAAAATTCAAAATGGCAAAATGCCACCAATTCCAGACTATTTTTATGAAATCAAATGAAACTTGGCGTGTGCGTCCATCTCGTGTGCCTGCAGGCCCTTGTCAAATTTTTATTTTTAATCTTCCGTTATCGTGTTCCGTGTTTTTCGATTCAATACTTCGTGGGTCTTGAACTACCGGGGCCGGACAGGAAATATTTAAAACATATGCACCTGTATATGACTTGAAAAGCTTTCAATTATCTTGTGGATTATTAAAAATATACTCGGAAATTAGTCTATTAACATTGTGGTTATATTCGTGATATGTCATTCGTCAACCGCGGGATTTCATCAGAGCGCTCCATTTAAATTTTAAAAGTACTTTTACATGCCTGTAGCTGCTGCACAAGTTAAAGTGGATATGACATTAGTTTCTATTGAAAAAACAAAGATACACGGTTCAACATAGTTCGCAGTTCGACATTGTTTACATTTAGATATCCAATTGTCCAAATTTAATACTATCATTGCTTACAATATATTAGCTTTTACTTCAATATAAACATAGCTCATTCCGTCATTCGTTGCCTTTCCAAATTGCGGTATATTCATACGTTGTGATGCGTACTTTTACATACAGTCATACACAAGCCCAAATAGCCTGTAGTCCGAGTTGACGCCTATTCCCGTTCGTTTGTTCGATTTGACGATTTGAAATATGACCGCAAATATTACAAACGTGAAGTTCGATTTCGAACTAAGTGTCGCTTGATCGTGGAAAATTTATGGCTTGCTCTTTCGAGTAAATGTTGTTCGAATTAGATGTATGGCGTTCAAACATTGAATTTTGACATGAACGCGCCATATGATACCGTATGTTATTTTAATATTACAAGGCTATATGATCGCCTTGATATGTGGTGTAGATTCTATACAGTCTATTTATTTTATCCTCTATATGCTATAGAAATTTCTAGCATCATTCTGCTGGCATGCCTGATAAGTGATCCTGAACACTGCTCCAACCTCGTACCACTGCTCCTTTGTCAGTCCAGAGGCAGCATTTCACTTCTGATAAGAACTCCTAGTTATAAAGTTTTTTCGTTAACAAAGTCAAATCATCTGCAGCTTATAGCTCGTATCTCAATTTTCGTACGACGTGCATGTCCTTATTATAGGGTTAGATCGCGCTCAAGATGTTCATTTGCATTACAATAAACGCCTTTTTGAATAGAAAAACCAATAGACGCCTTTTTGAAGAGAAAACAACACTCGCAACAATGTGTTTGCCTGCGATTAATCAAAGGCATATGCAACCTATGGCTAACTCATATGGATGATATGATAATCTATTTTTCTCACAAAAATTCTAAAGTTTCCGTAGCCTTCGGATTCGGCAGATAACACAAACCTCGTCCTTGATAGTTCTCGGTATCATGTTAAACCTTTTATGCCCCAGGAGTGATCAGAACCGAATTTCTCCTAATAATATTTAAGAAATAAAAAACGTGTCGCGTGATATTATGTCGCTATAATGGCACGAGAGAAGCGTGTAACACACGAGGTGTAATAGCCGAGTATGTTACTAGCTGCTCGAGTGCCATTATAACGACATAATATAACAACGACAAAGTTTTTTATTCCTTTCATAAAATAACATCATTATATCATCAGCAAAGTAAAGAAAAATGAAGATTATAGCAGTTAAAAAGACGTTACTATGTGGCGTATATAGGTAGCTTTTATCAACAACACGTTGGCGATTTCGGCGATGAAAATTCACTTAAACTTGCAGGTAAAACATTTCCTTATGTCGACACGTTGATTTAACTTGTATGCAGGTATTTCCTCGCGTCTTTTTGTAATTAAAACGACCTGAAATTAGTCAAAACGACGAAATCTAGTCGGAATTATGACGACAGCTTATGCTTTACTGAATTATAAACCATGTGCAGTAGCCTCCCTCCCTCCTGCCCTCCCTCCTTCCCTCCTTCCCCCCTTCCCTCCTTCCTTCCTTCCTGTTGTGAATGCTTGCAAATGTATATTGGTGCAATAGTTCTTACAAAAATTGTTTTTTTTAAAAAGTATAAAACTTAATAAGCAGTAAGCACGATGTATTTCGGCAGACCACTTATCAAGTGCTACGTCTGCTGTCAATTATGATTCAAACTGTAAAGTGCAGCGGTAATGTTAAGTTTATTAAAATCCACTACCGCCAAGGAACAGAGTGACACTCAACATAATGACATGCTGAAAATAAAGTTCTTGACTTCACAGTTCAACAGCAAACGTAGCACTTTATAAATCGAAATACATCGTGCTTATTAAGTTGTTTTTTTATTTTCAATAACAGTTCTTGTAAGAACTATTTTATTGATATATTCTAAGGATTTATGGTGAAGGAAAATTTCGAGAGTGCTGTAGTGTTCTGATCACTAAGCTACGGAGGCAGTATAGATAAGGCACATCGTTAATTGCCTATGCAATGAAAATTAACTTTGTCTTATTTAAATGCACTTCACAAATGCCTAAGGAATTGTAATTTAGAGTTCTTTCATATCTCGAGTCGTTCTTGAGATATTGATACTTTTGTTATATGCAAATGATAACCTATACAGTATATGACGACAGATGTTTCTTCATTTTTAGAAAATCACGTATATCTTTGCGATTTTTCAACTAAATCACTTGAAACTTTACACATTACGACACTTCGTGACACCTAACATTGTTACATCGAAATAGCGATCCCAAATTAATTTACTGTTTCTAATTTCTTGATTTTCTAAAAATGTAGAATGTAAATCGTCATAAGTTATCTCATTTGCATATCACAAATATATATCTAAATACTCAAGAACGACTTGAGATATGAAAGAGCTCTAAACTACCATTTCCTACTTATTTTAGGAACTTAATTTTCGTTTCATAGGCACTAGAAAGTTCGTATCAAAACCTGCGTAGTTTTAAACATGGATGAATTAACAAACGGCCCCGACGATCAAAAACATCACGTGACATACTTGAGAATCACGGAGTTGTCGGCGACGACGTTGAGGGACATAAATTATTAAATACTGTATATGCTAATATACACACTACTGTAGTGAATGTATAGGAGAGCTTGGAGTAAACACTAGACGATACATGGGCGATCGTCAAGCTCGTATCCTCAGAAAAATGATTCTGAGTCTCGGACAGGACATCATTGTAACCTTCGCTCTCCGAGTCTCGGTGGCTCAATGGTTAGAGCATCTTACCGACGATCAGAAGGTTACAGGTTCGACTCCTATCAGGGACTCAGAATAATTTTTCTGAGGATACGAGCATGACGATCGCCCATGTATCGTCTAAATACTGTATGACAGTATGTGACAATCCAAAGTTTGTGCAAGTAGATCTTTTGATTGAAGAACTGAAAAGCCTACATGTTCATCTCAAGTTGTACAACATGGTATTGAAGCAGGAATCCATGCCTGTCATTTAAGAAGGTACGTAACTGCTGCTTTGACTATTCAAGACGTGTTGAATGCGAAGGCTGTCTCAAAAGCATTACTGCATAAGCTGCTGATGCTCCTGCCACCTATGCAATGTCATCTGCAACTTCAGAAAGAACATTCAGTGTCATGACACGAAGTAAGACATGGCTAAGATCAACAATAGGCCCAGGGGTGCTTATAAACTATATGTTTGCAGCAATTCATAAAGAAAGAATGGATGATGTAAATATAAAGCAGTTAACAGCAGAGTTTGTGCCCTTTTGTTAAAAAGTACCCTTTTGATAACGAAGTTCATTCCTGACAAAAATGCCCTTTGGTTTTTGTTTTGCAAGTAGAAGTAATTAATTTAGCAATGAGTGTGATACTCGATCCTATTGTTAACTTGGGCGGTTTGATGACAGCAAATGGATACTGTGAAAGATAAATCAGAACACGGATTGCGATGGCAAAATATACTTTCAACAGACAGAAGATGTTGATCACTTGTGGACTGCACCTCAATATGAAGAGGAGGTTTTTGAATGGACAGCAGGGAAAGCGGCCGTTGGCAGACAAGGGGGCATTATAGAGGGAAGGATAAACGAATAAAGACAGAAGAAAAAAGAGAGGAATATTGCTTCATAAGATCGAGGATGGAATGTCTAATTTCACTCCCACACGAGATGCAGAATACAAAATATTCTGGAGAGGAGTTACATGATCGAGCTGCCCTTGGCAGAACACTTGTGATGATGATGATTATTAAGTAAATTAAGATCAACAAATTGTATTAATTTAGAAATCGAAGGAATGGAGATTGATAAAGTGGATACTTTTAAGTATTTAGGGGTAACTCTAAATAATACTCTAACATGGGATGACCATATACATCTAATATATAGGAAGGTGATGAAGAAAATTTGCCTCTTTGGAAGAGTTAAATCCTATCTTCCTTTTTATTCGAGGAAGCTTTTTTTAATACTTTTACATTACCGCTTTTTTATTACTGTGATATAATATGGGGAGACACAGGAAATACTATTCTTATGCAGTCTTTGCAGACCTTACAAAACAAGGCAGCTAAAGAAATCTTAGACAGACCATATAGCTCTTCAGCTACTGATGACTAGAAGAAAACAACGTTGCTGTATTTTCTTACACAAACTGATCAACGGAAATATTGATTATGACTTTTATATGGTTTTTAACAAGGATGTTCATGAATATACAGATGGGGTAATGACCCAATTGGTCATTGGTCTCTCATGCCTCTGATGCCTGTAACACCATTGGTCTATCTATTAGATCAATAACTGATGCTAACATTTAAAAACGCTTTGTATATAATGGATTTTTAGTTTAGTCTATAAGCACTCTATATCGTGTCTTGGTTCTTATTTTAGTTTGTTTTAATTTTAACTGTTGTTATCTTATCTTTTATCATATTTTCTTATTTGTTCATAAATCTTGTTAGGACCCTAACGAAAAACACTGTAATTAGTCATTGGGCATCCTGTTTAAAGATTAAAGAATAATAATGATGATGATAATGATGATGATCAATAACCACACTGGTGTCTTGGATACAGGATCCAACCAGGTTGTGCCATTATTTATACGGATGCAGCCTGGCCAAATAATAACATTTGTTACTTAAAGCGTTATGTATATAGTTATATGTATATAGCTTAGTTATAGAATGTTGTTCTGCACCTGCATTAGCTGTAACAACTGTATTTGTCAAAATTATAGGTGAGGCCTATCGCAAAAGGTCGAAAAGACCTAATTATTGAAATTTGTTTTCTTTCGAGATAAAGTTGAACGCTAAATTACCATAAAAGTGATGACGTTTCGACGTCCCTTTCGCCATTTTCAAGTCGAATGGAATGTTATACAGTTATTTCTAATTTAAAATACAACAAATTAATAAGTCACGCAAACCATTGTGGATAAATTGTGGGTGACGGAAAGTGTGTATTTCTGGAGGTAAATTAAAAAGGCCCCCAGAAAAAGCGAAAGTCAGAGTAATAAGGGCCCTCGCTGTTATGGATCTTGCTCTCGTGTCCTGGCCGGGCTTCCCCGAGGGTGAGGTAAGGGCCCTCACCGTTATGGACCTTGCCCTCCGTCGCCTGTTGTGAGTAATGTGGCCGAGGGGACACCACTTTCCGCCCCGATTTCTTGATTAATACATAGAAATTATACGATTATAATTTGGTTTTGTTCTTTTGTTCTGCTGATATTACATAAAGAGTATATAATATTTTTAATTATTCGGTGTTTATTTTGAAAGGGCGCGTAATTGGGTGGGATAACCTTGGATCGATGCTCTGACGAAGGCGATGAAGACGGTCGGTAGCATCTTTAGTAGTGGTCGGCAGCATGGCCGGGATTACATAAATATTGATTATCAGCCAAATATTTAAAGTTCTCTTGCATAGCTGAGTGGTCTGTGTCATTGATTTTTACTTGTGAGGTCGGGGTTCGAGGGTTGGGAGAGTATGATTTTTCCATTTTTTTAATTTTTACTTAAAACATTGCTATCACGCGTGTTAGGTTTGTTTGTTAGCTTTCGGAGTCAATCAAAACGCAGAAGAACTCGAACCCAGGCTCTTCTCTTGCATTTTCGAAACGACGCCATCTTGTTTCGCATTCAAGGAGCGAAATGGAATTCGCTCAAAAAAGTATGTTTACATTAAAAATATTACGTTATATAATGGCTAATTAAAAAGTATGTATGGATTAAGAATAGTACGTTATAAAATCAACGTTAAAATTTCTAGTTAATCAAACCAGAACTAAAGAATCAATTGCAATAAGTTTAGATTTGAAAGCGTCTAAGGACTTTGAAATAACTGCGTCTTTGGGTAGCTCGCTCCATTCCTTAATTGTTCCGGAAAAAAAGAAAATTTAAAAACATCCTTCGGGATGATTTGGGACTCGAAATTTAAAGTGGCTACCACGTGTCCGTGTCTCAGTTTGAGGGACAGCCTCACGGGGGGGGGGGGGGACGCCGAGGGAGAGGCGGAAGCGCCTGGCAGAAAATGAATTCAAGATGGCGGAACATTGTTTTGTGTCACATGCAAATGAGGATGTTGACCAAAACATGTGTTCAATGCTCGCTGAAATGGAACGACCAATACATAATGGTTTTCTATTGGGAAACGTATTATGTCCAAAGGACATGCCTGGCAGATTCGCTAAGAATTCGCCGAATTTTACTGTAGGAACGACAATATCGAAATATTTTTGTCGTGTGGCAAATAACGAGCGTGAACCGTGCAATTTATGTGTTTACTGTTGTATTACGCTTGGATATTACAGTCTTATAGCAAGGGGAATAAATCATGTGCTGTCGAAGTCAAATGCGAGGGTTTGGAGGCCAAATTTAATTGCTGGTATACCTGCTATATACTCTAAACAAAAGATCAATACAAAATTTTCATTATAAATGCAGTACAGTATAAACATTGTATATTTAATATACATAATATGATGTATATAATATTTTGATAGAGTACAGTGGCAATATACATATTCCAATACAGTTTCCAAAAAAGGATAATGATCCTCATGCATATGCATCCTCATACATATATATGCAACACCAAATCAAACACTTTTAAGAAGGTGAACAAAAAACAGTTTTATCATTTTTGCATCAGTAACATACACTACAATACAGTATATCAACTGATTAAATGACAAGGGGTAATTTACAGTATATTATTATTATTATATACTAATTAATGACAGACAAATTTATACAGCAAGGTGTGTGACACCTAAACCTTAAAGCTACAATTTGTACTTAGTTCAGCTGGGAATTACAGCTTTGGATTGACTTGGACTCAATTAAGGCTGAACTTTTCATGAGCCATATATAATGCAAAAATTATATACCAGTATTTCTCTACAAAGCATGGTGTCTTTACGTGAGAATATAGGTTGAACCAACAATGACAATACATGTGTATGAACTTTACTGTAGCTAAGCCGAAACTTAATTTATGCATGTATGTGCAAAACATGAACTCATTTGATAAACAGGCATGATTTTCTTGATTTAGGTCAGCCTAAATAAAAATTGCTGTGGTTATTCTTCTGACAATTTGTAGGGATGTTTAGGGGCTTTGGGGTTAGGATTAGGGTTTTTAGTGTTAGGGATATTAGGATGTGGGTTATTTAGGATAGTTTGGGTTAAAATTATTGGAAGTATTTTACACTGTTGATGTAGTAAATATGTTAAAAATCCACCTCAAACCTTTCAACGTAAACCTGAAATACGGTTAGATTCTGGGAATAGGGTTTGCTTTTGGGTTAGTTTTAGTGTCCACAAAATGACCAAATTTTATTGAAATAATGACGTCACTACATCAACCGAGTGCATATAGCTGCACCCAAATTGAAATTAGGTTATGTTTACGAAAATTTTGGCATCTAAACCTTGGCTATAAAGTATATTAGGTTTAAAGATACAATATTTACTCATTTTCACTATTTTTATTCCTTTTTGAATCTGGAAAACAAGCTGTTATACAGCATGTCAACAGACTTTTATCTGCAACAGTTAGCTTAAGCAAATCCAGTAAAACAGATTGTTTGACAAATGAACTGGAATCATTTTGACCAACCACAAAGTTCTTGATTTCCTCACACAATATCAATATTCTGTCCTGACACTGCCTACTGGATCGGTTATATGCTAAGAAAAATACAAAGGATGTTTTAAGGATATAATATTATATACACCACAACTACAGGAATACTGTATATTGTATATTTATATGCTTTGTTAATAACAACAAATAATTTCGACAACATAAATACTATAATATATTCCAGATATTTTTTAATGATATATAACAATCCAGAAATGTTTCAAAACTAAATTTCAATCTCCAAACTTACTAGAATGATTTGAAAATCGTTTAGGCTTTGATTCAGCAGACAATTTGGACAGGTGTTAATGCATGCTTTCCTTGTTGCACATAAGACGAGGGAACTAGAAGATCAACGGGTATGCTCTGGACAGACGCTGTATCTACACCTTAAAAATATTGGACATTTTGTAACAAACTGTGAGGCCTCAGATAACTGCGTTTACCATACTATTAAAGGCTCATGAAATTCCACATCACTTTTATTTTATTTTTTGATTCTTCAGACACTGTATCAGAAACGGGAGAATCTATAAAATAATTTAATAGTCATTATAAGAGTTTTTCACAATTCACTAAGTCACAAACAAGCTGAGATCGGTTCTTATAAATATTAAAATACACATATATTAATGATATTTTCGAATATATTACCTTCGAAAGTTACTTTCTGAAGAGTCTTGTTGATGTCATCCATGATTTCGAGCGAGAAATTTCTAAAATCTGTCTAATTCACATGTCGGTCGGATTCTTCAGAAATCGGTTCATTTTCTGCCCGGGTCGCATCCACGCGCGCGTCACGCGGCGGGTAGCAAAATAAGCGCCTGGGTACGAGGCTGGTATGGGAACCAAATGATTACGTCATTGTTTTCATATTTGTACCATTAAATACTTAACATTAGCGACTACGCATTAGATACATGTACGCCAAAGCGTACCTATTTTTTTCTTTTTAATAGGGTTAGGATTAATGTTAGGGTTAGTTTTAGGGTTTGGTATAGAATATTATCAAAAATATTCGCGCTTAAAAAATCCCCAAGATGCTACCGACCGTCTACGGACTCCAAATGCGCGAAGGCGATCAAGACCCAAGCCTGTTTTTTTATACGCCTTAAAGCTTATTGCCTTGGAATGTCCGGTTTGATTAAATCGTATTAGATAACTTGTGCGTGCGCTTTTGCAAATTTTTAAGAGCGATAAGAGCGACCTGCCGCGGGGGTTGTCATTAGATTGTGCTATTGCGTGGCGGTATTTTTAGATGTTGCTTTTCATTAATCCCAATTTATCTAGTTAATATAAATTGGCGCTTTAAATATATTAAAAATACTATTTAAACATTGTGGCAAAAACGTATTCAATCAAATAGGTTCAATGTCGTAGTACTTTTGAAATACTATTTATAATATATTTAATGTTTTCATTTTTAATTAGAGAAAAGAGTATAAATATTTGCATTTTACTAACATTCTATTTGAAAATGAATTATGCAAGCGCATTTTGCTTCCTGTCCGTGTACATGAATTACAGATAAGAAGCTCACGGTCCAAAATGCGGAACGACATCCGTGCACTCATCACGTGTAAGCGGCATAACATGAAATTGGAGCAAGGAACGTCGAAACGCCGTCGCTTTTAATTTAGATTAATAAAATATTTTTAGTGTTCAAAGTTTAGTGTCCTTGTAATCATTTAATAAATCGTTGCTTATTAATTGTTTCGTATTTTAAGTAATGTCATTATACGCAACAAGATGGATAATAATTTCAGAACTACTCATTGTTGAAATATATCGTCCAGGTATGTTGTTGGAAATTTTATAAGCTTTCATTTGATGTATAGCTCAGGTTTCCGCGTTATGTGAAACTTTTTTAAATGTCCAAAACGTTCGTAACATTGTTCGTGAATCGTGATAATATAACATTTACTTCTCGCAGGTAATGTAGAATTTCAGGTGGGTTTTTCAATTATACTTAACGCACAACCTTGAACTATATGTCAAACAAAAGCAAATGAAAAATTCTATTCGAGGTAGAAATTTTAGGAATCTAGCTATACGGAAAGTACTTTAAAAATTGGAAAACATCTGCCATTTTGGTTTAGTTCGCAAGAAAGATGGTGGCGAATACGAGCCTAACACTGTAGAGTTTTCACAGAACGTTCACAACATTTGTGGTCATATAATAAACTACTTATTGACCTCGCTTGTTCGGTCTGTACCAGTGAAATATCGGACCTCCGTGTTCTGCAGACCTCGGCTCGCTGCGCTCGCTCGGTCCGTACTAAAAACGTCGGTCCGACATTTCACGAGTACAGACCTCACGCTCGGTCAATAAGTAGTAAATAATAGGTTTTCATTGCGGAATTTCGCAATGGTTCTTAACACGTTATGAACACCAATGATTATGTCATTCCTCCAAGTGCTTGGTATAATTATAATTATAATATTTTTGGAATTTAAAATTGAAGAAAACAACAGATTGAATGCTTGTAATTTTTAATGCTTAATAACGAATGTCTACAAAGCTAGTTACAAAACATTTTGGTCTCATTTCTCCAAATCAAATAATAGGCTGTATATTCTCGTGATGACGAAAGATACATTTCATTCTTCCTGTAATATAAAACATACCCCGAGGTTATTATAATGAATAAATGTTAAAGTGCCAATTACAGCTATATTCATACCTTTAATAATAATAGTGGATGCCCTTGCGGTTGTGATTTCGATATTTTTTGCCGTATCCGTAGTAGCTGGGATCAGATTGTGTTTCGTCGCTGCAAGAAAATTTATCATCGTCATGAATAAAGCATCATTTTAACACTTTGAAAGCAATTATTACAGTTAAAGGACATTGGCAGCAAATAATAACCGGAATATAGTAGTTTGAGGTTGTAAAAATGCTCATAAGCGTATTAAATGTTTTTTGCGACGTTCATATTCAAAATGGCGGCCCCAGAGCATGTTTTTATATGGTCTATTCAACCTTTAAAATATTACGAGCATTTTCCTAGCGCCAACCTACTATATTCGGATTAGCTAAGTCAGAATAGATAGATACCTAAAGAAGTATTTACTTCTTGGCTCAAAAGCGACGCCAGAGTATCATGTAAACCAATTTTAATGAAGAGCCACTAATCCATTTAAAAAAATAATGGGTACACTGTAGTACAACAATGGTGGAGGCTATTCCAGATACGGTAGAGCACCAAGTCACCAGGACTTTTGTGATTGTTTATATAACATCTATGCTTCGTTCTTTAAAAAGCCCGCTTTAAATTTCTGTTTCGATTCAGAAAAGCAGGGTTGTTAAAAGCAGGGTTATTAGTGAATCGAAACAGAAATTTAAAGCGGGGTTTTTAAAGAACGAAGCATATATGTTATATAGACAATCACCAAAGTCCTGGTGACTAGGTGCTCTACCGTATCTGAAATAGCCTCCACCTACAACAATTTGGTCACAATACAACTGGATTTTAACAGCCGCTATTGGCGTCATTGCAGCAATTAACCGAAGGGGAAATTGTGCCCACATTTTTAAATATTTTTAATCGAGCACGCGTGATTCCCGTACGATACTGCTGATATATTCAAATGGAATATATGTTTAAACTTTTCTCTATTTTGTCCACGCCCTTAAACGTCTCCTATATGTTGTAACAACAAATTATTAATGAAAGTAAAATTAGTAAAAATTCTTAATTGTCACATTTAATATTGTACTCATTATTACTCGGGTATCTGTGGTAGCACCGAGGCAAGGTTTTGGTAGTCTTACCATTCTGTGTTATATTTTGCTTTCTATGATGTGATAATGCTGAATCAGCAGTGATACCGTACTGAAACTGGTGCGATTGCATCATAGTTCCCTGCGCAGGCTAAAGTTACCCGAGTTAACGCCTCGCGGGCGTCTTGTTTAATAAAATTCGTTATTTAATAAAATGTGACTGATAGGCATGCTACGTAGGCAGTGTTGAAAACCTCTTGTAAAAATAATTGATAATCCATGAAGAAAATTCAAAAGAAATTAATATTTGATCAGCATCTTTAATTACATCAATGTTTTATCAAAGTTAACTTACTCGAATTGAGCTTTTTCGGAGTTAAAATCATTTGTTTGTACCGTTTCTACAACTTCCAAACAAAGTATGCATCATATATTCTATTCATTTTACAAGTTCGTTAAAATATTCGCGGTAGATGTTTATGGGCAGTTACAACGGCTCGCCTGCCGCTCGGCCGCTCATTTTTTAACTACTACTTAAAAGTTGGTGTACTGCCGATATTTTTGTAGCAGGTCTAAAGTTTCACTCTCCCCTACACATTATTTTGGCAGTATACTATACCATCATGTATTATTCACTTTGTTTGGTGTGCAAACTTTACAAGATTATAAGAACTGACTTTAGTTAGTGCTTTAAAATATTGCTATTACTATTAATGAGTATATTTACCCATAGTAATACGAAGGTCTCTTTTTGATTGGACGACGTCGATGAACGTTTTTATAGCCATAACTGTAATAACCTGGATCAGCCTCAGTTTCATCACTGAAAAATAAAATATATTAGAAATACGTAAAAGCAACTCCTTCATGGGTACTCCTTTAATATAGTTTACACTATCAAGTTAAAGCATACACGATGCATGTAGTAAAGTGTGTATAACCTCTCTCCTCCGCAGAGGCTTCCAATGAGTAGAGGGGGGTTATATGGTTCGGATCAGGAATGCGGTAGAGGGTTATGGACGAGGAAAACCGCTGAAAATCGGAACGCGGGCGAGCGGAGAAACTTTTGCTTCTCGTTCAAATTTTTCATGTAAGGAGACATGCGACCAAGAGCGTTTGGCTGACGTCTTAATTTATGTATTTTAACGTTGTTTTGATGCGATGGAAGAGCCGGATGATAATTTACACTCGAGCCAGAAGGCAGCTGCTAGGCCTTTCTGTTGATATGAACTGTTCTGTAGATTCTAAAATCGATATTTTGAGCACATCGTTCCAAGATATTTCGATCGATGGTAAGTTTGTCTAGAACAAACGGGACAACACGTTTTTGCGCCAAGCTAGAAGAAACTCTGTACATGAATTATTCAGATTATAAACGTATGTCATGTTGTTTTCTCAAATATATCAACAAGAATTATTCAGATTAACGTATACGTCGTATTGCTCTCTCGAATATATAACAGCAGGGATGAATTATTCAGATTAACGTACGTTTAATATGTTGTTCTCTCGAGTCTCGAATATATCAAAGAAGATTTCACCCCCGGTTTGGCACCATATTTGGCGTTAAATCTGGCAGAGGCTTCCTCTCTCTCCTCTCGTTTCTCCGCTCGCCCGCGTTCCCATTTTCAGCGGTTTTCCTCGTCCCATTACCCTCTACCGCATTCCTTATCCGAATCATATAACCCCCTCTGTTGCATTGGAAGCCTCTGCGGAGGAGAGAGGTGTATAACCCCAATACGATATTATGGATATAGATTCCACATCAAGTGAATATAGTTGAAGGCCAGAATGTTATGATTTGAGTTTGCCTTAATGATCTAGATATACCCCCTATACAACCTTTTCTGTATATTGCATTCCTATTCTTTATTACTAGATATAATATGAAAAGGAGAAATGAAAGAACTTCAATGTGTCGAAAAATACTTATGTAAGATTACTTACGTATATTAATGCACGATGTTTTTTTTAGTTTTTTTTTATCGATTTTATTAGATATTAATGTATTGTTTAATAAACGAGCAGCAGTGTTTTCTCAGATATAAAACACGAGGGCGTAGCCCGAGTGTTTTCGATCTGATAAAACACGTGCTGCGAGTTTATTAAACGACTTCAAACACGACCCATTTGATAAGTTCATTGGCGTAGTAATTTTGAAAATCGATGTTGTCTAAGCCGAGAAAATCAAAGATAAAGTTTATGTAAATCAGGACGAATCTTTATCACATTTAAAGACACGATACGGTAGTGATTTTCTTTTGTCTTTTCATCATGAATTATTAATGAGTGTTTGAAGTAAATATAAAAAATACGCAAACGGAAAGAGCGTGAACGGGACTCGAGGACGCATGCGAGGTGCCTTCCCGTTGAAATTAATAATACATAAAGTCATAGATCAACTGCTTGGAATTCACGATGCACCAACACACACGCGCAGCCCGAACTCCACTGAAAGAACAAAATGAATAAAACTGGAATTCAGAAGAACGAGGTTGATGATGCACACATATGATGCTCCGTGGAATCCAAGCAGTTGGTATACATTGGAAAACTATCAGAAGGAGCAGTTACGGTATAATGACCATGTACAGTCATATCAACGTCAAAAGTAGATGTCAGTAATGATAAATAAGTATTGAGTAAAAATATTTTGAATGTAGCAAGACTGCAGAGACTATTGGGTGGTGCTATTTTACAAACAGAATTCCAGAGAGGAACAATTCATGTTAAACAATTCTGTTTTCGACAATGTGTCCTTCTTCAGGTCAGATGGTCCGAAACGTCGTCCATTAATATACGTAAGTACTCGTACTTATGTATGTTTCGACATGTTGAAGTTCTTTTATTTCTCCTTTTCATATTATATTCAGTTCTTTTGAGAACTTTTAGGAGCTTTCATATTTATTGTTATTATTCTTTATTACTACGCCACCTGAATTTCCACTTACGCACTTCAAAACTACAAAAGCTGGAATTTGTTTTTAGTCTTTACAAAACCAAAGTTAAATATATTTTATTTGTCAATTTGGCAAGACGTTCGTAGATTTTAACGGATTTATTTAGTCGCACAACGTTTCTGAACTGATCCCTTTTTCTCGGTTATTAGTGTAAAAGCCGAAACCCCATCCATTATTTTAGAGAATGGAGGGCACCTATCCCGCAGGGCGAGGTGTGGTCCATTCTGTCAAATAATGGATTGGGTTGAGGCTTTTAGACTATTGATCAACCCATTGTGGTGGAGCCCATTGAGGCACAAACAAATATTGATCCGCCCATTGTGGCGGAGCCCGTTTTTTTTTTCTAGGAAAATTCCTCAGGGGCAGCACTTCCCTTGCGATAGTAACTGCCAACTATATAATTAATTGAAGAAATATTTGAGATAAATTGGCTTCGTTATTAACGAAATTATGTGTTGAATAATCTGGCGTACAGTATACCTGTCATAATAGTAAGGATTTTTTCGGTACGATGGTCGCCGATATACTGGATATACTGGTTTACGCCAATACCCTGGATCAGCCTGAGTTTCGACGCTATAAAAATATCACCAAAAATTGCAGTCAGTGTGAGCATAAAATACTGGAACAATCATTGTTAAAAGGTAGCGTGTGTGCTTAGCATAAACATCAATGATAACTAACTCTCGATTTTTCGCCTTTATATATTGTATGTAGCGTGACTGAATGAACACCACATACTTATACATGTCCACATACTTACACATAGACTTATACATGTCCCAGCCCTTAAAACGTATTGCTTCATTTGGAATAAAAGAACCAGGACTAAAGGTCAGCCTTTCTTTTATCATTTGTATGTATATGATTAACATGAATGGCAATTTATGAAGCATTTGCAAATCGACCCCTTCAATCAAAATATACATCAGTGCAATTACAATATGCGGAGTGCATACGCGACCTAATAAAGACTGTTAGATTGTTGCCATGCAAAATCAATAAGAATTACGCTTTAAATATCGTGCAAGTAAAAATATGTTATATATTTTACGGGAATATAATTTGAAGTCTACCCATGACAGCAGATCTCCCGAAGTATCTTGCAACTTAAGGACTGAGACTGCCTAAATTATTTGAATTATATCTGCAGTGCTCTTTGAAACTTAATACTTCAATACAATATCGGATATCATTGATACCGAACGATCGAAGGAGTCAGATTAAATTTTAACTAAGTATTAATATGGAGCAGCCACGTTTCCAACTTAATTTCTAAACCTTTTAACATTTAATTAAGATATTCTCCACAAAAATAGGGATCGATTCGACGAATTTAGATTTATGACATGCAAACAAATGTATATATAAATGTTCCTATTTTTGTTTAGAAGCGTAGGTTCATTAATTGCTGCGAAGTACTGTGTCATTACAAGTATTACCAGCTCTCCTGCGCTGTTCGCGTGATGACGAATTTTTAACCCTGCACATACAACATAATTGTCCATGCTAAGTTCGTATACAACTTGGATTTGAATGTTCATAAAACGTATCCGTTATTTACCTTTTTTCGTCGCTTTCTTCCTCAATAGGCAGTGCACATGCCACTGTAAAAATCACTGCGATGGCAAGAACGAAATACGTCGAATTCATCATATAGTTTTTATCTTGTTTGTGTGAGATACAAAGGTGCTGCTTCTCCGATGTGATCAAACTGTTGAAATCCTCACCTTTTATATGTTCCTAATTGCTTAGTTTTCGTTCTGGAAAGGTTACTAAAGAGGATTTTTTGAGTGACAGTTTGAAAGTATGATTTCAAGGACTTAAGTGTTTATTGAAAGAAAACCAATACTATGATTTAGTACTTGACCATCCTTTCTAGAATATAAAAAATGCTTTTTTGAGCAATCGGAATCCTTTCATGACACTATAAGATATTCAATATTAAAATATCCAAGTAGAATAACTTCGGCCTGAGAAAGTAGTTCCATAATTTTACTCCGGGTCCCTGATTACATATTGTTAATAATAATTATTATTAATTTGTGCTATTAAATAAATTTTCCAAAGCATCACAGGCAACACAATGGTAGGGCAGCACACTTTATATTATTAGCCATTATTATATTTGCGTGTCAAATATAAACATCACGTATATGTACTTAATTGTACTTAACACTAATATACATGATCAGTTTATACATTAAATTGATTGTCCTATTTCTGCAGTATAAGTATTTTAGCGGGAAAGTTATTTGACCTAATACGATGACAATTTAAATCAACCTTAGCCTTGGGTATTAGTATTCTATCAAGTGCGATGTGCATTCATGGGACATTTAACGGAACTCAGATCATTCAAATGTTAGCAACAGTAACTATGGGTATAGTAATGTGTTTTTCTAAGTGATATTGGTGCGTGAATACAAAATAGGAATATTTATCACACTCCAACTTCTCGGAAGAAAATAAACTTTACGTTGACTTGTTATATATAGCTCTCTATTAATACTTCAATATCGCTAGTTTACGTTTCAGCTCCGTAAAATATTAACAAAAATCCATGCACATTTATAATTTCTTAATTACCTGTTTTTAATTTGTGATTTTAGTCGTATTTTGTATATTATATATTTTAACTTTATATTTTGGAATTGTATGTTATATCGTATTTACATAAATATTATACTGTGTTATATTACTTTCAACTTATGAACACAATGTCATGTAATTAATAAACAAATCAATCCATCCAAAGAACTTTCAGTCACGTCCCTTTTTCTCGCAACAAAGTGGCACTCTTAGAAGATTGTGCATGGAAATGTTTCAAATTTGTTACAAAATGTTGATAGAGGAACAAGTACATTATTTCCCTTGCGTATTCGTCAGTCGTAACAATTTTTGTCTATTATATTGATGTCGTAATTTCCTCGTTGTTTCAAATGCCATTTAAATCGAACAAACGGAACATATTTTAAGAAATGCTTACGAAGTCGAGTGAGCCGGAGACAAGTTGCTTACCAATGTAATACGACACCCACATAATACAAGTATTCAATATATTGTTCTAATACATACACTGCTGTAGTGAATGCGGGAGAGCTTGGAGTAGACAGACGATATATGGATCAGGTTACAGGTTCGATTCTCGTCTCATTTTTCTGAGAATATGAGCTTGATGATCGTCCAGGTATCGTCCATATCGAGATAATCTTATTGTCGCGGGTTTTGTCGCAGGTATAATCGTGGGTCGCGGGTAATTTTCACAGGTCCGATTCGTTTACCAGGGGATAGTTATGTTCAGTCGTGAAAATATAATAAAATAATAATAATTTTACTGTTATAGAAGTCACACTGAGACAATATCACAAATAATAGCAGCGAATATACCAAAGATTAAAATTTTCCTTTTCCATCTATTCCAAAAATGGACCCTCGTATTCATGACAACGATAATCCTCATCCTCTCTGTCTGGCATCGACATTAACCTTCTTCCATATATCAAATGCGAAGGAGTTAACGTTTCCCCAAGCTCACCTCATCATAATCATATGTAAGTACCCTCGAATTTAGAGTTTACTCGATTTCTACCGATGTAGTTGCATGCTAACTCGTCATAACCTAAACGAGCGTTTTCTAGCACCTTTCGCAAACACCGTTTAACACAACCTACCATTCTTTCAAAGTACCTCCCAACCAGAGGCGCCGGAAGCAACCCAGGGTAGCTGTGGCAGAATATCAAAAAAGGGCACTTTCACAAATGGAAATTTTAATTTAGTGTGATAAGCCGTCTAGCGATCTTTATTAATTTAATATCTATTACTGAAAGATGCATATACAGACTCACAGTAAACGTTTGTCAATAACAATTTTTATTAATTAATGCTACGTGGATATATGTAACACACAGTCGGGAAGTGTCTATTCTTACAAGTTTATTAACAACAATGCCAAGTTATTCTTTTTGTATAAATAATAAAAAAATTGCTTCCAAAAATTCCAGTCTAGAGCAACATGGTGGATTTTTAGACATGTCTAATGTCTTATAGCAGCAATGGAAATGGTCCATTATAAATTATATCTTTACATGGATAATCCATCGGACTCATCTCGGACTCCTTCGAAACCAAATTACACAACCTATACTTCGTCAATCGTCGACCACGATTACCAGCGACGATTAATTAATTCGTGCTCCTTCCTTTTCATTACGCATATCTCGATCGCAAAATTTAAATGTTTTTGCTTTCCGAATATGGGCAGTATAAATTTTAACATAGAGTGATAAATAAATTCAAAAGAAAGTATAAGATATCGCATTATAATATAGCAAAGGGCAAACGGCTGCCCCCGCATGCCCTCGTAAGCAAAGGGCAGAGGGGGGCAGCTGCCCCGCTGCTCCCCTGGTTCCGGCTCCCCTACGGCCTACTCCCAACCAAGGTGCATTTTCTATGTTGAATTTCCAATTTATCTTCTCAGTTTCAAAATATTCCTGCACTTTTGAACATTTGTACAATTTCTTCAATGCTCTGTCTGTTGCCTTAAAGGTCTTAGCATTATCTATTATACAATAGTGACTTTGTCGTGGTGACAAATTTAAATATCGCTTTGTAAAACATACTAACCATGGTGAATGATAAGTTCAGAACGTTCTGAAAACTAAACTGCTTATTTATAAACACATTTACCAAAATCTAATAATGGCGTACAATGTTGGAGCAAAAGGTGAGAAAAAGAAACGAGTTCTTAGAAGAACTGTTTAAAGATTTGAAAAATAAATAGGCTTAATAAAAGAGCACGATGCATTTCGCCAGACAACTTTTCAAGTGCTACGTCTGCTGATAAACTGAAACTTAGAGCGTATATTTATAGGGAATGAGGTAGGTTATATCACCCCGCGATAGCCAAGTGACACTTAAAATAGTGATAGACTGAAAACAAAGTCCTTTTTCTGCATAATATTGGATTAAGGAACATAATTAAAATGGATGCCATCACCTTTAGTTGGAATAATGAGCGGCATTTCTTAAGAATTCTAAATTTACCGTCTGAATAGGATTCAGCGCAATGCGGATTAGACAAAATATGTCTTGCGATGGCTGGGTCACAACTAACTGTTGATTTATTACTACACTGCCGTGTTGCATGGTTGTTTGCGAGTGGAAGTAGTTTTGTTTCGGATGACTGGCTGTCTAATTCTTTATCAACCAACATTTAGGTAGTTCTACCAACATAGCGAGTATCACACTCACATTTATATTCGTAAATAACACAGCTTGAATATCTATTGTATACCGCAGATATCTCGAACTCAGAACACATGTCGTTATCAATACGATACTATTCCGAAGAGTGTGAAGTGAAAGGTGACTTTATCGGCATTTATGAATGCAGTGAGGGTGTGGCAACAGATGCAATGTTTGCTGACGTTAAGGATATGTTGATAAAGTGCATTCAGCTGGATACAAGGAAGCTAGTTGGAATGATATTTTATGGCGCATTGGCAATCAAATCTCTGGCTAGGAAAGTCAAAAGTTAAATGAACGAATCAGCCATTTTCATGCACTGCATGGCACATTGACAAGAACTAATTTTCAAAGATGCCACCAAACATTTCGCAGCTCTGGAGGATGCTGCAATCACTATAAGACCTGTATGTGATTGTTGGGGTCAGTCCCAAGCGTACGCGTGTGGCCCTGTTCGCCAAGATCCAGGATGAGATCGACAGTGATGATGTATTGCGCCTCCAGGTAGTATCGTCATGTTTCGCGCACCAATTGGTAAAACTTCATGTTATATTAAAATATAGACACCGTAATCCTAATCCAACCATTAATCCTAACCCTAACCCGCCTTAAGTGTTTTCCTAATCCTAATGTTTCGCGCACCAATTGATCAAGAACCTGTCAAGGACCATGTGGACAGCAAGGGGATCAGCAGACATGTTATAACTTCAAAGCATGAGAAACTTAAGGCAACTTTAAAGATCATTTCTGAGGACAAAACCAACGATGTTAAACGCAAAGCCAAAGCAAAGGGGCTAGTCTGCAGAATCTACAAAAGAAGGATCTTACAGCGGAAGATGCAATGGACTGCATCACAAAGGTGGAAATAAGGCTTGCAGAGATGAGATATACAACGTTAAATAATTTGAAAAGGTAAGATAACTGTACAGAGACAATAACATATAGTCCGGCACTACAATAACTATCTCATTATAAACCATACCACTGATACCAGTGAGTGGTATACCTATGCTAAAAAAATTAAACCACCAACAAAAATGAGTCAAACTAAATGCTCAAACTAACAGACCCAGTGTATATTGAAACAATGTATTTCTTATTTTCTAGCTGATCAAGAAAGTTGAAGACTTAGAGCTACAAGTACACAGAAATCCTGCAAAAAGAGCAAGAAAGGCACCAAAGCCGACCGAAGACTTTATCGCACATGATGTGGCACCCAGCGCACACGATTTCAAGGATATGAAAACAGAACTGAAACGGGTGTATATAACGGTGCGATTGGCAGCATCACGAGTTCGATGAAGGAACGGTTGATCAAAAGAATATCATTCTGAATTATCTTTAATTAGCAATGTCACTAAAATTGCATTTGAATCTGTGACAAATTACTTCCATACGGTATATATATATATATATATACAAGGAATTGTGCAGCAAAGCGCTGCCATGCAGTTGGTGTCAAGAACTTTTTACATGTTTAACATCAGAAAATGACCCTGGAGGTTAGGCTAACTAGATATAATATGAAAAGGAGAAATAAGAGAACTTCAATGTATCGAAAAATACTTAAATAAGAGTACTTACGTATATTCATGGATGATTTTTCGGACGATGTGTCCTTCTTTATTTGACGTGAAGGACACATCGTCCGAAACGTCGTCCATGAATATATGTAAGTACTCTTAAGTATTTTTCGACACATTGAAGTTCTCTTATTTCTCCTTTTCATATTATATCCAGTTCTTTTGAGAACTTAGCAGCTTTCATATTTTTCTCAGTTAGGCTAACTTGTTTAGGCTAACTTGCCACATGTTCAAATGCACTTTTAGTGACAATGCTAATTAAAGATAATTTAGGATATATTGTAGCTGCTGAGGTTGCCCATACCAACTTGTATATTTCTGGATTTATGAGTTGTCACAGTCATGTAATATGCTAATTATGTCATATACACCAAATTATAAACATTTTGCTGCACGATTAGGATGTTAAATTGATAGCATAAACATTAGATAACTTGTAACCAGTAAAGCAATTATGCAGCAAAATGTTGCCAAGTGGCGACAAAAACGTTTTAAGCAACCTGAAGCATTGATGTGCACTTATGTCAATAGGATATTTAATGAATTTTTGTATGGTAATTTTTATGTAAATAAATGTTAGGATTATTTCTCCTATTTTTGCTTGACATTCGTGCTTTTTATGTATAACTTTTATGAAAAATTCGAAAAATTTAGAAACTGGTTAAATCTGTCATTTTCATTTCGACCAATATTAAATTGGTTAAAATGGCAACAGGCAACCAATGTCTATTGGCTGTCTCAGTTGCATCTGCTTGACCAATAATTATTGGTTGCACTCACCAAAACCTAAATGGTTATAACTACAAATTGTTATTTGGTTATAACTACAAATTATTATTTGGTTTAAACAACCAAATGTTATTGGTTGTTAAATGTTATTAATATTGATTATGCTAACCAATATGGTTTTGGTTGCTATGACCAATTTTTAACTGGTTCTCTCAGTTGCATTCAGATGACCTTTTTTTGGTTATTTCAACCATTAATTTTTTACAGTGTAGAATGCTGGAATTTATCTCTGAAGACCTCCACCTGGCCTAAGCTATGGAAAGAATCCGACATCAATCCTTTACCGAAAGAAGATATTCCACTTGAAGACTCGCATTATAGGCCGTTTACCGTGGCCCGATATCGTTCACTTTCATTAAACATGTCGTAGAACTGAAATAATTTTACATAACTTCCCTTTTTAAAATACCGTGAGTCCGAATCCAAAAAGTTCCCGCTCCCTAGACCCGCAGTTTTTTCGCAAAATCCATATTTATTTTCACTCCTTCGACGAACTTTAAACAAACATGCGCCATTTTGAAATTAAATAACATCCGCCTCAGTAATCCTCTTTATCCCGTTATTCCTCCCCAGTCTCTGAAATTCATGACCGAGTTATAATTTAGAGCAATGTTATTTAATCTGCTACAAATAAACTCAACTCACATGAGTTCAAAATGGATGAAGGCAGTGAATTTTAGTTTACTTGCCAGTGAAAACGGTAAAGAATGAGAAATAAAGGTTGTATTAATGATGCCACAAAGATAATTGTTAAAGGAAGGGAACTGTGGTTGTCTGCACATAATCTAAACAAGCCTGAAGAACGAGTTGGAGAAAAGTTGCAGCGAATTTTTATCGTTTCAGCTTGTTTTGGCATCATTTTGTTGTCATATGAAGTATATGTATCATCTTCTCAGGTTTGCTTGATTTGTGATTTTGCCCCGTTCTGCTACCCATCCTCAACTGTTCAACACATTTGACTTTTATATTGTCAACTGCAGCATCATATTATAAACAATGTACAATTAAATATGTGCAACTGTATAATGCTTATAATGTTAATTTTTTCGCATTGCAATGTGATTAAAAAAGTTATTTGTTGTATTGTTATATCCTGATATTTTGTTGTGGTCTGTCGTAATTTTTATCCATAGAAAATATATACCAACCTTACTACAAATGGCAGTCAAAGATTGATTGTATGTGTATAAAGTAAACTTATTTCGATTCTTAATACTTGTAACTTGGCCTAAATTTTTCAGCAATTTAGCTCATTCAATATGTGTTTAAAACTGTTAAGCTAATAGAGGGGATTAATGGCAAATTTTTACATCTGGTAAAGTTTATTGTCAAAATTCCTATTTCAGAGATTCTTATGCTGGTCAAAGTTATAAATTTAGAAACGGATAAATATTTTAGCACATTCATTTATCACCCCACTGATCTCTGTGAAAGGCCCTGAAGGCCATCAAAACTATGAACTTTCCATAGTATACATGAATTTTATCATAGGGTGTTGCTTTCATAACTCTAAACCATTAAATCCTTACTGCTAGCTAGGAGGAAGTAGAGCAATGAGCAATGTGTTCAACTGTTATCTTTTTAATAACTTAATTTGACAAAGTAATATTTTATGACTTACAGGTTTTACTACTCCTGGTTAACATGTAATTAGTACTAATCCATAGCTATCTAAATACTAGATGTAGTCCACTTGCAGGCAAAACTAATACTTTCAAGGAATAAAAAGTGATTTTCATGCTTTAATACTGTCAGGAGTAAATTAATTAATGGTATATGGAGTCTTGATTTATTCATGGTTACTATTGTAAATGAAATCCAAATTTATAGTTCACCAACTAGTAGTGAGCATAGTGTAGTTTTGGAACACTAACAAAAATGGCACAAATGAAAGGAGAAGAATGTAACCAAGCTCCCAACACATTTTGCAAACAATTGTAGTATTTGAAACACAAACCTGACTAGTGAAAAAAACTTAATAACCACCATGAAAGGAGAACAAATTTAAATTTACATAACCTTGATTGGCTGTATATGCATGCATGCCAGACACCAGTCATGCTAAAATTGTTAAGATTGTGCTCACTTTCTTTGATACGTCAATACAATATACAGATTGATATAAAATACAAGGTAAACTATATGGAATACCTACTTTAACTACTCCTAATATTTTCTCTCATTTAACTTAATTTTAAACTGATCAAGTACACATTACATATATTTGTTCTTTGGTCGTCGAAGGTTCGTTACTCAAGTCTATCACTCCCTTCCTTTTGGAATAAATTTACTTGTAGTTCATCTGTTCATATAGTTCAATCATCATAGGTCATTAGCCATCAATTCAAGACATTTATACGGCGAACATTTACCTCGTCCCTTCCTTTAACAATTTTCTCTGTTGCATCATTAACTAGAATTTTTATTTCTCATTTTTCACCGTTTTTACTGGCAAGTAAACTGGAAATCACTGCCTTTGTCCATTTTGAAAACCATGTGAGTTGTGTTTATTTGAAGCAGATTAAATAACATTGCTCTAAATTATAACTCGACTGGGACTGAGACTGGGGAGCAATAACGGGATAAAGAGGATTACTGAGGCTGATGTTATTTAATTTCAAAATGGCGGGTGTTTGTTTAAAGTTCGTCGAAGGAGTGAAGATACAAGTGAAATTTGTGGGAAAACTGCGGGTGTACGGAGCGGGAACTTTTTGGATTCGGACTCAGGGTGTTTTAAAACGTATGTAAAATTATTTCAGTTCTACGACATGCTTAATGAAAATTGTTTTCTAGGCACATTTTCAGGTCACAGCAAACGGCCTATTATAGAGGGATTAACATAACGCCATGAGTCATTGCTCGATCGTTTGAAAAAGTCGTAGCTATATACGAGTTTCTGTAAAGAAGAATTTCAAATTGCAGTAACTGATAATCAGTTTGCTTACCCCAATGGGGGAAGTTGTACGAATGCTTTAATTAATATACAGTATAATATCTTAAAATTATTAGATAATAAGAACTGTAAAGCAGTTCGTGTTTTCTGCATAGATTTTTCTAAGGCATTCGATTCAGTGAAACATAATATTTTATCAGAAAACTTAAGACACTGTCAATAAGTCCTACGTTAATTAATTGGATACATAGTTTTCTATGCGATCGTAAGCAGCGGGTTGTTTCTACTGGGTATGTGGGTCCATGGAAACATATCAACAAGGGCACCATTCAGGGTAGTGTAAGTGGGCCGTACTTATTTAATATCTTTTTAAACGAATTAGATGTGATTCGAGACTCAGATTTTTCTATAACCAAGTGATACCACTTTGCAGATGATACCACTTTGATTTCTCCTGTATGGAAATGTTCTGACACTATAATAGATAATAGCTATGAGAATGTAAAGAGTTTTATGGATTGGACTACAGACAACTGCATGTCATGTAACCCCGAAAAATGCAAAGAAATTATCTTTCATAAAGGTAGTAGAGTCATGGATGTATATCAGACAGTCTATATTTCATATCCCTCACTGTCCCACAATTTTAGGAATTAAGTTCCAGTCTAATTGTAGATTTACTGAACATATCAGGGAAGTTATGTGTAAGGTTAATCAGTCATTGTACGTTATCACAACTCTAAGAAAAGAAGGATATACACAAGAAGAAGTAGATTATTTGTTTCAAGCAATAGTGTTATCTAAAATTAGGTATGGCTTATCAGTCTATGGAGCTTCGTCTCCAGAGTTGACCACCATTCAATTCTTCTTAGCCTGCGTAGCGGCTCTCGAGGGGGGGGGGGGGGGGGGGGGGGAGGGAGAAGAGCGAAAACGCGCGCGAGGGGAAGGGGAGGGAGAGCCTGCAGGAGTTCTACTGTTTTGTCGTATCCGCCCGGTAATCTCATTTTCAATAGCTGTCAAAATTAACCAATAGCAGTGATTGTTTACATTTGAAAATTTAAGGCTAAAGAAAATATTATGAAAATATAAATCCACGAAAAAAATCTGAAACATATCAAAACGAATGTTTCCGCTTGTGCAAGAAGTCTTTATAGATCCATCTCAATCATCTTCTCAAGTAGCTTGGAGTCTACCCTGGGTGCCAGAGGTTCTTCCGCGCTCGAGCGCAAGAAAACTAAGAAATCTTGTGGAGACGTACAAACCGTTATCGATAGCGATCAAACCCGATGTAAACCCCCAAATCTCATGCATTGTGCAGTGAAGAGAAAGGTAGCTGAAGCCGTCGCGCCAGAGAGAGAAAATCCTATTCAAAAATTTCCACGGCGATGCTCTCCTGGCGCAAAAACATCAAGGAAGTAAGTTCTATTTGTCGATGAACATACTAGTGTCAAAGATGCGACTTTTTATTGTATGTAAACAATCGTTTAAAAATTGACGGATAATCTGCACACGCTGCCAAGTTTTCACTGAAAATATAAGGTTTTTCAACTGCTCGATAAACCTCGCGTCCGTAACATACTCTACAGATCCATATACAATAGGCCCGAAAATATCGTCCATACTCAGTTGTCAATATAGTCGCCAATAGAGCACGCTGTTATTCCCATTGACTTGAGCTCTGATATCTCGTCGGCAATGATACTTTTTAAAATAACGATGACCAGAACATATACAGTGTGAAGAATACCAACGACTGAAATATCAAACTCTTCCCAAATCTTGAGAGCATCACAGCGATTTTAATACACCTCTCTTCGTAAACAAATGTGTTCTGTGCCATGACGCGCAATAATGAATAATTAGGATATCTGTCATTTCCAAACAATCACATTTCTCGTCCACTGAGAGGACGAGTAAATACGACAAAACAGTGGACTTCGTATAGGCTGTCCCTTCCCATCCCCTTCTCCCTCCCTCCTCCCCCCCCCCCCTTCGAGAGCCGCTATACGCAGGCTAAATTATTCTTGGATCGATGTGTAAAAAGACGTTATTATTCTAAAGAGATTAGTATTCATAATTAAACTGAACAAAGCGATAAACAGATAGTTAATAAAATAGCTGAAACATCAGAACATCCTTTACAAAAACATTTACCTAAAGTTAAGCCAAGCTCCAATAGATTGCGAAAGAAAAGTTGATTCAGGCCAGTAGTGAATACCGAAAGATTTAAAAATTCCTTTGTAAATTGGTTGATTTTTAAATATGAACTAGCTTTTAAGTAGTAGAATTTGCAACTTTTATTATCTTTATATATAATAATTGAACTTAGGGATATAATGTATGATAGTTTTTATACATAATTTGTAACGCATGATTTGTATTTAATCATTGTGAATAAAGAGAATTTGAATTTGAATATACTGCTGTGACAAGTCCTATACTGCTGTGACAAGTCCTATACTGCTGTAACAAGTCCTATACTGCTGCAACAAGTCCTATACTGCTGCAACAAGTCCTATACTGCTGCAACAACTATACTGTAACAACTCGTATACTGCTGCAACAAGTCCTCATATCAAAGGGGTAAACTGTATGCTTACTGTTGTCAATGTCATACAAAGTTTGTCATAAAGGAAACCCACATTGCAAAATTTGCAAATAAAAATGTATTCTAATTAAAAACTATTTTCTACTGCATGTGTCTTGACGAACAATCAATGTATGGTTGCTCTAATTATTATCTAGATTACATTGACATTGCTTGACATCCTGTTCTTCATTTTATACTAATTTACAGTGCTAGTACTCAGATAGTTCTTATCTGAAATCTTGCATTAGTTAAATAATGTAAATTTATATATAAAATAAATTTTAAAATTTATATTTCCTAAATTGTCATACTGTACGTCTCACTTAGACAACATATATATGCACACAATATATGAACAGTCTATATATGCACACAATGTCCTTTTCGAGTGTTTTTATTTGTAACGTGTTTCAAACAGTATAATTTTCACAGCGTGTTCACACAAAAATGGACGAAAATTACGTCAATTATTGTGCAAGTCTTATTGGCATCCATTTCGACATCACTGACGCCAACTATGTAAAACTAAAAAGTATGTTTACATTAAAAATATTACGTTATATAATGGCTAATTATAAAGTATGTATGGATTAAGAATAGTACGTTATAAAATCAACGTTAAAATTTCTAGTTACTCAAACAAGAACTAAAGAATCAATTGCAATAAGTTTAGATTTGAAAGCGTCTAAGGAATTTGAAACAACTGCGTCTTTGGATAGCTCGTTCCATTCCTTAATTGTTCCGGAAAAAAAGAAAATTTAAAAACATCCTTCGAAAACTTTGGGACTCGAAAATTAAAGTGGTTACCATGTGTCCGTGTCTCAGTTTGGGGAACCAAATGAGTACGTCATTGTTTTCATATTTGTACCATTAAATACTTAACATTAGCGACTACGCAGTAGACACAGTACCCCAAGCGTACCTATTTTTTCTTAGGGTTAGTTTTAGGGGTTGGTATAGAATATTATCAAAACAATAGTCGCGCTTAAAAAATTCCCAAGATGCTACCGACCGTCTACGGGATTCCAAATGCGCGAAGGCGATCAAGACCCCAGCCTGTTTTTTGACATGCCTTAAAGTGACCATGACTCCAAATACGATATTACTGGTATAGATGCTACATGAAGTGAAAAGTTGAATGCCAAAATATTTTATGATTTGAGCTTTGCGTTGATGTGCTATAAAGATTTGTTTGTCAGAAATGCTAATGAGTGTCACGTCTTTACGGCATCATTTCGGATACAATATTCTACTGTTAAAGCAAATTAATCCAACTCAAAAGTTGATGATGTACTTGACCGCTATAGTAAAGATTTTATCAACTTTTTCACTCAAATCCTCAACCAGTCTATCACACGGAAAGCAGAAAAAAGCCAAATGCCGTAAATGACGTCACACTCATTACCATTTCTGACAAACAAATCTTTATAGCACATCAACGCAAAGCTCAAATCATCAAATATTTTGGCATTCAACTTTTCACTTCATGTAGCATCTATATCCGTAATATCGTATTTGGGATCATGGGCACTTTAAAGCTTATTGCCTTGGAATGTCCGGTTTGATTAAATCGTAGTAGATAACTTGTGCGTGCGCTTTTCAAATTATTAAAAGCGATAAGAGCGACCTGCCGCGGGGGTTGTCATTAGATTGTGCTATTGTGTGGTGGTATTTTTGATGTTGCTTTTCATTAATCCCAATTTATCTAGTTAATATAAATTGGCGCTTTAAATATATTAAAAATACTATTTAAACATTGCGGCAAAAACGTATTCAAACAAATAGGTTCAATGTCGCTAATGTTTAAGTACTTTTCAAATACTATTTATAATATATTTAATGTTTTCATTTTTAATTAGAGAAAAGTGTATAAATATTTGCATTTTATTGACATGAATTATGTAAGATTTTGCTTCCTGTCCGTGTGCATGAATTACAGATATCCGTTCACTCATCACGTGACGTCGAATCGTCGTCACTTTTCATTTATATTAATAAAATATTTTTAGTGTTCAACTTTATCTTGTAATCATTTAATGAATCGTTGCTTATTAATTTTTTCGTTACGAAAAGCATTTATAATATTAAGATTAATTAATTTATAATAAGTAGTCATACAAATTCCACAATGACTATTTTCATTAACTCTTTCATTTCCGGCCCAGTCGAAATGGGTCCTAGAAGACCCATGAAGTCGTCAATCTAGAAACACGGCACACCGTAACGCAAGATTAAAAATTGAAATTCGAAAGCGCCAGGGGCATTAGATGCACTCACACGCCAAATTTGATTTGATTTCTTAAACAACTCTGCGATTGGTGCCATTTTGAATTTTTAAGATGCTACGTACAAGATGGACTTTTCTAGAAAAATGGAAGTTTTTGAACCTGATTTATGATAATTAATGCTAATTTATATTAACATAATGTGTCTTGTTCGGGAAATTTAAAAGCAGAAGTAAAAGCCGGTTTATTGGGCTTTCAGAAAATGTATAGCTTTCGCACACTGATCTCTAAATAAAGACTGGATTGAGCTTTCTATTGTATCTGATGAGCTGATTTTGAAGCCTGCATATTTGCATAATGTAAATTAACGAGAGATCATTAGAAACTCCGAGTTTGCAAGCAAATCAAACTGTGACGCTAGCAAAATAGGTTTAGTGTCTGGCCAATACAGTTTCTTTGTTAGCATTAAATGCATAAAATCTTCAACCTAATTTGACGTCTCATATCAGGCTTCTCACTCGGTAATTAGAGCCAACGGCGGCCATTGCTAAGGGACCAAAGTCGCAGTAAATCTGTAGGTAGGCGATGAATCGTTTTACCCAGTAATTTGAAAGATGTTTTCTGGTCCTCTTTATAGTAATATTATTTTATTTTGCCGATGGTAAGAGCACATAAACTATGAAGAAACCTCATAGGATTCTCAGTTGGTCCCTTAGTAATGGCGGACTTCGGGCTTCATTTCCTGAACAATAGTTGCTCGATCCAGTCTTTATTTAGAGATCAGCGCTTTCGCAACAGTTATGGTTATTTCAAGAGATATCAATAGCACAATGAGGTGGTTCAATTTTGGATGTTTCTCAGCCTGTCAGGAAAGAGTTAATAGCATTTAATAACTGGATATAATAAGTTTTGATTGCGGAATTTCGCGATGGTTCTTAAAACGTTATGAACACCACTGATCATGTCGTTCCTCCAAGTGCTTGGTATAATTATAATTATATTTTTTGGAACAAAAAATTGAAGAAAACAACAGAATGAATGCTTGTAATTTTTTAATGCTTAATAATGAATGTCTACAAAGCTAGTTAGAACACATTTTAGTTTCATTTCTCCAGATCAAATAATAGGCTGTATATTCTCATGACGAAAGATCCATTTCATTCTTCCTGTAATATAAAACATACCCAGAGGTTATCATAATTAATAATTGTTAATATATTTGATATATTTCAGCTGGTGGTCATATGATTGGGTTACAAATTATTCAACATAATAAGTTATTCTACTTGAGGTACAGAGATTCAGATGGAGAGCGAAGGTCACAGTGTCAATGATGTACTTGTTCGATTAATATATGTATACTGTCTGTGCGGCAGTCACTATATATCAATAAGGCTTGGATGTATTATATATATATGCACTGATAGTGAATGTGGCAGGTACAGTAGCTTAGAGCAGGAAAACGACACATGAATGATTGTCAAGTTCATATCCTCAGAAAAATGAATCTGAGTCCCGGACAGGAATTGAACCTGTAACCTCTGATTGCCGGTGAGACGTTCTAACCATTGAGGTACCGAGACTCAGAGGAGAGCGAAGGTTCAATTTCGATTCCTGTCCGGGATTATTTTTCTGGGGATATGATGCAGTGATTCGTTTGATATATTTACTACCTGTGCGGTAGTCAGTGTGTATCAGTAATTATTGGATCGCTTTAAATTTTTACAGCTATTCATACCTTTAATAATAGTAGTGGATGCCCTTGCGGTTGTGATTTCGATATTTTTTGCCGTATCCGTAGTAGCTGGGATCAGATTGTGTTTCGTCGCTGCAAGAAAATTTATCATCGTCATGAATAAAGCATCATTTTAACACTTTGAAAGCAATTATTACAGTTAAAGGACATTGGCAACAAACAATGACCGGAATATAGTAGTTTTAGGTTGTAAAAATGTTCATCAGCTTATTAAATGTTTTAAACATTATCCAAAATGACCTGTGATGAAGTTGCGGTCATATTTAAAATGGCGGCCCAAGAACCTGTTTTTATATGGTCTTTTTAACTTCGCGTGACTCTCGTACGACACTGCTGATATAATCAAACGGAATATATGTTTAAACCTTTCTCCATTTTGTCCCCATGCCCTTAAAAGTGTTGTAACAACAAATTATTAATAAAAGTAAAATTAGTAAAAATTCTTAATTGTCACATTTAATATTGTACTCATTATTACTCGGGTTATCTGTGGTAGCACCGAGTCAAGGTTTTGGTAGTCTTACCATTCTGTGTTATATTTTACTTTCTATGATGCGATAATGCTGAATCAGCAGTGATACCCTACTGAAACTGGTGCTATTGCATCATAGTTCCATGCGCAGGCTAAGTTACCCGAGTTAACGCCTCGCGGGCGTCTTGTTTAATAAAATTCGTTATTTAATAAAATGTGACTGATAGGCATGCTACGTAGGCAGTGCTGAAAACCTCTTAAAAGTTGGTGTAGTGCCGAAATTTTTGTAGGTCTAACGTTTCACTCTCCCCATGTACATTATTTTGGCAGTATACTATACCATCATGTATTATTCAAGACTGTTTTGGTGTTAAAGTTGACGGAAATGACGTCAAATCGGGAATCTGTCTAAATAAAAACCTCATTACAGGATGCCCGATTTGACGTCATTTCCGTCAACTTTAACACCAAAAAAGTCCATGAAGATGAAATTTTCAGCTTACAAGATATAATTAACAATTTATCTAAGGAGAGGCACTTTAATTAGCGTTTTAAAATATTACTATTAATGAGTATATTTACCGATAGTAATAGGAAGGTATCTTTTTGATTGGACGACGTCGATGAACTTTTTTATAGCCATAACTGTAATAACCTGGATCAGCCTCAGTTTCATCACTAAAAAATAAAATATATTAGAAATGCGTAAAAGCAACTCCTTGCGTGCTCCTTTAATATAGTTTACACTATCAAGTTAAAGCACGATGCATGTAGTAATTTTACAACAATGGCCCGAAAGTGTGTATAACCCAATACGATATTACTGATATAGATTTTACATGAAGTGAATAGCAGAATTTTTATGATTTGAGTTTGCATTAATGTTCTAGCTATAACGGTTTATTTGTCCTAAATGCTAATGAGTGTGACGTCAACGGTTTCTGGATATTGCATTCCTATTCTTTATTACTAGATATAATATGAAAAGGAGAAATGAAAGAACTTCAATGTGTCGAAAAATACTTAAGAAAGAGTATTTATGTATATTAATGGACGATGTTTTTTGTTGTTTTTCTTATCGATTTTATTAGATATTAATCTAAATACAAAAAATACCCAAACGCAAAGAGCGTGAACGGGTCTCGAGGACCCATGAGAGGTGCCTTCCCGTTGAAATTAAAAATACATAAAGTCATAGATCAACTGCTTGGAATTCACGATGCACCAACACACACGCGCAGCCCTAACCCCATTCTTCCGAACTCCACTGAAACCACCTTCCCCATGGCTGGCCACCTTTTTGGCTATTTTGTATATTACTGTAGATTGTTCTTCTCCTATCTGGCGTTTTATGGCCCTCACCTTTACTGGGCTCAATCATTTTGTAAATTATAAAAAATAATTAAATTATTTAATTATTAATTTTGATTAAAATCGGCTTTGGTCCTAGAGGACCATAGCCAATTTATCCCATCTGGAGTGTACAATTTCCTTCATTGATTGCCCAGTAAACAGAGCTCAGTTAATCCAGTGCGCATAATTCATCTGAGACATGGTGGAAGACATAAATAAAACTGAGTGGAATTCAGAAGCACGAGGTTGATCCTGCACACATACAACGATGCTCCGTGGAATACAAACTATCAGAAGGAGCAGTTACGGTATAATGACCATGTACAAGTCATATCAACGTCAAAAGTAGATGTTAGTAATGATAAATAAGTATTGAGAAAAAATATTTTCAATGTTGCAAGACTGCAGCGACTACTTCATGGTTTTTTCAAACAGAATTCCTGAGAGGAACAATTCTGTTAAACAATTCTGTTTTCGACAATGTGTCCTTCTTCAGGTCAGATGGTCCGAAACGTCGTCCATTAATATACGTAAGTACTCGTACTTATGTATGTTTCGACATATTGAAGTTCTTTTATTTCTCCTTTTCATATTATATTCAGTTCTTTTGAGAACTTAGGAGCTTTCATATTTATTGTTATTATTAATTATTACTATGCCACTTGAATTTCCACTTCAAAACTACAAAAGCTGGAATTTGTTTTTAGTATTTACAAAACCAAAGTTAAATATATTTTATTTGTCAATTTGGCAAGACGTTCGTAGATTTTAACGGATTTATTTAATCGCAAACGTTTCTGAACTGATCCCTTTTTCTCGGTTGCGAAGTAAAGTGTGTAAAAGCCGAAACCCCATCCATTATTTAAGAGAATGGACTGCACCTATCCCGCAGGGCGATGTGTAGTCCATTCTCTCAAATAATGGATTGGGTCGAGGCGTTTAGACTATTGATCAACCCATTGTGACGGAGCCTATTGAGGCACAAACAAATATTGATCCCGCGCCCATTGTGGCGGAGCCCGTTTCTTGTTTTCTAGGAAAATTCCTCAGGGGCAACACTTCCCTTGCGATAGTAACTTCTAATTATATAATTAATTGAAGAAATATTTGATATAAATTGGCTTCGTTATTAATGAAATTATGTGTTGAATAATCTGGCGTACAGTATACCTGTCATAATAGTAAGGATTTTTTCGGTACGATGGTCGCCGATATGCTGGTAAATAATGCCACCCTGGATCAGCCTGAGTTTCGACGCTATAAAAATATCACCAAAAATTGCACAGTCAGTGTGAGCATAATAAATATTGGAACAATCATTGCTAAAAGGTAGCCTGTGTGCTTAGCATAAACATCAATGATAACTAACTCTCGATTTTTCGCATTTCTATATTGTATGTTGTGTGACTGAATGAATACCACTTACCAGGTAACAAAATAATACCAAATAGCTTCTAATAAATTTCATTTGATTTATACATGTTGGGACATGGGGCCCTTAAAATGGCTGGGGCCCTTAAAATGTATTGCTTCATTTGGAGTAAAAAATCCAGGACTAAAGGTCAGCCTTTCTTTTCATCATTTGTATGTATTTGATTAATATGAAAGGCAATTTATGAAGCATTTGCAATCGACCCCTTCAATCAAATATACATCAGTGTAATTACAATATGCGGAGTGTATATGCGACCTAATAAAGATTGTTGCCATGCAAAATGTAGGGAAATCAATCAGAATTACACTTTAAATATCGTGCAAGTAAAAATATGTTATATATTTTACGGGAATATAATTTGAAGTCTACCCATGACAGCAGACCTCCCGAAGTATCTTGCAACTTAAGGATTGAGACTGCCTAGTTTCAATTTGTTTCCTTATATACTGCAGTAACCTATCACCTTAATATCGCAAAACTTGTCTCTGATGTCTCCTTAAACAAAAGTGCTTTTTGAAACTTAATCATTGATGCCGAACGATCGAAGGAGTCAGATTAAATTTTAACTAAGTATTAATACGCCGCAGCAGCCACGTTTCCAACTTAATTTCTAAACCTTTTAACATTTAATTAAGATATTCTCCACAAAAATAGGGATCGATTCAGCGAATTTACATTTACAACATACAAACAAATGTATATATACAAATGTTCCTATTTTTGGTTAGAAGCATATAGGTTCATTAATTGCTGCGAAGTACTGTGTCATTACAAGTATTACCAGCTTACCTGCGCTGTTCGCGTGATGACGAATTTTTAAGCCTGCACACATAACATAATTGTCCATGCTAAGTTCCTACAACTTGGATTTGAATGTTCATAGTTATTTACCTTTTTTCGTCGCTTTCTTCCTCAATAGGCAGTGCACATGCCACTGTAAAAATCACTGCGATAGCAAAGACGAAATACGTCGACTTCATCATATAGTTTTTATCTTGTTCTTCTGAGAGATACAAAGGTGCTGCTTCTCCGATGTGATCAAACTGTTGAAATCCTCACCTTTTATATGTTCCTAATTGTTTAGTTTTCGTTCTTGAAAGGTTACTAAAGAGGATTACTAAAGAGTGTTTGAAAGTATATGATTTCAAGGACTTAAGTGTTTATTGAAAGAAAGCCAATACTATGATTTAGTACTTGACCATCCTTTCTAGAATACAAAAAATGCTTTTTTTAAGCAATCGGAATCCTTTCATGACGTTATACGATATTCAATATTAAAATATCCAAGTATAGAATAAACTTCGGCCTGAGAAAGTAGTTCCATAATTTTACTCAGCGTCCCTGATTACATATTGTTAATAATAATTATTATTAATTTGTGCTATTAAATAAAATTTCCAAAGCATCACACAATGGTAGGACAGCACACTTTATATTATTAGCCATGCTTATATAAACACCATGATATATAAACATCACGAATATGTACTTAATTGTACTTAACACTAATATACATGATCAGTTTAGACATTAAATTGATTGTCCTATTTCTTCAGTATTAGTATTTTAGAGGGAAAGTTAATTCTTTGACCTAATAGGATGACAATTTAAATTAACGTTAGCCTTGGGTATTAGTATTCTATCAAGTGCGCTGTGCATTCATGGGACATTTAACGGAACTCAGTTCATTCAAATGTTAGCAACAGTAACTATGGGAATAGTAATGTGTTTTTCTAAATGATATAGGTGCGTGAATACAATATAGGAATATTCATCACACTCCAACTCCTCGGAAGAAAATAAACGTTAGGTTGACTTGTTATATAGCGATCTCTATTAATACTTCAATATCGCTAGTTTACGTTTCAGCTTCGTAAAATATTAACAAATATCTATGCACATTCATAATTTCTTAATTACCTGTTTTTAATTTGTGATTTTAGTCGTATTTTGTATATTATATATTTTAACTTTATATTTTGGAATTCTATCTGTCATATCGTATTTACATAAATATTATACTGTGTTATATTACTTTCAACTTATGAACGCAATGTCATGTAACTAATAAACAAATCAATCCATCCAAAGAACTTTCAGTCACGTCCCTTTTTCTCGCAACAAAGTAACCACTCTTGGAAGATTGTGCATGGAAATGTTTGAAATTTGTTACAAAATGTTGATAGAGGAACAAGTACATTATTTCCTTGCGTTATTCGTCATTCGTAAACATTTTTGTCTATTATATTGATGTCGTAATTTCCTCGTTGTTTCAAATGACATTTAAATCGAACAAACGGAAAATATTTTAAGAAATGCTTACGAAGTCGGGTGAGCCGGAGACAAGTTGCTTACCAATGTAATACGACACCCACATAATACAAACATTCAATATATTGTGTTATACACTGCTGTAGTGAACGCGGGAGAGCTTGGAGTAGACAGACGATATATGGATCAGGTTACAGGTTCGATTCTTGTCTCATTTTTCTGAAAATATGAGCTTGATGATCGTCCAAGTATCGTCCGTTCAATATATTGGAGATAATCTAATTCTCGCGGGTTTTGTCGCGAGTTTTATTGTGGGTCGCGGCTAATTGTCACAGGTCCAATGCGTTTACCAGGGTAGTTATGTACGTTCAGTCGTGATAATATAATAAAATAATTTTACTATTATAGAAGTCACACTGAGACAATCAGGGGCGGATTCAGATAGGTTTGATCGGTTTATATAAACCTGTCAGATTTTAAAAACCTGTTCTAGTTATATACTTTAAAGCTGTAATTTAGAAATTTCTTTATCATTTTATATCATTTCTGACTTTATCATTATATTTTCAATTATAATTATAATTCGCCTTTTCAATATCCGGCGGTAATAACAATTTGCGTCCAGAAACTCAGGGCAGGCTTGTGAAACACGATCTCTTATGAAAGATGACTCGCAAACCACTCGCAAATCACGCAAACCTATTGATGAAGGCCCACGAGTCACTGCAAACCGGTCAGTGTTGTCCCTGTGAGCGTACAAACCGGTCAAGATGCAATGTGATTGGTTGAATATCACAGCAAACCGCTCACAAACCTGTCGGACGAGCAGTAGTCGAAGGAAGTTGGGGATGAATTGACACCGTTGCCAAGCGATTGCTAAGGTTGCGAAACATTTCACGCACAGCTTTCTTTCATGGTTTCATGTCGGTTAAGAATGTTAATAAGGTTTTGTTTATTGCTCCTCCTTGGTAAGTTTTGTTTATACAGCGTCTGGTCGTCTTTAGTTATTGTTTACTAGTAAATCGTAGTACTGTAGAGCTCTTTATTTATACTCTACGGCGAGTTATTGTTGATTGTTCGTCTTCGCCTTCGGTCATTCTCGACATCTCTGGAGATATCGAGAAAAATCCTGGTCGTGATAGTGAGGATTTAGTGAGGACTGCACGCAAACGATCTGCAATTGCAATATCGCAAGTCAACGAAACCCCAAGCAAACGGATTGTATTGGCGGAAGAGAATTGCAACGCTAAATGACATTGGATTATATCGGTTTCCTAATGCACAAAATCTGTCTCATATTTATATACGACTTATGGCCAAAAGGGTTATTAAAGGATAGCGAGTTGGCAAGCATGTCATCTTTATTCATACTCATAATACATAAAATTAAAAAAATAAAAACCGCCCAGCCCAACGCCCCCCCCCCCCCCCCCCTCAGATAGTACACTACAAGCAAGCAAGCAAACCTGTCAAGGAAAATGCTGTATCCGCCTCTGGACAATATCACAAATAATAACAGCGAATATACCAAAGATTAAACTTTCCCCTTCTCCATCTATTCCAAAAATGGACCCTCGTGCTAGCCAAATACCTAAACCTTGTATTCATACAACCATAATCCTCATCCTCTCTGTCTGGCATCGACATTAACCTTCTTCCATATATCAAATTCGAAGGAGTTGACGTTTCCCCACACACCTCATCATAATCATATGTAATTAAGTGGCTTCGAATTTAGTGTTTCCTCGATTTCTGTCGATGTATAGTTGCATGCTAACTCGTCATAACCTAAACGAGCGTTTCCAGCACCTTTCTCAAACACCGTTCAACGCAACCTACCATTCTTTCAAAGAAACCTTCCCACCAAGATGCTCTTTCTAAGTTGAATTTCCGATTTATTTTCTCAGTTTCAAAATATTCCTTCCCTTTTGAACATTGGTACAATTCAAAATATTCCTTCCCTTTTGAACATTGGTACCATTGTACCAATATCTACCTCTAAGTACCTATTGTACCTCTGTCTGTTACAAATATTCTATTACAATGAATAACACATTAGAAAGATGTGTTCTTAACCATTGGGAACCCAGCACTTAATCTCACCTCTCATGCTATTGTGGTTCTTACTTAGATAGAAGAGACGGTTTCTACTGGCAAGGTGGAGTGATATTTAATAAATTACGTCAATTGGATATTCAATCCTCGTCGAGTTCAAGTGACTATCGTTTGTAGACGCATAGAGCTTACATAAAGTAAAAACGATAAATTAATACACTAGAAATGAGGACAAATGTTTTAATGTTAAGTTTCCAACAGTTTCTGAAAGTTGTCCCCTCGCGAGCTAAGCGAGGGTGATAATCTCACCGCGGCAGGGATCAATTTCTTGCCGAAAGTTATATATATATATATATATATATATATATTTATATATTTAAATCGAATAATATTTGGGCCTTAGCTTGGCAGACAAAGTGAAGCGATCAATGGCGATTTGTGATATGACGAAGTACTTAAGCAGGTTTTATGTGCCTAACATAATAGGCACGAATGTTATGTATTTAGACTCGGTAATTCCAAATCTGTTTTCAGAATTGAAATCAGTTAAATATTGACCGAGATAACGTTCAGAATCATCGACGAAACGGCCTTTTGCTATTTTTGCTATTTAGATACGTTCGAGGTTTGGGGACCATGGATTGGGATTAATATCTCACAGCTGGGGGTATGAAACTCTAGGGTTTATTACCGGATATGTATTTATAGATTCAACAATAAGTCTATTTATAGAACCTTGAGATGACGTGATATTAATGTTACAAGAGGAGGTTTTTTATTTTGTGATTTTAGTCGTATTTTTATATATTTTACCCTTTGGTTTTCTAATTGTATCTGCTATATCGTATTTACATACTGTGCAATATTGCTTTTAACAGCTTATATATACAATATCATGTGGTTAATACACGATCTATATGAAGAACTTTCAGGCCAACGTCTCTTTCTCGGAACAAAGAAGATTATGCATGGTGATTCAAATTAGTTGCCAAAAATTTGATACAAGAACAAGGAATAATGAACATTGTTGTTCGTTATATTGATGTTGTATAGTTTCCTTATTGTTTTCACTTCTGGTAAGGACATTATTTGATCTAAGTGGAGTCGGTTTTCTTTGTTATTCATCGGGATGTACATCTACAATTGGTCCTTATATGCATTCACAGTTTGTATCTGAATAAAAGCCATGTCCCACAGAAACGAATTGAAAGTTAGTCAATCGATTCCTTGGTGTTTAATTCACTGCTGGTAAGGACATTATTTTATCTAACTGGAGCAGGTTTCTTTATTATTCATCGGGATGTATATTCCACAATTGGTCCTTATGAATTCATAGTTTGTATCTGTATAAAAGCCATGGCCCACAGATACGAAAGATAGTTAATTAATAACCCCTAACCTCGGCATTAAATGACTTGAGTATGAGAATGATTTATTTAGTCGAATACGCAGGATAAATTGCTCTACGTTATTCGAACCATACCCTCATGTTTTAAGCGCTCGGCTATTGTTAGTTGAACGGAAAACCCAACAGATAGCTTTAGGAACGAAATACTGACGTTTCAAGCGGAGCCCTTCATTAGAGTATAAGACTCTAATAAAGGCTCCGCTCAAAACGTCATTGTTTCGTTCCTAAGAATCTTGGCAGTTTACCACCCTTTCGCGTTGCTATATATCCAAAACACTGCCTACGCAGTACTCTACTTTTTTACATCGCGCATTGCCCATTGCTATATCTTTAATTATATCGTAATACTCCATCTGTTAAGGGGTGAATTGTGCGTTTTGTGATACAAGCATGAAACTTGGCAAATAGAGGTAATAGTGCTGATGATATTCTGATATAGAGGCAACGCAGATTTCTTCCTGGTTGCCTCAAAATAGTTTTTCTTCCAATTTACCTATTAAAGTACTTCTTATAAAAAGGTGAAAATTCAAAGTTCCCTTTTAGCGAATATCACCTATATCATTAGAATGTTCGCAGAAAACTATATGAAGGACATTCAAGCTGGTTGTACGATTTTAGAAGCTCGTTTTGAGTTACAGAAGGCTAAACCCGCATTTTCAACATTTTTGAGCGTTAATAACTCAAAATAGGCTTGGAAAATCGTCCTATCCGTTTGAATTATATGGGTGATATTTGCTAAAAGTGAATTTTGAATTTTTTTTTATAAGATAGTCACTTTATAATAGTTAAATCGGAAGTAAAACTCGATTTTGTGGCAACCAGGAAGATTTCTGCGTTGCCTCTATATGAGAATATCATAAGCACTAGTACTCTATCTACATGTACTTGCCCAATTTCATGCTTGTATCACAAAACGCACAATTGAGGGAAAATTTCGGGCTTAACCACCGCTGGGCTATAATGCTTTATATTATAGACAAGCTATACAAATATTTGTACCTATTATAGATAACATGTATCCATTTCTATGGCCGAAACTATTTTTCGTTGTATGATATTTTCAATTGCTAACACGCTGTTTCGCGGTGAATATTAGCTTTAATGATCCGAACAAGAGTTTTACGCAATCTCTCGAAGAAAGCAGCCAATATTATAAGTAGATCACCTACGTGGGTATCAGTTAACATTCACAAGCGTTTTGGTTTTTGCAAAATTAATTATGCTGTTCTCGAGCTTTAGAACAAACGAATATTAGAGCCCAGCTCAAAATTCGAAGTTAAAAGTTTGGGCATTCATCTCGTAACATGGAACAAACACGAACTTATCTTAAAAAAAATTGTTTAAGTTTCGTTTAATTTCGAACGAACAACATTCTCAAAGTGAAATACGAGATGTGAAAACTAATCCTCGCCCATTCCGATAGTCTCCCAATAGGGTTCGGTACTTGCCGATGGAAGAGTCACAAGTAATTAATGAATCGGAACTGTTGTTACGAATACACTAGGCACATGTTGCTTGATTCTATCACTCAGCCTTTGGGTTGTTCTACCTACAGTACATGTACATAGCAAGAACCTAACTCGCAATTAAATTCATAAGTAACAAAGTTTAACGAAAAAGCAGGTAGAGATACTTTAGGCGTTGGTGGTAGAATCACTCTCGTTCAAAATACATCTAAGTTTACTTAAAAGTACTCTCCGTGGTTTGTTTAATATCTTTCTCAACATTTTCTGAGATTTTACCATTCATAAATAAAGCGGACATTTACGAGACCCTATATGAATGGCTCTCTTTAGTTAGTTGGTTGATTAAATATCTTATCTAATAATCGTCCAGGATAACCATTTGACAAGAAAATAGATTTAAGGTCAGTAATTAGGTCACCTTCTAGAAATTTATCGGATGAGATCGTTCGAGTTAATTTGCATTTTATAGCTCTTCCAAGAGTCGTTCTAAACGACCTTTTGGGGAGTCAAAATGACTCTTGTAATGGGTAGAAATGACACTTTAAAGGAGTCAAAATGACTCCTTCGAGGTGTCGTCCTGGGGTAAAAAAAAATGACTCCTTCAAAGGAGTCAAAATGACTCTTGAATCTATCATCTATTTATCATGAAATATGCATAGGCAGGGAGAGGACGTGTCTTCTAATCCTCTTGCCTAAATGTCTTGTTTCTACTCAAAATCATCAACATAACGTTTATACCAACTAATTTGAATATAAAAATCAAAGCCCAGCAAATAACTTTTAGGCACAGAATTTCAGTCGAACATTTTATTATAGCTGACGTTTCGTTGTATATCACAACATCATCACACGCATATATATATATATATATATATATAATATATATACACACACACACACATATGTATATTGTACAGTATGTTGTTGACATATTTAGTTGATAAATTATTGAATTTCTATTTTACACAATCTCTATTTTTGTTTCTGTGTATATGCATGTATCATTCAAATTACAGAAATCATTCAAAGAATTGTTAATTTGCACAACTTGTCAAAGAGTAGAATGAACCTCATAACGGGTAGCAATGACTCTTCAAAGGAGTAGAAATGACCCAAAATAAGGATCAAAATGACTCCTTCAAACGTGTCGTCTGACCATGCATAAGAGTAGAAATGACCGAAAAGAAGGGTCAAAATGACTCTGAAGAGTTAATTTGCATTTTAGCTCTTCCAAGAGTCAGTTCTAAACGACTTTTTGAAGAGTCAAAATGACTCCTTCGAGGTGTCGTCCTGGGGTAAAAAAAATGACTCCTTCAAAGGAGTCAAAATGACTCTTGAATCTATCATCTATCTATCATATACATAGGCAGGGAGAGGACGTGTCTTCTAATCCTCTTGCCTAAATGTCTTGTTTCTACTCAAAATCTGTATTGAATTTCAACTGATTATTATAGATATTAGTCATACTGTTATTAAGAATGCCACCTAAGCGTAGAGATAAAGACAAACCAACAGCCTTTTGGAAGACTTAGCTGGCAATTAAGAACTGGTTTCGCAATCGACGGTCAAGAATCTTATGTTATTACAACAAATTAAAATGCTTTTAAAGCCATGATTGATTCGCTAATCAAGTAATCTGTAGAAAGAGTTGACGGTTTAGTCAAAGAAGTTGCCGATTTGAAGGCCAGCTTAGAATATTCCCCAAAAGATATTACAGTCAATGAAGAAGCAGTCAAGAAGATCGAGGAAACGATTTCCGCCATTACAATGAATCTTGACATCACGAAAAGTTATTTGGATAAATGTCGTAACAAAACTGTACATCTAGAAAACCAGAGCAGACGCAACAACATCCGCATCATTGGTATCCAACAAAAATCCAATGAGACGTGGGATGAATCAGAAACCGCGGCTAAATCCGCCCTAGTTGAAAAGCTCAATCTCTCCTTTGAACCTCGGATAGAGAGGGCTCGTCGCACTGGTAGTAGGAAGAAATCTGATGGTACGCCCAGACATGGTCCAAGTCCTATACTCTGTATGCTTTTTGATTGGAAGGAAAAGGAACACATCCTTAGGGAAGCTATGATCAAGAACCCTAACGGCTTCTTTGTCAATGAAGATGTGGTTGAAGAAACCCTTCAGAAACGACAATCTCAAATCCCCCGTTTGAAGCAGGCAAAAGATGAAGGCGATAGTAGCTTATTTTGTCTTAGATAAGCTCATCATCGAGGACAGACCGTCTCACTAATTCACTAGCCGTTTTTTGTTAAATCAATGTAAGTAATATTTTCTTTCTTTTCAAAGATGTCTTATACCAATCCGACCTGTATGAAATTATAATGACCCTGAATCCTTTGAAGCACTTTTTATTGAAATCAATAATCCTATAGGGAAAAACATCATTGTTGGTGTAATATATAGGCCTCCAAACAATAATGCTGAATCTTTTATTACCATACATAATATTATATCTCGTATCTCCAAAGAGAATAAAAATTGTTATGTTTTAGGTAATATGAACTTGAATATTATGAATAATGAAGTTCACGCCACAACAGGCGAGTTCTTGGACAGCATGCTTTCTGTTATGTTGTTCCCTATTATCGCTAAGCCATCGAGAATCACTGTTAACTCAGCCACGCTTATTGATAACATTTTCACTAATGATCTTGCGCGGTCTTTTGTTTACAGATATATCAGATCATTTTCCATTTTTTGTTATCTCGGATTTTAAATGTCCTTAAATCACCAGACAAATAGAACGGTTCTAAGGAAACCAATAAAATGAAATTTAATACTGTATTAAAAAATACTAATTGGAATGAAATTTACAATTCTAAAGAACCAAATGAAGCCTATGGTGCTTTTGTCAACAAATTTTCCTCAATTTACACTGATTGTTTCCCTCTTTACCGTCCAACTAGAAAGACTATAACTTCGGTTGAAAAACCTTGGATTACAAAAGCCTTTCTGAAATCAATAAAACATAAAAATAAACTCTATAAACGTTACCTAGGTAAACCTAATATATGTAATAACCAGAAGTATAAAACCTATAAAAATAGACTTACCCATTTATTAAAAATAGCTAAAGCTCGTTATTATGAGCGAAAAATTAATGAAGCAGGTAATAATATGAAACAAATTTGGAAGATATTAAACGAAATTATAAAGAAACGAAAATCTAAATTAACATAATAATAAGAAAATCACTGACCCCATTGAAATTGCTAATAATTTTTGTAGTTATTTCTCTAGTATTGGACAAAATTTAGCTAAACAAATTCCTGTTTCATCTGTACCTCCAATATCGTATTTACGTGGTAATATTAGTCAATATTCTTTAGCCCAGCTACTGACGAGGAAATAATAAATATATCCAAGACATTCGAATCTGGGAAGGCTTCTGGATATGATGAAGTCAGGATGACAACTGTGAAACAATGTATCTGCCTTATCTGTGAACCCCTTGTTTATATAGCTAATTTGTCATTTTCTACCGGTATTGTACCTGACAAGATGAAAATTGCTAGAGTTTTTTCAATTATTAAAAAAGATGACCCTACTTTGTTTTCAAACTATAGACCAATATCAATTTTACCTTGTTTCTCTAAGTTCTTTGAACGACCAATATATAATAGAATTGTTGATTTCATTAATAAAAAGGATGTTTTATATATGCATCAATATGGCTTCAGGAAAAATCACTCCACCTGTTTAGCAATGCTACATCTAATTGAAAATATCACTTCTGCAATTGATCGAAAATAATTTGTAATTGGAATTTTTCTTGACTTATCTAAAGCTTTTGATACCGTAGACCATGATATTTATTTGATAAATTGCATTTCTATGGTATTCCAGGCATTGCTTTAGATTGGATAAAAAGTTATTTTCAAAATAGGAAACAATTTGTACAACAATTCTTGCTCGTCCTTCCATAATAATATCGTCTGTGGTGTTCCACAGGGTTCGATATTAGGGCCACTACTCTTTTTGTTATATATAAACGATCTTTATAATATATCTAGTCTTTCAAAATGTTTATTATTTGCTGATGACACAAGTATTTTGATCTCTCACAATGATCCTGTAAAGTTGTCCGAGTTAGCAAATTCTGAACTGATTAAAATTTCTAATTGGTTTAGAGCTAATAAGCTCTCATTAAATGTTAATAAGACAAATTATATGGTATTTAAAACATCTCGAAAGAAAAATGTAATGATACAATCCCTATGTATTGACGGTAAACAGATTGAACATGTAACATAAACCTCATTTTTGGGCGTAGTTTTTTTACCAACATTTATCTTGGAAACCTCATTAACTACCTGGCTATAAAAGTAGCCAAATCAGCTGGTGTTATACATAAATGTAGTTTCTCCTTGCCTAAAAAATCCTTGTTATCACTCTACTATGCTCTAGTTTATCCTTATTTACATTGTAATTTAGCTTGGGGATCAACTTATGTAACTAATTTACGTAGATTGATCGTCCTACAGAAAAGAATTGTTCGATCCATTGACAAATTGGACTACCTGGCTCCATCGCAGATATTATTTAAAAATTCGAAATTATAAAAGTGACTGAAATTAATTCTCTACAGAAGGGTATGTTTATGTTTTCCCATTGTAATCAGTTATTACCACGTAGTTATTACCACGTAGTTATTACCACTATAGAACTAGAACTGCTCAAAACCTACGTTCTTATAAGTGTCGTACCACTATAAAACTCCAAACAATATATCAAAGTCCAATCTATTGGGATTATCTAGATACCATAAACAATTCTACCAGCCTCTCCTTATTTAAATCTAGGCTGGAAAACATTATTTTTGAACTCTATTCTGACTGATCTCCTACTCATTATAATTTACGACAATACTATAAATACGTGTACGCAACAACCCCTCGCCCGCTTACTGTATGAGGCTTTAATAGTGCAGTGCTCAGTTTTTGCTTAAAAATAAGTAAATAATTCATTTGCCAATTTGAACAGAATTTCAAACTGCTTATTGGAAGGAACAGTATGCCAACACTAATGTCATGCAGATGCATGGTTAGAAACCAATTGTGTAACTCTTGATTATTGAAATTAATAATTAATTTTATTAATTATATAATATTAATTTCATTAAAATTATTTGTCAGTTATGGTTTTCATAATAAATAATCAACATACATGTTTAACAGTGGTTACTCATAATTTTATTCAAAGTATATATACAGTTGTATTCATGAGACTGGATAACCTATGAATTATATTACAATATAGTACTGGCATTGCACATTTATACAAGTATGTATATACATGTACCATACTGTAATATGTACTGTAACCTGCATGTTCCTTTATAAGTATAAGAAGATATACCAAAAGATTCAATACCTTAATTTATCCAAGACCAAGAGTGTTGTCTGAGTATTGATAAGCTTGATAAACCTTTTTCTGTTAGAAGACTTCTGTTGCTTTTATTAATATTAATTATGCGCATACATGTACCAGTATTTCAATGGTATTCAAGTACCGGTAACACATATTTCCAAAAGATGAAATTACAAAAGCCCATAATATGCAACAAAGAATGGCATTGCTTAATCTAATTATTTCACCAATTAAATATATCATTAATTCAGAATGAAATTCCCTTCAGCTGCTTGTTGTCAGTGATGTTATATACCACTTGTTTAATCCCTAACATTGTTCCACTGACACAGAGCATGCCATATATTAGACTATGTAAATGCTGATTGACAGATTGTTATAGTCCATATAGACAGCCAGTATGGTGCATGTTCAGTAAAATGTAAGACAGGCCCACAGGTTAGTCCTATAGATTTGCAGTATGAACACAGTTATAGTCTGTACTTTTTTACATTCTTACTACCAGTACTCTCTATATAGACTAATTATCACGACCGATCATCCAAGGCCGGTGATGAATAATTTAAATCAAATTATAAAATCGGCAAAATGTGTATTAACATTTGTTATATTTTGCAATATTACCGTATAAAGCACGTGATTTAGCCTGAAAACCAGCCGTCCATCCCATTCACTTTCCATCTGAGTCTCGGTAGTCAATGGTTACTTAGAGCGTCTTTGAGCAGCAATCAGAAGGTTACAGGTTCGATTCTTGTCCGGAATTCAGAATAATTTTATAAGGATTAATGACAATCATCCATGTATTGTCTGTCTACTCCAAGTTCTCCAACATAACGACAGTAGTGTATATATTAACTGATAAACACATCCAGGCATTACTAATATATGACTGCCACATAGGCAGTAGAGTATATATCAATCAAACCAGTACATCATTGTAACCTTCACTGAGTCTCAGTAGCTCAATTGTTAAAGCATCTAACCAGCAACACGAAAGTTACAGGTTTGATTCCTGTCCAGGACTCAATTTGTCTAATGATATATGAGCTTGACAATCATCCATTTATTGTCTGTCTAATCTGAGCTCTCCGGGTATCAGTAATGCTTATTTTTCTACAAAATTGTAGGCCAGGTGCAGGTTGTATAAACACATCTATAGTATGCACTTCATATTTATTCCTACTTCATATTTACACTACCACAACTGTGGTTGTTCAAGGGCTTTCCAATGCTATATAGTACAGTATTTCAGAATGTGTCTAAATATTTCTGAACAATCACAATACAACTATACTGTGTACAATTAACAATAACATAACATGGTTGTTGTTTTATAGTACTATAACATGTTGTTCAGCGTACTGTATATTGTAGGTACTATACGGAGTGTAGAAATACAGATCTCTTAAAGATTGATGCACTGCCAACAATAAATAGGGCTTATATATGCCAAAAGGGTGTCACAAGTAGAAAGTAGCCAATCAAATGCACGGGAGATAAACAAACTAATAATTAATGAGATACGAAAAGTTAAATCATTTGCTATTTTTACAGTGGATCAGCAAACAGACTGAGGGGGAGGGAGAAATGACAGGTCCAATATTCAAGGGGATTATGCGATAGTAAAGCAGTAAGAATTAAACAAAAACTTGAAAAGGAATGAAAGTGCATAAGCTAATAATAAAAAAGTTCCAAGCCAACTAAAATAACAAAAAACTTGTAGGAAATTAAATAAAAGAGAAACGTTCGTAAAGACCAAGAGGATGTGTGGTGCCAAGTTTAAAAATGAGACGCTTCTCTTGCCGTTTGCGGTTATCGTTACCACCTGAGATGGGAAGGATGGCACAGACTTTCATGTCTGAAACCAAATGGTTAGAGCTGTTGAAATGGCGGGCTACAGGTTTGTCAACATCATTGTTCCTCACGGAACGAAGATGTTCAGCAAACCTGCATGTCTGAAAGGCGTCGCCCAATTTCACCGATGTAGATTTTAGGGCATTTATCGCAAGAAATGAAATACATGATGTTGGTGGACGTGCATGAAAAAGTATGACGGATTGTGTGGTCGAATTTGGGGGCAGTAATAAATGTAGTGTGATTGAGAAAAGGGCATGTGTTGCAACATCATACGATTTAGTATACCCTCTAAAAGCAGCTCTCCTTTGTGTCACTGTAGGAAACATACTATTAACCCTTCTAACATATTCATCTAATGTGTCCTCACGTAGACGTTTACGTTGCTTATTTAAAAAGAACCTCATCTCACCAAGTCTATTTCGCCTGTCTAGTCTCTCCAACGAGGCAACCCTCTGTCTAACGAATGACGGGATATCTCTAACCCTCTGTCTAAAAATACTATCAATAACAGTTTTTCTAGAGTCTTTTCTCAGTAGATCCTCCCGTGTGTACCCTAACTGTTTAGCTTCAGTGAGATAACTCACGGACAATCTCCTCATAAAGTTCATATTACTACGCAGTGTCGACAAATCTCTAAGCCTTTTCACGCGAGGAAACTCACTCACCACACGGTCACACCTAACGACACCTCCACCCACAACAGGGTCATATCTAACGACACGTCTACGTCCCTCATCCTGCACCCCACGAACTGAGACATGGCTCGAACCTCCCAAACCATGCGCACATCACCTAGTAGTCTCGTATATGAGGGTAACAGCAAATTTTTCACTTTCAAGTGTCTCGATCTACCTGGCGGTAACTGCACATTTTTCACTGTTGAATGTTCCATATATTTGCTCAGGTTGGCATATATGGATTCTCAAAATGAAAAATGCGTAGTTACCGCCAGGTAGATAAATCGCGACACTTGAAAGTGAAAAGTGTGCTGCTACCCTCATATACTATACTACACTTGTCAGCAGTCATAATTTTAATACGCTTCATAAATGTATCCGGCACCGACAAGTGACGCAGTAACATATTGCCTTTAAATTTCAGGAAGATAAAAAGTAAGAAAGGAAAGAAAAACCAGGCATTCAGAAGCGCTTTTGGTAAACTTTCACTTCTCCGTTCAATGGGCAACAAAGGTAAAGATAAATGCCATAAATTATCAAAATAATTTGTATTACATTTTTGTATTTTTTACTTGTTGATCTTTCATTTTATAGTCATGAAAACATGCTTTATATTTATTATATAATTAATATGCCCTGCATGTGTTCGACATGTATGTATAACTACTTTTATTTATTATATACGTCTTAGAAGGTAAGGCCTGTTTATAGGGATGAAAGTCGGCTGTGATAGAATGGTTGCCCTACCCTGAGTACCTGAATATTTTCAAATTATGTATAGGGCAGCAATTCTTGACTTAAATATTTTGCCATTTTTAACTCAGATGAACCATTAAATATATTATAATATTAGGGACAGACAATTACATTTTTTGATTAGCTCACCGTGTACCGGAACACAGAATATTGCATCATTGACATGTTGGGTTTAGAAGTAGGGTTAGTATTTCTTTATTTCAGGGTTAGGACTAGAGTTTTATTTGGGCTATGGTTAGAGTTTTTTGGATCCTGTTCTGCTTCTGAATCCTGAAAAAATAACTTTGATGAGGCGTATGACGTAGTCTGTGTCCATTGTTTACCAGTACACGGTGATGTAACCAATGTTTTACGGGTGTTGAGCAAGTATGCACAGGGCAAATTGAAAAACCCAACGTACCCCCTTAAAAATATGATGGTCAGTCCATATTGCAATGTAGTTGGTGTTGTGAATAATAATTTAATTTTTGAATTCCAGATTGTCCAGTATTGGCTTTGACAGGGACAGCAGATAGAAAGACCCAAGAAACCATTTGCACAGAACTACTTATGAAGGAGCCAACAAAATTGTTTGTCAGTCCGAATCGGCCCAATCTTAGGTTTTCAGTGTTGAAAGTGAAGAGAAATATGCTTGCAGAGTTGGATTGGCTTGTCAGCATGATTGAAGAACATGGCATTAACATGCCTAAAACTATTATATTTTGTGATACTATGTACACCATTGCTAGTGTTGCAAATTATCTTATGATGCAACTGAAATGTAATGCATTCCACCCAAGTTCATCCAAGAACAGGGAGGACTGCCTTTTGGGAATAATGCACTCTGTCATACATAAGGAGTACAAAGAAAGACTCTTGAATTCTCTCAAAGGAGAAGGGACAAAGAGAATTGCAATTGCAACTACTTCACTGAGTATGGGAGTAAATTTTCCAAATATCCGTTATCTAATCATGTTTAGCCTACCACGAAGTCTCTTGGATTTACATCAAGAAGCAGGACGAGGTGGTATAGATGGCTTATACCAACTGATGTTCAGATAGTTTATTATGGTCAACAAGTTTCTCACTGTGAGGATGATGTGAGAGAGTTTGTTAACACAACTGGTTGTTACCGGGTAGCAGCTTATTCCAGTGTTGATAAAAACATCACTGCCTTACTACCAGCACATCAATGTTGTAATTATTGTTCCAAAACCTGCATTTGTGGCTTTGATGGATGCAATCAACCAAACAAGCTACCTTTAAGGCTGTTGAACAACATGTCCAACATCATCGATCTAGGATTGTTTCAGAAGAAGAAAAGAGATTGCTTTCAGAATCTTTACAGGAGCTGATGAAGGGTATGTATGCAGCTACAATGTCACCATTTGGGGCTACTCATATCTGATGTTGTAACAAATTGTCACAACATTTTTACTCGAGATGACATTTATCATTCTAATCCCTACCTTTTCTAAAATGCATGCCATCAAGATCCTAGGTACAGGTGTATTCTTAGTGACATTTTTGATGACAATGATGAATTGTCATTACACATGAAGCAGTTGGTGATCTACAGCACAATAGGAACCTTACGATCTACGATGGAAACCTAGGACGGCGACGTCGTTCAAACAAAACAATCTTTATGCGAAAAACAAAAAGAATGGATAATTTTTAGTCCCAAGAGTAATCTCAACGCCGTCCTCGTTCTGTTTACAACGCCACAGAGAATATTTTCACGTCTTTAGGACGACGGTAACTCGCATGAGATGAGTTGTTCCTTAAGACCGACTTAAACACAGACACTACAATCGTTTTAGAAATATTGAAGCGTTTTGGAGATCATAAAACAAGCTTTTAGTATCAAATACGTTAGTCAATCGACCGTGGTTTCATTCTAATGGTAAAATTTATATTGCTTTCACTGCCGTCGCCGTCCTAGGTTGCCGTCGTAGATCGTAAGGTCCCTACTATTTACGAGGTGACTGGGTTAGACGAGCTCATCAAAATGAGTGACTACCATGAGTTGGATTGTGAATTTGAGAAACTAGATATTTTAGAATAATCCTGTGGCAAATTTTTTCTACTAACTTCTGTTTCTGATGGCTGGAGGACGATATACAGTTAGTAAGACGGCGAACGATAAGTACAGTTATAATATTAAAATTTAAAATATAACAAAATATTATAGCTACATGTACCCTTGAGTTTTCTGCATATTCACATATTTCTAGTATTGTCGAATGTAACAGTTCACCAACTACCATGGTTACCATTGGTCAAATCTGTTGATAATATGTTTGATTAGGTTTAACCTCGCTCATTATTGGAAAGGTTTAGCATGTTTTTACTGAATAGCCATTATAACAGATGTTCAAAATACGAACCTAATCAAACATGGAAGTGAGATTATTAGCTGGTTTGACCAAATGCTATTCCACTTCTCCTATTTATATTTTACACAAGAGCCAATGGAACCAGGATATTTACAAACACTATGATAAAATTTACTATCTATGTACAGGTATATATAATATAAAATAAATACATATAATTTAAAGAAATAATATTTATTTATTGTAATATGTTCAGTCAATATCCAGTTGTGTAGATCCCTGTAGTCAAGACCTTTTAATAAATTTGAAGAAATCTTAGGGTATGATGGGTGTCCCTTTCTTCCAGCTTCCTGCTTGAAGGCTTTTATCTGCAGCAGGTCTTTAGTAATCAGTTCTACAGTTGTTTCTGGATTCCCTTTTGACCGATATCCAACATTAGAATTGATTTCACAGTCATTGTCTATGTTCTCCAAAATGCAATCCATAGTCTCCAGTGTGTTGGCTAACCGTGTAGCAGATCTTTCATTAAGGTCTGCTCCGAGTGACCTCCATATTGTTTTAACAATCTTGTTAAGTTTCCATCCTTAGGTCAAGAGGGATGTTCCCACCAACTTTGCCATGCTTGCTAAAAAATATGTTCCATTTTAGATTATGTGCATCTGCTTCAGATAAAATACTGTCAATTTGCACTAAATACATTAGAATTGTATAAGAGTATTTAACCTTCCATTTGTTTTAAAAAGTAGAAGAGCAAATTTGTATCGGTCATGTAACCTTTCACCATCACCTTCCTTTATGGCATCATTGAATTCCAACATCATTAGGCCAAAGGAAAGCTTTGACTTATGATAATTAAATAAGTAGTCCTCTGCAGGTGTGCTACTTGCTGTCAGATTGGTGTCGGTTTCTTGCTGCTGAGGTGATGCTGGATGCTTTTTACATTCGTGCCTAAGACAAAAATTGAATTCTGTCAATGGATAATAAAAATACATGCAGAATAAAAATACAAGTTATCATTCACATGAATATCAAAATAATCCAAATTACTTGTTTCTTATGGCTGTCGTTGAAGTCCACAAGAAAATAGGCAGTGATAAAAACCAAGGCTGTCTCTGTCACTTGATGTGTACCTTTCAGAAATATACCCATGCTGGGTGACCTCATGTCTAAAATAGTTTAACAAAATTAAGTTCAGATAAAAAATATTCCTTGCTGTTTTTTGTAATAGTTCATGGGCAAAAAAGACGGGCCAAAAAAACTTAGCAACCATTAATTTATTTTTATCCTACAAGATTCTGAGTACCATACTTGCTTCACACGCATTAAGTAATGGACACAATTCTTATTGCATCCTTCAATGCGACAGGCAAATCCATCATTTAATGTTTCACCAAGGTTTTGTATTTGTTGCACCAAAGGTTCCACTTCAAAATTAATCAGATATTTATGAACATACTGAACACACAATTCCAAGAGCCATTTACTTCTGAAGTCTTTTGGGTTATCTTTATCAGGTACTTTATAGTTGGGTACATCTATGGAGTGAAAGGTTCAATACATTAACTTATTGCTGCCTAGCCATAGGCTAGCTGGAGGGGTTTCTCCTTGACAAATAAAAAATCTGGCATTATACAGAATAAAATAAGAAATAATGCTTTTGGCTGGCTCAGGCAGGAAGGGGTTAATATAATATCTACAAAGACAAGTGGAATAATATGGAGGACAAAACAATGATATTTTTTGCTAAAGAATAATTTTTAATAATCAATAAAAAGTATTCTAATATTGTTCTGCCATCCAGGTTGGGATTTACTGCGAGGGGTGTATAAATGCACGTCCAAGTGGTAATCATAAAGGCTCAATAAAATCTTTATTATTTTTAAGAAATAACAAACCTGATAAGTAGCTCATTCCAGACATTTCCATGAAAGAAGCACAATTGTGTGCCTCAATTTCACATTTATGAAATAATTTCACATTTATGAAATTCTTTATATTCATTATAATGGTTTTCCACTCCTTTGGCAGCATTATACTTGCCCGATCGGTTCATACTGGCACGGAAGGTTCCAATTTCAGCTGGTGAAGCATTGGATACAAAACTATCAAATTCAACCGGAAAGAAATCATACAATGTAATTATTTTATGAAGTGGTTGATGGTTTGATAGCCACAGTATGATGTTCAACATGATGGTATTAATACAGTAGTTGAATCACAAACCATATACGAATTCAATTGTGCATGCCAATCGGCAAACTCCGTTCAGAGTCCCTCCAATCTGTCATGTGGGTTGTTCCCATCTTGGAAGGTCCATTGAGTATTTCTGGCTCTCGCTTCAAACAATTGGTCACCGTACTGTCTGGATCATGAATTTATTGACTGCATCTGAGCAGGATTGCACATATTTGTCTTGATTAGACATAAGAAATTGAGCCATTTCACTTGCAACATTTGGATTATGAAACTGCAGTCCAAGGCAGCACTGCAAGAGATGATAACAATAATTAGGAACATCATGATGGATCTCATTATAATTTAGTAACCTGATCATCACCACCTACTCTTTTAATTTTGTAAAATTATAAGTTCAGTCATCTACAGTACTTGAAATGAGCACTGCCTGTTGCTTTCAATTTTTTTAGGGGAGATAAAAACCATGATCATGTTATGAGGGTGATACATAACAATTAAAAACTGATAAACTGTTTCCCTCCAAAATTGGTGATACACAGTTCAAAGATGGGCCAGGGCTCTATCATGAATCATGAACAGAAATGTAGCATGTGGATTATGCTAGTTTATGTCACATACACTTTTGTCACAGCACGCGGCCTGGTGGTAATAAGAGAAGATGATATCAACCCACAGTCCTACGAATTCATACACATAGGTACTTACAGTTTCTCATTTAGTTGCCATTTCCTTGGAGTACTTATGAGGCGTGTGATAGATGACCACATCTTGCAGATGTTGAAACGTATGCATATACTTGCAAATTACTCTGCTTGTTAATACAGCCCATCTTTGGATCAACCTTTCTCGAATTGGTCCAACAGGAAGCAGATCAACTAGTTGTACATTCTTCTTTCCCTCTCCCTTCGCCCGCATTCCGCCTCGCCCGCCCTGCTGCCCGCTGCCCCAACCCCTATAGACGACTTTCATAATGGCTGCCATTTTAAATATTCTTTTATGTGCATATAAATTAGTCTTTACTCTACCAACTGTGGTCTTTACAACCTCGTTACCAAGCAAAATTCTTTTGAATTGCTGACATGCAAACGAGGCCATAAAGGCTAATTTAGATGCACATAAAGGAATATTTAAAATATTTAAATTAGCAGCCATTATGAAAGTCGTCTATGTACCCATGAAGAATAATTTTCAAAATTCTAATTATTAAAAGCGAGAATCGGCCAAAAATCCTATATAAGCCCATAATCTCCAATACACATGGACTCAAGACTCTTTGCTGAAGACGGTTCAAGCTTGAACCGAAATTTACAGAATTCTCTTGAATTAGCACCTTAATTTTATAGAATTTTTTGCTGATTGTGGCTTTATAATTGATTAGAATCTTTTCAAATTTTCCTTTGTGGCTACTCAAACCATTAACTCATGTCCAACGAGCTTTGCAATAGAGTGCTAACATGCAATAGAGTGCTACCCTGGTTAGAGATCTGATCCAACTAAAACTACTTTAAATAGGTCACCACACAATGCAGATATCTCCCTGGAAATTAAAGTGTAAAATGTGTATGGGGCCAGCACACAAAGTGGGTATCTTTCTCAAACTCGTTGCTATAACATAATATATAATAAAGTTCTAACGTTGTTATTATCACAATATATACACAGAATAATTTACATGAGTGCATAAATCAACAACACAACATCATTAATTACAGAGGTGCCTCTGTAATTATATATCTAGGCTTTATGCACTCGTGTAAATTACCTGTACTCTCTGAAGATGTTGTGATATTAACAACGAAACGTTAGAACTTTATTAAATATGATTTTACTGTTGTGTTCGTCTCCATGGCGTTCATGAAAATAACATGCACTTTGGTCGTTATATCCGTTAAACATGCAGTCAGACTTATTTTTACGGTCATTTGAATTTATGTGCACGATGCGATGTATTACATTTATAAAGCGGGGCTTATATGTAGTTCCCCTGTGTAGAATTCTAAACTTAAATTTCCCGCGAACTAGCGGCTAAATACAGAAATTGCACATCCACTTTATAGTAGATTACACCAAGTCCTGAATATACGGTGTATATTAGTATTATCAGTATTAGGGTTATTTTTTAGGTTTCCTGTACTTAAACAGGTTTGCGAAACGAAAAAACAATTTGGTTAACGAGGTGGATAATAATAACCGACCACAAAACAACAAAGATCCTAACCCCCAGGGTCGCCACCTACCTATACTATCAAGTTTTGTGATTGGTTGATTAAAACAATAGACAATAGTCTATATAATAGTCAATATAATAGATTATATAGTAGATTAAAATAATTGACAATAGTCAACCACAAAAAATTAACCAATGTCCTAACCCTAACCACTTTTGTTCCAGGTACGTATTTACTGAACCCCCGCTTTACGAGTTTTCTATATTTAGGTTAGGGTTAGAAAACGCGTTAGGCCGTTGATTCCAATTCGTGGAACGGTGAATAATTTTAACGTTCTCAAAGTCGAAATCATGTTGTGTGGCGTGATGATGTGCCGCGATTAAGGAGTTCTTATCGTTGTTTATCAGAGCTCGTTTATGTTCTTTTGTTCGGGTCTTTAATTACTTCTGCGCATCCTCCCATGTGGTGGTTCAGGTATGTCAACGATATTCATTCTTGTATTTCCCGTACTCACATCACTAGTTTCTATAACCACCTTAACTCCATCGACAAACACATTCAGTTCACAAGAGAGGATGAGAATGATGGTTGCATCGCTTTTCTTGATACGAAAACCAAACGCGTTCCGAACTATTTTGGGAAATTCCAAAGTGGCGTTTTTCCACATAATAGACCAAAAAGAACAGCAATATAGAATGAACTTTTCTTTACGATCAAATTATTCATATTGTGCAAACAAAATCAGCAAGAAAAAGTATTAGCATAAAACGTCCAATATGGTTTAATACACAAGACTTGCTATACTAACAAGTTCATCAGACACAACTACATCACACAACCAATATTAATGTCGATGGGAATATGCGCACAAAATATTGCATTAGACTGAATGAATGAAATCATGATGAAATAGGGGAGGCAAAAATGTTGCCACTCCGATGTAAATCTGTTAGCAAAATCATATAATATAAACACATGGAAGAAATAGGGGAGGCAAAATGTTTGCCACTTCTATGCCAATCTGTTTGCAAAATCTTATTATATATCTTATTATATATCTTATTATAAACATATATGAATGAAATAGGGGAGGCAAAATGTTTGCCACTTCTATATAAATTACTTTTCAAAAGTGGATAGAATTAAGTTCATGGTATTGTTTTTGCACAGGATAACTTTTTCTCACTTGTCTTTGTCAGATTTTTCCATGGACAAGAATTTTGATAGTCTTCTTGAGATAACAAATTGCTCATCGTTTTTACAAATGGCCACTGAATTCCGATTACATTCCAATGCATCTACCACGCACGAACCTAGACAAAAAGAATAAAGGTTTAGCTGAAAATCCTCAAAGTTTGGCTGAGGACTTGTATAAATAAGGCACAATATAATCAATGTAGTAGCAATATGGTACAATTATTCAAAGTAACAAGTTCTGTTCTTTTATAGCATTTCAACTATAATACCTTGGGAAGAGCTAACATCTAGTATCCAATCATCTTGGTAGGAAAATCTCCTAATCATCTCCCCGTAAATTTCCTGATCACTGCCAGCATTTGCACATATGAGTTTCCCCATATGTGTAGTATGCTGGATATTAAAATGCTCAGCTAGCATTTGTCGACCTACTGCTGCATGGTAGACCAGGAATGCACAGATAGATTGAACCATTCCAAGATTACCTAAATTTCACAAGTCAGACATTAAATAAATGAAGGTTCTTGGTGTACAGTAATCTTGATATTGACTTTCAGTTATATAGCATTCTGTCACCAAAATAGAATGACCCTCAGATCATGGCTTGACACTAGCATCAAGCTTTAAAGGGGCATCTTTTAAAAGGGCAAATGTATCTTAATTTTGCCACGGGTGCTAGATATTGATAATTTTTTATGCGTCATCGCCCTGAGCATCAATCAAGGTCATTCAGATTTGATAGGTGATTTGAAAATACTAATTAATTTTTGGTTGTGTTATTTTTAAAAACACTATATAGCAAATCCTACTCTTGCCAAATGAATGTCCCCAAGATCATGCCTTGATATACAATACAGTACAGTACCAAAACACAATCCCAGCTCATTTCAATCATAATTATAAAAATGATCATACGCAAAATAGGGAATATTTAAGCTGATAATTCCATCTTGGGTGAAACCAAAGGTTGACTCTAATATTACAAATTGAGACTTAAATTTTGTAATATTGTATGAAGATGAGCCCAATAGGTGCTTTATAAATTATCAACCACAATCCTTTGCACGTGAATCGGGATTCTCTTTCACACTTATTTCGATTGCCGTTGTCGGTCAGTCAGTGCCACAGTTGCAAAGCTTAAACTTTAGATGAGTAAGTTCAATTTCTAACTTGAAATATATGGAAACAATTTTCTTTCATCTATCTAAAACAATCACAACTTTTACCAGTTGTTTTCGCGTGTGTGGGTTTCATATTTCTCACTCCGGCTGTATACAATGTGTTTATGTATTCTACCGTATATATGTTTAGATAAATTCTGCGCCGGAGACGACTATCGTATCCGTCTATCGCCTCGTGTCATCGATCAACAATTTGAATCAGCATTGAATTTCTGTTTTGTGTCTCTGCCTCGTGTCATCAGAAATTCGAAACCATGTCCCCAGTACGCCTGAAAACTGTGAGGGAGTCATTAGAAACAGATTAACTGAGTCATATCCATTAATTTCAATATTTTGTTAGCCATTGGCAGTTTACCGTTATCATTCAGTTCTCATGACACAAACAATTGCGCTCAATTCGCCTTCGATTCTCCACTTTGCCTTAATTAAATCCACCCAAAATAAGCTGAGGATACCCCCCTTCTGTTGCCTTACTCGGGTTCAGGTCTCGACATCCGGTTGTTCTCAGCACTCCAAAATTGCACAGAACTCTGCGCAGCACTTACTACCAATTGGTAACCTAGTTATATCAAACAAAATATCTTAACACAAAGATGTTTCTTTTTATGTAAACAGTGAAAATGTTGCTGTCCTACATTATAAAATAATGGACTGTCACATGAAGCTAATAGCGACGACAATTGATTGGACGATTATATGGGACGGTAGAATAAGTAAATAATGTAAGCTACTATTAAAGTTGTATGATCATGGAGTTTTGTTTGAGGACAATTTGGAAAGTACAGTTACTACAGTATATATGTGCACAGTGCAAGTAAAACCTGATATCAACTGTGCGCTGTGCACAATTGAGCTCAAATAATTGTTTTAAACGTACGGTAATGTCAAGACAAAACATATTGGTGCTGACCTCGTGATGATGATCATCCAGTGTCCAGTGAGTACAAACAGTTGCGAGATCTTTGACTTCAACAACTCCATAGAACATAATTTCTTTACCAAAGTTACACATGTTTTATCCCAGCAACTATATAACCCGGGCGATGATCGAGGATGACCATGAAGTATTTGAATCAGAATTTTGCCATAGAATGCCCTCCCTAACCAAAATTTTGTCCAAAACCATATTGTCATCATAACATGAAGTAGTAACCGATTCCCTTAATGTGACTGCTGACCAACAAGATTTCATATCGCGTTTTCAATCTAAGTAAGAATAATATTGGATGTTTTAGTCTGTGCCTTTTAAAGTCGAATTTTGATAAAGTCGATGTTCCTGCTTTATCAAACGATTTGCCAAAGTGGCATTGTGTTATGCCAGCATCAGCTAAAGAGTGGTGGAACGCTTTCCTTCCGGGGCTTGATAAAAATTCTGCCACAGTAGCCCCTGATACAGACTGCCCACTGCATGAACTGAAGAATACCTTACAGAGACCACCATCAACTGAAGAAACACCAGAACTTATATCTGACCTGATGCAATATAGGGAGAAAGAGACTGCACCACTTGAACAGGTATAAAATATTATAAATAATTCTTACTAAATTACATCCAGTCATTTATTTTCTTTTTGACATTAAGGACCTGTTCAGTTAATTGGCATGTATATAGAACATGATTTCGACTTTGAGAACGTTAAAATTGCAAATTTGCAAGTTTGCCTGTTTACGAAACTTAAAACACAATATCTCAAGTTTCAATTAACACTTTGTAATGAAATTTTCCCCGTTTTTAGATCTGTTACTTATCCAGGTACTAGGCCTAAAATATACGATAGACTTTATACAATGTGGCGGCTTTACGGCTGCTTGATCAAGAGCCCGATCAAGAGCATTGCTTTTAAGCCTAAATTTGTCTATTTTATAATAAATATAGGATTTATTAGGTCTAGTCCCTAGATATTTGTTATCTTTATATAACAGAACTGTTTTATATAACTGAACTTTCTTTAATTGTGTTTTAAAAATTGGCCATTTCACCCCGTGTGGAGTCTATTATCTCATAATCATGGTAACTGACACATCCCAAAACCACTTGTTTGTCCAAAGAAAAGCTTTGTCTATCATTTTTTGCTATTATACGCAACAAAAGAGCCATTTAAACAAAAAATAAAAACTTTGTGTAAGACCACCTTAAATAAGACACTGAAAAGCAAGTTTATTCAAACAATATATCCTATGACAGGGCTTGTTTGTTTAACATGTGTGTTATAATTTCTATTATACCAATTTGGTTCAATACCGAAATTAATAGAGCTTAGAGTAAAGTTTTGTTTTGGAAGAATGTTTCTAGCTATGTTAGGTTTAAGGTATGGTTTTAGATTACAAAATTTAGCCAATATACCTAATATTATATAACTTGTTTTTTTTTTGACAGTGCTCCCCCACTCCCGATGAACGGCGTGATATTTCCAGAGCGATTATTAACAAGTACACTTTCCGAGCAGATGCTGGTGGTGGCTATGTAAAGATAATATCATTTTGTGATTTTGAAGAGATTGTGAATGTGTTTCGTGCAAAGCCATCAGATTTTGACTGGTTTGTTTTATAAAGGATACAAATATCCCACTTCTAAAATATAGTTCTTATTAATATTTAAGGGAACCTGGTCCAGATAAAATGGCGACAAGGTAAAAATGAGATGCGCTATGAAAAGACTGATCCTGTTGTTCTGGCCAGAAAAAGAAAAGGTGTATCAAAAGATGAATCTGGCAGATCTCGCAAAGTTCCAGCACTTCATGAGGTTTTGTAAGCTGAGAATCACCATGCAATTGATGGGGAAGACGAACAATCGTGTATAGTACATGTAGCCTGGATGCAAAACGAATAAGAAAAGAAGCAACACAACATTGCACTAGTCAAAAAGAGGATGGAGCTGACATACTCCTTCAGATGGCAAATGTTAAATAGTGGAAAACATTTGTTGAAGGACGTTTCATTTTTGCAAGAGATCAGGTGAGTCTTTTCAACTGAATTTTCTACCTAAGGGTGTTCGGACGTATTTAATTTCACTAAAATTCATGAATACATTGCTAACTGAATAATCACACGTGAACCTTTTTGCACGAAAGCATCTAGAGCTGGTTTGAACGACCCTGAGTATACCATAATGTTAACATGGTGAACATCATAAGAATCCGACACTCCCAAATTCACTGTGTAGAAGCTCGTCAGTTGTACTCCCATATTCCATATTGTTCCATATTCCATACAGTTGTACTCCCACATTGATCTCTCCCGCTTTTTTCCTCTGGGGTCTCCGATTTTCCTCCCTCAGTAAAATTAGCTATGGCAGACTTCGGCGATTTTGACATACATGTACCTTCGGCTCGGCCACGTTCGAGCTAAACAATTTGTAAAGACACACGTCTGTTGTGTCTGTTAAGAAGACCATTTACCATTACATATCTTGGTTATTAATTCTTAAAATCTGTAATCCATTCGCAAAATAAATTAGCAACTGTAGCCTAGCAACGAAATACTTTGCGTCCGAACACCCTTGATAATTTGATATGCAACCAAAGTCAGCTACTATAATAATGGTACAATAGTCTATAGAGCCCAAGAACCAAATTCTCAAACTGAAATAATTCATAAACTGAAAACAAAGCAAGTCAGTGAGATGAAGCGTGTTTGGATTTATGATGAAACACTTGAATAAAGTCTATCCAAACACATCGAAGTCGGTTAAAAACTCAGCCTGCAACCTCGTTTTTCAACACCCTTCTCAGTGTTTGGATGAAACACTCTTTCTTCTGTTGGAACTTTAATTCATATTTTTTAACTTTACTTCACACTTTTATTACTTTATATTTTTGTTATTTTTTTATAGTTAAAAGAAGAATATAATCGGCTAATGGCTGATGAAAATGCTGCAGAACCATTATCAGCAATTGGTTGGAATTGGCACCAAAAATCATGATTGAGGAAAAAAGAAATGTTAGTTCACCTGAAGTCCAAAAACTTTTGGGTCTCTGTAAGTGTGAGCCAAGTGCAGAAAGTGACAATGAAGAATTAAATGCTGGTAATTAATGTTCTTTATAATTTATTACCCGACATGACTGTGGATTGATTATGGTTTAGTTCTATAATGAATGGGTTAATACAGTTTAGGTCAGTGGTGTTTAATGAGTGGTGTGTTCAGTGTCCTGTTTCACATTTAAGAAATAGAAAACATTTCCGGTGTTGCCATACAGTTACAGTATATTATCACAAGTGGGAGTTTAGGAAAACGAGAAGTCATGGTAGGTACACAAGCCCATAGGGCGAGTATGTTTCCACATGATTTCAAGTGGCCGATTATTTGATAAGCTATTTAGTTATAACGTGAACATGAAGGAATCCCTTCTTGGTCCTAAGAAATGCCCGGTGTATCTCAAACTACCGTGGATACGGAATATTTCTGATGATTTTTCAAAGAAACTCAAAAAAATTACGGAACTTTTTGCCAGTAAATTAAACTGCATTTTTTCTCAAAGGTCTATTTTATCGCCGACTCCAAAGAATCTATACCTGCTCATTCTTCAAGCTGTGTTATTTACGAATATAAATATAAGTGATGCTCGCTATGTAGGTAGAACTACCCAAAGGTTGGTAAATACAATTAAACAGCATGTGCCTTCTTCAGTCATTCGAAACAAAACTACTTCCACAGAAACGATCCGAAAACGCGGAATATCGAGATTGCGTATGCACAGATTACGTGAGCCAGCGATACATCGAGCATTTGAGCACGAAGAAAATTATAAATAAATATATAAAAATGTCAAAAACAGGAAGACACAAAAAACACAGGATAAAAACAAGCCCGACTGCTTTATGTGGTCCGACGATGAGATGGAACTGTTATTTAATGTTGCGAACGAATACCAAGTATCCAGAACCATGGAGAACGTGGATTGGGAATCTTGTCAATCCCAGTACACCGACATATTTTGCAAATCTACAAAGATCAGTATCCTTCTACAGAGGAAGCTACGATATTAGGTAAAGATTATCCCCACAAAATGGAGGAATTGACGAAATGAATTCTGATAAGTAATCTCAAATCCATTCGACTTAAATAGTGGACTCTCAGGAAGAAGAAGTGGCCACGGTCGTGTAGTGCTCCTTTTCTTTGAACTCTGTAAACAGCTGTGGGTGTTTCGCCAGCCACAACTTTGGTATCTGGAATTGAAACGACAGAAATTATTGTGGATACCACCTCTGAGGGATGACCAACGTGATCTATCCAGAAACTCAGTCTCCATCAGTAAATATATCCTGTGTTGACACTGATGACAGTGCATATGCTTCGGTGCAGTCATCAGTAGATGAGACATGCATAGGCACATTGCTAGCCACAGTGGTCAAGGAAAGGTGAGATTTACTTAATTCAATATTAAGAGGTTACAAGAAACAAAAGCTAAAAAGGAAGCTTCCCAATGATAGGTTGTTGTTGAATTGTGCTCAAGAAGAGTTACAAATAAAGAAACAGCTACTTGAAAGGATGGAGGGAACGGACATACATGTAGAACATTCAAATAACCTGAACAAACTAACTGATAATATTGAGAAACTAACAAATTCAATATCAAGTGGCTTTGACCTCCTAAGACAGGTGATGAATCAACCTTCTTATGCTAGACCAGCACAATACCTCCCACAAAATCATGTTAGCAGTTATATTCATACGGTAATAATTATGTTAATCCAACACCAATGGCAACAGTACTATCAAACCATGGAGGCATAAACACAATGCCTACAGACTTGAATCTAATTTAAAGCATATTTGACACATGTTTAGCTGACCATATTTATCAAACAATTTCGTCATTGACCTCGCGAAAACTGGTTGCATTTCGAGACCTGTGCTGCAATCATTTGTATTGAACAATATTCTGCTTTGTGTAATTTTTAGCAAATATATGGGCTAAGAAGATCGAAGAAAGAATTTTGAATTTGAGAAGGAGAGCCGCACGTAATGACAAAAGAAAGTTTCAAGAAGGTGTTGTCGTGCCTAAAGGAAAACCAGGACGGAAAAGGAGTAACACTGGAAAGTTTGCAACACTTCCTGTTATTCCCGAAGGGGAAACGCTCGAGACCATGGAGAACCAACGGAAGGAGCTGGTGGAAATTTTCAACAAGCGCTCACACGATTTGGTGAAGATCAAAGTTTTAATGCACAACACATTCGCTAAACGAAGGAGAGGCTTCGTCAAGATTACCATTGGTTAAAGGATAGCAAAGGAATTGAGGTTAGCTAAAATAAACCAAACTATCATTAGGTGCATAAAAAGGGAGGATTAGGGTTGTATGAAAGAAGATATTAAAATGTTGTTTGCCAAATGTGGTGAAGGGGGAATGTTTGCCTAAAAGTCTTGACTGTACTTAGTGACTCGGCAGGTAGAGGTTTGTACAATATAGACTGATGGCAAACTTTTCCCTTATGTACCTGTAGACTATGGACTAAGCACATTGTTTTCATAAATACCAGTAGTAACTTACATTTTGTATGTTGTTTCATTTACGGTATTTATTGTCCAGTGTTTGTTTACATTTCACTTTTTCTGAATTTAATTATATAATCTATCGGACATAGTTTGACGCTACTCAGGCTTTAAAAAGTTTTGAACTAACTTAAAAGTTACTGTCCATGTCCCGATGTTTCAACACTCCAATCTAGTATCTTGAGGACAGTAACTTTTAAGTTACGTTCAAAAAAAAACTTTTAAAGCCAGATTAGCGTCAAACTATGTCCGATTTATCACCTGGTTGCGTTAAGAAATTATTTGTTTATAATCTATATTTTAAACTGGCTTAAGTGAAGCCGCTTTAGATTGTGCCACATTAATTAATTAACACATTGTGTTATCAGAGGAGAATTATATCTTGAGGAATTGGGAACATGCGAACTAAAAGCCATAACCTGAATCACCTTACTCCCAATTTGAACAACATACATTTAAACAGTAACATATGAAAGAAATTGTAAGTAAAGATTTTTACGAGTGTCAACAATTTCTAAGCCTCACCCGAGATTTATAAGCCTTACAGTACAAAATATTATGCATGTGATGTACAATAAGTTATGAATGTGGGTTTTTTCTGGTGCGTAATTTAAATTTTTTACCATTTTGTAGAGAAACAAATATTGAAATGGAAGGAATTGATACTTCAAGGAAGGGAATTGCAGTTGACCCAAGATTACTGCCAGTAAAGGAAGAGTGTTTGTCTGTTCCATCTACCCCTGGAAGTGAGAGCTCTGGTTCATTAACCTCCCGGTCACAGCGTCCTTCAGTATCTGTATACACCTAACTGGAGATTTCTCCTGCCTTTATTATATATTCTGACAGTTTATCACAGCTCACAATTTCTCACCTGAATTTCAATATTTAACAATTTAAATATGTTCTATCAATACTGCCTATATAATTATACTTCAATAACACTCCTATACGCCAAGCTATATTGAACAGTACTGAATACTCACCATGTTACAGATGACCACTTGCGCCCTTGCCAAGAAGGCCTGCATGGACTTGAATGGAGTTAATTTGTTGTTATTTTGTTAAACTGTTATTTCCAAACATTAATAATCTAATCTTAATATTTTTGTAGCAGGTGTTTAAAAAGCTAAAGAAGCGTTAGCAAAACATTATACAAGCAGGGATCATTCAAACGATCCCACAAGATTGTGGTCTCTTGTGATTGTGATTTCACCTAAATAAGCAATGAGTAAAATTAAATTGCGACAATTTGTAAATGCAACAAAGAACGCGTTCCTCTTTCTGGAAGCCACCCTAATGGACAGACTGAGTTAGACAAAGAAACGAGTGAGCATAAACAAGTTTATGCTTGAATTGTACTAAGATTTTGCTGTCACTGTTTTGAAATAGACATTTTTAAATTTTATTAATTGCATGTGTTTCATTAATTGCAATTTTACTCGTGTACATTCTTCATTAGAATATATTTATGCGTTTAAATTTTTTTTTGTGGTGTCTTCTTTTAGGTTTTAAGCATGGTATTTTGTGCTTTGTTTTTCATAGCTGCATGCTGATTGCTCCACATGTAAATGTTCAGTATGTTTTTAACCTACTTTGTAAAATTCATTAATAATTCATGAAGAAAATTCAAAAGAAATTAATATTTAATCAGCATCTTTAACCCTGGATAAAACATTGATTAATAAAACATCAATGTTTTATCAAAGTTAACTTGCGTTATTAAAGTTAACTTGAGTTAAAATAATTTGTTTGTACCGTTTTTACAACTTCCAAACAAAGTATGTATATTCTATTCATTTTACAAGTTCGTTAAAACATTCGTGGTCGATGCTTATGGGCAGTTATAACGGTTCGCCATTGTAACTGCCTATAAGCATCGGCCGCTCATGTTTTAACTACTACTCAGAAAGTCACAATTGGAGTAAAAAACAACTCCTACACTGGAGTAAGCAGCTATGAGGAATTCAATTCTGAATCGATGGTAATCTTTACTCCATTTCTAGAGTCAACTTTGCTCCTACTGGAGTTGTTTCGACTCCAGTTTTTGGAGTTGTCTTTACCTCACAAATGGAGTTAAAATTTTGGAGAAAACAATAACTCCTAAATTAGAGTTATTCTGTACCTTTCTTTTTAACTCCTATTTTGGAGTTTAATCAATATTTTTACTCCAACAACTGTGAGTCATCTTGACTCCCAAACGAGTCGTTTTTACTCGAGTTTTGTAGTTATACTTACTCCGAAAAAGTAGTTAAAATGGGAGTAAAAACAACTCCAAAAAGGAGTTATTGTGTACCTTTTACTAACAACCAATCGAGTTTCTATAGCGACTCAGCACTCTTGTGAATGTCCGAAATCGAGGTAAAGAATCATTTGGACTTTGCTCTATGTTTGCAGAATTCCCGAGAACAGTACGATATTGCAGCAAATATTTATTACAGATGAAGAGAAAACACAGATTGTGGCAAACACGCCAAAAGAAATCCCAGAGTTCCTTCGGTACTCTGCGCAAAATTCTCCTCAGACAAGCAGACGAGATACAGTTAATGTTTTCATAGCAAACGATGCCCTCAATGGTCAACCCCAGGTTTGGCATCTTAAAAGGAAAGAAGACAGAGAGGACAAGTCCCAAGATGTAGAGGCTCATGCAGGGTTAAACAGCAAGGTGAACTATGTATTTCGGTCATTGCTTTGTATGTTCCATTTTAACAAAATTTTGTCACGGAAAAAATGTTTTATTTGTCCAGATAAACAATGCATTACACGCCTTCCTCAATGGACGAATTTAAAATCCCTAAATGTTTTAATTGCCGAAGGTTCAGTGACAGCTGAAGATACTAGTATGTTAAGTTTTGGGAAAACACCAGTCATAAGACCTGTGCAGCCACCACCAGAACAAGCCGGAACACAGCCTGATGCTGATAATGAAGCACCTCTTGAGGTGAGTATTTTGTCGCTTGGTACACGAAGTATCAACGCCATACTTGACCCCTTTTCCTTCATCAAACAGGTCACTCCGAAGTTATTTTTAGTCTCTCGGTGTTTATCAAGCAAAATAGCGTTAAAATTCTTTAGTAAATTGTGAAATATTAATGGCTTCATTAGCTGCGTAAAAATTCATATTCATCTCGCCCACATAGCGAACGCGGCTGCTTACTTATTCTGCACTTGAATTGTTAAACTTGTCAATGCTGTACAATGTATAGTTTTTCAGGTGGCGGATGTTTTCTGGTTTGCTATGTGAATATCAAGTTTACCCGCCCAGTTTTATGAACGACACGTTCGATATTTATATGATGTTTACCTCATGTTTGCATACCATTCCGATTTAAAGAACCTAAATAATTTTGATCAGTTTGTTTTAATGATAGTATATTATTAGCATGAGTGGATGTATTATTGTTGTACTCAAGTTTATCTTGTTTACCCACTCTTCACTTAATACGTTCATAGCTGGGCCTTGTGCTATTACAGACACAATACATAATTCTTTGCTCGAGTGGATATGCTGCAATCCTGTGGTTAACACCTCAGCCGAGAATGAATACGCATGTCTTAATATTATGTTTGTACATGTACATGTAACTACCAGTAGCTTTACCAAGATTTGTTTTGCTATTTAGCCATGCATAATTATTAAATTTCTTTTTGATTACTATATTTATTGAGCATTTTCATTGTTCAGAACTTTGAGAAATCTGAGCTCCATGGTTGAAGGTGACTCAGTGAGTGACTCGATGAAGTTTCAGAATTTTTAATTCTATGGCTTCTACTGTCCTAAGGTTGTCAGAGAAACAAAAGGCCACAGTGAAGTTCCGTGTTCACCAAATTGTCCATAAGGTGAAATGGAGGTTCTTTATGGACAGGAGAAATCATACACTGCCCAGGAACATCTGCAAGTCCAGTACACAAAACCAGCTTTGCTGCACTGTAAAAAACGACTGGTTAAAATAACCGTTTAAATTGGTTACAACCAAATTAAAACTGTTATGATAACCAATTGAATTGGTTGCAACCTAAAGAAATTGGTTATAGTAACCGGTTATTAATTGGTCATTGTATAGCCTTAGGTTTATATTGGTTAAAACAACCAAACGAATTTGGTTACAACCAATAAATAGTCAAAGTAACCAATTTATCACAAAACTGCCAAAACCAAATTTGTTGCACCTACACATGTTTGGTAGCTATACACTATCGAATCATTAACTGGTTATAAAGTTTCAACTCATGCACTTGTCAAATATATTAACAAATATTAATTGGTTAAATTAATCATTTAATATTTGGTAAAAGCTGACAATTTTAAAATGATTATTTTCAACTAAATAAAAATCGGTTATCTCAGCAAGAAGTATACCAGTTGGTTAAAAATCATATTAAACAAATTACATTTATATTTAAAAAAGAATCATATTACATGTGTATTTTTCGATGATGAGGGATGTAGCCACATTTGACAGTGCCAGGAGCGAGGAACATGCAGTGTCACAGGGGCGAGTGACCCCAAGGTATGACTGACCTATAGATTTAATTAATTTGAAATAACTAGTACAAAATTTCTGATCTTAACCCCAATAGGTCCCTGATAAGTGTTGATTAACCGGGCAACACACTGTACAGGGGTCACTCATCCCTACAACATCAGCACAAATTAAAAATATATATATAAGAATATTCTTTGGCTAGCACTCATTTTACACTGGCTAACATCCCAGATAAGTGATATTTATTTAAAACCTCTTAGTTCTTATGTCTATATCTCACTACAACATATAAAGCACCATTCATACTATTGGATGCTTTGACAAGAATGTGTTGGTAGATACATTTTCAAATCATTTTGGGACAGCATATGTAGCCTGTGTAGTAGGTTTTTGGACCTCAAATGCATGGAAATGTTGCGAGAACTCGATTGTTACCAAAGTTTTTTAAAACAAAATAGGTCTCGTTTGATGGAAGGACCACAATCTTATCAATTGATGCAATCTCTGGTAGACCACCCACAGAACCAACATGTATTACAGCTCCAATTCTATATAATGTCCCATGAATACAAACTATCTTTGGCCTAAAAAATCATAAATAAAACATAATCATAAAATACTCTGGCATCAATCAGAATACAATTATATTAAAGAGGCACTTCAGGGGATAAATCCATTTAAGAGTTTGTATGCACCTCTCGGAAGATCCAATCTGATTGGTTGTACTAACAGCCAATCAGGAACCTTATGAAGCCAATTCTAATACTAATAAACCCCAATCGTAACCCTAACAAATCCGCACTTGACATACTCTAATATCCTAACCATAACCCGGCTAACCTCTAAGACTCAAAATCTTGTGAAGTACTATTTAAAAAAACGAGCAGCAGTGTTTTATCAGATATAAAACACGAGGGCGTAGCCCGAGTGTTTTATATCTGATAAAACACGTGATGCGAGTTTTTTTGAATGGCTTCAAAAACTGTGAATGAGAAACATGGATTTTAAATAGAAAATAAAATCTCTAGGGAATAGCAACTTGGTTGTCCTCTACCAAAAATTTGAATATGAATTTTAAATGCCGAGGCGTGTTAATGCCGAAGCCTACATTCTCGGCAGCGTTTGTCTTTGATATGCCTCCAAAGCGAAGATTTCGATAACCAAAAAACGAAGAGCAAGAAAAGCGTATGAGTACTATTTTAGGACCTCCAAGGAATATAACAGAGAGGGCGAACAGTGATTTGAAAGAAGAATGTAAGGATTTAATAGACTTCAGTTTGGCTGATTTTAGATTTGACGTTCCCGACGAAATGTTGAGTAATTTCCCGATGCGTGCGAGTGAAGGTGAGAGGGTATCAAATGTTAACACGAACATGTCGGAGTTGTGTGTTCAATAATTGTACTTTCAATTTTGCTGAAAAGTGATTCTTGTAAAGAGCTAGATCGTGGTAGTTCTTAAATTTGAATGTTGTTGTGCGAGAATTATCATTATGTGTTTAAACTATAATTATGTTAATGTAAAATACGATCTTTATACAAAAAATCTTTATATAAAAATCTTTATATAAAAAATCTTTATATGAAAATCTTTATTCACGAGAAGTATTGTGTTTCTTAGCTATTATAAAGACGCATGCATGTGACTAATTTCGTAGCAGCAATTGGATAGTTGGTTTATGAATTATTAATGAGTTTTTGTAGGGTTGCTAAAGTTCCCATTTAAAACCCGATCAAAAACCGATTACTTCCCTTTTAAATGATATAATATGGAATAACTATTATACATTATATATTTGTGAAAGGTGTCTCATAGTAGTCTTTAGAAAACTGGTGGTAGTTGTAGTAGCAACTGACAGTTAAACAGCCTCAGTGGCAATCATCCTCAATCACTTAACTCCGAGGATGCGTTTACGCACTAATTGGGGACACAAATTATAAGCTAATAACCTAATTAAAATTAAAAACTACACAAACTATATTACAAGTATAACATTTTCCCTAGGTGTTACATAAATGGCAGCTCTGACAACCAAAATCTACATTCCTTATTGCCTTCTTAAAAACATTCAAACTATTTACATTTCGTATATCTTTACCTAATTTTGACCATAAAAGTGGTCCTATATATCTAATTGAATGTTTTCCATATACTACAGTATTAAAGCGAGGTATTCTAAAATCAGAGTTTCTTAAATTATATGTTCTAGTTTCGACGTTACTAGAAAATAAGTGTTGAATATATGGTGGTACTAGATTGTTTTTAACTTTAAACATTAATAGAGCAATGTCTTGCAATCTTCTATTATACAACGAAGAAAGATTTGCTTTAGTGAGTAATTGTTCATACGTGTGCACTTTGGTATTAAAAACTGCACGTAAAGCCCGCTCTTGTACTCTCTCCATCTTACGCCTATCCGATGCTCGACAAAAGTGCCAGGCTAAATGGCAATACGTCAGGTGTGGTAATACAACAGCCTTGTAAATTTGCAGTTTTGCTTCTTCTGGAATAAGATTCCTTAGGCGCATCAACACTCCTACCTGTTTGCTGGTACTTTTACAAAGTTCACTAATGTGCTTATCAAAATTAAGCTGTTCGTCCACTTCTACACCAAGCAGCTTTATTGATGTGGATTGCTCAATAGTATTGCCACGCCCACTTATATCAATATTCATTGTTTTTTCTATATTCCTAGGACCCACCACCATCGTTTGAAACTTGTCAAAATTTAAGCATAATAACTTGTCTTCATACCAACTAGTAGTATTTAGATCATATTCCAATTTTCTTTTGACCTCTTCAATAGTATTCCCAGCTGCAAATATATGGTGATCATAGTAGTAATATATATATATATATATATATCAATGTGTTTGGGATTGGAACCGAGCTCTAAGCCAATCAGAATCAAGAATGATTTGAATGGACCAATCAGAGCACAGCACAATCCCAAATTTCCAGGGGGGTTGAAACATTTTAAGGTGTGGTCACCCTGTTAAGAACGACCAGTGATCAAATCAGGGGGGATATGAAGCTGGTCGTATACAAGAGGTTTTTTGTATTAAAATTAGTCAAAAAGTGGTCGCGGTCAAGAGTATATATATCACTTGGGTCGTGTTGTTGTACGACCAGTTTTTTGATAATCCTGAGTTGAACGACCAGAGAGTTTGAAGGTCATTCAAGGTGAATAGTGTTAAGCATCTGTGATATATATAGACTCTGACACACACACCGCGTTTTTGATAAAAAAAATACAAAAAATTCTATTATACATAACCATCATACCTCACCCGATGTGATGTATACTTACGTGCACCTTGTAATGTAGTTTGAAATAAAAATAATCAAAATTTTGATAGAATTAATCATAGAAATTTCCGCCACGGAGCTCTTACCTCGACGCCATCTTATGGCCGAATGACTGATATTCCTTAGTTACGGTATTTTTAAAAAGGATATTTCTCAAAATATTTTTAGATGATATGTCTCAAATAATTATTTTGTGTTTTTAAATAGATGAAATATATCCCAAAAAAAAAGTATAAAAACTGAGATTATAAAAATCATAATTACAATCATGGCAGAATCAGAGGAAGAAGTAATAAATCTTTTACATCTTAAAATATATAAGGATGCTGATTTATTTCGTGATTGCAAGGATTCTAAGTTTTATGCTGTGGTTTATATGAAAGAGGATGTTATTCATTTTGGTAACGATCGTCGAGCGTTGGTAGTAAAAGATCTCAATCCAGAATCATATCTCAATACGGAACTGGGCATATCTTCAAATTATTTGCTTGCAATAGTTGATCGAAATACCGCAATCAATTTGCAAGAACAAGTATATTTTGATTCAACTTTTACATTACGAAATATCTCCATGAACGTTTGAAAAAAAACAAAAACAAGATGATCGAAGGATATTTGGTGTTTTTCAAATAGATATATTTTTAAAAAAAATAAAATGTACTTTAACACACAATAACTTTTTTTTGAAAAAACAAATCTTTTTATCGTTTTTATTTAATCTAAATACATTTCTTTATTAATAGAACTAAGTATGGAATCATCAGTTATCATAATTGTTGTTAGATATTTATGCTGACAAAGAATTCCCTCATCTACCACTTCTAAATATAATTTATACCTGGATAGATTACCCGAGGGAAAGTATATACAGTGTTGTAAAATATATTTTTGATTTGGAAAATTCTGTCGAAGACTATTAATATCACAACGGGTATATACTTTTTTTTAATGTTGTTTCTATTAAATACTTTTTCCTCCTTTACATCGTCAATCCCCAAAAATGCTTTCAAACTATCATCACTATCAGAATCACCATCCTGAATAGGTTTGACGGGTTTAAAGTCTTCGAAATTAAACACTTTCGACGTATACGTATCCGTATCCCGTACACGTACACCGTACGCGTATCCTTCTCCTTTATCGTTGTAATCCCATATGAGAGGGGAACCATTCAAGGGTATGGGTTCTCCATCGGAAGCTTCTTCTTTCGTTGCCATTTTTTCTTAAACTAAGTTTGTAGAGGGACAATTACGTATAAATGAAAAAGAAAAGTTTCAGCTTATTTATATGAAAGTTTTTTGAGAAAAATTTTTTTTCATTTCTACAAAACCTGGGGTATAAAAAACGATATCATAAAAAAAATGGCTCAGTTATTTTGTTGAAGATGTCAGGGTATATGCCCTCGCGAAAGATTTGGTCATTTGAAATGCGTAATCAAGAAAAGGCTGAAAATTGATAGAGGCAGCGAAATTAATTCATACTCCACAGAATTGTCTTAAATTAAATGAAATATCGTTTTTTGAATGTAGTCGTGAAATTGTAAAAGATAAAGAATTGGGATTTCTTCAAGGGGTTGTTTATCTCGAAGAAGCAAGAGCTGATATTTTTGATTGGCTTCCATATGGGGGAGAAATCATTCGTTCTTATGCTGATGATTTCTACCATTTTAAAGATAGACTATATGATCCGTCCACGTTATATCAATATGGAAAACGTCAGGGTAAAATGGGGAAATTATGGAATAGTGGAAGAATCCGTAAATTAGCTGATTATAAGAACAAGCATCGACAAAAAAGAAAAAAACTTTTAGAGTAAAGAAAGAAATTCATGTAATAAAAAATAACATGTTTTATTAAATAAATTTATACAAGAGAAGGAATTATGTCTTTGTCAGTTTTTATAAACTTAACATTTTTATGTAAAAGATGAGGAACATCGTCCTCTGATAATATTTTTAGTGTTTTTCCAGATTCTCCATGATTGATAACTTTCAGGGTTACTTCATACGGATGTTGTTTCACACCATTTATTTTTTTTACAGAACATTGTTTTGTTTCAATTATTGTAACAGGTTTGCAATCCTCTACAAAATATATATATTCAGGATATTCTTTAAGAAGAGATTCACATGATAAATAGCACTGAACAGTATCTGTGGAGCTGTCAAAAAAAGTTATACTTTTCCTACATATACTAATATAACGTAATACGGACATTGTTTCAGTAATGATAAAGTTTTTTTAGTTTAAACCTCTTATATGTATCTCAGAAAAAGATATTAAAAAAAAATCAAAAAACAGAACAGTATAAATAGACGTTTTTTTCTTTTTTTTATATTGCATTGCTTGTCTTGCTTCAGTTAACATAAAAAAAATGAAGTGCAGGAGTAGGAGATGTATAAGAAAAGCGAAAATAAAAAAACGAATACGAAAACGACGACGTTCTAAAAAAATTCAAAAAGGAGGATGGAAAAAAGATCATCCGAATTATAATCATAAGTTTTATGAATTTTGGAAATGGTAGACGCTGTATTTAAAAAAAAATTTATTAATCCAAATAAGTTTTTTTCCATCTTTGTATTCTATCATCACATTCACATAGTTCAACTATTCTACTATAGATAAGTCGTGAGTAATTCTGTTTACAAGGATAACAATAATGATGGTTTACAAAACATTCTTTACATCTGTAATGCATGAAAAAATGATAGAAGGAATTCACTTCACAACAACAGAAACTGCAATAGACCATCTTGACAATATTTTTTGAACGTTTTGTGAAAATTTTATAGTTTGACAACCTACTTTTATAGATTTTTTGCAAAACTATATAAACAGGGTATCAAATATATTTTTTCAATCATGTGGTTGCGTTCAATGATTGATTTTGGAGACTGTGACTCTCATGCTTATCTTACATTTTATTATCATGCACAACCCATACAATTAGTAAATTATGAACCTGTGATTCCCTCGTTGTTAAGATATGGATATTATTTATATCTGAAAGATTGGCAAGGACCTCGATATTTCAAATTGATGATAGTAGACGCGTTTGGAGCTCCGGAGGAAAATTTACAGAACCTCTTATCATCATTGAAGGGAAAATATATAAATATTGATAATGATAATGTAAAATTAGCAAAAACTCAAACACCTATATTAAATATTAAACCCTACAATTTCATTAACCATAGGGGTAGAGGGAAACAAATATATTTATCTTTGTAATGTTTTTAAAATAAAAAACCTTTTAGAAACAGAATGTTTTTATTTTTGTGTAAAAATTTTATTACAAGAAAAATAAATATGTTTACAAATTAATTTGTTGTGGAATTATTGAGTTTCCATTTATTAGTTTAATTGTTTTATTCAAGAGATGATCACTTTTAGTCTCAAGAATTGTTTTTAGGGTTATTCCCTTCTCTTCTCCCTGTATAATAATTTTCAGAGTTAGTTCGTAAACTTGAGGTGGAGAACAAAATGGGGGATTACATACTTTACATAGTATAGCAGGTTTACAATCCTCTACCAAATATGTATAGTTAGGAAAATGTTTTTGAAGAAAATGACATGAATAATAACGAGGAGTATTGTCATTATATGCTACACCCCTATAATTGATACAGGTCACGAGATCTTGTTCTTGATTCATCTTGTTATCACTATGATTAAATCAAATATGTAATCTTATATATAAATAAAAAACACGAATTTTTTTTTAAAAAAGTTTTTTATTGAGTATATGCTACAGCTTTCATGAAATTATTAGAATCTATTATTAGTGTAATTTCTTTTTGTAAAAGATCAGAAGCATCATAGTCAACAATTGTTGTTATGTTTTCACCCAGACATGAACAATTCCATTCATCATTTTCATATTCATGTTTCTTTTTAACTGCCAGAGCTAGGTAATATGTTTGAGGCGTTGAGGGTATATCTTCATAGGGTATATCTTCAATACATTCGCATAATACCGTAGGTTGACATTTATTTACAACATAGGTAAAGTGGTGTAATTCTTTGGTTAGAAAACGACTTGGATAATAGTTACTTTCATCTTCAATTTTGTAGGGGTTAAAGTCATCAGCAATTATTCTTTGATAACGTCTACCGGTATGTTCATCACAATCACGATACTGTACATGTGAATTCGACATCATTCACAAATAACGTACCACATGGTTGGTAACGCGTTTATATATAATTTTTTATAAAAAAAAATATAAAAATCAAAATCAAAATTAAAAAAGACAGATATTCTAAAATAAAAAAGAAATTTTAGTAGGATATAAATAAAAATGTAATAAAATGGTTTTTACAAAAATATCATGGAAACCGTGGATGCACGATATAATAGATTATTCTATTCAAAATATCCCTGTGGACAATGTCTTAACGGAAATATGTGTGGGGAAGTGTGTGCGAATTATATACCGTGGAAAGATCCAAAAAAAACACGTTGTTGTAGATTAAAGAGATGGTTGTTAAAGAAGATACGTTGTTAAAAGATTTAAAGAAGAAAACAGAAATTAAAAAAAACAAAACAGTATAAATAAGAGTAAAAAAAATAATTGTTTTTATATTTGTTAGACAATGGAACGTAAAGAAACAACAGATGAACGATTCAACCGATTATATTATAACAAACATCCTTGTGGAAGATGTATTAACAAACACCCGTGTCCGATTCATCCCGATGAATTAAAACTTTCAAGACTAAACAGTTTCAAACGTTGGGTGTTAAACAAGTTAAATATACGGTGGAAATATACAGTGAATGTTTCAGTGGAAATAGGTTACGACGAATAGAAGAAAAGACGTTTTTTTAAAAAGATTTAAATGGCTGAGCGTGATTTTGATGAAATTCTTTATCCCGACATTCAATATTTATTACATGCTGAATTGTTTGAGATAGAAAAAACACGCGATTCAACGTTTTATTTTTTGGAATGGAGTGAACATCCCTATCAGTTTAGATGTGCTGATTATGATTATAAATATTTTAACATTTATGTGGAAGATAAAAATGAACAATCTATATTTCGGAAACGATATGGTGGAAAAAGATATTATAGATTTTTAATAACAGGTTTTAGCTGGACTATGTCATTTTATGATCAGTTAGTAGGAAAACATGTAGTATTTATTGATAGAGAACCGAGATTACCTACGTTAATTTCGACCCTTGATTGTTTTGAGATAAATAATATCCCATGTTATTCAAAAACGTTTTTATATGGTAAATGTAAGGATTCAAGATTTAGATTAGTAAAATATCAGTTACGTGAAAATTTCGATGGTGAAGAGCTTTATTTAGTTCTTATTAAAGATGAAAATATATTATCTATACTTAATGTGATTTATGGTAGCAGTAATGGAAATTATATTGTAACAGTAATAACTAAAATACATTTTGATAAATCTATGTTGCAACAACATGTATATTTAGATTGTTGTGGGGAATTATGTAATAATTTTAATGAATTAAATATTTGAAATAAAACAGTTCAAAATAAATCGAGAAAAGCGTTTTTTATTTAAAAAAAAGAATTTATATACACTTCTTGATCTATGAAATTATGTATACCACAATCTCCTTCCACATGTGTTGTTATATATTGTTTATAATTAAGCTTTTTATTTTTTACATACTCCATAACTTCCAAATTTATATTTAATCGATTCATAGGAAAGCATGGATTTAGGATTTGTTCACATTTACGTACAATAAATATTTGATTTCGACAATTTTCTTTAAGATAGTGAAGATCATACTGTTTGGGTTTTGACATATTGTTTGCATGAGATTCAACTGAAGAATGAACCAGAAAACACAATGTTTTTTATTTTATTTAGATTAATGTTTATTTAGCTTAATGAATTTGAAAAGATATATAAAGAGTAAAAAATCTTTCAAAATCACAGCATTATGATTGAAACAATTTTAAGAGTTGTTCTTTATTTTCAATATTTTAACCAAGGAGAAATTGGATATTTATTTTGGTTATGTGGATTATTTGATTATTATCGTGGAAAATATATCACATGTCCCATGATGAAATGTAAAAACAACATTCGACCCCACGACGAAGTAAGTTATATAGTCAATATGAAAAAAATCAAAGGAACCCGTGGAATGGAATCCTATTTTATCCTAGAAGATCGTTTCTCTTATATGATCCCGAATTTACAAGCAAGTCAAAGAAAATATTCCTTGAAGAGAACACTCTTTCAACGTACTTTACTAGTTGAATCATCATACACGTTATGCTGTAGTTTTTTTTCATTTCCCGATTGTTTTAAAGAATTATTTATTGTATTACCCCTTGAAGACCACTCAGATTTATTTCAATGTTTAAGATCCAAAGATAAGTACCATTATACATATTTTCTACAAAATCTAACGTTTGAAAGAAAATACATATCTTATACCCTGGGTTATGGAAAAGAAAGTTTAGTAAACAAATTTAAACACATACAGCGCGAGAAAGGTGATTTTAATCTTTTTTTAAATATTTATTTGTTAATGGTAGCACCTAGTATTTTCAATTCTTATGTTTATTGTAGTTCAACTAAAAATATTATCATGGTCACTTCATGTTTTATATTTTATTGTCGTGAACATAACCCTATGGGAAGATTTCTCAATAGACAAAAAAAAGGTCTTTCTGAAAAAAATATTAGATATGATTTTTGGAATTTTATATATTATATAAAAATGGGTAAAGTATCCTTTGATAAATGTCGGTATAAAAATTGTACGCGTCAAAGTTATTTTTTTGAGTTTGATCCCCTGAAATTAAGTATTTTAAACAAACGTAATTATGATTTAAATGAAAACCCACTATTACATCCTGTCGATGTACAATTAAAAAATTATGGAGGAATGGGAGAATTTAAGTATAATGAGAAAATATTTGCACATGTAATAATGATTGAAGATGAAGTAAAAGATTTATTTACTATGATAAGAAAATATATACAAACAACATTGAATTATAATTTAATTTCAAAACATCCTATATATGAAGACGAACTGACTGAACCGAATGTGAATTGGGATATTTTTTATAAAAGTATTAGTGAACAAACGTGTATGTAAAAAAATGGAATTAAAAGACTGTATAAAATTTAAAGTGTTTGCGTATGATGTTATACGAATGGAAGAAGACGAAGAAAATGAAAAAGAATTTTGGATGAGATGTGGGAGATTTTGTTTTGCCCTTCGAAAATTTTATATGGAAAAAAATGAAAAATGGAAAATAAGTGAATGTTGTAAAACTATTCATGAAATATCTATGGCCCATTTAACGAATGCTGGACATTACAGTCAAAACAAAAGATTTGTTGGAATTCATGAGGGGGTTGATCCCCTAGATATTCAACAATATATGGAACATTTAGATGAATTTTACGTAAAAAACTATCAAAGAAAAAATATATCAGTTTTGATTTATTATATTTTTGAAACCATTCATCCTTTTTCCGATGGAAATGGAAGAATAGGGAAAGCACTTGTTGCATTTCTAGAAAATAAAATAGAATGTAAAATAAAAACAAAAAACAACATAGAAAGTTATGTAAAATTTTAGGAGTTATGCAAAGCAAACACAATAGTTTATTTGATATAAAACGTTGGTTATTAGTGTAATAAAATTGTTGTGATGAAAATTTTTTTTAATTGTGAGGAGGGTATAAAATAACCACTGTCCCTACAGTGATTCATCATTTACCCTTCACTCGGATTCAGAGATGGTGGAACTTTATGCACGACAACAATATGATCATTTTTATAAAATGCAATCGTATACAGATTTGTCTGCAAAAATAATTGCACAAAAAAAAATCAACGGTAATGCTATTCTCGCCAAAGTATATCCGACAGATAAAAGATGTGACAAGTACACATACAATAGCGCTGTTGAAGTGAAAAATGATCATATTCCCTCATTGTTGAATGTTCTTAATAAGATTAGCATTCAAGAGAAATCGACGCAGATATTTTTTGAAGTGGTAAAATTTGAAAATTGGAAAAAGCAAACATGCCGTTTGGTTGTTCGTACAGATGCGTGGGGTGGTTTGGAAATTTGTTATCAGCATCAAGATAACGAATTAGCCGATGCAATGGAATTTGACGATGATCCAACACCAACAACCAGCAACAACCACAACAACGCAACGCCAAGTGAAATCGTATGGTCTGATGATTGGGGTAGTTTTCATATAAAAAAGAAAGATTCCTTGGATGAATATATTATTGCCCTAAGAAAGTATAATCATGCAACAGGTCATAAATCCCAACCTACCCCCGTCAAAAAACGAGTATTGAAGAAAAAGAAACCCACACTCAATTTTGACGACGACGTCGACGATGACGACGACAACGAAAAGATTAAGAAAATAAAAGTAGAAAGTGATGATGATGAGGTTTGTCACCGTTTAAGCCCATCAGTAATTTCAGAAATTTTTTATTATCGTTTTAGATGTTGTAAAAATATACAAGATACATTATGTTTGTACGGTGATACTATAAATAAAGAGTTAGCCAGTAAAAATATAAAAGTTGATTTTATGGGGATATTACGCGACAAAGAACTCGTTGATGAACTTGAAGAATATTATATTAATTTTATTTCTTTATTATAGAAATGAGTAAAAAGAAAAAAACTAAATTTTCTGCTGACTTTATTGAAAAAGCTTCAAGATTATTAAAAGGAGAGACATTAACTGATGAGGATTATTCTAATTATAGATTACATAGTAGTAGTAAAAAAAAATATAGACGATTGAAATATGCTGTTAATAAAAATAATGAACAATGGGAAATTGATTTAGCTGAAAATAAAGATTTAGCCCGATATAATAATCAATATCGTTATTGGTTGGTGTGTATTGATATTTTTTCAAGATTTTGTTGGGTGAAATTAATAAAAAAGAAAACGTCTAATAATGTTAAAAATAAATTTGAAAGTATTCTTATTGAAGAAGGAATAGCCCCTCTTAAAATTCAAAGTGATGAAGGAACAGAATTTCAAGATATACGTACGAAATTAAGTAAAAAATATAATTTTGAAGTATTTCATACGTATAATAGAGAAATAAAAGCATCCCATGTGGAACGTGTAATTGGAACTTTAAAAACAATGGTTCGTCGTGTTTTAACAATGACTGGAGAATTTGACTATATTCAGTATTTACCCCTTATTGTTAATCGTTATAATAATTCCCCACATAAAGCATTAGCTGGTGCAACACCTTTTGAAATTTATCGCGAAGAAAAAAAAGGAAAAATACGTAAAGTAAAAAATAAAATGGTACGTGATCATTTAAATTATCCTATTCCCACTCAAGATCTGATACGAGAAGGTACGCGTGTACGTATTGCGAGAGTAAAAAATAATATTTTTGAAAAAAGCAGTCTTCGACGATGGACAAATGAGATATTTTTTATTAAAAAAGTATTTATCACTGATCCCGTTACATATCAATTAGAAGACGAACAACGTGAAGAAATTAAAGGAATTTTTTATCGTGCTGAATTACAAGTTTTAAAAAAAAAATGAATTTACACATTGCTAGTAATTCAATATCAAGAGGACTTCAAAAGAATTTGATTAATGATTTTGAAATGAAAATTGCACAACCCATTGATGCTTTGAACAATGAATGTTTTTTAGAAGTTTTACAAGTTTGTTATCCTCAAACAACTAAAAATATTGTAGGTGATGAATGTTTTTTTTCATTTATCATAACCTATAAGAATTTTATACCCGAAGAAAATAATAATTCGGTATACACCAACAGTGAGTTCGTTTTTACATCGGATACATTTATTATACCCGACGGAATTTATGATTTATCTTCATTAATTATATTTTTAAATAATATTTTAGAAGGATTTGAAATTTTTTGTACCATCGGGTCAAATGGGAAAGTAATTATTAATGTTAATGTTGAGATTGAGTATTGGGTATATGAAAATGCGAGTAAAGCAGTCGATGGGTTACAGGTAAATGAATTTCGATTATCTAACAAGACTACGGTAGAAAAAAAGGGTATTCAATATGCTTCTTTTAATCAAAAGATTAATATATTATTTTCAAAAAAATTAGCTTTTATGCTAGGTTTAAAAAATGAAAAAGGTCTTGAAATCGTTCCTCTCTTGTTTGAAATAAAAAAAGATAACCCTACACCTCGAACCCTTTTTTCTAAACATTTTGATTACTTACCCGATGTATCCGACGGATTAAATAAAATGTTTATATATTGTGATGAAATAGAACTGGGGTTAGTTGGTGATAGTTGTTCCGAATTGTTAACAACAGTACCCATTCAATGGCATCGACAAGGTGGTGGGGGGGATGGACAATTAGTTTATTATAGTCCCCCAAAATCATTGAGAAAATTAAAAAAAGACATTATAAGAGAAATTCATATTAAAGTTAAAGATACTACAGGAAAATTAGTTCCTTTTGATTCAGGAACGCTTAGTATTGATTGTTTAATACATTCAACATAATGCTTTTGATTGTTCTTGAAGAAAAAAATGGGGAAATGATAATTAAAGAATATAAAATATTTTATCCTTTTTCTCTTTACGTGTTAGTAAATTGTGGGAAAAATTTTTTATGGAATTTAAATTCGATTGAATATAAAAATATCAAAAATTCATTTCGAATTACGTGTGCAAACAAAATGGATTTCAGTGCAATAAAACAATCAAAAAAAATAAATAATGGAACGATTTCAGTTTCTTCATCTACTATTATTTCCAATGCAACACAACGTTTTATATATACTATAAAAGAATTATTTTATATTGACGAAAAAAATCCTTATACATCATTAAATGATGAAAAAAAAAAATTCCCCTATTTTTTATTTATGAGTGATAAAGAGGCTAAACAATCACTACAGTTCTTTATTAACTATGAGAATAACGTACCGTTAAAAGGTGAAGAAATTAAGATATCTATAAATTTATTTGAAGAAAAAAATAATGACTGAAAAAATAAATGAACTATCTGTAGAAGATTATACTGAATTGTTAAATGGTGGAAATCGTGGAAAAAATTATTCCTCATCATATTTTGTTGTGAAAAGAAAAAATAAAGAAAATCCAACTAAGAAAGAAATTTTATTAAATGAGGGTGTGGGATTACCCTCAAATTTAAATTTAGATACTTATTATACAAGTGATAATAAAAAAAAGAGAAAAAAAATAGATCCAAATGTAATACGTTTTTTACAAAATAGATAGTGTAAAAAAAAAGTATAAATAAAAAAAGTTATATAAAAAAATCATAATGTTGTGTATATTATTATTATTTTTATTGTTGTGGTTATTGTTGTTTTTTAAAAATAAAATAAATGACGCGTAAAAAATATATCAAAAAAAGAAAAAACAAAAGAGGAATAAGAAAACGTAGAAGAAAAAGGAGGGTTTAATGGAGCATTGGCACTGGGTATGGTTCTTCCTCAAGTGTTGGGAACACTTTCAAATATTCTTAAAATTAACGTTTAAAAAAAAATAAAATGAGTAAAAAAATTGAAGATGTGGAAAAAAATGATATATTATTTAGCGAGCCTTTACAATTTTTTACGTCATCACCCTATAATGATACGTTTACGGAATGTCGTGAAACGGAAATTATCGCAACGCCTGTAGATAATCAATCGTCAGTATACACGTTTACAAGACATGGGAACGCCGTGGGATTAATGAAAACAAGCGATGCTAAAATAATGGCTAGAGTATCGATTAGAAATGCTGCTGGACTTATAGCACCTGCAGCATCGGGGTTTGCGATGATTACATTACCCCTTCGCACAATGTGGAAAACAAAAGAATTAAAAATAAATGAAAATTTAATTACACCATCAGATAATTTTGCACATTTTGCATCATGGATAGAATTTATAACGCGTCAAATACCGTCGGGATATAAAGATTCTAAAGAGCTTAATTTAGCATATTTAAATACAGCCGAACATATGAGCGATATCGTGGGTTTCACTAATGGAACTAATGTCGTAAATGCAGGAGGGAGACAAAAAACAATTGCATTTCAAAATCAATCGCAGAATTTGATAGATGAGATTGATTGTTCATTATTTAGCGAAGGGGGTACTGAAATATATATTCCCACAGCGTATAAAGTTGAATTACGTTTAACGCGTGCATTAAATACAATTGTAATGATGGGTGCCAATCATGCGAATATGCCCGTTGCTGATACTATAATTACCCTAGACGATTTTAAAATAAAAATTCCTGTATTTAAACCAAAAAAACAATTATCAAATGCTCTTAATATAGGGATGGTGACCCATAATAAAGAAACATTATATTATACAACCAATTATCGTTGTATTACTGAATCAGTAGCTGCAGGACGAAATTCACATCAAGTAATCGATGTGTTTAATGGTAGCGTTCCTACACGTTTATATATTGTATTTTCTCCATTAGCAAATTGGAACGGATCATATACTCATAATATTTTTGAATTTAACTGGCCTAATTATGATAATGTTGAAGTTTCCGTAAATAACGCTGTTGTCGGGAGAATTGAAAATCATGCTGAAGCTTACTCAAAATTACGCGCGGTATTAAATCGCAACTATTCAGAAATGCCAATAACTTATAATGACTTTATAAACGGGTATTCTATATTAGCATTTGATTTAACAGATAATAGAGACTCTCATCTTGCAGTATTACCCATAAGACCGTCGGGAAATGTTAATGTGGATTTTCATTTTTCTCAAAATACAGTTCAAGGGGCGTTAATATTTGTTGGTGAATTTCGAAATGAAATTAGAGTGGGATTAAATACCCCTGCAAGATTATTACACAGCATTTAATTATCAACATTTGTAAGGGGATGTACAAAAAAAATGAAGAACACAAAACCCATTACAACAAAGAATAGAATAAAAAAACCAAAAATAAAAAACCCAGTTATTAACAAAATACCACTAAATCGTGAACATTATTCTTGTATTTCCACCGTTTTCAGTTTACGCATAAAAAAAAATGAATGAAGAAAAAAATGATGAATTAAATAAAGAAGAGGAAAAAAAAGACGAGAAAAATGATAATTCAAGAGATGATGGTGATGAAGAGGAGGATGATAGTGAAAATGATAGCGATGTTGTTAGCGATGATGTTAGTGATGAAATGGATAGTGAAAGTTCCGTTACTTCTTCTTCATCAAGTTGCGAAGATGATTTAAAATTTTTAGAAACATTAGTTCAATTAAATAAAATAAAGAAAAAAGCTTTTGAAAAAAAAAAAAGGATTTTTTACCCTCGTTAAAAAATATCTTAAAGCAGATATTGATAAAAAAAATACGTTGTTAGATTCTCAATTAATTAATAAATTACAATACATTGCTAAAAATATTTTAAATAAAAAAATTTCTATCCAACTTTCCAGTGATAATAAATATATTTTGAATAAGTTTTCAAAGAACAAAATAAAAGAAAAAGATTTAAAAATATTATTATCTGAGGATTTTCGTATAATCAACATATATCAAAAAGCATACAAATTACTTAACCAACAAATAAAAAAAAATGACCGAAGTAAATAAAATGCAATTAATTAATCCGAGTAAATTAAATGAAATTTTAGATTTAATCAAAACTGATCATGAAAACGAAAAATTATTGCAGGGAATTAACAACAAAAATAATTTCGAACTTATTGAAAGTAAAAATAAAATGAAAGACGAAATGAAAAAAGTTAATAATGATCAACGTGTCGCAGAGAGTATGGTTAGTTTTTTAAAAAGACAACAAAATATGAAAAGAAAAAGTAATGAACTTGAAAATGAGGTGACCAATGATGAATCACCCGAGGTAAGGAAAACACCGACTGTGACAAGTGGTCAACAAATAAAAGAATTTCTTGAAAGGAAAAAAATTAAAATTGGGGGTACAGATATAATAAAAATAAACGGTGTTGCAATAAACCATCATGATTTATTATACGATTTAACGCATAATGTCAGCAAACAAAACATGTTCAATCTTACACAACAAAAGCAGGCGGCTGCTTTAAAAGAATTGAAAAAATTACATATGCCCGCCCATTATATACGAAATATAAAATTACGACAACGTTATATAAATTTGGGAAAACCGGGTCTTGCGAGTCACGAAGAACCCTCTACATCACTCACCACCCACATTCCTATACCCTCAACGCAGCCCTATACAACACAAAGAAAATGGCGACGCAAAAAGCAATGAATTTACATTGTTTTTTAACCCAATTTTTATTTACGAACGAGATTAATAAAATTTCAAAAATAAATAAGTTTTTAAATAAATATTATTTGGGTACATTTCCTGCAAATATTTTTCCTAAAAAAATTTATTATCCCTCGTGTTGGATTTGGAATACGGATGAAGCAGATCAAAACGGTCAACATTGGATTGCTATATGGGTGGATAAAGAAAAACATATGAATTTTTTTGATAGTTTTGCAAAAGATGTCTCGTTTTATAAACGTGAATATTGGTATGATTATAGTGTAAAAAAAGGACTAACATTTCAATATATTCAAAGTAAACAATTACAATCCAAAAATACAGCCGTGTGTGGAAATTGGAGTTTATTATATTTATACAATCAATGTCGTAATGAATTCGAAAATAATAATAAACAAAAAATATTTAAAAATGAACGTATTAAATTAAAAAACGATATTAAATTTAAAAAAAAAATAGAAACAATTTTAGGTCGTGTACTCGTAGGAATATATATAATAAAAAATGTAAAAAAAATTGTAAGAGTAATAACAATCAGTCATGTTGTAGTTTTAATAATGCCAATTTTTAATTAAACAAAAAAATTAACTTATTTACACTGTTTATATTTTTTCTAAGGGTAACATTCCATCCATATCTTTTTCTTATAATGTTTTTTAAAAATATAGTTGACATGCTTTTATATTTTTACCCTCCTAGGGAATGTCGCATCGCTTGACCAAACATACCCGTACCAAGACCAAAAATCCCCCCTTTTTGTTTTCTTTTTCTTTTTCTTTTTCGAATGCCAAATCCCAATTGATTTCCTACTAACGATCCCAAAGGTCCAAAAATATCTAGAGCACTACCCCCTTTTTGTTTCTTTTTTCTAAGGATAATTCTCCTGCTTCTTCTATATCTTCTTCTTGCCATGATTTTTTAAAAAAAAAAATGCATACACAATATACACACCCCATACTATATATACTTTTTAAAAAAATTTCAACAACTCTTTTATTTTTTTTAACAAACATTTATTTTTTCTTTTTACATTTATTTACAAATCATAGATTATCGTTGATTCATGTGGAAATACATTGGTTCTAATTCTACAATTTTCATACCCTTTTCTACAATTATCAAATACCAAATAACCATAGGGTTTCTCATTAATTTCACTTAATAATTTATTAAATCTATTTCTATTAATTTTTTTATTATCACATATCGTATACATATTATTATAATCGCTTAAATTTTTAAACATAACATAATATTGACTATTGACACGTAAATTTCGCAATTTACCATTACCATATGTTAAATTTTGACATGTAAAAATAACACTAACATTACGATGATGGACATCTTGAGTTGCAATATTATCTATTCTTTCAAGATTTTCCTTTGATGATGTTGCAACTAACATGAGATCATCTAATATTATTAACGTATTTTCACGGGTATTCGTTTGTATATCGGTAATGCGGGGAATACCCTTTTGACAATCGATAAATTCAACACTAATATCTGTTTTTTCCGCAAGAACTTTTTCCATTTCAGCGTACAGAGGTTGATAAATTGAATATAAATAAACAATTTTAACAATTGCTGGTGTAATCATGATGTTAATATTTTTCAATAATTGTAATATCCAATATGTTTTCCCACTTTGACTAGGACCGCATAACGTTAACATAAAAGGGTGTTGAAATGGTAATGAAACATTGTTCATTTCAGTTATCTAAAAATCCAAACGGAATCGTATTAAAATTATTTTTAACAACACGTTTATTAAATGTAAATGAAAATTTTTTTATTTCATCCTCAATAAAAATATGATTCAGTTTATCTTTACATATTTTATTGTGATATTTAATTTCGATGATCTGATCTTGATTTTTAACACATTGTGTCAAGGATAAAAAATTCAATTTTTCTTTTATTGTTTCATTTTTTAAAGTAAAACCTTTCACATGAATACATTCCTGATTTAAATTAGTTATATACGCGTAACATTTTGGACCCGTTGAACAAAAATTTGTTATCCATTCATTTTCATTTAATTCATTCGTTAAATCTCCTAAATATTTTCCCGTTTTAACATCAGTATAATTATTTTCATCAGATATATAAATAACAGAATCTGTATCAAAATATAAAACGCGATCGTCTAATTTAACGAGTAACTCGTATAATTTCAAACGTGCATATGCAGTAACAAAACATGCAATGATTACATTTCCCGTTTTTAGAGGGGTTGCTGCATCATCAATTTTTTCATACGTACAACGTAATAATGTTTCGTTTATAAATTCCATCGATGTTAATTTTTTACTTTTATCATTGGCAATATTTAATAATTCTTCATAATCGTTTAAAAAACACACTTGTGTATTATTTTCGTTTTGAGCAAATTTTCCCCATAACGAATTTAAAAATGTTTTTGCAATAGTTCTTAATCCGGGATTTTTCTCTATTTTGTCTTTATCTAAAAAAACATTTTCATTTTTTAAATAATCATTACAATACTGTTTAATTTTATCATCATTTTTACTTCCATCTGCGTTCAAACAATCCGTAGGAATTCCTGAAGATTCTTGTTTGATTTTTAAAAATTGATTTACGCATTGTGAAAAGATTTTTTCTTTGCATTCAAAATGATATATTTCGTAAAGAGCAATTATTTTATATCCCTTATCTATAGCAACATTAATCTCAACACTAGTCCAAGTACCCGTCAAGTATCGATCGCTTTCATTATGTTCACATTTATTACATTTATCCACAGCACATTTATAACATAATGGAAATAATAATTTCCCATCTATTCTAACAGGTAAAACAGGAAAGTAAATATTTCGAGGAGGTGAAATACAACATTTTACTAAACCAAATATGTCCTTGATTTTTATTTTATTACAATCCTCGCCCAGTAAAATAGTAGGATGACCCACAGGAAAATCATAATTTTTTTGTACATCAGGGTATAGCGATGTAAAATCTACGTAACTTATTCGTTCGTTGGGTTTTGTTTCTTTAAATAAACATACGGGGGAAGTTCGCCCCCCATATAATGCGTCACGTGGTGTTAAAGGAGTAAACGGATAAAATTTTCTTTTCTTTTCAATTAATTGTTTCTGTGTATATTTTTTTTCTTCTAAATAATCACATTCCCACATCTCGATTAATTTGTAACCGGCATTTTTTATTGTCCAAGAAAAACGTTGCGTATTTGCATATAAATTACTAAATTTTTCGTTTGTAAGAACGTTTAATGCATAGGGATCGAAACATTTGGGACATCCGTGATAAAAACAACCATGAAATTGATATATCGTATCAATATAAAAACCATCGACAAAACGTCCTAGAATGTTTTTCTCCCCATTTTGTGAACAGATATATTCTAAATTTCCTCCTATTTCTCGATTAATTTCATCTAACCAATCAATAGCAATTAAACTCTGTTTTACACCCCCCCTATACCCCGAAGCAGGAATAATTCCTACACAATTTTTTTTTTAAAAATTAAGTCTATACACTTTCAAAGCTAAACTAGCAATCGTAATACAATTTTTTGCATAAAAGGGGGTGATATGACCTATGATCCCTATCATTGTAGAAAATTTAACACATCCTTTTCTTAAAATATCTACATCACTACAACAATAATAATAAATCTCTTTACGAAATATATATTTCTCTTTCTTTTTTTCTAAATACCATTTTTCAAATTCATTAAGTGTTGCTGTATTCATATGTTTCGTATCAAAAAATTTCCGATCTACAATGTCACCCTCATAAGTTAAATCGTAAAATTCATAAGGATGAAATCCCTTACATTCCCCTTGAAGATCCATTGCTTTTGGAATATCGGCTAATTTCATACTAAAAAACAAATAACTATCGAGGATTCTAATATTTTGTTCTTTAATTATTAAACTCATTATTTTAGTACCGTTCATTATAGTATTCGGCATTATCTGTTTTATTTCTAAAAGATATTTTAAAATAAAAATAGTATCAAATCTACCCCCGTTATGAGCTATCCAAACGGAATTTGTTTGTTCAAACATAAATTCACATAAAGTTTCAATAACATTGTTATCAAAAATAAATTGTCTATTCCCACAACAACTAACTTTTTCAATAGTATTATCGATAATTTCTTGATCCTTTTTTTCAAATATTTTTGTTTTTTTAAATTCAATATGTTGACATTTTTTACATACCTTTTGGACGATACAATAAAACGGTACGAGCAATTTAGTTTCGGTTACTTTTGTTTCAAAATCAAAAAAAAATAAAGTGGGTTCACTTTCTTTCCCCTTGTTATATTCAAGTGAAAGGGGTTTCACGTAACAAAAATGAGGTTGTTTCATGTATTTATCACAATGAAAACAAAATCGTTTGCTACAATCATGTTTAACTGTTTTATTAGAAAAAATGAAAAAGAATCGAGGACAAATTTTGTTACAGGTTTTACAATAAAAAAAATATTGACACGGTGTTAAACGATCATAATTACTATGAGAAGGTTTAAAAATTTTATTTGTTAAATGATTTGTAAAACAATTTTCATCATAAAAAATTATATCACAACTGCTACAAATAAGTTTATTATTTTTATCTTTACACTTATTCGGATATTTATAACATCGTAAACAAGTTAAGTTATTTGTAGTACATAGGTGATTATCGACGTATTCATGACGTGTAAAATAACTCATACATTTAACACAAAAAGAACTGGTACTGAGTTTAGAAAATTCCTTTATGCTTAAGACTACATCGTAATGATTATTATTTAACCATAAACATACAATTTCATTAGTCAATTTAATAAGATTACCTGCACTATCAGTTCGTGAATCATAAATTATATTATCGGAATGAGTGTCAGCATACACTAACAAATCAACACCCTGTTTTTTTAAATAATTATTATATACAAAATTAAACTGTGTAGCATCAACATTACCCTCGGGTATCCCACATTCCCGATATACATTTCGAATTTCTTCACACGTAAATAAATCATCCACAGGTTTATTGGGTTTTCTTTTCATTATAAAATATTTATAGTCTTGTTTTAAAAATGATAAACCCACTAATATTGCTAAAGCAAAACAGCAATCTTTCACTGTACGAAATAATATATGGCTAAGAATATAAAATACACCCGTGCGAAATTTACGGCCATATTTTTTTACATTACTTTTCACACCACCTTTATCTGTAGCATTTCCCTTATTCAAACTATTGTAAATACTTTTTTTCCTTAATACACTATTTTTTTTTTTATTTGTACTTATTCCTGCGGGAAAAGTTTGAACAATTACTTTACTATTCCAACCATTAGCTATTATTTCTTTATTACTCTGGATAAATTTTTCCATAATATTTAAGAAATATTTAACGTCAAAGTCTTTCACGGGTAAAACGGCTGTAGAGAAAAAACTTTTTGGCGCATTACTAAAGATAAATCTAACATAATCATCATCACTTTTTACATTTGCCCGTGCAATGTTAATTAAATAAGAAAAAACCAACGATAACGATTGAATAAAACTAATAAAATTAACCGTTTTTTCCCGTGAAACATCCAAAGAAAAATGTTGTTCAGTGACTTTAAATTTTTCTCTACTAATAGTTTCTATATGATTAACAGAAAAATAATCGTCTATTTTTTCATTTTTCTTACTTTCTTTTTTCTTATTAAATAAACTTACAATTTTATCTATATCTTTTTGACTATATTTTAATTTTTTCTGATCATCATTCATCTTCTTTTTTTTTTCTAAAACAAGAAAAACATGCCGTTTTATTTTTATTTATGTTTTCGTCTTCACCATCAACACGATCAATAGTAACATCGTATGAATCCTGTATATTAATACATGTCAACGTAAGTATAGGAGGGATTTTTTTTGAGAATAAAGAACCCATTTAAAAAAAAACTAAAACAAAAAAAAGAGAGTAAAAAAAAATATGAGTGAAATTGTGTATATTGAAATTTATTTACAATCATCTAACTCACCTTATATCGGGTATGAAATTCAAGATAATGATCCTTCAATATTATTTACGCCGTATCTTTTAAGGGAATGTTTACTAAATTTTACAGAAGATAAAGAAAAGATAATACCCATTTCATCAAAGATTTTAAAACAAAGAATAACAAAATTAAAAAAAGAAATATACAACTGTCCCGAAGATATTATCTATAAAGTTGAATGTATGGTAAATTTTATTCAGACACATGAAAAAAATAATGATTATTTAGGAATAAAAACTATATTTTAAAACAAAATGGTAAGAGTTAAGTTACCCCGAAAAAAAAGACGCAATGATAAATCTCAAAGTATACGTCACGTTCTTCAATGTAGAAGTAAAACCTTAAAAAAAATAAGATGTCGTAAACGAACAGCAAAAACAAAAAAATGTTGGATTCATTTAGCAAAACAAAATAACTTACGTATCAAGAAATCAACGATCCCCAATGCGGGTGAAGGATTATTTGCTTGGAAAAAACCTTTTAAACCCGATCGTAATATTTCTTATTACACGGGTCAAAAAACAACACAGTCCAAATTGGATCGTAAATATGGTAAAAACACAAATGCTGTATATAGTATTTGTAACGATGCAAACACGTGTATCGATGCTTATTTGACAACTCACGCTGCAGCACGTTATGCGAATAATGGGAAAACCGGTTCCATATATAAAAATAATTCCGATTTTGTTTACGACCCCAATAATAAAAAAATGTATTTAGAAAGTATAAAACATATAAAAGCCCATGAAGAAATTTTTGCAGACTATGGTGATAACTATTGGGAGAGAAAACAACCTTCATAACAATGGTAGGAAGAATAAGAGAATTACGGGGTGGTGATTTTAAGGGGAAAAAAAGGCAACGTGGAGGTATTTTTAAAGGGAAAAAAAGGCAACGTGGAGGAAATAAAACAGTCAATAAATACGGCAAACTTTTTATAAACGATTTTAAAAAAGAGCTTAAAAAAAAAGCTAAAGTAGTAAAAATTATTGCAAAACTAGGAACGAAAAAAATCAAAAGACATTTTCAAAAAGGAGGACTTGTATATCATAAACCCAGAAACCATGTTGAAAAGTTTTTAATGTATTAATTTTCAAATAATAAATATACATTCAGTGTATTATTTCGTTACATAAGATGTTATTGTCCATTGAATATTTTTCTACATTACAACCTCTTATTTCATTAAAATTTACACTGATGAAATTAGGGTAATCCACATTACATTCACATTCCCCTTTACATTTTTTACAAGTGTATTTTATAGTTTTATTATAAACCCAAAAATCATAATATAATGCTATAATACTCCTAAAACACTCATAAGTAAAACAATGTTTTCTATCATAATCTAGTATCTTTAAATATTCTCCAATTATTTTGTCGTTGATACGTGGGGATAGGTCATCATTCCATGCTTCACATATTTTACGAAGAAATTCATAACATTCTTCTGGAATGTCGTGTTCCTCTTGATGTAAAACATACATTTTGGGATTTTTTGAACATTCTACTTCCAATATAAATTTATACCGTAAATATGTTTCATAATCAGCTATAGATATTAGTAGATGATATCTTGATTTCCCAACTTCCACACTTCCTACTAAATGCCAAAAAAAAACGGATTCCACATAACTATATTGTGTTAAATCGTGATAAATCTTATATCCCTCTTGATTTAGTACTCGTTGAAAAATAGCCATGAGACGTGACCCTCTTTGATAAAACGATCTTTATATATACCCCTATCTACGTATATCCATCGGAATAAACAATAGAAATATCGTATTCATTATAGGGGTGATTCGCTTCACCCAATTTTAAACCATATTTATAAAAAAAATGCTCATCTACAAATTGAATGCGTTGAATCAATATAAAATCTTCGTCAGCAGGTAAATTATAAGCTAAATCTACAAAACGTTTACCCTCGTTAAAGAAATTTTTCTCAGGATCAATAAACAATTGATTAGAGCTAAAATAGGGTTTATTAGGTTTTCCAATAAATGCTCCAAATTCACCCTGGTCGAATAACTCTTTTTTAACTTGAACAATACTCCATCCTAATGCATCGTTATATTGTTCTACAATATTATTTTTAAGTTTTACATCAATACTATGAATTATTTTTCGTTTATACCAATCTTTTTTTCTTGCTTCTAATTCTCCCGTAAGATAATTCGCTTTTTTTGTTTGAAAACTTCTATGGTCACTAAATGTCATTGAAAAATCAGTAAATGTCCCTGGAGCACGAATATTGTTTTTAATTTTAAAACCGTCAAGAAAACTCGATGGTATTACACCATGTGTCCAAGGTACTTCTGGAAACATATATAGATTATTTGCTGATTTTAACGCAATTGTCGCGTATTTTCTTGGATTAATAAGCGAAAAACGTTCATTATAATGGATGATTTTTTTCTGACTCATTTTAATTCCAATAAGAGAAAAAAAATTAAGAACGTTTTATTTATACTATACGTACAATGATATCATTTTTTATATATTTAAATGTACAAAGAGTTTCTATGATCATCTTATTTTTTTTAAAACTTCTCTCTCCTTCTATTTTAACAAAAATAGTATTTTTGATAACATGTACATCTTTAACAAAATAATAACGTTCTAATGTACGTTTTATTTTTAAAATATAAACATTTCTTAAATGTGCTTTTGATAATTTTTTAAACAATCTTTGTGTTTCTAAAAATAAAAGGAAAATACATTCAATATTTTTTTTAAAATCAAAAAGTGTATTTTTTTTATTTAGGTAAAATGTTCAGGAGAGAATAATTTTTAAAAATTAAATTCCTTATCATACATAGAGAGTACAGATCGTTCATTATCCACATCTTCTAATTTACGAAACAAACATGCAGCAAATAAAAGACATTCAAACAAACTACAATGATACAATAAACATGTGGGTTCACTAGTATGATACCAACAATTTCTTGGTTTAAGATTATAAAACGAAAGTAAATAATCGTACTTCTCAATTCCAAAATATTCAAGATTCACACAATGTAAAATAGTTTTTTCTTGAAGTGTTTTAACTAACGACGATTCTTTATCACCACCTTTATACCCAATAATAGCATTCGGGGGAAAAACATTACGAAATAAATAACTTAATCTATTTATAAGTTCACTTTGACTAAAATAATCTCTTGATTTTTTTTCAGATAAATAGTCTAGGCCATGACATCGATATTGATAGTAAACGGTAGACCGTTCCCTTCGAGTTAGTTCTTTGTAGGGTTTTAACTTGCTATCATAACAATGATAAATAAAATACTTCTTCGTTTGAAGTTCAAGAAGAGTTACTTCACGATAACTGGGTCTCTCTCCCTTAAACTGGTAACATTCACAATCCATTATATGTGTGATACGCGATAAAAATAATTTCTGTCGTTCTTGGGATATTTCTTCTTTACATTTGTTTAATGCACAATTATATTTACCCGCATACAACTCTTCGATAGTCTCTTCATTCTTCTCAGTTGTCTCTAACGGGATGAAGTCTTCTTTAATTTCGCTGTTCACGTTCTCAAATATTTTTGCCATCTCTCACTCTCCTACACTCAGACTGATATTAATTATTTTCAACCCTACATCGGCTTTTATAATTGTATCCCGCGTTACTATGTGTAACTGGGACTAGATTAGTTTGACCAATCAGAGTTCGTTGATTAAAGCTTTCATGTCATCCTGATGATTTGTGATACTCGTATACAATGAATGTGTGTTTGGGGAATTAGAGACGCGAATCCCTAATTAGCGATTTTCTTCTAAACAAATACACGGGGATTAGTTGCACCAAATGCTGTGTTGTGGATTAAAACGAATCCCTAATGTTGTTCTAAAACACATACACGTCAAATCAGTTGATATATTATACATTGTAGTTACAATAATACTTTTTTCAAATTTTTATCGTGTTAAAATCTGTATGTAGAAATATATATTTAAAGATTGAGAAAATAGTATATATACAAGGCGATTTTTTAAAAAACGTTATCGCTTTTGAGAATGTCATTAAACATTGGGGGTAAAAGAACCTATGCGCAAGCTCAAGAAATCAATATTAAGACGATATTGAAAATTGTGTATTATATACAACATTTTCGTAACCGATACATTGGATTATTATTTGCCGTCTGTGACTTATGTGACTATTACTATGGGGGAATTATCGAATGTATGGAATTTGAATCGAGACAACTTGGTCGTGGATATAAAGACTACGCCTATATTGAAAAAATGAAACCTGAAATGTATCAAGATGAATGCATGGATTGGCGAATCTTAACAGATAAACAACACTATATAATACCCGTTGTTCATACACAACGAAAATATTATATTTATGGTGAAAAACTCTGTGAGCGTTATCACAAATTACTATTAATACCCTCTCAAACATTAATGAAATCTATTTTTCATTTGAATGATAATCATTCTGATAATTTTTTTATTGAAATTCAAAACAGTTATTACCCAAGAAATGATATTTACCACTTTATTTCTATTACTATTAATGATGAGCAAACTACAATTCCTAAACCCATAGGGTATGGAGGGTCTTATCTTTGTAATACATTACATAGACTTAATCGTTGTTTTAGTCATGAATTTACATATTGCTGTATTTATTTATATTTTATAGATCCGTTTTATTTAAAGGCTACTTTTTATTATCTACATAATTTAGATAATTTTGAGAAAATAGTGTATCAACTTGTATGCTGTTTTATTTTCTTTTGCGAAAATCATAACCCTATATCAAAACTTAAAACTAGTAACGATAGGGTTTATACTTTTAATCTCGATAAGATTGTTAAGCTGATGCATATGGAAAACCCCCCCCTGTACCTGTTGTTATAAAAATTGTCAGAAATACTCTTATTGGTTTAAATTATTCTATAAAACAAGTAAACCCTATAAGTTTAAAGTCAGTTTATTTTCAGATCAAGTTAAAAATAATAGTATTATACAAAATAATAGCCCGCTTAGTTTACAATATTACCCCCCGCATATGGATATAATTTTTCTATAAGGGTAAGGATTACATCTAATACCAGTACATCAACTACTTTTATTATTAAGAGTATTATAGAATCATATAATATTAACTTTGAAGATCCTGACATTATAATACAGAGTATTGAAAAATTGTATTTAGACTAATTTAAAAAATTCAAAGAATATATTCCACAACCCAAACCACGACGTGTGTTTTTTATCATGAGGGAATAAAATGAATTTAAGATGTGAATTTCTAAAATCTAAAATTGTTTGACGTACAAATAGTTTGATATAATATTCCTCATTATCAATGTGTTTATATCTAAAAAAACACAGGATTAAAGCAAAAAATGCTATTATTTGTCCAATTTCATGACGCTCCATACGATTATAGGCATCTAAAAGTTCACGTGGACATTTTAAATGGGCAATAATATTTTTAAATAAATTCTCATGGTCGTCAAGACATTTCCACACACTTTGTTCCATATTTTTATTGATTTTTATTTCAAAACGTGCCAGTTCTTTTACCATGACATTCCACACCTCCATACTTTCACATTACTGATATTTTTATTTAGAACAATATCATTTTATACATTTCGGTTTTCTTTTTTTCAAATCAGTCTTTCGTTTCAAATCCTTATTATTATCCATTATATATCGTTTTTCCATAAGGTCACTCGTAAATTTTCTAGAACGCCATTGCATATATTGTTTATTTATATATAGTTTCTCAATATAAAGACCCTCTAACTCACGATATTTATCGCGTTGTGTACAAATAATATCTTGATCATAATTCGAATAGATTGTCATTCGTTTTTCTTCATGATGTTCATCGCCTTTTTTTTCACGTTTCATATATATTAACGAACGTTTATAACATCTTTTCTTCAATGGCGGATCGTTCAATACTTCTCGGTCGTCTTCCTCTTCTTCTTCTTCCTCTTCTTCACATACTGGAAATAATGGCTGGGGTGAATTAGGTGGGGGTGGTAGTTGTGGTGGTGGTGGTGAAAGAGGAATAGGAGATAATGTGGGGGAAAGAGCATTTGCTAATTCATCCACAATTTTCCTTGTTGAACGGGTACCATTTCATCACACATTCGTATTAAATTCGCAGGAGAAGGAATAGGGATTTGACCGAAGAAATCAATGGGCATATCGTATATGTAATTATCTAATTCATCTTCGGGTCGTGGCGGTGAGATCGTTTGCGGGGGAATAGGAGATGCATTATACTTTGCTTGCGGTGTTTGAAGCGGTATATTATACTGTTCTTGCGATAATAGAGGCGGTACTTGCCGTGGCGACGTGTTATACTTCGCTTGCAGGAGTAGAGGGTGTATGTAACCCTCCTGTTCTTGAGGCGATGAATTTACTTGCAGGGGGGGGTAGCTTTGCTTGCCGTGGTGACGACTTCGCTTGCCGAGGGGGCACGTGACTGGACGGTGTTATCGGTAGAGCAAAATTTAATGGCGACTGTGCAATGTCTTTAGTTATTTTGATGTTCTTTTTTCTTGTGATTTCTTGGCTGTATGCTTGTTCATCATCTGAAATATTCCGTCCCATTTGACGATATTCTTGTTGCTGATGACGGCGTTGTTTTAACATTTTGGGAATATCTTTTCCCCTACTTTCAATCCGTGCAATGGTTTTTCCACTTTCCAAATTTCTATGTGTCTGTTTCACACGGGCCATGCTGAGATTGTGTCTAAAAATTTTGGAAACAAACGTTTATAAAAAAACACGTTAAAAAAAATAGCGTAACCTGATTGGTTGAACTTAATTCCCCAATAAAATATCGGGGTATTCTCATTGGTCGAATGATAAAATCAATATTATAAGATTACTAATACATGTAAATCTTTTTTAATCTTTTTGTTGACTTAATGCAGTACATATTCCCCCAAAATATTTATCGGTAAAAACGTTGCTAGGAAAGATATAAAAACATACATTAGAAGTCATATTTTATTAAAACACTTTCAACATGGTTGCAGGGACTAAAGAAAATCCTCTGTTGGTAATAATTACCGATTTAGCAAAGTATTTTTCACACAATGAATATAAAGTGGTTGAATGTCATAAAATGGAAATGTTACCGTTACCCAACAATGCACGTGATAGAATAATATATAAGTTGCTATTGTTAGGTGATGAATATATATATACCTACTCATCAGAGGATTTTACATCATTGATCGGACTATTTGTGCGTGTAACATGCGATGATCCTCCACCCTATCAGCCATGAATCAAGCAAAAATTATATCTATGAGGAGCTTGAGAGATCTATCTCGTGAACGAAATCTACAGTTAATGGGTTCAAGACCCAAACCTGCAGCCCCGAAACAGTTGTATGAACTTTTCTTTAAAGATGAAGATAACAATTATTTTAAAATCGAATTCGATTCATCCGAACACGATAAGATTGGGAAAAGCGTGTATCTTACCAATCAATATATTTTTATCGTAAAAGACTAATCCCTTTGTATATATAGACATCTCCAAAAACATTTTAGTATTAGATACGATGGCAACAAGCATAGATATAAACGAAATTAAACTTGTTAACGTGAAGTTATACAGTTCTGAATTTCTATATACAATATGCAAAGACTCTGATTTTTATGTGGTTGACTTCATGAAAGAAGATAAAATTTGGTTAGACAACCGGCGCGGGATAATACTGAAAGATTTTAACCTCACCTCTGTTCTTAATACCCGAATGGGAGTCGAAGCTGGAATTATTGTTGCTATGATTCATCGCCAGGAAAATCAAGAAGATCTCTTGGGCAGACATATCTTCTTTGTAAACTCTTACACGATGAATTGTAACCCCGAAGTATTACGTTAAACAATAAAAAACCATTATCATCTATTTTGACATGTGTGAATTAATTAACACGCTCTCCTTATCGCGCTCACGGGTATCTTAAAATATATACTAAAATGTGTGAAAAGTGTAAAATAAAGTATCAAAAAGCATAAAAATATGCTTAAATAAGTATAAAAATGCTTAAATATCTAGAAATAGACGTATTTAAACACGGGAAATATATATTTCACAGGGACTAATCCCTCAAAATGGCCGCTAATCCCTACAAGTAATTAAGGTTAAAACTAATTAAAAAATCGTAGCTACCCAAAGTACACAAACAAAATGGCCGCTAATCCCCACAAGTAAATTCATTGTTCACTACCCTATAATATATCAAACTGTTTTGACATAAGGGGAGGAATCAGAACAAAACGCTTCGCGTCCTTAAGCTTCATTGTTCCGACCCTATTATTAATCATACTGTTTTGACATAAGGGGTGTGAATAGAACACGACGCGTATTATATATTCGCATCCCTAAGCGTTTAACAACCCGTATTGTTCCCCACCTATAATAATTCACTTGTTTTGACATGAGGGGGTTAATGAACAAGCTCTGATTGGTTAGATACGGGGGAGGTTTGATTATAGAAACTCTGATTGGTTAAACCCGTAAACCATTGTAATAGACCGAGAGCGTCATTATAAAATAAATCACGTATGCGTGTCTCGCACCACAACGATTTCAAGCTAGAACCAAGCAAAAATAAAAATCTCGAAGATGTCCAACCAAACCAACACGAAACCCATCCAGAAAACAACCGAAGTCAATGTAAGTTAGCGCTAAAATGTTTTTTACTGTCTGTATACAAGCGACATGTAATTATTATGTTTTTTATATTTTCTCTTAGAACGAAGCCCTCCCTCCATCCCCGCTTGAAGACGAAGACCCCAGTGTGGAAGCTATCCCGCTTTACGCTGTCAAATGTGAGGTAAGATAGCGCTAAAAATGTTTTTACTATACAAGCGCTATGTATTTATTATGTTTTTTATATTTCTCTTAGAAAGAAACCATCCCTCCTCCCCCAATAGACGACGTAGATGTACCCGATACCATTCCGGGGGTACTCCTGGTGCGGGATCTAGACGGCGAAAGCGAGTGGGCCTTCCGTGTCCAACAGGACACGGAATTCGATTTTGATGACTATGAACCGCCTGTACGCGAAGAGGAAGACGATGATCCACGCGTGTGGGGATACGTCGACACGCGGGGTGAGTCGTTTATATATTACGAAAGTACAGACACTATGGTGAAAATGGGGCAATAATTATTTATATTTTAATTTGTAGGGGTACAACATTTGGTGAAACAATAAACATTTTTAATTTTAATTTGTAGGAATAGTCTACAGAGGGGTATTATATCCTAGCAGAAAGCCCTTCAAAGACATTACTAATTTATTTGTGTAGTTTTTATTGTTTCCTTGTAAAAATATATATTCATCCAAACTTCTCCATCGTGTGTGTGTTTTTACTATAGCTAACTCTTTCATCATATGCTAACGAACAACCCTTGCGTAAAATAAGCAATTCATTGAACAAGGGATGACCAGATTGTCGCTATGGACCTGAGTCAATCTCATTCGAATCGCAAATTCGACTACGGGTTGATCGCGCACCGATGCAGTTTAATAATAAACAGAACATCGGAAGAATTCAGAGTCTTGTACCGAAGCACAACTTACAAGCGAGCAAAACACACACAACTGATAAAATATGAAATAACATCTGCTTATATACTAAACAAATCTCTTAAAAATTATTTGAGGTTTTTCTCCAAATTTAATAAAACACTTTTACACCTCTAATATTTTTATTTGGGATATTTCATCTAAAATTATTTTGAGGTTTTTTCAAAACTCTATCTCTCTAAAACTTTTTTGGGAAGCAACACTCCGAAATAATTTTTATCTTAAAATTTATTTGGATTTTTCTCCAAATTTAATAAAACACTTTTACACCTCTAATATTTTTATTGGATAATTCATCTAAAATTATTTTGAGGTTTCTCCAAACTCTATCTCTCTCTAAAACTTTTTTGGGAATCCGAAATAATTTTTATGAGATATATCCTCTTATAATATTTTGAGATCCTTTTTAAAAATACCGTAACTAAGGAATATCAGTCATTCGGCCATAAGATGGCGTCGAGGTAAGAGCTCCATGGCGGAAATTTCTATGATTAATTCAAAATGCTTATTTTTATTTCAATAAACATGACTACTCTTTCAAATAAAAATAAGGACAGTTCAAAACTGTTTATTTTTATTTTCAAACATCATTACAAGTCTTCAAATAAAAATATGGCGTTTTTGGATGGTACGTAAGTATTACATCACATCGGGTGAGGTATGATGGTTATGTATAATAGAATTTTTTGTATTTTTTTTCAAAAACGTGGTGTGTGTCAGTATATATATCACAGTGTGAATGATGATCTGATTAAGTGCTGTCTCGGATGCTATATGGGGTTGAAAGCAATGATGGATCAGGAACAGGAAGTTTAGTCGTAGAATTTCGTGTTCCGAATAATTGATAATCAGTGGGGAAAGTTTGCACAGAACCCAAACATGTCTAAGGTGAAACAGTGTGGAGAACGAGAGACGCGGAATATATCCAGAACTATGCCTCGTGAATAGTTCTGGATATATTCCCCGTCTCTCGTTCTCCACACTGTTTCACCTTAGACATGTTTGGTTTCTCGGTGAACTTTTCCACACTGATCATCAGTTGTTCAGAACACTAAATTCTACGACTTAAACATCCTGTTCCTGGTTCATCACTGCTTTCAACCCCGTATAGCAAATGACGTCAGTACTTGCTTAACACTATTCACCTTGAATGACCTTCAAACTCTCTGGTCGTTCAACTCAGGATTATCAAAAAACTGGTCGTACAACAACACGACCCAAGTGATATATATACTCTTGACCGCGACCACCTTATTTTGAATAATTTTAATACAAAAAACCTCTTGTATACGACCAGCTTCATATCCCCCCTGATTTGATCACTGGTCGTTCTTAACAGGGTGACCACACCTTAAAATGTTTCAACCCCCCTGGAAATTTGGGATTGTGCTGTGCTCTGATTGGTCCATTCAAATCATTCTTGATTCTGATTGGCTTAGAGCTCGGTTCCAATCCCAAACACATTGATATATATATATATATATATATTACTACTATCATCAGTATACATGGATATCTCAGAGCTACTTATGGTATAATTCAGATCATTTTGGAAAATGTTCCCAAATATGGCAGATGTAAGTGGGGATCGACGAATTTCTGAAGAAAGCGTGCCACACTTATGGTATCGCAAACAAGCATAGCAAAGGACCAAACGTTGAACATTGAGGACATCCTCTCTCTAGGGTCTTCCATGTGCTGGTTACAGATCCGATTCTGACCCGATTCATTCTATTTTCAAAGTACGAGCGAAACAGCTTCAATGAATTCTCCGAAAAATTATAAGCCTCTGATTTCTTAACAATCAGCGGTGGGTATAACGAATCAAAAGCCTTGCTCATATCTGTCGAAACAATTCCCACTATTCTTCTGTTATCTATTTCGAATTTCCAGTTTTCAACAAGTCTCAGAATTGTTGTCTCACAACTATGCTTTTTACGGTATGCAGTCATGTTTTGGCTCAATTTTGGCTCCATGAAACCTGTGGTTTGTTCGCTTAATAGCTTTTCATAAACCTTATCCACGCTTGACAGCACTGTTACCGGTCTATAATTTTTGTCCTTCATTTTGTCATCTTTCTTGTAAATTGGTATCCATTCACCAAGCTTCCAATTCGCCGGCCACACACCTTCTCTTATGCTCATGTTTAATATCCCTGTCAGTGATGGAGCAATTTCCTTGGCACATAATTTTAAAATTCAAGGGTGAAGGTTGTCAAAACCTACTGCTTTTCGTGGATTAATTTGTGTCAGTGTTCCTCTACTGCCTTTGTACTTACTTCTGTAAACTCAAAAGGTTCTCCAAAAGTGTCACTATCTATCTTAGATTTGATAGTTTGAATGCTGGAGTGATCAATAAAGTCATGTTCAGTGAGACTTTCCACATTATCTCCACCTATCCCATCTGCTATTCTGGAAAAATAATTTGCTAAGTGTTCTGCAACTTTCTGTTGATCTCCTTCTAATTTTCCATTTATATTCAGACATATGCCTTCTTCGCTATTTCCTTTGCCTTTTTGAGCTAGAAAAGGCCTGAACGTTTTGCAAAAGTTTCTAGGATTTGATTTCATTTTTTCAGATACTTGTTTCCAATATGCTTTTATGGCTTTTCGTCTTTCTTTTGTGGCTTCATTTCTCCATTTTTTCATTAACTCGAAATTTTCCTGGGTTCTGTTCTTACTGTATTTTTTGGAGTATCTGCGCTTAGTTCTTATTGCCTTCTTCCAGTTGGTTGTCATACAAGGCACATCCTTTGCTCTAACTTTCATCTTTTTAATGGGTGCATGCTCGTCTAGGATACTGTTTAATTGTGTGTTCCAACAGTCATACTTTTCGTCTATTGTATCAAACATATCAGCTATATGCCAAGGTACCGAGTTGAGGTCTTTCTTTAGTTGTTTTTCGTTGATGTTCTTAAGGTTTCTAAACGACACTATTTTGTAGGGATAGTGAACTGCTTTCGCTGACATGACTCCATACACCATCGCATGATCGCTTATTTGAGGATTAAATACGTCACATTCTATAAATAATTCTGGTTTGTTGGTAAGAATAACATCTAACTAGAAATACGTTATACGCAACACCCCTCGCCCGCTTATACTGTTTGAAACTTTTATAGCGTAGTTGCTAATTTACTACTGTAATACAGTACTGTAGTTCTTTTACTTGAATTAGGTACAGGTATTAGCCCATTTATTTGCAAAACTGAATAAATTTGCAGTGGACAATATCTCTGAGAGCTTTGTGTTGTTTGAATTTAATTCTTCCATAGGACATCAAACTAAATAGCGTAAACTTTTTAAATTTTTGGGTGCAGTACCTGGCACCTGCACTGAACAGAATAGTGGGGAAGTTTACTGCTGTTTCTACCATAAATCACTAAGAAAGAAATTACAGCACTTGTCTCACACAAGAGCAAAACTCGGGCCCCAGGACTGACATGTGTACCCCTCCCATAAATTTCCATGAGATGTATGAATGATCCCTTAATTGCAAGTATATATTTTTAGACACCTCATACCTTTATAATGTTATTGTATGGTAGTAACAGTACAGCATAATATACAATTATTGGATGAGGTTGAGCATCATGATATCAAGAATTATCCAGACCGAGGTCAATGTTACCTGCCAAAGCAGATAACTTTGACCGAGGTCTGGATAACTCTTAAATATCATGCATAAGCCGAATCCAATAATTGTTTTATTGTACATTGTTCAAGATAGCCTTACTATAAAAATATACAAACAAATCTACTACAGGCGTTTTTTAATTTGTAATTTTTGCACGTTTGGTCCTAGTGACGTCATCAGTGTTAAATAACTTTTGTTTTGGACACCTCCGTGCAATAATTCACAGTATTCAACAGAAATGAGGTCGCACCTGCCAGAGATTAATAATTCACTGGAATTGACCAATAGAAAACGAGAATGAATTTTGAATGTATAATAATTAACAGTTATTCCACGAACTCGAGTCGTATATGAGCTGATAGCCGACGAGGCGCTAGCCGAGTCGGCTATCAGCCATATACGACGAGAGTGAGTGGAATAACTGTTTTATCAATCACTCATGGAAGGCATTCATATTATAAACAGTTTGAAGTTTGAACGAAGAAAGTTTCGCTCTGCAAAACCACTTTACCGATCAAAAAACAGTTCAGCAAAGTCAGTTGTAAATGTTCACATTGCAATGGTGAAAGTTGAACACTGTACTTTTTATCGTGGAGCTTCGCCGACTGCCATGTTTGAATACTGAACCCCGTTCATGTTGACATCAAACTTATTGCATTTTGAATCATTTGGACGCTGAAAGAGACTTTCACAGGCATGATTTAGATGCTTCAAGTATTTTTGGATCTTTTCGACAGGGCGGATGCTTGAGTCTCGAATACGGAAGATTTTGCCGTAGGACTCATCTTCGGTGTTGCCGAGGCCGCCTTTTGCTCTTTTGAAATGGGTTTTTTGTAGACTACTCCAGCTATCTTGCCAGACTTTCTCAAGTCTTTGACGAAAGCTTCTAGAATATGGTTAGCTTCAGCAAAGGTAGGGTCCCGAATTATGCTAAAACCTTTGTTTGACGTTTTTTGAGAAATCTAAATGGCAACTCTAATGAACTTTATTGTTGTTTTTATTTACAAGCCATCTTTCTGCCTTAGCAGAAATGTGAAATTGCTTTATTAAGCAAGAATTTAACTTTGTTTTGGACATTTCTGTTATGTACTTGTCAAATTTCTTTGAACTCGTAAACCATTCATTCGTAAAGCAAGTAGAAACGCTAAAATTTAATTTTTTGAAGGCCAAAAATATTTCTAGCAACGCCACTTTAAACGTCGCTGTTTTTCTAAAAATATGAAATTTGGAGAGCTTTTCGTAAAATCTAGTTTTTCTATCTACCGTCAAATACTTTCATTCCGAATTTGGTTGCTTTCTGTGTGCATTTTGGTGTACTATTTCCCAGTAAAACTTGAATTTCTTCGTTTAATTCTGCAAATCTGGCAGCCATTTTGCTAGATTTCTCTACTAGTAGGATATGAGCTGATAGCCTACTAGTAGAGGAACCAATCAGATTGCAGAATAGCTCATATCCAGAGCTTGTGTATATAATAAATGCTTTTAGCCAGTGGAATTGGGGAAAGTGTTGAGATGAACGGGTACTTTGTGTTACTGGTAGGTACGCAACACGCATAATGGTTGCAACATTTCATTGGTCTGCAGAATACACCAATCATAAGTGATTGACGTGGCGATGTGGCCGGGCCTCTTGCAAGACCCGGGCATTTTGGCATTTAAAAATTTTTGAGTGCAGCAACAGAATAGTGGGGGGTCTACTGCGGTTTCTACCATCAATCACTAAGAAAGAAATTACTTTTATCACAATATTGATGACTCACGAAATAATCAATGCAGTATTTTGTATATACTGACACCAAAGGCTGTTGAAGGAAGAAAGTGCATCTCTATCATACAATGAGTGTCCTTTAAAAAAATCAAATTCGTTCAAATGTCTACGGATGGCATGCATATATAGTGCAAATGTATAGGGGTCCATTCAAATTAGATTTACTAAGACGTACCTATTAGGGATAATACTCCAATTGTTGGTGTAGATAGATTGTATACAGTAAGTTGATAATTCTACCCACATTGGACTACTGTGATGTGGAGCTGGCAGCAATATGGATAACTAAATATTGATGGTCATAATCAGAGGTCTCTAGGCATAATGCATGTCAGGGAAACTGATTGGTTAATAGAAATCCCAAGTTTTGTACCTCTTGTATTAGAAGCAAGTTACATTGTGTAATGCTAGTTAGGAAATTCCATGGCATTTTAACATCATATCTACCAGTAAAGAGCTATTTTCCATGTTTCAATTAATCTGTTCATACATGTTATAGCACCATTATCTATTGCCTTAATTGACAATATGTGAAGGATATACAACTTTTGAGTTAAAATTAGTTTTTGTAACATTGTACTGTACATTTGTAACAACTGTAATTTGTTAGAAAACAAGACCCCATATATTGATACCAGTGTTAGCATTGAAGGGGCTATCCTGTATAAATATTATTGTATTATTATTATTATTATTATTATTATTAATACTAATAATAATAATGCATTAACAATACTACTACTAATAATAATACCTAATGCAGATTGCAGATACCATATTTGCCATGTAACAAAGCATATAATATATGGCATTGTGTACTATAGTATCTAAATTATATCACCGTGCACATATATATTATAACCTATATTCAGAATGCCATGCCTAGTCTGCTTGTCGACAATGATCTAGCTAACACACATAGTAGCTGTCAACATACCCAATGTGAACTTATAATAATAAGCTGTATTTTACATTGACAGAATAAGTTGACCTTTTGACCCACTAGGCCAGCTAAGTGTACTGTAGATCTAACATGTTCCATAATGGATGGTGTACTGTAAACACAGATTATATATGGAATACATACCAGTATACAAAACATGGACGTCAAGATGATATCGTCAGAAACATAATATTCCTGGTTGAAAAAATTATAACCTTCTTATTGCCAGTGACGGCCTCTAACCATTGAGCCATCGAGATTCAGATGGAGAGAGGTTACAATGATGCACTGGTTCTAATGATATATGTACTGCCTATGCACAGCAGTTACTATATATTTCAGTAATGACTAATGATTGGGTGTGTTAATATATACACTGCTGTTATATCAATAGAATCAGTACATCAATGTAACGTTCACTCACCATCTGAGTCTTGGTAGCTCAATGGTCAGAGCATCTCACTGGAAATCAGAAAGTTATCCCTGTCCGGGACACAATAATTTTTCTGAGGATATGAGCTAGCTTGACAATCATCCATGTACTGTATCGTCTGTTTCCCCCCGAGCTCTCCCTTATTCACTACAGCAGTGTATATATTAAGTATTAACACTGACAAGTATACATAGTAATGCTTGTTTATTGCTACAAAATTGTAGGCCAGGCCCAGGTCATATAAACACAGCAATAGTATGCATGTTTTTTCACCCTAAACTACTGTATATATAGGCTAATTATCAAGCAGATAGTATTTATAATTTTAATCAAATAATAAACATACTGTCAATATATTATACATATATGTTTTGAAAATTCAAAACATTACACACCTTCAAATTTTCCCAAATCTCTCTGTTAAGTATTTCAAAATGTGTCTATTAGATTTCGGAGCTTGGAGCAAATACACAATAAAGTGTACAATTATTTAAATTACATTCAAACATCATTAATAATTCATGAGGAAAAGACAAAAGAAAATCACGACCGTATCGTGGTTTTAAATGTGATAAAGATTCGTCCTGATTTACATAAACTTTATCTTATATATATATATATATATATATATATATATATATATATATATCTATCTATAAATCCGATCCGAGATTAGGATTCGCTAGCTTGCATCTTGCGTGATAACAATGGCGTGATAAAGGACTAAACGCCGGTCGATATTAGCACCCTCGCCCTCAGGCCTTCGGCCGGCGCTTCGCGCCGGGCGAGGGGATAAGGTTTCGCTGATGTTGGTTACCCTGGTTGGTTTTTTCACTAAGCATTCAAGACCATGTACCTCCTCTAAGTCACACAGTATCTTTCCTTCTCTACTTTCTGGTTTTAATCTGTTAAGATTCAAATCTCCTGTAATAATTATGAACTGTTTTTCCAGAGAACTCCAGTGACAGATTTCGTTCAATTCTTCTTCTAGCCTGGTGTAATAAGCTTCTCCAACAGTTTTAGGAGGTCTATAAAGACCAACAACTACGACGTCGTGGCATCCAAACTTCGATTGAATTACCAGAGGTTCAATTGTTTTATATGTTCTTGGTAACTTCAGCTTTTTAGATGGTAGTGATGAGTTAAGTGTTCTAGCTTGAAGTTAGTAAAGTTGTAAAGGTTTTGCTGTGCAAGCTGTGTCCAGACAGGATCACAGGACTTGAACCTGTAACCTGGTTGCTACACCTCAACACAGTTTGCAAGTTTACAAGTTTACTAACTTCAAGCTGCAACTACCTAACTTAACTAACATCATTTCATTTAATCAGTGCAAAAACTGTAAATCAAACTTGGTTTATTGTTGCTAAATACTGTTAAAGAATTTATAAATTTTGTACCTAATCCAAATTGCTTTTTGTTTTCTCTTCTATGATAGGATGACAATCGAGATAGCATGTCCAAGAAAATTGCTGAATGCAAAACCCCAAAGCTTGTATCAACTGGCACAGTGCAGGACATCCACACATGCCTGGCTGCAGAAGGCATGGTAGTTAAATTTAGGTCAACCAATATTTTAAATGCAGTTTTGTGTTTAATGTCAGCATTTTATGCATTCAATACAGAATACCCAAAAGCAGCTGGTTGTGGACAAACAAAAAACATTTACCTCTTTCTAGAACATTTGGTAATTCCAAAGCAATCGTGCGGCAAAATATTGCCAGTTGGCATAGAACTTTTTGAGTAAGCTCAAGCGTTGATGAGTTATTGATGTATTAAGTAGGATTAAGTATTGGTTTGTATATGGAATTTAATGAATGTTTGTATAGTAATTTTTTTGTAATTAAATATTTGGATTATTTCTCATCTCTTGACATGCAATTTAAATTCGACCAAATTAGAAATTGGTTAAATCTACCATTTTTATTTTAACCATTGTTAATTTGGTTAAAATGGAGTTGGTTTTTACAGTGATTTTCACAGTGTGTATGGCCATCAAAGGCAGCACAGCCATTATCAGACAGTCAACAATGAGCGAGATCACATAAACGTGGAGTTATCACATCATGGAGAATACACGTTCCTAACTGTTTATATTTCAGTACACTAGTTTCTTTTGTACCAACATATGTACTATTAAACCAACCTTTGTACCAACATTTCCTCTATTAAGGTGCAAGAATCAACTCACAAGCTTGCTGCCATCTAATAATAAAGAATTCACAAGGCTAGTGTTGGGAGCGGATCACAGCATTCGTCACAAGCAAGATATGGCCGCGACTGACCAACACGCAGCAAATGATTTATTGAGCGGTTCGAGAAAGCTAAACAAGAGAAATCATCGATTAAAGTAAAACATGTCAATACCGAACATGTTGGTGGTCTATCGTGCACGTTATCCACGTCGCGGTATACAACCTATCGAGTTTCTATAGCGACTAGACACTCTTGTGAATGTCCGGACTTCTTAAGAAATCGAGGTAAAGATGTCTGCAAACATATCATTTGGACTTTGCTCCATGTTTGCAGAATTCCCGAGAACAGTACGATATTGCAGCAAATAGTTCTTACAGTTGAAGAGAAAACAGAGATTGTGGAAAAACACGCAAAAAGAAATCCTAGAATCCTTCGGTACTTTACGCAAAATTCTCCTCAGACAAGCAGACAAAACACCAGTCATATAAGACCCACAACTGCATGAAATGTGAACTGAGTCGCTAGACAACTTTAAATGGACACCTATTATGCATTAGCTGTATCGTTTGTTCATAAATGTTAAAATAATAATAAATCTTGGTCAGAATGAAAGCGTGTTTGTTCTAAAACAAACTCAGTTATGGGGGACATGTTGACTTATTTTAGCTACCCACGTTAATTCACAGTGTATGTTCTTACTTTCAGGCAACGGCCACGAATAACGACGACTACCGAGTAAACGACAAGCTGATCACTTGTTACTACTGTGAGAAAGAATACCTGAAGATTGGTTGACATTTTCAATAAATGCACAAAGATTGTTCCATGTTTACATTGTAATGGCTTCTTTCACCAGAAAGAATTATATAAGCATGTGGCAAATTGTCCGTTTTCAGAAGACACGAAGTTACTTCATCCTAGGAGAAGGTTGGACACTTATGAATTGTGGGGCCGTTTTGGGGGACGCTTTGGTCTTCATGTTATCTCTGCAGAGTGCTACAACCAAATATCTTTATTTAAAATCGATAGAACGTGTTTTCAAAAACTATGGTTCTGAAGTGGGATTGCTGTGTACCGTTGTGTACTAACAACTGGAGAAATTCTAAAAATATAAAGGCCCACACAATACCCGAGTAAGATTAGAAATGACAACCTTTCCAGTTCCTCAAGGACAAAAATTTGTGGTCAACACTTCACTGGATGAGAAAGAGTAGCCAGAAATCAACTGCCCACGACATTTCCTTGGACAATAAACGTACAAGTATAACCCCACCGAGAAATAGTAAAGCATGCCCTAACGCCTTCGACTACAAGGAAAAGAACTGCTTCAGGTGAAATCTACGTCTATTACCAATGCATTTATACCAGGAGAGGAAGATACAAGCGAGGAACAGTTACTGACAGTGAACGAAGAGACGGTGGATCCCTATCCCGAGTGTATTTCTGCAGCAGAAAATGTGGAACTGAAAGAAAATGTCGAAGAGAAACCTACCGAAAATGAATTTCTTCGGGAAGAAATAAAAATATTAAAAGCAGAGCTGTAGGTAATGAAGTATAAACAAGAGAATGAGCCTCTGTTTAACATTGACAATTACCAGAACGATCGAGACATTTCTTTTTACACTGGCTTTCCAAACTACGAAACAAAGAAGCTATGCTTCAATATTCTTACCTAAACTGTGTAACAGTTCATATGAGAATCACTCAACAAGGGAATCGCTCAAGAAGCTTGGAATTATGGTGTCGATTCGCATTCGCTATCTCACATGATTCCTTCATTCCTTACTATGACTCATAGAATCCCAATCAAACTTACAGGTAACTTACAGGTAAGTCTCGTTTAATTTCTCAATTATTTATAATTTCAGAAATGGAAAACCGGTGCATCATATACACTTGGGGACAAGAAAACCCACCAGCACAAGACGGGTTAACTTTTTTGGGAAATTGTTGCTGTAAGTATTGTTTTACATTTATCTATATGTGTAGTTTTACATTCCAATTCGATATGTCAGTGCTTTGTTATCTTTGTTAAGTGTCCAGTTAGTGGAATTTTGCAGTTGGATCAGTGTTTCCTGTGGTTTCAAAATAATTAAGAGCTTAAAAATCCAAACAAAATTCCATGGACAAGAAATCTACGTAAGAGGTTCAACTCGACTGTAAATGCTTCTCTACACAATCGCTATTATTTTCTTAAAGCCATTGTTGCTTATTATTTATTGTTAATTAATAGGATGCAGTGGGTGTAATCTTGAAGAGGGTACATCATCCAGGCTACTTTCAAATGGTGCACTGGACCAACTTCATTTACTGATGCTTGTTGCTGAGGGGATGCTTGTAACAAAGTTTACTTGCTGCACATTATGTGTTCAATGCCGAATATTCAAAGGGGTCCAACTGGGCACAGCAAGAACACATTCTTTTTTCTTGAACTTTCTTTCTTAGCTGAAATTATTAGTGCCCTACCAATGGGTGTTCAACATTTTCTTGAAAATATGTACCTCCTCGTGAAAGTTTAATTAACTCTATATTTGCATGTATTTATAGTCAAACATTGCATATGTTATTTTTATATCTACGGTCGAACATGTACATACAGTATACTGACCAACAAGTGGCTATCTACCTAATTTATACTTGCTAATTTTTCCAACCAGATCAATAAAATGTGTGGTTCATTAGTGCTTTTTAAAATGTCATATTTGTGATTATTTATGCTAGATTTATTTGAAATTCGTAGTCGAAATAACCATTTCAACATTGGTTAAAATGACAATTTTTACCTTTTTTACTGGTTGTCTCGATGCATGATCGGAGTCCAATGGACAAATCAGAAACCAATTATTATGAATTGATCCATTCGATAAGCGTTATCTAGTCGAAGAAAGTATTGTCGGATGCATCCAATGGATGTATTGGTTAACCGAATGTCTAATGCTTATGTCAGACTGGTTAATAATTAACAGTCGTTCAATGTTACGTGACTCAAAATGCAGTGGCAAATACACCATTAAACAAGGTAAGTTTGGGTTAGAAGATTAATATTAATTAACATACCGGACCACATATGTTGTGTTAAGTGTCTAATGGATCCAATGGGATCCAATGTGATCCAATGGGAAAAGGTGGTTACCGTTGGACAAATGTTTGTCGGATATGCAAGGAACATTAGCGCGTAAGTGTCATTGTATTAACTCTCAAATATCACCTAAATTGCTCAAAAGAGAAGCAAAACAAGAATAAAATGCGGTAACACGGAAGTTGCCTCTTCCAGTTTTCATGTGCTCGCACATTTTGCGTCTATTTTATACGAAAAAATGAGGATTTCTTTAACATATGTTTGCAGTTTCTAGTTGAGATAGTCGCTCATAACAGGTATATATTTAGTTTGAGACACTAAAAAGTGGTCGCTGGATCGCTCATTAAATGTACATTTCAATTAGAAATCGTCCGTGCCAGAAAACGTGGTCGTAAATGCAACCTGTTTGTGTATTTGCGTTTGGGGAAGGGAGGCTAGGAGGAGTGTAAGGGCTGTCTTATACATCGCATTTAATTTAGACGAATTTATTAATCCAACAATTAAATGCGACAGTTATGCAAAAATCCAAATTTACGCCACAATGAAACAGCTAACCAACAAAATCCCAATTTAACCAGAAAGTTATCAAAATATCTTGTTCAGTTATTCACTAAATGTGAAAATGAGAATTACAACTTACGAAGTAATAATGTTAAACTCTCTTTTGGCAAACCTAAAACAAATTTCCTAAAAAGAAGCTTCTCCAACAGAGCGCTAAATCATGGAACGAATTTCCGAGTGAATTGATGGATCAATGAACACAATTTGTATCATCCTTAAAGCATTTGAGTGATTATATTAGATTACTAGAAGTTACTATCGCAAGGGAAGTGCTGCCTTGGGTCCAAGGCAGTCATGATATTGTGCAAAATTGCAAAAATCAGTGGTGGGCTTATTGAAGTCACAGTGGAGGTAGTACAGCCTCATACCCATGCGGTTATGGTTTAGGTAATACCAGAGCAGTGAGTTCTTCAGTACATATATATATAGAGAGAGCTCACAATGAGCTTGCTCGACCATAGGTACTCGCAATCTGGGGTACGTTAGACATCTAATCACACATGCTTCATCTGCCCCTGGCACATTTTCAGATGTCTCACATCTGCCCCAACCTTGTTGACCCCCCTTGTGTTGTAACCGTTCTCAACATCTATTCACAATATGAACATGTGTAATAAATATTAAACAGATGTAAATTGGACAGTTGAAATGCAGTTGATAAACTAAGTTAATCAGAATTTGTTTCTCGCATAAAAATGCAGTTCAATATGAGGGATACGGATGTGCATTCTTCTGCATGCTCACTATCGTGAGAAACAATGAACTCACATCAATATATACCTAAAATAGAAGGTAAATCTTATTCACAAAACAAAGTATTTGATAGTGCCAGCATATTAACCGTGGTGTCACCGTGTCAGTGATGGCAAGAAATCGCAGATGACAATTAATGCTAGTTCCCTTACCTTGACAAGAGAATTTTTCCTCACTGAAATCGAAGTTAAAATTCGGAAGCACAAGCAGGCCGTATAAAGTACAGCTGCCAGATGTTCAGTAAAGTTAATAGTAAAGCAGAACACGTTTATATAATGACGATTGACGAACGAAGATCTTCACAAAATATCATGGCACTGGTGCCGTTTGCAAGTTCCGAACATTTGATTCGGATAGTTTCCGCATCCGGCGATTATACGAACATCTACGAGTTACGTCACAAAACGTCATAAATCTGTGGACATCCATGAAAAAATCGAATGTGATTTTAACTTCGATCGACTATACATAGTTCCGCGAAGAAGTGTGGGTACTAGACATACCAAGTGAAGATTAGTGTGCTGCCTAGGGCAGCAATAGTACCGTGTCAAAATAATTTTAATTAAAGATTACTGTAGTGTACATTCACATGATAAAATTCTGTCATGTTAAAGGAAACTTTTTACCTGTTGGTCATACACATGAATATATTGATGCACTTTTGCTATTCAAAACATTGCAGATTGCAAGATATACACTGTTGATGCATGATAAGCACATAAACATAGTAATTTTATAGTTTAGTTCGAAAGTGTATAAATGGCCAAGCACTACAATTTTTTAATAACTATTTTATTTTTAACAGAGATATTACAAAACGAATTACTAGGCAGATTAACTTACTTCATTTGCCTGGTGAGATCTGAAGCTGCCAAGAGATCATTTTATTATCATGGATGTGTAGTTTTTAGTCGTTTCATGATAGCTAATAAGTAACTTCTTTCCTTGTATTAGTGTTTTAGTATTTTTAATATTTTAATGATATTATTTGTTAGTTATCTTTTAAACTAGATATTTAACTTATTATAGGGCTCCTATTGATACCAGTTGTAATAACTGAATGGATTACCCTATTTAAATAAAAGTATTCATCATCAGCTCATATATCACTAGTAATGAAAAAAAACAAAATGGCGGCGTAAGTTTTCTTAATCTACTGCAGATGATTTAACTGGCTGTTTCTTTCACGCACAGGAGCGAAAAACCTGAACTCCACCATTGTAGTCATTTCTCAGTGCGTTTTTATAAAGAGACGAAATGAGCAAGGAATCTCAAAGTAGCACGAAGAAGCATCGTAAGTATAATTATCAATTCAACAAACATTAACATCTTAGATCACCTTTTACTTACCCGTTTGGAAAGTTGGTGCAAGCCGTAGCCTGGTAGGGGGTCTGTGGCGAATAGCGGTACTTGGATCCAGCTGGTTAAGATCCATCCATGCAGGATCTTGAGCTTACCACAACCCCTACTCCCACTCAGTATGACTTGCACCGATCACACCGATTAATTGCAAGTATTAAACTTACCTCCTTGCTCAAAGGGACGGACGGTGGGAATGTGTTATTTCCTCACATTCCAGCACTGCGTCTGACTGCTAGGCCTTTAACGCGGTAATGACGCACTAGATAGTCGGCGGAACCATGTTATGCCCGGCAACACCACTAACCCAGCGGTGACACGTAAAACAAGTGCAAAATACTCGTAAAATCTACCACACATTTCAAAATATGAAAATTTATAATAAAACAGATAGGGAAACGTGACGAAGGGCCTTCGCTCGAAACGTAACACAACTTACACGCTATTTCGGCAGTACACCAACCTTTTTAGATATCGGATTTGTAAATATTTGGTATCTTTATATATACGCGCACGTGGAGAAGAGCGTTCATGCAGATGAATACATGGCAAACTCTAGATCCTGGACCAGTAAATTCGATTTTGTGATCATAGTCACGACGGATATGTAGATACTTTCCAAAAGGAAAACGACGTTATTCGGGATTTCGAAATATCAACCGCAACACGTATGCTGCGAGGTTTCAGACGAAGGATTTCGGAGGTAAGTATGAATAAATAATATTTGATTCACGTTCAAGCATGCAAAACAGCTTTTTGATTTCCCCCTTTCTTTGCAGAACATATTCCTTCACAAGCATGGCGTAGCCAGGGGGGCTAGGGAAAAGAGAAATTCTGCGTCGTTTAAAATCAAAATATGAGGCTCAAGAAGAAATCAAACATTTGATGGATGTAACCCGATTTCTCGATCCGATGTACAAAGTTGATTTCCTCTCAACCAACGAGTGGAGAAGGAAACAAACAATCAGAACTTGAAGTGGTAAAAGAAGAATTGCTCCAAAATTCTGTTTACCTACTGTAAATGATCATCAAGAAGCTGATGAACTACCGACACTTCAAGCCAAGAAGGTTAAATTAAGCCTTGGAGCATTGAGTCACAAAAAGAAGAAAGCGACGCTATCTCCAGCAGTCATGCACCGCGCGATCGATTATCCGCAGAAATTCAGCGATATTTAATCGAATATCCAATAATCGACGGAGATGAGAATCAACTGAAATGGTGGCAAAGAAATAAAAATGAATTCCCTCTGCTAAGTCAGCTTGCCATACAATATCTCGTCATTCAAGCTCGCCATCAGAACGATTGTTTAGCAAGGCAGGACTTGTCAGTACACCAGCACGCGCGATAACAGGACTTTCTTTTCTTTGTGTTAGAAAATGCTGTATTTCATCCAGTTTCTTTGGAGAAACAAGAAACAACTGTGAAACAGACCTTGATAATATTTTTCGCAGCCATTTTCCTCTTTCTTTTGCTAGAGGAAAAAGTTCGACCTGCATGACGCGATTAAACGGATTTATGATGGCGGACAAAAACCGTTTTTTTCGGGGTTTTTTTTAGAACCGCCCAAGCCCATTAATGACCCGTTCTTAAAGATCATTAATTAGGCCCGTGTAATTAAACTATCAATTACTAACAAATGTTTCTTCCGAAGGAAAAAACAAACCCGACAATCGAAAATCATTTCTGAATACAAACTAACCATTCACACGCATAAATAAGACGATAGATAGTGTTGAAATATGTATAATTTGAGTTTCCTAAGCACACAAAACGTTATCTTAATATTTTTACAAACACGCATACTTATATTTTGATGAGAAAAACTGCCAAGATTTTTAGTGACGAAATACTGACGTTTAGATCGGAGCCACTCATCAGAGTATAAGGCCACTTGGTCTTACTCTGGTGAAGGGCTCCGCTCGAAACGTCAGTATTTCGTTACTAAAAATCTTGGCAGTTACCACCTTCTCACTTTGCTATATATCCAAAACACTGTTTACGCAGAAATCTACTTTTTACTATATTTTAATGAGGTTAGTCATAACCAAGGTTAACAACAAAGGAACGCGCAAGGCTTTGGGCGAGGGAAGGCTTAAAATCAACGGTACTCGCGGGCGGATGGGCATTACGCCCTGAGACAGCGGGCACGCAGAGTAGCAGAGTTAATAGATGGTGGTTTGAGTACGGAGGAAATTTGTGAGAATGGAAATAAGCAGGAGAACGAGATGCTGACCAAAGAAAGTGGGAATGCGACCCATAAACTGGTCAACCGCTTTTCAGTCCGAGGAATTCCGCGCTGGTATGAAAGAAATGGTAGCCCAAGCCGTGGCTCAAGCGAGCGGACAGACCTCAGAGAAACAGCCAAATCAACCAGAAACGGACCCACACCGCGTCGATTATTTGGAAAGATTGGGCCGGTCTGTTCCGGCGATCCCTTCAGGTAACTCGCAAGCGTCTACGAGTAACAATCAAGGTACGTTAATTGTTCCATCCTTTGTTGGTGTCGCTATGGCCTCGTCAATCCCAAGGACGGAGGTAATGTCAGAATCGGTGATGACGAGAATAACTCCACATAACGGCGCTCAACCTCGTGTAACAATGGACCCCCAGCCTCTCGCTTTGGTTAATTCACATACCGAGCTCGCAAGTTCCTTATTTTGGGACTGGGCGTCCTCCAATCCCGTCGAAAGTAGTTTCCCAGATTATGTCCAACAAACTTTATCAAAGCCCTCATTTTCCGGCGTAATTAAGTACGGAGAGGATGGTAGGACAGAATAAGGTTGACGGGGAACTTTGTCCACAACAATTCCTCGAAGCAAACGTGGGGAGCTCAAAGTGGTCCGTTGACCAAACGTGGGTAGTACGACCAATCCATTTGATTATTACCCATGTTTACATTGTAATGGCTTCTTTCACCAGAAGAATTATATAACCATGTGGCAAATATTGTCCGTTTTCAGAAGAAACGAAGGAACTTCATCCTAAGGAGGTTGCGTTACACGTGCAGTCTGTTGCTAGCACAAATTAGATTATCATCGGTTGCCCGACCATTAATTAGCCACTTCATAAACTGTACGGACTGGTAACTAATCTATTCACCGCAATGAATTGTGAGGCCATTTTGGTCTTCATGTTCTCTCTGCACAGTACTACAACCAAATATCTTTATTTAAAATCGATCTAACGTGTTTTCAAAAACTATGGTTCTGAAGTGGAATTGCTGTGTACCGTTGTGTAAAGAAGGCCCACACAATACCCAGTGACGAGAAAATTCGAAAGGAATACGCCAGGCTAATAAGAAATGACAACCTTTCCAGTTCTTCGAGCAGATGTACTATACAACAGCTGATCAGTATGATTGACAATTTCAAAAAACTGCCACGAGCGCACTTATTTTAATTATATATCTACAGTATATAATGTTAATAAATTGTTAAGTAATGCGACTTCAGTTATATATTTACTTTAATTACATGATACGATAATATTCGTTTGAAGTCAGACACGTAAAGGTGAAAAAGTGAAACCATAAGTTGAAAATAGTGTTGTAATATGTATAATCACAACCAATGTTGTTACAGGTCAGCATAAAGTTGTAGTTCAAACAAACTTGCATTCTCTCACTTTATTTTTTAGGAAAAATGTAGGTGACAAGTCCAATTGGTACTACTGGTAAAACGGTTCAATTAAATGCGAAGAAACGTTGGCCATCAAACATAACTTTGCCAACACCACATGTAGAGTGCATGTGACATGATATTTTGGTGGCTGGGACATTGGTTGGAAAATATGTGCATTGTTCAGGTATGGGCTGGTATTTCAGTTCCAGGTGCAACACAGGTTTGCATTTTTAGTGGCTGTATGGAGAGCATAGGCTACCAAACCATTTTACAGAGAAACCTCCTGCCATTCATACTTGAAACATTTCCGGATGGTCATATAGATTGTGGCAGGACAATGATCCTAAACATACCAGTAATTCGACAAAAAATGGATGAAAGATAATGGTGCGAATCACTGGACTACGCCTCCAGAATCACCGGTATGTGATCTGCTGTATTCGCAAAGGTTAAGAAATTTCTATTTATGATTTTATTCCGAAGGTTAAATTTTGTATTTACTGTATTTCAGGGCTTAGAAATTAGAACATTAGTCAATGTTTACAGAATGAAGTCCAATGAAGTAGAATTTGACTCTCGTTGAGCCTAGCTTACTGCTATAACTATTCTAGTACTTCTATAGGCATTTTAATTAGAAAGGCTTGTTATTCTGCAAAAATTGCCATTTCCTTTATTCTTTGCACATCATGACAATTAAGGTTATATATGTACAGGTACTGTAATTTGAGCTACAGTACATGTACTGTACTACACGAGGTTAAATTATCTAAATTCTTTTTTTATCTTACATTTCTTTACAATGTGGAATTGGGTTTGTTAGTTTTTAGTTTTATTTTATTTAGTTTTTATTAGCCAGAAAGTTGGAGTACTTATATGAGATTGCGTAATCTCATTCCCTGTAAATCGAAGCTTCTGCTGTACAAGACCACCATACTACCCAATCTTACATATTGTCACCTTGTGTGGCATTTTTGTAAATCTTCTGATCGACGCAAACTGGAACGTGTCCAGGAAAGGGCTCTTAGAGCTATTTATAAATCAAGAACGACCACCTATGAAAATCTACTAAAACAAGCGAACTTACCTTCTTTGCACAATAGAAGATAGCAAGATATTGCCATTATCATGTACAAAGTTAAAAATGGCATGACACCGACTGGCATTACAGAACTATTTGATTTGAAAGACAAGAAATACAATCTGAGAAATGGAGACTTTAATATACCTCGGTTTGATACAAAACGGTATGGTAAACACTCGTTGGCATATATAGGACCTTATATCTGGTCTAAACTACGTACTAAAGACAGATGCAAGCCTAGTCTAGGCTCCTTTAAATATAATATTAGAGACATTGACATTGATAATAGTCTACTTGAAGACCGATGCAATAACTGTGAACTCTGCTCGACGTAGTAGTTATGTATACATATTCTGATATATCTTAGACTTAGCAAATTTATTACTATATATCTTACTTTGGATTTTTAACTCATAGATTTGATAGATACATAGTGTCCTCAATTAGTATGTAAAATGCTAAACACATTGACACTTGAAGTCTTTATTATTATTATTTATATACATGTACATTGATTCTACTACACACTTGGTTACTTGAAACCGTGCTACAGATCTACTGTCAACGGTATACAGCTGTTTGCTTTGTGCAAAGTACCTCTGATAAAGAAGTATGGGATTGACAAAATTCTCATTTATTTTATGCAAGACATTAAAATTCTTGAGTCGGTGAGTTATAAAAGGCAATATTATAGCCGATTGTTTTATACATGTATGGTAGATAACTCAAAACTGCGAATTTTTTTTGAATGGCTTTGGTATGTGAGCTGCAAATACTGGCAAGAAATTGTATAAAAAGACATTGTTCAGGTATAGGTATAAAATATAGTCATGCATTAAACATGAATTTATTTTGTGCACAATCCTAATGTTTGTGTGTGCGCGTGTTTATGTTGATGTATATATTTATAATTTGTGACAGTTGCCTAGATAGTGTAAATGCTTATATCAACTTGTTTTGTATCATTCTAAGTTCAAGGAAGAAATGTTTCAGCTTCGAACAAGGGAAAGTCATCAATGTGAAATGGTGAAAAATGACCCATCTTTATCGTCCACCCATGAGGTTAAGGGCATCAGTGCTACATCAGTCGCGCTACTTCCATGTTGTCGATGGCCTTGATCTTGATATCATGCATGACCAACTTGAGGGGGTTCTGCCTTTGGAAACAGCCGGATGCAAACACGAGAGAAAGTTAGAGAGAATTTGAATGTTTATGTGAACCCAAACCGCAAGCGAGGGTTTGTAAACCCTTAGGTACTTTCAAATTTGACCAAACTCTCTCGAGTGTTTATTTTCTGAGCGTCTATTTTCTATTTATTTTATAAAATAAGACTGAAATACACTATGACGTCACAACCGTGTTTGCATAGCCTGATATAAACACGGTTACTAGCCAATCACAGCATGCGTAAGAAAACTTATTTTATAAATATATACAGGTATTTATTGTGTGTGCGTGTGCTTGTGTATATATACTTGTTTTCTCTATTGGGCAATGCGTTTTAAAACATACAATTAATCATTTCAAAAATATTGATTTCTCTCTAGCAAGGCGTCATCAAGCTTTACAAGCTTATCTGCTCGAACAGACTGGAAGAAGCTTTTGCAGTTTTGGCAGTCATTGGAGCTTGGAATGCAGATAAATATATTTACATATACAGTAATATAGTTAGTATATATATATGATAAACAATAATTGGTCGTGTTCTATCGGATATGCATGCTCAAGCCAAAGGCGAGAACTTGCAAACAAGATCGACGGATATAAATATAGTTAATTACTTAATATACTCTGCGTCGTAATGTTGATATGAATAATAGTTGTTCAGATTAATTCAGAAAAATGTTAAACAGCCACTAGTGAGTTTTTTTCATACATACTGTACATACATATATATATATATATATATACAACTTATATAATTTTTGAGTTTCCTTGCATTGATTTTTTTCTACCAGGAATCCAAGGACTGGCATAGTGGTTGATAATTGATATACTTATATGTTGACATTTTAGGTGAAGCAACCACAGTTGCTGATGCCAACCTTGAAGATGTGTTCAATGAGTTGGATGGAGACATTAATGGTGGAACTGCACTAATAGTGTAAGCTGCACCGCATACATATACAATTGGATTTTTGTGTTATTAAATATGTACATGTATTTATGGAATATATACACTGTAGGTCAATTTTGTTCTCAATGTAAATGCTATTTTTTAATTTAACCAAAATAGTAAGACTGTTTTTTTATATTTAATTAATTCACGTTATATACTGTTTTCGAGAAGAAATAATTGCTAGCTCCTTGGTTCCGCCCTGTTTTATATTATTAAAACTCAAAGTCGCGCGTGGACAGTAGCATAATTAACATAAACCTGGGGCACACATCTTATATTCAAGACATACGAAATATTCAAGATATCGAAATCTAACCAGGGTTCGATTCTTGGTTGGGGCAGTCACTTTTTCATATATGTATTTGACTATATTAAATCCTCTCTAATATTAAATATATATATATTTATAATAATTGTATCCTTTTTAGTATGAAAGTAGTGTATACACAAGTAATTGTTCTTGTACACAAGTAAAAGTTTCATTATTTTCCCAAATTTGATAGGTTAAAGAACGGTCATCCTAAAATTCCATTTGGAAGATAATGACGTATGTATTGACTTTCAAATGTTTAATTGCCAGCATTAGTTGACAGTAGTATAGAAAGTGGGGCTACCGGCGCATTTTTCCATTTTTCATGTCTCAACTTTTTTCTCTGGAGAACGCAGCACTTTTTTCGTTTTTAGATTCCACATATAATTCTCGAGCAAATATGTGGAATGCAAAAACGGAAAAAGTGCTGCGTTCTCCAGAGAAGTTGAGACATTCAAATGGAAAAAGTTCGCCGTTAGCCCCACTTTCGAGACTACTAATAGACGATGTGTCGCATGGTTTGGGGAGTCAGAGACGTGTCTCAGCTAGTAGGCTACAGAGTGAGGTGTCTGAACGTGAGGCTGCTGTGGGTGAGGATGTCGCTCGTGACAAGACTGTGTCAAGCAATATTACACATGATCCTGGTATGGGTTTTGTTCCAACTAGTGAGTTGAGTGGGACTCATAATTCGAAAGGGTCTAAGGACTTGGCTATATTTAATAATAAAACGACTCTTATGAGAAGGTCTGGACGTAAACGTGACTCTGTTGTGGGTGGTAATGTCGCTCGTAGTGGTATACTATTGAGTGGTGGTGCACGTGATCCTGCTATAGGTTCTGGTAATTTAGTTATACCGAATATTAAGATGAGTTTTCTAGAGAGGATGTCTAGCTATCTAGCTGACGCTAAAGCATTGGGGTATAAGTGGATGGACCTTATTAGAAGGGGATCTAGAGAGAACGTTATTAATAGAGTCACCAGAGTTAGGGAGGTCAGAAAGGCTAGACGTGATCTTAGACGATATGTGAGGAGGTCACAACTAGGTCAGGAAGCGTCAGACAAAGAGTACGAGAGAGTCACTAGTCTTATTGCTAAGATGAAACGTCCTACTGTAGTGCAAAGGAGAGTCGCTCTTAAAGGGTACACCAAGTCGTATAGTGTTGAGGTGGTCTACAATAAGGATCCATTAAAACAACTAGTCAATAATAGAGGAGTAGTGGGCTCGACTTTACAGAAAGAGTTAGAGAGACTGAGAGGTTTAAAGTTTTCTGAGATATTGAAAGTGACTCTAGAGAAACAAATTGGTGATGGAGAGTCTGTGTTTTAAGACAGCCTTCTTCCATAGCGTAATCAAAACAGTGATTAGTAGTGTTGATATTAGTGGGACTACAAAGCAATCTAGTGAGGAGATAGTAAATCGTATTGCTGTGTGGTTGTCAGAGGGGTCTGGGTGGGTTGTGGATAATATTGATGATCACTTTATTAATGTAGTGGTGTATGAGCCTCTTAAAGGATCGAGTTATATTGAGCTACCAGAAGAGTTGAAGAACGCGTCTAAAGGTTTGATTAATATAAAGAACAACGATGACAAGTGTTTTATGTGGTGTCACGTGTTTCACAAGTGTCCTGTAGGAAAGGATCCGCAGAGAGTGTCGAAGCATAAGAAGAACGTAGGTTCTGTGAACTATGAAGGAGTGAGATTTCCAGTTAATACAAAACAGTACAACAAGATAGAGAGGCAGAACGGTACTAGTATCAACGTGTTTGGGTACGAGGACAAGCAGCCATTCCCTATTTACGTTTCTGAGGAGAAGTACGAGGATCATATGGACCTGCTACTTATAACTAGTGGTAGTAAACGACATTACGTATACATCAAAGACTTTGATAGGTTTATGTGCGGTCAGTCTAAACACAAGTGTCGCAAGAACTTCTGTAGGTACTGTCTCCAATGTTTTACTACCAGTAAGATTCTAGAGAAACACAAGGAGGTTTGTATGGTGATAAATGGCAAGCAAGCGATTAAGATGCCAGAAGAAGGAGACAACACTCTTGAGTACAACAATTACCACAAACAATTAGAAGTGCCGTTCGTAATATACGCAGACTTCGAGGCTATCACAGAGAAGGTCGACAACGTGACACCACTCACAGGATCGTACACTAGCGAGTACCAAAGACACACAGATTGTGGGTATGGGTACAAAGTAGTGTGCTGTTATGATGATAAATATAGTAAACCAGTAGAGATGTTTCGAGGTAAGAGCGCTGTTAGGAAGTTCATGAAAAAGATGTTAGAGGAGGTTAAGTACTGCAAGAAAGTTAGAAAGGAGCATTTTAATGAGGACATGGTGTTGACCAGAGCTGATAAGGTTAACTTTAAGGAAGCGACTAAATGTCACATTTGTGATGGGAAATATAAAAGTGGAGACATGAGAGTTAGAGATCATTGTCATATCACTGGTAAATATAGAGGTTCAGCACATCAGTTGTGTAATAGGAACTATAGATTGACTGGTAAGATACCTGTAATATTTCACAATCTAAGAGGGTACGATAGCCACTTCATAATGCAAGAGATAGGCAAGCTAGGTCAGAAAATCAACGTCATACCAAATAATATGGAGAAATATATGGCATTCATGTTAGGTAAACATCTAGTGTTTCTAGATAGTTTCCAATTCATGAGCTCTAGTCTAGTCAACCTAGTAAACAACCTACCAAGAGATTGTCTTAAGTACACGTCCGAAGTATTTCAAGGTAAGGAGTTAGAGTTGATGTCACGAAAGGGTGTGTACCCATATGACTATATGGATAGTTTCGATAAGTTCGAAGACATAAAGCTACCCTCAAAGGAGAGCTTCTACAGTGTGCTAAATGACGAACATATATCAGACGCTGATTATGAACACGCACAAGAAGTGTGGAAGACGTTCGACTTGAATAGTATGGGTGAGTACCATGATGTGTACCTCAAGACTGATGTGTTACTATTGTCTGACGTGTTTGAGAACTTCAGAAAGACTTGCAAGCAGTACTACCAACTAGATCCTTGTCACTACTTCACATCACCAGGACTATCATGGGACGCTGCTCTAAAGATGACAGGAGTGAAACTTGAGTTGATGACTGATATCGACATGTTTCAGTTTATTGAGAAAGGAATGCGAGGTGGCATCTCTTGTATCACGCATAGATATGGTAAGGCCAATAATAAATATATGAAGGACTATGATAGTAGTAAACCATCGAAACACATCGTATACCTAGATGCGAATAACCTTTACGGTTGGGCTATGTGTCAGTACCTACCGACTGGTGGATTTGAGTGGGTCGAGAAGTTCGATCTTAACGAATATAAGGATGACTCAAGCAAAGGAATACTATTAGAGGTTGACCTGGAGTATCCAAAGGAGTTACACGATCTTCACAACGACTATCCTTTAGCCCCTGAGAGGATGAAAGTAAGTAGTGATATGTTGTCAAACTATTGTAAGACAATCCAAAACAAGTTTAAGATATCTGTTGGAGAGGTTGCAAAACTTGTACCTAACCTAAACGGTAAGAGTAAGTACGTCGTTCACTATAGAAACCTACAATTATACAAGAGTTTGGGAATGAAGGTTAAGAAGATACATAGAGTACTTCAGTTCGATCAGTCACCATGGCTCAAGCAATATATCGACTTTAATACAGACAAGAGGACCCAAGCGAAGAACGACTTTGAGAAGGATTTCTTCAAGCTTATGAACAATAGTGTATTCGGAAAGACTATGGAGAATCTGCGAAAGCGTGTGAACGTGGAGTTAGTGACAGACGAGGAAAAGCTGAAGAAACTAACGTCGAAACCAACCTTTGTAAGCAGTAAGATATTTGACAATAACTTGGTAGCAGTTCACAAGATCAAAGAGATACTAACTCTAAATAGACCAGCATATGTGGGTATGTGTATTCTAGACCTATCGAAGACATTTATGTATGACTTCCACTACAGTAACATCAAAAAGAAGTATGGCAGCAAAGCCAAACTACTATTCACAGACACTGATAGTATAATGTATGAGATCGAGACGGAAGATGTGTACAAAGACATGTACGCTAACAAGGAAGTGTTCGACTTTAGTGGATATGACAAGTCATCTCCCTACTTCGACCTAACTAACAAGAAGGTTATTGGTAAAATGAAGGACGAGACATTAGGAGTCCCAATCGTTGAGTTCGTTGGTTTAAGGTCGAAAATGTATAGCTACATAAAAGAAGACGGAAAAGGTGGGAAGACTGCTAAAGGTATCAAGAAGAGTACCATTAGAAACAACATAAGACACGACAACTATAAAAGTGTCCTGACAAATGGTGAGCAAATGTCTCACATAATTAAAACTATTCGCAGCAAGAGCCACCGACTAGGAAGCTACGAAATAAGTAAGATATCCTTGAGCTGCTTTGACGACAAACGACATATACTACCAGATGGTGTGTCTAGCTACGCGTATGGACATTACAAAATAGTTTAAAATTAGATGCTCAAATTTCTCAAATGTTTTTTGGTCTTCAGGTGTCTATATTTAGAGGTCACATGGTATGACTGATCACATGTCTCACACACCCACTTATGAGTTCTCATCCACTCTTTAGTTTGCGCTCTGGATGCTACTAAAGCTTCTTCTTTGGTTTGGTAAATTCTTGGTCTTGCCATTATATATTACTATATATTTTATTTACCCACTCGTTGTAGTATGGATCTTCTCTTCCGTCCCAACCTAGATCCTTGTATACTACATTATACAGGTTATACTCGAATCGTGCCTTGACCTTACCAGGTTTGAGGTCGTTAAGACTACCTCTCAACTCTATACCTCTTCTAGAGCATATTCTTATGATATAGAAAATATATTTCGATATATTCTTGACAACTAGTTTGTTTATTTTAAGAGACCACACTATCTTTATAAAATCACTGACCACTATTGGTATGTCACTCTCGTTAACTAGTCTTTTGCTAGTCAACATTCTCTCTAGCCATTTACTGTAGCTGTGAGCCGATTTCTTGTACATCCAAATGTTAGGTGTGAAGTTTCTTACACGTCCGTAGGTAGTCTCTCCACACTTGTTACAAATAAATACACCATCTTCGGTTTGGGTTCTGTGGTTACTACACTCGTAACAGTATGTGGTGTCGTACCACTTTTTTGGTCTTGCGTCCTTAATTCCATTCTTGATCTCGTCCAATGTGTACCCTAATGTGGTACCACTCCACTTTTTTGATGCAATCTCATCCAATGTATACCCAGCGTGGAACATTCTCATTGTACGTTCGTCAACCATTTAAGTTACTATACTATATATATCTTTAGACTATAGTGTGGTAACTTTGTGGTTGTCGGTTAGTGTCTCCCACTCACACTTTATTGCTGTGACCTGTTTTAGAGCGTCTGACAGTAACTGTTCCAACTCTTCTATCTGACTAGTTTGGAGTACCTCTGTCAAGTTACGCTTTTTATTAAATTCCATAGCCATCTCCTTTAAAGTTTTGGCGCTCATTATACTACTCTATATATTAAGTAACCGATGGGGAACCCAACAACTCCAATGAACACCGTTTGATATTCTCTCATCTCATCTGAAGGTTTGTAATAGTCTGACAACTCAGGCTCTTTACTAAACGTCTTCCCATCATACTGTATCGTCAGTACTTGTCTTAGTTGATCCAGAGCGTGGTTTGTGTCGTTTATGTCTGCGTTAGCATCTGACAGTTGTTGCCTTAACTCCTGAATTTTGTCTCTCTGACGAATCTCATTCTCGTAGAACTTTTCTTTTGCTCTTGCAAGACTTTCCAATGCTTTGTTATGTCTCTTTATCTCTGTCTCGTAGCCGGTGTGGTTTAGCTTGCTGAATATAAATCCAGCTCCTGCGAATGCTATAGCGTTGAACAAACCACCTGCTATCATACCAGCCATTATACATTACTCTATATTACTTTGAGAATGGATCTACAGGTAAGTATTTCTTACTCTGCGCCCACTTAACGAGTAGCGTTGAGACACCTACAGCAGTCGCTAACTTGAGGGTGCCCTTCACTGATTCAGGAGTGCCTAACGGTTCTTTTAGTATTTTCTTTGACGCCATGGATACGGCTACGGCTCCAGCAGTCACGAGGGCTGCGTCGTATAGCTCGTTCATCAGTTCTTTTCTGTCTATTGATGCCATATATTATACGACATGTTTTAATCAAAACTGTCGAGTTTACGTGATGGTTCTATAACGACGGTCTTAGGCTCTTCGGTCACTACTTGTTTGTCTTGTCTCATCGTGTAATACAGTGAACCAGCGGCTATAACCACTCCAATAGTACCTATGATGTATCCGTAGTTAAAACTATCGTCCTCTTTTATCACTCTCTCTCTCATCTTCCTCTCTTTGGCTGCTTTAGATATGGCAGCCAAGCGTTTGCCTGCCTCTACTCTCTTAGGGTCTTTGGTCCTTGTTGTCGACGTTATAATAGGTACGGACTCGCTGTCAGTCATCTATATTATACATGATATCTAGTCACAGACCATCTCACAGTCATCTCACAGATTATCTCACAGACCATCTCACAGATTATCTCACAGATAGAGTATTCGGTGAAAGTATTTTTGGTGATTAGATAGTGTGGTTTCACTCTTGAATCTCCTATTACAGTACTCACACAGAACTCTAGAGTCTATCATATATGTCTCTATGAAATGTATTATCTCGTGTTGGTCTGAGGATAGTAATGTGTTGTACCCTTGTGATCTTAGTCTCCTTAACACCCTCAACTGGTTATTCCTAATAACCCCATTACCTTTCGGTGTTTTGAACTCTATAGCAAAACCATTGTATCTCTTATGTAGTTGTGGAACTATCAAATCTGGTTGTCCACCACTGTAACCTTTCTTCCATCCATCTATTCTTTTAGTAGATGTGTCTTGGTACTCGCCAAGTCCTGGGATGACTATTGTTGGATGGTACTCTCTAATGTACTTCACAATGTCGTAGTGTAAATCTGTCTCATTCATAATCGATAGTTGGTTATGTTGTGTGTACTGACCCGTCTTTCTAATAGATGGTAGAACTTCTGAGAATACCCATTTTCTAAAGTTTTCTGCTGACTCTAGTTTAGACGAGAATATTAGTCTGTATAGACCACTCTCATTTATTTGCCAAACTTGCCTATTCTGAATTTGTCTATTTTGACACTCGAAATCTCGGGTCCCAGTTTGGGACCTGAGATTTTGAACCTTTCTTTTCTCATCATCTTTCACACGCTGTTGTATAGCTTTGGAAGGTCTTTTATATCCCAAGATTTCAGCTACCTCTTTTCCGTAGAACCAAATATTATCTCCATCTTTTGTAGTAGTGACTGACGTGTCGTTATTTCTAAATATTTTAGTGATACTCATCACCTGTAATATACCACATGTTTTATTTTTGTGTTTAAATAGCAGTCATCTTAAGAAAGTAACCACTTAATAGCACGAACGCGTGATCTGACCAAGGTCCTGTCTTAGGACCTTGGTCAAAGTGACCCTTCTATCGATCACAAACATACTGTCAATAGGGGGTCACATGTAGTGTCTTAATATTTTACTACTATTTACGTGCTATTAGGACATCTTAATTATAGTCTTCAAAGTAGCAGTTACTTTTAAGAAAAACTGACACCCTGTTTTAGAGGGTCGGAATCGGACCCTCCTTGTGTCTCATATAATTTATTGTACCTTTTCACCATTCCGTTGATTGGTGGGCATAAGTCAGTCACATTATCGTCCAACACTTTAACGTCTGAGAGGAACATTGACTCATTGTAAGGAAGACCTCTAAGATACGATCTTAGTTGTGTCAGTATCTTTTTGTAGCTAGTATGTGCGAACTTACAGTGCTCCACTCTACTCGTCAGATTGGATTTAGCCAAGTAGCCTTGGATGATCACACCAGGACCACTAATACAAGCAATGATTAGAGGGTTAACGGTTATCGATCCAGCTACAATCCCTACTGTCGTTAGCCCTATGCTGGTCATGTTTAACGATAGTTTAACTTTCTTCAACCTCTTGTATTTCCATTTGTAACAGGCTTCTAGTTTGTGGTAGTACGTGTACAAGCGTTTGAGCTCTAGCTCCTCTTCCTCTGACATATCCTTTGATATGTGATTGAAATCAACAACTGACTTCTTCCTCATATATATTAGCTCACATCATATTCCTTCATCATATCTCTACCAACTAATATTATGTCTCGGCTCGTCATGTAGCCAGAGACAATCCTCACACCGTAGAACTCTATCATAGACGGGTACTCGTAGGGTGCGAGTAGTGTTTTTGGTCGATGCACTCCAAAGATCGTTACGTAAGGAGACCCTATCTCTTCGTAATTAGCTGTGAAGTCTGAGTCTGTTGATCTTATGTTGTTCACCTTAACGTAGGAGTTACCCATCCGCCAATGTATTGATATCATATGTCTCTTGGTGGTGTCGATGTTATTTGGGATTGTACACATGTACTCCTTTGCTGGAGCTCCACCACCATACGATAATTTATCGCCTCCTTTGTATCCTATGTATTTGTCCCACGATCCATCATCGTTTGAGATAATCGCCTCCCAATCTTTCGTAGTTACCCTCATGGCTAACCTCGCTACCACAAAAACGGATATGTCACAGTATTGCATACGTGGACAGTTAAAGTGTACTCCAGCTTCAAACGGAATTGGAGTTAGTTCGGGGGATAGGAAGCTATGACCATTGTTAACACCAATAATAGGACCATACGTTGGATCGTATTGTACTAACATATTATTTTTATCTCTAATGGTTTTCACTTTATTTGTTCCACTGTGGTATTCCACCATACTCACAGCATGGTTTGTGACGTTAAAATCAAATAGGACGTTATAGGACTGCGTCTTAAAGTATTGTGGTAAGTATACGGACTCCAACACTTTTTTATTGATAGCATCCCAATCATCTTCTGGATCTGCTATGTTTTTGAGTGTCCTGAACGCCATATCTATGTCTCCAGACATCCTCCCACCGCTCACGCTTAACTTAGGGTCACTGTCTAGATGTCTCTTCGCTCTTCTTAATATTTTATCACTCTCGTAGTCTCTGTCCTCAAACCCATAGCTTAGACTCATTATGTTATAACACATATTTGCTCACTAAATAGCCAGACACAGCCGAAACCACTAGAATTAACCCCAACTCTGTCGTGTTGTCACCTGGTGACGCCTTTGATGCCTCCAGACGGTGTGTCACCTTTGGTTTGTCGAGTGTCTCCTGATGTGTCACGTTTGATGTCAGACGGTGTGTCACCTTTGGTTTACCAAGTGTCTCCAGATGCTCTCCACCTTCTTGGTGTACTTTCTTGACCTCTGTCATTTCTGTGTAGTTTAACCTACTATTTACCCCAAACTTCATACTCTGCGTAGCAGTCTTCAATAGGTTGTTGTACCCAGCGATTTTGTTCTTGAGGATTACAACGTTACTTGGCATTAACCACGTAGACGGTGACAGTGCAAGGTTTTGGACAACGTTAGTGTCTTTAATCGACTTGTTCATGTTGAGAATCCACGTTGAAACGTCGTAGTTTATAACACTGTCCTCCACCAACTTTCGGAACTCTTGCTGAGTCTCTAGACTGCCTGCAGAACCACCAACGACTGACACACGTGTCCTCGCTTGTGCACCAAGTGTAGAGTAAACAAAGGCTTCTATAGACTGATTTATGTATTGTCTCCCAATGTTGGTAAAACCATTCGACACTAGAGGAACGTATCGTTTGTAGTCGTTCTTAACGTCGTTAATCGTGAAGACTCTCTCCTCACCTGTTGTACCATCAGCAAGGACTTTACCCTGGTAGTAATGTTTTTTAGGAATCTTGTCTGTCTTACCATACAATTCTCCAGCGTTAAACTCTCTACTTATCGATCTCATACTCTCACCACCTTCCATCCTTCTGAGAAGTCTCCTAACAGTAAAGTATAGATGGAACCTCATCACACTTGTGATAACAGGGTGGACTTCTTGTGAGGGTGATAAGTGTTGTAACGACACTCCACAACAGAAACTTGCACAATATGTTGCAAACACAACCCTATAGTAGCTCTCACCATCGTCCCACTTTGACTTTGTCTTTGACGTGACGATTATTAGTATTGGTAACTTTGAGAGAAAGTATTCCTTTTGACTAACGAATACTCTAAAGTTATTCACTGGGTAGTTCAACACGTTTTCCGTTGGATAACCATCCCAAAGTCCCCAGTGGTTCTTGCGACCTTTTGATAGTGGTTGGATAGTTCCACCCGATAGCCATATTTTTGGAAACTTGTCGTCGTGACTAGACTTGTTGTTGTGTAACCAAATCCACATACTCTTGTCGTTTTTGAAGGTATCACTAGTTATGTTCGTGCTTATGATGTCGTTGTTTCTAAAATATATGTCAACGCCATTAACCTCACCATCTTGTGAGACAGTTGGATCGAACTCAAACTTGCTCAAAGTGACGTGAGGGTACTTTTTCACTAGACTCAGCTTAGCCACGCGTATGGCATTAGCTATCTCTTCCTGGTCAGCTATCATTGGTTTGTTTATCGTTAGATACTTAGTATACTCCGGGTTATTCTTAAACCTACTTGAGTCTATCGAAACGTCACCAATATTAGTTTTCGTCACGAAGAATATATGTATATGCATATTGTCGTCAACGTCAAGAAAAAACCTATTCTTGTCAGCATAAGGGTACTTTCTTTTGAATGCGTCCATCATAACATACCGTACGTTATATGAGAATGGTAGTATTGATTAGTGGTTCAACGAAAACTATAGACCTACCAGAGTCAATTCTAACAACTAACTCAGACCCTCACTTACTAGTGAAGAAGGCAACCATCTTTTGGGATTACGTTAACGTAACCACAGCTAACAACAAGATAACTTACAACAGTAATGACCACGTTTTTAGCCCTGGGTATCACACCTTTAAAATGATCGCCGACGACTTGAGAGAGTTAGGAGACGTGAAGCTAGTGGCTAACAGACACGACTCGACGTGTACGATAACAACTGATCAACAAATAGGACTGTTTAAATTTGGACAACTCCTAGGGTTTGACGAAACCACTACAATAGCCACCACAAAAACCAGTCCTAACGTTGTGAACGTTAACAGAGGACTGAAATACATACAAGTAACGTCTAGTATCGTGGACAGATCTAAGAACATAGTTAATGGTAGCAAAAGTGGTTGTATCGCAGTACTTCCAATAACTAGCACGCAGACACTCAAAGGCTCTGTACAACATTTTGGTGTTGGGTCGAAAATCCCAATAAACAAAGGAGTCATCAACCAACTAGAGTTCAAGATAACAGATCAGGACGATAACAGTGTTAACGTTGGTGAGGTACTGTTAGATTTACACATCATGTAGTGTATATGGAGCAAGAACTAAGAGATATTTACTACAACCCATCAACTGGTTACCAGTCTGCTGAGAGGCTGTACCAAAGAGCGTTGGAAGACGGTCTAAACGTTAGTAGAGCAAAGATAAAGGACTGGCTAAAATCTCAAGACACGTACACCAGGTACAAACCAGTTGTTAAGAAACACAAGTTTAGACAAACATTTGTTGACTATCTGGGTGAGCAGATACAGATGGACTTGGTCGACATGGGCAAGTACAAACACAAGAACAATGGGTACTACTGGATACTAACAGCCACTGAGATCCTTAGTAGGTATGCTTTCACAATACCTGTATATAGGAAAGATACGAAAAACATGACTAAGGCTGTCACAAAGTTACTAGAGAAGGCTAAGGTTAGATTTGGTGAGTATCCAAAGCTAGTTCAGTTTGACGATGGTAAGGAATTCTACAACGTTGGTGTGAAGGATCTATTGGATAAACACGACGTGAAATACTTCAGCACGAACTCTGATAAAAAGGCAGCAGTCGTGGAACGGTTTAATAGAACACTCAAGACATCTATGTGGAAATACTTCTACAGTAAGGGAACGTACAAGTGGATTGATGTCTTGGACCAGCTAGTTGAGAATTACAACAATACCAAACACAGTACTATACTAATGAAACCTAAAGATGTGAGCAAGAAAAACGAAAACGAAGTATGGACGACGTTGTTTGGATACCATTTCGGTGACTACCCACTACCAAAGTTCAAAGTAGGTGAGACTGTCAGGATATCAAAGTACAAGAGTATATTTGCGAAAGGGTACGAGGCTAACTTCACTGAGGAGCTATTCAAAGTGACAAAGGTCATACGTGGTGACCCTACCGTGTACGAGATAGAGGACCATGAGGGGGAACCCATCATTGGTAAGTTTTACGAGGAAGAGTTGTCAGCTGTTGATAAAAAAGACGATGTGTATAAAGTTGAAAAGATACTAAAGAGAAAGAAGGTAGGAGGTAAGAAGATGGCTTTAGTCAAGTGGCATGGCTACGACAGTAAACACAACTCATGGATACCAGAAAGCGATATTCAAAATATCGAGTAGTATATAATGGCTGAAGGAGGGTTCGATGAAATCGAAATGCGAAAGATTGACGAGTTTAAGGAGTATACGGACAAGAGGTTAGAAAAAGAGTTTGAGATGCTAGAAGCTATTGATCCCACAGAATATGATACAACGTCAGAAAATACTGGTGTGAGAGGTAGAATCACCAGGGTGAAACTCGAACTAGAGAGGAGAGACATATCAAACAGAGTACAAGACAGAATCAAATATGCGGAGACATTATTCACAGGCGGAAAAGATGGTAAAACAGTGTTAATCACTAGTAAGGGTAGTAGTGTCACCGCCCCAGCAGTAGTGTTTGCTGAACCGGCAACATACGGTGATGTCCACGACGAGAGCTTCAATTTAGCTTTCGAAGAGAAGAACGAAATCGAAAGAAGACTGAAAGAACTAAAAGGAGACAATAAAAAGTTATTAATAAACGGTGTTAAAAGAACCAATCTAATAGATAAAAAAATACGTAAATTGTACAAGAAAAGACTTAGTCATGACGATGTGTCAAGGAATATAGTCAACAGGTCGTACGTGACACCCTCAGGTTCCATTCTCTTCAAACCGGTAGGAGAAGACGGTGAATATTTGAAACCTAAACTAATACTAAAACCTGGAAAAAACGGTTTAATCTACAGCACAGACACTAAAAGTAAGAGTGCGATCGAGCAGTTTAAGAAGTTAGTTGAACAAATCCCTGACACAACAACAACTGACGCTAGAACAGTAGACACCCCAACAACTGACGATAGAACAGAAGACACCACAGTTTCAAGTGAAGACTTCCCAGTAATTGAAACAGAAGCGAACCAAGATAACGTATTTGGGTTAACAGAAAAAGAAAGTAGCGAGTTAAGAGGCGTCCTAAACTCAAGTGATACAATCGATCCAGACACTAGACCACAATTTATAAGAGCGCAAGCTGACTATTTTCAGGACGCTATTAACAAGACTGTGGACCTTCTCAACAGAGAGGAAGTTGGTTCCACAGAGGAGCTCGAGTTGAACGAACGATTGGTAGGTCTCAAGACAGCTAGGGACCGAACCTTAGACCAACTCGAACGTGAGGAGGTTAGAGAACAACAAGAAGAGGACATCACTAGGTTACAAAAAATAAAGGAGTGGTTTAAAGAAAATTGGTTAGGCGCCTCAGCTATGGGGATAACCATAGCCTCTTTTATCACCACAATCATAATATCTGCTAGAAGTGTTGTCTTCAAAGGTGGTCAAGCACTTGGAAAACTAGGAAAAGCTATAGCTAATCTAGCCGCAAAGGCTGGTCCTCTACTGGCTGGACTGCTGAACATGGTGGCGACTGTGCTAAAGTGGGGAGCTGCAGGTATATCTTGGTTAGCGTCTAATTTATGGATCCTAGCGATAGCACTAGCTTGGTTCGTCTACGATCAGTACAAACAGAGGAAATAAAACACGTGTTATGATATAGCATGAACACTAGTGAAAAAGAGTTGCTTCCTGGATATAGACGTCGCGAAATATCTGCTATCAAAGGCACAAGAACCCGTCATGTTGTGACGCTGAACCCCAACAAAGCCAATCCAGGGGAGGAGTTATACATCGATATCCCGAAAACGAAGGGCAACACTTGTCTAATACCCTCCAGTCTCCATCTTCTATTCGACTTTAAAAGTTCGAACGTGAAGTCGTGGTTTCTAAACAACCTCTCAAGACAACTACTTGAGAGACTGGTGATAAAACTAGCTGGTGAGTCTGTGTACGACAATAGTGGTGAAAGCGTCATCGGCACGTACAAAGACCTCTGGAAATCTAACAGTGAGCGAGACCAGATGGTCGAATATGGTGTAGCAAACGAGAACCTTCGAAAGTTAATCTCGAAGGATGACAGTGGCGCTGCCAGTGGAGACGTGCAGAAAGTTAGCGACGGTCTGATGTTCTCTATCCACGACACTAAACAAAAGATTCGAGTCGATAAGATTCTAGAAGATCACGGTCTATATGCACCATACAACATGAACAACAACTTCAGGTATATAATCACACTACCTAAAGCGTCTGATATTATGGTGGCTCAATCTGGATCAGCTGTGGCTGGCTACACGTTGGAGAACCTTGAGTTAGAGTATGAAACTATCGAGAGTCAAGAGATTGCTAATGAAGTATCATCTATATACGCATCAGGTAGATCTCTATCGTATGAACACGTCACACTAATGAAGACTGTGGAGTGGGACAAAGGAACCACACTCGTAAACGAGAATATTAACCTACCCAGAAAATCAATGAAAGCTATCGTTCTACTCCTCACAAATAAGACAAGAACTGACAGCGAGGAGTTCGTCTACCCAAATATAGAGTCGGTGAAACTCACTATTGAAGGTGTACCGAACATGGTATACAGTCAAGGAATACCAAAATCAAGACTCTGGGGAGAAGCGAAAAGACTATTCGGACAAAAACTAGCCGACTGTGACCAACACATGACTGTCCAAAAGTTTTACAAAGACGGTTTCGCTTTAGTTGTTGACCTTAGATCTATCGAAGATAACATGAAAGTTGCCACTGGAAAAAGGATCGTGAACACTCAGTCAGGAATATTGATGGAAATCAATAAAGGAGCTACAACAGCGAACGTCATGTGTAGAATATTCGTACTCTCCGACGGACTCGTAAACCTTATCAACAACGATCTGCAATCAATCCAATACTAAAACATGTAGTATTCTATATGAAAACGCCTTTTAACATGCTAATTGTTGGTATGACAGCCTGTGGTAAAACACACTACCTCTTGGATATGATAGAGAAAGAATACATGAATCACTTCGATTTCATCATTCTTATATGCCCGACATTCGAATGGAACAAAACGTACACAGAGTGGAAATACTTGAGAGACCCAGACTTTATAACTATTCAGTGTGAGCAGGATAAAGTCAACGTAATTCTTAAATACGTAGCCGAGACTTATAGAGGTACCAACTCATTGATAATATTAGACGATTGTGCTGGTGGGCAGGACGTTAAAAACAGAACAAGCGAACTAGTCAAACTAGCCTTTAGTGCTAGACACTACAACCTGTCCACAATCGTCATAACGCAACAACTAACCTCAATTAGTAAACCATATCGTGAGAACACCTCAAAGTTAGTAACATTCTACAACCCTAACAGAAACGATATGAAAACCATCGCAGACGATTATCTTAACGGAGTTGATAAAACGGAGATTGAGAAAATAATAAAACAGTTGAAAGACAACGAGTACGCAAGATTGGAGATACTTCTAAGGCATCCGTACTCGTACGAAGTAGTTGTTCCGCGAAAACAAAACATATCGTATAGTATAGGACATGCCAAAGCGCAAGACAAAAAATCTTGAACCAATTGACGATCTCATTGAAGAGATACAAGACGCAGAATCCAATATTTCGGAAGAATTAAACGACGCACCACAAGTCGACGACATACCGGAAGTTGACGACGTCCCACAAACTGATGTGGACAAAAAACGAGACGAGCTGACTAGACTCGCTGAGGATGGAGAACTGAACAAATCAGTCGCTTACATTAAAAAAGCATCAAGCAAAGTAATAGACAAACTGTACGTCGAGTACGAACGTAAAAGGACGCAGAAAGCTAACGAGTTCCTGACTGACCTACTTATTAGCAAGTTTAGTAGTACTCTTGGAGGATTCGACGCTATCGAAGACCCTGAAGAGCTAGCTAACGAACTAAAGAAAGACGAGCTCTTAAAACGTGACGTATATCGCATAGTCGAGAAAGTAAGACCCTACTTACCACTAATCGGCATTTTATCTGGTGGAGTCACTGTTGGTAAGCACGTGTACAACCACTCTTATAAACCCTCTGAGTCTAGCGAAGAAGAAGGGTACGACACTGTCTACTAACAGGTCCCACCACACTTTTCCAAACTGTGTATATTCCTAATGGATCCAACTTTTGGAAGACCGTCCTTGTATCGCCGTGTTCTACACTACTCTCCAAGGCTCCAGCGCTCATACAAAGTAATGATCGCTGAATCCTTGGAGAGTAGTGTAGAACGTGTAGAATCAGTGGAGGAAAAGATAGTGAGACTCAACGAAGAGTTGTTATGGATCTACCAGATTATAGAGCTCAAACGACAACTATTCACTAAGAGTAGTGAAGAACGCGAGGAACAAGACAAGAGGTTTAGGAGTACTGTGCTCGGGAAAAGGATTACCAGTCACAACAGAGAGTTGCGGCTTCTCTGTGGTAGTAGCTCAGAACGCGTGGAATCAGTGGAGGAAAAGATAACTAGACTCAACGACGAGTTGTTGTGTACCTACCAGACCATAGAGCTAAAACGAGAACTCCTCGCTAACAGTAGCGAAAAACGTAGAGAGCGAGACAAGAGTTTTAGGAGCACTGTGTTCGGGAAAAGGATTACCAGTCACAACAGAGAGTTGCGACTTCTCTGTGGTCTCAGATAGCTAAGACGTGTCTCACTCTAACGAATTTTATTTCACCCCATTTTAGTAGTCTCGAAAGTGGGGTTAACAGCGAACTTTTTCAATTTTGATTGCGAAGCATGAAAAAATGGAAAAATGCGCTGGTAGCCCCACTTTCTATACTACTGTTGACATCTAGTAAAAGTGTTAAATATTTGACTTTTATAAAAGGCATATTAATGTGTCTATATAAGCACTGGAAAGAGGACCCTTAAGTTCATAAGCTTTCTGTCCCTTTACTGACTGAAAGTGGTGTCTCCTCGACCACACTTCGCCCATGGTGAAGCACACACAGGTCCATAACTGTGAGGGCCCTTACTTTCACCCTGATGTCGCTTCTCTTCGTCACTTCATCAAGAAATAGAAAATGACCGCCTGTATGTAATAGCCTGATGCAAACACGAGAGAGAGTTTGGGAGAATTTGAAAGTTTGTGAACCCCAACCGCAAGCGACGATTTACATAAGTACTTTCAAATTTGACCAAACTCTCTCGAGCGTTTATTTTCTTAGCGTCTATTTTCTATTTATTTTATAAAATAAGACTGAAATATAAACAGCCTGATATAAACACGGTAACTGACCAATCACAGCATGTGTAAGAAAACTTATTTTATAAATATATACAAATTTATTAATAAAAATGTATTAATATGTGTGTGTGCGCTTTTGTGTATATATACTTACAATTAATTTTTTTAGACGTGGGCCATTAGTGCAAAATTGGGCAATGCGTTTTGAAGCAAAACAGAATTACTTTAAAACGATGCTTGATACAATTAACAATTTCAAAAATATTGATTTCTCTCTGGCAAGGCGTCATCAAGCATTACAAGCTTATCTGCTCCAACAGACTGGAAGAGGCTTTTGCAGTATGTGATTGCAGCTTGGACCAGGTATAATTGTATATGAATACAGATAAATATTTATTCGCAGTTGGGGCAGAGATATCTATATATATCTATATATATATATATATATATAATAATATCCCAATGTATTCATTTCAAGGCCTTTAAAATTATGTATATCATATAGTCCTCCACCAGTGTCATGTAATGGGATATGCATACAGAGTCAAACATCTGTATAATGTTTATTCATTTTATAGTTCGGAGATGAGGAGAAAGTGACTTCCTCTTCGAAATTAGGAATGCCACCATTCCTAATATTCAAAGGGTGTTCGATGCAAGAACCTGATTCGATTACTAATCTTTATTGTGGCTGAGTAGAAGATTATGAAATTACAAACAGGATGTTTCATAGAGGCCATCAAGTGCCCTCTTCATTTATGATGTTTGCAATTTCCTGCAGAGTGTGCCAATGGATACATATTTATGCAAAGGCCATTTTTGAAACTTGTTGATCAGCAGAAGGTCCCAAACAAGGGTCATGATGCTTATGTCGGAACTATTAAAACTTTAGCCATTTAATCGTAGACAAGTTTGATTGATGCAAATAAACATTAAATTTATATTAAAAGCATGTTTTATATGTAGTTTGTATTTCTGATTTATTTTAAAGAATTCATGCATACTTCACTGGTATACTTGAGGTGAAGTATTAATTTACACTAGTATGGTGTAAATAAACACCATTTTAGTGTCCACAGAGATGCAAGCGATTTACACCAAATCAGTGTTTACCAACACTTCTACAGTGTAAATGTAACACTTTCTTGGTGTAAAATTACACCCCATCGATGTCAAGAGCTGCAATAAATTTACACCATTTTGGTGTTCGCTGAACACCGAAAAATGAAGAGTGCATAAATATAGTTAGTACAGGTATATGATATTAAATTATTATTATTAATTTTAAAAAGCTGATTAATTCAGATGTGACACAGCCACTAGGGAGTTTTCTTCATACATACGTACTGTACATACTGTAACAGTACACACACACACACACACATGTACCTTATATATTTTTTGATTTGCCTTACATTGATTTAGTTTGTTCTACCAGGAATGCAAGGGCTGGCATAGTGGGTTGATAATTGATATACTTACTTTTGATATACTATCGACATTTTAGGTGAAGCAACCACCGTTGCTGATGCCAACCTTAATGATTGAGCACAATCATTAATAGTGGAACTGCACTAACAGTGTAAGCTGCATTCATGCATATACAATTGGATTTGTGTGTTATTAAATATGTACATGTATTTATGGAATATATACACTGTAGATCACAATCTTTCTCAATGTAAATGCTATTTTTTTAATTTAGCCAAACAGGGTTTTTTTATTTAATTCATGTTAGATACTGCAGGCCATCATGGGCTAAGGTGCTCGGTACAAAGTATTGCCAGGTTTGTGTAATCATCACTGGCCTAAATCATGCACAGCAACATTTGGGGAACTTCACAATGTCCTGTCTATCATCGGGATGATTATATTCCAGTATAACACTGGATATTCTGGAATATTCACATCTAAATGCTTACCACCACGTGGAGAGACGTAATGATGTCCAGGTCAAAGCATGAAAACCTTCAAGATTTTCATCCTCTTGGTACCCATCGTGGTTTTCGCCAATATAAGCTTTTTGTTGTTTTCAGATACAGGCTATAGACATTTATATTTCAGTTGACGTCTGTCACTAGTCTTAAAGCATTATAGGGCGATGTAGTGTCAGTTATTAGAAACTTGCTAGTATATTGGAAATGCTGCAATATGATGATTGGCGCTCTACTTGATAACTATTCGTAACAGATAATTGAGTACCAAGACCCACGCAGTAATGTAATAAAAAATAGCGACTCGTGCAGTGAAAAAATTTGAAATCAAACCAAAAGAAATCCCAGAATCCCTTCGGTACTCTACGCAAAATTTTCCTCAGGCAAGCAGACGAGATACAGTTAATGTTCTAATAGCAAACGATGCCCGCAATGGTCAACCCCAGGTTTGGCATCTTAAACGAAAAGAAGAGAAAAGAGGACAAATCCCAAGATGTAGAGGCTGCACGGTTCAATAACAAGAAGGTGAACTGTGTATTTCGGTCACTGGTTTGTATGTTTGTTTCATCTCGTACTGTACATGTACAGTATACCCTTGCTGATGAAGTTCTGTAATTTAACAGCCATCTACCAGGCTAGAGACTCTTTTGATGGACAAAACTGATGAGTTCCGCTTGGTTTGCCTCGGCGCTGCCATTGGTTTCCAGCAGATTTTTGTCAGCGGGCAGGATAGGGCATTCTTTAAATGCCGTAAGGCATTGTCTAGAGTTCTAAGTTCAACTTATTTTGGCCTACTATGTTTTCAATGTGAAATATTCTAGTAACATGACAGGAATTTGTTCCTTCTTACAAGATGTGGCTTTGGAGCAAAAAGACAAAAGACAAAGGGACAAAATATTCAACTTTATGTCTGAATTAAGAAAGCCTGAAATACAGTGTGCGTATAATTTTTGGATGCTTTTTAACACTTCTCATAGACCTTATTCATAAATGGCCAACAATTTAAATTATTTTTGGCCCTTGTGACCTCGTTTTAAAATAAGAATCCATTTCTATTTCGTACATGATAGGTCTGTTAGGCAACACGACGTGTGTGCTAGGTAACACACCATGAAAAAACACAACTTTTCGTTTGTGGTAGATTACACACCTTTGGTAAACAGGGTGTGTTAAATTAACACACCTTCAGATGAACACACTTTAGAGCAACACATGCCACCTTCAAGCAAACACGCCTTTCAAGACAAACACCGCTTTTATACGTCTTAAAATGGCAATGCATGGCTGTCAACGAGGTTGGGTATAACAGCGAAGCTGTACAACGTCAACGCGATTTCATTTCCCACGGTTGCGCCAACTAACCTTATTGGGAAGGTAATTTTAATCAACGCGAAATTTGGAAATTCGTGTTACTAAAGTGCATCATTAATTTCCTATAAGGTAAGTAGTATAGAGAGTGGGGGTACGAGGACAATTTTTACACATTCAATGTTGAACGCGAATATAATCGCCAAAACATCGCCAAATTTCACCAAATCCCAAACCCCCAAAAGTTCGATGTCATTTCGGTAATTCTAAATTTACGATGTACATCAAATAAGACCACAAACTCGATTTATATGCTAATAATGACATTTCAATATTTTTGCATGTTTTTTAAAAAATAGAATGTGTCGTTTCACATTTTTCACATATTTAAAAAAGAAAGTGTCGTTTCAACATTTTCACATTTTTTTTCAACAAACTACTGCTGTCTCACAAATTCACGCGCGAAAAAAAAACCACCAGATTTTGACTCTAGTGGTGATGTTTATCCAAATGGCGCTCTTTTGATTGGTCAACCCACACCAGCGCCCACAACAAATATTTTATCCAAACAAGTGCCCAAATGGGGAGCGAGATGGTGCTCTTTTGATTGGTTAACAACATTGACTAATTTGCATACTAACAAATAGCCAACTATTTTGCGAATTAGTCCGTTTGTTCACTACTCTCAGTGTCTACCACCTCACTCCTAAAATGGTGATCGTACACATACTTCGACGTTGTGATTCCTCCCGACAGCAAGCCCAAGAAAGGCACATACGGCGTCACAATCGCAACAATGCTCTCGACGTCTTTTTTTAATAACGGGTCTTTCTGCAACTCGTCGTTTAGTTCGTCAGGATTCTCAATAGCGTTCAACCCATCCAGTAGGCTAGCGAATTTGCTGATTAGCAAGTCGGTGAGAAAGGCGTTTGCGATCTCCATTCTCTTCAACTCGTATTGGCGCCATATCTTGTCGATAACTTTTGCGGACGCTTTTTTGATGTACGCTTCGGACTGACTTACCACACCGTCACCAGACAGTCTAATGAGTTCGGATCTCCTAACGTCAATGTTGTCTTCCACAGTCGAGGTGTCGTCAGTCTCCTCGACTAATTCCTCAATCGTAGGATTTTCCTCACTTTTGCGTTTTACCATCACGCTATTACTTATACCTATATTTTATTGCGGAATAACAACTTCATGACTGTATGGATAGCGCAGTGAGATTTCTAGTCTAGCGTACTTATTACGTTTTAGTGCGGTCACAATCGCCGACGATTTTTCTCTGCTAATGTTTCCAAGGTAATCGTCGATAACAACCTTCATATCACTCCTACTCGGGCAGTAGAAGCAAACGAGCTTACTAATATTTTCTCTGTATGGTTTCGCGATCGACGTCAGTTGTTGTGTGATGACAATAACGCTCAACATAAAATGTCGCGCGCTAAAAGCCAAGTTGACCAATTGACTAGTCCTATTCTTAACATCTTGAGAGCTCGCACAGTCGTCCAACACAATCAGAGTGTTAGTGCCTTTAAAAACATTTGTTACACACTTGAGAACAGCGTCGACTTTGTCTTGTGTGCAGTCTATTGCTAGCACGTCAGGGTCACGCACATATTTCCAATCTTGATATGCTTTGTTCCACTCGAAAGTAGGGCAAATCAACACAATGTAGTCAAATTTACCACGATACTCAGACTCCAATGTTTCTAGCAAATAATGCGTCTTACCACAAGCTGTCATACCAACAATTAGCGCATTAAACGGGGTCTCCATTAAATTACGCTTGATTTAGTACTGGATTGATTGCAGCCCATTGTTCATAAAGTTGACCAACCCATCACTTATCACAAACACCCTGCACATAACGTTCGCAGTCGTCGCTTTCTTAGTGATCTCAAGAAGCACGCCGGATTGTGTGTTCACAATTTTTTTACCAGTGGCGACGTTGTAATTATCTTGAACGCTCCTCAAGTCGATGACTAACGCGAAGCCATCTTTATAGAACTTCTGTATGGTCATGAACTGAGCGTGTTCTTCACCCAACCCAAACAATCGTTTCGCTTCTGCATAGAACTTCGACTTTGGGATGCCTTGTGAGTACACACTATTTGGTACACCTTCAATTGTGACTCTAACACTCTCGATATTTGGGTAAAGAAACTCCTCGCTGTCTGTTCGCACCTTATTCGTGAATAGCAACACAATTGCCTTCATGCTTTTTCTTGGAAGATTAATGTTTTCATTCACAATGGTCGTGCCTTTGCCCCATTCGGTGGTTTTCATCAACGTGATGTGCTCATACGACAAACTACGACCACTTGTATAGCCCGACGCTATTTCGTCAGCGAGCTCCTGGTTATCAATCGTCTCATACTCAAGCTCGAGGTTCTCCAGAGTGTATCCGCCCACACTACTACCGGATTGCGCCACCATGATGTCTGTGGCCTTCGGGAGTGTGATGACGTACTGCAAGTTGTTGTTCATGCTAAAAGGAGCGTACAACCCATGGTCATTCATGATCTTGCCAAGCTTAATCCGCTGTTTCGTTCCAATCACACCAAACATCAACGCGTCGTTAACTTTAGCGACGTTTCCACTTGTCGCACCACTGTCGTCCTTAGAAACTAGCTTTCTCAAGTTCTCACCACCAATGCCGTAGTCAATCATTTGGTCTCGCGCAGTAACACTTTCCCAAAGGTCGCGATAGACACCAGTGTAATTTTCCCCATTGTTGTCGTACACAGTCTCCCCAGCTAGTCTCACAACAAGTTTCTCAACCAACAACTTGCTCACATTGTTCAAGAACCAGCTTTTAGCGTTGGCATTCTTAAAGTCGAACACTAGACCCAACGATCCAGGCACCAAACAGCTACTAACCTTAAGCTTCGGTATATCAATGTAAAGTTCCTCGCCAGGACTGACCTTATTAGGGTTCAACGTGATTACGTGTTGCGTTCTCACCCCTTTTATGACACCCATGGTCGCTCGTCTAAAACCAGGGCTCAACTCTGCTGACGTGACGTTCATATACCTTTACATATGTTTTATCGCTACCGTTTTAGCTTGTAATAATCATAAGCAAACCACGCAAGTACCACCGCGAGTACCCACAGATTTTGAGCCAACCAAGCGAGACCCTTTGCACCCAACGTCAACATATTGTAAACTAAGTTAGCCAACCCGACAGCCCATGGACCCATCTTCGTTATCGCGTTCTTAACAGCCTGTGCGAACGACCTCGTGGCCATAGCGCCTTTCATGACAGCAGACCTCCCAGCGATAATAATTGTTGTTATAATTCCAGCCGCTGAAATTGCCACAGCGCTCAACCCAACCATATTTTCTTTAGCCCATTCCTTAAATTTCTGCAATCTGTCAATGTCGACTTCTTGTTGCGCTCTAACCTCTTCAAGCTCGCGCTGTTCTAGGATTCTGTCTATGGCTCTCCCAAGTCCTCTCACTCTTTCAAGCAAACCAGCGTACTCTCGCTCTTCGTCACTCGTGAGACCACTTTGGCCAGCTTTTTTTTTTTCAAGCTCCACCAATCTCCCATTCGCTTCGTCCAACGCTTTTTGAAAATAGTTTGCTTGTATTTGCAATGCACCATTGTCACCTATTCTTGACTCGCGCAACACGCTTTCGCTTGGATTAAGCACACCATTCAGATCACGGTTTTCGTTTGACGATAGCCCAAGTATGTCGTCGTAGTCCACTTTTGTCTCAATCACTGGGGGATCATCTAGGGCTACTTCTGTTGTGACAGCTGTTGTTTCTGCGCTCTCAGGGATTTGACTAACTAACTGTTTGAACTGCTCAATAGCCCTTTTACTATTGTCATCTGTACTGTAGATTAAGTCTTTTTTTTTCCCAGGTACTAGAACTCGTTTAGGTTTTCCATATTTACCATCTTTGTTTATCGGTTTGAAAAGAATAGCCCCCGAGTCCGTAACCTGCGACCTGTTGACTATTTTCCTTGACGCGTCGTCTTGACCGAGTGCCTTTTTGCTTAATTTACGTATTTTCTTGTTTATTAGCTTGATTCTTTTTACGTTGTTTTCTGTTAGCTTTTTGTTGGATGCTTTTAGCTCGCCCAGCCTTCTCTCAATTTCTTTCTCCTCTTCAAAAGCTACACTAAAACTCTCGTCATTGACATCACCATATGACTCCTGCTCAACAAACTCCACTGCGGGGACTTCTGTGTTGGTCCCCCTTATCGTCACCGTCTTACCATCATCAGTATCAATAAATGACGTCTCTTTTTGCCAATCTCGTCTCGCGTCTAGCTCACTCCTTATCTTTTTCGCTTGGTCTTGATAGTCGTCGTAATTAACACGAACGTCTTCCGGCATGTTGTCTTCAGTGTACTTACCGTACACGCCTTGAGTAGCGTCTTCAATATCGGCGAGCGTATTTTCTAATTGCTCGCTACTCATGCCTTCGTACTTATTGAGGGTTTCCATCTCGATATCGTCAAAACCTTCCCCACCTTCAGCCATATTACATTAGCTCACATTTTGAGTATCACTCTCTGACTCCCACGAATCACATTTTCTTTCTAGATTAGATAATTGTACGCAAGCCACGCAAATGTCGCCGCAAACACCCACAGATTTTGAGCTAACCAAGCGAGACCCTTTGCGCCTGTCACCAGCGCGTCATAAACTAAGTTCGCCAATCCAACAGCCCATGGACCCATCCTCGTTATCGCATTTTTAGCGGCCTGTGCGAATGACCTCGTAGTCGTAGCGCCTTCCATAACGTTAGTCCTCCCAGCGATAATAATAGTTGTTATAATTGCTGCCACTGAAATCGCTAAAGCACTCGACCCAACCATATTTTCTCTAGCCCATTTCTTGAACTTCTGCAACCTGTCAATGTCGATCTCTTGTCGCTCTCTAACCTCTTCTATTTCCCGCTGTTCGATAAGCATGTCTCTAGCTTTTTTAAGTCCAATCACTCTTTCAGCTAGATCGACGAGCTCTTCGTTCTCTGCGGCTGTGAGGTCTTTTTCTGCGAGCTCCGCTATTCTTTTGTTCACTTCATTTATCAAGTTTTGATAACGGTCCGCTCGTACTTGCAATGCGCCAGTGTCGCCTATTCTAGACTCACGCGACACATTCTCGCTTGGATTGAGTAGCGCGCTCAACTCACGGTTCTCGACTGGTGTTAGTCCAGGTATGTTGACGTACTCTGCGTGTGTGGTGTCTAGCGATGGCACACTCCTCGCGACGTCTTCACGATCTCTCACGTTGTCAATAGTCTGCGTTGCGAGATCACTAAAAACCCTCTCCACATGTTGATACACCCCTCCACCACTCCGCGTTACGAGATTGTTAGTAGTCTCCCCCATGTGTTGACGAAGTCTTATATCGTGTTCGCGCTTCAGTCCACTCTCCACTCTAGTTAGTCTAGTTTCCTCATCGGCTGTGACGCCTAGATCGCCCCGAGCTAGCTCAAGATCTTGAGTGGCTCTCTCGAGACTGCGATCTAGCTCATCATTACTCATATCTTTGTATTCATCAAAGCCCTCCGTCTCGAGGTCGTCGAAGCCACTCTTAGCCATGTTACATTAGCTCACATTTTGAATGTCGCTTTCTGGTATCCACGAATTATGTTTACTCTCGTAACCCAACCATTTGACCAGCGTCATCTTCTTCCCTCTGACTTTCTTTCTTTTCAACACCTTTTCAACTCTGTACACATCGTCGCCATGTTTCTTATTGACTAGCGATAATTCCTGTTCGTAAAATTTACCAATAATCTGTTCACCGGTGTGATCCTCAATTTCGTACACATTCGGATCACCACGAATAACCTTCACCACTTTAAACAGCTCTTCAGTGAAGTTGGCTTCATAGCCCTTTGTGAACACGCTCTTGTATTTACTAATTCTCACTGATTGACCAACTTTAAACTTCGGCAGTGGGTTGTCTGCAAATTGGTGACCAAACAAAGTGGTCCACACTTCACCTTCATTCGACTTATTGACGTCCTTTGGCTTCATCATAATGCTGCGATTCACGTTGCTATTGTAATTGTCCACAAATTTATCCAAAGCGTCAATCCACTTGTATGTCCCACGAGCGTAAAAGTACTTCCACATAATACTCTTGAGACTTCTGTTAAAACGCTCGACAACAGCAGCCTTTTTATCGCTCTTAGTGCTGAAATACTCAACACCATGTTTTTTCAACAAACTTTTCACACCAACGTTGTAGAACTCGAGTCCATCATCAAATTGCGCTAACTTAGGTGCGACCCCAAACCGATCTTTAAAGTCAACCAATAATTTTCCAACAGCCTTAGTCATGTTCTTAGTGTCTTTTCTATAAACTGCAATGCCAAAAGCGTATCTACTCAATATTTCAATGCCTGTCAATATCCAATAATAACCGCCATTCTGTTTTGAGTACTTACTCATGTCCACTAAGTCCATTTGGAGCTCCTCACCAAGAAATCCGACGAAGGTAGCACGGAATTTATGCCTTCTCACAATGGGTTTGTACCTAGTGTAAGTGTCCTGCGCTGTCAACCATTCTTTCACTGTTTTTCTAGTCACTTTCAATCCGTCTCCCAACGCGCTTTGATACAATTTCTCTACACCACTGAACCCTGTCTTAGGATTATAATAGATGTCTCTCAACCCTTGTTCTGTTTCCACACCGAGTTCCATATAATTCACACAATATACAGTTCCAATAGCACTGCACCAATTTTAATAGCGCCGTTATTTGGTTTGACGCGAAACGTCATACTTGAGTAAACACCCTTTTTAATGCCCACCTTTGACTCAATGTCTACATGACGTTGCACCGACCCTTTCAATGACTGTTCAGTGGGTATTGGCAACGTTGTGATCACATTGCTACGCTTCCCATCAACGCCTACATTGTTCTCGGTTTCAACAATATCACATGAGATTTCTATGTACTTCAGACCTCTATACATGTCGACCTTGTTTGGGCTGACGTGCCACCGCTTCCTTTGGATTAACGTGTTTTCTGCAAAGCCAAGGAGAGGTCCAACCTCACGCAGCCTTAACAAGGTTGTGGTCTTCACTCTACATCCACCAGATTGATTTTTCTCTATTTCAAGACTTTGCCCCACGCCGGGGAGCTGAAGCTTCATAAACTTAACCAACTCGTTGAAGTTGTAGTGTCCCCAAGGCACTGAGATCAGTGAGAGACTATCGAAGGAGAAGTTGGTTGTGTTTGCCAATACGTTATTGTAGTTCCAAAACACAGTGGCTGTCTTAACCATAATGCATGGGTTGTCGTGCGTGATCATCACACTGTTGTCAAAAGACACAACTTTTTCTGCGCCTTCAATAAACACCGTCAACTTTCGCATTATGTATAACATATGGTGTGTTTTATGCAGAGAGCCCTTCGTGAGTACTATGGAAAGTATTACAAACGTGCGATGGCGAGCACGTCAAAAAGCACCCTCACACCACTTTAGGCAAATTCGAGTTCTATCCAAATATTTCGCAAGATGGTGAGATCATAAGTGTCGACATATATTTCAGAAACAACGACATAACCAGCGCGACCTTCAAAAATGGTAAAAACATGTGGAAGTGGCTACACAATATACAGTTCCAATAGCACTGCACCAATTTTGAGACTACCATTATTTGGTTTGACGCGAAACATCATACTCGAGTAAACACCTTTTTTAATATTTACCTTTGACTCAATGTCCATATAACGCTGCACTGACCCCTTCAAAGACTGTCCGGTGGGTATTGGTAACGTCGTGATCACATTGCTACACTTCCCATCAATACCTACATTGCTCTCGGTTTCAACAATATCACACGAGAGTTCTATGTACTTCAGACCTCTATTCATGTCGACCTCGTATGGGCTGGTCTGCCATGGTTCTGAATACCAAATTACCCCACCATTCCTGAAACCAAGTAGAGGCCCAAGGGTACGATCTATGAAAATTAAGTTATCAGCCTTGACCCTGCATTTGCCTGTGGGCGCTAGTTTCTCTATCTCAAGATTCGTATTGTACTTGTCAGACTCATGTTTTAAAGCTTTGACCAATGCGTCGAAGCTGAAGTACCCCTCACCCACTTTAATCTCTCTAAGAGGGGCGATATCATACTCGATGAGTTGAATGCTGTCGTCATTTGTTGTGTTATGGTAGTCCCAAAACACAGTGGCTGTCTTGACCATAATGCACGGGTTATCATGCGTGACCATTATTGCGTTGTCAAAGGACACAACTTTTTCTACGCCTTCAATGAACACCGTTAACTTTCGCATTATGTATAACATATGGTATATTATATGCAGAAAGCCCTTCGTGAGTACTATGGAAAGCACTACAAACTCGCGATGGCTAACACGTCGAAGGCTACGCACGACGCAAAGGCAGACCTCATCAAAAAGTACCCTCACGCTACTCTAGACAAATTCGAGTTCGATCCAAATATTTTACAAGATGGTAAAATCATGAGCGTCGATGTGTATTTCAGAAACAACGACATCCTCAGCACAGACATAACCAGCACAACCTTTAAAAATGATAAAAGCATGTGGAAGTGGCTACACAATAGCAAGTTCCCAATAATATGGCAAGGTGGTGGAACTATCCAACCACTGCCAAAAGGTCATAAGAACCACTGGGGGCTTTGGGATGGCTATCCAACAGAAAACGTGTTAAATTATCCAGTGAATAATTTCAAAGTTTTCGTTAACCAAAATAGCTACTTCATGTCAAAGCTACCAGTCTTGCGAGTCACTACGTCAAAGACAAAATCAGAGTGGGACGACAGCGAATCTTACTACCGTGTTGTGTTTGCGACGTATTGTGCGAGTTTCTGTTGTGGAGTGTCGTTGCAACATCTATCAGTGTCACAAGAAGTCCACCCCGTGGTCACAAGTGTGATGAGATTTCATTTGTACTTCACCATTAGAAGACTTCTCAGAAGAATGGAAGGTGGTGAGACCATGAAATCAATAAGTAGAGAATTCAACGCCTCTGAATTGTATGGTAAGATTTCCAAGATCCCCAGAAAACATTATTACCAGAATAAAGTCCTGAGCGATGGCACAACAGGTGAATCCAGAGTGTTCACGCTCAACGACGTTCAGAACGATTATAAACGATACGTCGCACGACTCTCAGACGGCTTTACCAACATTGGACTGCAATATCTAAATCAGAGCATAGAAGCCTTTGTGTACTCCACACTTGGTGCGCAGGCGAGAACACGTGTATCAGTCGTTGGTGGTTCTGCAGGGAGTCTAGAGACCCAACAAGAGTTCCGAAAGTTGTTCTCTGACAGTGTTATCAACTATGACGTGTCGACATGGATTCTCAACATGAATAAATCGATTAGAGACACCAACGTTGTCCAAAATCTTGCAGTGTCGCCAAGTACATGGTTGATGCCGAGCAATGTAGTAATTCTCAAGAATAAAATCGCCGGGTACAACAACTTATTAAAGATTGCCACAGAGTCTATGAAATTTGGAGTGAACACTCGCTTGAACGCAACAACACCGACGACTGCGGCTAAAAAAGTCCACCAAGAAAATGTGGTGACTAACTTAGTAACGCCAGCGAGTCTTGCGGCTAAAAAAGTTCACCAAGAAAACGTGGTGGCTAAAAAAGTTTACCAAGAAAACGTGACACCACTTCCTGTGAGAAAAACAGTGACCACCACCACAAGCGAGTCAGACACGACAACGCTGGCGATAGTGTTAGGGTTCTCAGCGGTCTCTGGCTATCTGCTAACCAAATACACCTTGAGGTAGTAATGAGTCTAAACTATGGGTATGAGTCTGACGACCCTCACGATAAAATACTAAAGAGAACGAAAAGACATCTGGACGAAGATCCCAAATTAAGTGCGACTGGTGGGAGGATGTCTGGAATAATAGACATGCAAGGCTCAGCGATAAAAAACGTGGCAGACCCAGTCGATGACTCAGACGCTGCAAATAAAAGAACTCTAGAACAATTGTTAGCAGGTTTCCTCAAGAGTCAGTCCTACAATGTTGTGCTCGACTTCAACGTTAGCACACACGCCTTGAAAAACGTGGAATTTCACACCAATGGTTCAAACAAAGTGAAAGCCATTGGTGAAACAAGTAAATTAGTGCAAAACAACCCGGCTTATGGTCCTATTGTTGGCATCAGCGGTGTGAGTCAAAGTTTTCTATCACCTGTGTTAACACCAATCCCACTTGAGTCAGGTCTTCATTTTAACTGCCCCAGTATGCAGTGGTGTGATCTTTCCATTTTTGTCGTAGTGAGGTTACCAATGAGAACCGCTGGATCAAATTGGGAGACAATTATATCAAACGACGATGGTAGTTGGGATAAGTTCATAGGGTACAAGACTGGTGTGACCAACAAGCTCGCGTATGGTGGTAGCATCCCAGCGATGGAGAAAGTATGCACTATTCCGAGTGGTGTTGACCTCACAAAAATGCATATGATATCGATACACTGGCAAATGAGCAATTCACATGTCAGAGTCAACAACGTTAAGTCAACCGATTCAGACTTCATAGCAAATATGAAAAAGATAGGCGCACCCTACGGAACAATTTTTGGAATACATCGACCAAGAATACCACTCGCACCTTATGCGCACCCATCGTTGATAGAATTCTACGGTGTGAAAATTGTGAGTGGCTACATGACAAACCGAGACATTATAATCATGGGTGGAGAAATGATGAAGGAATATGGTATAAAGTAAATGGGAGCATGTGTTTCGAGACCTCATGAAATATATAAGATAAATAAGACGACTGATCACATGTTCAAAGCTGGTGGATCATTTGGTCGCGGTGACGTCACTCTAGAGCTCCACGCTGAAATTGGTATGAGGTCTAAAAAGACTTACGGCAAACCTATTACGCTACCCGCAGAATTAGACACTGTAGGAGTGGTAGGAGACGTGACCTAAGTTATGTGATGGGTTGGCTTAGAAAACTGGCTCGTAACATTAGAAACTTTTTCAGACGACGTAGAAAACTGAGGACTAATAAAACGTATTTGCTGCATTGGTACACAACAAACCAGATCTATAAAAAACCCGACACCTATGTCGAGTAGTTTTTTTGTAGGAGACTATAATATAGTGATGACTTCCACAGCGCTTCGATTATTCGACTTCGATGGTCATCAAATCACAACGGTCATGGACAACGGTGAAGTATGGTTCAAAGCAAGAGAAGTCGCAAGTGCTCTAGGTTACGCTCGACCAAAAGACGCAGTTAATGACCACGTCGAACCCGATTGCAAAATGAAGATGGAGCAAGCCTCGTTTATCAACGAACTTGGGGTCTACTCATTGGTGTTCTCGAGTAAAATGGAACGTGCGAAACACTTTGGAAGGTGGGTGCACTCAGAGGTCTTGCCAAGCGTTAGAAAAAGTTTAGCTGACGTTGGTCTCAAACACAATCAATTTAAAATGATCACCGAGTTCGATCTACACACGAAAGTTGTCGGTTTTCTTAGGAAATATTATCCAGAAGCTATTTTGGTAGCTGCTTGTGGTGAAAATCAAGACACCTCGAGTAAAAGAATAAATTCGTGGAAAAAAGGTTACCAACGTGGAACGCCTGACTTGATTATTGCCAATGCAAACCGACAGCACAGCGGGCTTGTGATCGAGTTCAAGAATCCAGGTGGCACAGGCAAGACATCCAAAGAGCAGGAGTCTCTGTTGCTTAGATATAAATCCGCTGGTTATCTAACACTCTTGTGCGACTCGTACGATGACGCTATCACCACGGTAATAAAATATCTCTTTGACGTTGGGTTTCAGTGCTCCCAGTGTTTTCGTAAATTTAAAAATAAATCAGCGTTGAGTAACCACGAGAGACGCTATTGTAAAGAGACTTTTTAGACAGCGAGTAATAAGTCGAATTAGCGCTCGTTCTCGTTGTTGAGACGACGCTTGAGGTAACAACTGTTCTAACATTTTTAAAAGATATTTTTAACTTGACAAAAAATATCTGCGAAACTCTCTCTCTTTATTTCACAAACCTTCTGACCGCTGTGTGAAAAAATGTTTCTACGGTACATTGGACGCTTCATGTGACCAATGTATAAATTTAAAAAAGTGAGGCGTATTGAGAACACCTTTAATTTTGTGTGGAAGGATGGTGGCGTCTGCACACTGCGCGATATTGCTCAGCACCACCAACGAATGATGACCCTGGGTTATATCTCCAATTGAATGGTGCGTCAACAGTTGTTCCGTAAGTGTCACGACAAACGGCGCAATACGCTTTTAGAAATGTGATGTCGTCTGCCATTGGGAACAGTGTGTCGAGCTCACCAAGTCTTTTTAAATGCTCTGTTGTTATGAGACCACAAATAATGACGTGAATGCCAGCTTTAATGTATTCGTGAATAACTGGGAGTAACCCAGAGTACCAATGGCCTTCATCAATTCCGATGACGTCATAGTCAGCTATCTCGGAAGAACTTGGGAGGTTGGTGATTAACTTCGCAGGTAAACTGTCTGACCCAACAACAATGGTCTGACGATGTGTGGAGAACGCGTGGTCAGTTCGCCTAGTGTCGCCTGCGTTGTTCATGTAGAGGACTTTGAGCCCTGATTTACTTAACGTGACTAACCTGCGAAGAGTCTCGGTTGTTTTTCCTGCAAACATGGGACCAATCACGATTTCTAGTTTACCGACTTTCTTCATGGTTACTATACCTCCAGAGAAATGCTCTCCCCTCTTGCGGCAACTGTTGCTCGTTGTTAAATATCCGCTGAAGCTCTAAGTTTTCAAGATGGGACTTCGAGCTCTCATGTCTTGAGCGATGCATTGGGTTGTTGGTAACCACACCACATGGGTGACACTCGTACACCGAACAGTCGCGCGCAAAATTTGGGTGAGCGCCCGAGAACATGTGGTCCTCGATATCGTCCACACTCAGTATTTCGTTACACCCCACCCTACAAACGTTGACGTCACGGTTTGCGGCGAGCTCTAGCCACGCTTTGAGTTTGGTTGAGCATGGTTTCCATAGAAGGGTCGCCAAGAACACTTCGAGGTAGTTACCGAGTAGTGTAGCGGCGGACTCGCAAGGGTTGCTCAAGTAGTGGCTACTTGCTAACGTAAGACGTTTGAATGGTGAGTAACACCACACAGGGATCATCTCGGATAGTTCGTTAACCATTCTGTTGGCTCTAACTTCGTCAAGTCCAACCCAAGCATCATGAGCGAACTTTGTGTAGAGAATCTGAGTACTAAATCGTCTTGACACCTCTTCGTTTTTACAACCGGGGTCGCACAACTTGAAGACTTGCGAGTACCCTTTTAAGACGTCGGGCCCAGAGGCACCTTGTGGGGTAGACACATTGATAAAGGACACTATCAGCGAGCGGTTGATCTCCTCTTCTTCGGTGTCTTGGACTTGAGTCATCTCTTCTGCGATGTCTTGGACTTGAGTCATTATGTTATACTCCCAGAAAAAATCCTAATTTTTTAGTGCGTTTGGTCTGGAACTGTGAGATACCTGTGAGGTGAACTGTGAGGCACCTGTGAGGTCAACTGTGAGTAAGATAACACGTGATAGTGTATTAGATGGTTGAAGACTCACAGACGGCTGTTGAAGCTAAGATCACGGCTGACGTGAAAAGTGTTAAGGTGAAGGACCCAAAGCGCGTCGCTGCTGGTAAAAAGTTGGCTGAGATATCGAAAGCTGCGAAAGAAAAGAAAATGCGTGAAATGATAGTTAACGAAGAACAGGGTGGTGAGTGGGGTTATGGATATGTTGTCGGAACACTTGGTGTTATCGTTGCTGCTGCTTCATTGTGGTACACAATTAGTAGTGAAAAAGAAACACGACCAGAACCTGTGAGTACTGTGGTTAGCACGTCAGAAAATCGTGGAACTTGTCGTCCAATATTAGACACATTTGATTCTTGAACAAAACACACGACAATGTATATATGTCCGCGATCGATCGAAAAGAACTTATGAACGAATTGTACGATGCGCTACTTGTCACGACTGGTGCTGTGGTAGTGAGTATGATCTCTAAAAAGGCTTTGGGAGAACCATTGGGAACACCAGAGACAGTGAAAGGCACAGTGAAACTTGCTGCAGCTGTTGGTGCAGGAACGCTGTTAGTAAAATGGGCGCAATCGAAAAAGTGGATACCGACAGACCCATTCAAATCAACGTAAGTTAATGGCGAGTGTTGTGGCTGGAGGGATATTTAATGCAGTGGCTTTTGCAGGCGCTGGCTTTATGTTCTCGAAATTTAATCACTCAGGCTATGAGACCGAGATGAAGAGACACAACCACGCGTTGGAGCAGTTAGCCAGCGCGAAAGAAGCGTGGTATGAGAATGAGGTCGCCAAGAAAGATAAGATCCAGCGTTTACGACAACGGCTCTCTGACGCTAATGCTGACATCAATGACACAAACCACGCGTTGGAAGAACTTAGAAGCGTAATGACCATACAGTACAGCGGACGAGTGTTCACTGACCTCCCGAAGATTGCGGATTACTACCAACCGAGTGCGGAAATGAAGGAATACCAATTATTGTTTGTTAGCGCGCTAGGCCTGGGTAGTGGAATAGCGGTGTGGGCGCTAACTCGGTAAAAAAATGTTGGAGTAGTATAAGAGTGATGGACAAACTTATGAGGCAGATGAGCTATGGTTACACAATTGACGAAATCGCGAGTGAGACGCAAATTGAGTGTGGAGGCACCTTCAGAATTTACTACTGCTTGGATTGTGACGTCGTGAAAAACATGACCGACTGCGGTGGGTACGCGTGCCCAAAGTGTGGTGACACTGAGTGGGGTTACACTCAGAGCTACAGCGACATGAGACTCACGCGATTAAAAAGCGTTCACAAACGGTCTTGGTGGATGGGGAGGAGACTGCGGAACGTTGTGAAGCACGAGCACCTTGAGTTAATAAAAGAGGACTTCTTGAAAGTTGTCAATGCGTTGTACTCATGCAATTTGGTAAAGGGTAGAAATGTCAGCAGATATGGGTACTACATTATTAGGTTGTGTCATAGAAGACGAGTCGAGACACTCAAGAAGGTGTCAGACCTCAAAGACGGTAAGGTGAAAGACTTATTTGACTACAATCTGTTTGGGGTGGTGTATCCAAAGTTGGGATGGTGCGAAAGTGGTGATAATTATTACGACGAGTGGCTTAGGAAAAAAACAAGTGTAGTATATAGAAGCCATGGGTGACGTCACAGAAAACTCACTTGTTAGAAATGGTGCAGCCGTCGTAAATCCACTAACAGGTAGAGCAATCAACGTCCACGGGCGAGTCTACAATCAACTTGTTAGAGATGGTGTTTTTAGTGACACAACAAATGTCAATATTGTTAATCCGCTGACAAACAGACGAGTTAACGCTGGCAGTCGGACGCATGACCGTCTTGTTAGAGATCAGGAGGCACAACCCACAGTTGAAGACCGTAGCCCACGGCTGTTGAGTCAAGCGCTGAGAGGGTTCACCAGGTCCTATGGAGTTGAGGTGGTTAACGATAGAGACATCAATCAGGTAAACGGCAGTAGAAGCGCTGTCATTAATCTTTTGAGACGTGAACTAGGTGAGACCAACGGAATGAAAGTGGTAGAGACAGTTAAGGTCACTTTTGAGAAGGCTTTAGAACTCGATAAGACCACATACAAAACTGCCTACTTTAACAGCGAAACGTTTGTCGTCATTAATGAACACGACATTGAAGGTGTTGCCAACCGTGGGTCGGAACAAATCTTGACGCGGATAGCTGGGTGGTTATCTGAGGGGTCTGGATGGACCATCGACAAAATAGATGCACACTACGTCAATATCGCTATTTATAGACCTTTGAATGGGAGTAGCTACATTGCGTTGCCAAAGGAGTTGCGTAATAGTAAGAAGGGTTTGATAAACGTGAATAACGATGATGACAACGAGTGTTTTAGATGGTGTCACCTCACACATAAGTTTCCTGTTGAAGAACACTCCGAAAGAACGTCAAAGTACGCTGAGCATGTTGGTGAGTTGAACTATGACGGAATTGACTTCCCAGTCACACTCAAAGACTACAACAAGATCGAAAAGGCGAACGATATTAGCGTAAACGTTTTTGGGTATGAAGATAAGCAGCCATTCCCTGTGTACGTTTCTAAGGAGGCGTACCCTGACCATATGGACCTACTCTTGATAACTAATGACATAGGCAACAAGCACTATGTGTACATTCGCGATTTCAACAAGTTTATGTATCGTCAGACAAAGCACAAGGCTAGAAAACACTTTTGTAGATATTGCTTACAGTGTTTTAGTCGAGCGGGCGTGCTTAAAAGTCATGTTGAAGTATGTTTGGTCATCAACGGGAAGCAAGCTATTAAAATGCCGCAAAAAGGTGCGAAAGTGAAATACGAGAATTTTAGCAGACAATTAAATGTACCATTTGTGGTGTACGCAGACTTTGAGGCTATCACACAGAAGGTGCACACAACAAGGCTATCAAGCGAGTGTAGCTACACAAATGCTTACCAGAGGCACGTTGACTGCGGTTATGGGTACAAACTGGTTTGTTGCTACGACAACGAGTACAGTAAACCAGTAAAAGTGTATCGCGGTGAAAATGCAGTTAATAAGTTCATTAGGGAGATGTTAGAAATTGTTAAATATTGTAAAGAGACGTCTGAGAGTCACTTTAACAAAGAAATGGTGTTGACTGATGACGATAAACAAAACTTTGACGAGGCTGAGAGTTGCCATATTTGCAGTGTTGAGTACACTGATGACGACGTTAGAGTGAGAGACCACTGTCACGTGTCAGGTAAGTACAGAGGGTCCGCACATCGTCAGTGTAACGTGAACTTTAAGTTGACCGACAAAATTCCTGTGATCTTTCATAACTTACGCGGCTACGATAGCCATTTCATCATGCAGGAGATTGGTAAGTTTGGTCAAGACATAAATGTGATACCGAACAACATGGAGAAGTACATGGCGTTCATGCTTGGAAAAAACTTGGTATTTTTGGACAGCTTTCAGTTCATGGGTAGCTCTTTGGACAACTTGGTGAAGAACCTACCAAGAGACGCTTTCAAATACACGTCAGAAGTGTTTCGTGACGAGGGGTTGGCACTTATGACAAGAAAGGGGGTCTATCCCTACGATTATATGGACTCCTTTGAAAAATTCGATGAACGCGAGCTACCCTCCAAAAAAGATTTCTACAGCATTCTGAATGATGAGCACATTACGGAAGAAATGCACGAGCGCGCCATCGACGTGTGGGACTACTTCGACGTTAAAAATATGGGTGGGTATCACGACCTGTATTTGAAAAGCGATGTGCTCTTGCTCGCCGACGTTTTTGAGAACTTTAGAAAGACATGCCATCGCGAGTATAAATTAGACCCGTGTCACTATTTCACATCACCTGGATTGGCTTGGGATGCCATGTTAAAGATGACTGGAGTGGAACTCGAATTATTGTCCGACATTGACATGTTCCAGTTTGTAGAGTTAGGCATGCGTGGTGGTGTGAGCTACATATGCAACAGACACGGCGTGGCGAATAATAAATACATGGAAGGGTATGACAAAGAGAAAGAGTCGAAGTATTTGATGTACCTTGATGCCAACAATTTGTATGGGTGGGCAATGAGTCAGAGTTTACCTACGGGCGGCTTCAAGTGGTTGACTAAGAAAGAAATAGAGAGAGTTAATCTATGCGACTATCACGACGGTAGTAAAAAGGGTTTACTACTTGAAGTCGACTTGGAATACCCAGACCATTTGCATGACCTACACAACGACTACCCGGTGGCTCCTGAGAAGATGGAGATAACCGTTGACATGTTGTCGGGGTACTGCACGAAAATTAAAAATAAGTTTAACGTGAGTGTTGGCGGTGTAAAGAAGCTGGTGACTAATTTGATGGACAAAAAAAAGTATGTGTGTCACTATAAAAATCTGCAGTTGTACATAGATCTTGGATTGAAAATCAAAAAGGTGCATAGGGTCCTACAGTTTGACCAGTCTAAGTGGTTGGGTAAGTACATTGACTTTAACACAGTCAAAAGAACCGCGGCTAAGAACGCTTTTGAGAAGGACTTTTTCAAGTTGATGAACAATAGTGTGTTCGGAAAAACGATGGAAAACTTGAGGAAGCGTGTGGACGTGAGATTAGTGACCACTAGGAGTAAATTTAAAAAGCTTGTCTCAAAGCCAACGTTTGTGTCTTGCAAGATATTTAGCGAGAACTTAGTCGCTGTCCACAAATCTAAAGAAACGCTGACATTGAATAGGCCTGCATATGTGGGTATGTGCATACTAGACTTGAGTAAAACGCTGATGTATGATTTTCACTACAATTATATTATGAAAAAGTACTCTAGCGACACCTGTAGATTACACTTCACCGACACTGACAGTCTGCTGTACACAATAAAAACTGGCGACGTCTACTCTGACTTCATGGAGGAGCGCGAAAAGTTTGATAATAGCGACTATCCTGCAGGCAGCCCATTCTTTTTTAGAGAGAATAAGAAAGTTATTGGGAAGATGAAAGACGAGTGCGCTGGAACGCCAATTGTTGAGTTCGTCGGGTTGCGCAGTAAAATGTACGGCTATTTGAAAGAGGGTGGAGGCGGCGGGAAAACCGCTAAAGGCATTAGAAAAAATATAATTAAAAAAGTGATCAGACACGAAGATTACAAAAGTGTGTTACTTGAGCAGAAACAATTGCGACACACAATGAAGACCATTAGAAGTGTCAAACATCAGCTCGGTAGCTACGAAATTAATAAAATATCGCTATCCTGCTTTGATGACAAACGATACCTTTTAGAAAATGGTATTGACTCCTACGCATATGGTCACAAAAACATTGTAGCGAGAGATACACCCACTGAGAGTAGTGAACAAACAGACTAATTCGTAGAGTAGTTGGCTATTTGTTAGCCAATGTTGTCAATCAAAAGAGCACCATTTTGCTATCCATTTGGATAAACATCATCACTAGACTTGAAAATCTAGTGGTTTTTTTTCGCGCGTGAATTTGTGAGACAGCAGTAGTTTGTTGAAAAAAAATGTGAAAATGTTGAAACGACACTTTCTTTTTTAAATATGTGAAAAATGTGAAACGACACATTCTATTTTTTAAAAAACATGCAAAAATATTGAAATGTCATATTATTAGCATATAAATCGAGTTTGTGGTCTTATTTGATGTACATCGTAAATTTAGAATTACCGAAATGACATCGAACTTTTGGGGGTTTGGGATTTGGTGAAATTTGGCGATGTTTTGGCGATTATATTCGCGTTCAACATTGAATGTGTAAAAATTGTCCTCGTACCCCCACTCTCTATACTACTAAGGTATTCACCTTTTGAATCATGTTGAGGCTACCGAAGACCTGCAGCCTTTCAGCCAAGCCGATTTTCTGCACGGCCAAATTTGGCGGCTCGTCACAATCGACAATTTGCGCGGCGAAAAGCGCTTTTTTACCCAAATTTCGACAAAATGTGGATTTTGACGTCAGTATATCATGTGATTTGGCTGGTCACTGTTGTTATATTATCCTGACAATATGTCGGACCAGTATGCTGTACATAGCTGCCAACGTGACATATGTCGCGAAGATTGTTTCCAACGATAACACTACAGTCTGCCTGCAGGTACAGTCTATATATTTCCATCCTAGTTGTTAAAACGTGAAACTTTTACGTGTCGAACCTATTTTTGCAAAATATGAAATTGTCTTCAAACTCTAAGTTAAGGCTCTACGTTTTTAACGATCACATTCGGCACATGAAACGTTCGAAGTTTGAGCAGGAGTGATGAGATTGTTTATTACGAGGATCATTTAGGCGAGCAATCGCTGCATAAATAGTATATAAAATCCGGCAAACAATAGCCCATAAGAAGAAGCTGATGAACTACCGACACTTCAAGCCAAGAAGGTTAAATTAAGCCTTGGAGCATTGACGAGTCACAAAACGAAGAAAGCGACGAAACCATCTCCTGCAGTCATGCACCGCGCGATCGATTATCCGCAGAAATTCAGCGATATTTAACCGAATATCCAATAATCGGCGGAGATGAGAATCAACTGAAATGGTGGTAAAGAAATAAAAATGAATTCCCTCTGCCAAGTCAGCTTGCCAAACAATATCTCATCATTCAAGCTCGCCATCAGAACGATTGTTTAGCAAGGCCGGACTTGTCAGTACACCAGCACGCGCGATAACAGGACTTTCGTTTCTTTGTGTTGGAAAATTATCTGCATTTCATCCAGTTTCTTTGGAGAAACAAGAAACAACTGTGAAATAGACCTTGATATTTTTCGCAGTCCATTTTTCGTCTTTCTTTTGCTAGCGGAAAAAGTTCAAGTTTTGTCGGGTTTTTTTAGAACCGCCCAAGGCCATTAACTCTTTCCTATCCGGTCCAGTCAAAAGGGGTCATAGAAGACGGTAACGCAAGATTAAAAATTGAAATTCGACAAGCGCCAGGGACATGAGATGCACTCACACGCCAAATTTGATTTGATTTCATAAACAACTCTGCGATTGGTGACATTTTGAATTTTCAGGATGCTACGCGGGCGTGCAAGATGGTCTTTTCTAGAAAAATGGAAGTTTTTCAACCTGATTTATGATAATTAATGCTAATTTATATTAACATAATGGGTCTTGTTCGGAAAATTCAAAAGCATTGGTAACGGCCAGTTTATTGGGCTTTCAGAAAAGATAGGTTTTGCAACAGTTATGGATATTTGAGATATCAATAGAACAAAGAGGTAGTTCAACTTTGGATGTTTTTCAGCCGGACAGGAAAGAGTTAATGATCCGTTGTTAAATTAATTAGGCCCGTGTAATTAAACTATCAATTACTAACACATATGTTTCTTCCGAAGGAAAAAACAAACCCGGCAGTCGACAATCGAAAATCATTTCTGAATACAAACTAACCATTTCATAAGCCATTCACACACATAAACAAGATGATAGATAGTGTTGAAACATGTATAATTTGAGTTTCCTATTTACAAGCACACAAAACGTTATAATATTTTTACAAACACACATATTTTAATGAGGATATATAGCAAAGTGAGAAGGGGTATACTGCCAAGATTTTTAGTGATGAAATACTGACGTTTCGCGCGAAGCCCTTCATTAGAGTAAGACCACTTGGTGTTACTCTATGAAGGCCTCCGCTCGAAACGTCAGTATTTCGTCACTAAAAATCTTGGCAGTTCACCACCTCACTTTGCTATATATCCAAAACAGTCTACGTAGAACTCTACTTTTTACTATATTTTAATGAGGTTAGTCATTACCAAGGTTAAGAACAAAGGAACGCGCAAGGCTTGGGCGAGGGAAGGCTTAAAATCAACGGTACTCGCGGGGAATAGGCATTACGCCCTGAGACAACGGGCACGCAGAGTAGTAGAGTTAATAGATGGTGGTTTGGGTACGGAGGAAATTTTGTGAGAATGGAAAGTAATCAGGAGAACGGAGATGCTGACCAAAGAAAATGGGAATGCGACCCATTTAAACTGGTCAACCGCTTTTCAGTCCGAGGAATTCCGCGCTGGTATGAAAGAAATGGTAGCCCAAGCCGTGGCTCAAGCGAGCGGACAGACCTCAGAGAAACAGCCAAATCAAGCAGCAACGGACCCGCACCGCGTCGATTATTTGGAAAGATTGGGCCGGTCTGTTCCGGCGATCCCTTCAGGTAATTCGCAAGCGTCTACGAGTAACAATCAAGGTACGTTAATTGTTCCATCCTTTGTTGGTGTCGCTATGGCCTCGTCACTCCCAAAGGACGGAGGTAATGTCAGAATCGGTGATGACGAGAATAATTATAAGTAAACACATGGTTTTGAGGGCTATTAGTGATTAAATGTCCCCGAAAGCCGAGGGAGGGTTTTGTGGAAGTCCCGAGGGCCGTAGGCCCGAGGGATTTCCACAATACCCTCTCGAGGCTTGAGGGGTCATTTAATCACTAATGGCCCTCAAAACCATGTGTTTTGTTTGTAATCACATTGTCACCGAGGAAATAAACAAGATAATGGATGCTTTTGTTTTGTAAAATCTCTTTATCGAATTGGTTCAGTGAATCTGGGTATAAATTTGGTTTGCAAATAGAGTATTTTTTTATTCGGAATGAATGATGGCTCTTCGCTTTTCCTTTGTGAGCGACAAGGAAGTTTCGAAAGTAAGAGAAGATCGACTGCCTTTAGCCACAAAATGACATACAAGTTGGAGTAGCAATGTATACGTACAATGGGCAGATGCAAGGAATAAGGAGTTCGGTGATTTTATATTCATAAATAGTAATGAGGGATGTTTACTCTAAATGTCCCTCATCCAGTATTGATGAGGGAAATACGACAGTAAACGTCCCTGTTAAAACAAAAGAAACCGAGGTGACTATGTTATTACTACACATAACGGCGCTCAACCTCGTGTAACAATGGACCCCCAGTCTCTCGGTTTGGTTAATTCACATACCGAGCTCGCAAGTTCCTTTATTTTGGGACTGGGGCGTCCTCCAATCCCGTCGAAAGTAGTTTCCCAGACTATGTCGGACAAATTTGTGTAGATGTCGGAACTTTTGCCGGAAAAGGCTCCGATGGTCGAATCTCCGTCATTTACGATAGAATGGGAAGCGATTGTCTCGGCAACGAAGTCGAACACACGAAATCCTTGTTGGCAGTACTTCTACAATCTCTCAGACTATTATATTCTGGCTATTTAAGCCACTATGGCTTTGATCTAAACGCCCATTACGTTTTGTTGCCAATGTCTTCTAACCGATATACTACACGTTAATTTACAGTGTATGTTCTTACTTCGAGTCAACGTTCACGAATAACGTGAACGACAAGCTGATCACTTGTCGCTACTGCGAGAAAGAATACCTGATCAAGATCGGTCGATATTTAATACATGCAAAGATTATTCCGCAGTTATCATCAAGGCCCTCATTTTCCGGCGAAAAGTGCGGAGAGGATGGAGTAGGACAGAAGGTTGACGGGGAACTTTGTCCACAACAAGTCTTCGAAGCAAAGGAGGGGAGCTCAAAGTAGTCCGTTGACCAAACGTGGGTAGTACGACCAATCTATTTGACTATTACCCATGTTTACATGGCTTCTTTCACAAGAAGAAGTATATAACCATGTGGCAAATATTGTCCGTTTTCAGAAGAAACGAAGGAACTTCATCCTAAGGAGGTTGCGTTACACGTGCAGTCTGTTGCTAGCACAAATTAGATTATCATCGGTTGCACGACCAATTAATTAGCCACTTCATAAACTGTACGGACTGGTAACTAATCTATTCACCGCAATGAATTGTGGGGCCGTTTTGGTCTTCATGTTCTGCACAGTGCTACAACCAAATATCTTTATTTAAAATCGATCTAACGTGTTTTCAAAAACTATGGTTCTGAAGTGGAATTGCTGTGTACCGTTGTGTAAAGGCCCACACAATACCCAGTGACGAGAAAATTCGAAAGGAATACGCCAGGCTAATAAGAAATGACAACCTTTCCATAGACCATTGGGCGAAATTTCTATCTTTCAGTTTCGTTCCTGCATAACGAAACCACCTAAACTTTTAACATGTGCTAAATTATGGTATTATAAATATAAAATCAAATACTTGTTCCAAAATTTCCTTTGCAAAATGTGAAAATTTTAGCTTTTTCGCCCTTCGTACAGCCTGAAGGTCTTATAGGGACAATAAGGAACATAACAATATTTAAAGGGATAATAGGGGATGTATGTTGTTAGCGTTAAAAACAATATGGCGGCTTCTAGATAACAATTTAAAGTGTTATTTACACATTGTTAACAATACAAAATCCGATGTTAAACCATTAACAACTAAGAGGTTAAAGACATTGGTAGAAAGAATCAAAGATTGGAAGGGTTTATACGGAAAACAACATGACATAGCCCTGATCTTGGAAAGCAAAGGGTTGCTTGATTTCGTGGACAAAAATAGTGACCTTGGTTCGACTGGAAGATGCCAAACAACATTATCCAGACTTTGGATTCCACGACGAGTGCTACCAGAAATTTACAAATATTTCTATTATAAACAAGGCAAGTTTCTCAATTAAGTTTATATCATACTAATCATACAGTAGTACTAATAAAAATACTTTGTTAGTTTGTATTCGAAATACTATGGGATTGTTGGTGACTAACCATAACACAGCTTCAAGCACTCTGTGCAAAAATTTCACATATTACCATAATAGTTATATGCTGCTATTGGTTTAATCGTTATAGTTTTATTTACATCAAACTTTAATAAAGTGAATTTTTTATTAATAGCCTCACTGCAGAGGTTCTTTTAAATTGCAACACTCAGAATAGACTGTACAGGCTTATTACAAGGGTTGTAAAAGATTGTTCAAACTATCTTAGCTATTATAAAAGTGTAGAATTGTAGCTTTGTCTAAGTGTATTACCTAGTAAATCATTCATTCCTATATAAAACCCGTATCAAATGTGTGCGAGAGTTGGTCCTTTCTGTTAAGAATACAGCTCGGCAGCATGTTGAATCCTTGGTCTTCCAGAGAGGACAATTCCCATCTTGTTAATATCAGCTCTGGAGCGATTGCAATCGATAAGGTCAAACATTTTCTCCAAGATTTTCTCCAAGCGTATGCTATTGGGAAAAGCGATATGACCCAATTTCTTGAAGACAGGATCAATCCAGATGGGAAAATTAACTTGTATGATACTTTGCCGAAGCTTAATTTGAAAACCTTCGCACACAACTATGGTACATCAACCAAGGTATCTAGCTCTACGATTTCGAAGAACTCAAGATCCATGTATGCTCGTCTTCTAGTCGTCAGTCAATCTAGAGAGATCGACATGAGAGGTTATGACGTATTGTCTTGGAGACATACCCTTTCCCATTTCCAATGGACTGGATTCACTTGTTAAGACGAACAAAAGTGCTCTTCTGAATTTGCTTGAATGTGACGTAAAGGCAGTCCAGAATCACTGTGTGGAGGCTGTCCCAGTTAACAGTGCTCTCATGATCGATGGCATGGCTTTGCTGCAGTCACTAAAGAACCTACCAGCCACATTAGAACAACTTGCCAAGAAGATTTTAGATCATGTAATCTCTAGTGCGATGTCACACAAGAGCACGCGAGTTGACTTTGTGACTGACACTTACCCTATGGTCAGCATTAATTAAAGGAATAGAGCGTACAAGAAGAGCCGGCAAAGGGTCTGAAGTTATAACCATTTATGCAAAGACACAGAAGACACCAAGTCAATTCAAGAAGTTTCTGGCTAATGGATCCAATAAGGAACATCTCGTTGAGTTCCTTTTCAAAACCTGGCAAGATATGTATCTTCAAACGAATATCACGTTGATCATTTCACATGGTGTTCACTGTCATCAACTCACGTGGGATGCTTATGGAAAATGTCATGTTGCAGATGTTGCAGAATTGATTTCTGACCATGAGCAAGCAGATACCCGTCTTCTGCTACATGCCAAGCATGCCAGTGACACAGACAATCATTCTTGTGTGGTTATTAGAAGTCCAGACACTGATGTTGCCATCATTTGTTTGAAGTTTTCTGGAGTCATAACAAATCTATATTTCCAAACTGGAAAGCGAAATTTACAGCGCATCATTTCAATTGATTCGATGGTTCAAGTGCTAGGAACCGATGTCTGTGTAAAAGTCTTATTGGTCTCCATTTTTATAGCGGTTGCGACTCAACAAGTGCCTTTTATGGTAAAGGGAAGAAGAAGGCGTACCATGTAATGAAATCAGCTCCAAAGTTCATTCAATGCTTTGCTGGTCTCGGCAAATTATTCACAGCATCTCCGGAGCTTGTGGAGGTCTTGGAGGAATTTACGTGCATACATCAAAGGACATCAATGCAACCAGATACACGTCGTTCTGTGCAACAACATCCGAAAAGAGCTTGCCGCCATGTAAAGATGCGTTGCTACAGCATATTAAGAGATGTTCCCAAGCTGTCATACACCACAGGTCACTTCACCAGACCATATCTGCTCCATCTCCTAACGGCTATATGGTTGGTCTGTCAAAGACAGAGTTATTGATGTTGTCTGGAAGACCAAAGCTGCAGCTCCAGAAAGTCTACTTAAGGTTGTTAAATGTGGCTGCAAAACAACCAAATGCATCAAAGGTGGCTGTTCATGTTTGGCGAATAAACTGCCATGTACAGACATGTGCAGATGCAACGACTGTAAGAATGGGAAGGATGATGACGACGAAGTATACGAGAGTGTTTCATCTCAAATCGTCACCTTTCACGATGACTTGGAATTAGAACTACCACCCTTTTCTGTATGATGTGCTGTTTTAAAACGTAAGCCACTTAACTAAGACACTGTCTCACCAAAAATACTCTACTGCTGTTGTAAAATGTACGAAGTGATGTATCTCGTAAACAGAGAAAGTGACATAAGATCGCGTGACTGACTCGAATTGTTCTTTTTTATACGAACGAACATAGTCTCGATTTGTACATTATTACCGAAGTACATTTACTCTATTTAGTCAAAATTTGTGGATATTGGCTCTCTTTATTAGTTTTAAAGAAGATTGCGGACATGCAAAATAGAAAAATGTCTTGATGATAACCTATACATGTGATAACTTGATGATAACCTATACAAAAATAACCTATACATGCATTTGTATGTAGAAACCATTTAACCAATTACATTCAAGGGACTTGTGTGTGTACAAACGTGGCATATACGCATTTTGATTGGTGGTTATATGACAAAAAAATCCCAAAAATTCCAAGGAAGTGGTGCCTACTTCATGTATGCTGTTTTTCATATCTCGACACAGTTTATGGTTAGTTTTAGGGTATGCATTGGGGACAGGATTACATGAAGTATCTAGGTTTAGGCATACATGAAGTATCTGCCTGAATTCGACTGTTTTGCAAAGGATTTCTTGGAACAACTTTGTGTATTTGTTCTTAGTATATATTTTTGCACCAATTGACTGAGTTTTATGTAGTTTCATGGTTAAGGAACGAATTTCTATTTCTAGGCCATTTACAAATTTTGCCCAATGGTCTACCAGTTCTTCGAGCAGATGTACTATACAACAGCTGATCAGTATGATTGACAATTTCAAAAAAACTGCCATGAGCGCACTTAATTATATATCTACAGTATATAATGTTAATAAATTGTTAAGTAATGCGACTTCAGTTATATATTTACTTTAATTACATGATACGATAATATTCGGTTGAAGTCAGACACGTAAAGGTGAGAAAGTGAAACCATAAGTTGAAAATAGTGTTGTAATATGTATAATCACAACCAATGTTGTTACAGGTCAGCATAATATAAAGTTGTAGTTCAAACAAACTTGCATTCTCACTTTATTTTTTAGGAAAAATGTAGGTGACAAGTCCAATTGGTAAAACGGTTGCAGGTGAGATGATATTTTGGTGGCTGGGACATTGGTTGGAAAATGTGCATTGTAAAAGTTCACCCTTTCTATTTTTATGGTTCAGGTATGGGCTGGTATTTCAGCTCCAGGTGCAACACAGGTTTGCATTTTTAGTGGCTGTATGGAGAGCATAGGCTACCAAACCATTTTACAGAGAAACCTGCCATTCATACGTGAAACATTTCCGGATGGTCATATAGATTGTGGCAGGACAATGATCCTAAACATACCAGTAATTCGACAAAAAATGGATGAAAAATGTGCGAATCACTGGACTACGCCTCCAGAATCACCGGTATGTGATCTGCTGTATTCGCAAAGGTTAAGAAATTTCTATTTATGATTTTATTCCGAAGGTTAAATTTTGTATTTACTGTATTTCAGGGCTTAGAAATTAGAACATTAGTCAATGTTTACAGAATGAAGTCCAATGAAGTAGAATTTGACTCTCGTTGAGCCTAGCTTACTGCTATAACTATTCTAGTACTGCTATAGGCATTTTAATTAGAAAGGCTTGTTATTCTGCAAAAATTGCCATTTCCTTTATTCTTTGCACATCATGACAATTAAGGTTATATATGTACAGGTACTGTAATTTGAGCTACAGTACATGTACTGTACTACACGATGTTAAATTATCTAAATTCTTTTTTTATCTTACATTTCTTTACAATGTGGAATTGGGTTTGTTAGTTTTTAGTTTTATTTTATTTAGTTTTTATTAGCCAGAAAGTTGGAGTACTTATATGAGATTGCGTAATCTCATTCCCTGTAAATCGAAGCTTCTGCTGTACAAGACCACCATACTACCCAATCTTACATATTGTCACCTTGTGTGGCATTTTTGTAAATCTTCTGATCGACGCAAACTGGAACGTGTCCAGGAAAGGGCTCTTAGAGCTATTTATAAATCAAGAACGACCACCTATGAAAATCTACTAAAACAAGCTAACTTACCTTCTTTGCACAATAGAAGATAGCAAGATATTGCCATTATCATGTACAAAGTTAAAAATGGCATGACACCGACTGGCATTACAGAACTATTTGATTTGAAAGACAAGAAATACAATCTGAGAAATGGAGACTTTAATATACCTCGGTTTGATACAAAACGGTATGGTAAACACTCGTTGGCATATATAGGACCTTATATCTGGTCTAAACTACGTACTAAAGACAGATGCAAGCCTAGTCTAGGCTCCTTTAAATATAATATTAGAGACATTGACATTGATAATAGTCTACTTGAAGACCGATGCAATAACTGTGAACTCTGCTCGACGTAGTAGTTATGTATACATATTCTGATATTAGACTTAGCAAATTTATTACTATATATCTTACTTTGGATTTTTAACTCATAGATTTGATAGATACATAGTGTCCTCAATTAGTATGTAAAATGCTAAACACATTGACACTTGAAGTCTTTATTATTATTATTTATATACATGTACATTGATTCTACTACACACTTGGTTACTTGAAACCGTGCTACAGATCTACTGTCAACGGTATACAGCTGTTTGCTTTGTGCAAAGTACCTCTGATAAAGAAGTATGGGATTGACAAAATTCTCATTTATTTTATGCAAGACATTAAAATTCTTGAGTCGGTGAGTTATAAAAGGCAATATTATAGCTGATTGTTTTATACATGTATGGTAGATAACTCAAAACTGCGAATTTTTTTTGAATGGCTTTGGTATGTGAGCTGCAAATACTGGCAAGAAATTGTATAAAAAGACATTGTTCAGGTATAGGTATAAAATATAGTCATGCATTAAACATGAATTTATTTTGTGCACAATCCTAATGTTTGTGTGTGCGCGTGTTTATGTTGATGTATATATTTATAATTTGTGACAGTTGCCTAGATAGTGTAAATGCTTATATCAACTTGTTTTGTATCATTCTAAGTTCAAGGAAGAAATGTTTCAGCTTCGAACAAGGGAAAGTCATCAATGTGAAATGGTGAAAAATGACCCATCTTTATCGTCCACCCATGAGGTTAAGGGCATCAGTGCTACATCAGTCGCGCTACTTCCATGTTGTCGATGGCCTTGATCTTGATATCATGCATGACCAACTTGAGGGGGTTCTGCCTTTGGAAACAGCCTGATGCAAACACGAGAGAAAGTTAGAGAGAATTTGAATGTTTATGTGAACCCAAACCGCAAGCGAGGGTTTGTAAACCCTTAGGTACTTTCAAATTTGACCAAACTCTCTCGAGTGTTTATTTTCTGAGCGTCTATTTTCTATTTATTTTATAAAATAAGACTGAAATACACTATGACGTCACAATCGTGTTTGCATAGCCTGATATAAACACGGTAACTAACCAATCACAGCATGCGTAAGAAAACTTATTTTATAAATATATACAGGTATTTATTGTGTGTGCGTGTGCTTGTGTATATATACTTGTTTTCTCTATTGGGCAATGCGTTTTAAAACATACAATTAATCATTTCAAAAATATTGATTTCTCTCTAGCAAGGCGTCATCAAGCTTTACAAGCTTATCTGCTCCAACAGACTGGAAGAAGCTTTTGCAGTTTTGGCAGTCATTGGAGCTTGGAATGCAGATAAATATATTTACATATACAGTAATATAGTTAGTATATATATGATAAACAATAATTGGTCGTGTTCTATCGGATATGCATGCTCAAGCCAAAGGCGAGAACTTGCAAACAAGATCGACGGATATAAATATAGTTAATTTTACTTAATATACTCTGCGTCGAATGTTGATATGAATAATACTTGTTCAGATTAATTCAGAAAAATGTTAAACAGCCACTAGTGAGTTTTTTTCATACATACTGTACATTATAATTTTTGAGTTTCCTTGCATTGATTTTTTTCTACCAGGAATCCAAGGACTGGCATAGTGGTTGATAATTGATATACTTATATGTTGACATTTTAGGTGAAGCAACCACAGTTGCTGATGCCAACCTTGAAGATGTGTTCAATGAGTTGGATGGAGACATTAATGGTGGAACTGCACTAATAGTGTAAGCTGCACCGCATACATATACAATTGGATTTTTGTGTTATTAAATATGTACATGTATTTATGGAATATATACACTGTAGGTCAATTTTGTTCTCAATGTAAATGCTATTTTTTAATTTAACCAAAATAGTAAGACTGTTTTTTTATATTTAATTAATTCACGTTATATACTGTTTCGAGAAGAAATAATTGCTAGCTCCTTGGTTCCGCCCTGTTTTATATTATTAAAACTCAAAGTCGCGCGTGGACAGTAGCATAATTAACATAAACCTGGGGCACACATCTTATATTCAAGACATACGAAATATTCAAGATATCGAAATCTAACCAGGGTTCGATTCTTGGTTGGGGCAGTCACTTTTTCATATATGTATTTGACTATATTAAATCCTCTCTAATATTAAATATATATATATTTATAATAATTGTATCCTTTTTAGTATGAAAGTAGTGTATACACAAGTAATTGTTCTTGTGCTAAGTTTCATTATTTTCCCAAATTTGATAGGTTAAAGAACGGTCATCCTAAAATTCCATTTGGAAGATAATGACGTATGTATTGACTTTCAAATGTTTAATTGCCAGCATTAGTGGACATCTAGTAAAAGTGTTAAATATTTGACTTTTATAAAAGGCATATTAATGTGTCTATATAAGCACTGGAAAGAGGACCCTTAAGTTCATAAGCTTTCTGTCCCTTTACTGACTGAAAGTGGTGTCCCCTCGACCACACTTCGCCCATGGTGAAGCACACACAGGTCCATAACTGTGAGGGCCCTTACCTTCACCCTGATGTCGCTTCTCTTCGTCACTTCATCAAGAAATAGAAAATGACCGCCTGTATGTAATAGCCTGATGCAAACACGAGAGAGAGTTTGGGAGAATTTGAAAGTTTGTGAACCCCAAGCGACGATTTACATAAGTACTTTCAAATTTGACCAAACTCTCTCGAGCGTTTATTTTCTTAGCGTCTATTTTCTATTTATTTTATAAAATAAGACTGAAATATAAACAGCCTGATATAAACACGGTAACTGACCAATCACAGCATGTGTAAGAAAACTTATTTATATATACACAAAAGCGCACACACACATATTAATACATTTTTATTAATAAATTTGTATATATTTATAAAATATGTGTGTGTGCGCTTTTGTGTATATATACTAACAATTAATTTTTTTAGACGTGGGCCATTAGTGCAAAATTGGGCAATGCGTTTTGAAGCAAAACAGAATTACTTTAAAACGATGCTTGATACAATTAACAATTTCAAAAATATTGATTTCTCTCTGGCAAGGCGTCATCAAGCATTACAAGCTTATCTGCTCCAACAGACTGGATGAGGCTTTTGCAGTATGTGATTGCAGCTTGGACCAGGTATAATTGTATATGAATACAGATAAATATTTATTCGCAGTTGGGGCAGAGATATCTATATATATCTATATATATATATAATAATATCCCAATGTATTCATTTCAAGGCCTTTAAAATTATGTATATCATATAGTCCTCCACCAGTGTCATGTAATGGGATATGCATACAGAGTCAAACATCTGTATAATGTTTATTCATTTTATAGTTCGGAGATGAGGAGAAAGTGACTTCCTCTTCGAAATTAGGAATGCCACCATTCCTAATATTCAAAGGGTGTTCGATGCAAGAACCTGATTCGATTACTAATCTTTATTGTGGCTGAGTAGAAGAATATGAAATTACAAACAGGATGTTTCATAGAGGCCATCAAGTGCCCTCTTCATTTATGATGTTTGCAATTTCCTACAGAGTGTGCCAATGGATACATATTTATGCAAAGGCCATTTTTGAAACTTGTTGATCAGCAGAAGGTCCCAACAAGGGTCATGATGCTTATGTCGGAACTATTAAAACTTTAGCCATTTAATCGTAGACAAGTTTGATTGATGCAAATAAACATTAAATTTATATTTAAAGCATGTTTTATATGTAGTTTGTATTTCTGATTTATTTTAAAGAATTCATGCATACTTCACTGGTATACTTGAGGTGAAGTATTAATTTACACTAGTATGGTGTAAATAAACACCATTTTAGTGTCCACAGAGATGCAAGCGATTTACACCAAATCAGTGTTTACCAACACTTCTACAGTGTAAATGTAACACTTTCTTGGTGTAAAATTACACCCCATCGATGTCAAGAGCTGCAATAAATTTACACCATTTTGGTGTTCGCTGAACACCGAAAAATGAAGAGTGCATAAATATAGTTAGTACAGGTATATGATATTAAATTATTATTATTAATTTTAAAAAGCTGATTAATTCAGATGTGACACAGCCACTAGGGAGTTTTCTTCATACATACGTACTGTACATACTGTAACAGTACACACACACACACACATGTACCTTATATTTTTTGATTTGCCTTACATTGATTTAGTTTGTTCTACCAGGAATGCAAGGGCTGGCATAGTGGGTTGATAATTGATATACTTACTTTTGATATACTATCGACATTTTAGGTGAAGCAACCACCGTTGCTGATGCCAACCTTAATGATTGAGCACAATCATTAATAGTGGAACTGCACTAACAGTGTAAGCTGCATTCATGCATATACAATTGGATTTGTGTGTTATTAAATATGTACATGTATTTATGGAATATATACACTGTAGATCACAATCTTTCTCAATGTAAATGCTATTTTTTTAATTTAGCCAAACAGGGTTTTTTATTTAATTCATGTTAGATACTGCAGGCCATCATGGGCTAAGGTGCTCGGTACAAAGTATTGCCAGGTTTGTGTAATCATCACTGGCCTAAATCATGCACAGCAACATTTGGGGAACTTCACAATGTCCTGTCTATCATCGGGATGATTATATTCCAGTATAACACTGGATATTCTGGAATATTCACATCTAAATGCTAACCACCACGTGGAGAGACGTAATGATGTCCAGGTCAAAGCATGAAAACCTTCAAGATTTTCATCCTCTTGGTTCCCATCGTGGTTTTCGCCAATATAAGCTTTTTGTTGTTTTCAGATACAGGCTATAGACATTTATATTTCAGTTGACGTCTGTCACTAGTCTTAAAGCATTATAGGGCGATGTAGTGTCAGTTATTAGAAACTTGCTAGTATATTATTGGAAATGCTGCAATATGATGATTGGCGCTCTACTTGATAACTATTCGTAACAGATAATTGAGTACCAAGACCCACGCAGTAATGTAATAAAAAATAGCGACTCGTGCAGTGAAAAAATTTGAAATCAAACCAAAAGAAATCCCAGAATCCCTTCGGTACTCTACGCAAAATTTTCCTCAGGCAAGCAGACGAGATACAGTTAATGTTCTAATAGCAAACGATGCCCGCAATGGTCAACCCCAGGTTTGGCATCTTGAACAAAAAGAGAAAAGAGGACAAATCCCAAGATGTAGAGGCTGCACGGTTCAATAACAAGAAGGTGAACTGTGTATTTCGGTCACTGGTTTGTATGTTTGTTTCATCTCGTACTGTACATGTACAGTATACCCTTGCTGATGAAGTTCTGTAATTTAACAGCCATCTACCAGGCTAGAGACTCTTTTGATGGACAAAACTGACGAGTTCCGCTTGGTTTGCCTCGGCGCTGCCATTGGTTTCCAGCAGATTTTTGTCAGCGGGCAGGATAGCGCATTCTTTAAATGCCGTAAGGCATTGTCTAGAGTTCTAAGTTCAACTTATTTTGGCCTACTATGTTTTCAATGTGAAATATTCTAGTAACATGACAGGAATTTGTTCCTTCTTACAAGATGTGGCTTTGGAGCAAAAAGACAACAAAGACAAAGGGACAAAATATTCAACTTTGTCTGAATTAAGAAAGCCTGAAATACAGTGTGCGTATAATTTTTGGATGCTTTTTAACACTTCTCATAGACCTTATTCATAAATGGCCAACAATTTAAATTATTTTTGGCCCTTGTGACCTCGTTTTAAAATAAGAATCCATTTCTATTTCGTACATGATAGGTCTGTTAGGCAACACGACGTGTGTGTTAGGTAACACACCATGAAAAAACACAACTTTTCGTTTGTGGTAGATTACACACCTTTGGTAAACAGGGTGTGTTAAATTAACACACCTTCAGATGAACACACTTTAGAGCAACACATGCCACCTTCAAGCAAACACGCCTTTCAAGACAAACACCGCTTTTATACGTCTTAAAATGGCAATGCATGGCTGTCAACGAGGTTGGGTATAACAGCGAAGCTGTACAACGTCAACGCAATTTCATTTCCCACGGTTGCGCCAACTAACCTTATTGGGAAGGTAATTTTAATCAACGCGAAATTTGGAAATTCGTGTTACTAAAGTGTATCATTAATTTCCTATAAGGTATTCAGCTTTTGAATCATGTTGAGGCTACCGAAGACCTGCAGCCTTTCAGTCACGCCGATTTTCTGCACGGCCAAATTTGGCGGCTCGTCACAATCGACAATTTGCGCGGCGAAAAGCGCTTTTTTACCCAAATTTCGACAAAATGTGGATTTTCCCGTATTTTGCGAAAAATGTGTTATATGAATGACGTCAGTATATCATGTGATTTGGCTGGTCACTGTTGTTATATTATCCTGACAATATGTCGGACCAGTATGCTGTACATAGCTGCCAACGTGACATATGTCGCGATGATTGTTTCCAACGATAACACTACAGTCTGCCTGCAGGTACAGTCTATATTTCCATCCTAGTTGTTAAAACGTGAAACTTTTACGTGTCGAACCTATTTTTGAAAAATATGAAATTGTCTTCAAACTCTAAGTTAAGGCTCTAGGTTTTTAACGATTACATTCGGCACATGAAACGTTCGAAGTTTGAGCAGGAGTGATGAGATTGTTTATATACTACGAGGATCATTTAGGCGAGCAATCGCTGCATAAATAGTATATAAAATCCGGCAAACAACAGCCCATACCGATAAAACAACTTGTTTCAGACAGATTATATAATATTTATGTATGTACATTTTGATTGACATGTTTATCGGTATCTGCCCATAGTATTTACTGTCCTACATATCTTCCACATTGCCAGAATTTTTTTCAGTGACAAATGTCTTTCCCCCTTTTCTTTACAATGTGTAGCACTCCATGCATGCCATGGTAGGTCACTGAACAATACTACCGATTTTGTTCAGTGGGCACAATTTTATAGCCCATATACTGGCAAGAAAAGTACAAAGTTTCCAGAAGCGTTACTAGAAAAAATTACCATCTTTCCAGACAATTGTTTCATCTAGCCGACCATATCGGGGGTAGTCTCTCCCACCAAATTCTTCCATATCTTTCAGTCGTAATAGGCATCCTGGCCTGCACTCGATACCATGGATTGACACATGTTTCACACTATACATGAAAAAACACAAGTACAATAATATTTATTCAGTTCACTGAATAACACATAACATGAGGGAAATTTAGGAGACAAAGAAATTTCGTGTTGTACTAAATTTTCCTTATGAATAACATTAGGAAAAGTTAGAAGACAAAGGGAAATTTCCCTCTGCATAAGCAAGGAGAGAAATTAGTGTACAGACTTTTAAGATGAATAAAGGCATGAGTCACTTATTCTAATTATCTTCTCTCAGATTTACTGTGTCTGTCGAAAATAACCTCCTCTGCATTTGTTATTGATATACTTCTTATTGGATGTAATATTTCCTTATATTATGTAATCTTTTTATAAATTATCTTATGTAGGATGATGACGATGGAGATATTTCCCAGAAAATTAAGGATTGCACATCACCCAAAGCTTATCGACTGGATCATGGGAGGAGATCCATTCTCTTTCTCTAGTTGCAGAAGGAATGGTGGTGACCAAATTTAAATCCATCAACATCCTAAACGCCGTATTTTGTTTGCTGTCTGTAATTTATGTATTTGATGCTGAATATCCGAAAGGGTCTAGCGGTCACAGTAATAATGTATTTTTATTTATAGAAAATCTTTTAATTCAAAAACATGAAAAAGCCTACCTATCGGAGTGGAAAACTTTTTATCATTATTGATTATAAGGTCATTAAATATTTAATTATTCGCCGAAGGTAAGGTGAATAAAAACCGAGACGAAGTCGAGGTTTTTTTATTCACATATATTCACTGAGCCTGAGGTGAAAAATTGTTTTAGTATAAATAGACATTTTCCCACTCTTAGGAACAGCATTTCCTTCAAAAATACTAGTTTCTTGACTTTTTTCTCCTGTCACTTTGACAAATCGGCTGGCGGCCATCTTGAAAAAACGCTGGAGGTGATTATCCAGAAATAATCCGAGGTAGCTCGACCAATCAGCGCGCAATTTGTATAATAATTATATAACCCATTTAAAATTGTTAAAATTAGGAACCAATTTTAATTGATTCTCACTCATTTGCTTGAGCAATTATTGTTGGATGTAACAACCAATATGTATTGGTAATAACAACCCCGGTGTGTTATACTATATATATATATATTAATAATATATATTAATAAATATATATATATAAATATATATACACATATAAATATATATACACATATAAATATATATACACATATAAATATATATACACATATATATATATATACACATATATATATATATACACATATATATATATATACACATATATATATATATACACATATATATATATATACACATATATATAAATATACACATATATATAAATATACACATATATATAAATATACACATATATATAAATATACACATATATATAAATATACACATATATAAATATACACATATATAAATATACACATATATAAATATACACATATATAAATATACACATATATAAATATACACATATATAAATATACACATATATAAATATACACATATATAAATATACACATATATAAATATACACATATATAAATATACACATATATAAATATACACATATATAAATATACACATATATAAATATACACATATATAAATATACACATATATAAATATACACATATATAAATATACACATATATAAATATACACATATATAAATATACACATATATAAATATACACATATATAAATATACACATATATAAATATACACATATATAAATATACACATATATAAATATACACATATATAAATATACACATATATAAATATACACATATATAAATATACACATATATATATAAATATACACACATATATATAAATATACACACATATATATACATATACACACATATATATACATATACACACATATATATACACATACACATACACATACACATACATATATATATATATATATACATACATATACACATATACACATATATACATATACACATATACACATATACACATATACACATATACACATATACACATATACACATATACACATATACACATATACACATATATATATATATATATATATATATATATATATATATATATATATATATATATATATATATATATATATATATATATATATATATATATATATATATATATATATATATATATATATATATATATATATATATATATATATATATATATATATATATATATATATATATATATATATATATATATATATATATATATATATATATATATATATATATATATATATATATATATATATATATATATATATATATATAGAAGTGTTGTGATAGAAACTATCAGGTTCAAAATCATATGGGTAGAGAAAAATCATTTGGTAAATCATTACCAAAGCCTACAAGAAAGCGCCACCCAACAGCACAGCCAAAATAATAGCCGAAGAAAAGAAAATCAGAGAAACTGAAACTAGACAACCGAATTGACACCCTAGCCGAGAAAGAATGCTTTATTACGCTGAAAGACCACAAACCGAACTTTGACAACAACCCGACATCTCGCCTAATCAATCCTGCTAAATCCGAAATTGGTATTATCAGCAAGAAGCTCCTTGAAATCAACACCAAAGTAGTGTCAGCCACAGGCGTAAACCAGTGGAAAAATAGCGACGCCGTCATAACTTGGTACAAAAACATCACGAACAAACCAGCACATTCATTCATCGGTTTCGACGTAGTAGAATTCTACCTGTCGATAACAGACGACTTACTGAACAAAGCCCTCGCATTTGCCGCCGAGTTCGACGAGATCACTGAGCAAGAGAAACATATAATTATACAAGCAAAGAACTCCCTCCTGTTTAACGAAACAGAAGCGTGGTGCAAGAAGGATTCAAACTCAAATTTCGACGTCACAATGGGCAGTTTTGACGGTTACGAGACTTGCGAACTTGTAAGTTCTTATCTCCTGTCACAACTACCTCCCAACCTGAGAAACAAGATCGGTCTATATCGAGACGACGGTCTTGGCGCTTTCGATGATCCACCAAGAACCATCGAAAAGGAAACAAGTCTGCAAGATATTTAGCGACCACAATTTAAAACTAACTATCGAAGCGAACAAAAAATGCGTAAACTTCCTCGATATCACCTTCAACCTGACAACTGACACCTACAAACCATACTCAAAACCCGGAAACATCACCCAATATATCAACATCAATAGCAACCACCCTCCAACTATCCTACAGAGAATACCTGAGACGATTAACCGGCGATTGACAAAAATCTCATCGAACAGAGAAACATTTGATAGCAGTTCCCAACCCTACCAAGATGCACTCAAACACAGCGGTTTTAACTACAACTTACATTACGACCCCCAACCCACAACAAAACACCGTAGGAGCAGAAACGTAACCTGGTTCAACCCACCATTTAGCTCGAACGTCGCCACAGACATCGGCCATAAGTTTCTTAAGGCAGTTGACGAGTGCTTCCCGAGAAACCATCCACTCCACAAGCTATTAAACCGCAACACAGTGAAGCTGAGTTACAGTTGTATGCCGAATGTGCAGAGCATCATCTCATCACATAACAAGTACATCTTGAAACAAGAAGCACAGATTAAGCACAAAGAGCCAGAACCAGAATGCAACTGCAGACAAAAAAACAGCTGCCCGCTGAAAGGATAGTGCCTGACAAAAAGCGTAGTGTACCAAGCCACCGTAACCAATACCGAAAGCAACGAAAACCAAACTTATGTCGGTCTAACAGAGACCAGCTTCAAGACAAGATACCTGAACCACACTTCATCATTTCGAAACAAGCATAAAAAACACGCCACAGAACTAAGTAAACACATTTGGACATTGAAAGAAGATGACATCCCTTACACAATCAACTGGAAAACCCTCAAGAAATGCCAACCCTACTCCAACAAGACAAAACACTGTAACTTATGCCTCCACGAAAAATTTGTAATTATCTACCACCCCGAACTAAGCTCCCTCAACAAAAGAAACGAACTAATATCCACCTGCCGTCATCGAAAGAAATATCTATTATGTAAATATCCAACATAACTTACATCACTAACCGTAATACGAGCCCTATTTGACTGTAGGCATATCACATATATATCCGGCTAAACTGTAATATAAGTCATTCACCTGATGAGTGTGGCAAGCTTCGGCCTGTCATACGAAACAAATTTGTCGCGAATAAACTTCAATGAAATAATCGGTGTTTTCATTTTGTAAATATATATATATATATATATTGTGCGCACGCTCACTGCTTGCAGTTTGAGCGCTCTGGCATGGTTTTTGATGTCCCACATTTTGTGTGCATCAAGGGCGACTGTAAATAGCAGTCATCTTCATCCTGCTCATCAGCACTACACTGATGAGGCCCAAAAGGCCGAAACGGTACCGTCTGTAGTTAGATATCGCTCTATGACCTTTAGGTCATATTGAGCGCTCTACAGGATGAACCAATGTCGCTTACGCATTGTGCGCACGCTCACTGCTTGCAGTTTGAGCGCTCTGGCATGGTTTTTGATGTCCCACATTTTGTGTGCATCAAGGGTGACTGTAAATAGCAGTCATATTCATCCTGCTCATCAGCACTACACTGATGAGGCCGAAACGGTACCGTCTGTATATATATATATATATATATAAATCAATTAAGTTTGTCCTCCGACAAAGGTAACAGGTCAAAGCCAAGCGCGAAAAGAACGATGGGATCGACCCGATCTGGCGGTCATGTGTAATGATGCTCGTTGAAACAGGGATGACTTAATTGTGGTCGACTGATATAGTTTGACAGACATAGTTGATTTTGCACTTTTATATATAAATGTAAAAAAGAACTGCTTTCGCGTTGATAAGCAGTTAATAGATTGTTTATGCTGAATTGTTTAGTTTTCAAGTGGCTTGACCTTGAAGTAAACATTAATCGTTATACAGTTTGCAATACTGTATCCTAGTACAGTTGCTAATTAAAAGGCGGACAAACAAACTCTCTCAAGGGATTTCAAATGAGCCATTTTCTGTTGTTGAGAAGGGGTCAACAAGGGAGGGGGCAGACGTGAGATATCCGCAAATGTGCCAGGGGCGGATGAAGCATGTGCGAATCCTGGTTGTGCGTAATGAACGTCTTGCCCCAGAGTACCTCTGGTCCAGCAAGGCTGTAAGCTCCATATACATGTAGAAATCACTGCTCTGGTATTATCTAAACCATAACCGCATGTGTACGAGGCTATATACTACCTCTGCTACGAGTTTGACTTCAATAACTAGCCCACCACTTATTTTTGCAATTTTACACAATATCTTATCACGACTGCCTTGGATTTCGAGGCAGCACTTCGAAACCGGCCATTCCGGTGGCCCTCACGCACCACCGATAGCGCCCGTCGAGATGACGTCAGTACCGATGTTTGTCCGCTTTTACCCATAATTCCTCCACACGTGCATTGCACTCGGGTAAAGTATCCAAATATTGACCTTATGCTTAAGGTCGATGACACGTTTGACGGCGTCGTTAGTCGGAGCTAGCCGTTTCGTTTAAACACTCAAAATAGTGTTAGTTCGTAATGGTTTTATTCTATACAACATAATACGGTAGTTATTCAACACAAACGTCAGTCTTGTAGACAAGACTTTTCAATTTATTTATTATCTTAACTCTTTCCAGTCCGGTTGGAAAACATCCAAAATTGAACTACCTCTTCTCGGGAAATATCCATAACTGTTGCGAAACCTATACCTTTTCTGAAAGCCCAATAAACCGGTTGTTACCAATACTTTTGAATTTTCCGAACAAGACACATTATGTTAATATAAATTAACATTAATTATCATAAATCAAGGTTGAAAAACTTCCATTTTTCTAGAAAAGACTATCTTGCACGCCCACGTATCATCATGGAAATTCAAAATGCCACCAAATTATTTTCAATTCAACATTCAAAAACTGCTTTTCCTTTGACGCTTTTTCTTCGATTATTTTCAGTTTACCTGTTATTACTGCTTAAGCGTAAACTCCTGTCAGATAATCCCGAGAGTTTACATAATAGCCAGTAACTAGATGAGTGAATCTATCCAGGATTATGATCGCGTAACTACGGTCAGTGGGGATCGTAAAGGTGAAAGTTCCAATTACCTTTATAACGAACAATATAAACCTTGTCCAAAAGACAACGATTTTGTCAACAAATATACGCTCTCGAAGATAACAGGTTTCAATCCGATTTTTGAAACGCTCAATATTTCGCGTTGACTACGTGCGCTACCGCAGTACCCAAACAACTCACAAGTCAACGCGCTCGGCAAAAACTAATGTAACCTACTAGTAATACGGAAAATCCCGTTTGAAATAACCTAAAAGCAGCAAATATGAAACTCCCACCAAATGTGAGAAGCACTTGTAAAAAGCTATGCAGTGTTATAACGTAGCACGTTAAGCATGGATCCACCACAGTCGCTTGCGATACCGAATCTGGCTGCTCAGATCGGCATAACAAAATATTTCGACCTCCCCATAATAAATAGTGACACAAACAATTAGACATGTGGGATAGCAAATTTTCAGACATTTTACATGCGCATAACTAATATATCTAATTTCGGGTAAATTCGGATGCTCTTTAGTATAAAATTAAGTGTTCATGTCACAACAGTAATAATATTTAAGTAACCCCTTTAAGTAACCTCCAATGATTTCCTTGCGCGCATGCGCACAACTAAAAATTTCAAATTAACATTTATTTAGCTTAAATCACAGTGGCCCAAGCTCATGTGCCAATTTGTGTTTATATTGGAATTTATTCGATTTGTCAAAATTAGAGGATATTTTCATATATTATTTGCAGTTTATTGTTACAATATATAAATGAAATAATGTGTATTTATATCTACCATAAGGTGTATGTGTCTTTCATTGTAAGTTTGGCGAGATTTAGGACAGTAGACAGTAGCGTTACGTTTGGGGGGGGGGGCGGAATTGGGGGCGCGGAGTTGCAGTACGACATGGCGACATTAATTCATATATTATGGCCACATTGTTTATATCAAACATTATACCTATGAACACTCAACAAAATAAACATTTATAAAACTGGTTGTTCCACTTACATGTTTATTGTGTCGTAATATTCTTCCTTGTGAAACTTGGCACCATTCTGTTCACTAATACTTCAAACCCGTTTGTCCTATACTAATAATAGACGAAGGTAGGAAACTTCGCTCTCCGATCGACACAAATTCACCACGATAATGGCCATAAAATCATTTCAAATGCTTCCATCGGCGGCAAACTCGGGCAGCACCATGTCAGATAGTTCCTTCAACTGACCAATGAACAACATTTCCACCTTTCCACTCAACAAAAACCTGATTGCAACAGTTTTTTTGTTACGTGCCTTGGAGGGGAGGGTCGGGATAAATCGGGAAATATGTCACGCGTGACAGTTGGTGTTGCGACGAATTGGCACAAGCATATGCAGACGTGAAAGTGGTTTGAAACTTCTTCGCTTTATTCAAAAGTTGAGTGGAAAGGCGGAAATTTTGTTCGTTGGTTAGTTGAAGGAACTATCTGACATGGTGCTGCCCGAGTTTGGCGCCGATGGAAGCATTTGGAATGATTTTATGGCCATTATCGTGGTGAATTTGTGTCGATCGGAGAGCGAAGGTTTCCTACCTTCCTCCATTATTAGTATAGGACAAACGGGTTTGAAGTATTAGTGAACAGAATGGTGCCAAGTTTTACAAGGAAGAATATTACGACACAATAAACATATAAGTGGAATAACAAGGTTCATAAATGTTTATTTTGTTGAGTATTCATAGGTATGTTTGATATAAACAATGTGGCCATAATATATTGAATTAATGTCGCCATGTCGCACTGCAACTCGCCGCGCCCCCAATTCCTCCCCCCCCCCCCCAAACGTAACACGCATGCCACGCAGGCTACACTGCAACTGTCCTAAAATCTAAATCTCACCAAACTTACAATGAAAGACACATATGTCATAGTATTGAATCACTTATCAATGAACTGTACTTGATTGACACGTTATACATTGACACGATGTACTTGCGTTAGATGTAGACCAGAAGATATCATATAAAAGTAGAAGGATACAGAAAGTATTACATGGTGTTAGAAGTATAGATTGCACACCCACGAACACTGTAGAATCAACAAGCCGCCGGTAAGTGTACCAAAAAAAAACACAACAAAAAACACAACAAACATCGAACAGTGATCGGGAAATAATATCTAACATGGCCACGGCTTTCACACCACCCATAATGAACTGGCAAGCCAATGACATATTGACATCCCGGACGAATTCGCCAGATTCAAACAATATTGTGGTCTTATATTCGACGGCCCATTCTCGAAGAAAAACCCAAGCGAGAGAGCTTCGTTTTCTGCTTTGGATAGGTCGCCAAGGTGTTGACATATACAATAGTTTCACCTGGGAAGACGAAGCAGACAAAACAAAACCGGAGACCATCTGGTGGAAATACGAACAACATTTGGCGCCTAGAAGCAACTGCAGACTAGCACGATACCAACTCCAACAGCTAAAACAGTCAAACGATGAGAATACCGACGATTTCATGGCCAGATGTCGCAATCAAGCGGCGAAATGCAAATTCCGCGACCAACGTGAAATCGACGAGCGTGTAATCGAACAACTCATCATTGGCACTAAACATAAGAAAGCACAAGAACGAATCCTGGAGCATACCGACGCTCTGACACTCGATCAAGCCATAGGCTATGCACGAACATACGAAGCGACTCTGGAACATGTTGCGAAATTACATAACGACGTTCAAAGCATACACAATATCGGAAAATCAGAAACCAGCATGAAACGGAAGTGCGGAAACGAACATGAACCGAACAAATGCGGATCCCTGTGTTATTTAAAGTGGGTACTAGTTCATTTCCTTGTTCTAAAGGTAAACCGTTCACATGAGACGTCCGATATAACTCGGGGATATAACTCGGTCTGAGCGATAGGAATAACTCGGTCTGAGCGATAGGGTGACCCTAGGGCCATGGTTATCCCGACTTCCATGTGAACGCTTTCAACCGAGTTATCTCGGGGGTAGGGTTAAGCTTCACGTCATTACGCATGCGTGCGTCAAATATAAACTGGAAACATATGGCGGATGTGGAAGCGAGCAGAGGAATGGCACCTCCATTTTATGGTAGATTACACCAAGTCCTCAATATATTAGTATCAGGTTAGTACTGTAAGTAGGTTATATTAATTGGCTTATGGTATTTTGCGAAACGAAACCGGTTTGCGAAACGAAACAACAATTTGCAAAACGTGTCTTAAAGCTAGTTAGACAGGGTGTTAGAAAACTCGTTAGGCGAGGGGTTAGGATCTTTGTGGTTTTGGGGTTGGTTATTATTATCCACCTCGTTAGGCAAATTGTTGTTTTGTTTTGCAAACACGTTTGAGTACAGGAAACCTCAAATAACGAACCCTAATACTGATTAATATACTAACTGTATTTACTATAAGCTATATAATCACTACAACGTATATTGAGGACTTGGTGCAATCTACTATAAAATGGTAGCTGCGTTTCCTCTATTTAGTCGCATGTGAAGCGAGCTCGGAATCAAGCGAAGAACTTGACAAACAAGAAAAAGCCATTGCCAAGAAGTGGAAATGGACGGACGAAAACGTTTCTCTCTTAATTCAAGCAATAAGTGCATATCTCTACAGGTTTCTTCACGTTTGTTCCAAAACTTTCGTCGTCGGTTCAGTTCAGATCTCTCCTCCTTGCAAATACCATGCTTAATGTATATGATTGCTCATCGACCGTTATATATAGTGCTAAAAGTGCGTGTAGTTGTATGCGACCACAATGGACTTCTTTCTGTCCGCCATTTTGGTTCGACAGGGGATATCTCGGGTAGTTGAGTTTTATCATTGAAACCGGGACACATTTATCCCTATGCTCCGAATTATCCCTACCCCTCGAGTAACCACCTTGTTATAGCATGATTGACATTGTTTACGTAGCAGTTCGAAAGCAACCAATATAAGCATATATGCACAAATTAAGTTTCAGTAAACAAATAAACATTGTATTGACAACTGGCAAGTAGGAGAAGTCTTTTGTTATGCGATAAGTAATAACAATAACTGCGAAATATTGACTATGGACTATCTAGTCTTTGTTCCCATGGTGGCTACAAGTAGAATGCAAAAGCCTTGGAAGAGATCACAGCTGATCCTGAACAACCTGCTGACAAAAGTAACGAAGCATCTGGCCTTCTTCAGCGTCTCGAAAGGCTTGAAACTGCAATTTTACTTGAACTGTGGAATGATATCCTCCAACAGTTTCAGAAGACAAGTTGTTCACTCCAGAAAGCTGGCTTACCATTGAATTGTGCTCTAAATTTGCTAGATTCACTTTTGAAGTTCGTTGAGCCGCTTTGAGACAAATGTGATGAGCATGAGAAGAAAGGTGCCGAGAAGTGTGGCCATAGCGAATATGCAGATGCTTCAAGGCGTAATCGAAAACGAAATCGTCGTATCTTTCAGTTTGATGAAGTACCAGCTGAGGATACAGTTTTCCAGCCTCGAGATAAATTTCGTGTAGAAGCGTTTTTTACAATTATCGACCACATATGTGCTGCACTGAATCAAAGAATTGCTGCTTATAAAACCGTTTCTGAGAGGTTTGCTTTCATTTCTAATCTTGAGAGTATGGGCGACGATGAAGTGAAGGCAGCTGCACGAAAGCTTGTACAAGCATATCCAGATGATTTAGAGGACACCTTCCCAAACGAGCTTGTGCAATTTGTGCATTAGTTTTTTTGAGCCATTGCAACCCGGAGCAAAGGTTCGCAAGATGATAGTTAACAATTATTCACCGAAGTGGAAGTGAATAGTGGTGGATATTTACCGAGACTCGAAGCGTCGAGGTAAATATCCACCGCTATTCACTGACACTGAGGTGAATAATTGTTTTAGCATATACCAAAACAAATTTATAAAAATTAAGTAAATTTCGGTTAGTTTCATTATAATTTAGCCACGAATTGTTGCGAAACGCAAGGCAAAACTAAATTCTCCCAACGTGGCCTTTCCATATATGGAGTTGTATGAGGACGAAGGATAACTAATGAATTCTGGGTGAGTAAACGACAGTTGCTCTTTTCAAAATATGAGTTCTATAAGCGTTTTTATTTCGGTCAGTGCAGTTACAAATTTTCATGTGTTTAGTCATTGAATTTCCTTTAATTTATAAAGATTTTCTGTGGGTATTTACTGTTATAAAATCGATAGTATGTTTCCCGGTCATTTGTTTAGTGTTCAGTTCATTACTCGCCAGTTTCGCGAGCTGTGTAATGTGTATCGTGTATCTTTACGGCCGAAAACGTACTAATGCTTTAAGTTTTGCTTGGTTTTTGTTGTAACTGAAATGATTTTTAATGTTTGTAAATGTTATTAAATTCTATATAAAAGGCAATTCAAATTGTCTCATAAACTATATAAAGGCGAATATCGATATATGAACTACGGAGTACACTTTTCTTTCAAAATATTTGAACGAAAACTTTGTTTTTGGAGCACATCATTCGTTGTTCTGCTGGTTTTTGAGCATTTTCCATTCTCTCTTTGCAACTTGTTTTTCATAAATATTATCTAAAGTAATTTCCCTACCTACAGTAATTGTTTTCTACCTGCCTGCTTTTACCAATTTCTTGCATTATGTAAAAAGAAAATCGTTCAAGAGAAGGACACCATCTTGTTTTGCGAAACAGTGAATAGTGCAGGATATCCCGAGCTAGAGGAACCAATCAGATTGCGCGAAAAGCACTATCCACTGTTTTGGTATATGCTAATAGAGTTTATCATGTTCCTTGATCTGAAGAAAAATGAGCTCAGTGAAACCTTCACCAACGTGGAAATTGCTTTGAGAATTTATCTTCGCATGATGGCCAGTAACTGTACGAGGGAGCGCTCATTCTCGAAGCTTAAACGCTTTAAGAGCTACTTGCGTAGCACGATGGGACAGAAACGTGTGACTGCACTATCAATTATGAGAATAGAATGGGAGATCTTACGCTCACTTGATTTCAGTAAGCTGGTAAATGATTTTGCCGCTGCAAAGGCCCGAAAAATGCTATTTACATAACTTCGATCGATTTCTGAACGATGCATGCGGCCGAAATTTGCATTGCTTAGTGAAGTTTGAAAAGTTATGATATATCTCATGTTCAATTTTGCAGTGTAGCCTTTGGTCATACTGTTATTACTGTAATCTGTATATATCTGTATATATGTAGTATACTGTTAGTTGGTTGCCGCCTTGCCGGTTCGTTGGTTGGTTGATTGAATATTGATTGCCTGGTGGGTTGTACTACAGGTACGACTTCTGTCTGAGGATAAGTTGAAACGAGAGGTGATGGAAATGGATAAAAGGGAATGTGGGTTGAAATGGGAGGAGGAGAAGTGGAGGAAACTGGATATAATATTAAAATATATATATTGGGCAATGTTGTTGAGGTAAAGTGGATTCGAGTGGCACAGATATATACATTTTAAGGCCCAACCAGTGCCAGTTTCCAATAATGCACTCTAAGGCCTCTGGTCGGGAATCGAACCGCGACTCATGGATTACTAGACCAACGCTCTACCGACTGAGCTACAGAATCCGTTGCCGTGAGCAAAAGTAAACGAGAAATGAAGAATTCCGAATATACAGACTCGTAGAGAACTTTCCTTTCCCTGTGTAATAGATAATTATTTAAAACTAACGTACATGTATTTCATGATTGTTTTACATTTTTATGCTAGAAGACATGCAGTGGAAAAAGAAAATTAAGGAATGGAAAATAATTTACAATAAGTAAATTATGCATGTGTCAAATACTTCTAAACACAAATTGAAACAGTAATAACATTACCTCTTAAATCAAAAGTATTCTAATGGTACAACTACATTATTGCATAATTTTTCCATGTTAATTTACTTCATTTTAAAATGTGCGATGCTTTTCTAAATGTTCTTTGATCTTACTTTGACTTTCATAGCATAAGAAAAATGTGAAATTTATAAATGAAGAAAATGGCAGTGAGTTGGTACGTAAATGAATGCTGCAATGCAGTGTAACTTTAAGTAATCAATTGCCAATAAATGTTGTAATGTATAAAACTATACTATAATAATAATAATAAATGACTTTATTTCAAGAGGGAACACTTGACAGTAAGAAACTGATAAATTCGTGGCCCTCGACTAACTAAATACATTTTACAGCGTGCTGCGTGCGGGAACCTAACTTCATACTGCGTGCGGGAACCTAACTTCAGTCTCTGCAATCATGTTACGTGGGATTATAGCAAACAAATTAAAACGGCTCTTCCTCTAAAGTTCTCATAATTATATGTCATGCAAGTTTTTAAATGACTGATACACGAACAGTGTAAAAGTATTTCCTTATCTACTTGTAATTCCTTACCTACTTGGTATGTAAATAAATGACAAAGGTTTGTGTAACTCCTCAGTAACTTTTGTGTGACAATAAAAAAATAACTCAAAAGTAACTGTGTATGTTGATCTATTATATGCAAGTTACACAACTAGACTGTAGGAACTCTTAATATTTTGGGAATCCATTTAGATCTCTACATCGCTTATAGCAAGCGAATTGAAACGATCAGCAGTGTCTGGACTAATGTTTCAGTACTAGAATTGTCTTTTTGTATTACCAGGAACAGTCCTTGTCTTCAGAAGACGAGTACCAACCCAGTGACGATGGTGGCAGTAGTGAAGATGAGTGACGAAAGTGGTAAGTCTCCTAATGATGCAAGTGTTATAATTTGGGTATTATACTCAGTATAAACGACAAATTTTTAATTTGTTAAAATCTGTACAATAATTTATCAAAAAAAACTTTAGACACCAACTTAATAAATTTGTTGCCCTCTTCAACAGGACATCGTGAGAAAGAATCAGCAAAGTGCAAAAGAATCACAGTAAGTACCACAGAGAAATATCACTACAAGAGCACTCGTAGATAACTTGGGCTTGTTGTCTAATTGTTAAATAGGCAAACACTAGCGCAAAGGTTTTGGTGAATACGAGCCGCAGGCGAGTATTTACTTTCAAATTCTCTAAATCTCGCTTGAGTGTTTGCATCAAGTAAAACACATTTCAAAAACATTTAATACATTTTAAAAATGCGAGTTATAATAACATCAATTGGAGATATTATGTTTGAATACAATAAAATACAATACAATAAAAAAATCGCATTATTTTTATTATAAAAATTATTTTTATTGTAAATGTGTTATGTCATAATTATTTAATAACACTATATGCAAAAAGTTCCTTAATTGTAATTTTAATATTTAGTTCTCTACTAACCCTGATGAGGGGTTGGTCTCAATACGAGATGAAACGAAAGGAAAAAAGAAAAATGGAGATGATTGCTCTAAATTTAAAGCAGGTATGATTTCAAATAAAAATATAATTATTTTATATTTATTTTAGTTAGACAGGGTGTTAGAAAACTCGTTAGGCGAGGGGTTAGGATCTTTGTGGTTTTGGGGTTGGTTATTATTATCCACCTCGTTAGGCAAATTGTTGTTTTGTTTTGCAAACACGTTTGAGTACAGGAAACCTCAAATAACCCTAATACTGATTAATATACTAACTGTATTTACTATAAGCTATATAATCACTACAACGTATATTGAGGACTTGGTGCAATCTACTATAAAATGGTAGGTGCGTTTCCTCTATTTAGTCGCATGTGAAGCGAGCTCGGAATCAAGCGAAGAACTTGACAAACAAGAAAAAGCCATTGCCAAGAAGTGGAAATGGACGGACGAAAACGTTTCTCTCTTAATTCAAGCAATAAGTGCATATCTCTACAGGCTTCTTCACGTTTGTTCCAAAACCTTCGTCGTCGGTTCAGTTCAGATCTCTCCTCCTTGCAAATACCATGCTTAATGTATGATTGCTCATCGACCGTTATATATAGTGCTAAAAGTGCGTGTAGTTGTATGCGACCACAATGGACTTCTTTCTGTCCGCCATTTTGGTTCGACAGGGGATATCTCGGGTAGTTGAGTTTTATCATTGAAACCGGGACACATTTATCCCTATGCTCCGAATTATCCCTACCCCTCGAGTAACCACCTTGTTATAGCATGATTGACATTGTTTACGTAGCAGTTCGAAAGCAACCAATATAAGCATATATGCACAAATTAAGTTTCAGTAAACAAATAAACATTGTATTGACAACTGGCAAGTAGGAGAAGTCTTTTGTTATGCGATAAGTAATAACAATAACTGCGAAATATTGACTATGGACTATCTAGTCTTTGTTCCCATGGTGGCTACAAGTAGAATGCAAAAGCCTTGGAAGAGATCACAGCTGATCCTGAACAACCTGCTGACAAAAGTAACGAAGCATCTGGCCTTCAGCGTCTCGAAAGGCTTGAAACTGCAATTTTACTTGAACTGCATGTGGAATGATATCCTCCAACAGTTTCAGAAGACAAGTTGTTCACTCCAGAAAGCTGGCTTACCATTGAATTGTGCTCTAAATTTGCTAGATTCACTTTTGAAGTTCGTTGAGACGCTTTGAGACAAATGTGATGAGCATGAGAAGAAGGTGCCGAGAAGTGTGGCCATAGCGAATATGCAGATGCTTCAAGGCGTAATCGAAAACGAAATCGTCGTATCTTTCAGATAACTTGGGCTTGTTGTCTAATTGTTAAATAGGCAAACACTAGCGCAAAGGTTTTGGTGAATACGAGCCGCAGGCGAGTATTTACTTTCAAATTCTCTAAATCTCGCTTGAGTGTTTGCATCAGGTAAAACACATTTCAAAAACATTTAATACATTTTAAAAATGCGAGTTATAATAACATCAATTGGAGATATTATGTTTGAATACAATAAAATACAATACAATACAATACAATAAAAAAATCGCATTATTTTTATTATAAAAATTATTTTTATTGTAAATGTGTTATGTCATAATTATTTAATAACACTATATGCAAAAAGTTCCTTAATTGTAATTTTAATATTTAGTTCTCTACTAACCCTGATGAGGGGTTGGTCTCAATACGAGATGAAACGAAAGGAAAAAAGAAAAATGGAGATGATTGCTCTAAATTTAAAGCAGGTATGATTTTCAAATAAAAATATAATTATTTTTTTCATAGAATCCCGTTAACATTCGATCTAACAATATCCTGTTACTTTCCTCGTCTTCATCTTCCCACACGTTGTCGAGACAAGAGTTATGACTGCAATCACATGCATGTTTTAATAACACTTCTCAAATTTAAAACATTGTCTCCACCAAAACTTTCATTCCAAGGTGTTGGGAGACAAGGTTCCTGTTGCGTTAAAAAGGATGCAGTATATGAAGGTTGATTTATGCTGTCATCGAAGAAATTCCAGGAAGGATGTAGCGAGAAGCTATCCGAAAACGTCATTTCGATAATGGCGTTAGACAACACAAGCCTCGTTGCGCAACAAGACAAAATAATTTTAAATTTAGGTTCCGTCCTCATTGAAAAGAGGAAACCAAAAAGCTGTTGAGGTGTCCCAACAAATGCGGTTATTGGCTAGGGTTGTAATGGAAACGAGAAGGATAACAGGGAACCCAACAGCAAGTTTGGAGGATATTTTAAAACCTGGCCACTTCGATGATCTCATCAAGTTTGCAAGAAATCTTGGAGGATATTCCGAAAAGGATGGATCCCAGCAAACAAGCATTACAAAAGTCCTTCAACAACAGTAAAGTGTGGTTATACCCTTAAAAAGGCTGCAGTAATCATATAAGGGGGCAAGCACTTAGAGAAAAAGACATGGACAAAAGAATGACATTGATATTTTCCTTCAGCTGTATGATGCAGAATGGGGGAGAAAATTAAAAGTCCAGCGCTAAATTATCTGGCCTACACGAAGCATGACACCTCAACTGCTCCCTCTGACAGATAACATATTACGGGTTTTTTTAATAATGGAGATAGCGGACCTTACACCTAAAGTGAGATCAGAGGCAACTTGCAGTGGTCACTTTGGCAAGGATGTTGATGTTCCACAAGAGAAGAGGTAATTATGCAATAGCTAATAGAAGAAGTTGAGCTTCACTCTTTAACCCACCAGTTTCAACTGACCATCTCATGTGCCAGTTTTACACTCTGGCATAAATGTTTATAAGATTGTTTTCAAATAAATTTATTTTCCAAAAAAATATCAAATTAATAAACTGTTTTCTTAAAATAGATATCTTGTCAACATCTCTCTCTCTCTCTCTCTCTCTATCTCTCTCTCTCTATATATATATAGCGTTGATCGTTTACTGAAATAGGGGGTGAAGCTGCTCGATTGACCTTATCAGCGTTAGAAAGCAGACCAAACTGGAAAGGGTGCACAACAAAGAAATTCTTGCATTGTTCCGAAGTCATCAATTAAGCCCTCATTTTCAGGCGAAAAGTGTGGAAAGGATGATGGAATAGGACAGAATAAAGTTTGATGGGCACTTTGTCCACAACAGCAAAGTCCTCGAAGCAAACGTGGGGGGAGCACAAGGTGATCCGTTGACCAAACGTGGGTATAGCACGGGCAATCCATTTATTTCTTCTAATCAGAAGTAATTTGGCAGCTAAGGCTAGGTGTGGAGCCTTGGCTGTCCATGTCTGATTCACTGCCCAACAGTGATTCATAGGCATGCTGATAAGCTGACAGAGCGAAACACATGTCCAAAACAAGCTCTCCAATAACGATTGAAAATAGTGCAAAAGCATTTTTTTTTTAAATAAATCGCAAAATGTGGCATAAAAAACGCAAATTAGCACTGTAAGATTTTTCTAAAAAAATCTGTTAGAATGCAGGAAATGCCATTACAGAAGACAAATTTTAAAAAAATTCTGGGGGGCATCCCCGCACCCCCTAGATTGCGCCACTTCCGTGTTTTTACGTACATTAAAAAATTCCTAGATCTGCCCCTCGTTCTGACCGTTGATTCGGAGACCAGGATTCGATTCCTGGTTGGGTATATATATATTTAAGAAATAGAAAATGCAGACCGCCTGTATGTAATAGCCTGATGCAAATACGAGAGAGAGTTTGGGAGAATTTTAAAGTTCATGTGAACCCCAACCGCAAGCGAGGATTTACATAAGTACTTTAAAATTGGACCAAACTCTCTCAAGCGTCTATTTTCTATTTATTTTATAAACAGCCTGATATAAACACGGTAACTGACCAATCACAGCATGCGTAAGACAACTTATTTTATAAATATAATTATGTGCGTGTGCTTGTGTGTACATATACACTTAATTTGTTTGTTGTTTTCTCTATTTTTTTAGACGTGGGCCATTAGTGCAGAATTGGGCAATGCGTTTTGAAGCAAAACAATTATTTTTTGCTCCAACAGACTGGAAGAGGCTTTTGCAGTATGTCATTGGAGCTTGGGCCAGGTATAATTGTATATGAATGCACATAAATATTTATTCCCAGTTGGGGCAGTCACATTTTCCACATGTATTTGACTATACTATATTTATGTATACTATATTTATGTATACTATATTTATGTATACTATATTTATGTATACTATATTTATGTATACTATATTTATGTATACTATATTTATGTATACTATATTTATGTATACTATATTATGTATACTATATTATGTATACTATATTATGTATACTATATTATGTATACTATATTATGTATAGTAATATCCCACAATTTATTCATTTCAAGGCCTTTAAAATTATGTATATCATAGTCCTCCACCAGTGTCATGTAATGGGATATGCATACAGAGTCACAAACATCTGTGTAATCCAAGTTTATTTATTTTATAGTTTGGAGATGAGGAGAAAGTGGCTTGCTCTTCGAAACTAGGAATGCCACCATTCCTAATATTCAAAGGCTGTTCGATGTAAGAACCGGATTCGATTACAGCAGAAATCTTTATTGCGGTTTGAGCAGAAGATTGTGAAATTACCAACAGGATGTTTCATAGAGGCCACCAAGTGCCTTCTTTTCATTTATTATGTTTGCAATTTCCTGCAGAGTGTGCCAATGTATACATATTTATGCAAAAGCAATTTTTGAAACTTTTTGACAGCAGAAGGTCCCAACAAGGGTCATGATGCTTATGTCGGAACTTTTAAAACTTTAACTATTAGCCATTTAATCGTAGACAAGTTTGATTGATGCAAATAAACATTAAATTTATATTAAAAGCATGTTTTATATTATCTAGTTTGTATTTCTGATTTATTGTAAATAATTGCATGCATACTTCACTGGTATACTCGAGGTGTAGTATTAATTTACACTAGTATGATGTAAATAAACACCATTTTAGTGTCCACAGAGCTGCAAGCGATTTACACCAAATCAGTGTTAACCAATACTTGTACAGTGTAAATGTAACACTTTTTCGGTGTAAATTTACACCCCATCGGTGTCGAGAGCTGCAATGAATTTACACCATTTTGGTGTTCGCTGAAAACCCAGAAATTAAGAGTGCAGAAATATAGTTAGTACAGGTATATGATATATTAAATTATTATTATTAATTAATAAAAGCTGATTAATTCAGATGTGACACAGCCACTAGTGAGTTTTTTTCATACATACATACTCTGTACATACTGTACATAGTGTAACAGTACATACACACATGTACCTTATATTTTTTGCGTTGCCTTACATTGATTTATTTTGTTCTACCAGGAATGCAAGGGCTGGCATAGTGGGTTGATAATTGATATACTTATATTTGACATTTTAGGTCAAGCAACCACCGTAGCTGATGCCAACCTTGAAGATGTGCTCAATGAGTTGGATGGAGACAATGGAACTGCACTAACAGTGTAAGCTGCATGCATGCATATACAATTGGATTTGTGTGTTATTAAATATGTATATGTATTTATGGAATATATACACTGTAGATCAATCTTTTTCTCAATGTAAATGCTATTATTTTTAATATAGCCAAACAGGTTTTTTTATTTAATTCATGTCATATACTGCAGGTCATCATGGGCTTAGGTGCTCGGTACAAAGTATTGCCAGGTTTGTGTAATCATCACTGGCCTAAATCATGCACAGCAACATTTGGGGAACTTCACAATGTCCTGTCTATCATCGGGATGATTATATTCCAGTATAAGACACTGGATATTCTGGAATATTCACATCATCTAAATGCTTACCACCACGTGGAGAGACGTAATGATGTCCAGGTCAAAGCATGAACACCTTCAAGATTTTCATCCTCTTGGTACCAATCGTGGTTTTCGCCAATATGATAAGCTTTTGTTTTGAGATACAGGCTATAGACACTTATATTTCAGTTGACGTCTGTCACTAGTCTTAAAGCATTATAGGGTGATGTAGTGTCAGTTATTAGAAACTTACTAGTATATTATTGGAAATGCTGCAATATGATTGGCGCTCTACTTGATAAGTATTCGTAACAGATAATGGAGTACCTGGACCCACGCAGTAATGTAATAAAAAATAGCGACTCGTGCACAGTGAAAACATTTGAAATCAAACCAAAAGAAATCCCAAATACAAAGGGACAAAATATTGAACTTTATGGCTGAATTCAGAAGCCTGAAATTATAATACAGTGTGCGTATTATTTTTGGATGCTTTTAACACTTCTCATAGACCTTATTCATTAATGGCCAACAATTTAAAATTATTTTTGGCCCTTGTGACCTCGTTTTAAAGTAAGAATCCTTTTCTATTTCGTACATGATAGGTCTGTTAGGCAACACGACGTGCGTGCTAGGTAACACACCATGAAAAAAAACCTTTTCGTTTGTGGTAGATTACACACCTTTGGTAAACAGGGTGTGTTAAATTAACACACCTTCAGATGAACACACTTTAGAGCAACACACACCTTTCAAGCAAACACGCCTTTCAAGACAAACACGCTTTTATACGCCTTAACAATGTCAATGCATGGCTGTCAATGAGGTTGGGTATAACAGCGTAGCTGTACAACGTCAACGCGATTTCATTTCCCACGGTCGCGCCAACTAACCTTATTGGGAAGGTAACATTTTAATTAACGCGAAATTTTGAAATTCCTGTTACTAAAGTGCATCATTAATTTCCTATATAAGGTATTCAGCTTTTGATTCATGTCGAGGCTACCGGAGACCTGCAGCCTTTCAGCCAAGCCAGTTTTCAAAATGCGCGGGCCATTCGGAATGCCGTCGCAATTTTCTGCACGGCCAAATTGGGCCAAAATTGGCGGCTCGTCAAAATCGACAATTCGACCAGTTTTAACTGGCGGTCATGTGTAATGATGGCCGTTGAAACAGGGATGACTTAATTGTGCTCGACTGATATAGTTTGACAGACAGTTGATTTTGCACTTTTATATATAAATATAAAAAAGAACTGCTTTCGCGTGGGTTGATAAGCAGTTATTAATAGATCGTTTATGCTGAATTGTTTAGTTTCCAGTGGCTTGATCTTGAAGTTCGAAGTAAACATTATCGTTATTAGTCCAAGTGATTCCCAAAGGCATAAACTAATATTTCCCTGTTTGTTTGCAATACTGTATCCTAGTGCACAGTTGCTAATTAAAAAGGCAGACAAACTCTCTCAAGGGATGAAATGAGCCATTTTCTGTTAAGGGAGGGGGCAGACGCGACACATCCGCGCAAATGTGCCGGGGGCGGATGAAGCATGTGCATGTTCCCTGGTTGTGCGTAATGAATGTCTTCCCGCAGAATTCCCCAGAGTACATATGGTCCAGCAAGGCTGTGAGCTCCATATACATGTAGAACTCACCGCCCTGGTATTACATAAACCATAACCGCATGTGTACGAGGCTATATACTACACTGCTACGACTTTGACTTCAATAACTAGCCCACCACTTATTTTTGCAATTTTACACAATATCATATCACGACTGCCTTGGATTTTGAGGCAGCATTTTGAAACCGCCCATTCCGGTGGCCCTCGCGTACCACAAATTAAACAAGTGTTTAGTTTCAAACGACATTTCAATTCGTAAATAGGTTTTCATTGTCTATTTTTACAAGTTTTATACATTTCGCTGTATACGTTCCCATCGAAAAACAAATATTATTAATCTGTGTCGTTTTATTGCTGGCTAACGAGACTTACAATTTAATCCCTTAACGATCGCCTATTGACTTTGTTTTTTTGTCCTCCACACGTGCACTCGGGTAACGTATCCAAATATTGACCTTATGCTTAAGGTCGATGACACATTTGACGGTGTCGCTAGTCGGAGCTAGCCGTTTCCGTTTTAAACACTCAAAATAGTGTTTGTTCCTAATGGTTTTATTCTATACAACATAATACGGTAGTTATTCAACACAAACGTCGGTCTTGTAGACAAGACATTTCAATTTATTTATTATCTTAACTCTTTCCAGTCCGGCCGGGAAACATCCAAAATTGAACTACCTCTTTGTTCTATTGATATCTCGGGAAATATCCATAACTGTTGCGAAACCTATACCTTTTCTGAAAGCCCAATAAACCGGTTGTTACCAATGCTTTTGAATTTTCCGAACAAGAGACATTATGTTAATATAAATTAGCATTAATTATCATAAATCAGGTTGAAAAACTTCATTTGCCACGTATCATGAAAATTCAAAATGCCAAATTATTTTCAATTCAACATTCAAAAACTGCTTTTCCTTTGACGCTTTTTCTTTGATTATTTTCATTTTACCTGTTATTACTGCTTAAGCATAACTCCTGTCAGATAATCTTCAATCCTGCATCCCCAGAGTTCACATAATAGCCATTAACTACGGTCAGTGGGGATCGTACAGGTGAAAGTTCCAATTACCTTTATAACGAGCAATATAAACCTTGTCCAAAAGACAACGATTTTTGTCAACAAATATACGCTCTAGAAGATAACATAAGGTTTCAATACGATTTTTGAAACGCTCAAGATTTCGCGTTGACTACGTGCGCTACCGCAGTACCCAACGAGTCAAAGCGCTCGGCAAAAACTAATGTAACCTACTAGTAGTTTGAAATAACCTAAAAGCAGCAAATATGAAACTCCCACCAAATGTGAGAAGCACTTGTAAAAAGCTATGCAGTGTTATAACGTAGCACGTTAAGCATGGATCCACCACAGTCGCTTGCGACACCGAATCTGGCTGCTCAGATCGGCATAACAAAACATTTCGACCTCCTCATAATAAATAATGACACGAACAATTCGACATGTGGGATAGCAAATTTTCAGACATTTTACATGCGCATAACTAATATATCCAATTTCGGGTAAATTCGGATGCTCTTTAGTATAAAATTAAGTGTTCATGTCACAACAGTGATAATATTTAAGTAACCCCTTCAAATAACCTCCAATGATTTCCTTGTGCGCATGCGCACAACTACAAATTTCAAATTAACATTTATTTAGCTTAAATCTGAAATTTTAAACCTGTTTGCGCATAGTATTTATTATCAAATTGAGTATTTCTGTGACGACACTGACAATATTTACCTAACTATTTCCAATCAGTTTAAACTTGTTATGTTCTGCAGATACACAGAACTATAGATTTGGCATCCAACGTCACTTAAATCTTTTTGAACGAAATTCTACATAGTTTTAAGCTGCACGTCACATACTTTAAAGGTGCAGTCCAGTCCGTTCTGCGCATGTATGATATTTCAAATGTTGGGGACCCCGTTTGTCAATAAACTTTAACGGAATAGATTTGCGACAGTTCGAAAGCGAGTATTCGTAAATGTGGCGAAGGCACGAGTGGTAGTTTGATATATTATCCACATTTAGGAACAGAACAGCTTCTTATAACACGCTTTTTAGGGGGAAAAGCTCAAGCGTGTGAAAAAAATCCGCAATACTTCATGTTCAATGTTTATATAACGCAATGTAAACAAACGATGTAAACAGAAACGTGGACATGCGCAGAACGGACTGGACGCCACCTTTAAGCTACTGCAAACATATGTGCACCGCATTATTGCCTACATATCGGGTTACACAGAAATGTCGAAAATCTTTTCACTCGTTCGACAATGTTTCGTACTTATTCTGGTAATAAGAATCAAATCACTTTGACGTTTAAAGTGCCTATGCAACGAAATTTCCAAGTTTGAAATAATAACATTGAAGTAATATTGGGTATCGCTTCTTTCGACTGTGAAAATGTTAGTACGAACAATTAAATGGAAGTATGTTTATTTAGCGTTTGAAGACTGTGCTTTTCCCCCTAAAAATTAAGACATCATTAAAATAGTTGGCATACTTGCACAACTAATGACATCACTCGACCCAGACCCCAAATTTTGATTGCTTTCTAAACTCTTACCGCAATGGCGTGTATGCATGTAAAGAGAAAATAAGGGGATTTTGTAGTTCATTTTGTGGTTAGAAACTTCGATGTTCATAAATGAACTATTCACGAATATGTTTTAGTGTCAAAAATCGACAGTACATTCTTAATTACTCATAAGACGACTAAGTTGGATACGGCTTCGACCATGTATATTTAAAAACAAATAACACGTTATGAATAAATTTTACACACCCTTGTGCACACTTTCCAACTCCGTTTTCTAAAGGTGTTTTGAACCGTCTGTTCGATAACAATTAAATAATTCATGTAGATCCTAGTGATGTCATAAGTTGTGGAATAAAATATGTCTCAACTTTTTGAGCCAAAAGCCAGTTTTTCAAACGCTAAGCAAACACACTTTCCTTAATTATTCGCCTTGAAACTTTCACAATCGTAAGCAGTAATCTCAAACTTTACTTTAATACCATTTTCTCCAACTTGAAAATGTCGTTGCATATAGGCACTTTAATTCGCGATAAAGCAACATAGGTGGATCCCCACGGAACGTGTTCGCAATCAAACCAAATGATGACTATTCCAATATTCTGACCTTGTGATTTCGTCATAATTCATGCCATCAAATCGTTAGATTTCGAGAAGTCATAAAGATCATCTACCCTCAATTCAAAACTGAGAAACTACACTGGCATGCTTGCTTGACACGAGAAGCCCGAGACTAGTTTCCGGTATTGTTAAATGAATTTCTCAAACTCATTAATAATTCATGAGAAATTATTCAATCAGATCTTCTAAATTGAACCACGTGATGACACTAGAAATGCCAGTAAAGTACTGGACAGAGGACTAGAAATATTTTTTCCAGTCCGGTGCTGCGAATATGACGTCAAGAACTAATAGGGATTACATTTATCAATTTATCATTAATAATCCACTTAGGGATTACACTTAGGGATTACACTAATTGATTTTGAGAAGTCATTCAAAGGCCTCGAAATCGGACTAGACCGGGTTTTCAAGTACTCGGATTTGTTCCAGTCCTCGGCTTCGCCTCGGACTTTCGCATCGGACTGGAACAAATCCTCGTACTTGAAAACTCGGTCTAGTCCTCTTTCTCGACCTTTAAATATTACTTCAAACTAATAATATGCTTTATTCTCTTCATTCTTTCGAGCTCTTCGTTTTGGTAAATTCTTTTGGTTATACATACATTGTTATTGAATGAATCGAGAGAAAAACGGTTCCTTTCAAGGTGAAACTTGCGACTACAGTTTGACACATTTTATTGATATAATATGATATGTTTACGTGCGCGTTAGCATGGTCAAAAAACGGATAAGGAGAATGTTTGTTCCAGTGTTAAAAATCTCCCTAGTTTAAGAAGCTTTCTTTATGGAAAGGAACTAGGAGTTTGTGTACTAGTGGGTACTAGTTCATTTCCTTGTTCTAAAAGTAAACCGTTCACATGAGACCGATATAACTCGGGGATAACTCGGTCTGAGCGATAGGGTGACCCTAGGGCCAGGGTTATCCCGACTTCCATGTGAACGCTTTCAACCGAGTTATCTCGGGGGTAGGGTTAAGCTTTACGTCATTACGCATGCGTGCGTCAAATATAAACTGGAAACATAAGGCGGATGTGGAAGGAGGAATGGCGCCTCCATTTTAATGTAGATTACACCAAGTCCTCAATATATTAGTATTAGGTTATAGTACTGTAAGTAGGTTATATTAATTGGCTTATGGTATTTTGCGAAACGAAACAATATGCAAAACGTGTCTTAAAGCTAGTTAGACAGGGGGTTAGAAAACTCGTTAGGCGAGGGGTTAGGATCTTTGTTGTTTTGGGGTTGGTTATTATTATCCACCTGGTTAGGCAAATTGTTGTTTTGTTTTGCAAACACGTTTGAGTACAGGAAACCTCAAAAATAACCCTAATACTGATTAATATACTAACTGTAATTACTATAAGCTATTTATAAAATAAGTCGTGTCTTACGCACGCTGTGATTGGTCAGTTACCGTGTTTATATCAAGCTTTAGTATAAATTGACAAGTTTATATCACAAATCCTCAATTTTCAATCCGCTGATATAAACCTCTGGGGTAAAAGTCGCGTGATTTCGAAAGAATATTTACTTTTTTCCATGAAAAATGCGAAATAAAAGTTATTTCTTGGGTTAGAAAGTTGTAAATTTATACTAAAACAATTAGACAACTCGCCCTTGTTTTCTATGAGCGATAGTCAACTCGGCTCCGCCTCGTTGACTATCTGCTCATAGAAAACGCGGGCTCGTTGTCTAATTGTTAAATATAACATGGATGGAAAACGCCATCGTGATACGCCATCAATTAGCCACCATACGCCATCAATTAGCCATCATACGCCATCAATTAACCATCATACGCCATCAATTAGCCATCATACGCCATCAATTAGCCATCATACGCCATCAATTAGATATCACGGCGCCATCATACGCAGTAAGGAGAATTTACGTGTTGATAAAAAAGATATTTGTACATTTTATTTGCTTTCTACAGGTTATTTTATAAAAGAAATAGCAAACATTTTTATTCGTGTTCCCATACGTTATATAAACACTCGTGGAAGTTTGGGAGAACTCGAAATCGCGTTTCACACTCGCCCTACGGGCTCGTGTTCCCACTATGATTTCTCGTTCTCCCAAACTTCCACTCGTGTTTATATAACTGTATGTAAACACGGAAAATGTTTTCTATTTCTTAAATAATCACTACAACATATATTGAGGACTTGGTGTAATCTTCTATAAAATGGTAGGTGCGATTCCTCTATTTAGCTGCATGTGAAGCGAGCTCGGAATCAAGCGAAGAACTTGACAAACAACAAGAAAAAGCCATTGCCAAGAAGTGGAAATGGACGGACGAAAACGTTTCTCTCTTAATTCAAGCAATAAGTGCATATCTCTACAGGCTTCTTCACGTTTGTTCCAAAACCTTCGTCGTCGGTTCAGTTCAGATCTCTCCTCCATGCAAATACCATGCTTAATGTATAATTATTGCTCATCGACCGTTATATATAGTGCTAAAAATGCGTGTAGTTGTATCAGAAGAAGAGAAGTAGTAATAATAACAGAACCTGCGACCACAATCGACTTCTTTCTGTCCGCCATTTTGGTTCGACAGGGGATATCTCGGGTAGTTGAGTTTTATCATTGAAACCGGGACACATTTATCCCTATGCTCCGAATTATCCCTACCCCTCGAGTAACCACCTTGTTATAGCATGATTGACATTGTTTACGTAGCAGTTCGAAAGCAACCAATATAAGCATATATGCACAAATTAAGTTTCAGTAAACAAATAAACATTGCATTGACAACTGGCAAGTATAGTAGGAGAAGTCTTTTGTTATGCGATAAGTGATAACAATAACTGCGAAATATTGACTATGGACTATCTAGTCTTTGTTCCAATGTATCGTTATTCGTGTTATGAAGGGATAACACATATCTCGAATATCAAACTTTTCCCAAATGCGGCTGTTGAAAAACCCTGGTCGGGGCTGGTCACGTGTATCCCATATTCTTTGATACTTTTACCGAGTGTCGTTAGGGAGGCGATAGAGGGTTGTTCTCACCGTGTTTCGTGCAGTTGCCTATTCGATTTATTTTGACGTTTCGGATTTCGTATTAAGTGTTGGCTGTCACATGCAAGAGCAAAATAAGTTTTTGACATGATCGATTGGGCTCGCCTTTTTCTTTTGTTGCGAGTATCACAATGTTATGTTTTGTCAGCTTTGATTGTCAACGTTTTCCGCTGCCAAATATCAACCTTGCATGCAAGTTTATATAGTACTAACTAGAAATACGTGTACGCAACAACCCCTCGCCCGCTTACTGTTTGAGGTAATATTGCCAAACTGAACAGATTTTCAAAGTTCAAACTGCTTATTTTTTGGGTGCAATTTGTGGGTAGTGTACTGAACAGAACCCAAGTGGGAAAGTCTGCCAACACTAAATTGTCTCGCAGCCAGGGTTAGAAACCAATTGTGTAACTATTGATTATTGAAATTAATTATTAATTTTAATAATTATTAATTTAAATAATTTTATTAATTATATATTACATAATTAAAGTTAATTATGTCAGATACATTTCAACATGCATGTTTACAGTAACAGTGGCATACACATAATTTTACTCGAAGTACAATTGTATTCACAAGACTGCATAACCTTGTACATACATGTACCCTACTGTAATAATGTAATCTGCATGTTCCTTATTGCCTAATTGTCAGTATAAGCAGATACATGTACCCTACTGTAATAATGTAATCTGCATGTTCCTTATTGTCCAATTGTTAGTATAAGCAGATACTGTACCAAAAGATTCAATACCTAAATTTATCCTAGACCAAATTGATAAGCCTGATAAACCTTTTATTCTTTTAAAGACTTCTGTTTCTTAACTTTTATTAATATTATATAATTATGCAAATTCATGTACCAGTATTTCAATGGTATTCAAGTACCGGTAACACAATTTCAAAAAATGAAATGACAAAAGCCCATAATATACAACAAAGAACGATATTGCTTAATCTAATTATTTCACCAATATATATAGTAATTCAGGATGAAATTCTTTTCACCTGCTTCTTGTCAGTGCTTCTGGCCAATGGCTTAGTGTGTCTGTTTAAATTCACCTTTGTCCTGGATAGTAGGCCTGGACAGTGCCAGTCCTAGGCTTTCAATGTATATTTTTACACAGCTTTTGAAGGATAAATACTGTATAATGTATAATTGGGTAGGTTAACAAATATCAGATGAGCGTAAATGCTGATTGTTATAGCCAGTATGGTGTATGTTTACAGTTTACACTATTAAAGTCAATAAAATGAAAGCCAGGTCCAGGTCGTGACTGGCCACGTTGGTCCTATAGACTTGCAATATATGTAAACACAGCTAAAGTCTGTAATTTTTTACATCCTTACTACAAGACACCAGTATACTCTATATCAGCTAATTTTTGAGTTTTACAATGAGTGTTGTCTGACTATATATTGATAAGCTCGATAAACCTTTTATTCTGTTAGAAGACTTCTGTTGCTTTTATTAATATATAATCTTATTATATTATATAATTATGCATACATGTACCGGTATTTCAATGGTATTCAAGCTGTGGTAAACACATTTCAAAAAGATGAAATGACAAAAGTCCATAATATGCAACAAAGAACATTGCTTAATCTAATTATTTCACCAATATATCATTAATTCAAGATGAAATTCCCTTCAGCTGCTTGTTGTCAGTGAGATGATACCAGTTGTTTAATCCCTAATGTTATTCCCCTGACACAGTGAGTGTTAACCTACCCAATTATACAGTATCTATATATAGTATATATATCCTACAAAAGCTGTGTAAATATATACATTGCAAGCCTAGGACTGGCATTGTCTAGGCCTAATACAGGACAAAGGTGTTTACACAAACACACTAAGCCATTGGCCAGACCAGCATGTCATCAGATGAGCGCATAAACACAGTTGATTGTTATAACCAGTGTGGTGCATGTTTGGCTTACATTTTACTGACTTTAATAGTCTAGGCCCAAGGTGGCGTCCAGGCAGTTTGGTCCTGGTTAGTCCTATAGACTTGCAGTATAAACACAACTATAATCTGTACTTTTTTACATCCTTACCACCAGTACTGGTACTCACTATATAGGCTAATTATCAAGTATTGCAATTATTCCAATGTGGATGAATAATTTAAATAAAAGTATAAAATCTGCCATTCAAAATTTGTATTAACATTTGTTATTCTGCAATATTATAATAAAGCACATAATTTATTGGTATATCGTGTGTAAGGACAATTCAATTAAGAGCGAAAGCCCTTCAAAGAGTGATTTCGTGATGTCTGATTGACGCTTTCTCGATATATGAACAAACCGAAATTCAAATAATCGCTAACCCTAGTGCTAACCCTAGTGCTAACCCTAACCCTAATCCTAACCCTAATCCTAACCCTAACCCCCTATCCTAACGCAAATCCTAACCCTAAAACTGACTTGGGTTGATGTTTAATACAATGTTAAATTTCGGTTGCCATGACGACATGCCAAAAGTGAAATGTTCCGACCACAATATCTTTTGAAGTACTAACTCTAACAACTCATTCTACATATCTAATGAAAGCTTGATTAACAGCCTCTGACATACCTACAAAAATATTTTTGTAACTGATAGCTAACAGCTTGAAAAAAGCGAAGACGCTTGGATTGGATTTGACAAAATCCGAGCAAATATTTTAGATATTCAGACGACCATATCTTTTGAACTATTAACTCTAGAAAATCATGCTATACATCAAATAAAAGCCTGAATAACATACTCAGACATGTTTGCAAAACGATCTTTGTAACTGATTAACAGGTTTAAAAAACCGAAAACGGGTTAACCTTTAGTTTTGACGCCACGTATAAAACTTGATTTACGAACTTGACATCTTCCGACGATGATATATTGCATTTTCACTGCCTTTTCACGATCTTTTTGAGCACAAATCCTCATTCACCGTATAACCCGACAAAACACGCAGAATATATTTACAATATCTAGTTACCAGGGCCAAATTTTCCGATGCCGCGCATGATCGACGACGTTGATCCTGACGATATATAAATAAACTGAAAGTCACTCTGCATTACGCCTGGAATCCCGTGATGAGGGACTAAACGCCGGTCGATATTATCACCCTCGCCCTCAGGCCTTCGGCCTTCGGCCGGCGCTTCGCGCCGGGCGAGGGGAAAAGCCGCCTGTGGTCAGGTCTGTGGTTATGTCGAAATAACTATAGTACTCCAAAGAAGTGTTATAAACAGTACAGTGTAATGTTATAGTAAGTGTTAGAGTACGAATTACAGTACAAACCTATTTCGTCGAGGCAATTCTCACATACTTAATTGTGTGGCAGAAATCCTTGGTGGGCGTCTTCCTCGAGGCGATTCTTTACCTCACCTCCTATGAAATTGCTTTATTTTCTCATCGTTTGCGCGAAGTTGATCGGCTGAAAAATTTGCATTGGACGCAGAAATACCGAATATTTTACTATTGTTATTCAAATTTCCCTTTTAAAAGGCAGCGATACTGTTTAAACTATTATTGGGCTATCGATATCTGCAGGATTTTGTTAGGTAAATGTCTTTTTCTACCTTGTTTTGATCATTTATGTAGGTCGTGTCGTCGCCACGTGATGACCCGAGTCCGTGTTTATCAACAATATTCAAAGTAAAAAATCTCGAATTCCCATGGTTCGATTTCTCTAATTTTTGCATAATAAGTTAAACAAATGTCTAATCTTTGATTCTATCCGAACGACCCCCCTTGACCCCTCGACCGTTTTCATGTTATTCGCCTTTGAATCGGTCGTTGTATTTTCAGCCTTTACCGAGATGGCGCCTCGTATTTGAGGGGACATTGCACCTATAAAATTTATTTTTTTTAAGAATTTCGGAAGTCCCTAGCTTTATTCTTTATGGTAAATGTTAACTGAGTTCTAGAAGAATATTCAACGTGTGCAGTTTGTTATTTGGCTATTTTTATATATTTAAATTTGGATTTTGGGATGGTATGGATCTGAAAATATGTAAACATAAGAATTTTTGCTTCTTGAGGTGTTTCTTTTCTAGGCTTATAGATTAATATATCTGATGGCACAAAAAGGATCATGTTCCACCAATTTGTCAAACACCTGGGGAAAAATACCAAAACGAAGACCTGCTGTAGGCTTTGGGAAAATTTGGTTTGGGTTTATGAAGTTCCTTTTTAGATTTTGGATAGTTCTACTTTGTATGCAGTATCTACCTCTCACACCATTTCTATATTTTCTATGCTTATGAGTTATGCTTATAGTTTACTATAACTTGCTGCTAGATCTATACCAAACATAATAATATAATTTTACTTGCCTTTCTAAAGGTATACTGGTAAGTAAAGTATCAACATTTGGTATATCAACATCTGGTATCAACATTTTGTATATGTTGCTTTACTATAATTATTGTACATAATTGTTATTCTTATCTCAGGAATGCTTTTCATGCTATAAGGCAGCTAAGGCCTTTTCGGTATGCCATGGTTGGAGCGGTTCAATTCCTAGTGCATACTATTATTGTGCCAACTCTTACATTGCAGGAATTATCTGCACTTCAGGATTTTCAAAAGAGGATTTTAGAGTAACAAGTTAATATATATTGTATATACATAGAGGACATGATTAGAGCAAGTATTGCTTGCAGAATTGATTGGTAATTAATCATTGGTCATGTAATCTCAAAACAAATTAATAAAGTGCATTAAATATCACTTTTGGCATATATACTGCATTTATGCAACATTTAATTAAGAAATACAGGTACATTACTACATATAAATCACCTACAGTTGGGATGTACCACAATGGTTAGATACCAATTATAACCAAGAATATCATAATACTTGTTCATGATCAACACATTTTCTAAGCTAGAATATGTACAAGTGCAATGTGTTTATATTACAGTAGAGTACTAGAGTCCCGATACTTCCTACCATTTTTATTTAGGAATACAATTAATCTGAAAATACTAAAAATAATACACTTGTTTCACTTTGAATAACACACGTTTAATAACACACTTGCTTTATATACATTCGCTGTATATAAAACGCTCGATATAAACACACATTTCGTCTTTCAGACAGAATTTAGAAAACTAAAATGTTGACAGAAATGCCCGTTCAAACTTTAAAATGGCGAACTACGCATAGTGAAAGAGAAATTAGTAAGCAGAATCGCAACAATAGAGGTATATCACGCTCTCTTCACCAACAATTCCAGCCTGACATCCTTGATCAAAAGCGTCCATCCTGGGAGATGTTACCTTCGAAACAGTCCAAGCACAAATGACAACCGCGCGGAAAAACAAGCCCGCTAACCGTGATCCTTTGCGCGTTGCTGTCCAACCTCCTCTGGCCATTATGCAACACTTTCAAAAAATTCCAATCATTTTAGGACAATTTAGTTTTTTCTCAACTCGTAAATTCGTCACATTGACGTCACCATACTGAATAAGAGGTGATCTGCGATATGCCATATCTTCTAAACAAAGTCCGTGACCCCAACTTTTCTTTTGGTTTTAATATAAGTATGTCAATAACTTTAAGACTTAACTGGGAAGTTTCAGCAAATTTTTATTTCGGAAAGAATTACTGAAGAATTACCTTTCCGCCGTGCGCCGTACATTTCTGACGCACGAACATTTTTTTGACATAATTATATCAAACGTTGGCATATAAATCATTCGAAGTTACAATTAGAACATAAATCTCTTGAAGTTACAATTAGAATATAGATCTCTTGAAGTTACAATTGTAAACACGCATACATTGACACGTTCTTGTTTTTCTAGTGCGAAATGTTATAATACTCTAGGCTGGGTCACTTTGAAGCAATGTAAGACCTTTCTTAGAGGACAAACATGTCTCAGGATGAAAGAAGACAATGTCGTACTTGGCGTCCTGAAGAAGTGCATCGTTCGTTTCGTCAACCCACACAGCATATTCCCGTTTTGCTTTGAGAACGCTAGCCTTAAGATCAGAACATTCAGTAATACTATATTTATTTGATCGTCAATGAGTTCAAGGATGAACAACGATATAACAACAGGTGTTTCAACGATTTCGACCGATGACGGCTCTCGTAAATATTTCTTTCTTTTCGAAAGCAGCAGAGGCAGAATCTGGTATATTGGTGATTTTCCATAACCTGTAGTTAACACAGCAACTGAGTCCCGGCGATTAAAAATTGCCTGTAAACACACAACTTGCTTTCAAGACTCGACATAAACATTCTAGACATTCTACTGTGAGAACGCCCAAAGGAGCGTTTGCCATTTTTGCTACTCTTCCCACCCCTACTTAGTAAGATGTTTTTATAGGATACACGTGACCAGCCCCGTCCAGGGTCTTTGCGCAGCGCGCGACAAGACCCTGCGTACGAGGTTGTGTTGAAAACTGCGCGTTTGTTGACATTAGCGATTGGCAGATTTGTAGTCGCCTCGAGGTTGTTGTTGCGAGAGTTCAGAGCTGTGATACTATTACTTCCAGCTATTACTTACGGTGGCCCACAGCTGTCACATACAGTGGCCGATAGCAAAATTATTTTTTGGGATCTCTTTTTGAAACCTTGACTGTGCACCCTGAAGGCACTCTCAGTTTATATGCTAACGTGAGAGAGAATGCTTGTGGGCTACAAGCATTCTCTCTCGGTGCACGCGGGTTAAGATTGGGATTATTTCGGGTTGGCCAATCAGATGGCTTCCCATTGAAAGTGAACCCAAAAAAATGTTCTGCTGTCCGATGAGGGACACACAATATCCCCAATTCTCGCCAACAAAAACTCAATTCACGCAAAATGAAACCGCTGAGTGATCGTAGGCTCTTTGCCGCCATTTTCCATTCTTTATGAGTTCTACGAGCTATTTAATCGTCAGAATTTTGTCACTTAACCATACAAATATACACTAACCCCAAAACAACAAAGATCCCTAACCCTAACTCCCGCCTAATGAGTTTTCTAACCCTAACCACCGCCTAACGAGTTTTCTAACCCTAACCACCGCCTAACGAGTTTTCTAAGTCTAACCCCCCGCCTAAGGAGTTTTCTAACGAATTTTCTAACCACCTGCCGTGTCCAATCTTCGCCAATTGAAATTGTCCCCCCGGGTCCAGCTCTGTGCTTGAGTGATTCTTTAATCAGTTCCACGAGGCAGAAACATGGGGTTTTGTTCGATATGTTCTGCCGAATTAATCGTACAAGTTTTGTCCAGAGTGCGGCTCAAATCAAAGTTTACGGAACAAATTTCATGACCGAACCAAAAAATATTCCTAACCCTAATCCTAACCCTAAAAAGAAGAAAAAATAATGACAAAATGACGTCACATCTATTTCATAGATAAACCTGAAGAGCCCGCGATCACTCAGCGGTTTCATCGTGGCGTGAATTGAGTATTCTGTTGGCGTGAATTGGGATTTTGTGGGTCGCCACCTGCCTATACTATCAAGTTTTGTGATTGGTTGATTGAAACAATAAAACAATAGAATCAACCACATAACCTGTTCATTTTAGGTACGTATTTCACGGATTTTGTGTGTGAATGACCCTTATCGGCCACCGTAGTCACGGCAAATTACAAAACTCCACGGCAAATTAGAAAACCCAGCGACTTAAGCGGACGAGCACTGAGTACGAAATAATAATATAGCACGAGAGAAATGACGAACACTAGTTTCCATCTATGAAATTGATGGGACGTGATTTTGTCATTAACTTTTCTTCTTTTTAGGGTTACGATTGTGGTTCTTGTTAGCTTTTCCCTCCTTTCCGGCTTTTCTCCCAACCCGCCGCCCTTTTCTATCGTGACGTTACCGCCTCTCTTTCCCCCCTCCCCCAACCGACACAAATTAAAGAATTCTGAATGATTTCAACACTGGCAATGGTATTGCAACACTGACAATGGTATATTGCATGCAACACTGGCAATGGTATTGCAACACTGCCAATGGTATTGCAACACTGCCAATGGTATTGCAACACTGGCAATGGTATTGCAACACTGGCAATGGTATTGCAACACTGGCAATGGTATATTGCAACACTGGCAATGGTATTACAACACTGGCAATGGTATTACAACACTGGCAATGGTATTACAACACTGGCAATGGTATTGCAACACTGGCAATGGTATTACAACTGGCAATGGTATTGCAACACTGGCAATGGTATTACAACACTGGCAATGGTATTGCAACACTGGCAATTGTATTGCAACACTGGCAATTGTATTGCAACACTTGCAATGGTATTACAACACTGGCAATGGTATTACAACACTGGCAATGGTATTACAACACTGGCAATGGTATTACAACACTGGCAATGGTATTACAACACTGGCAATGGTATTACAACACTGGTAATGGTATTACAACACTGGCAATGGTATTGCAACACTGCCAATGGTATATTACAACACTGGCAATGGTATTACAACACTGGAAATGGTATTACAACACTGGAAATGGTATTACAACACTAGCAATGGTATTGCAACACTGGCAATGGTATATTGCAACACTGGCAATGGTATTGCAACACTGATAATGGTATCGCAATACTGGCAATGGTATTACAACACTGGCAATGGTTTACAACACTGGCAATGGTATTGCAACACTGGCAATGGTAATGCAACGAGCTAGTTGATATATGTCACCGTTGATAGGATGAATTGCGAAATTTGTGAAGTGGCCAGAGATGCATGGGCAGACAATTTTTGCTGGAACTGCGGTGCAGGTAAAAACAATAATTTTGACATATGAATCACATGTTATTGTCAATTACGATTATTTAGGATTTTTTGTCAAATTTGGAGGCATTTATACAGCTAATATTTCCCATAGTTTCCCAACGAAATTACAATTATTTTGTTAGCACTGGATGAAGCAAGTGAAAGAGGTTCAAAATGACGAGTTTGTAGGTTCAAGCGAAACAGAATGTGTGGATGAGTTCGACGAAGAAAGCCTATTAAAATATTTTTACCGAGGTTTGACTACAAATAAAAATTGTTATTTCTTTGCAAATACCACAATTACTCCATTTACAGCTCACTGCTAAGGGAGCTTTCATAATTTACTCAGAGGGGGTCTATAGTGATTTAAAAATGTTTCCCTACATTTTTTGGAGCCCCCTCCCTAATATTTCCAAGGAATTTACTCTGCCTCTCCCTAATGTGATACCATCCACGCAAAGGTAATTTTTTGTGACACCCCCTACTCTAATGTTGATCAGACTTCCTCTAAAACGAGTAATATGTGTACAGTCATTTTGCATCTGAGTATTTTACGCATCAGTATTTCCATCATTTATAACTAAACTTTATTTTCACAAACAGAAACACTTCACAACAAATTAAAAAGTACCATTAATGATAATTGCATGGTTTCCAATACAAATAATCTTCCCATACTTTATACAAAAATGACTGTACTGAATTTTATTGTTGTTTTATTAAAAGTAATTTTATGTCCATATCTTGCAATGTCTTTTCATGTTTAAAGGCATTGCAAGATAATGTATATATTCAACTTTCATTTTTTCAAGGTGGCAAGAATTGAACTAAACAACAATGTACAATTTCAACTCTAATAATGTGTCTTCATGTTCACCTTGAGTGAAGTGTATGACTATTTTTAATAATGAGGTCAAAAATGCATGGCGAGCTAGTACAACCATATTTTTACATCAAGTGGCTTGATGATTGTAGTCGACAGAATGTCTGAAACTTTTTGGATGCCCCCCCCCCTTGCACTCTGTTTTATTTTTTGGGTGATTTTCGAAACCCCCCCCCCCCTAAAACGTACTGTTGAAAAATTATGACCCCCACCCTCAAAATTGCCATAGCCCCCGCTCTAGGTAAATTATGAACGCTCCCTAAGAAGGTTGAAACAATTCAGGCGTTGTCGCAGAGAACGTCCTACCGACGCAAACATTCAACATGTCACCTGTACTTATTCACGAGACAGATTAATTCTATTTTCATCCACTGTCGTCCGCCAAAATACGTAAAATTGTGAATTCTTTTCCATCAAATAAGGCACCAGGAAGAGACAAGGTTTCAATGGCTGTAATTAAGGACGCTCTGCCTGTTATCTTCCCAGTTCTGACTGAGATCGTAAACAGTTCTTTACTAATTTCGGTGGTGCCATTAGTATGGAAAGATTCGGAAGTAATCCCGTTACTGAATGAGGGATTCATGAATAATCGCCCGGTGTCATTGTTGCCTGCAGCCTCTAACAGGGGCGGATACAGAGGGGGTGACTGAGGTTACTAGTCACCCCCCCCCCCCCCCTTCTCTGTCCCAACCGACACATTATGATTGAAACTCTTCGACAGGTTACAAGAAGTTAATTGGTCTCTTAAAGGCCTGTTTGCTGCGATTTTTCTGACACTGACGTATGAGATATAGTGGATGACTCACTAAAGTATTGAACGTCATAGATCTGCTCAAATGTTTCGATACATTCGTAAGACAATCCATTCTATCGCATATGTTAAAAAGAGGAAAATCACAGCAAAAATCACCTGTGTAACGGCCTTTACTCTCGACTCCCATTAGCCAGTAGTGCATTGAATGGGGCCCCTCACGTGTTCGGAAACTAGTTGAATTTCAATGTCATTAGCAGTATAAGCAGAGGTTAAGTTATTTCTACATTCATCTATTTTCTGATTTCTCGTTTTGAATCTTCTTGTGAGTTACCTTAAAACCTATATCTTGCCAAGCCTTTTTAATAATGGTCGCGGTTCGCCGCGAAGTGCACCACAAGTGACAAGCTTGCATGCCTTAAAATTATAGTTACCGCACGCCACTGTAAGCATGCAAGGCTCGTCTGAAAATCCGTATTCCCAAATTGGAGAATGGGTTAGTTGCAGCAATCCAAAGTTTCAATCCAAAGTTTATCATTCGTGCGAAGCCAAACGATTGAAGCGTGCAGTGGTCATTCTATTATAATATAGTGAAGTCCTCATGGTGGAGAAATTTCTTTGGGGATTTGGAGGCCCAAGTTGTCATACCTCGGAATTACGTACGGAATAGGTCATTCTGTTGTTAATTTCTGGTAATCATTGATGCTGTACTGGTTTAGGCAACACATCAAATAGTTTACTTGCATTTCCCTATTGTTCTTATCGAAAGACTTGTACAATGACTCCCTTATTTTAAAAAGTATCAGGCTTTCGCGTAAGGACAGATTATCTTAGCTGCACGGCGGTGGACATGTTCTGCCTCATGATCTCTAATCAGGAACAAATCTTTTTTTCTTAGTTAAAATCTTGAGCGACAAAAAACATTGAGAAAACGAATTCTGTTATACAGACTTTGACGAATCGAGCTTGGTACACTCACACACATAAACAATGAAAATGTCACAGGACTTAAACATGCAGTCATGAAACAAGTAATTGAAAACTTTATGAAGGAACAACAAAGTACGAACACCGTACAAGTGACATGAAATATGTTCATCTTTACACGGAAAATTAAACAAGAAAGGGAATCTAATAAATACATGCTATCGAAGCCACACATATTATGACTGCTGAAAAGTTCTTGTTATTGATACCAATAATAAACAGCTTATTGACCTCGCTTGTTCGCTCAGTACAGATAAATATCGGACCTTGCACGAACCTCGTGCAAACTCCTATACTAAAAATACTGTACGAAAAAGGTCTACTCCTGCTGTACCAAACATGTCGTTTAACCTTTTGATCATTGCGTTAATTATACTGAAACCTATTTTATTACTTTCCTATCAATATTCTCTAAAATATTCAATATTCTCCGGTCCGTATCGTATACCAAATTCTGCTTTCTGATTGGATAACGAGCGGTCCGTATGAGCCCATACTCGACATAATTTCAGTTTTAAATGCGTTTTATAAGCCGTAAAATATTGTAAAAACATTTGAAAATGAACTCAAACGAGATTGAACTATATTGAAAGACATATAAGTGAGATGTTTTATCCAAAACGAGACTTACTGTAAGTCTCAATCTCCTTTCACAAAGGTAAAAGCACACTACAAGACTTTCCTTTTTTGTCCACTGACTAGAAATATGACGACGACCGAAAAAATATTGGTCGACGTATTAAGAAAAAAATAAATAAATAATTTACCGTTTTGGTCAGTCCGTATCGATAAATATTTCCCTTGGTCTCAAAAACGGTTTAGGCTAAAAAGGATGACTCAAAAGGACCTTTTTGTTTTTGATTGGTCTTTATTTTTGGTTAGGTCAGGGTTAGCTATGGTTAGGGTTAGGATTAAGGATAGGATCAAGGTTAGGGTTATTATTGGAATTACGGTAAACTAGTTCTTGAAAATGAAAAGGTCTTTTTGAGTCATCCCTTTCAGCCCTCACCTTTTAGAGACCTCGGGAAATATTTCTCCATACGGACCTCACAGCCGGTAAATATAACATATATATATATTCTCTGGAATATCAATATTCTCTGAAATATCTATTTCACTGATTATGCCTGTACAACTAGTGACATCATCAAGCTAAAATTCAAATGCAGCTTACATCAAGACAACGGCAAAATATAGTAAAACAATTGAATTGCATCAGTTTTCTTCCACTACTTCACTTTTTGATCATCAGAGCCTCTAGATTTGAACATGGTAGTTCCACCACAACAGTAAAAATAAACGCGGATGCGTACGACAAAACGAGACACGATAGGAGATAGTTCACCTAAAAGAAAAAAACAATATATACATAGAAACATTAACATGCAACATTAATAGTAACCACTCGTTTATAGTAAAACTTTAATGCACAAATGTTTTCGCTTATTAGCTCTTCAGGTGCGAAGTAATAATGAGTGGTTGGGGTATTTATGAATATATTATTTACATGTCAAGTGTAATTGTTATGTTAAGCTAGTGTTGTGGTATTACGTCATCTTTTTACTTATATTGAATTTGTTAGGCATTGTTTTTCAATTTGAATTGAGATCTGGTTGAAGCAGTGAAATTATTTCGTTTTCTTTAGATTCTCTAATAAGTCTGCTTGAATCTTGACATTGCATGGTAAATCGGCATGATTTTAAAGTTTCCATTGTTGCATTTCGCCAAGTGTTCACTTATAGCAAGATGTCTATATTGTTTATGTCGTATTTGCTCCTTATGTAAAGTCACTCTGTTTCTGAGGTTTTCAGTTTGTCCAACATAAAAGCTTTCACACTTGGTGCGTATTATTGTATAAACAATGCACAATCGCGTATATTCTTCTGACTAATGTATATGGAATATTATATTTCGTATGTTTCGGATGACACGAGTGAAAGTCTAAATATTGATGCGTGTCTGTTCCTTTGTAAGTTTCGTTTCTTCTTTATATAGCAATATATCCAGAAACGGTAATTCGTTGGCGCTTTTTTCCATAGTAAATTTGATCTTTGGGTGAAGGTTGTTTAGTTATAGATTATGAAATTCTAGGAGTTCTTCTTCTGATTTTCGCCATAGTAGGAAACAGTCGTCTAAATATCTTTTAAATTTCCTAATAAAATTTTATCTCTCGCTACTTCCATATTTTTCTTCGTACTTCGTGTAAAGTCGCTTCTCCAAGAAACCCATAACTATACAGTCGCATATGTGCGTGCCATTTTTGTCCATAACTACAGCCAACCATAACTACAGTCAACCATGCTGAATAATTGTCCAGCCAGTATTCAATTGCTTCAAATCCTAAGTCATGTGGGATGCTTGTGTATAGGCTGACGACATCAAATGATACTAGTAATGTGTTTTTGTATATTTCGTTGGGTATGTGGTTTAATGTCGCATAAAAGTTACCTAGTCGGTGAGTAGGTGATGAAGATCCGGCTACAATAGGTCTCATTTTTAAATCTGATGGTGGTTATAATTCAACATAATCTGCATTTTGTCCTTTCACAGCAGTTTTAATGGTTGGTGATTTATGAACACTGCAAACAAAAATCCGCACACTGCAAACAAAAATCGGGACACTGCAAACTAAAAATCCGCACACTGAAAACAAAAATCAGCACACTGCAAACAAAAATATGAAAAACTGCAAATAAAAATCCGTACACTGCAAACAAAAATCAGCACACTGCAAACAAAAATCAGCACATGCAAACAAAAATCAGCACATGCAAACAAAAATCAGCACATGCAAACAAAAATCAGCACATGCAAACAAAAATCAGCACATGCAAACAAAAATCCGTACACTGCAAACAAAAATCCGTACACTGCAAACAAAAATCAGCACATGCAAACAAAAATCAGCACATGCAAACAAAAATCCACACACTTCAAACAAAAATCAGCACATGCAAACAAAAATCAGCACATGCAAACAAAAATCAGCACATGCAAACAAAAATCAGCACACTGCAAACAAAAATCAGCACATGCAAACAAAAATCAGCACATGCAAACAAAAATCCGCACACTGCAAACAAAAATCCGCACACTGCAAACAAAAATCCGGACACTGCAAACACAAATCCGCACATGCAAACAAAAATCCGCACACTGCAAACAAAAACCACGAAATAGGTGAACAAAGCAAACCCATTTTCACAGGGTACATCATGAAACTACAGAAACTTTAAAATGTGGATACAAATTTAATCGTAAGTAAATAAGTTCATATTTTGACGAACTTTCGAAGCCAGCTGACAGCACTACTGTAATAACACTAACAAACGGCGATGATTGATATTAAGGAACTACTTCGTAGGATAAAAATCTGAGAAAATACCACGATTGTTGAATATTTACAGTCGAGTTGATTTATTTAAAGGGCGGGATGACGTGAAATGTGGATAGACTGCACTTATCTTTTTGGTTTTGGTTTAATATAGTGGACTCCATGCCATGTATAAATTATGTCATTTTGATAAAAAAGTGTAATCTATATGTAATATTTAGTACAATATTTGTTGTTGTGTTACAAGGTCTAAAATGTAACCACTATGAAGGAACGAATTTGAAGGTGAAACAGTAAGACGACTAATAGTGGCTTTCTATAGAATAATTGTACTGTATCAAACTTGTCCATGATTTTATTAAAGGAAATATTTTTAACAACTCATATGTGTATTTTGTCATGTGTATTTCGATTCTATATAATAAACCTTATAAACCATTGCTGGTCAATAAATTAAAACTTTAATCTATTTCTTAGCCACACTGATCAACCAGGCCAAATCCATAATCTTTTCCCTCATATCTTAAACAGGTTTAGGCACAAAACAATTAATTTCATATAATAAAAAATAGCATATATTTTTCTCCAGTAATTGAACTTGCTTCTCAGACTCTTGTTTCTTAACTAATATTCATTGACAAGTTGCGAATGTTTGGATTTTGTTTCATATTTTAATCCTTGAAATTACAAGCTGCATGGTAATGGCTATTAAATAAGTTCCCTTTTTGAATCTCTTCTACTAAAGGAAACCACTAATGCACAGTGTACATGAAAATAATTACACGATCAATTCATTCTAATATACTGTACAGCAGCTACATGTATAATTAAGCTATTCACATAACATTCATCCTCAAACTGTAATAATGTGTAATAGCCACTCCACATGTGATATTAGTGAAACTCAAGTAGAATACATTTTTCCAGCAGCACTATACATTAACTAGAAATACGTTATACAGTGTACGCAACACCCCTCGCCCGCTTACTGTTTGAAACTTTTATAGCGTAGTTGCTAATTTACTACTGTAATACAGTACTGTAGTTATTTTACTTGAATTAGGTAATAGCCCATTTATTTGCAAAACTGAATAGATTTGCAGTGGACAATATCTCTGAAGGCTTTGTGTTGTTTGAATTTAATTCTTTCATAGGACATCAAACTAAATAGCGCAAAATGTTTAAATGTTTGGGTGCAGTACCTGCACTGAACCCGGGCCCCAGGACTGACATGTGTAGGGCCTGCCTCCCCTAAATTTCGGTGAGATGTATGATTGATCCCTTAATTGCAAGTATATATTTTTAGATACCTCATACCTTTATTATGTTATTGTATGGTAGTGGCTAGACCATGGCTAGAGCCGGTCTAGAATGGAGAAGTAGGACGACTCCTTCCCTCCACTATAGTCTGAGGGGTCATCTTGGGCAAGTGATAGTACCCTCATGCCTCCCCACCTAGGGTTACAGGAAGGGCAGATGGGGCTTTTAAGTCGTGGTGAAGGCAACCCATCTAGGAGAAGGACACTCCAAAATCAAACCGACAGGACATTCGGCAGCAGGGAGTCCTGGTCATAGGAGCAGAAGAATCGTTTACGACCAACGGTCCAAAGACGTCGTCGGTTCGCGGAAGAACGTTCATCGCATTCGTGCTCGAAACGTCAACAGGAAGCGACAACACAGCCTAGTTAGTTGGCTACTGCGGGGCAGCTTGGGTATCTGCCAATTGTCACGAATTATTCGTTCCATTGGATATCAGGTCTTCAAGTCCAGAGAGAATTGCTACCGGGGGCACGACGGTAGCGAGACTTAACCTACCGTGCGAGATGGAGGTGTCGAAGAAGAAGAAGGCAGGAAAAGACAGCAAAAGAGGCAGTGTAAGGAAAACTCGAAGGAGAGAAAAAGCCCTGTGGCGATGAATCGAATGTGACGGTGGCAGGCGTAAAGTGCTGGAAGCTGCTAGCAGGAGATTTGCACGTAGGCGGCTATGAAGTGACGGTCGTGGACATGGTTATGGGTGGAGCCAGTTCAAGGTCCTATCGTAGCGACCGAGTTGCCTTATCTAGGGATGCACAGCTCGCCCCAATTAGGGGACACCCCGATAAAAGGAGGGGTAAACAAAGCCCACTCACCCTTAATTCTGGTCGGCTAACCGTGGTCGGCGGGACTTCTTTCAAATACGGTCGAAATTCAAGGAAACTTTTTTTAAACTGGCAACTTGGAATGTCAGAACCTTGTTGGACAGAGATGATGCTCAACGCATGCAAAGAAGGTCAGCAGTGGTCTCTAAAGAGTTAGACATAATTGGAGTTGATATTGCAGCCTTACAAGAGACAAGATTAGAAGGCAGCGGCACGATCAAGGAAGACAAGTATACGATATTTTGGTCAGGAGTAGATCCGGGTGAAAGAAGATATGCGGGAGTCTCTTTAGCAGTGAAAAACGACATTTTGAAGAGAATGAATACAACTCCGAGGTCAATTTCCGATAGGATCATTTTGATGAGACTACCGCTGAGTAACAATAAATTCGCGACTATTATTTCGACATACGCACAGACAATGACTTATCCCGAACCGGAGAAAGAGGAGTACTACAGATGTTTAATTGAAGTTATTAAAGAAGTTCCAGTTGCAGACAAATTGGTTATCCTGGGCGATTTCAACGCCAGAGTTGGAAGTGACCATCGACTTTACGGGCCGGCACTGGGAAAGTTCGGAAAAGGCAACTGCAATTCTAATGGGGAGCTGTTATTGAACTTTTGTACGCAGTTTGATCTGGTAGTAACAAATACCTACTTCCAGCAGCCCGATCGCAGCTACTACACTTGGAGACATCCCCGATCTAAAACATTTCATCTTTTAGACTATGTCATAACAAGGAACGAACACAAATCGGAAGTATTAGCTACAAAGGCGATGAGAGGTCCGGAATGTGCAACTGATCACTACATCGTAATATCGAGAATCCGTTTCCATCTGACGTCAAGAGGCAGTGACGTCAAAGATGATTTCAAAACTAAATTAACGACGAAAGTGCCTGAAATACGACAATTTCAAGACGTTGACGAGAAATGCAATAAAATGAAAGAAGTGGTACAAAAAACGTCGAAAGAAGTTCTCGGTCAATGCAAAAGGAGAAATGATGATTGGTTTGAAGATCATTTTGATGAAATTGAACCACTCTTGGAAGAAAGGAGACAATGTCATCATAGACTTCTAAACAGAGAGACAAGGCAAACGTTGGAAGATTTCAAGAAGGCAAAGGCAAGGGCTCAGAAAAAGACGAGAGAATTAAAAAACAGATGGTGGACAGAAAAGGCAAAAAATTTGCAAAGAATGGCTGAAATGAATGATACAAAAGGATTTTACGATGGTCTAAAGAATGTCTATGGTCACCGAGCCAATGTTGTCAATGCAGTAAAAAATAAAGAAGGGGCGATTCTATCAGAAAAAGAGGACATCGTGGCTAGATGGAAGGAACATTTCGAAGAATTGCTAAATTTAGAAGCGGAGACTGATGACAACGTGCTAGAAAACCTAGATAGGAGGTCCTACCATGCAAGAACTTGATAATGAAATCACGATGTCGGAGTTTGAGGAGTCTCTAAAATCGATGAGCAACGAAAAATCTCCCGGATCTGATAGCATATCTGCAGAAATCTACAAAATTGCTGGGGAAGATTTCAAACTCGAACTTCTGTCCCTTTTCAAAATTTGCTGGGAACAAGAAAAAGTACCGCAAGATTTCAAGGATGCCTTGATTGTTACAATCTTCCAAAAAGGTGACAAGATGTTGTGCGGAAACTATCGCGGCATATCGTTAATTTGCGTAGCCGGTAAAATCTACTCAAAAATAATTCTCAATAGACTTAAATTGTTGTCAGAGAAAATACTACCTGAGCGGATTCAGAAGCAACAGATCGACAAATGACATGATCTTCAGCTTGAGACAAGTGCAAGAGAAGGCAGTAGAGCAGGGTAAAGATCTGTATGTTGTATTTTTTTATTTCAAAAAAGCATTCGACATGGTGCCTCGAGAAATGCTTTGGATGTCCAAATCCTAGGATGTCCAAAAAAGTTTGTCAATATAGTGAAAGATCTTCATACTGACATGAAGGCAAAAGTTTCGATCTCAGGGACCATCAGTGAAAGTTTCGAAGTGAAGAAAGGTGTTAAACAAGGTGATCCAGCTGCTCCAACATACTTTACGTTATTCCTGACGGCGATTTTAAAAGTACTTGAACAGACGACTCAAGAAGGTGTGTACATCAGAAGCAGAAGTGATGGTAAACTTTTTAATCTCGCGCGGTTAAGAGCAGCTACCAAAATTCGGATGGACCTGATTCGAGATCTTCTCTATACGGACGACGCGGGCATGGTGGCGCATTCGCTAGAAGCTATTCAAGAGATAACTTCACGATTCTCGGAAATCACTAAAGCTTTCGGACTCGAAATCAACATTCAGAAAACAGAATTGCTTTTCCAACAAAGTCAGCGCAACCGAGGTGGAGAGAACGAACAACCGATTGTGACTGTAGATGGCGAGGCGCTAAAAACTGTGCATAAATTTAAATATCTTGGCAGTCTCGTCTCGGATGGCAATAAAATTGATGATGAAATTTCGCATCGCACACAGATGGCGACTGCAGCATATGGAAAATTACAGAAGAGACTTTGGGATAGTCATGACATTTCCATAGCAATAAAACTTTCAGTTTTTAAAGCAGTGGTGCTATCCGCTCTATTATACGCCACAGAAACTATGACTCTGTATCGCAGACACTTTAATAAATTGAACAATTTCCAAATGAGACATCTTAGGCAAATGCTATAAAGATCCACTGGTCAGACAAGATCCCCAACGTAGCAGTTTTAAGAAGAGCCGCTATGCCCAGCGTAGAAGCAATGGTAACAAAAGCTCAGCTCAGATGGACTGGACATGTGATACGGATGGAGGAAGATAGGATACCGAAGATCCTCCTGTATGGTCAGCTAAGAGATGGTAGGAGAAACGTTGGTGGACAAAAATTACGTTACAAAGATGTCATAAAACGACATCTGAAAAAAATCGACTGTAACTTAAATATGTGGGAAAACGATGCGAAGGACCGAACCATCTGGAAAGAAGTCGTCACAGATTCAGTGGCAAAGGTTGAAGAAAAGCGTCGCGAAGATTATCATCGACGAAGTCATTCACGCCATGGAACTCTCGTATCGAGTATTCAGTGCAATAGATGCGGACGCAATTTTATTTCAAACGCGGGAAAAGCGTCGCATGTGAGGGCGAATAAATGTGGATAAGCTCGACACTTCAGTCATCATCGAAAACGATGGACGATCGACGACGTATGGTAGTAACGGTACATCATAATATACAATTATTGGATGAGGCTGAGCATGATATCAAGAATTATCCAGACCGAGGTCAATGTTATCTGCCAAAGCCGGAGGCAGATAACTTTAACCGAGTTCTGGATGATTCTTAATATCATGCGTAAGCCGAATCCACTAATTGTTTTATTATACATTGTTCAAAATAGTCTTACTAAAAACATACAAACAAATCTACTAATGGCATTTTTTATTTTGTAATTTTCGCGCGCTTTGTCCTAGTGACGTCATCAGCGTTCAATAATTTTTGTTTTGGACATCTCTGTGCAATAATTCACAGTATTCGACGGAATTATGTCGCGCCTGCCAGACATTGAGAATTCACTGGAGTATGTTGACAAATAAGATATGAGAATGAAGTTTGAATGTATAATACTGTAATAACAGTAATTACAGCCAGAGGAATTAGGGAACAGTGTTGAGATGAAAGACTACTTCGTGTTAGGTAGTGTACGCATAATGGTTGCAACATTTCATTGGTCTGCAGAATACTCCAGTGATTGACGTGGCGACGCGGCCGGGCCGCTTGCAAGGTTCCTGGTATTTTGGCCACCCTCTCACCGGCCTTGTGATTCGTGAAATAATCAACTCAGTATAGTTAGTATAAAATTGCATCCTCTAGCTTTATCATTCAAATGTCTAGGGGTGCATATAGTGCAAATGTATAGGCGTCAATTTGGTTTTAATAAGACATATTAGGGATTCTACCTCGATGGTTTGTGAGGATAGATTAATATACACAGTCATTTTATATGTGGAGCTGGCAGTGATGTGGATAACTTAATATTGATGCTCTTGAGAGGTCTCAACGCAGGGCAGAGAAACTGATCTTTCCTAAGTCTGGACATGAAACTGATTGGTTAATAGAAACCCTAGGTTTGGTACCATTGCTAGTTAAGAAATGTCTTGAAGGCATTTTACGTACCACCATTTCTAAAGAACTATTTTAATCTCAATGAATTGCCTTATTGACAATGCTGCAGTTGTAGGATTTATACAACTTCCAAGTTATAATTAGTTTTTGTAACATATTGTACATATATATGAATATGTGTAATAAATTTATATTTGTATAATAAATAATAATTGTAATTTGTTAGGAAACAGGATCCCCATCAATACCAGTGTTAGTGTTGAACAGGCCATCCTGTATTAATTTTATTGTATTATTCTTTTTCTTTTTATTATTATTATTATTATTAATAAAGAGTGCGTTGTCAGACTATGTATATATACCGGTTCCAATAAATTCGACGAACTTCTTATTCTGGTGGAAAACCTCTATTGCTTTCAATTAAATGCACATATATAACCTATATTCAGGATGACATATGTCTCCTCAGTCTTTTTATCCCCCTCCCCCATTTCAATGTTGATTTCTACACAGAAAATTGAACCAAAAGTCGTTTCTTGCAATTAGGAACAACATTGCACAGCGGGCGGGGATTTTTCTTGATAAAGTGGTAAAATATATATAATTCAAGTGTGGATCATCTATAGCTGACATTATAGTACTCGCTAGTTGTTCAATCCCTAACAATTTCTGCTAACATAGTGAATGTCAACATACCCAATGTCAATATAATCCAATATAAGCTGTATTTTACATTTCAAGCCTAGGACCAGCATTGTCCAAGCCTATCCGTAGACACAATATTAAACTTGTGGCCCACGAGGCCTGCATCTACTCTAGGCCTAACATGTTCCATATGGATGGAGTAAACACAGTTTGGTCTATTGAATTCAGACCAGTATATATAGCATACGTGGACAATCGTCAAGCTCATATCCTCAAAAAAACATTTCTGAGTCCCGGACAGGAATCGAACCTGTAACCTTCTGATTGTTGGTGACTCTAACCATTGAGCCATATATATATATATATATATTCAAAAAAAAAAAAAAAAATTTTTTATTATAAAATATATATACAGTTGACTCTGACTAAAAAGGTTAAAATGGACGTTTCGGTCAAGATACTATGACCTTCGTCAGCGATATAAAATAGTCTAAAAACTGCTAGAGGTTATAAAGGAGATGAACGGAATTAAATATTCAAAAGTTTTTGAATAAATATTAAAAACAGGTTATGAGTTAAGAATAATATTATAAACTGAAGGGAAGGCTATGTGTTCGTTAATGGACTTCAATTCACGCGCGGAGTGCCATGCTTCCAAAAACAATCTCTGATCCCATTGTCCGCAACGGTCGACTATTTGAACGTTTTCAAAATCAATGTCGTGCTGTGTTTGACAGTGGTGTTGTGCCAAAAGCGAATTATTGTCCAAATGAAAAATTGCTCTTTTGTGTTCTTTTGTTCTAGTTTTTAATGCTCGGGAGGTTTGACCGATGTAAACACAGTCACATTCTTTGCAGCCGATTTTATAAACAACGCCGGTTGTGCAATTACGGTCGAGTTTGTCCTTAGGTCTCCTAAAGATTGAGCCGATGGTTTTGATGGGTTTGTGAGCTACTTTAATTCCGTATTTGTTCAGTGATTTCTTGAGTTTTTCGGATAGGCCTTTGGCATATGGAAGTGTGACCATGACATTTTCATTATTTTCTTCTTGGTTGGCGGTAGACCGTTTCTGTTGATAGTTTAAACATTAACTTTTTAGGAACTGTTTCGGGTAATCATTGGCCGTCAAAACGTCTAAAATACGTTTTTCTTCATTGGATCGGTCTGTATTAGATGACGATATGTTTTTAGCACGATCAATTAAGGTTCGAACTACTGATCGTTTGTGTTGCATTGGATGGGATGACTGAAAGTTAAGATATTTATCTGTGTGCGTAGGTTTTCTATATACAGATACTTTGATGGAACCATCCTCTTGTCGTGTGGTCAAGGTGTCTAAGAAGGCAATATATCGGTCAACTTCTTGTTCGTAGGTGAATTGGATATGAGCGTTAATGAATTAAGATATTATAATTGTAGACAACAATGACTGTCGTCAACATATCGAAACCACCATTTGGGAGGATATGCTGAAGTTGACAAAGCCTTTTGTTCGATGTATTCCATAACCAAATTAGCTAAAATGGCACTGATCGGAGATCCCATGGGACAACCAAACACTTGTTTATAGTAAATGCCATCATGTGTGAAGAAATTGTTGTTGAGAACGAATTCTAATAGTTTCATAATGTTGTTGACAGACATGTTAGTTCTATCAGATAGTTCCGCGTTGTTTTCCAACCTTTCTCTGGTGATTTTCAATGCTAAAATTGTCGGAATAGAAGTAAAAAGAGAGACTACATCGAAGGAGATTAAAATATCATTGTCGTTTGTGGTTTCCTTGGAAATCTTGTCCGCAAATTCCTTGCTATTCTTGACAGAATATTGACCGTTTTGCAATGGTGTAATATTATTCTTAACTCATAACCTGTTTTTAATATTTATTCAAAAACTTTTGAATATTTAATTCCGTTCATCTACTTTATAACCTCTAGCAGTTTTTAGACTATTTTATATCGCTGACGAAAGTCATAGTATCTTGACCGAAACGTCCATTTTAACCTTTTTAGTCAGAGTCAACCGTATATATATTTTATAATAAAATTTTTTTAAAAAGAAACATGCCTGACTGCAACTATTGGATTTATATATATATATATATATCGTCTTACTCTGATGAAGGGCTCCGCTCGAAACGTCAGTATCTCGTCACTAAATTCTTGGCAGTTTACCACCTTTTCACTTTGCTATATATATATATATATATATATATATATATATATATATATATATATATATATATATATATATATAGCAAAGTGAAAAGGTGGTAAACTGCCAAGAATTTAGTGACGAGATACTGACGTTTCGAGCGGAGCCCTTCATCAGAGTAAGACGAGATAAAATAAAATAAATAGGGCTTATATAATGCCAAAAGGGTGTCACAGGTAGAAAGTAGCCAATCAAATGCACGGGAAATAAACTAACTAATAATTAATGAGATGGGAAAAGTTAAATCATTTGCTATTTTTAAAGTCGATCAATAAGCAGACTGAGGGGGTGGGAAAAATGACAGGTCCAATATTCAAGGGGATTAGGCGATAATAATAGAAGCAAAGACTTGAAAAGCAATGAAAGTGCATAAGCTAATAATAAAAAGTTCCAAGCAAACTAAAATAATAAAAAACTTTTAGGAAGTTAAATAAAAGAAAAACGTTCGTTAAGACCAAGAGGATGTGTGGTGCCAAGTTTAAAAATGAGACGCTTTTCTTGTCGCTTGCGGTTATCGTTGCCACCGGAAATGGGAAGGATGGCACAGACTTTCATGTCTGAAACCAAATGGTTGGAGCTGTTGAAATGGCGGGCTACAGGTTTGTCACCATCATTGATCCTCACGGAACGAAGATGTTCAGCAAACCTGTCTGAAAGACGTCGCCCAGTTTCACCGATGTAGATTTTAGGGCATTTATCGCAAGAAATGCAATAAATTATGTTGGTGGACGTGCATGAAAAAGCATGACGGATTGTGTGGTCGAATTTGGGGGCAGTAATAACTGTAGTGGGATTGAGAAAAGCGCATGTGTTACAGCGGGAACGGCCGCAAGAAAATGTTCCCGCTGGTGCCGAGGTATTTTGTTTAAGGGCACTATGTACTAAGGAGTCACGAATGTTTTTATTACGGCGAAAAGATACCAAAGGGTTGTCGGTGAAAATGGCTGACGTCTCAGGATCATTTTGTAAAATGTGAAAATTCCGATTAATAATATTTTTAACTTTAAAATTGAAAGGATGAAATGTTAGAACTAAAGGAATTTTATTGTTTGAAACTCGTTCCAAAGATGGTTCAAGGGCGTCTAAACGGGGGACGAGAAAAGCTTTCTGAACGGCGAGGTCTAAAAGGTTGGTAGGGTAACCACGTTGGACAAAAAAAGATCTCATTTCCATTGATTTGACTTGAAAATCTTGGTCGTCGCTACATAAGCGGCGAAGACGCAAGAATTGAGAGTAAGGGATGGATTGCTTAGTGTGGTTGGGATGAGAGGATGAAAATAGAAGATAACTATGGGAGTCAGTAAGCTTGTACGAGACCGACGTTTTCAGCGAATCACCATTAATCGAAATTAAAATATCAAGGAACGACACAGAGGTCACAGAGGACACAGAGGATATATATATATATATATATATATATATATATATATATATATATATATATATATATATATATATATATATATATATAACTACAGACGGTACCGTTTCGGCCTTTTGGGCCTCATCAGTGTAGTGCTGATGAGCAGGATGAAGATAACTGCTAGTATTTACAGTTACCCTTGATGCCACACAAATGTGGGACATCAAAAACCATGCCAGAGTGCTCAAACTGCAAGCAATGAGCGTACGCACAATGCATAAGCGACAATATATATATATATATATATATATATATATATATATATATATATATATATATCAAACCAGTACATCGTTGTAACCTTCACTGAGTCTCAGTAGCTCAATCGTTAAAGCATCAAACCAGCATTCCGAAAGTTGCAGGTTTGATTCCTGTCCAGGACTCATTGTCTGATGATATATGAGCTTGACAATCATCCATGTATTGTCTGTCTAATCTGAGCTCTCCCTTATTATCGAAATCACTAGAGTGGTTAATTGTCGTTTCGGAAACCAACGTTGGAGGTCAATTTGAATGTACGACGTGATATGAAAATAATGCATCATGTGATTCAAAGATACATTGCACTGCACGAATTGAAATTTCAAGTAAAGGTGAAACTACAACCAAAATATGACTTCGAAAAATTCATGTAGATCATTTGGTTGATGTTTTCGAGACAAATGGATTTGCAACTGCAGGATCTGCATAACATCAATGTTATTTTTCAGCCAAACGGTCGCGCGTAAATCAGCTTCCGAACAATGCATCACTTCAACGCTGGGGTTTTAGGCTTTTCTCAAGTCTCGCAACATCCCGCGTGTTTGGATCAGAGTATCCAAACACGGAAAACCATTAGGTATTTATTTATTATAAAATAACAATTGTGCTACGCGTGTTCTGATTGGCTAATACCCGTGTTTGGATCAAGGTTATCCAAACACGGGAATTTTGAAGTCGTGTCACACAAAAAGCAAATCATGCCAGCCCATCATCGTTTTTAAACATTAACATTCTACATAGTATGTACAATAACTATAAATAAAATATAGCAATCTTCCCTGTTAATTTTCACAAGATTTTGCAAAAATAGGCCGAAAATATATAGGAAATTATAAGTATTTAAAGTGGACAAAGCAACGCTAAAGCGAACTAGAATTTCCGTATAATTTATGATGGCGAAGTTTACCTTATTGAAAATTTCAATAAAACTCAAAAAGACAAAACTTTTATAGAGATAGTCCACCAACAGAGCATGAAAATCACTTTATCTGCAACAATCCAACATAAATATAACGGGCATATTTTCGTGATTAAATCCATCTGGAAATATCTTTTTCATCTTTCTATGTTTTTACCTCAACCTTATTTTCGGCTCTTTGCTAGACCTCCCCTGATTGGTAGTTGATGGTTTTTGGGAGAATTGCAATGTTGATCTAATTATATTAATATCTTTTAGATATATTTCTCTGTGGTTATTTTATAAAAGAAATACCTAATGTGGGTTTCCGTGTTTGGATAACGTGATCGAAACACTCGGGATGTTGCTCGACCCACGAAAAGCTAAAAACACTCGCCTATCGGCTCGTGTTTTTACGCTTTTCTCAAGTCTCGCAACATTCCGCGTGTTTGGATCACGTTATCCAAACACGGAAACCCATTAGGTATTTCTTAAATCCAAACACCTCGAAGTTTGTTAAAAAACCTCGGCTTCGCTTCGGTTTTCAACAAACTTCTCGGTGTTTGGATATACTGATGAAACACTCTTCCTCGTGTTTCATATATTACATCGTATTTGGGGTTATACGCACATTAATTACTAACTTACAGGAATAATATAATTATTTACAGTTACTTACCAATACAAACCCATCAAAATGAAGCGGTGTTTCGATATTCCCAATCAATATTTTTACGACAGCAATATGTAAGATAAATGCAGCGTAGTTGACGCGACTTAAAGGAATCCAAAATTTTGCGGCAAGAAAATTATTTACCAGACCTAAAAACGTAAGTATTGAAAGATATGTATGTAACTGCTACACATATTTTTATTACAATAGATTTAGACAAAAAGGGGCAGTACATTGCGAAATCGTGTGCGACTTTGACTACTAGGTACACGAAAATGAAAACAGAAACATGTAATTTTTTGTTTTGTTCAAGTGAGATCTGTTCTAAAACTAGAAATACGTATCCGCAAAAACGCCTTTTCTATCCCCCTACAGTTTCATCCTTAACGCCCCTGCGGGATTTTCCACATCCATGGTTTCCAGACCTCGCACGCCGTGTATATTTTTATAAAAGTTTCCTTCATCATAAATCATAAGATCATCTAGACTTTGGAACACACTCTCCGATCAAACAAAAGAAATTAACAAATATAGTCTCTTTAAAAATTATTTAAAATCAAGATACTTTGTCGCTCTCCAGAACACATTCAATACTGATATTATATCTACCTGGCGCTCAATATATGACCCACACCCTCGTCTCCCATACCTTGGTGTCGTTCATAAGTAGACTAATAAGAGAGATTTAGTAATTGACTGTTATACGCATGCGCGATTCTTATGCTCCTACAATTACCAATTATTGGTAATTCGAGGCCATTGTACACTTACTGATTATTGGTAATTCTAGGTAGGAGGACATGTTGGGTCAGAGCACTGCACTAGCATCGCAGAGTTTGGTGTTAAAATGTATATACTCCAACACTCGAAATTTTCTTCACCATAAATCCTTAGAACATGTAGTTTAAAGGACATTGGCAACAAAAATTAAGTTTGTCTAATATGAAAGAACTCGTAAAATGGTAAAGTAACACTTGTTACAACTTTTCCGTATTTTACTTCGTTTTTGAAATATATGGTCTCTGACGTCAGGTGTGGGGTAGAGAATTTTCACTCCTTAAAAAATGTATTATATCTCAGTGATTGCTAAGTTTACATTGCTCATTATCACGGGGAGTTATTAATTATACGCACATTTTCAAGTAAATTTTTGGAACAAACTTGAAGATGTAACTAATAATTTTAATGAGTGAAAATTCTCCACTCAACACCTGACGTCAGACACCATCTCATTTACATATCAAACAAACTGAAATATTTCAAAAACGAAGTAAAATACGGAAAAGTTGTAAAAGGTGTTACTCTATCATTTTACGAGTTCTTTCATATTAGACAAACTTAATTTTTGTTGCCAATGTCCTTCAATCGAGTGAAATGCCAAATGTTACTTGTAATATACCCAGAATCTTATCCCGGCATTACCACCACTATATAAAAGATTAGGCTCTCGGCAACGGCCTCCGTAGCTCAGAGCACTGCACTAGCATCGCAGGGTCGCGGATTCAATTCCAGCCGGAACGCCTTGAAGTTGCATTTTTCGCAACTGGTCCCGGTTTGGCCTTAAAATGTATATATTTCCTTCACCATAAATCCTTAGAACATGTAGTTTAATCGAGTGAAATGCCAAATATTACTTGCAAAATACCCAGTGACGCGGTTGCTCAACTGGTAGAGCAACACAGCGGCCCGGAATCCCGAAGGTACGAGTTCAAATCCCGCTCGAGTCAACAATTTTATTTCGACTCAGTAGTGCATTGTAGGTTAATCATGACGAGAAAATGTTCTGCAAGTGACTTACTGAAAATCGTTGAGATTATCTAAATATAATGGGATGGAAATTTATAGTATAAAAAGGAGTATAAGCAGTTAATATTCCGAGTTAATATTAATATTCCGAGTTAATATTAATATTCCGAGTTATTGAGCAGTTAATATTCTTTTCATCATATAATAAAGGTTTCAGGCTTTCAGCTGCCTGCCTTCCCTATAATAATCCCTGGAAGTCGTCAAATCCCTGTCTTCTGGAAAGACACATTCTCATCCCCAGACCCTCTCCCGCTGGTCAGTTGGTGTGCGGAAGCCGGAAAGTGACAACAAAGTTGCCTGGACAAGAGTCACCCACATAACTGTTGTCTGTGTATGTTTGCCTGTTATTTACCTGTTTTATGGTGTTTAAATAAAAAAAATGGTCTTAGTGTACAGTACTGTACACTAAATACAGTAAATTGCATTATGGAAAAGGGCCCCCGGCCCTTACATACTTTGCCCCAGTAGTCATAATTCCTTAAAAAATGCCCTGAGTAGCAGTTAATATTCAGAGTACATAATAGAGTTAATGTTTACTGTAAACGTACCAGCATAGCCATACTCGCAAGCAAATATCACCCAAGCAACGGACGTGCTGAAGAGGAACCATTGGGGAATTGCAAAAATCACTTTCTCTGCATTCGTCCATTGATGAGGATTATCCTTGAGGGAGTTATACGGTGAATAAACAATGGCTATAACAGTACCAACTGCCAGAACCCATAAAAACAGTGCCTGACACTGCGAAAACAAAGAATATGACATTATTCCTAATTAATTAGTATTTTGGTTTTTATACATATACAAATAATTATATCTTTCTTGCGTTATTTATATCATTTTACATCGATCTCTAGTTTTATTGAATATATTTATATTATCATTCACTTTAGGGTGGGTTCAGAATTTACGTAGTGGCTATGGTGATTTTGAATTGGGGTCATGATTTTTCAGTTGAGGGGCTTTCGAAAATTACCCGAAAATAAGAAAAGGATAAAAAGGGATCATCAAAACGTTTGTTGACAAAAAAAGATATTATAATATCAGTTTAGACTATGATGTCACTATGATGTCACTGTAGTATGAATTTGCGAACTATAAAAGTTATTTATACTATAGCAAAGTGAAAAGGTGTGAACTGCCAAGATTTTTAGTGATAGATAGATAGATAGTTTAATATTCACACAATTTGCAGTAAAAACTGAATTACAAGGTGATTACAAAATAAGATATAAAAATGTAATTAAAGTTAAAAGGTAAAAATACTAATAAGAATCAAACTACAATATAACTAATTGTTCGCATTAAAACTATCTTGCTATTAAACAAGAGGTTCTATACCGTTCTGTCTTAAATTTAGGAATTTGGATTTTCCTAACATTTCTCAAGATATGACGAGATGTCAAATTTACTTTTGATATAAGATTAGATAGTTTATGGTTAGTATCTTCTAAAAATTGATTAAAAAAGTTCTCGCAAGTTTTATGCCTTCTCTCATGGAGTGTTAACAACCCACATTCAACGAGAGAGTCTTTATATTTGGTTCATGGATGTACGATAGAGTGAGCACGTTTTTGAACACGTTCCATATCTTCACTAAGATACTTTGACATGGAATGGTGGAAAACAATGGATGAATATCCCAGTACAGGTCTAATACATGTCTTGGAACTTTGGCTCGCTTTAACTGAACCAGAGTATATAGTCGTTTCGAACATTTATAGACATTCAATGTTATTCATTGTTAATTCGCATCTTGCACAACTACAGTACGAAATACTGACGTTTCGAGCGGAGCCCTTCTACTCTGACGAAGAGCTCTGCTCAAAATGCATTATTTCGTTACTAAAAATATTGGTAGTTCACCACCTTTTCACTTTGCTATATATCCAAAACACTCCCTACACAGCACTTTACTTTTTTACTATTCAAAAACTACCCTTGTCGATAAACCCTCTCACGTTTTCTCACGAAACGTTTTGACCAACGATCGTGGTGATGTTGCTGACTCTAGCAGCATGTTGTGAAAATTACACACCGCCTCCGTCCACTTCTAGTGCTGATTCTTTTCTTGCCGATGGCGGTTCTAGTTCAAAGTCATTCTCATTACTCCCAGTAACGCTAGTACCATCACTCCAAATGTAAAATACTGCGATGGAAAATATGAGTATGATTTATTTACAGTCGATCACGCAGGATAAGGTTGCCCTATTTATCCGAGCCAGAGGCTCATGTTTTAAGCCTTCGACTATTCAGATTATCACTCTTAGGTGAACGGAAAACCCAACTGATAGGGATTCCGAGGTCCTACGATTTAAGGTCCTTTTCCGAGAAAATCTGAAAGGATTACCATTTGCTGGTGTTGTTGCAAAGGCAGCACCTTCTCCTCAATTATTTTAAGACCCTGAGTGGTGGTCCAACCGAGCGCATAGACATATGTGGTAACCACTAGACCACAACAGCTGGTTATTTCAGCTGGTTATTTCAGAGGAGGTCAGTTCAAGTTGAAAGGGGGTCATAACAATTTACCTTTGTTTACAGGATGTCACATGATGGGGGTTAGACAAAATACACTAATAATAACATCAGGGGGTCTCCGAAAAAATTTTAAATCACCATAGACCCCTCAGCAAATAAATTATGAATGCTCCCGGCCTTAGCACAACATTCCGCCATTTTGGTTTTTCATTACTAATCGGATATGAGCTGATCTAAGCCGGTGAGCTGTATATTAACTGAGTCATGTTCCGGGCAAAAAGTGAAGCCGAACATGGAGGCCGACGTTGTACGTCAGTTTCAGTCCCGTAAGCGGTCTTGCACGTCAGTTCCAGGCCTTTTCGCGACATTTAATATGTTTTGTTTTTATTATAAGTTAAAAAATAATTTACAAGAACGAAATAAGTCCTCAAACGAAGTTAAAGCAAAAAATGTTCGGTATCCGAGTACTTGAAAAGGATTTAGTAATGTTCTATGACCTACTAGTGACATCAGTTTACTGAAAATGGGAGAAAAAACGGTAAAAATAAATTAAATTGTTCTTTAACCTGTTTTTCTCAAGAACTTGTTTAGGGCTTATGTGTTAATTTTGTGTTAATTCTGCAATTTCTTTATATAAATATATGTCATTTTAACTCGGCTTGACTTTGCTAATATGAATTTGAAATTATTGGTTCATTTCCGTTTCTTGATATTATGTTTTGTATATGTTTTCAAAATGAACATGACTGAAACTGACGTACAAGACCGGGTAGGGGACTGAAACTGACATACAAAATGACCTCAATGTCTGCCATGTTTTACCCTGCCAAAGACCAGAATATTGTCCTTTGGTTATATATAGAGCTCGTTGATCTAGCCTGCTAGTATAAGAACCAATCAAATTTCAGAATAGTAAAAACGTAGAGTGCTGCGTAGACAGTTTTTTGGATATATATGGCAAAGTGAAAAGGTGGTAAACTGCCAAGATTTTTAGTGACGAAATACTGAGAATTAATGAGATGCGAAAAGTCAACTTCATTTGCTATTTTTACAGTCGATCAGGAAACAGACTAAGGGGAGGGAGAAACATAGCAGTTGCCAATTGCATCTAAGTACTACCTCAACGGTCAGAGTATTTCACCGCAATCAGAAGGTCATGGATTAGTTTCCCATCTGGGACTGAGATACGTTTTCTGAGTAATATAAAAAGATTTATCTCAGAGTTAATACAATTACAATTACGATACAATCATACTTTTGTCCGCGAAATTTTTAATACATGTTTTTATACATTTATATTCCTCTTGATATTTAAAACAAACATTTTCCAGAATGAAGTATAATTTAAATTAAAAAATGACGTTTTAAAAAGTATCACTTTTTAATTCGAAACTGGACATTTGGTGTCCTTTTTGGCTCTCGGAGGAAACAAATCAAATATATAACGTAATGAAGTGACAGTGCTTACCCATTTGAAACGAAATTTTCCTCCCAAATGCTTGAATATTATATATCCAGTAACCATCCCAACGATATAAGATTGTACTCTGCAGTAAGGTTTCCTGTATACAATATCTGCAAAGCGCAATCTGCTGCGTATATCTGGTCTGGAAGATAAAACATTTATACTAAATGAAAGAAATTATTCCAATTGTTTACTTGAAAAAAAAGCTTCTGTTAGTAAAAACGTTTCCGAGTTCTACTTGATACACAGCAGCGTTTTTTAACGGGTTTTGAACGTTAATTTGCGTCGATCGGGGTGATCGCTCACTCTCCCCTCCTGCACTTCCTCTGCAGATAAGGCTTACGTAGCCAACTTTGAAGAATAGAGTTTTTCTTGTTATTAACTTTACCCTGATTGTATAAGCACAGGATTGAGGTCCTCCTTTCCAACCAAAATTGCAGTGACCACCATGCTGGCTAGTATCCCAAAACTTGCAAAGGTAAGGAAACGTCTGAGACCACACCTTAAATAACAAAGAATATTATTAAAGGATGAACAAGCCCACATCAACAGGTTTAAAATGACCCATGACCCGGTGCATGATAAGGACATTTTTTTTAGAATATTTTTTATTTAATTATGTGAAGGATGGGGATTGAATTGCGGTACTGAACGGGTGCAATGATAAAAAAATCGTTTCAGTTTATAAATTACTCTGGTTTATTAGACCACACAACCAATGGTCAGCGGCAATACATATTCCATTAATCAATGATGTATAAAAGCTGAACAATTGCTAAATGTTTGAGTTTTTTGGCCTAAGCGATGGCTATAAAGTGCTTGTTCTTATTAAATATTTACTTATTATTACTAACAGTTTATTGCGTGACATTTTTAGTGTGGACCGAGCGAGCGCACTGATCCGAGGTTCGCGCAAAAAACGGAGGTCCGATATATTTGGCCTCAAAAAAGAACGTTTCAGCGGTCATGTGTATGGATGTGCTAGTACACATTTGTTAGAATACCTTTCTTGTTCAGTTTTCAAAATAAAGATGAACAGATTTTATCTCACTTGCAGCTTACTTCACGGTTTTCGTACTAGTTGTACCTTTTTATAAAGTTTTCAATTTCTTGCTGCATGACAGTCTAATTCCTCTTCGACTTTTTCATTGTTACTGTGTGTACCTTCGAATTCGTCAAAATTCGCTTTCTGAGTGTTTTTTCGCTCCAGATTTTAACTGATCCCGTGCAGGTCACAGGGATATTTTCAATCATTTTGGTCTACTATCGTTTTTTTCAAAGAAGATTGAGTTTTGAATTTCAGTAGCCCCAGGAGTGTACATACGGTGATTTCTGCGAATAATTTTCCGGGAAAAAAGATCTCAAAGGTATAAGGGTAATATGCAGACATTTTAATTTTAAACGGAAGTCCGACGTATCTCGTCATTACGTTGTCGTAACATGAAGTAGTTTCATATCCGCGGGCCATGAGCGGCGCTTCGTGGATTCTTGCTTCGACCCCAAGGAAGATCGAAACCCACTATCAATTCGGTGGAGACGATGGAAACGTGCTTTCAACCTGTACATGGTGTCAAAAGGAGTTACAAACGAAGGAAAGAAAGTCGCTTTGTTATTGCACTCGGGAAGCATGGAATTACAAGAGATTTATTATAGACTCGCACCTGATAGTGAAGAGAACAGCTTGGAAAATTCCTTGACCGTCCTGGATAATTATTTTACACCCAAGTTAAATGTCCCTTTTGAACGGCACATGTTTCGACAGATGCAACAAAAGGAGAGCGAAACCATTGATCAGTTTGTTTGTCGACTGCGTCAAAAGGCTGTCTCATGCGAGTTTGCCAACGTGGCTGAATCCATTCGTGATCAACTCATCGAAAAATGTAAAGATCCGAAACTCCGTCGAAAGTTCCTTGAAAAGTCAGGTGCCGCAACTTTAACCATGCTTCAAGACATTGCAAGAATTCACGAAGCTGTTGAAACAAGTGCAATCCATGGACAAATCGGATGGAAGTCAAGTGCGTGGAATATTTCAAGCTGGTCGAAAAGGAAAGGAAAAGCCAAGTAGATCAGAGGACAACAAACCTGATGGAAAACCGAGGGAGACGGGAAGTTATCCTTCCATAGCAAAGACATGTAGGAAGTGTGGAATCACTTTGCTGTTTGCTGTAAGACAAAAACACCCAAGAAAACCCCAAGTGGTAAACAACGTGAAGATGGAGCTTATCAAGTAGATGACATGCCCAAGGAAAGAGGAACAGACAACTATGCATTTGTTGTAGAAAGTGGTTGCAACAACTCAAGTGGAGTCGTAGATCTCGAAGTGTCACATTAAAGAAAGTCCTTATTGATTCGGGAGCATCATGCAATATAATGGATCGAGTTGCATGGAAGAACATGAAACAAAAAGGAGTCAAATTTTATTCCCAGAAATGTGAAAAGAAATTGTTTGCATATGGCCAAGCAGAACCAATTGAAGTACTGGGAACATTTGAATGTGACATTTTCTGTGATGATTCGGGAGTAAGCTGTGTGGATGAGTTCACCGTAGTTGAAGGCCCAGGGAAAGTCCTGCTGGGAAAAGATACAGCTGAGAAACTGAACGTTCTACGAGTTGGACCTCCATTTTCGCCACATATCAACTCAATCACAAGTGAAGGCAATGCGAAGGACATTATGAAGGACTTTGCAGATATATTCTCGGGAGTAGGAAAACTGAAATATTATCAGCTCAAATTACACATTAATGAAACTGTCAAGCCTGGAGCTCAGCCAGTAAGAAGATTACCTTTTGTCCTCAGAGGAAAAGTTGACAACAAGCTTGAGAAGCTATTGGAAGAGGATATTATTGAGGAAGTACCAAGTTGCCCACCAAAATCTGACAGTGATGTACATTGTACGCCTCTGTGTGGACATGAAGCGAGCAAACGAGGCTATGAGAGAGAGACACCCTATTCCAACTATAGAAGAAGTTCCGCATGAGTTAAATGGATCCACAGTCTACAGCAAATTAGACTTGAAACATCACGTCAATTGACCAAGTGAAGCTTGAGGAAACATCACGTCGAATCACCACATTTGTTACTCACCAAGGCCTGTATATACCTACAAGAGGTTAATGTTTGGCATCACCTCAGGCCCAGAGAAGTACCAGAAGATTGTCAAGCATGTATTGATTGGCTGTAATGGAGTTGAAAATATTGCAGATGACTTGATCATCCATGTGCGTGGAATTCAGGAGCACAACAAGAATCTGTTGGCCGTACTTCACCGTCTCCGAGACTGCGCGTTGACCTTGGATGCAAGCAAGTGTCAGTTCAGGCTTCCAAAGCTTACATTCTTTGGACATGATCTCAGCAAAAAGTGGCGTATCACCTAGTGAAGAGAAGGTTGCAGCAGTGAAAGATGCCAAACCTCTGCAGAATGCTGCAGAAGTTAGGTCTTTCTTAGGCCCAGTGAAGTAATGTGCCAAGTTCCTTCCCGATTTTACACAAGTGGCGGAACCAATCAGAAAACTGAGAAGAAAGAACCAGAAGTTTGAATGGACGAAAGCCCAGCAGCAGTCTTTCCAGAAACTGAAAGATCTGTTAACCCAAGCAGAAACACTGGCATATTTCGCAAATGACTGCGAAATACGTATTGTTGCTGATGCTGGTCCCACAGATATTGGAGCAGCCCTGACACAGTTGCAAGGTGATTCATGGAGAGTAATATCGTATGCATCAAGGAATCTCACCGATGTAGAGAGAAGATATTCCCAAACAGAAAAAGAAGGTCTACATTGGTGTGGGCATGCGAAAGATTCAAGTTATATGTCTATGGTCGTCCGTTCGAGCTGGAGACTGACCATAAGCCACTGCAGTACATCTACAACACATCCTCCAAACCCTCTGCACGTCTGGAAAGATGGGTGCTTCGCTTACAAGGTTATAATTTCAAGATAGTTTATCGACCTGGCAAGACCAACATAGCCGATGCTCTGTCAAGACTCAACTCCTAGAATCCGAGAGATTACAGTGGGGAAAAGAGGATTTTGTACGGATCATCGCACAAGAGAGCACATCGATGGCATTAACGGCAAAACAATTTGAAAGAGAATCACAGAAAGACCCTGAACTTATCAGTGTTGGACATTACATACAAAGTGGAAATTGGTCCCAGTGCAAGATGCCATATTATTCAAGTGTAAAGAATGAACTCTATATTATTGGGCAGTTGGTCATGCGTGGAACAAGAATGGTGATACCAAAAAATTCTTAGAGATAAAGTGCTGTGCTTAGCCCACGAAGGTCATCAAGGTATAGTGAAGATGAAGAACCGGTTAAGGAGCAAGGTTTGGTGGCCTAAAGGAACGAGTTTGCAAAAGATGTCATGGATGTCAAGTTGTAGGAGACTTCTGTGCACCTGTACCAATGCAAAGAGCAGAACCACCATCTGGACCATGGCAAGACATAGCAATTGATCTACTTACAAAGTCAACCACAAGCCAAAAGATGACTGAAGCGTTGTTTTTTTAATTTCTACGTTGTTTTTTAATTTCTACTGTTATTGATCTAAAATCGGTAGCGTAAGGTATCCTGTGAAGTGCTATACCTTTTTTCCTCCACACTTGCGTCGATAAAGTAAAATAACACACGTTGAATATACTTCCGTTCCCGATGTGACGTCACAAGCTTTATTCGTACTTAGACTATTTTCCCCGGCCATATTAATTTTTTGCCATGTTTGATGCAAAATATCTCTGGAAGTATTTATCTGTTGTTATATATCATTCGAATCGTCTCATTTAGGTTTCTACAGATTGTGCTCGGCAACTTTTTGGCAACTTTTTGCGTTTGTTTATGGGACCAGCAACTTCAAGCAATCTTCTCAGGCAAAAGCATAATTTTAGGAAATTTCTAGTAAAAACTAAAGAAGTGAAGAACGTGTTTTTCTTGTTTTTTCCCGAATGATTCGGGACGAATCCCGATTACCCCCGAGACTCGCTACAGTAAACAACTGAGCCAGCCATCCACCATTCCAGCGGATATTCCACCTAGCTAATATATTATAATATATATAGTTATTATAAGGCTTTATAATTATGCAACAAAACTGTTAAATAATTGAGGTTATGTGTCAGAACTCAGAAGTCAATGACGTGGCATAAGCATATACAATTTAAATTTTGTTAGAGACTAGACTCTAGAGAGTGTTTAAAATATGGTAATATCATGGCTACCTCGAAATCCATTGTTTCACGAGGGACGATTAATCTCTAAATAACCTGATCAACTACCTGCATAAAACATTAGGTACGATTAGTAACTAATCTTACCTAATGTTTATGCATTAGGTACGATTAGTAACTAATCATACCTAATGTTTATGCAAAAGACCTGTTTTATTTTACTCAAGTTGCACTACCAGTACCAAACACACTACTCATCCAGCTTATATATATGCTAAACTACTCTAAAACATTTCAATAGAATAACTAACGAAGACATGAAGTAAACCATTACCGAATTTCCAATAACCATTAATAGAAACACACAAAGTTTTATTCCATTTGAACTTGTTGAATCGGCTAAAAAGCGTTCCTATTTCCTATTGTCTCGGTAACCATTGATTAGTGATTAAATGTCCCTCAAGCCTCGGGAGGTTTAGTAAAAGTCCCTCGGGCTTCGCCCTCTGGACTTTTACTAAACCTCCCTCGGCTTTCGGATACATTTAATCACCAATCAACCTCAATGCCATGCTATTACTTATAATTATATCTTGCCTTGTACTCTTTCTTTTGTGAGCAACTTTTCACATTTTAGGAGCAACTTTTTCAATTTTCGAGCAATTTTTGTGCAACTTTTGAGTATTTTTAGAGCACAATTTCAGCATTTTCGTAGCACAATCTGTAGAAGCCTAGTCTCATTACAGCTAATTTTTGGAGGAAATGGTATTCATGATATAGCGGTCTTTGTGAATTTTACATAAAGTATTTATGATCTTTGGAATCTCTTGAGATTAAGAATTGTAAAATATCTCGTCGTCCCCAAATCTTTTTTCTTCTCATGGCTTTTCCCATGGTGAAGTGATTTACTATTCATAGGGAATGACGTCATAGTAGCGACACGCAAAGACATTATTGCACAGTGATTCAACAGTCAAATACAAAGAATTGAAAGTTTGGGAATTGAGGGAATTTTGTCTTAAACAGGTCTGTTTGTAGTTCAGAACCAAACTTTCTTTGCATTTCACTGTTCAATCAATGTCTTTGCGTGTCCCTGATATGACGTCATCTCCTGTGAATAGTAAATCAACTTTAGCAGGTGGAAAAGGCATGAAGATGAAATTTCGAATGACAAGATATATTACAAGTTTTCTTGGTAGAACACAAAGATTACGAATGTGCAAAATCCCCAAACTCCGGATGGGCACTTTAATCAAGAAGTGAGCATTGCACTTCAACTTGCATATTTCAGACATTTTTTAGATTTTACATACGAGAAAATGAATATAGCAATTTATTTTTTCCCGGGCCGTATCCTACCAAATCCTGCTTTCTGATTGGCTAACGAGCGGTCCGTATGAGCCCATACGGACCGCTCGACATAATTTCAGTTTTAAATGCGTTTTATAAGCCGTAAAATATTCTAAAAACATTTGAAAATGAACTCAAACGAGATTGAACATATTGAAAGACATATATAAGTGATATTTTTATCCGGATAGAGACTTAACTCTCAATTTCCTTTGACGAAGAAAAAACACAGACTTTTCTTTTTTGTCCACTGACTAGAAATACTGATGACGACCAAAAAAACAAGCCAGGATATTTAAGGAAAAAAATAAATAAATTATTTACCGTTTTGGTCGGTCCGTATTGAGAAATATTTCCCTTGGTCTCCAAAACGTCCCTCGGCCTGCGGCCTCGGGCCGTTTTTGAGACCTCGGGAAATATTTCTCTATACGGACCTCCAAACCGGTAAATAACATATATATATCCTACCTTAAAGCAATTATTATCAGTATTGGAGAAACAGCAAACATTTGCATATCAGCTGCAAGATACCATGTTTGGCCGAGGCAAGCCTAATGTTGAAAATATATTAACACAATTAAATAAATATTTTTTTAAGGATTACGCGAGGAAACAAAACACTAATTTAATGTGCCTATATGAACTTTTCGTATATTTATAATCTTTGGCACTTTCTGATAGAAATTGTTTTATATTATCGTCTCAAATCATTAATAATTCATGACCGACAACAAAGGAAATCAGCAATGAGACGGTGGTTTGTAGGGGGCTTCGGTGGACTAGTGGTCAGGGCCACTGCCTCCCACCTCTGAGGTCAAGAGTTCGAATCCTGTGTTCGGACATTTGATCGCACGTGGAAAGAGTTGGTCAACACTCTGCCGAAAGTCGTGAGTTTTCTCCGGGTTCTCCGGTTTCCTCCCACAGGGAAGTTGACAGGGCGGGTTAGGATAAATAGTTAGGAAAACTAATGATGATAAAAACTGTAAAAATAAATAGATAAGTTTAATTGATTGGGGGTACTTGGTACTAGGTACTGAATATAATATAATAAATTGTCGATGTTGTAAAGCGCATTTGATCATATACACATGCTAATTTGCGCTATATAAATAGTAAACATTATTATTATTACTAGAAATACGAATTCGCAATAATACCCTCGCCCGCCTACCCCCCCCCCCCCCCCTACGGGAATTTCTCCATCCATGGTGCCCAGACCTCGCACGCCGTGGCCGTGTATTATTTCTGTTTTGCAAAAATTGAAATTATTTCCAAAAGCCCTTTTCGTCGAAGAAATGTTTGAACGTTATCTCGGCCAATATTTAACCGATTTAAACTCGGAAAACACATTTGGAATTAGCGAGTAAACATACATAACATACGCGTTTACTATATTACGAGAACGTGAGTACCCTTCGTAAAAACGGTTTATGTACTTAGAAATTAGTCGATTATAAACTGGTCACTTCATCGTATATTATTTTGAACGTTATCTCGATCAATATTTAACCGTTTTCAATTCTGAAAACAGATTTGGAATTAGCGAGTCAAAATACATCACATATGTGTCTACTATATTACGAGAACGTGAATACCCTTCGTAAAAATGGTTTATGTACTTAGAAAGTTAGTCGGCTTTGTCGGCTAAATAATGATTAGCCGGTCACTTCGTCGAATATTATGTTGAATATCTCGATCAATATATAACCGTTTTCAATTCTGAAAACAGATTTGGAATTAGCGAGTCAAAATACATAACATATGTGTCTACTATATTACGAGAACGTGAATACCCTTCGTAAAAATGGTTTATGTACTTAGAAATTAGTCCGGGCTTGGTCGGCTATGATAATCTCGATCAATATATAACCGTTTTCAATTCTGAAAACAGATTTGGAATTAGCGAGTCAAAATACATACTCGGACTCGGATTTCTATTTCCTCAAAAAACTATGTCTCTTGTGACGGTTCAATTTAATCTGAGTATCTAGTTTACCAGTGCCACATTTTCCGATGCCGCGCATGAGGACGGTTGATCATATATATATATTATATTGATCATATATATATATATATATATATATATATATATATATATATATATATATATATATACCTATAAAGCCGATCCGAGATCAGGATCCGCTTGGATCTCGCGTGATAAGGGACTAAACGCCGGTCGATATTAGCACCCTCGCCCTCAGGCCTTCGGCCTTCGGCCGGCGCTTCGCGCCGGGCGAGGGGATTATCATTATTATTTGGATATCGGAGGAAGAAATTACATAAATTAAGCCAACTTTCACCTCAATTTTCTCTTAAATACTGATTTGTTTGAGATGTAATATAAATCACGTGGAGAAGAGTATTTCATCCGGATATCTAGAATTCTCGAAGTTTGTTTCAAGAAACTTCTCGGTGTTCCAATATCCCGATGAAACATGCACTCTTCCTCATGTTTCATATATTTAAAGTTTCGTATCTGATTCCAAGGCCGGCGAGAGCATACCCCCCCCTTCCTAATTTTGTTTTACGTGAAATATATGAGTAATTGGCTTGAAAATAGACTTGTACAAACTTGTTACAAGAACTTGTGAAAACTTGTGAAACGTGTTACAAGACAAAGTGCCTTACTCCACATCTGCCTGGAGTAAGAACAGAGTGTGGAAAGAAATCATTTTATTATCATGGTTCCATTGTTTATAATATGTTTAAAGTAAAATTAATTAGTGTTAATTTAGTTCATAGTCTCTTAATACTTTTATAGTGTATATAGTTAGATGATTTGAGACTATTTATATGTAGATTGTTTTAGATATATTGTCAATTTTTGTAGGGCTCCTGTTAATAACAGAAATAATATTGTATTATTACGGAAAGGATTTACCCTCCTTAAATAAAGCTATCTATCTAGCCAGGATTCCAAAGGCAGTGGATCGGAGTATCAAAAAATGTTGTTATAGTGTCTTTCCGGTAAGGAGGGGTCTCAGGGCGTGTCCCCCAGGGAAATTTTAAATTTTGAAAAGTCCATATGTGCTTTTGCGGCAATTAATGGACGAATTTTATGTAATTATGCCACTAGATAATTGTTAGTATTGTCCTTTTTGGCGTTTATATCGTGCTTATAATTATTGTCAATGTTCACCTATTTTGAAAATAGCACACACAATTTAAAGTGCCCCTGCGACGAAATATCACATTACGTTTCCTGGCATTTTTTGTCACAGGACATCATTTTAGATTAATACCATGATCGCCTAATGTATAGTAAACCTCGTATTTCCCTCATTGCTCATGCAAGAGGGAAATTTTTCCAGTCTTCTAAATTTCCCTCATTCCTATGATATGCATGCGGGAAATTCAGTAGAACACAAAGGATTTATTTGTCTTCTAATTTTCCCTCATTCACATGCCCGGGAAAATTCGAAAACGTTACACCACGGGCGGGGAGAGAGAGTGAGCACGCCATTTATCCTGGTCAGCGGCAAGCAGTCGTCTTCTGGACGATCCTTTTATTAGTATTAAGGTTAGTGATAGGATTTTTACTTAGCTTTCCTGTGTCGCAGGGGTTAGGGTTAGAAAACTCATTGGGCGGGGCGTTAGGATTAGGATCTAAGTTGTTTTGGGGTTAGCATGCATTTCTATGATGTATATTATATTATCGTAATATAGGCATCTCTCGCAGATACTAAAAAAGATTGTCCAGAAGACGATTGCTTGCCGCTGACCGGGATAAATGGCGTGCTCACCCTCCCTCTCTGCCCGTGGTGTAACGTTTCCCGGGAAAATTAGTAAACAAAAAAATCCTTTGTTTTCCACTAAATTTCCCGCTTGCATATCATATACAGGCGGAAATTTTAGAAGACAAAGGACTCTGCCTACAACCACGGGCTGGATAAGGTTCCTTTTCAGCCCGCGCCTCACGCTTAAAATTGCTCCCTTTTACCTAGTACTGGCGGCCATTTTGAATAAGGCCTAGTTACACAGGGAATCTCAAAATACGAGCCCAAAATATTATTCTGCGTCGGGAACATGTTCGAGTAATGGCGGCCGTATAATCTCGTATAAAAACCCATGCTCGCAATTGCTTGAAATTTGGCAAGTTAAGTAAGAACACCATGCTCTTTACAAATCAACTCGTACCCAGGGTCGTCTCAGTACGTCTGGGGAGGGAGCGCCCGGGATGGGATGGGAGTGGAACGAGGGAAGAGAAGACCCTGGTAAAGGCTGGTCACGTGACTCCAAGAATATTGGATTATTTTCTAACCTGGCTTATTCTCGCTTATATCATCCGGGGGGCCGGATCGCTGTGAAAACATATATGGATAATTTAAAAATATTACAATTTATTGGAAAGACAGTAAGTATGGACTGCAGACAGACGTTGAAAAATGGTGGATTACTGGACATTTGTTGCTGTCATAAGATAAACATTATCAACGCCAGAACAGTTCGAATACAGTCTGACTATGACTATTATTTTAAATATTAAAAGTATTGAAAGCATTTATAGGGATTTCAGATTTCTGGTGTGGTTTCGGTCTCGACGTTTTATATTCAAACTGCATATTTCCAGATCTGCTACAGGTACTTTAATTCGAACAGTATATTGACCATTGGAGATGTTATTTTTGTAATTATTTATAGTCTGACAAATACAAATTAAAACTGTTGTTTAATAGTGTTTTGAGTTTTATTACTTATTGAACATATTACTGTCTTTCCAATAAATTGTAATATTTTTAAATTATCCATATACCGAGTATGTATTCACAGCGATCCCCCCCCCCCCCGGATGATATAAGCGAGAATAAGCCAGGTTACAAAATATTCCAATATTCTTGGAGTCACGTGACCAACCTTTACCAGGGTTTTCTCTTCCCTCGTTCCACTCCCCTCCCATCCCGGGGTACGAGGTTGTTTACAAATATGTAAAAATTCGGGATACCAAAAATTTGATTACAGGGGCACTTTAAGTTGACGCCGTCCTGAACACGTGAAAATTATCTTATAGATATAGTTTTGAGAACAAGAACGGCATTTAGATATATTTTCTTGCAAATCATCCAATTTATTTTAAATAAATCTCTAAACTCCTTCACTCCGAAAACATTTTCTCAATAAACATGGCGACGGGCCCTTACCAGCCCCAGGCCCCCCTCTCGCCGGCCCTGTCTGATTCTTTTTCACTACTAATATTAATTTACCGTTCACACGAAGTGACGGCAACGCATGGACACGCAAACAGCTTGCAGAGTGATTCAATAGTGAAAGTGGCTGATTTTTTTCTAAACAGATCTGTTCAAAGTTCAGAGCAAACTCTCTTCGTATTTCACTGTAAATTGTTTTATATTATCATCTCAAATCATTAATAATTCATGACCGAAAACAAACGAAATCAGCACTTCGGATATCAGAGGAAGAAATTATATAAATTAAGTGAACAACCTCGATTTTCTCTTAAAATACTGATTTGTTTAAGATGTAATATGAATCACTCGAGGAAGAGTGTTTCATCCGGATATCTAAAAGTTTGTTAAAAAATCTTGGCTTTGTCTCTGTTTTCAACAAACTTCTCGTTGTTCCAATATCCCGATGAAACACTCTTCCTCATGTTTCATATATAGCACAAACTAAAGTTTCATATCTAATTATTTTTCACTACTAATATTAATTTACTGTTCACACGAAGTGACGGCAACGACACGCAAACAGTTTGCAGAGTGATTCAATAGTGAAAGTGGCTGAATTGTTTCTAAACAGATCTGTTCAAAGTCCAGTGCAAACTCTCTTCGTATTTCACTGTCGAATCATGTGAATAGTAAACCAACTTTAGCAATAAGTGCCTCCTTAATTTGAGTATTTTAAGTTGATTTGAATTCTTCAATCCAGTATTTTGTTATTTGAAAATCTATATTTTGTCGTGCATCAATACCTTAAACAAATTGTCTGGATGGAAATTGTTAATGTATAACAAATTGGTCCACCAGTAATCCGAACAGGCAGACGTATCTCGCATAATGTACCACAATGGCCCATCACCGAAAAATGGTTGAAGTTTCATTATCAATAAAATTGCAAACATGTAGGACGGGGTCAGCCTGAAGTAAAAAAATACAACGAGTTGTTATAACATGGTGAAGGAAATTTGTGGAAGAGTGTGCGAATATATACATTTTAAGACCAAACCGCGACCAGTTGCGAAAAATGCAACTTAGAGGTCTTCCGGCTGGAATTTAACCCGCGACCCTGCGATGCTAGTGCAGTGCTCTGACATCTGAGCTACGGAAGCCGTTGCCGAGAACCTAGTCACGAGTTCTGTATATATATATTACAAGTAATATTTGGAATTTCACTCGATTAAACTACAGGTTCTAAGGATTTATGGTGAAGGAAATTTTCGATTGTATGAATATATATATTTCGGTGTTGTTGAGCGCTCTGTGAAGTAGCGTGGGTGTCCTTTAGCAATAATGCAACGCTCGCTAACATTGTGGCAGTTTGAGCGCTCTGGCCCCATGACTACATCTGGATGTTCTGATCGCCGTTTCTATCCCACAAGCGGTTGTCAATGAAGATCGCAAGTGTATAATAGTCCAGCCAGACTCATCCAGATTGTTCCAAGCTGCACTGATGAGCTGTAGTGGTACAGCGAAACACGTGTCTGTAGATTGAACTATATTATATATATATATATATATATATATATATATATATATATATATATATATATATATATATATATATATATATATGAACAAAGCTTTAAAATCCGTCGAAACCATAGTGAAATGGTAAATATAGTTCTTACAAGAACTATTTGAAATCACTACTAATAAAATGATTATACACGATAATATGTATAATATATAATCACATTTACCAAAATCTACCAATGGCGTAATGTTGGAGCAAAGGATGGGAAAGAGAAATGAGTTCTTAGAAGAACTGTTTAAAGATAGATAAATAAAAATGTGATTATATATTATACATATTATCGTGTATAATAATTATATTAGTAGTGATTACAAACAGTTCGTGTAAGAACTATATTTACCATTTCACCATGGTTTCAACGTATTTTAAAGCTTTGTTCAAATTTATTACCACGACAAAATCGTTGTTCTAATACAATATCTGCTATCCCATACAATAACCATATCAGCTAGTTACTCGCACACAGTCAAATAAATTGAAAAGGCATAAAATAGTTGAAATCTTTCATTATCCTAAATGAAAATATACCAGATACAAATAGGACAAAATCCCAGAAATAAGTATGACAAACTCACACAAAAAATTTCGTTTTTCGACATAACTTTCTAGAAATAGTGAACATAAGGGACCGGTGATTATGGGGGAGGGGGAAATTGGTCTCAAAGATAAAATAGCGTTCGACCCCCCTTTAAGGACTAGCAATTTCAAGTGACCCCCACCCTCCTCCCCCAAAAAGGGGGAAATATTAAAAGGGGGAAAAGTATGTGTTGTTATTTAGTAAAGAGCTGTATACTGTGGTGAAATACGTGGTGGATGTTGATTCTGATTGGCACTAAATGTATAGTAACTTCATATATAAAAATAACTTTGTGTCCAAACTGACAGTTCGAATGAAAAAATACTAAAAATATGTCAAATTCAATATACTAATAGCCCTTTAAGCGGTTACTATTAATAGCTCAAAATACGGACAAACAAATTACCAAATTTGACACAAATGATTGCAAATGAGCTATTTTCTTTTGTTATGGCCGCAATAATTATGGGTAAATGCGGACAAACATGGATACTGACGTCATCTCGACAAAGTGCTATTAAAGTGTCAGGGTACTTAATTTGTGTTCTATATACAAATTAGGATTATAAATAAGAGGTCACTGTACACTTGTCATAAAACCGTGTTGACCAGTGGAATGTTAAAATAGTAAAAGAAAGCTTATTACATTATAAAATGTTACTTTACTTGATTAAATTTGATTACAAAGCCTTTTTAGAAAATAAATAATATCTTTTTTATTTATTTTACAACCCCCCATTCAAGGGCTTAAATAAAACAGATCTCCCTTTTTCACAAATAAAATCCTTATCATCCACCCCTATTTTTTACCCACCCCCCACCATAAATAATGACCGGTCCCTATGTTAGTTTCTACTACTAGATTATTCGATCACATGGACCAATCGTTAACTATCACCTCATACAAATTGCGAGATCATAATCTATTTGTGGTATAGAAAAAACGACTCAGACAATCAAAACAGACCTTTTTCAAAATGATATTTTGTATCTAAATATACAACTTATCTATAATTCCACCACATGAACTACCGAGCCTCAACTTCATGAAAACATATTAAAAAAATATATTTGTATACCTCCAAAATCGATGAAAATAGAATTTAAACCAGTTTATGTTCCCGTTATTTTTCTCCTGCTTCTTCAAGTTCACATACATCACAAGAAGACCACTGAAAACAAGAACAACAATTTTGCGTTACATGTGATTCAATTCCTGTTCGGGACTTGGAAACATTTTCTGTATATCCCAATCTCGTACCCAGGACCCAGCAATTTGGACGCATTAACGTCTTTAAGAAAAACATATAAAGAATATAACATGCGAATTTGTTGAACAAAATAGGTGGGCAGGGAGAGGGAAGATTTACATCCCGAGATGTTGTCATCAGTATGTTGTAAATTACTGAACATCAACCTCGTACCCAGGGCATTTTGCCTCCACGGTCGAAGGTCGGCGAAAATGGCCCTGGGATCGGCTGGTCATATGACACCCAGAATATCTGGGTGTTTTGATACGATAATTTATGATAATTTAGGTCATTTGTCTTTGTTTACTTGGTTGATGTGATAATGAATGAGAAATACGCAACGCTCAGCAGACTTGTTCATGTAAAGCATTCATCCTAAAAGCCACTAATTCGTAATACACCATGATCATCTCGTATAAATATCATGGAGGAACAAATATGTATCGAATGCAGTTCTTGACAATTAACCAAAGCCCTTATATTTCTTATTTGTGGTAAAATTGATAGGCGAGGAAATTTCTTAACATGTTGATTTAGATGAATAAATTATACTCTAGCTGAATTAATCGAGTTTTAGAACTGGCCAATAAGATTATGGAATCGACCAGCCGATCCCAGGGCCATTTTCGCCGACCTTCCATAGTGGAAGCAAAATGCCCTGGGGACGAGGTTGACTGAACATAGATTTAATGGTGATACGCATCAAACGCCGGGAATGACTCGAACAAGCCGCTGATAATAAATCAAAAGTGGATCTAAACCCATAGGGAATGCCTGCCGATATGGAAAAACGGGTCGTAGATAAAATAAGGTCAAACAAACGTATAGAGCATGGTTACTAAAGGAAGCAAGTAACGTACCATTTCGTGACGGAGACCTTAACGAAACTTCTTAAAGTTAGGCATGTCGCAGCGGTAGAATATCCGAAAGTAGTAATGGATATGTACTGTAGCAAAGTGAAAAGGTGGTGAACTGACGAAATTTTAAGAACGAAAGACTGAAATTTAGACTTTTAGACCTTTTACAAAAAGGCATTTACTTTTTAAGGATACATTAAAACTTTGGACACTTTTTAAAGAACTAACGGACATTAATTGGAGGATAATCTTGAATAACTGTATGAAGTAGTTAAATTATTAATATTATTACATGTATGCATCACTTTCACATGATTATTATTAGTAGTAGTAGTATGAGGCAAGAGTTAAACAAGTGTGGTTTGCTGATGATTCCACCACAGGAGGAAAGATCGAAGCATTAAGAAGATGGTGGCAGTGTTTATCATGCGCTATCGTACAAATGGGATACCATCCAAATGCAAGTAAAACAAACTTTATTGTTAAACCAGAGTTTTTTTATTTTAAAGTTTTCGAAGGAACGGGAATTGTGTGACAACTGATGAAAATGAGATCCTTGGTTGCTAACGAATATACAGCACACAAAGCCGAAGACTTTGTTGAAGAAATTGAGAATCTTTTTAAGATAGCAGATCTGCGTAGGGTATGCTGCATTCTCTCATTGCATTTTGGGGAAATGGCAATATATAATGCGCAAAATCGAGGATATTGACAGTCTATTTCTGCCATTAGTATATATGATTAGTCAAACTTTTGTTCTTGTATTAACTGGTAGATGTCAGTGTATTTCTGAAGAATGCAGACTTCTTTCTATCCATACGATACGGTGGTCTAAACATTATTAATCCAGTATGGATGCTGGAGTGCAAATGGAGAATATCATCATATCAGCGAATCCTTGAATGATATGATTGTCGATCAAAAGGAATCCTTCATTAGACCACAACTATACAATTCATCAAAACAAATCTGCGTCGCCATAAGCAACAGGAAATTTAGAGCATGGCTCAACAAGTCAGAGAAAGTCTATCTCCACCAAAGCCAGGAATGATGGACCTACTTTGCGAGAAAGGATCGTCATTGTGGTTGTCAGTTTTACCATTAAAAGGACAATTTCGTGATGCGCTCCATCTGCGATATGGATGGCAACTGAAAGATGTACCAGCTCACTGTAACTAGAATTTTAACTAGAATTTGAATTTTAACTAGAATTTGAATTTTAACTAGAAATTGTAACTAGAATTTGTTCACTGTAACAAGAATTTTTCAGCTCACCACGCCATGATATGCCGTTATTGTGGGCTACCAATAGTAATTAGTAAGACATAACGAGATCAGAGACATAAACACCCAATGGCTGACGGAAGCATGTTCTAACGTGGAAAAAGAACCACTTAAACCACTCGCAGGCCAAATCATATAGTAGCAGGACGGGAAACAAGCAAGTGGAAGCAAGAGTAGATATTAGAGCAAAGGGTTTTTGGAGTAGGCAGCAAGTTGGATTTTTTTATGTTAGGGGTCTTTCACCCAAACGTATTACCGAAATATTATTACCGAAATACCAATATCCTTGCACTCTAAATTATCCACATTGTTTTAAATTAAAAGATTGAAAATAGTAAAAAAATATTATCATCATCATCATCATCATCGTCATATCTTTCACAACTTTGTTCTTATGCTGGTCTTGTTTTGTCTGGGGAGCTGGCTGCAACCAGTAGCCTAAGGTCCCAAAGGGTTTAGCTTTCCAAGCTTTTTCTCAATATTCTTGCTGTCCCTAATAATGCTGTCTTTTGAACGGAAGTTCTATTCTTATGTGCATTCCCAATTTCTCAATCCACTTATCCAGTTTCTAATTAACTGCTCCTAAGGCACTTACTACTATTGGAATCACTTCTACTTTCTTCATTGTCACTCCTACTTTCTTCTTCTTCATTATTATTATTATTATTATTATTATTATTATTATTATTATTATTATTACAGTTCGTTACATAAATAACACACTTCCCTCACGAAAGAATCTTAGCAGATGGGGTATTTCATCAAGTTCTGATTGCTCGTTCTGTTTACGTCCTGAAACTCTTCTACATGTTGTTGCCGGTTGTCAACATTACCTAGAGCTATTATTATTATTATTATTGTTATTATTATTATTATTATTATTATTATTACTGTATTATAATGCAAACCGATGCCTTGATAATTCTCGGTAACATCCGAAAAACGAATGCACTAATTGTTTCACTATGCATTCTATATTTTTATTTATATCTATATTTCTGAACAAAACGACAAAGGACATATTCATTAGCAAACAATAAACTGTAAATAACGTTGCGTTACCTCAGGAGGAAAAAGGTGTCCACCGCCAATGGATTGATTAATCCAATGTATGATATTCTCTGAGTAAAATCCACGACATCATTTTTATTTTCTGTAGCATGAGCTAAACATATAAAATATAAGTTTACGGGGCAATGGAAATTAAATCAGTACACTTTAAATTGTTACATAAATAAATTACATATCTTGTGGTTGGTATAGGTGGCTTCCATGAGAGTAGTTAAATTACTTCACCAATCGAACTAGTTCAACCGTTCTAGTTGTTCACTCTCTGACGAAGTACCTTTTGTCAAAACGTTGGACCTACTACATACTATTTCGGCAGTACACCAACCTTTTAGAATTAACGATTTGTATTTTACCACGTAGCATAACAATAGATCATATGTAAATATACTTAGACTAGAAATACGTGTACGCAACAATCCCTCGCCCGCTATATATATATATATATATATATATATATATATATATATATATATATAAATATAAAGCGGTTGTCATCGGAAATCGCTTGGGTATAAATAGTTCTCATGCCATTTCTAGATTGTACCGAGCTACACTGATGAGCTGTCGAACAGCGAAACACGTGCCTGTAGATTGTACTATTACGCTCCTTCACTTCGGTGTTGTTGAGCACTATGTGAAGTTGGTGTAGGTGTCGTTTAGCCATAATGCAACGCCCACTATCCTTGTGGTAAAAAACAAATTTTCAGGAGGGCCTATCGAGGGTCAGGATACGTTTGTTGTGTTTGTTGATAAAGCTTTTCATATTCCCCATACAACTGTAACTTATTCGTACTGTGTGGCGCTTAAATAGTTTGTGTAATTTGTTTGAGGGTGGAAAGAGTTTGTCGATAAGATGTAGAAAGGCCCGTCCTACGTTCGTTCCAACGTTTTTACTACAAGGAGGGTTGTACCATATTGCGTTTCGTCGTCTGTTTTGTGTTTGGGAATTCATGTTGTGTTGTGCTGGTTCGTATGTTAAGCTTTGTTTGAGAGCGTCATTGTAAAGAGAGGAGGCTGCGTCGAACGTTTTTCGTCGCACGATAGCTTATTGATTCGTTGGTTGATAGACGATTGACGCCACCACATTTGACGTAACCATGGGAGTTTTGACGGAGCCAAGGTTTGCGAGCTGGTTGGACTTTTCTTTTTACATTCTCTGGAGAAACAATTTGGAAAAAAACATCAGTTTATACCGGGACGACGGAATTGGTTGCTCTTAGCACGACATCTGGAAGATTGGCGGATAAAGCAAGGAAAGATCTAACCAGCATGTTCGAGAATTTTGGCCTTAAGATCACGGCGCAAGCAAACCCAAAGAGCGTGAACTTTCTCGACATAACACTTTACCTATCGAACGGAAAATTCAAACTATACCGGAAACCGAATGATGATCCACTTTATATCAACTGTCTATCCAACCAACCACCTCCCATCTTACGACAATTACCCTCATCCATCAACCAACGCATCAATAAGCTATCGTGCGACGAAGAAACGTTCCACGCAGCCTCCTCTCTTTATAATGACGCTCTCAAACAAAGCAACTTTAACGCAAACTTAACATACGAACCAGCACAACACAACGTAAATTCCCAAACACAAAACAGACGACGAAACGTAATATGGTACAACCCTCCTTATAGTAAAAACGTTATAGAACGTAGGACGGGCCTTTCTACATCTTATCGACAAACTCTTTCCACCCTCAAACAAACTACACAAACTACTTAACCACCACACAGTACGAATAAGTTGCAGTTGTATGGGGAATATGAAAATCATTATCAACATACACAACAAACGTATCCGGACTAGAGACGCTGGAGAAAACAACACGACAAACGACACCCGCATGCACGTGCAATTGTCGACGACCGGATGAATGCCAACCACTAGAAAATGCTTAACAAAGAGCGTCGTTTACCAGGCTGACGTAACGACGAAAGACAACGGAGAAAGGAAACGCTACATCGGCATTAAAGCTAACGAGTTTAAGCAAAGATATAGGAACCACTTGAAGTCTTTCTGAAACACAAAATATTCAAACGACACCGAACTGTCCAAACATGTTTGGATGTGATATGTGATATGTGATATGATATATATGATATATATGATATATATGATATATATGATATATATGATATATATGATATGTATGATATATATGATATATATGATATATATATGATATATATGATATATGTGATATATGTGATATATGTGATATATGTGATATATGTGATATATGTGATATATGTGATATACATTATGTGATATATGTGATATATGTGATATATGTGATATATGTGATATATGTGATATATGTGATATATGTGATATATGTGATATATGTGATATATATGATATATATGATATATATGATATGTATGATATATATGATATATATGATATATATGATATATATGATATATGTGATATATGTGATATATGTGATATATGTGATATATGTGATATATGTGATATATGTGATATACATTATGTGATATATGATATATGTGATATATGTGATATATGTGATATATGTGATATATGTGATATATGTGATATATGTGATATATGTGATATATGTGATATATGTGATATATGTGATATATGTGATATATGTGATATATGTGATATATGTGATATATGTGATATATGTGATATATGTGATATATGTGATATATGTGATATATGTGATATATGTGATATATGTGATATATGTGATATATGTGATATATGTGATATATGTGATATATGTTATATATGATATATATGATATATATGATATATATGATATATATGATATATATGATATATATGATATATATGATATATATGATATATATGATATATATGATATATATGATATATATGATATATATGATATATATGATATATATGATATATGTGATATATATGATTTATTATATACACAAGCTCTGGATATGAGCTATTCTGCAATCTGATTGGTTCCTCTACTACTAGGCTATCAGCTCATATCCTACTAGTAGAGAAATCTAGCAAAATGGCTGCCATTATAATTAAACGAAGAAGAAATTCAAGTTTTACTGGGAAATAGTACACCAAAATGCACACAGAAAGCAACCAAATTCGGAATGAAAGTATTTGACGGTAGATAGAACAACTAGATTTTACGAAAAGCTCTCCAAATTTCATATTTTTAGAAAAACAGCGACGTTTAAAGTGGCGTTGCTAGAAATATTTTTGGCCTTCAAAAAATTAAATTTTAGCGTTTCTACTTGGTTTACGAATGAATGGTTTACGAGTTCAAAGAAATTTGACAAGTACATAACAGAAATGCCCAAAACAAAGTTAAATTCTTGCTTAATAAAGCAATTTCACATTTCTGCTAGGGCAGAAAGATGGCTTGTAAATAAAAACAACAATGAAGTTCATTAGAGCTGCCATTTAGATTTCTCAAAAAACGTCAAACAAAGGTTTTAGCATAATTGGTGACCCTACCTTTGCTGAAGCTAACCATATTCTAGAAGCTTTCGTCAAAGACTTGAGAAAGTCTGGCAAGATAGCTGGAGTAGTCAACAAAAAACCCATTTCAAAAGAGCAAAAGGCGGCCTCGGCAACACCGAAGATGAGTCCTACGGCAAAATCTTCCGTATTCGAGACTCAAGCATCCGCCCTGTCGAAACGATCCAAAAATACTTGAAGCATCTAAATCATGCCTGTGAAAGTCTAGTGAAAGTCTCTTTCAGCGTCCAAATGATTCAAAATGCAATAAGTTTGATGTCAACATGAACGGGGTTCAGTATTCAAACATGGCAGTCGGCGAAGCTCCACGACAAAAAGTACAGTGTTCAACTTTCACCATTGCAATGTGAACATTTACAACTGACTTTGCTGAACTGTTTTTTGATCGGTAAAGTGGTTTTGCAGAGCGAAACTTTCTTCGTTCACACTGTTTATAATATGAATGCCTTCCATGAGTGATTGATCGGCGGACATAATTTAATTATTCATATTTTGTCTTCATTACGCATGACGGATGTTGAGAGAAAATTTAAAAATCTATTCAATTACTTGTACAATATAAACTTCCAATTTTACGTTGTTCATATCCAGAGCTTGTGTATATAATAAAACAGTTATTCCACTCACTCTCGTCGTATATGGCTGATAGCCGACTCGGCTAGCGCCTCGTCGGCTATCAGCTCATATACGACTCGAGTTCGTGGAATAACTGTTAAATATATGATATATATGATATATATGATATATATGATATATATGATATATATGATATATATGATATATATGATATATATGATATATATGATATATATGATATATATGATATATGATATATATGATATATATGATATATATGATATATATGATATATATGATATATATGATATATATGATATATATGATATATATGATATATATGATATATATGATATATATGATATATATGATATATATGATATATATGATATATATGATATATATGATATATATGATATATATGATATATGATATATGATATATGATATATGATATATGATATATGATATATGATATATGATATATGACACACGATATATGATATATGATATGATATATGATATGATATATGATATGATATATGATATGATATATGATATATGATATAATATATGATATGATATATGATGATATATGATATATGATATAATATATGATATAATATATTATATAATATATGATATGATATATGATATGATATGTGATATATGATATATGATATATGATATATGATAGGATATGATATGATATGATGATATGATATATGATATGATATGATGATATGATGTTATGATGAAAACTAAAATCTACATTCCTTATCGCATTCTTAAAAACATTCAAACTATTTACATTTCGTATATCTTTACCTAATTTTGACCATAAAAGTGTTCCTATATATCTTATTGAATGTTTTCCATATGTTACAGTATTAAAGCGAGGTGTTATAAAATCAGAGTTTCTTAAATTATATGTTCTAGTTTCGGCGTTACTAGAAAATAAGTGTTGAATGTATCGTGGAACTAGATTGTTTTTAACTTTAAACATTAATTATAGAGCAATCTTTCAATCTTCTATTATACAACGAAGCAAGATTTGCTTTAGTGAGTAATTGTTCATACGTGTGCACTTTGCATGGTATTAAAAACTGCACGTAAAGCCCGCTCTTGTACTCTCTCCATCTTACGCCTATCCGATGCTCGACAAAAGTGCCAGGCTAAATGGCAATACGTCAGGTGCGGTAATAAGTAGTATACAATATAGCGGTACCAGGACACTTTTGTAAAATTGGATTTATTTTTCGAATCTATATGTTTTTCCAAATTATATTTATTTTTGGGGTACCAGGACACTTTTGGTGAGATTGGATTTATTTTGAGGTACCAGGACACTTTTGTAAAATCGGATTTATTTTGGGATACCAGGACACTTTTGGTGAAATTGGATTGATTTTAAAGTCTATATATTTTCTCGTGTGTGGGTATATTGTAGGATTATTGTATAGAGGTGTTGATATGTAGTTAGATGATTATGTAATATAACTTGGTTATGTTTGGTGGGGATTGTTGTAGTTCAGTTGGATAAATCTTGGTATTGGTTCAAATATATTGTTTTGATACGAGTCGTTTTTATGAGTCGTCTCAAAATATGTCGTTTTACGAGTCGTCTCGAAATGTGTTGCTTTTAAATCGTCTCGAAATGTGTCGTTTTACGAGTCGTCTCGAAATATGCTGTAAAGTGTGTTGATAAATTAGTTAAATTATAAATTTTTTCTTTTTATTGAATCTAGTTTTATTTTATTTTGTAATGACCATATGCGTAGCTACTAGTACCATCTTTTAGGATGTGTCTCTTATCATCGAAACAACTCAGTGATATCTTATTTATCTCGTAACTACCTAGCTGATGATTGATACTTCTTATGGATCTCATTTTATGGGATATTTGTTTGCTGTTTACTAAAACATCTTTATAACTATCATGTCTTATGTTTTTCCTCACAACGTTCTTCTTGACACCTTTAGCAGTCTTGCCACCCTTTCCATCTTCTTTCACGTAGCTATACATTTTAGATCTTAGACCAACGTACTCAACGATAGGGACTCCTAATGTTTCATCTTTCATTTTACCAATAACTTTCTTGTTAGTTGGGTTGAAGTATGGAGATGACTTGTCATATCCACTAAAGTCAAACACTTCGTTGTTATCATATATATCACTATACACATCCTCTGTCTTAATCTCGTACATTAGACTATCCGTGTCTGTGAATAGTAGTTTGGCTTTGTTGCCATACTTCTTTTTAACGTTGTTGTAGTGGAAGTCATATATCAATGTCTTCGACAGGTCTAGAATACACATACCTACATATGCTGGCTTGTTTAGAGTTAACGTTTCTTTGATACTGTGTACAGCTACTAAGTTGTCGTTAAATATCTTACTGCTTACAAAGGTAGGCTTAGAGGCTAGCTTCTTCAGTTTATCATCACTTGTTACCAGTTTAACGTTAACACGTTTTCGAAGATTCTCCATAGTCTTCCCGAAGACGCTATTGTTCATCAGTTTGAAGAAATCCTTTTCAAAGTCGTTCTTAGCATCTGTTCTTTTAACTGTGTTAAAGTCAATATAGTCTTTCAACCATGGAGACTGATTAAACTGTAACACTCTATATACTTTACTTACCTTCATTCCTAGGGACTTATACAACTGTAAGTTCCTGTAGTGCACTACGTATCTCTTCTTATTGTTTAGACTTGGTATCAACTTGCTTACCTCTCCTACGGATATATTAAACTTGTCTCTTATTGTTCTGCAATAGTCAGACAGTTTACCAACCTCTACTTTAGTTCTCTCTGGTGCTAGTGGATAGTTGTTGTGTGAGTCATGTAATTCCTTTGGATATTCCAGATCAACCTCTAGTATCAGTCCTTTGTCTGAGTCATCTTTGTAATTATCAAGGTTGAACTTCTTGATCCACCTGAATCCTCCAGTTGGTAGGTACTGATTCATAGCCCAACCATATAGGTTATTAGCGTCTAGATATAATATATATTTTGATGGCTTGCTACTGTCGTAGTCCTTCATATATTTGTTGTTAGCCTTGCTATATCTATGTGTGATACAAGAGACACCACCTCGCATTCCTTTCTCAATAAACTGAAACATGTCAATATCAGTCATCAACTCCAGTTTCACTCCTGTCATCTTTAGAGCAGCGTCCCATGATAGTCCTGGTGACGTGAAGTAGTGACAAGGATCTAGTTGATAGTACTGCTTACAAGTCCTTCTGAAGTTCTCAAACACCTCAGACAATAGTAGCACATCAGTTTTGAGATACACATCGTGATACTCACCCATGTTATTCAAATCGAACGTCTTCCACACTTCTTGTGCGTGTTCATAATTAGCATCTGATATATGTTCGTCACTTAGCACACTGTAGAAGCTCTCCTTTGAGGGTAGCTTTGTGTCTTCGAACTTGTCGAAACTATCCATATAGTCATATGGGTACACACCCTTTCTTGACACTAGTTCTAGTTCCTTATCAGTGAATACCTCTGATGTGTTTTTTAAACACTCGTTATAGGAAGGTTGTTAACCAAGCTGTCTAGACTAGAACCCATGAATTGGAAACTGTCGATGAATACGAGACTTTTTCCTAGCATGAAGGCCATATACTTCTCCATGTTGTTTGGTATAACATTGATGTTCTGCCCAAGTCCTCCGATATTTTGCATTATGAAGTGGCTATCATATCCTCTCAAGTTGTGGAACACCACTGGTATTTTGTTGGTCAGTCTATGGTTTCTGTTGCATAACTGATGCGCAGAGCCTCTATACTTACCAGTTACATGACAATGATCTCTAACTCTTGTGTCTTCATCTTTATATATTCCATCACAGATGTGACATTCAGCTGCTTCCTCAAAGTTAACCTTATCAGCTGAAGTCATAATCATGTCTTTGCTGAAGTGTTCCTTTTTGACATTGTCACAATACTTAACCTCTTCAAGCATCTTCTTCATAAACTGTTTGACTGCGTTCTCACCGCGGAACGTCTCAACAGGCTTACTATACTTGTTGTCATAACAGCAGACTACCTTATAACCGTACCCACAGTCTGTGTGCTGTTGATACTTACTAGTATACGACCCGTGAGTGGTGCCGCGGTGTCTATCTTCTCTAAGATCGCCTCAAAGTCTGCGTATATGACGAATGGAACATCTAACTGTTTGTGGAAGTTTCTGTATTTCAACAGATTTTTTCCTCTTTCAGGCATCTTGATTGCCTGCTTTCCGTTAACCACTATACAGTTCTCTACGTGGTTACTTAGTATAGCTTCTGTGCTAAAGCACTGAAGACAGTATCTACAAAAATTCTTTTTGTGCTCGTATTTAGACTGATTGAACATAAACCTATTAAAGTCCTTGATGTATACGTAGTGTTGTTTCTCGTCTTTCGTTATTAGCAGTAGATCCATATGATCTTCGTTACTTTCTTTGGATACATGTATTGGGAACGGCTGCTTGTTTTCGTACCCAAACACGTTAATGTTTATATTATTTTTGACTTCTATTTTGTTGTACTGTTTGACTGATACTGGGAAGTCAATCCCTTCGTACTCTACAGTGTTAACGTTTCTCTTGTGTTTTGACACTCTCTCTGGATGCACATGTACTGGGTTCTTGTGTTGTATGTGGCACCACATAAAACACTTTTTGTCTTTGTTCTTTATATTGATTAGACCCTTTGATGCGTTCCTCAGTTCTGTTGGAAGCTCAACATAGCTGGATCCTTTTAGAGGTTCATATACTACCACGTTCACGTAGTGACTATCTACGTTGTCTATGACCCATCCAGAACCCTCTGATATCCACACAGCGATTCGGTTTATTATCTCTTCGCTGGACTGTTTTGCAGACCTATATATGTCACTAACACTATATATCGTCTTAGCATTACAGTTGAAGTATGCTACTTTATGCGTAGTTCTGTCGTCATCCAGCTGTTTCTCTAGCGTCACTTTTAGTGTCTCAACATATTTCAAACCTCTCAGTCTATCCAACTCTTTTGTCAGTATTAGGCTCACAGCAACTCTCGACTTGTTTAGTTGTTGCAGTGGATCCTTATTATTGATTACCTCGACACTATACGACCTAGTATACCCTCTTAGAGCTGACCGTATCTGCACCACTGTGGGAAACTGGCCAGGTTTCTTTAAGAGTGACCTCTGTTCATCTATGAAGAGCTTGAGTTTTTGTCGCCTCGCTGTAGAGTTTCTCAACTGTATCATCCTCTCCTGTAATGCTATGTGTGCTCGTGTTCTTCTGACCCTGTTTATGTGGTCTACTACACCTTGTCTTGACGCTCTTCTTAGCAGATCCATCCAATTATATCCAAGTGTTTTGGCTTCACCCAAATACTTAGTAGACAGCTCTTTTAAGATAGACGTCATATTATCTTACCACATGTTTTATTACGTTTTAAAAACGACTCGTTTTTATTATAAAAAATGAGTCTAATTCCTGGAAAATCGTTTAGATTCTAGGAAATGGGTCTGATTCCTGGAAAATCATGTAGATTCCTGGAAAATCATACAGATTATAAGGATGACACCTCTAAATTTCTCAAATGTTTTTTACTCTTCAAGTGTGCCCACTTAGAGCGAACGTGATATGTATCATCACATGTTTCACATATCCACTTATGAGTTCTTACCCACTCTTTGGTTAATACTCTATTAGCCTCTGCAGCTTCTTCTTTAGTTTGGTAAATTCTGTGTCTCGTCATTATATAATACCGTATGTTTTATTATGTTGAGAAACGAGTTGAAGCAGGACCACCAACACCCCGTTTTGGGGTGTTGGTCAAAATGACCCTTCTATCGATCACAAACACACTATCAGTAGGGGGTCACATGTAGTGTCTTAGTATTTTACTACTAATTGTATGCTACTAAGACATCTTAGTTGTAGTCTTCAAAGGGGGCGTCGAAACGACGGGGCCTAAAAAACGCAACCATACGCAGTCTATATATCAGAGCTAGGAGTGTGTTCCGCATGAAATACGATGAGAGCTGACACCTTAAAACAAGGCGTTGGTTGGGAAACGTTTGTATTGAGCAGTTATTTTTTAAGAATAGCTGACCCCCTGTTTTAGGGGGTCAGCTTTTATCACCTGAAAAACTGAGGTCCCAGTTTGGGACCTGAGATTCCAAGTGTCAGAATAGACAAGTTTGACAAATAAACGAGAGTGGTCTATATAGACGTACACATCGACGATATATAAGGTCAAACGAGAGGTGTTTGAAGGGGGGTCGGAATCAGACCCCCCTTTAAATTTGCAGTCAAACATGATACTCATATCGGAGCCGGGAGTTTACTCTCTAGTCTTCTTGTCGAAACTAGAGTCTGCTGAGAAGTTTAAAACACAGGTATTCGCAGAAGTCTCACCATCTATTAGAAAGACAGGTCAGTTACACACAATATACCCAGTTGTCAAGTGAGTACTGCAATAGAAGATTCAAGAGTGATACCACGCTGTCTAATCATCTCGCGGATCATCTTGTAGATCATCTTAAATCGTCTCATAAATAGAGTACTACGCGTAGTATCATCTTATAGATCATCTTAAATCATCTCGTAGATAGAGTACTGCGTGCAGTATCTTGTTTGTGAATCATCTTATAGATTGTCTCACAGACCATCTCATAGTTATCTTACAACTATCTCACAGATTATCTCACAGATAGAGTGCTGCGTGTAAGTATCATCTTACAAATCATCTTATAGATTGTCTCACAGACCATCTCACAGTTATCTTACAGCTATCTCACAGATTATCTCATAGATAGAGTGCCACGCGTAGTGTCTTTGATGATTAGACAGCGTGGTATCACTCTTGAATCTTCTATTGCAGTACTCACTTGACAACTGGGTATATTGTGTGTAACTGACCTGTCTTTCTAATAGATGGTGAGACTTCTGCGAATACCTGTGTTTTAAACTTCTCAGCAGACTCTAGTTTCGACAAGAAGACTAGAGAGTAAACTCCCGGCTCCGATATGAGTATCATGTTTGACTGCAAATTTAAAGGGGGGTCTGATTCCGACCCCCCTTCAAACACCTCTCGTTTGACCTTATATATCGTCGATGTGTACGTCTATATAGACCACTCTCGTTTATTTGTCAAACTTGTCTATTCTGACACTTGGAATCTCAGGTCCCAAACTGGGACCTCAGTTTTTCAGGTGATAAAAGCTGACCCCCTAAAACAGGGGGTCAGCTATTCTTAAAAAATAACTGCTCAATACAAACGTTTCCCAACCAACGCCTTGTTTTAAGGTGTCAGCTCTCATCGTATTTCATGCGGAACACACTCCTAGCTCTGATATATAGACTGCGTATGGTTGCGTTTTTTAGGCCCCGTCGTTTCGACGCCCCCTTTGAAGACTACAACTAAGATGTCTTAGTAGCATACAATTAGTAGTAAAATACTAAGACACTACATGTGACCCCCTACTGATAGTGTGTTTGTGATCGATAGAAGGGTCATTTTGACCAACACCCCAAAACGGGGTGTTGGTGGTCCTGCTTCAACTCGTTTCTCAACATAATAAAACATACGGTATTATATAATGACGAGACACAGAATTTACCAAACTAAAGAAGAAGCTGCAGAGGCTAATAGAGTATTAACCAAAGAGTGGGTAAGAACTCATAAGTGGATATGTGAAACATGTGATGATACATATCACGTTCGCTCTAAGTGGGCACACTTGAAGAGTAAAAAACATTTGAGAAATTTAGAGGTGTCATCCTTATAATCTGTATGATTTTCCAGGAATCTACATGATTTTCCAGGAATCAGACCCATTTCCTAGAATCTAAACGATTTTCCAGGAATTAGACTCATTTTTTATAATAAAAACGAGTCGTTTTTAAAACGTAATAAAACATGTGGTAAGATAATATGACGTCTATCTTAAAAGAGCTGTCTACTAAGTATTTGGGTGAAGCCAAAACACTTGGATATAATTGGATGGATCTGCTAAGAAGAGCGTCAAGACAAGGTGTAGTAGACCACATAAACAGGGTCAGAAGAACACGAGCACACATAGCATTACAGGAGAGGATGATACAGTTGAGAAACTCTACAGCGAGGCGACAAAAACTCAAGCTCTTCATAGATGAACAGAGGTCACTCTTAAAGAAACCTGGTCAGTTTCCCACAGTGGTGCAGATACGGTCAGCTCTAAGAGGGTATACTAGGTCGTATAGTGTCGAGGTAATCAATAATAAGGATCCACTGCAACAACTAAACAAGTCGAGAGTTGCTGTGAGCCTAATACTGACAAAAGAGTTGGATAGACTGAGAGGTTTGAAATATGTTGAGACACTAAAAGTGACGCTAGAGAAACAGCTGGATGACGACAGAACTACGCATAAAGTAGCATACTTCAACTGTAATGCTAAGACGATATATAGTGTTAGTGACATATATAGGTCTGCAAAACAGTCCAGCGAAGAGATAATAAACCGAATCGCTGTGTGGATATCAGAGGGTTCTGGATGGGTCATAGACAACGTAGATAGTCACTACGTGAACGTGGTAGTATATGAACCTCTAAAAGGATCCAGCTATGTTGAGCTTCCAACAGAACTGAGGAACGCATCAAAGGGTCTAATCAATATAAAGAACAAAGACAAAAAGTGTTTTATGTGGTGCCACATACAACACAAGAACCCAGTACATGTGCATCCAGAGAGAGTGTCAAAACACAAGAGAAACGTTAACACTGTAGAGTACGAAGGGATTGACTTCCCAGTATCAGTCAAACAGTACAACAAAATAGAAGTCAAAAATAATATAAACATTAACGTGTTTGGGTACGAAAACAAGCAGCCGTTCCCAATACATGTATCCAAAGAAAGTAACGAAGATCATATGGATCTACTGCTAATAACGAAAGACGAGAAACAACACTACGTATATACATCAAGGACTTTAATAGGTTTATGTTCAATCAGTCTAAATACGAGCACAAAAAGAATTTTTGTAGATACTGTCTTCAGTGCTTTAGCACAGAAGCTATACTAAGTAACCACGTAGAGAACTGTATAGTGGTTAACGGAAAGCAGGCAATCAAGATGCCTGAAAGAGGAAAAAATCTGTTGAAATACAGAAACTTCCACAAACAGTTAGATGTTCCATTCGTCATATACGCAGACTTTGAGGCGATCTTAGAGAAGATAGACACCGCGGCACCACTCACGGGGTCGTATACTAGTAAGTATCAACAGCACACAGACTGTGGGTACGGTTATAAGGTAGTCTGCTGTTATGACAACAAGTATAGTAAGCCTGTTGAGACGTTCCGCGGTGAGAACGCAGTCAAACAGTTTATGAAGAAGATGCTTGAAGAGGTTAAGTATTGTGACAATGTCAAAAAGGAACACTTCAGCAAAGACATGATTATGACTTCAGCTGATAAGGTTAACTTTGAGGAAGCAGCTGAATGTCACATCTGTGATGGAATATATAAAGATGAAGACACAAGAGTTAGAGATCATTGTCATGTAACTGGTAAGTATAGAGGCTCTGCGCATCAGTTATGCAACAGAAACCATAGACTGACCAACAAAATACCAGTGGTGTTCCACAACTTGAGAGGATATGATAGCCACTTCATAATGCAAAATATCGGAGGACTTGGGCAGAACATCAATGTTATACCAAACAACATGGAGAAGTATATGGCCTTCATGCTAGGAAAAAGTCTCGTATTCATCGACAGTTTCCAATTCATGGGTTCTAGTCTAGACAGCTTGGTTAACAACCTTCCTAACGAGTGTTTAAAAAACACATCAGAGGTATTCACTGATAAGGAACTAGAACTAGTGTCAAGAAAGGGTGTGTACCCATATGACTATATGGATAGTTTCGACAAGTTCGAAGACACAAAGCTACCCTCAAAGGAGAGCTTCTACAGTGTGCTAAGTGACGAACATATATCAGATGCTAATTATGAACACGCACAAGAAGTGTGGAAGACGTTCGATTTGAATAACATGGGTGAGTATCACGATGTGTATCTCAAAACTGATGTGCTACTATTGTCTGAGGTGTTTGAGAACTTCAGAAGGACTTGTAAGCAGTACTATCAACTAGATCCTTGTCACTACTTCACGTCACCAGGACTATCATGGGACGCTGCTCTAAAGATGACAGGAGTGAAACTGGAGTTGATGACTGATATTGACATGTTTCAGTTTATTGAGAAAGGAATGCGAGGTGGTGTCTCTTGTATCACACATAGATATAGCAAGGCTAACAACAAATATATGAAGGACTACGACAGTAGCAAGCCATCAAAATATATATTATATCTAGACGCTAATAACCTATATGGTTGGGCTATGAATCAGTACCTACCAACTGGAGGATTCAGGTGGATCAAGAAGTTCAACCTTGATAATTACAAAGATGACTCAGACAAAGGACTGATACTAGAGGTTGATCTGGAATATCCAAAGGAATTACATGACTCACACAACAACTATCCACTAGCACCAGAGAGAACTAAAGTAGAGGTTGGTAAACTGTCTGACTATTGCAGAACAATAAGAGACAAGTTTAATATATCCGTAGGAGAGGTAAGCAAGTTGATACCAAGTCTAAACAATAAGAAGAGATACGTAGTGCACTACAGGAACTTACAGTTGTATAAGTCCCTAGGAATGAAGGTAAGTAAAGTATATAGAGTGTTACAGTTTAATCAGTCTCCATGGTTGAAAGACTATATTGACTTTAACACAGTTAAAAGAACAGATGCTAAGAACGACTTTGAAAAGGATTTCTTCAAACTGATGAACAATAGCGTCTTCGGGAAGACTATGGAGAATCTTCGAAAACGTGTTAACGTTAAACTGGTAACAAGTGATGATAAACTGAAGAAGCTAGCCTCTAAGCCTACCTTTGTAAGCAGTAAGATATTTAACGACAACTTAGTAGCTGTACACAGTATCAAAGAAACGTTAACTCTAAACAAGCCAGCATATGTAGGTATGTGTATTCTAGACCTGTCGAAGACATTGATATATGACTTCCACTACAACAACGTTAAAAAGAAGTATGGCAACAAAGCCAAACTACTATTCACAGACACGGATAGTCTAATGTACGAGATTAAGACAGAGGATGTGTATAGTGATATATATGATAACAACGAAGTGTTTGACTTTAGTGGATATGACAAGTCATCTCCATACTTCAACCCAACTAACAAGAAAGTTATTGGTAAAATGAAAGATGAAACATTAGGAGTCCCTATCGTTGAGTACGTTGGTCTAAGATCTAAAATGTATAGCTACGTGAAAGAAGATGGAAAGGGTGGCAAGACTGCTAAAGGTGTCAAGAAGAACGTTGTGAGGAAAAACATAAGACATGATAGTTATAAAGATGTTTTAGTAAACAGCAAACAAATATCCCATAAAATGAGATCCATAAGAAGTATCAATCATCAGCTAGGTAGTTACGAGATAAATAAGATATCACTGAGTTGTTTCGATGATAAGAGACACATCCTAAAAGATGGTACTAGTAGCTACGCATATGGTCATTACAAAATAAAATAAAACTAGATTCAATAAAAAGAAAAAATTTATAATTTAACTAATTTATCAACACACTTTACAACATATTTCGAGACGACTCGTAAAACGACACATTTCGAGACGATTTAAAAGCAACACATTTCGAGACGACTCGTAAAACGACATATTTTGAGACGACTCATAAAAACGACTCGTATCAAAACAATATATTTGAACCAATACCAAGATTTATCCAACTGAACTACAACAATCCCCACCAAACATAACCAAGTTATATTACATAATCATCTAACTACATATCAACACCTCTATACAATAATCCTACAATATACCCACACACGAGAAAATATATAGACTTTAAAATCAATCCAATTTCACCAAAAGTGTCCTGGTATCCCAAAATAAATCCGATTTTACAAAAGTGTCCTGGTACCTCAAAATAAATCCAATCTCACCAAAAGTGTCCTGGTACCCCAAAAATAAATATAATTTGGAAAAACATATAGATTCGAAAAATAAATCCAATTTTACAAAAGTGTCCTGGTACCGCTATATTGTATACTACTGTAATACAACAGCCTTGTAAATTTTCAGTTTTGCTTCTTCTGGAATAAGATTCCTTAGGCGCATCAACACTCCTATACCTGTTTGCTGGTCCTTTTACAAAGTTCACTAATCCGCTTATCAAAATTAAGCTGCTCGTCCACTTCTACACCAAGTAGCTTTATTGATGTGGATTGCACAATATACTATTGCTACTTACAGCTATATCAATATTCATTGTTTTTTCCATATTCCTAGGACCCACCACCATCATTTGAAACTTGTCAAAATTTAAGCATAAAAAGTTGTTTTCATACCAACTAGTAGTAGTATTATTATTTAGATCATGTTCCAATTTTCTTTTGACCTCTTCAATAGTATTTCCAGCTGCAAATATTTAGTGATCATCAGCATACATGCAAGGATATCTCAGAGCTACTTATGGTATAATTCAGATCATTTTGGAAAATGTTCCATAGCAAAGGACCAAACGTTGAACCTTGAGGACATCCTCTCTCTAGGGTCTTCCATGTGCTAGTTACAGATCCGATTCTAATTACCCGATTCATTCTATTTTCAAAGTACGAGCGAAGTAGCTTCAATGAATTCTCCGAAAAATTATAAGTCTCTAATTTCTTAACAATTAGCGGTGGGTTAAAGAATCAAAAGCCTTGCTCATATCTGTCGAAACAATTCCTACCATTCTTCTGTTATCTATTTCGAATTTCCAGTTTTCAATCTATAATATACCCAGAATCTTATCCCGGCATTACCCACCACTATATACAAATACCACTATGGTCAAAGCACCGCACTATAGCATCGCATGGTCGCGGGTTCAATTCCAGCCGGAAGGCCTTGAAGTTGCATTTTTCGCAACTGGTCCCGGTTTGGTCTTAAAATGTATGTATTCCAACACTCGAAATTTTCCTTCACCATAAATCCTTTCAACATGAAGTTTGATCGAGTGAAATGCCAAATATTACCTATATATGTATATATGTATATATATATATATATATATGTATATATGTATATATATATATATATATATATATATATATATATATATATATATATGTAACGCTCACTACCTGCAGTATGTATATTACGAAATATGCGTATAGTCAATTTATTACTCACCCACAAATGGCATAGCAGGTAACATAAGCATTATGCTTGACATATGGAGGAATATGATCCAGAAGAGCGAGAGAACACGAATACCATGTAAATAAGTCAGGTCACTTTTTCCAACGTTGGTGTTAAAGATGAAACTGGTGTTCCGAATCAGTGAGAAGCAGTTGGCTATTTTGTACAATGAAACTGAAATAAAAAGAGAATAACCATCATCATTGATCATAAACAAGCTGACAGAGTTAACAATTATTAAATTTAAATGACTATACAGCATTTTCACTTGACATCATAGTCGCCATATTGATGTCCTCAACAATAGATTTTTAATTAGTTTCTTTTGTCAGGTACACCAATATAGCCGCGATACCATTTGTCACTTGACTCTGGGGATTTAGTGCAACCGCTATATAGTGAGACAGCGAATTAAAAGACCTACTTTTCAAGACCCAGTTAAGAACTGTCACTACAAAATTCAATATTATGACGTTCCAACAAAGAATCGGCCCATGCCAAGCTATCAATTTAGTCCAGTGCTACTGACCACGATGTTATAATACCATCAAGTTTATTGGCTATATAAATTTTAACGATACATCGACGATCGTCAAGCTCATATCCTCAGAAAAATAATTCCAGACAGGAATCGAACCTGTAACCTTCTGATTGCCGGTGAGACGCTCTAACCATTGAAAGACACGGATGCAGAGCGAGGTTCAATTCCTGTCCTGGATTTTCTGAAGGATATGAGCTTGACGATCGTCCATATATCGTCTGTTCACTCCGAGCTCTCCCACATTCACTAGAACAGTGTATATATTAACACATCCAACCATTACTGATATTAACACATCCAACCATTACTGATATGTAGTGGCTGCGACATAGGCGGTATGTATCAATCGAAACAGTACATCATTGTAACTTTGTAACCTTCTGATTGCCGGTGAGACGCTGTAACCATTGAGATACCGATACACAGATGGAGAGCGAAGGTTACAATTTTTTACTTATATCAATCGAACCAGTACATCAGTGTAACCTTCGCACTCCATCTGGGTCTCGGTAGCTCAATGGTTAGAGCATCTCACGGGTAATCAGAAGGTTACAGGTTCGATTACCTATTAATACGATCACCAAATATATATCACATATAATTTTAAAGCGAATTGATCATGGTTATAAATACTAATTCCACGAAAAACATGTTGGCCAACTGCTTTTTACCAAAATAAAAAATAACTGTAGGCTGTAGGAGTTTAACGGCCTTTGTAATTCAGTTTGTGGTTTTGAAGATGATACTGCTGTATTCTCCAAAAAATTATCTACAAAAACGGCGATTTTTGAAATACAGTTTGGTTCAGTTTTTATTAAATAATTGCATCAAGTTATTAAATGATTGCATCAAATTATTGCATTAGTGCATAAATTAATTATATAAACAACGTTTACAAGGTAAAAGAAAATGAGTTCACCAGTAGAAATAATTTGATCGGTCATGCTGACCTGTCGTGACTGATTTCTGCCGATCAAATCATTAAAATCAGCGGACAGTGACCGCTGACCCCCCTTTATTCGAGCCTTGTGTCGCTGGAATCATAAATTGGGCAAGTTAGAGTTCTGAATTCTCACTGCCATGCACACAGAAAAAGAACGCCTAGCGGGTTATTACAAATATATCGAATTACAAATTACTTTAAACTCCGCAATGGCCAACATATTTTTCGTGAAACTAGATTCCATATATAACCATTTATAAAATAACATGTACACAACAAGCGCTCTGATACCCGTGTTTGGATAAGAGTATCCAAACACGGGAATTTTGAGGTCGATCTTGTACACACAAAAAGCAAATCATGCTGGCCCATCATCGTTTTTAAACATTTATTAACATTCTATACATATGCACAACAACTATCAATAAAATATAGCAATCTTCCCTGTTAATTTTCACAAGATTTTGAAAAATAGGAACGGAAATTACAAGTATTTAAAGCGGACAAAGCAACGCTAAAGCGAACGAGAATTTTCCGTTTAGTTGACAATGTCAATTATTTGTGTGCCATGTATAACCATAGTATTTGGTATGCGGTAAATACAATATTACAAGTTCTTAGTTGGGAAAATAAAATACAGAGGTTGCAGTCGACCGTGGTGTATTCGCGAACGACAATTACTATAGGCATAACACTCGCAATTCCACTGACAGCTTTTCCACAGTAAGAAGCATGATCTATAGTGGCAGTGATTTGTCAGAAATTTGTTTACCAATCACCAACCACATACTGTGGTACTGTAGTCGTAATGTATACTGGTGTATACAGTCAAAAGCCTTGCCAATTATATTCAGATAAGTGATAGTCATTTGTAATTTAAGTTTGCTGTATTTAAATATAATTAAAATAATATTGAAAAATAATGTGTACTTCATTCTGGAAATTTTATCAAATATTAGGCTTCCCATTACTTTTGAGGCAGCTTGTGATAGTAACTTCTAGTTATAAATACAAAAGTAACAAAAAAAGTTACAAAACTTTTATAGATATACTGTAGTTCACCAAGAGAACATGGAAAAGGTGTAAAATGTTTATTTTACCTCTCGTCGGGTAGGATATTCACGAAGAAACCATTCATTTTGTTCTTGTAGCCAACATAAAATCACCGAACAACACTTCGACAGTGAGAGAAAACCACAAAAAAGATTCTGTATTGTTGAATATGAAGGCTAGGCAAACTCACAACATCACTTTACATTTGCAGCAATCCAACATAAAGTTAAACGGTATATAATCGCGATTAAATCCATCTGTAAATATTTTTTCCGTCGTCTTTCCAAGCATGTTTTCCTGATGTTTTTACTATACTTGAAGCTTATTTTCCGCTGGTTTTCTATTGACGCTGACGACATCAAATATTCATGATTGGCCGATTAGCTTACAAGAACATGAAAGACCTCCCCTGATTAGTAGTTGACGGATTTTTTGAGAATTGCCATGTTGATCTAATTATATTAATAACTTTTAGTGATATATTTCTCTGTGGTCATTTTATAAAATAAATACCAAATGGTTTTCCGTGTTTGGATACTCTGATCCAAACACTTGGGAGGTTGCTCGACTTTTGAAAAGCTAAAAACAACTCGCCTAGCGCGGCTCGTGTTTTTTACGCTTTTCTCAAGTCTCGCAACATCCCGCGAGTATCGAAACACGGAAAACCATTAGGTATTTCTTTAGTCTATGATCAATTATAGCTTTAAATTGATACATGATATATGATATATGCAGGTGATCACATTATTAGGGGCGCAATGCGAGCTTTTTTACCAGACGATACCGGATAACCTTATTGCTACATTAACTCTGTCCTGTCCGGCCCAGTCAAGAGGGGTCATTATATAGAAGACCCCCGAAGTCGTCAATCGAAAAACACGGCACACGGTAACGTAATATTAAAATTCGACAAGCGCCAGGGACACGAGATCCACTCACACGCCAAATTTGATTGGATTTCATAGATAACTCTGTGATTGGTGGCATTTTGAATTTTCATGATGCTACGCGGGCGTGCAAGATGGCCTTTTCTAGAAAAATAGGAGTTTTTCTGATGAGTGATTTTGAAGCCTGCATATTTGCATAATGTAAATTAACGAGAGATCATTAGAAACTCCGAGTTTGCAAGCAAATCAAACTGTGACGCTCGCAAAATAGGTTTAGTGTCTGGCCAATATAGTTTCTTTGTTAACATTAAATGCATAACTATCTTCAACCTAATTTGACGTCTCATATCAGGCTTCTCTCACTGGATAATTAGAGCCAAGGGCGGCCATTACTAAGGGACCAAAGTCGCAGTTAATATGTAGGTAGGCGATGAATCGTTTTACCCAGTAATTTGAAAAATGTTTTCTGGTCCACTTTATAGTAATATTATTTTATTTTGTCGATGGTAAGAGCACATAAACCATCAAAAAACCTCATAGGATTCTCAGTTGGTCCCTTAGTAATGGCGGACTTCCGGCTTCATTTTCTGAACCATAGTTGCTCGATCCAGTCTTTATTTAGAGATCAGTGGTTTTTCAACCTGATTTATGATAATTAATGCTAATTTATATTAACATAATGTGTCTTGTTCGGAAAATTCAAAATAATTGGTAACAGCCGGTTTATAGGGCTTTCAGAAAAGGTATAGGTTTCGCAACAGTTATGGATATTTCTTCAGATATCAATAGAACAAAGAGGTAGTTCAATTTTGGATGTTTTTCAGCCGGACAGGAAAGAGTTAAAAGACACTGGAGAGTTTAATTTAGTTATTGATTTTTCGCGGAACACACAGCAATACGTACCTCCTGAAACATGTTTTGGTGCAATAGCAGGATGACCGTTATCATGAAGAAGTGGCGTTTTCTCGTTTTCCGTTTCAGACATGGATAATTCATGTAATCTTTCTTGATTTGATTCATCCTTTACTTTGTAGAATTCCTTCGTTATTTCAAATATCGTTGCCAAGAGACACAAGCTGATGCAAATTCCACAGGACACACTATTTGATGAAATATATATATATTATATGCCACTCAAAACTTACATTAAACAATCAGGACGACAAACGTTGATGCTAACCTGCATAGGCGTATGAGGGGGGGGGGGGGGGGGGGGGGGGCTGTAGCTCCCCAGTTGTCCGAAAAATTAGCTCTATTCGGGAAAAAATGGTCCTAATATTTGAATGCAATTTAATGACATTATAACGAATTCTCATTCAGGGAAATCTGGGATTTCATTGTTGTTCATCGTTGTTCATTGTTGTTCATGAAAAACGTGCATGTGTAATAATGCTTGATATTGACGTCATCATTTATTCGGGCAAGTTGTGCTCAGCCTCTCCTACAATATTTTCCCCGTACGCCTATGCTAACCTGGATCTGGCCTACATTTTGGTAGTGTAAACATACATCATACTGGCATATAGACCTAAAAATCTGGTTGATTTTCTATTGCTATGGGAACTCTACCGAAACATAAATTAGTTTGAAAAGGCCTTTGAGTATAATGTTTAGAAATGTTAATAGTTTTACGGTATCTGCTCTTGTACTCGAGAAATAATCAATAAGAAACAAGAAAGCAGAGTTTTGTAATCTTGTAGAAACCACTGTACCGGATATAATTGTTTGTACGGAAACTTGGCTAAACAGCGACATTGCAAACGGCGAAGTATTCCCGTTGGATCTGTGCCAACAATATAATGTATTCCGTCGTGACAGAGAACATTCAAAGCGTGGAGGCGTGTTTATTGCTGTTTCGCGTGACTACGTTTGCATAAGAGAACATGATCTCGAAACTGATTGTGAAATCTTATGGGTTAAAATTTGTATTTCCGGCTGCAAAAGTTTGTATGTTTGTGCTTTCTACCATCCTCACGAGGGAGACGAGTCAAGCATGAAAAATTTTGAGTCATCTGTTACCATGGCTTGTAAGACTAATGCACACATATGGATCGCCGGCGACATGAACTTGCCAGGATATGACTGGAAATCAAACTGCCTTAAACCAAATTGTCATCATTCGGACATAACAACAAAGTTTGTTGACGTGCTTAATGATAACAGCCTTACCCAATTGGTCATTGAGCCGACACGAGGTGAAAATACTCTCGATTTGTTTATTACCAACAATGATTCCCGTATACAGAAATTAAAGATCATTCCGGGCATAAGCGATCACGACGGAATTGTGTATGTAGAGGCTGACATAAGCCCGATAACCTATAAACAGAAGCCTCGGAAAATATATTTGTACAAGAGAGCAGACTGGGAGGGACTCCACGACCATATGTCAAAATTTTGCGATTCCTTTATTGAGTCAAGTAGCAGCGATTTAAACCTTCCTGTAAATCAGTTATGGGAATCGTTTAAAACAGAGCTCAACGCAAGCATCACCAAGTTTATTCCCAGGAAGGTTATCAAGAAGCGAAATGGTCTCCCATATGTAGACAAAGAAATCAAACGTCTCATGAAGAAGAGAGACAAATTACATACCAAGAAGGACCCACGGTATCGTGATATCAAACACCTCGTTCAACGGAAACTTGGAGCAGCGTACTGGAAAGATGTAATCACCCCCAACTGATTCTACTGACACTCACCAAGCAAGCAAACGTTTTTGGTCTCTGTTTAAGCACTCAAGAGCTGATGCCATCGGCATTCCATCTCTGAAAAATCAAGGTCAAACTGTGTCGGACCCGATAGCCAAAGCTACTCTGTTCAACGAAACCTTCTATTCTGCCTTCTCCAGTGCAGCCGCGAACTCTGACCTCCCACGTGCTACCTGCAGCCCCTATCCATCCATGCAGAATATCTGCATCACATCAGAGGGGATCCTGAAACTGCTCCAAAATCTCAAGCCCAATAAAGCTGCTGGTCCAGACGAAATTCGGCCAAAGGTGTTAAAAGAACTGGCACCTATGATTGCGCCTGTCCTTCAGGTCATCTTTACTAGATCGCTCTCTACCTATACACAGTACTTGACGACTGGAAAATGGCGATGGTGGACATCTTCAAAAAGGGGGACAAGGACAGTGCTGCTAACTACCGCCGATCTCGCTCACTTGCATTTGTAGTAAATTAATGGAACACATCATCACCAGTCGTATGATATCACATCTTGAACAGTATAAAATCTTATACCATCTACAGCATGGCTTTCGTCAAGGTCGATCTTGCGAAACGCAGTTTCTGGAGTTAACTTCCAAACTTTTCTCAAACCTGGCTTCTAGAAAACAGACTGACCTAGTTGTCATGGACTTTTCTAAAGCCTTTGATAAAGTGTGTCATAAGAAACTTATATCGAAACTTGAGTACTACGGGATCAGAGAAAACACACTGAAGTGGATAACCAGCTTCCTCAGTAACAGACAACAGTGTGTTGTTACCTGCCTGTTATGTCAGGGGTCCCTCAAGGCTCATCTATTGGACCAGCACTATTCCTCATTTACATAAATGACCTCCCAGAGTATGTACAATCAAATGTCCACCTATTTGCTGATGACACTGTCATGTATCTGACAATCGACACGCAAGATAGTTGTAACCAGCTGCACGCTGATCTGAACAGCCTCGAGGTATGGGAACAAGACTGGCTAATGAGCTTCAATCCCGATAAGTGCGAAATTCTTCGTGTGAACCGAAAGAAAAACCCACTCTTGCATGACTATACATTCCACGGGGTACCAATCAAGACCGTACAAAGCACCAAGTACCTAATTGGCGTGCACGTTTCACAAGACCTGAAGTGGAACACCCACATTGGCAAAGCTACTGCAAAGTCAAACAGAACTCTTGGTTTCCTTAAGCGCAACCTAAGAATAAATTCACCATCCCTTAAAGCCAAGGCGTACACAACAATACTGCGGCCTCAGCTTGAGTATTGTTGTACCGTGTGGGACCCACGGAAATGCGTTGAAAACAACGGTTCCAACAACATAGAGATGATCCAACGTCGGGCAGCCAGATGGGCACTCGGGAGATACGAACAAACCGCCAGCGTTTCAGAGATGTTAAAAATTCTCAATTGGAGGTCATTAGAACAACGACGAGTAGATGCCCGCCTGACTTTGCTATACAAGATAGTCAACAATCTTGTTGCAGTAAATCCAGTTGGAAACCTGCGCTCGCCACTATGCAGAAGTAGACACGTCCGCGAACATTCGTTTATCCCTACACCCACGACCACTACATCACACAGACTGTCCTTTTACCCTAGAACTATTACCCAGTGGAACTCTCTCCCGTCTGAAATCTTTATGAACTGTACTAACTCTGTCCAATTTCGAAAAAATGTTTCGAATCTTATTCACCTCTCAATAGTTTAAACTTGTCAACTTATTTGAACTTATTTTTTTCCCTGACCAACCCGGCAAATAATACTCATACGAGGGGTCTGCTGTATCGGTAAATAAATTAATAAAATAACGTTTTCATTCTCGTATTTTATGCTTCTGGACGCCGCCATTTTCGAGTTTGTTCGACGGCTCACGATTGATGTACAGCGGTGGTTTTCTTTTCAAATTTGACGTCATTGAGTGCTTGTCTTTTGTTCCTTGCACTCAAGTGACGTTATAATTGAAAATAAACCACCGCTGGACCTCAAGTCTGAGCCGTCAAGCAAACTCGAAAATGGCGACATCCAGAAGCATAAAATACGAGCATGAAAACGCTATTTCTCGAGTATAAGAGCAGATACCGTAAACCAATTAACACTTCTTAACATTATACTTAAAGCCCTTTAAAAGTAATTTATTTTTTGGGTACAGTTCCTCTTTAACATCTCATTAAATATTTTGTTATTATACTTCGAATTTGATTGTATAACTTTGTCACATTGTTTTCGTATTTACATACGTTTCCCTCTCTTACAAAGGTTCTTCGCTGAAAATGTTAGGCCTCAAGACACATAATATCGGATGTTTACAAACATTTTCCTAAGTTGCGTGAAAAACTGCCAACAAAAATATCTTCTACTTTTCTTGGAACAAAGTAAATTATTTTTCGATCTAAACAATAATTAACTATACAGTAGTTGCATGGTAACAACCAAAGCATCATTGTAGATCTTTCCCTAACTATTTTGTAGCTCATTATACACACTTACATTGTCAGTACAACGCTAGTGGTGTACTCTGGATCCTCTGCACAATTTATCATCATGGGTTCCATTGGATGAATTGGCTTTACTGGTATCATAGAAACTAGAAGATGCATCAAATCAATTGAGCACCAAAGTTAAAGTGTTATCAAGTTAAAGTATTATCACGTTAAAGTATTATCAAGTTAAAGTGTTATCAAGTTAAAGTATTATCAAGTTAAAGTTTTATCAAGTTAAAGTATTATCAAGTTAAAGTATTATCAAGTTAAAAGTATTATCAAATTAAAGTATTATCAAGTATCAAGTTAAAGTATTACCAAGTTAAAGTATTTATTTATCAAGTTAAAGTATTATCAAGTTAAAGTATTATCAAATTAAAGTATTATCAAGTATCAAGTTAAAGTATTACCAAGTTAAAGTATTATCAAGTTAAAGTATTATCAAGTTAAAGTATTATCAAGTTAAAATATTATCAAGTTAAAGTATTATCAAGTTAAAGTATTATCAAGTTAAAGTATTATCAAGTTAAAGTATTATCAAGTTAATGTATTATCAAGTTAAAGTGTTATCAAGTTAATGTATTATCAAGTTAAAGTATTATCAAGTTAAAGTATTATCAAATTAAAGTATTATCAAGTTAAAGTATTATCAAGTTAAAGTATTATCAAGTTAAAGTATTATCAAGTTAAAGTATTATCAAGTTAAAGTATTATCAAGTTAAAGTATTATCAAGTTAAAGTATTATCAAGTTAATGTATTATCAAGTTAAAGTGTTATCAAGTTAAAGTATTATCAAGTTAAAGTATTATCAAGTTAAAGTATTATCAAGTTAAAGTATTATCAAGTTAAAGTATTATCAAGTTAAAGTATTATCAAGTTAAAGTGTTATCAAGTTAAAGTATTATCAAGTTAAAGTATTATCAAGTTAAAGTGTTATCAAGTTAAAGTATTATCAAGTTAAAGAATTATCAAGTTAAAGTATTATCAAGTTAAAGTATTATCAAGTTAAAGTATTATCAAGTTAAAGTATTATCAAGTTAAAGTGTTATCAAGTTAATGTATTATCAAGTTAAAGTATTATCAAGTTAAAGTTTTATCAAGTTAAAGTATTATCAAGTTAAAGTATTATCAAGTTAAAGTATTATCAAATTAAAGTATTATCAAGTATCAAGTTAAAGTATTACCAAGTTAAAGTATTTATTTATCAAGTTAAAGTATTATCAAGTTAAAGTATTATCAAATTAAAGTATTATCAAGTATCAAGTTAAAGTATTACCAAGTTAAAGTATTATCAAGTTAAAGTATTATCAAGTTAAAGTATTATCAAATTAAAGTATTATCAAGTTAAAGTATTATCAAGTTAAAATATTATCAAGTTAAAGTATTATCAAGTTAAAGTATTATCAAATTAAAGTATTATCAAGTTAAAGTATTATCAAGTTAAAGTATTATCAAGTTAAAGTATTATCAAGTTAAAGTATTATCAAGTTATAAAGTATTATCAAGTTAAAGTATTATCAAGTTAAAGTATTATCAAGTTAAAGTATTATCAAGTTAAAGTATTATCAAGTTAAAGTATTATCAAGTTAATGTATTATCAAGTTAAAGTGTTATCAAGTTAAAGTATTATCAAGTTAAAGTGTTATCAAGTTAAAGTATTATCAAGTTAAAGTATTATCAAGTTAAAGTGTTATCAAGTTAAAGTATTATCAAGTTAAAGTATTATCAAGTTAAAGTATTATCAAGTTAAAGTATTATCAAGTTAAAGTATTATCAAGTTAAAGTATTATCAAGTTAAAGTGCCTATATCACTTGTGGGATCTTTACATATTTATAGTAATTGGAACATTCTAAGAAGATTTGTAATATATCTTCTCAGGCGAAAATTTCATCTTCATGGACTTTTTTGCAGTTAAAGTTACCGGATATGACATCAAAGGAGGAATTTTTGAAGCAAGAAACAAAAGAAAACTGATTTGCAATTCCTCCTTTGATGTCATATCCGGTAACTTTAACTGCAAAAAAGTCCATGAAGATGCAATTTTCGCCTGAGAAGATATAGTACAAATCTTCTTAGAATGTTCCAATTACTATAAATATGTAAAGATCCCACAAGTGATATAGGCACTTTAAAGTATTATCAAGTTAAAGTATTATCAAGTTAAAGTATTATCAAGTTAAAGTATTATCAAGTTAAAGTGTTATCAAGTTAAAGTATTATCAAGTTAAAGTATTATCAAGTTAAAGTATTATCAAGTTAAAGTATTATCAAGTTAAAGTATTATCAAGTTAAAGTATTATCAAGTTAAAGTATTATCAAGTTAAACTGTTATCAAGTTAAAGTATTATCAAGTTAATGTATTATCAAGTTAAAGTGTTATCAAGTTAAAGTATTATCAAGTTAATGTATTATCAAGTTAAAGTGTTATCAAGTTAAAGTATTATCAAGTTAAAGTATTATCAAGTTAAAGTATTATCAAGTTAAAGTATTATCAAGTTAAAGTATTATATCAAGTTAAAGTATTATATCAAGTTAAAGTATCATCAAGTTAAAGTATTATCAAGTTAAAGTATTTATCAAGTTAAAGTGTTATCAAGTTAAAGTGTTATCAAGTTAATGTATAATCAAGTTAAAGTATTATCAAGTTAAAGTATTATCAAGTTAAAGTATTATCAAGTTAAAGTATTATCAAGTTAAAGTATTTATCAAGTTAAAGTGTTATCAAGTTAAAGTGTTATCAAGTTAAAGTGTTATCACGTTAAAGTGTTATCACGTTAAAGTTTTATCAAGTTAAAGTGTTATGTGCAAGCAAAGAATCCAAAAATGTAATTATAATGATATCCATCTATCTATATGTTATGAATATTGCAAGTATCGATGTAACAATTGTGATCTATCACCGGTTTTCTCCGTATTAACGTAAATCAATATCTTTTCAAGCTGTTTTCCATTTGTTCTAGAGGTCAATGGGATGATAACCTGTATAACACGCGTTCGCTGACTCCCATCAAGGACAGTATCGTCGAGTTGTTCTTAAAGGACATTGGGAACAAAAATCATAATTTCCAATTTTTAACTTTCTAATTAACAAACAGCCATACTGAGGTAACATCCAAGTAAACAAAACAACAGAACCTTAGAAACTAAGACAACAGAACTTATTTTGAACAAAGATAATCCTGTCATCTTTGATGTATTTTCGATATGGGTGTGACACCACAAACAAGGTAAAGCGAAGTTTTATCGAGCAGTACTCATGTCTTTAAAATCTGAAACTCGATTTTTATGAATGTCTTCCTTTCCCGATCTAACCACAACACTTTAAAAAGCATTCTTCAGAATCTCTGCCACAGAGTAGTTCGTCAGGTTTACCCTGCTCGCGACGTCACCGACTTCCCAGTTAATTAGGCAAAGTATTACAATAAGATGGCGGATGAGGATTTTCTTTGGTCAAAATTAGTGCTGTTGTTTTACAAAAGTTGTTTTGTACAAAAGTAGTTTTGTTTACTTGGATTGTTAACCAGAAACTTCACAATTTGAAATTATGAATTGTTTTGGCAATGTCCTTTAAGAATAGAGCTGAAGAAAAAATTTCGGTTGCGTTCTACAATATGTCGTTTGTAATAACAGTAGCATTTATGGATAAAACTGGTATTGGATCGCACTGCATGCACAAACCGAGATGAAAGATGATCGATCTCGGTCTTACTAGGATTACATACAAGCTTATTGGCAGTGCACCAGGTTAATATATCCTTAATACATATAGCTCCAGTTCAGATAATGCAGCAGATCGTTCATATGTGGAGTTGATGGTCACCTATCATACAACCTAGGTCATGCGCCTTGATCAAATCCTCCAACGGAGAAAAGTACAGTGTAAACAAGCACAGAACTGTAAACAAGCAAAAAACTGTGAACAAACACAGAACGCTGGAGTACACCGTACTGTAGCATCCTGCTGGTAGAAACGGTATTCCAGACAATAATTGACTGCGTCCACTTAGTGAGATAAGAACGAAACCATGCTAGCTACGCTAACACAGTGCCAAGAATCCCATAACGATGATGGAGTATTTCCAGAAGGAGGACATGATCTAAGGTTTTAAAAACAGAGGATATAACTCCAGCAAAACTAAAACCACTTCTTACCATGTGTCAATGGCACAAAGAATATTATACGTGTGGACGAACCATAGCTGTTTCCGTACTGTGGAATAGTCGGCAAGCCGACTGAAATTTAGCAAGCAGATCGATGGTACACGAATATAGCTGTAACCTTTTCAGTAAAGATTGTCAGATTCACCTTAAAATGGCTTAGACTTTACTTCTAAGCTTAACCAAGCCAAACATGTTAAGTTGCGTGAAACAAAAAGTAATACAATTCAATCCTGTAACTCAAGAAGGAACAATTGTATCGACCTATATTCGACGAAGACTCGTGACAATTTTTGCAAAAATATAAAAAGTCAATGTTTATCGGTTATATAATTTAGAGTTTAGAATTTTTAGGGCGTCACGTGAAAACACCCATTAAAACGTCCTACCGATATTTTTAGTACTTAGCATAACAAATAATTTGGGATACGCCACCTACTTATGCTATCAAATTTTTGGGATTGGTTGATTAAAACAATAAAACAATAGAATCAACCATAAAGAAACCAATGTCCTAACCCTTACAACTTTTGTTCAATGTAGCCAATCACAAAACCTATTCATTTTAGGTACGTATTTACCGATAATTTCCCAACCCAACCAGGTGATAAATCAGATATAGTTTGACGCTACTCGGGTTTTAAAAAGGTTTTTTGAACGTAACTTTAAAAGTTACTGTCCATCACCCCTGATGGAGATTGGAGTGTCGAAATGTTGGGTCATGGACAGTAACTTTTAAAGTTACGTTCAAAAAACGTTTTAAAGCCAGAGTAGCGTCAAACTATGTCTACGTAGTATAACTTTCAAAAAATAGTCCCGATGTTATCAATACTTACTGTTCCTCAAAATATATCCCAATTTATTGCGAATGTTATCCTTAGTGCATATTTTTGGAACACAAACGCCATATTGTAGTCCAGCGATCTACATTGAAACACAAAAATTGTCAGTAATGTAATTAATATATACTTATTATATGCATGACAAAATTAATGCATTCTGATTCGTTGAAAGGAGTACAGTTATTTTATTAATTGTACTGCAGTACAATTAATGATTTTCCCAAAACAAACAAAATGGCGGATCAAATTTTGTCATACATATAATAAACAAGTAATCATATGATATTCATGCTGGTACAATTAAGGATGTACACTACTCGTGATATTTGAAAATTATTCCAAATTGCGCTCGCCTAGAGGGGTCATCCATAATTTTTTTTCAACATTTTCACAATCGTACAGAGTGTACACTGGGTGGGAGGGGTTAATGACATGTACGCTTTTTAAAATGTCGATGCACAGCAGTATCGTGGTCAATCTCGTTCCCAGAGCCTCCGCCGCGCCACGCAAACGGAGGCTCTGGGATAATCCATACCGGAAGTGTTTTGATTGGTTAACTAAAGATTGCTTTTAATTAGATTAACTCTTAATATTTACGCGAGTGTTTCACTGTTTCGTTCAAACGGTATTGTACTTCGTTCTTTAATATTACGTTCTTATGGCAGAGTTTACAACAAAAAAGTTATCTTCGGACAAACTTTTAGTCGTGTTTCCCGAAAAGCTCCAAAAAACTAGTCCACGTTTAAATGGATTGATATTCTACGCGAAATGCAAGGGAGGCGCCTGGTCTAAACGTTACACTGCACGAAAAAATGAGTTTACATTTCAAGCAAATGTGATGTAAACTTGGAGCTCTAAATTTACTATAGATTTGCTGGAGGAGAAATTAGGTAGTAAATCTAAAGATTTGACCCACCGTAAATATACGTAAACACAGTCAAACAATTACATTTGCTGAACATTTACATCAAGTTTACACACTGCTGTAAATATTGTTTTTGCTTTACGTTTCTTGCATATTTACGCCTATAGTAAACATGTCACATATTTGTCATCATTTTCCTAACATATCAAATCTAGTGCAAAATTACAAGTTTGCTATGTTGAGCAAATTTAAGAGAATGTCAAGTTTACCTGGTAGAAAATTTGATATAAACTTGGAGCTCTGAATTTGCTATATATTTACAAGAGGGGGGATTAAGGAATAAATCTAAAGATTTGACCCCGCGGTAAATATACTTAAACTCGGTGAAATAATCGCATTTGCTTAACATTTGCATCAAGTTTACGCGCTGGGGAAAATCTACAAAATTACAAGTTTGCTACAATAGGCAAATTTAAGAAAATGCCAAGTTTACCTCCTAATAAATTTGATATAGATTAGTCGGAGGAGAAATTGCAGAGGAGTAAATCTAAAGATTTGACGAGCGTTAAAATGTAACTAAACACGGTATAATAATTACATTGCAGAACATTTGCATCACAATTGCACACTGCTGAAAATCTGTTTTTTGCTCACTGAAAGATGGCAAAATCTCACAGCACAAATAAAAGATCTTGCTATAGGCCAGCTTTCATTAAAATACACGTGGTAATTAATTTGAACAACTGGTATTCCTTTATAGTCGTTTGTGCAATTTTTATCGGACGTTTATTCAGGTTTGTTTCGCCTCTCCATCCCCCCCCCCCCCCCCCAACGTAACGCCTCCGCCGCCCACGCACACACAAGGGGAATTCCCCGAAAGATCGTGGCGTCTGATTAAATATACTGTAGGCTCACTAGGCTGTAGCCTCAGTAGGAAAGAAAACGAGGAATATGTTTCAGCAAGAACTCCAAATTACATCGTACAAGGTTAGTATATACATTTTATTTGACACGATATATACTGTATTATCGAAGGCGCGCTGCTACTGCAATCGTGCAGACTGTTGTCAATTGTCATGTGTAGAATGTTGTCAATGTTGTAGCGCTATTTACAAATTGTGGGAAAAAAGCACACCTGACACATATATGCTAAATGCAAGCGTTTTTACAGCTCGCTTTGAACAGCATGTTTCAAAATATTTTAATCTCGTGAAATATTAAAAATATAGGCTATAAATAAATACAAATGGTAATGTAATGTACATTACATACAGTGAATCTATTTTAAATTCTACAGCTTTGACTGGCTGCCTAAAGACTCCAGGTCTAATTGACAAACACTGCAATGTTCCTACGATAGGTTTTAGAAACTAAATTAAAATATTTAATTATATTAATGTATCATCATGCCCAAAGATATTTAAAATCTTACATTAACAATTTAGAAGTTCTTGCTATTTCTGTGCATAAATATCTAAATTATTATTTTGCAACCTATTTTCTACCAAGTATCTATTAACTTTTAAATTTGTGTTTAACTTTATGCTATGATTAATTGGCATGTGATAATTATGCATGTGTGTAGTGTTGTTGACAACATGTAATGTGCATAATACACAGCTATAGCTTGAACTGGCTGCCGAAAGACATGTAAATCTTGACAACCAGCTGCCCAAAGACATTTTAAATCTTGACAACTTAGAAGTTCTTGCTATTGGCAATTGCTGTGCATATTTATGCTTACACGAGTCATTATACATCACTACACACAGTATACTGTAGCTTGAACTGGCTGCCAAACTTGACAACCAGCTAGTCAATTCATGCCCAGACATTTAAAAGCTGTACAATTATGTATGTGTGCTGTGTGCATTATGTATGTGTGCTGTGTGATAATTATGTATGTGTGCTGTGTGCAGTGTTGTTGACAACATGTAATGTGCATACTCTCACAATACACAGTATAGCTTGAACTGGCTGCCGAAAGACATGTAAATCTTGACAACCAGTTGCCCAAAGACATTTTAAATCTTGACAACTTAGAAGTTCTTGCTATTGCTGTACATTTACATGTATGCTTACAGTCATTATACATCACTACACACAGTATACTGTAACCTGAACTGGCTGCCAAAAGACATGTATAAATCTTGACAACCAGCTAGTCATCATGCCCAAAGACATTTAAAAGCTGTGCAATTGCTTAATTGCTATGCATGTATCGTGTTTTAGATTTATTTCATGTGGTTTTGTATCGTCTAATATTACAGCTTACAATCATTATACATCACTATACACACAGTATACTGTAGCTTGAACTGGCTACCAAAAGACATGTATAAATCTTGAGAACCACCTACTATAGTCTCAAAGTCTTGAGAACATGAGTTTCCACCATGTAGATTTATTAGACTAAAATGATGTTTAATAATTAATTATACTTGTATAAATGTAAGCACAGTAGTCATTATAGTCAAATACAATTAATATGGTGGGGACTTATTTTTATAGATCTTAGTCAAATTAGTAGAAAAATATAATTACTGTATTAATAACTTCAGCTGGATGCAAAATTATATATTATTATTTATTATTAACATTCTGCTGTTGGTAATTACTGCTGTAGACAAAAATGTTGGCCTACACTAATAGTGATTTCAATTTTCTCAGAATTTCAGGAACACAGGGTTACATCTTTGCATTGTTTCACCAGAGAGTGTAATGCTGTACTGTTTGTTGTGTAATACTTCTTATAGCCTTTGGACGTACAATCATAAATAATCCTTTTGAATGAATATGCTGAACAGCATATGTAAATGTAATGTAGGTATCAGCACAAACTGAAATCCATGCTTCTGTATCATTGCAATAACTTCTGCTTAGTGGCCCATGCCATTGCCAATGATTTCCATAACCAGAGAATGTGGTCTACATTCAATTTTTGCATCTAATAAATGTGAAATACATTGGTGTGTTAAGGCATTTTTGGGCATCCTGCTTCAACAATAATTAAATTATACATGTAGCTTTGAGCTTTGATGCTATTGTTTTTTAAGAAAAGTGATCCCAGATATTTTGTACAGTATCTTTTAGGCCAAATAAAAATAAAGATGTGGTTCCCACATCTATCAACACTATCCCACATCAGTGCTTCCACTTTCAAGGAAATTTCCTTTTTGAAGGATATTTTGACCCCAAAAAGGAATTTTCAAGGAAGGAAAAAATTTAAGGAAATCTAAGGAAATATTGTAATCAGACAACTTTTGATAAATTCTTGCAGTTGTCACATCAATTTCAATAAATAAAGTAAACGTAGTCTATTAAAAAGTCATAAAATGCAACCTGCTGGTCCTGCGAATGCGAACATTTATATTACATGAAGTGCTAAACTCTAAAGCGACAAAAGCGTCTCGTCGGCAGCGACGGCAGGCTCGTCTGAGTCGGCTCGTTCTTGTCATAAATATTCAAAATATTAATACAATATAGTTAATCTGTTAATATCTGATATATCTCATTTCTCTTCACTTTCGCTCTTTTAAAATTAACTAATTAAGTAAGTAGTTGGTCGGTCCAGTCTCCTGCACGGACCTCAGTTGGACTGTAAACTAAAAGCTTTCTCAAGGAAATTTCAAGGAAATTTTCTTCCTTGGTCAAGGAAATCTAAGGAAATTTTGACACGAAAGCAAGGAATTTCAAAAATAAAAAGTGGAAGCACTGTCCCACATCGACATGCATAGCCATTCAACTCAAAGCTTCGACCAACACTTTGCTGTTGTTCATCTGGCAAAGTTCAATATTAATCTCCCTCGCCATATGTCAACTTTGCAATTATCACCATTCACTTGATTAATATTGCAGTACTGTACCTGTACTTTGCTAGTAATTATTGTATCTCATTTGCAACAATGCAGTAAATACAAGATGTTGGCTATTACCTGGAACCATTATTATTTTGTATTTGGCCTTTAGAGATATTTGCCAAATTATATTCCATTGACTCTAAATCAGCATAGCCTGTGTCACAGCCCTAACTTGAACACGGGACTCACTTATTTGTACTAAGTTTGAGTTCAAGGTCAGCAGGGCTAATTTGATTTAGAGAAGTGAATTGTGTATTTTTATTTGCATATATATGTAATATATATATATAATATATATATATATGTATATATATGTATATATATATATGTATATATATGTATATATATATATATATATATATATATATATGTATATATATGTATGTATATATATGTATATATATATATATATGTATATATATATATATATATATATATATATATATATATATATATATATATATATAGTACAATATCTACAGACACGTGTTTCGCTTATAGATATATATATATATATATCAATATATATATATATGTGTGTATATATATGTGTATATGATATGTGTATATATATGTGTATATATATGTGTATATATACATGTGTGTATATATGTATATACATGTAGTATATATACATTCAACATGTAGTTTGATCGAGTGAAATGCCAAATATTACCTATAATATACCCAGAATCTTATCTCGGCATTACCACCACCATATATACGGAACTCGTGACTAGGCTCTCGGCAACGGCTGCCATAGCTCGGTGGTCAGAGCGCTGCACTAGCATCGCAGGGTCGCAGGTTCAATTCCAGGCGGAAGCCTTGAAGTTGCATTTTTCGCAACTGGTCCCGGTTTGGTCTTAAAATGTATGTATTCCAGCACTCGAAATTTTCCACCTTTCCTTCACCATAAATCCTTATTGTATATATATATATACAATATATATATATATATACATATATATACAATATATATATATATATATTATATTATATATATTACTGTATTATTATATGGTTATGGGATTAATTCTGACAACAATGTAGACACTGACACAGTCAGTGCATGATGTGCATGTAATTATCCAAGGGCAAATATGCAACTGTAGGATCGAATCATAGACAATCCAGAGGCATTGGATTGTCTATGATCGAATTTAGCGCTTTCTCGATATATGAGCAACCGAAATATAAAATTATTATAACATCAACCCAACTTGATTAGGGTTAGCGATTGGTTTGAATTTCGGTTTGTTCATATATCGAGAAAGCGCCCTGAATCATGCGCCACGCGGAAGAAGAAACTTACCTATCTTGCTCGTAGACGTACGTACGGTAGTGCTCTAACATTTTGCTTGTCGCCATACATACCAGTTGCTTTCGTATGACGTATTCCACTGTTAGCATGTGCGCCACTCGCTGTGTGGGATGCCAGGTTAAAATGCGCCATTCCAACCGGCTTTACGTAAGTTCTTACGACCAGGAGAAACAGAAAAGCCTTTCGAGTTTCGATGCAAACCACATTCGACGAAAGCGGGAAGCCGACTATTAAAATTTCCGCGCGTTTTCCTAGACCGGGGGGTTATCTTACACCAAATACGCATGTTACACGCATGCTATACACATGTGCTGGAGAGTAACCAATCATATTCCAGTATAAAACAAATTCAAAGATCTGGACTTTAGACGACAACACACAATGAACAATGCACAATATGCATAGCTTGGTTAATTTTGAATCGCTAAAGCAGTTTAAAATTTTGGCGTGTGAGCTTTGTGTGTTTCTTCAGTTTCCTTGGCCTGCAGTTTCCTGTACCTGAGTCGATATGATTTTCTTCAAATTTGATGCGCTTCATCGTACTTCAACAGTTACCACAATATGGCAAGTTATCTCGCTCATCGTACTTCAACAGTACCACAATATGGCAAGTTATCCCGCAAGTTACTGCTCAGCCTTCAAGTTGAAGTCCTGGTTGTTCTTCACTGGAATCCACGCCAAGTCGTTTTAGAGAGAACTCCTCAAGACTCAACCTTTTGTGCGAATATTTATGACAGGAAATACTGAAGAGTCACCTCCAACAGACCAATGTGAACTATGATGAAACAATTTATGGCTAAACAAGCTGCATAATTCAACGAGCAGACTGAGTAATTGTTGAAATTATTCAAGAAGAAGCGATGGGAAAATACATCACGAACACAAGATTGCCAAGGGCATTTATATTTAAACGGTAAGTCAGTGTATATGTTTATAACCCTTCTCTCTTTACTCTTTTTCGATTATTATTACTAACATTTTGAAAATTCCATTCACAATGTAAATAATATTCGCCTGGGTCTCTAAAGGCCCATCTACACGATAGGCGAATGTTGACACACGTGTACAGTTTGATAACATACACCAAGATGACAATCGTGTACGACAAATCGTACATGTATCGTTACTATCGTGTAGATTGGCCTCAAAGGCCCTTCTACACGATACGATTCATTGTATACGATTGTCATTCTGGCATACATTGTCGTATATGATTGTCGTACTGGCGTATGCAATTGTTTGCACACAACATAATTCTTGTTTATGATTCGATGGCGAATGTTGACACACGTGTACAGTTTGATCACATACACCAAGATGGCAATCGTGTACGACAAATCGTATCGTTACTATCGTGTAGATTGCCTCAAAGGCCCTTCTACACGATACGATTCATTGTATACGATTGTCATTCTGGCATACATTGTCGTATTTTGTCGTATACGATTGTCGTACTGGCGTATGCAATTGTTTGCACACGATATAATTCTTGTTTATGATTCAATGGTGAATGTTGACACACGTGTACAGTTTGATCAGTCACATACACCAATATGACAATCGTGTACGACAAATCGTATCGTGTAGATTGGCCTTAAAGGCCCTTCTACACGATACGATTCATTGTATACGATTGTCATTCATTGTACATTGTCGTATACGATTGTCATACTGGCGTATGCAATTGTTTGCACACGACATAATTCTTGTTTATGATTCGCACACGTGTACAGTTTGATCACATACACCAAGATGACAATCGTATACGACAAATCGTACCGTGTAGATGGGCCTTAATACAGTTAATACTGAAACACTTGTGATTTAAGTTTGGGAGAACTTGAAATCGCAGTGGACAGTTGCACCTCGGCCTATTTCTCATTCTCCCAAACTTCCACTCGTGTTTCCTCAGTTTCTATAGTATTTAAAAAATAGTGTTGATCATGGGCACAGCTATTTCAAATGCTAGTGTTCATTGTAAAATGTTTGCCGCTGTATCTATTAATTCAACCATTTTTGTTGACATTTTAGTTGCAGTGCATTGCTACATGTACATCAAAACAAAAAAGCAGTCCCTACGGTAATGATTAAGGAACAAAACATCTGACCAGGATCAGTGAGCTGAAATAGACTGAATTCAGTAAGTATTTTAGAAATATATACACTATCGTTGAGTGCTCTGGCTTTTGAATAATTTTTACGGATAAGCATTTCCAAATGAAACTGTTCCATTTATTGTCCAAAACAGCTGTCTTTGTTATTTTATTACCTGGGGCCGGTTGTTTGAAGCATGGATACCAACTTATCTGGTGGATAAGTCCTATCCAGTCGATTCATTTTTCATTCATTGAATACTGTAGTTATCTGAGAAAAAAATAGCAGTTGAATATGTTGTTGAAAACATGGATGGTGATATTAATTCACTTGCTATTTTTCTCAGATGGTCATTCAGTGGATAGAAAATATATTCACTGGATAGGATATAACCATTGGATAAACTATCCAGGCTTTGAATAACCAACTCCAGGTTATTTTACTTTATCTAATGCCAGCTGATTATACTCATCAAGGGTTAAGGTGGCTCGGAACGTAGTCTAAATTGCGAGAAATTGCATTATTTTCACATAGATAGAATATTTTGCAATGCAAATCTGAAATTCATTATAGTTCATTGCATAGTTTTAATGGTGGTCTTGATTATTGAAAAGTTGTATACCTTCAAAGTTAACCCCCAAACCTAATTTGTATAAAACCTGTCACTTTCAACATACATAATTTCTCAGGATATGCAAATGCTACAAGAATAAAACTTTTAATAATCAAGACCCCCACTAGAGCTATGCAAATTATTTTATTACCTGGTTGTTTAAAGCATGGATACCAACTTATCTGGTGGATAATTAAGTCCTATCCAGTCGATTCATTTTTCATTCATTCAATAGTTATCTGACAAAAAATAGCAGTTGAATATGTTGTTGAAAACATGATGGTGATATTATTAATTCACTTGCTATTTTTCTCAGATGGTCATTCAATGGATAGAAAATATATTCAGTACTGGATAGGATATATCCATTGGATAAGCTATCCAAGCTTTGAATAACTGACTCCAGGTTATTTCACTTTGTTTAATGCCAAGGGGGAACCCTCAGCCATCATGCATCTTGGGGGTTAAGGGTGTTCGGACGTATTCCGTTGCTAAACACTGGTTGCTATGGACAGGTCATTTAGTGCCCAATATACTTCATGAGTGGAGAATAAGGTATAACCAAGATATTTTATATTTGGAATATGTTGGCAAACTTCTTTCGTCTATTGACGTATTTGATGACGTCAAATTGACGTCATCAACAAACACAGAAACTCTATAATTTTCGTCATTTTTGACAGTATGTTATATTTTTGGTGTCATATAAACCTAAATTACTTCCTACAAAAAAGTACGTATGGATTCATTGATAAATTAAATACAAACAAAGTTATAAAAATTGTATTGTGTTTATTGACCTTAAAAATCTGATATCTTCTTAAATATGTGTGAAAAATTGTGAAAAATTCTTAAAACCATGCATACTTTTATGAAGGTAACCGTCCAGATTCTAATCACATGTAACAAATTAATTTTTCTTAAAAACCTTCGAAGATTATAGGAATTTTCATATTTCGATGACGTCATCATATGACATTACCAAACGAAAGAGTTTTGCCCACATATACCACATACACACTGTCTTGATGGATTCTTAAACTGAAATTCTATAGCAAATTTTGTCAATTCTAAGTTTCCTTAGGAACGGATATAAGGTCTGCAAATCGAAATACGTCCGAACACCCGTAAGGTGATTTGATAGTCTAAATTGTGAGAAATTGCATTATTTTCACATAGATTATTTTGCAATGCATAGTTCTATGGTAGTCTTGATTATTGAAAATTGTTATACCTACAATTTAACCTGAATGGAGAAACTGTGTTTCCAATAAATCCCCGAAACCTAATTTGCGTAAAGCCTGCCACTTATACACAATTTCTCAGGATATGCAAATGCTACAAGTAATTTAATAATCAAGACCCCCACTAGAGCTATGCAATGAACTAGAATGAAGCTCAGATCTGCATTATAAAGTTTTCAAATGTAAAAATAATGCAATTTCTCATGATTTAACTATCGAGCCACCTTAAGTCAATCAACAGTGCTGTAAGTGTAACTACTGTATTGCTTTTGTTTTTTTATATTTAATAACTTACACCTCTTACTGTATTTACTATTTATTTACAGAAACGAAGACTAAGAAAAAATGTGCTTGGCAATTCCACATTGATTACAAGCCACCCTGCATGGGCTGTCAGGCAGTGAATGTGCAAAAAACATTGAACTTACATGTGCTTTAATATTTTTAACATTAAGAAAATTGGTTCTGCTCAGTTGTTTAAAAACTATACTAAACTTAGCATGAATAACCTTCATTTTTATAAACTTTTTATTACCTATGCCTTTTTGAGTCTTTATGCCTTTCTGGGTTTTTTTGGTACTACTACTGTTAAATTACTTAAATCCTTTCATTTCTATGAAAGTGGGCTTTACAGGCTGCACCTGGATTTTTATTATTTAACCAGCAACAAATTCAACAGACTGGATTTGCTCTGATCTCCACACAACAATGGCTCCGAGTGGAGGTGATTTTGTCCTACCAAACCTAACCTCGAGCCATTGCCTGTGCATATTGAAGCAAATTTAGGAAATGTGTATTGTTGGTCACTAGTGCAAAATTTAAAATTGACAAGAAGTAGTTGAAAAGTTAGTTTAATTTAACCTCAAACAACTCCAGAAGAGATTATTTGGTATGTGATACTAGATTACATTATGTTACATTATATTATATGATATCATACAGGTATATTATATATCAAGTACATGTATATTATATTAATTCATAATAAATGTCTATATTTGGTTTGGATTTGGGCTTGTTCCTCGTTTACTCAACGCAAACAAATACGATTCGTGAGCAAATATAAGTAAATAAAGTACTTACGCTATTTTTATATATTTACTTCATTTTCACTATATTTGCGAATAAAGGCAAACATAACATTTGACAATATTTATCATTTCCCTAAATGAGGGCAAATATGGTTTTTACTTTATCATTTGCTGTGAAGTAAATTCATGACAAATGTCTATATTTGGTTTAGATTTGCACTCGTGTTAAATTTGGCGTAAAAACGGCATTCGCCTCGTTTACTAACGAAGTAAATCCAATGTAAACATACAAATCCGATTGTTGATCAAACATGAGTAAATAAGGTATTTACGCTATATTTACTACATTTGCGAATAAAGGCAAACATAACATTTGACAATATTTACCACTTGCTTAAACGAGCGCAAATATGGTTTTTACTTCGCATTTACTTTGAAGTAAATTCATGACAAATGTCTATATTTGGTTTGGATTTGCACTTGGTGTTAAATTTGGCGTAAAAACGGTATTCACCTCGTTTACCAGCGAAGTAAATCCAATGCAAACATCAAATCAGATTCCTGATCAAACATGAGTAAATAAGAGATTTACGCCATATTTACTACATTTTTACTACCTTTGCAAATAATGGCAAACATAACATTTGACAATATTTACCACTTGCTTAAACGAGCGCAAATATGGTTTTTACTTCGCATTTACTTTGAAGTAAATTCATAACAAATGTGTATATTTGGTTTGGATTTGCACTTGGTGTTAAATTTGGCGTAAAAACGGTATTCACCTCGTTTACCAGCGAAGTAAATCCAATGCAAACACTATATCCGATTTTGAGCAAATTCGCGCAAATCTGACTAAATACGGTATTCACGATATATTTACCTCGTATTTACTGCTGTCGTAAATCAATTTTTTCGTGCAGTGTTAAAGAAGACTCTCAAGTCGCATAATCCAGAAAGTTATCCATCCATGGTACAAAAAATTGCCTCAGTTATTCTTGGCTCAGGAAATGCGACCAAAAAGTATCTTGATTTCTCCAACTAAATCATCGGACGTAGTGTTTATATTGCAGAACAGAAACGAGAATACAAGCCATCGAGAATCAAAACAAAGATTGATCAAAGATTTTCCCACGCCTCACCACAGGGAGCCGTATAAACGTCTATTAGTGAAGCGAGTTTAACGGTAAATCGGGTTTATTTGGTATTTTTTGCACAATAATTGTATTAAATTGCTATTAAAATGTTCTTACTTGTTAATTTTGTCGACAATCTGGACAAATTACAGGCAACCAGAGGGCAACCACAGTCAACGGCCTTCCGTATTGATGTAAACACTGATTCGATGCCTTTCTGGTCTGGTTGCCTGTAATTTGTCCTGATTGTCGACAAAATGAACAGGTAAGAACATTTTAATAGCGATTTAATACAATTATTGTGTAAAAAATACCGAATAAACCCGATTTACTGTTAAACTCACTAATCGACGTTACCGCTCCCTGTGGCCTCACGAACGCCGCGTAAACTTGTATATAGCGTCAGGTGTGTCTTGGTCGTTTATAAAAATATGTTACCGTTAATTTTTGTGCTGTCAAGTCTCTTATTGTTTGAAGTTTCAACAATCAGCCAACACCTCGATAAACATTTCTTTGTGTATTTATTAATACTTTTTTGATTTCATTGCCGCCGAGTTACATAAATTCTAAAATCATATTCTTTTCTGTCCCAAATCCCAATTGGTTGCTAATTTAAACACCAGACAACAACTTTTTTTCACCTCTGAAGAGATCCTAAAGAGATCCTCGAGAGTTATTAACGTGTTTAGGGAAGATTCTTGCCGAAGAACTCGATATTTTAATATAGCACAGATAGTTCTCACGTCCCAGAAACTACGCTCGGTCTATTACTGGCGCATGCTCTGTTCAATCGACGCCCTGTTTTCCGGCCCTCTGGCGATGGATTATCCCAGAGCCTCCGTTTGCGTGGCGCGGCGGAGGCTCTGGGAACGAGATTGTATCGTGGTGGAAGCACCCTCGGTCCCAAGACAACAATGTCGACCGACATGAAATAAAAACACAAAAAACAGGCCATCAGCACAAAAGAACTAGGACTTATATCATCTTTTCGTTATAAATTGGTTACTGTATTAAACATTTTTCTCATGATATACTTTTTATAACATTGAAATAGTTACATTATTGTTTGCCGGTGTGTGGCACAGTCTGTCCCTGGTCAATTTTGTTATGGCATAGTCTTGATTGTGTACAATATACATATGCTAATATTTGGCCGTGAACGCTCTGGGAGGGAGTCGAAAAAAAGAGTACGCTCTGTACGCTTGTGAAAATGTTGATAATTATGGATGACCGCTAACGGCTCGTGAAATTTTGTCACAATTTTCAAATATCACTCGTAGTATCAATCCCTTATTATACTTTCTATTATATAATATACTTATTAACCGAGTGCGAGGTTTGTACGGGAAATTATTATATGGCTTTGCTCGTGAGCGGTCTTAACGCAGCTTTTCTGCAATTTGATTGGTTCCTGAGTGGCTTTACAAAGCGGTAAAGACCGGTCATTACAAAACAACTGAAACGTTTTAAAAAATTGCGAAAAAATCGAGGAAATTTAAAACATTTAAAAGAGCCATATAATAAAAAACTTATTAACCTCATTTGTTCGGTCTTTACGGCAAAATTATCCTGCCTTTGGTCTCTTCGTAATGAAAGAAGTTGTTGTGTAATTATTATTAAATTTACAGTAATTATTTATTATTATTATTATTTGTAAATATACTTTTAAATTCTGGGTCCGCAGTAATTGGCTATGCTGCTGCGGTCACCCTGCCATTGTTTTATTACTATATAATGTAACATATGTTAGGATTCTTTTTTGGTGTATTTTTTGCACAATGACCATTGTCAATGGTGAAGCTAATAAAATAAAATAAAATAAAAATAAAGACCGCGGGCAAGATAATTTTGCCGCAAAAACCTCCCGCTCGGTCAATAACTCTTTAGTATTTGCTTGGGGACGTTCAAAGATACGTGCTTTCCCGAATAGACCGAGTAAACTTAATAAGTAGTTTATTATATGGCCTTTAGTTCATTTTCTTGTTTGTTTTTTTCGACGGGTTTTAATTTCTTGACCTCACCTCTTAATCGCTTCGTGTTTTCACCTGTTGGTAGTCGTTCCGAATGAAACATTAAAGTTTTAGTTCTTCAAATGAACTTCTAAAATAACAAAGAATTGTAATTTAGAGATCTTTCATATCTCACGTCGTTCTTGAGATAATTAGACTTTTGTGTTATGCAAATGAATAACCACCGACGTCACCAGGTTTTTAAACGTTTTTAGAAAATCAGGTATATCTTTGAGATTATTTAACAAAATTACTTGAAACTTTGCACATTACGATAATAATAATTTAATCACTTCCTATGAACCTTGGTATATCGCAATAGCTACTGCCAAGTTTAAAATACATAGTAGTTTGTTAGCCTATACTAACACTCAACTTATCATAACAACTTTTTGACCCTATGTTTCCAGATATGGTTGGCCATTATTACATTTGAACTCGAGCACCATCTAAGCAATAGTAATTTTATCGCATCTTTCTTAATATTCAATTTCCTCAAGTCCATATACACACTTTGTCGGATACAACCTAATGCACCGAAACAAAGTACCACTAGACTCACTGTCCAATTCTGAGAACTTAAATAGTCACATAGCCACTTGTAATGACGCAGTTTAGAATTATACGCCAGTTCAAAGTACATATCAAAACACACAGTTACTTCAACAATTATAATCTCCCGTGCGATTACATTCACAATGACGATGTCTGGTTTTCGGGCTGGGATTTCTTTCAGGTCATCTGCACGAAGCTCAGGCAGGATTGACTCAAACAGCTTGTTAGTAAATAATCGGAGTCTCCGGTTGCTGACAGAAATTTCCTCAAGCACTTTATTTACAAAGCGATCATGGCGCCTGTTGTAAAAATTTCGAAACTCGTGACAGCCGTTAAAGAGGTGGGCGGTACTTTCTGTATGTCGACGGCAGAAGGGACATATTGGATCATTAGATCTGTTCCAGATATGCGTTGTAAAGTTCGTCGGCAGCAAACTAAGCCTCGCTTTCACAATGAATTTTACAAGATCATCACTGATCGACCAGTTATACAAAACTGAATGCGATGCTTTCACCACGATATCTTTCAATCCAAGAAAAGGTCCTTGCAAACTTAACTTTTTCGCGTCCGCAATATCACGTTTAACTGATAGGTTGAACAGAAACTTTTGCAATGAACATGATTCGTCGACAGCCTCACCATCCACCATTACTTTCGCTTTTCCATTCTGGTATACAATACTCACACCTAGTTTTCTTGCATATCTTAACATGTCAGGCCAATCTGACTGGCATCCAAACGTGTTGGTGGTGTTCCATCCCTCTTTAAACCGTAACCAAGAAAATTCACGGCATCATCAGATAGTTCAACACCTCTCTTTCTCTTATCCAGTTTGACTGACTCTCTAGCAATATTTCGAAACTGTTCAACTTCATGATTGAGCATTTTAACAAGAAATGCCAACCTTGTTGTTCTGTAGACGTTTGAGACGCGCTTGATACCAATCCCACCATGTTCTCGCGGAAGATAGATGATGAACTGTGTTGTTGATTTGTACAAACCATACAGGTTTCGTACCTTATCCGTAACCCGACAATCCAATTCTAAGATCTGTTTTTCTGATAACCGAGTGTTATAAAAATGATGAAGGATTTTTGGAAGTGCCATGTTATTAAAGGCACTGACTTTCAATGACAGTGGTAAATCACAAGCAGCAATTTTCTCAAGCATACCATAGTACTCCTCAATAAATTGTAACGCTTGCTGTTTATCTTCACCTGCCAATGATATTCCAAGATATTTATAACAATAATCTCTGTCATATACAGATAGCAGTTGATCTTGTACTGTAATTGCGGGTTTTTCATCACTCTTTCCCTTATACCAATTATTACCCGATCTTCTCGAATACAAAACAGCACACTTGCTTAGTTTCACCTCAGGACCCGATTGCTTCATTATCGTATCACTGGAGTCAAACATATGTTGGATAACTAACGATTGATATTGTACAACCACAATATCGTCAGCAAACGCTTGCACAGGTAATGGATTTAGCCTCTGCTCATTTTCGATATTCAAATGAGCCAAAGCAGTTGAAATCAGTGGTCTGCAGATCCTATCAATAACAAGTACGAAAATTAGAGCGCTCAAAGGATCTCCCGTTTTCGTTCCTCTGGTGATATAAAACATTTTGCTTAGTCGGTAGCCAGCTAACACTGAAAAAGACGAGTACTTGTAAATATCTTCAATCAGGCAGCAATACATTAGTGGTATATCAAATAGCTGTAATGTAGGAAGCAGTGAAATGTCGCGAAGTGTTGACAGGTCAGAAAAATCAAAATTTTTCTTAGGTACTCGATAAATTACCGAGTGTTTCCAGGTGCATGGGAGACGCTGGTTGATGCGGACCACGTTTACAACTTTTACCAGAATATCGCATGAAATTGTTTTCAAATTTTCATAGCTTACCCCGTCCATACCACAACTCTTGCCATTTGGACATGCATATAAAACATTTTCAATGTCTTCATTTGTAAACAGTTTCTCACACGTTACAGAAACCTGTGCTTCTTTACGGTCAAAGTAACGCTCATCTCCTGGTCGAAAAGTATCCACGGGCGAATATTTATTTGATGCATCATAGTAAGCTTCAGTGCGCTCAAGTGATATTTCAACATTGACATTTCTTGGCCATTTACCATTGTTCATTAATAATAGAAATCGCTTTCTTTCGACGGGTCAACCAAAGTTCAACTAACTTCTGTTTAGTAACATTATCGTTGACATCTAATTTCCTGTGGTAATGAATTCCACAGTTTTGGTACCTAAACCGAGAACGCTCTGTCTCCATGAGTCACCGTTTTGGATTTTGGCTCAAGTAGCAGATTACGGTCTGATGATCTCAAAGCACGAGTAGGTTTATATTTATTTAGCAAATCAGCAATATAAACAGGCGCCTGGCCATGCAAAGCCTTAGTTGAAAGTAATTATTAGTATCTTAAATACAATCCTTGATCTCACCGGCAACCAGTGAAGATTACGAATTAAGCACAGGGGAGGGCAGTGTCTCAAAGATAAATTTATGATCCACACTACCAAAGGCATCAGCAAAATCGATAAATGCAGTACACATTTTCGTACTCAAATGGCGGAAATCATCAATCTCTGTCTTGAGAGTGAAAATGAGATCTTGTCTGTCACGTTTACTTAAATATGCGCGTTGCCAATATGCCACTTTTTCTGAAACAAATGGTAAAAGCCGTCCACATATTGCCTTCGAGAAAACTCTTTATATATGCTCCGATTTTTTAACCCCTGTTACAAGTCTTGCAGCTGTATTTTTAATTCGCTGTAACTTGCTCAATTCAGCTTCTGGTAAGCCATATAGGATGCTATTACAGCTGTCAAGTTTCGATGTTATGAATGCATGCACGAACTTCTCACAGTCCTTTTTACTCAAATATTTCCTGATCTTGCCGATATTTCTGATAGCAAAAGTGGCCGATTTACAGATGTTATTTACATGAGTATTTAATTTTAGATGTCTAAAATACCTTTTACGATACCTTGTGAAACTTAATATTATTACACCAAAATAACGACACCAAATTAATTTACTATTTTTCTAATTACTTGATTTACTGAAAAATTTGCAAACCTCGTGTCGTCGGTGGTTATTCATTTGCATTTCACAAGAGTCTAAATATCTGAAGAACGACGTGAGATATGAAAGAGCTCTAAATTACCATTCCTCGTTATAGTCAGGTGGCTCAGCAAATTTAACGTTACCGGCCGGACAAAAGTACCAAATTTGGCATGGAGTTTCTTTTCGACCTATCTATTGATTTTATCCGTGGAACCCACTTGATCGGTTCCGATTTTCCAAGATGGCGGCCAAAATCCAAGATGGCTGCCAGAAAAAAAGGAAATGTCATATATCTGACTGTAAAAACAGAAATTAACAAATGAGGTGTCAATTCAGGGGTTTCTGCGATCAATGAAACAGATGCTGGTCATGGCATGTTGCTCAGGTCACCAATTTCCAAGATGGTGGCCAAATTTCAAAATGGCCGCCAAAAAAAAGGAAATTTCGTATATGTGGTGTGAAAATCGGAAATGAACAAAGATAATGTCCGAAAAAGGCTTACTTGGCCTGATTTTGAATAGTTATTGTGACTTCTATAGCTACATATCAGCCTACATGTTAAGTACATACTGGTAGTATTCAGGAATTATATCTACAATGTTTCAATACAATATGTATCTCTACCAGACAGTTCACAGTCGATGTATCCTATTTGGATGAACATGTGCACCGACAAACAGATGTGCAAGCCAGATTTGCCTTGCTGCATTTGCAGACTGTACAGGCCCTTTTGCAGCCACATTTCACGAATTCTTCACACTAGTGTGCTGGAGTAGTGCATTCTGAGTGGCGTTTCTGGCTGAACAGCTCCATCCGGGCACTGTTAACATTCATGGCGTTACTTGTTTTGTCATAAACTACGACAACTAGTCTCTCGATTCTTTGAAATGATTCAGAATGTAAGTCAAGAAGCTCAAACGGATGTGCGGCAAGATGAACAAAGGCATCAGTAACTTCCTCATAAGCATTCCATGCTTGCCAGAACGATTTCTTCCCTTTCCCTCTAAACGCTGATGTAGTATCACATCCTGACAAGGAGTGGAAAACGGGCAGGGAACGTGATTTACGTTCACCAAGATGGGCACAAATGGCGTTGATGCTGTAATGAGTGTAGTTCTTTCCAGTTCCAAATGCTACCCAAAGATCAAGATCAGCATTTATGTGAGAGAGGTCATGAAACACACCGGTAAGAACAACGACGACGTCTGTGTCCACAGTTCGCACCTGGATGGATTTTGCTCCATTCTCCAAAGCATGCTTCACGTGAACCACAATATCCTAGTGTCTGCTTCTTCCTGATTGCAGCTGGACATTTCGATCTGCATTCCAACACATGTAACATGCTCTCCAGCTGTGATATATATCGAACACTCAGGAGGGATGCTGCAATCCGCAACTTTTGAAGAGAGGAATTCAAGGAGTTCCTTCTTGTTGATTGGATCACGGAGGAAGTAATTCCAGTTGCTTGGTGTCACCTGATACTTTTCTACGCACACCTTTGCCTCGTTTCTCCCTGGTTCCCTCCTTCAGGCTATCTGGCCGGTATTCGTCCCACACAACATCCACTCGCTTTGTGTCACGAAGCTGACGTTCCAGATGAGGTATAAACACGTTGTCAGCATATTCCTGGAATGTTGAGACATTTATTACAGGCAATGCATGTACTGTCACCGCACCATCCAGAACTTTGCAGTCATATAATACAGTTGCCTCTGTCTGGTTTGGTTCCTCGATACATTGTAACAGATGACATTTGGTACCAGGGATGGAGGATACGACTGAACTTCGTGTGCAAAGAATTCACTGATGTCACCATCTCTATTTTGTAAGGAGATGTATAACTGGCCGAAGAGTGCCACATTGTTCTCAAGCACCTTTACTTTCTTGCAATCCTTCGATCTTACTTTGAGCTTTGTTGAGAACAGGGGTAGTGAATTCTTTGAGATCGTACATGTATGGAGTGACTCCGATCCACGAGCACGGTCTTCACATACTCTTGATACTTCTTTGTGCCCGTGTCTTATACGGATTGTATTCACTACCACCTCATCCGCGCAGTTACGACTATCAAGAGTTGCCAACTCTGTGTTGTGTTAGATAGGCTATCAACCTGTCGCTGGAAGGTTTTCTGTGCTGCAAGTCCCTGTTCATGGTGTTCGAAGTTAGCGGGGTTTTCCGGATCATCGTCATGAAGATATCCATTCTCGTACTGTCTCAGAAGTCTGGCAAGCTCGGGTCCAGCGGTCATCCAGCGTCTGAAGGCAACTGGATTCTCAGTGAGTCCTACTGCACCACCGGATGCTTTCACCACTTTATTCTCCTGCTCATGCGCTTGGTCTATTGGGATCGCAGAGTATCTGTGTAACGACTTTGCGATTGTCCAGTGATTCCGAGTTTCAAACTCATATTTGATCTCTTGTGGCAGCGCCTTCATGTCTATTCATGTGTACAGGCAGCCACCGAGAATAGTTCACGTGGTCTAACGCAAAGAACAATGGTACGAGTGACTCTAATACAGTAACATACAATGGGAAGTTTCTCTCCAGATGGGCTCTAACAAATATGAGAATCAGAATCTCATAGTGTGCGATCATGTTCCAGAACTTGAACGTGGGAGATTTCTTACACATTTGTTCCAGCCAGTTGCTAAAACTCTCATCAACATTAGATCTCTTGTTGAATGCTTCATTCAGTAGCCTCTGAAGAACAAGAACAGTGACCTGGTGGGCATGCCGAGTCGTGGTAATGTGTGATACTTTCAGGAATGAATCAACTGTTCCAGATGAAGCAACTTCAGATTCAGTGAGAGCTGTTGTCCAATCTGACCCATCTAATAAATCGCCAACAGTGTTCCATAGCGCCTTCTCAATGTGCAGTCCGCCCATCATAACTACATAGACTTTCTCGCCATAGAGATCTGGCCATTTCCATTGTACGTACTTGGCGAGCGTGAACAGAGGCTGGTCAAACGTAATCACTGGGATTTGTCCTGGGTTGAGATACTCTGTTGCCTGCCGATGTACATCCATGCCATGTTTAATCATTGCTGGTGTGTTTGATTTTTCATAGAAGAGAGGGAGCAGTGCACATATTGCTGGTAGCTCTGATGTTGACTGTTGTCGAGTGGCGTGATAAGCAGACCATGTAAGTGAACTCGTCTTGCACAGTTCCACATCGCTGATATGTTGAAGACTATGTTCCATCCAGTCATATTCTTCACGTTATGCATCTGCCAAGTCAAGCTTAACAGGTTCACCATTACTCTCTGGCACCTGAACACGAGTAGACTTCAACGAAACTGCAGGAACAGAAGCATAATGGTCTGGAAGCGAGTGAGTATACGCCCTTGATGGCAGTAATGTGACAGGTTCCCTGATGACACCGGGTTCCCTCGTGCTTGGGAATTGAAATATACTAATGTCAGTGCCATGAAAAGATGTCGTGGCTGTTGTTGCACTTGGATCATGATCGAGATTGTCAAGAGCGCCCACAGTAAAGAGTCCTTTTCGCAGAATAGTTGGAGCTACTACATCATCATCTTCAAACCTCTCACATACAGCTGTGGCGAGTCAAACTTACTGCTTAGGGATCCATTTCACCTGAGGGGTCAATATTCCCTCAGTTTACCCTATATCCAAATTTCTGTCATGATATCGTATTGTAGTATTGGCCGCCATCTTGGAAATGGGTGACCTGAGCAAAATGCCTTGACCAGCATCTATTTCAGTGACCCCAGAAACCCCTGAATTGACACCTCATTTGTTCATTTCCGATTTTCACAGCCACGTATACGAAAATTCCTTTTTTTCTGGTGGCCATCTTGGATTTTGGCGGCCATTTTGAAATTTGGCCGCCATCTTGGAAATTTGTGGCCTGAGCAACATGCCTTGACCAGCATCTGTTTCAGTGACCCCGGAAACCCCTGCATTGACACCTCATTTGTTCATTTCTGATTTTTACAGCCAGATATATGACATTTCCTTTTTTCTGGCGGCCATCTTGGATTTTGGCCACCATCTTGGAAAATCGGAACCGATCAAGTGGGTTCCACGGATAAAATCAATAGATAGGTCGAGAAGAAACTCCATGCCAAATTTGGCACTTTTGTCCGGCCGGTAACGTTAATCCTGAAAATTGTTGCTAAGCTACCTGACTATTATTTTAGGAGTTCTTTAAATACGTAAAACTTAATTTTCGTTTCATAAACACTTTAAAGAAAAGCAAAACTAATATTTCAGCAGACTTCATTGTTCGAGATTTTTTAATTAAGATACCTAGCTAGTTCTCTTCTATTTATGCTCAAATCAATAAAATAAATTTAATTTTTTTTAAATTTTTAAATTTCAAATTAACCAATCATATATGTAATTCCACAGTAAATATTCATAGCCATATAATTTAATAATGATTGGATAGATGTGTGCTTCAATAATGCGATAGAGACACGCTGACGTGACCCTGTAACCAAAAACTAAATTGCTTTTAAATAAAAGGCTTTAAGTATGTTTAGAAATGTTAATAGTTTTACGGTATTTTATTTTATACTCGAAAAATAACATTTTCATATTTGATATTATTCCTCTGGACATTTTCAGAGTTTCCTCGATGACTCAAAGTTGATGTACAGCCCCAACCTCGTTCCCAAGGCATTTTTCCTCCACGGCGGAAGGTCGGCGAAAATGGCCTTGGGATCGGCTGGTCCATTCTATAATCCGATTGGCTTGTCTCAAAACGCAATTAATTCAGCCGAGTATAATTTATTCATCTAAATCTGAACGCTGTCTTCAAATTTTACAGCAAATTAGAAGTGATAGCTTTCGCTAAATTTTATATATGCTTCATACCTTATTTGTACTAGAAATACGTTATACGCAACACCCCTCGCCCGCTTACTGTTTGAAACTTTTATAGCGTACGGTAGTTGCTAATTTACTACTGTAATACAGTTTTACTGTAGTTCTTTTACTTGAATTAGGTAATAGCCAATTTATTTGCAAAACTGAATAGATTTGCAGTAGACAATATCTGTGACAGCTTAGTGTTGTTTGAATTTAATTCTTTCATAGGACATCAAACTAAATAGCGCAAACTTTTTAAATGTTTCTGTGCAGTACCTGCACTGAACAGAATAGTGGGGAAGTTTACTGCTGTTTCTACCATCAATCACTAATAAAGAAATTACAGTAATGTCTCACACTATTGATGATTCATCAAGAGTCCCGGACAGGAATCGAACCTGTAAAGTACCTTCTGCATTGTTGGTGACTAACCATTGAGCCATCAAGACTCATATGGAGAGAGGTTACAATGATGTACTGGTTCGATTGATATATGTACTGCCTATGCGGCAGTAACTATTACTGTATCAGTAATGCTTGGATGGATATGTTAATTACTTGGAGTAATGCTTGGGTGAATATATACACTGCTGTAGTGAATATGGTATATATCAATTAAATCAGTACATAATTGTAACCTTGACTTTCCATCTCAATGGTTAGAGTGTCTCTCATGAGCAGCAATTACAGGTTTGATTCTTGTCCAGAACTCAGAATAATTTTCTGAGGATTAAGGAGCTTGACAATCATCCACGTATCATTTGCGTGTGTCTACTCCAAGTTCTCCAACATACACGACAGCAGTGTATATATTAACTGATTAATACATACAGGCATTACTATTATATGTAGGCAGTACATATATATATCAATCAAACCAGTACATCGCATTGTAACCTTCACTGAGTCTCAGTAGCTCAATCGTTAAAGCATCTAACCAGCATTCCGAAAGTTACAGGTTTGATTCCTGTCCAGAACTCATTGTCTGATGATATGAGCTTGACAATCATCCATGTATTGTCTGTCTAATCTGAGCTCTCCTTATTCACTACAGCAGTGTACATATTAACACTGACCAGTATCAGTAATTCTTGTTTATACTACAAAATTGTGAGCCAGGCTCAGGTTGTATATTATTAAACACATCTATAGTATGCAGCTTCAAATTTTTCCTGTTCAAGGGCTTTCAATGGTATACAGTACAACTTTCTCGGTTAAGTATTTCAAAATTTGTCCAAATATTTCTGAACAATCACAATACAGTACAACTGTACAACTATTATTAAACAATAACATGGTTGTTGTTTTATTGAAGAGTACTATAAAATGTTGTTATTCGTACTGTACATTGCAGGCACTATAAATAGGCAGTGTAGAAATACCGATCTCTTATAAAAGGTTGGTGCACTGCCAAAATAGTGTGTAACAGGTCTCAACATTCAACGCTTCGAGCGAAAGCCCTTCGTCACTCAAGTCTCAAGAATAAACGATAAAGTAGTGAAGGCAGTGCCTATTCGTACGGTAGCAGTAACGCGGTAGTCTTTTAGAATTCAACGAAATGCTAATCCTAATATCACCAAAATACAAAACCTAACCAAATTACTAACCCTAACCAAAAAACTATGCTGAAAAGGCATATTAATGTTTATCGAACTCGATCGGAAATCGCGGGTTGGGAACGAACGCCTTCATGTTTAAATATATCTCCTGTCTTACAAATATATATATAGACACTAATAAAAATTAAATCAAAAGGACCTTCGCTCAACACAGACTGACAGTGTACTATTATTAGCTAATTTATTTACCTGCATTCGTGTCTGAGCAAAGTATCCATAGGCATAGATGAATATTTCAAAATAAAACTTGCAGTTTCGGCATGAAATCAGTGTTTGTTCAAAACAAACATTCATACTGCATCCGCTGATTTTGTGCAGAATATGACTTGTTTTGATGGTCTGGTATTGCAGTAATTATATCTTTTATCGGTGTCGCTCTCCTTTTATGTCTTTTATCCGTAGTCTTTCGACCTTTTGCTCCTCGGTTTCAACTCGATTTTGTCTTGCCGCCTTCCTCTTCCGCTCCTCTTTTTGTTTTGTTTGCTATGGCAGGCCAAACATGTCAAAAGCATTGATTTATAGAAATTGTATGTTGAAAAATAGTGTTTGTAGGTTGAGTTGAGGAAGTTGTATGTTGAGATTTAAATTTCACATGTTCAGAAAATAATTGATGGTCGAGAAAAAATAATTAGTGTTTGAAATGAAAATGTTGTATGTTGAGATTTATGAAACACTATATGAGAAATATTGTTTACAAGCCGAGAAAGTATTATGATCGAGAAATAAAATTAATACTCCGTGGAAAAAAAGTTACTATATGAGAAAAAAAATCACCAGTTGAGTTCGTACCCAGTCCCACAGGATAATTATGCGTATATTTCCCACCAAATTGGGAAAATTATAATTTAAAGGGGTCTACAGTCGTATCTGCGCATGTCCAAGTGGGGGCTCCACCGGAAATAGGTTTTGTTTACATCTCATGTTTACATCAGTACTGGGCTCAGCAAGGAATTAGCTTCACGCTTGAAGATTTGGAAATCAGTCAAGTAGAACAGTCCGCTGCATTACATAACTACGTGCAAATGTCATGATCACTGTCTTCAAGGAAAGGGCAGAAATTTCTGTCCATGTAGAAGTCTGAATAACTTTTGTTCAAGCGCGTGCCATGGCGAAGACTTCGGTCATCGACAGTGATATGGCGGTAAGTTTATTATTTTTTATTGTATCCAACTATATGTAATTTATTTCTAAAATCGGGACTGGAATCTTTGTAGCGTATGACGCTAATTTTCTTACTATTACACATATATTTATTAAACGTTTTGGGCTTCATCCGCGCAAAGGTAAATTATATTTTGTGTTTGCTGGTCGATTTTGTCTTTCAATTTCCTTTAAAACATTCTGTATATTTAATAGTATATGATTCTGAATGCATCGTTAGTTATTTCTTCAGGTAGCATAATTTTCCGCAACTTCCTTGTTTTGTTATTCGTTACATTATTTTCTCCCTTTACCGTTTTCCATCTCTCGAGTAAGTAAACATCGAGTAAGTAAACTTTAGTCTAGAAGCATCTGTAGTACTCTTTTCTTTCGACCTGATGGTTCGACTTGAGGGCCAGTACTTGAGGTATTAGAATTCCAAAGTCGAAGGTTGTGTCACAATTTGGAAATTGAACGATAAAAAGTACAGAATATCAACTTTCAACTTTGCGCGGATGAAGCCATTGAAGCCCAAAGACGTATAAAATATATACAATAGTAAGAAAATTAGCGTCAAACGCTACAATGATTCCAGTCCCGATTTTAGTCCGTTGCTCATAATACATATAGTTGGATACAATAAAAATAATAAACTTTATACCGCTATAACGTGCTTGAACAAAAGTTATTCAGACTTCTACATGGACAGAAATTTCTGCCCTTCCTTGAAGACAGTGATCACGACATTTGCACGTAGTTATGTTATCTATGTTAGGTAATGCAGCGGACTGTTCTACTTGACTGATTTCCAAATCTGCAAGCGTGAAGCTAATTCCTTGCTGCACCTTCGTAAAGTAACATGAGCCCAGTACTGATGTAAACATGAGATGTAAACAAAACGTATTTCCGGTGGAGCCCCCACTTGGACATGCGCAGATGCGACTGTAGACCCCTTTAAATTATTAGCCACCAATTTTCCCAATTTGGCGGGAAATACACGCAGAATTATCCTGTGGGACTGGGTACGAACTCAACTGGTGATTTTTTTCTCATATAGTAACTTTTTTTCCACGGAGTATTAATTTTATTTCTCGATCATAATACTTTCTCGGCTTGTAAACAATATTTCTCATATAGTGTTTCATAAATCTCAACATACAACATTTTCATTTCAAACACTAATTATTTTTTCTCAACCATCAATTATTTTCTGAACATGTGAAATTTAAATCTCAACATACAACTTCCTCAACTCAACCTACAAACACTATTTTTCAACATACAATTTCTATA